>OY720441.1:138444033-139856533 GCA_963082915.1 Dolichopus griseipennis
GGAAAACGGGTTAATCGAATTAACTAAAACTTTTTGCAGCCTCTCTTTAGACTGCAAAATCAACCTGTAAAATTGGACACAAATCGAAAACACAAAATTTTTTGAAAGTCCGCCAGGCCGAAATGGGTTAAATTTTTCGAACAAAATTTATACAACTAATTTCGGTTGCTAAGAGGAACATTTGTGAAAATTTTAAGTCAATTTGTCAAACGGTTTTGACTCGAAATCATAAACATTGAAAAAGCTTCTTTGCGCCCTCGTGCCCAAACGGGTTAACCGAACTCAACAAAAATTTGTGCCAGACTCTATTGTCGACTGCGAAACCACCTTGTAAAATTGGACACAAATCGGAAATACAAAATTTTTTTGAAACCCGCCACGTTGAAATGGGTTAAATTATTCCAACCAAATTCATACAACTAATTGCGGTTGCTAAGAGGAACATTTGTGCAAAATTTCAAGTCAATCGGTCAAACCGTTTTGACTCGACATCAAAAACATTGAAAAAGCTTCATTGGCCCTCGTGCCCAAACGGGTTAACCGAATCCAACAAAAATTTGTGCCAGCCTTTCTTTTCGACTGCAAAACCACCCTGTAAAATTGGACACAAATCGGAAACAAATAATTTTTTGGAAGCCCGCCGGGCCGAAATGGGTTAATATTTTCGAACCATCTTTATACAACTAATTCCGTTTGCTAAGAGGAAGATTTTTGCAAAATTTCAAGTCAATCGGTCAAACTGTTTCGGCTCGACATCAAAAACATTGAAAAAGCTTCATTGCGCCCTCGTGCCCAAACGGGTTAACCGAACCCAACAAAATTTTGTGCCATCCTCTCTTTTTGACTGCAAAACCACCCTGTAAAATTGGACACAAATCGGAAACACAAAATTTTTTGGAAGCCCGCCGGGCCGAAAGTGGTTATTTTATTCCAACCAACTTTATAACATTAATTCCGTTTAATAAGAAGAACATTCGTGCAAAATTTCAAGATAATCGGTCAAACCGTTTCGACTCGACATCAAAAAAACGAAAAAGCTTAAAACGGCTCTGGAGCCGCAACCTGTTGACTTATAAAAATGCGACATAGCCTATGTCACCCCCCGGACTCCCAAAATAATTCCTCTAAAATTTGGTGTCAATCGGACCAGTGGTTTTCACGTGAATCCTGGACAAACAAACAAACAAACAAATAAACAAACAAACAAATGTTCTTCTTTATATATTAGATTCTACTAGCAGATTTACCCGGCGTTGCCCGGAAGCTTGAAAATTGTAAAAAAGCAAGTTTCAGCCAATTTTTCGAGATACTACTTTGCCTATAAATGCCACAAAAAAATATTTGTGGAGTTCCGTTAACCCATCGTGGCCCAACAGCTTTTTATAGGTTTTTTCGTTGCTTTGCTATATATTAGAAATGATTTAACAGATTAACTTCAAATTTCGTATATGTGTTCTTCTTTGAAAATGAAGTTCAATTTACTAACAGACTTGAAAGTTGTTAACCCCTGCCGACGATTGTTCAAAAAAAAATTTGTAAGTAAATTACGTCCAATTTTTGAAAGTAGGTACAACTTCTTTGAATTAGGGGAATACTTAAAAAAAAGGTTTGTCGAGTTCTTTTAATCGATTGCGAAACAAAAACTTTAAAAAACAGTTTGCAAAACAATTTGAACGATTATCTCTAATTTTTCTATACATGCTGCTTCTTGACAATTTGGTGCTCCTTGACGATATTGTTGAGGATGGTAAGTTTCCGGTGAACAATGTTAACTGAATTAAAATGACTATAGGTCAAAAGGGGATTTTCTTGAATTGCCAACGCTTGAATAAAATATAGTCGATGGTTTAGAAAAGGTTTAAAAATTCAACTTATATTTTGTTTAGTACTCACCTGAAAGTTGTAATACGCTCTTCCTCGTTTTTTTATGATTTTATGAGAGAAATGTAGGCTTATTTTTTGGAAAAACTGTTTTAAAATACTATGTATTTAAGCATTATATATAACAAATTGAATTTTTTGATTTTTAGATTTCATTTGAAGAAAACTGAAAATTTCATTGAATCTTTGTTCAAACCGCACAAACAGGTCAAAACCAAATTAAACCTGTGGGTTTTAATTAAAATGCTGGTACAAAATTTTCAATAAAATACTTTTAATCGTATAAGAAAATAAAATATATAGAAAACTTCATATCATCGTCGTGGAAAATGGGTTAATCGAACTTAACTAAAACTTTTTGCAGCCTCTCTTTTAGACTACAAAATCAACCTGTAAAATTGGACACAAATCGAAAACACAAAATTTTTTGAAAGTCCGCCAGGCCGAAATTGGTTAATTTATTCCAACCAAATTTATATAACTAAATGCGGTTGCTAAGAGGAACATTTGTGCAAAATTTCAAGTCAATCGGTCAAACAGTTTTGACTCGACATCAAAAACATTGAAAAAGCTTCTTTGCACTCTCGTGCCCAAACGGGTTAACCGAACTCAACAAAAATTTGTCCCAGACTTTATTTTCGACTGCGAAACCACATTGTAAAATTGGACACAAATCGGAAACACAAAATTTTTTGGAAGCCCGCCGGGCCGAAATGGGTTAAATTATTCCAACCAAATTTATGCAACTAATTGCGGTTGCTAAGAGGAACATTTGTGCAAAATTTCAAGTCAATCGGTCAAACTGTTTCGGCTCGACATCAAAAACATTGAAAAAGCTTCATTGCGCCCTCGTGCCCAAACGGGTTAACCGAACCCAACAAAATTTTGTGCCATCTTCTCTTTTTGACTGCAAAACCACCCTGTAAAATTGGACACAAATCGGAAACACAAAATTTTTTGAAAGCCCGCCGGGCCGAGAGGGGTTAATTTATTCCAACCAGTTTTATACCCATAATTCCGTGTAATAAGAAGAACATTCGTGCAAAATTTCAAGTGAATCGGTCAAACCGTTTCGACTCGACATCAAAAAAACGAAAAAGCTTAAAACGGCTCTGGAGCCGCAACCTGCTGACTTATAAAAATGCGACATAGCCTGTGCCACCCCCCGGACTCCCAAAATTATTCCTCTAAAATTTGGTGTCAATCGTACCAGTGGTTTTCACGTGAATCCTGGACAAACAAACAAACAAATAAACAAACAAACAAACAAATTTTCTTCTTTATATATTAGATGATCTTTAAATCTAGAAGTGGCATAAATATTATCATCAGATTCAATGGCATTTCTTGTTAATCTGACTATCGGTGATGCTAAAGGATCTCTAAAACCTTTACCTTTAGATTTTTCAACATCGGTACAGCTATCATTTAGAGTTTCTCCCTTAATCCAGTTAACATATTTATCTGTTGTCACTTCTTTAACTTTCTTTGTTTTTACAGTTTTGATATCAATTTCTTTGTTTAATTTATCAGATTTATTATCGGAAATTATACTAATATTATTATTGTTATTATTATTATTAATAGTAGTATTATTATTTTTATTATCATCAATAATATTATTTTTGCTATTATTACATTTTTACTACTAATGATTTCATCATTAATATTTTCAACATTATTATCCTTATTGGCACATTTATCATGAATGATTTTGTTTTTATTGTCTTTATCATTCCTTAGAATTTTATTTTTTCTTGACCAAAATTTAGGAACATAAGTGAGTAGGTATGCTAAAATGTCTTTTCACATGATTTGTCTTAGAGCTTTTATTTTTAATCGTAATTCTAGTTTTATTATAACTATTATTATTGTTATTGGAAACATGAACACTAGTTTTCTTGTAAATATTATTATTATTATCATTATTATTATTATCATTATTATTAATATTATTATTGTTTTTGGGATCATTATTTTTTGTATTATCAAACTTATTAATATAATTAATTGTAGTGGAAAAACTATTTGTATTACTAATATTATTATTAGTAGTAATATTATTAATGTTACGAATTTGAGTACTATTTATACTAATTCTATCATTATCATTTTTGGTATCATATTTAGTATCATTGTAATTTGCGTTGTTTTGAACTATTTCAATTGTTTTATTTTGTTCAGTTCCTATTATCTGTGATTGCTAGTAGCCTATTTTTTGTTTTTTTAAAGTAAGTTTATGTTGAAAAGCAGGGCAGGATCCGCTAAAAGTTTTGTGATTAACATCCACATTGACTTTTAATTTCTCATTATATTTCAGACAGTTTATGCACTTATTGATATATTCATTCTTGCATTCACTACTTTTATGTTCCTGATGGCACTTCAAACAAGTTTCAGCATTCCTACAGTCAACTGATTTATGATTAAATCCTTTGCACTTAAAACATCTTGGAATGTTTATGGCGTCAAATACTTTATATCTTTCCCAACCTATACATACTTTTTCATTTGACAAAATTTTTGGGAATGACTCCTTATCAACTTCAATAATAGTGTTGAACATTTCCTTGTTTTATTTTTTAACTGAATATGTTTTTAGCACTTTAATTTCACTCATTTCTAGGAAAGTATTTTGTTTTTTTTTAGCTTTTCAATAATATTTGTATCACTATATTTATGATTAACATGTACAATTTCAACTTTTGGTTTCATTTCTACCGGGATTTTGATCTCATAGCTTCCATTTAATTTTTCTTCCAATTCATTCTTAATTTTTTCACGATCCTCTTTTGTACCTGTTTCTATCAAAATTATACCATTTTTCCTATTTGCAACATTTTTGATATTAAAATTTTTTGGATCAAGCTTTGGTTTCAAGTCACATTTTGTTTTTTCGTTATTTTGCTTACTCTTCGGTTTTACAAGACGTAAAGGTAATTCTTTTTTTATTATCGTATTAGTACATTTTCTTGTATTTTTTAAAATATCGGCAAATGAACCCGTATTAGCTTTTTCATTTCCAATATTATTTATTTTTTTGCATATCTCATCACTTTTTAGCACATTTTCAAAAAATTTTGTAAAAATGTGCCTATATAGCTTCACTCTGTCCGTCCGTCCGTCCGTCCGTCCCTTTTTACCTACGATTGACTAAAAAATATCAGAAATGAGTAGGTATTGCAATAAAAACGGAGCTACAGCCCCACAAAGTCGAAAAAAGCTCCATATTTAAACAGTTATAATTAGAGTTCTATAAAGTATATTTCCAACCTAAAAACGGTAACAGAAAGCTGTTTTTATAAGCTTTACAAATTTTTAAAAACCAATTGTATAGGGTTACCATAAACTAAAAGGTACTAAAAAGAGGTACTAAAATTTACCGTTATTCAAAACTAAGTTTTACAAAATTTTTGGTCCCTCATAACTTCGGAACGGCTAAATCTAGAAACTTGAAATTTTGGGAGAAGTTAGATCCTTAGAAATAAGTAAGAGTCAGTTAACAAAATTTTTTTGTCACGCCCCCTCTTTAGGAGCTGTAAGGGGTCGAAAATTGAATTTTTGCTAAAAATTTAGCTTTTAAACACCAATAACTTGAATACCTGTCAAAATTTTTTTTTATTTGTATACAAAATTGAAAGCTCCACAACGAAAGTTTCAATAAGTGTCAAAGGTTTTTTTTAATTTTGACTTTGTCCGTCCGTCCGTCCGTCCGTCCGTATGTTTACAAAAACTTTTACACCGTTTGAAATAGATTAAAGAAATTTTAACCACAAGTAGATATTACAAAAAAATTAATTTCGTAGAAGAATTTTTTTCTGTAGCCCCACCCGTTACGGAGCTACAGCCCCCCAAAGTTGGAAAAAGCCCTATTTTTAAATTATTATAACAAGAGTTTCTTTAAGCGTATTTTTAATCTGAGAACGGCAAAAGATAGCTGGTTTTATAGGCTTTACAAAAATATAAGGTTTAAATGTATAGGGTTGCCATACGGTACTAAAATTTACCATTAAGCTAAACTCAACTTTTGCAAAATTTTTGGCCCCATATATCTTCTAAACGATTCAACCTAGGGTCTTGAAATTTTGGCAGTTAGGTCCTCCAAAATTAGTAGGAGTCGGTTAAAAAAATTTTTTTGTCACGCCCCCTGTTTAGGAGCTATAAGGGCTCGAAAATTGAAATTTTGCTATTTTCAACCACCTGTAATTTTAACACCTGTTCAAATTTTTTTTTACAAACATGCAAAATTTATAGCTGCAGCACTATATTTCAACATACGTTAAAGGTTTTTCTTAAATTTGAAAGGGTCTCTTTAAATTGAAGAAATTGTTTCTTAGTCTTAACCATTTTTGGTTAGATAATAATATTCTAGGTAAAATTCCAAATTTTGTTGGAGTTCAAAATTGATTTCCTAGAACCGGAAAAAAATGGAAGAGTGAAGACAGGAGGGGGGTGAGCAGATCCATCATAAGTTTGCTAAGCAAAAATTTGGGAACCTTCCCATTGAAGGGCTACTAGGTCTTCAAAAATAAAACTTTTATGTTCTTATAAAACAGTAACTTATTTACCAGTGTAAGTTTCTTTGAAAATGTGCTTTTTAAAAACCCTTGGTTTTTTTCCCTTACTTGTTTTTATTGCATTTATGAATTGTTCATTCACCTTATCGCTTTGGTTTTTAAAGACTTCTGTAAATTTTGCCATTTTATCTAATTCATTTTATTGACTATATTTAATATCCTCCAGACGTTTCATATAATTTGTTTCTATCGCCTTTAATAGTTCTATAATCTCCTTCTCATTATTTTTAATTGCCCTATCGAACTCTTCTTTATACTCTTTTAGTTGCTCGTTACTTTTTGTTACCGCACTTTCCATATTTTGAAGGACCAAGTCTACATTTTGAATGTATTGGACACAGTCATCGCATATAAACTTAATCTTCTCATTAGCAAATAACATATTTACTGTTGATTGATCCAAGCCAGAACATCTTACCGCTTCATGGTATATTTTTTTACACACTCCTGCACATTCTATCCCTGTTTCCCCCTTTATTTTCATCTTGCACTTTTGGCACGAAGCCATTGTTTTTAAATATAGTTGAACAACAAATTAAAATAAATTTTGCTGAGTAATATTTTTTTTTTTAATGTTACCGCATTTAAATAATATTTTAATTGATAAGTAACACGTCCGAACTTAACAAGTGATTTCTGCAATTTTTGAATTAATATATTATAATGTTCCAATTGTGTACAAGGGTTAATTTGTATTGAAAGTATGACTGGGACTGCATATGGGCGAAATCGTACCATGGTTTCGGGTTCTGGAACCTTTGACAAGTTCAAAAACTAACAAACGTTTATCTTTAAAACACCAAAACTCAGAAACTAGTTACGCTATTTTGATGAAATTTATATAGCCCCACTTTTCCCAAGACCTTAAAGCATAATATATTCGAAATTTATAAAGATCAAAAAATCACTATTTCCTATTTCCGTTTTAATTTAACACTTTTATAATTTTAAAAAGTTAAGAGTTTTACTATCAAACATATTTTGATTATTAAATTTTGTGATAGAAAGCTAATGAAAGCATTAATGGTTTTAACTAACATAAGAACCTTGAAGTTATATAAACTTTTATATTTATATTATTACAAATTAATATTTGTTTTGAATAACTTTGTGTTTAATTATATTAAACATTAAAAAAAAAGTAAATTAAGAGAATAAATTTAAAAATTATTTAAAATTGAAATAGTTAATCAAGGGAACTAAATCATTCAACAGTACAGCTAAAAATCCTGAACAGGAGTAATTTCTGCATGTGTTTAAAATTTTAAAATTACTTATGGACTTCCCATTAAACTTTAACCAAATAGTTGTAGAGTATTTCTAAGTTGGTTGCACCGACTGATTGTTTCTTTACTTGTTTACTTTTATATTATAACATACATGAACTTTTAAATTTTTTTATTTTTATTTTTTGCTATCATAACATTCTTGATAATTATTTCTATATCTTAAAACATAAACTGTATTTCCTATTTTTTGCTAATATTATAAATCTAAAACCTGTAGTTAATATTCTATACCTACTTATTACTTACAAAAAACTACGTGATGCGTTTTTAATTCATGCCGAACTAATACTGATTTCATTTATTAATTTTATATATGGATACTTACAAGACATGTGTTATATGGATACCATGTGCTTAACTAATCTATTGTTTTTGTGCAATGTTGAAATATAAAAACAATTTAAACATTCTATATTTAAATACTAGAAGTTTGAGAAATAAATTAAATGACGTTGAAATACTAATTAACTATATGGGTGCGTGATACATATACTAGTTCTAACTGAAAATTGGGTACATAAAACTGAAAATCAATTTTTTAATCTACAAGGGAACACCGGATATTTCTCGAATCGTACTGAATCAATTCGAAATATCACGTACACGTAGCCATATATGTGGCCGAAAATGTTAGTAGCACTCTTGTCTTTGAGGAAGAATATAATAACTCCAACATTTTGGTAATTAGATTACAGAAAGAAAATATAAACATTATGTTTTTCTATAGGCCTCAACAAACCAATATGGCAGATTATATAAACAAACTCGATCTAATTACTTCTACCTACAATCGATCGTTAATCTTAGGTGTTTTTAATTTAAATCTACTCAACGAAAACAGCAGCGATGTTAAAAACTATTCACAGGTTTTACTCGCTAGCGGATACTTAATCTACAACAAAATTAACAATCAGTTTGTAACAAGAATAGACAGAAATTCAAAAACAATAATTAATCACTTTATCTCTGATTTAATCGAATATGAATATTATTTACATATTATCAGCACTCCTCTATCTGGTCATCAGATGTTTTTTATCAGTACAAACATACACCCGTTCATGGAGCGTAACGCTAATACTTGCAAAACTGTATTAGACTACGATAATTTGTTGACCTATATTTGTTGGACAAACATAAACCTACAGAACTGCAGTTTCGACGAATTCGTGCATACCTTATCCCGGCTAATAAAAGATCATACAAGATATATAATCCCTGTACACAATACTAAAAAAAACATGAATGGATGACGTCAGATATTTTGAAAACCATAAAAATTCGAGACTCGTTTTTCAAATACAAGAAAAAATACCCTAATGACACAAAAACTAATGATTTATATGAATTATACATAAAAAAGGTAAAAAATATAGTGTGGCAAGCCAAAAATATTTTTGTAATAAAACCAATCTCCAGTCACCCAAGTGATATTAGGAAACTTTGAATTTTGTATAAAAAAATTATGTGCAATAAAAGTTAATCGAAAACCGGCACTCATATAAAAACTATAACACACACAATAAGGTTATTGAAAATTCTCATCAAATAAGTACTTATTAAATACGTTTTTCGTCAATGTCACCGATACGCTTGACATTGATTCAAGTCCATTTGATGAACAATATTTAGACAATTTCAGTAGGAATATTTTTACACCTTTTAGTTTAAGTTCATGTTATTTCAAAATAAAACTAGGAATAACTTTAACATTAATTATCAACACGAATCATTAGAATTAGTCGAACATTTAACTTTTTTTGCCTTGTGATAGATAATAAACTTAAATGGTTTTCACACATTGATCATGTTATTAAAAAAATTTCCTAATATATACTTATACTAAGAAGGCTAAGAAAATTCTTTAGTGAAGACCTTTTATTCTCAATATTTTCGTCTTATATTTCATCACATTTATACTGTTTAAATCTTATATGGTGCAGAACGACGCAATCTTACATAAACAAATTAGACATTTTACTAACAAAAGGCATAAAAACAAATATATAACATAATAAATGGATATCCGCCAAGATATTCGGCACATCTACTATATACAAATCAATATATATCCTTTGATAACCTATGTAAGCGTGAACTAAACCAATAGCATTTAAAATAGTGAACAATAAAATCAAGCACAATCTAAATCGAAATTTAGATTTTCACAATTATAATACCAGGAACAAATCGAATTTCCATGTTTCACTATTTAAACCAAAATTTGAAAGAATAATTGTCTTTATAACTGCCTACACGCTTTCAATAATTTACCAAGTGATATAGAGGAAATTCAGAGTATATGAAAAAGTGATGAAAAACAAGTGATGAAAAAAACCAAGAGCTTTTAAAAAAGCACATTTTCAAAATTATATAAAGTTTCATACTAAGTATTTATCGTAACATAATGTTGAAGCTTCAATATTAATGTTTACTTTAGGAAATATATTATACGTTGGTGACTAAGTTCCTGCTTACTTATAAAAATCGTAAATTTTTAATTTTTAAGTCCTACTAGACCCTCTATGCGGAAGGTTGCCAAATTTCTCGAGGATATAATCCTCACTACTCCCCTTCCTACAAACTTTTTAAGGTTCTAGGAATTAAATTGTGAACTCCACCAAAATTTGGAATTTTACTTAGAATTTTACTATTTAAGCAAAAATTGTTAAAACTCAGAGACACTTTCTTCAATTTAAAGAACCCCTTTTAAATTTAAGAAAATCTTTTAACATGTGTTAAAATATAATTTTGGACCTTTAAATTTTGTATATTAAGGAAAAAATATTTAAAGAGGTATTCAAGTTACAGGTGTTTAAAAATAGCAAAATTTCTTTTTCTGAGCCCTTATAGTGTAGTATATATTGACCGTTCATAAAATTATTTCCATAATTGTTAATAACTAAAAATACAAATTCTTTTAATATAAATTTTAATAAATGCTGACATAACATTTTGGTTAGGTCAAAACATTTCTAAGTGCTAACATCTGTTTACAAATATTTGTATGATAGCAAGTACATTGCATTGTATCTTACAAATATAATAATTTTATTTATTTTTTGTGGATCAAATTACATTTTTGTTATTTGTTTGAAAATGTAATGTTAATGAATGATAATTATTCATATAATTTTTAGTTGATATTTTTGGTTAATGATCTTTATGTAATAATGAATAGGTCAGTAAATATTATATTTAACCCAAATAAAAATTCTTTGTAACTAAGTAATAAATTTTAATAATTTATTGCTCTAGATTATATTTGTATGGATTTGAAGAAATCCAAAATTGTATATAAGGATTGATATTTTAAATTAAAAATCAGAGTTAATCCAACTCCAAACATAAAATAATATTCTTTTATTTAATTATATTTTTATTCCTACAGTCTATATGATAGAATAATAATAATAACTTATAAAATAATATAATAATTAATAGATATATATATATATATATATATTATTCTTGCTATTTTTATATTTGGCATGTTTAATATATTATAATAAAATATAAAGTAAATAGGCAGTTTTTGCCTGCGGAGGAGCAAAGCCTTTTTGCTGTAATTAAATAAATAAAGGAACACATTGCATCAATCAATTAACTTGCCTGATCAATGTGTGTTAGGACAAGACATTTGACATTATAATTATACGGACGAAATATATTACAATAGCTCCTTAACATGGGGCTTGACAAAAAAATTTTGTTAACTGACTTCTACTTATTTCTGAGGATCTAACTTCTCCCTAAGACCCTAGTTTGAACCGTTTAGAAGATATGTGTGCCAATTTTCCTTTGCCTTTTAAAAATTATTAAGTTTATAAAAACAGCTAACTTTTGCCTGTTTCAGATTGAAAATACACCTAATAAAACTCTTATTATAACAATTTAAATATAGGGCTTTTTCCAACTTTGTGGGGCTGCAGAAAAAAATTTTATTATTATATTTTTTGCAATACCTACCCGTGGTTAAATTTTCTTTACTATATTTCAAACGGTGTAAAAGTTTTTGTAAACATACGGGCGGACAGAGAGAAGCTATATAGCCACATTTTTACAAAATTTTTTAAAAATATGCTAAAAAAGATATACTATATTTTTAAAACATTAGCTTAGGTATTATGTATGCAATTCTAATGGTGTGAGAACAAGTATAAATAAAAAATTTTAGCAAAGAATAAAAAAAACAAAAGTAAAAAGTAATAAAAATGAAAAAGTTAGCAATAATAAAAACTAAAAAAAAAAATTTTAATTAAGTAGATAAACGTAAAAATACTATATATTATAGTATATTTTTTTGTTAAAATATAAAACTAAGTAAAAATTAAAAGTAAATGAAAATTTACTAAATTTCTAAAGGGTTAATGTGTATATTTGTAATAAGTAATAACCTATAATTGTACCTAACTTCATAATTTTAATAATTTAAAAAAAAAAAGAAGAAAAAGTAAAAATAACATTCTATATTAAGCTATTGTATTATATAAAATTTCTATATGACCAGATAGTCTATTGTTACAGAAAATATTTTTTTTTATATATCAAACTAATTTTGTAGCAATTGTTATTAAGAAAAAAAAAAAAAAAACAATTAGAAGAAACTAAAAACAATTAAAGAACGAGGAAGATTATAGTTGCCCTTGTCAACTTTTAGATACCCGTGCATACCCACTAACCGTTATTTATTTCCCCTATGCTATTATAAATATTACAAAAAAAATATAAGAAAGTAAAAAAGTTTAAAAAATATTTAACTTATTATCCCATAAAAAAAAAAAATAGCCCACCCTAAAAGTTGGTCCGAATGATGTCCAACTTTGTCAACTAACTTGGCCTATTACTTTATCTGCCCAGTTTTGATTTTAACCTCGTAGCTTCATTAGATTCACAGTTATCGAATTGACAACTTTGTATGGCAGCTGCCCGAAAACGGGGCCGTAACATTTTGAAACTCCATATAAGTGCTCGATTCATTATATAACCAGCAGTGTGTAATTTTCATCCTCGTAGTACCTATAATCAGTTTCCAAGAAATTCATATTGGTGCAAAGAAGTTGTGTGGCAGCTCCCCAAAACCTTGATCTGGTCTTAACCAAAAAGAATAGGGAACCTCAAAAATGTCCAAAAAATGTTTTGTGTGAATTTCAAAACTCTTGTTCTAATTTTTCAATTCTATCTCTTATAATTAATTTTTAATTCAGGAATATATTAAACCTAATCATATTGATAAAATGATTCATTCAAAATATTACACATATACATATTATATGAATATAAATATATAAATTATTTATGAAGCCATTTACTTAAAAAAAATCTTTGTGTTCTTTTTTGCTTATCTTTAATAAACTACGCATCATTTAAATCATATGAAATTCTAACTCGAAATCGTTATCTACATAAAAAACAAAAAACAAAAAAACAAAAACAAACAAAATTCATATAATTTCATGTTAAATACTACATAGATGCATAGCAAAATTTCAAATTTTTGTAGGAAAATATTGAAGTTAAAAAAGTTAGTTGTTCGAGAGCTACCCGAAGTTTTGGTCCGATCTTAACCAAAAAATAGGGAACCTAGAAATTGATTGAAAAATAGTTTGTGAAAATTTCAAAACTGTAGCTCTTTTATTTTTTGAGTTATCGTGCTGACACACAGACGGACGGACAGACACACATAGCTAGATCGACTCATTTTTCGATTCTGAGCCGATACGTACCCTTGACACTATATCTAGCTCGTCTAGATCGATGCGTTACAAACGGAGGAGCAAATCTAATATACCCGATGTCATATATATATGCACGGGTATAAACAGTCAGTCGGTGAAACCGACTTAGAAATACCCTACACATATTTGGTTCAAATTTAATGGGAAGTCTATAAGTCATTTTAAAATCATAAAAGCTTTTATTAGTTTGATCGTTAGACATGGCTAACCAAATTTTTTTTATAATACTAAAAACATTTGCTAATTATTATATCAATTCAAAGATATTAAAAATTCTTACTAACTTATCTGTTTAAAATATTAAACAACAAATTAAATTGAGGTAAATGGATTCGTAAAATGCACTTACAAAATTACATATTTAAAACTTTATCCAATTCAATAAAATTTTACATACATGCAGCAATTACTCCTTTTCACGATTTTAGCTGTAGCGCATTTACTGTAGAATGATTTAGTACCCTTGGTTAATTCTTTCAATTTTCAATAATTTTTAAATTTATTCTCTTAATTTACTTATTTTTTAATATTCTATAGAATTAAACTCAAAGTTATTCGAACGAAATATTAATTTGTAATAATATAAATATAAAAGTTTATATAATTTCATGGTTTTTAATGTTAGTTAAAACCATTAGTGCTTTCATTAGCTTGTTATCACAAAATTTAATAATCAAAATATGCAATAAATGTATTTCTAAAATACAATGATAAATTTTGAACAGTTTCATATAATTAATTTTCATACAAAAACAAGGAAGAGTGTAGTAGAGTAGACTGTGTGAACTCCGGGATACCCGTATGACCGTAACATATACATTATATCATCCGGTTAATTACTTTTGGCAAAATTTCAAACATACAGCTTTATTAAGTGCAGTAGAATACTCATAAAAAAGAAGGAGTTGTATGTCAGCTACTCGAATCCTCTGCAGTAGACAAACCAAATTTAGCTGTAACTTTGGCCATTACACTAAACTATTTTTCGGCAAAAATTTCAGACACCCAGCTTCATTAGGTGTAGTATAATCTAATATATAAAGAAGAAAATTTGTTTGTTTATTTGTCCAGGATTCAAGTGAAACCCCTGGTCCGATTGTCACAAAATTCTGAAAGAATAATTCTGAGAGCCATAGGCAGGGGGTAACATAGGCAATGTCACATTTTTAAAAGTCAACAGGTTGTCGCTCCAGAACCATTTTAAGCTTTTTGGTTTTTTTGATGTCGAGTCAAAACAGTTTGACCGATTGAGTTGAAATTTTGTACAAATTTTCCTCTTAACAACTGGAATTAGTTGAATAAATTTGTTTGACCAATTGACTTGAAATTTTGCACAAATGTTCCTCTTAACAACCGGAATTTGTATAAATTTGATTGGAATAAATTAACCCATTTCTGCCTGGCGGGCTTCCAAAAAAATTTTGTTTTTTTGATTTGTGTCCAATTTTACAGGTTGATTTTGCAGTCTAAAAGAGAGGCTGCAAAAAGTTTTAGTTAAGTTCGATTAACCCGTTTTCTACGACGACGCCATGAAGTTTTCATATAAAAAAAGAAGTCGTATGGCTGCTACCCGAACCCATGGATCAAAGTGGCTGGATTTAAATAGCGATGACGGCTATTGGAAAAAAACTAATTTGCGAAAACTTCAAGTTCCTAGCTCATACGGGTATAATAAATTTTACAACTTAAGTATCGTACACAATTTCTTAATTATATATTACCTATGGTAATAATTCAATAAAATATAGATATTATATAATAAAAATTAAAAAAATATTTAGTTTTTAATTTATAAAATATAATACATATATAATATGTTTAATAGTAAAACTCTTAGCCTCTTAAAAATATAAAAGTGTTAAATAGGAACAGAAATAGGAAATAGTACATATATCAAATTTGATTTTTTTTATCTTTATTAATTTCAAATATATTATGCTTTAAGGTCTTGGGAGTAGTCGGGGTATATAAATTTCATCAAAATAGCGTAATTTCTCGAGTTTTTGTTTTTTTAAAATATACGTTTCTTAGCTTTTGAACTTTTCATAGGTTCCAGAACCCAAAACCATGGTACGATTTCGCCCATATGCAGTCCCAGTCATAATTTCAATACAAATTAACCCTTGTACATAATTGGAACATTCTATATTAATTTTAAGTTACTATTTTTATTAATTTCGATGACTTTCAACCTTTAGAGGTCTAAGAGAGTTACCTGAACCCCCACTCCAATTGATCATACATTAAGGAACACGAAGCAAATAGTAAAGAACAGCCTTGTGCCAAATTTGAAGCTTCTACATTTTTTTGAAGTTACTATCTCTATTATTTTCGAAAATATGCTTTACGGTCTTCAGAACTGTGTGGATGGTCCCCGACCCACTACTCCAATTGGTCACACTGATCTAACACACTGATACCAAATTTGAAGGTTTTATCTTCATTGGTTTGGAGTTCTACTTGTTTGGCCTAAATTCGATCAAAAACTTCTAGGTTCCGAACCCATGATCCAAGCTCGTTCGTATGCAGTCTCCGCCATAGTCTTCACGGAGAGAAATTTAATAGCACAAATCATTCATTTTTTAGGAATAAAACCAACTATTTTAACTAGAGTTAAATTTATTCGTACTATGAATATTGATTTCTTAATTCTAATATATTATTCCTATTAAGAATAAGGGTTCATCTCAAAATATTAAGTTCAAAAATTATCAATTATTCTTTTAAAGAATAACTAAATTATTTTAGCTTTCTTTTTATCAACTAAAACCAAAATGTATAAAGAATAAAATATTCCTTTTAAGAATAACTTCGCCCTGTAAAAATTAAAGTTTGATTTTGTTAATAATACGTTATTCGTATTAGGAATAATTTTTTGACATCAAGCGCGCGGAAAAAAGATGATCTTTTACCGTTAGAAAGTATTCCTATTAAGAATAATTTATGGTCGCTTATGAATGTACTCTTCTCAAGTTAAGAATAAAAAAATTTGCTGTATTGGAATTTTGTATACAATGAATTTTATTCTAGTAAAGTCAATAGTCACTTTAAGATTTATTTTTAAACAGTACGGTTATAACATTTTTTTGTGTATATTTAAAATATTTTCTGAATAGTTAAAAAATAAAAAGCCTAAGTTTCTATATAAAAAAATAAAAATATTTTTATATTGCACCAATTGAGACAAAAAAAAAATTAAAAAGTTTAATAAGTAAGTATATAATTACTGTTTTTAAAATATTAACATTTTGGTGTACTAGAATTTTTTTGATATTTTAACAAATCACGATATGGAGAGTTATTTTATATTTCTGAAAGGTAAAATATAATAATTTTATAATTGTTATTATTGAAGATGTATCTATCATATTTTTCACAGAGAGTGGAGTAACATTAAATAATATAAAATTTTTAGTATTGACAGAAAATGATGAATTATTCAAAGATGATATAGAATGGTTAATACATCATACTAGTCCTTGGAATACAGTCGAATGTAAATGGAAAAATACAGAAGTTGATAAAAAGTTCAGTTCAGTAGACAAAATTGTGGAATGGATGATTTTTAATTTATAATAATTTATTTATAATAAAAAAATAGATTAAAAAAATATTAAATCTTTTTATTTTATAGAGCCATATGTAAGAATCAAATTTATTATTTGTACCGATAAATTATTCCCAAAAAAGCATAAAAAATACTCTTTTCTATGAATAATACATTCATTAATTAATTCATGTACCGTACAAATAATTCCCTTTGACAGCAGGAAATATTCTTTTAAATGAAAAATGTATTCCTTGTGAAGAGCGCTTTATTCCTTAAAACTGTAAGAATCATTCTCTTATGAGAATAAGAAAGCATGTCCATTTATAAATTAAGTTTTTATTATTCTTTTTCAAGAGCGCTTTATTCCATAAAACTGTAGGAATCATTCTTTTATGAGAATAAGATATGCATTTCCATGCATAAACTAGGTTTTCTATTATTCTTTTGCAAAAATAAAATTAAAGTAATAAAGAAAAAATAAGTAAATGTTATTCCGAAGTAGGAATAATATTCGCAGTTTTCAATCGCGAATATTATAGTAGTGTAGTAGAGTAGACTGTGTCAACTCTGGGATACCCGTATGACCGTTATATAAACATTATATCATTATTATTATAAACATTAATTACTTTTGGCAAAATTTCAAACATACCAGCTTTATTAGGTGAAATGTAATGCTCATATTAAAGAAGGAGTTGTATGGCGGCTACTCGAACCCTCTGCAGTAGACCAACCAAATTTTGCAGTAACTTTGGTCATTACACTAAACTATTTTTGGCAAAATTTCAGACACCCAACTTTAATAGGTATAGAGTAATGCTCATATAAAAGAAGGAGTTGTATGGCAGCTACTCGAACTCACTGCAACAGACCAACCAAATTTTGCAGAAACTTTGGCCATAAAACTAAACTACTTTTGCCAAAATTTTAGACACGTAGCTGTAACAGGTACAGAGAAATACTCATATAAAAAAAGAAGTTGTATGGCAGCCACCCGAACTCATCAATCAAAATGGCTGGATTTAAATAGCGATGACGGCTATTGCGAAAAAACGAATTTGCAAAAATTTCAAGATCCTGGCTTTTTTAGTTTTTGAGTTATCGTGCGGAAGGACGGACGTACGGAATAAATCGATTTTTTTTTTGATTCTGATCCGATCCATACACTTGAGTCTATATTTACCCCCCTCCTTCTCTGCGTCGCAAACGTAATGGCAAATTTATTATACCCTTTGACTATATAGTCATACGGGTATAAATAGTGTAAACACTCAATTTAAATTTAAACAATTGACAGTTCATGATATAAAATTAATATTAAAAATATTAAATAAAAACGAGGAAGAGTGTAGTAGAGTAGACTGTGTCAACTCTGGGATACCCGTATGACCGTATCATATACATTATATCATCCGATTAATTACTTTTGTCAAAATTTCAAACATACAACTTTATTAAGTGTAGTGGAATACTCATATAAAAGAAGGAGTTGTATGGCAGCTACTCGAACCCTCTACAGTAGACCAACCAAATTTTCCTGTAACTTTGGCCATTACACTAAACTATTTTTGGCAAAATTTCAGACACCCAGCTTCATTAGGTGTAGTGTAATGCTCATATAATATAAGGAGTTGTATGGCAGCTACTCGAACCCTCTACAGTAGACCAACCAAATTTTGCAGAAACTTTGGCCATTACACTAAACTATTTTTAGCAAAATTTCAGACACCCAGCTTAATTAGGTGGAGAGTAATGCTCATAAAAAATAAGAAGTTGTATGGCAGCTACTCGAACCCACTCCACTAGATCAACCAAATTTTGCAGACTCTTTGGCCATAAAACTAAACTACTTTTGGCAAAATTTCAGACATGCAGCTGTAATAGGTACAGAGTAATACCCATATAAAAAAAGGAGTTATATGGCAGCTACCCGAACCCATGGACCAAAATGGGTGGATTTAAATAGCGATGACGGCTATTGAAAAAAAACGAATTTGCGAAAATTTCAAGATCCTAGCTCTTTTAGTTTTTGAGTTATCGTGCGGACGAACGGACGGACGGTCAGACGGACGGACGGACGGACATACATCGCTAAATCGATTTATTTTTCGATTCTGATCCGATCCATACACTTGAATCTATATCTACCCCCCTCCTTCTCTGCGTTACAAACGTAATGGCAAATTTATTATACCCTTTGGCTACATAGTCATACGGGTATAAAAAAAGACACGGACTTGTGTTAACGGAATAATGTTAAAATGATTAGCTATTTCATTGATTTCATTGTCAATTGAAGAGGTAAAAAATACTATTAACTGTAGTAGGTTTTGTCCAATCAATATGTGTCCTATATTATCTAAATTATTACAAAAGGCGTGTATAATCAAATTAATAATTACTTGAAGCTAATAATTTATTTGCACAACATCAATCAGGTTTTAGAAAATACAAAGTTTTGAATATTTACTGATTTTAGTATTGAACAATTGGAAAAATGAAAAGCCTTTCATAATTTCACGCGAGCATTTGAAGCCATATATATCGTAATATTTTATATGAAAAATTTGGAGTTCCACAGGGTACAATATTGGGAGTTTTACTATTTTTAACATACATTAACGATATGGAGAAAGTAGTTATTTTTATTGAATTTATTGAAATTTATTGAAAAAACGAAATGTTTGGTAGTTAACAGTCTTGTAAGTAAGGAAATAAAGATTGATAATTGAGTAATTGGTATTGTTAATTAAATAAAGTATTTGGATGCAGTTATTGACAGTAAATTAAGTTTCAAAAAGCATTTAAATTACATTTGCTAAAAAAATTAGTAAAAAGTTAAGATATTGTTTAATAGTAGTATTTTAAGAGTAAAACCCAGAATATGCCATTGTACAAAGGGTTAAAATTATATAATGAATAACTATAAAATTTAAAATGAAAAAAAATTTTAAAATATTTAAGAAACATTTAAGTGTATATACTAAAGATACTTTCATTTAAAGTTTTTGAAATGTTAACTCTAAATTTAAGTAATTGTATAGCCGTTTTAAGCTTTTTCATTTTTTTGATGTCGAGGTGAAACGGTTTGATCGATTTACTTTCAATTTTGCACAAATGTTTGGTTGGACTAGAGTATAATTTTCACAAACCACCGTTCGTTTTAGGCAAATTCATATTTATTAAACGTTTTTAAATTTTTACGGTTAATTTGCAAAACAGTTATATTTGTTGCATTCAAGATATGCGTATAAAAAAAATAATTTTACTACAAAAAATAACGAAAATAAAATTTGTTGTTTTATTTTTAGATTGGGGTTTATATCTCAATGGGGTGCTCTAGCTGGACGTTATGCTTCTTTATGTCCTCCCGGTTGGCCATGGACCTCGCAACGTATGTCATTTAACAGTCCTACCCATGGTAAGTAATTTTTTTGCTTATTTTGTTTATTATCATAACAAAACAAAAGTATCGCAATTTTTTTTTACTAATGTTTTGAATTTTATAAGTATTGGTAAAAGTGTATTTATTACAATTTACTGCTTTCATTTGTCAGATTGTTAATATTTATGAAATAGGGTAATGTATTATATTTAAATAACCTGTAAGAAAATTATTTTATTTTATTCTTTTGTTATAAATAAATTGCTATTTTTTATTTTTTACTTTTTAATATTCACTCTCAATAAAACGGTATTATATATTAACTGAGTTCCTATTGGTTGTGAGTTGAGCTAATAGGGTATAAGCAACGTGTCTTGTTTTTTTATCTTTAAAAATTAAAGTTAAATTTAGCTCGAAGGTTCGTTCTCTAAATGTTTTACTTGTAGTTCAAACAAATTATTTAAATTTTCTTGGCCGAATTTTTTCACTTGTGATTTTAACCTTTATTTTTTATTTTTTTCCTTTTTGGTTGATTCTTAAAAGTTTTATATATTAAATGACTAAATGTACTAAGGTCACATGTCGAGAGTTTAATGCTGGTTAGGTTAAAATATTTTGTAGAAAATAGTTTTGATTTTTATAATTGAAAATATAGATAATATTAATAATAACAATAAGAGTAATATTGATAATAATAATTCTAATAATACTAATAGTAGTAATAACAATAATAATATTAATAGTAGTGATATAAATAATATAAGTAGTAATAGTAAGAATAGTGATACTAATAATAATATTATTAGAAATGAAAGTAATAATAATAATGATTAATAGTAGACGTAATAGTAGTATTAAAAATATTAATGGTAATAATAGTAATTACAAAGTTAATAACAGTAGAAATATTATAACTAAAAAAATTAATGGTAGAAGTAAAATAATAAAGGTAGAACTAATAATAATAATTATTATAATAATAGCAATAATAATAATAAAAATACTAATAATAATACTAATAAAAATAATCAAAATAATAATAATAACAATAATAAGAATAATAATATTCATTATAATAATAATAATACTACTAATAATAATAATCATAACTATTATAATAATAATAATAAAAATAATAATAATGATAATAAAAATATAATAATAATCATTATAATAATAATACCAATAGCGGTGGTCTACCTGGTAGTAATGGTAATGATACTACTTGTAATTCTTCCAACTTACAAGTAGTTCCCCATAACAAGTTCATATTTGTTTCTCGTTTACATCCGAATACAGCACCTGGTGATGTTTATCACCACCAATACAAAATGAGGTATTTGGGCCGAATCATTCGTATATAAATAGTTTAGTTCCTTAATCTCATTTAACTTTTGACACTACGAGCATTCTTATTACAGAAAACATTTTAATGCCTTACCTCTTGACTATAAAAGATTACTTCTCATACGGCCCCAACGGGGTTCCACTAATAATATTAAAACTTTGTGCCCAACACTTGGTTGAACTTCTTTGTAAACTATTTAATCTGTCCATTTAATGTGGCTACTTTTCCGAGTCCTGGAAACTTTCGTTTATCAACAATTACAGACCAATTGCTGAATTATCATCTATCCCTAAATTGTTTGAAAAAATAATTTGCTCTCTCTTCGTTGACTATTGTCAACAATTTATACCTTTTTTAGCACATTTTCAAAAAATTTTGTAAAAATGTGCCTATATAGCTTCACTCTGTCCGTCCGTCCGTCCGTATGTTTACAAAAACTTTTACACCGTTTGAAATAGAGTAAAGAAATTTTAACCATGGGTAGTTTTTGCAAAAAAAATTATTTCGTAGAAGAATTTTTTTCTGTAGCCCCACCTGTTACGGGGCTACAGCCCCCCAAAGTTGGAAAAAGCCCTAAATTTAAATTGTAATAACAAGAGTTCTGTTACATATATTTTCAATATGAAAACGGTAAATGATAGCTGGTTTCATAAACTTTATAAATTTTTAAAAGGCAAATGTTTAGGGTTGCCATATGGTACTAAAATTTAACATTACGCAAAACTCAATTTTTGCAAAATTTTTGGCGACGCATATCTTCTGAACGGTTCAAGCTAGGGTCTTGAAATTTTGGGAGAAGTTAGATATTCAGAAATCAGTAGGAGTCGGTTAACAAAATTTTTTTGTCAAGCCCCATATGTAGGAGCTATAAGGGCTCGAAAATTGAAATTTTGATATTTTTAAACACCTGTAACTTGAATACCTGTGCAAATTTTTTTTTAGTGATAGACAAAATTCAAAGCTTTAAACTTATATTTTAACATGTGTCAAAGGTTTTTCTTAATTTTGAAGGGCGACGAAGTTACAGCCCCTGAAAATTCCAAAAAAGCCCTATATTTAAATTGATATAACAAGAGTTCTGTTAGGTCTATTTTCAGTCAAAAAACGGTATTAGAGAGCTGCTTTTATAGGCTTTGCAAAAATATGTCGCTAAAGTGTATAGGGTTACCATACAGTACTAAAATTTTGCATTATATAAAACTCAATTTTTGCAAAATTTTTGGCCCCACATATCTTCTAAACGGTTCAAGCTAGGACCTTGAAATTTTGGGAGAAGTTAGATCCTAAAAAATAGTAGGAGCCAGTTAACAAAATTTTTTTGTCAAGCCCCCTGTTTAGGAGCTATAAGAGCCCGAAAATTGAAATTATGCTATTTTCAAGCACCTGTAACTTGAATACCTGTGCAATTTT
Source organism: Dolichopus griseipennis (assembly GCA_963082915.1). NCBI lineage: Eukaryota > Metazoa > Arthropoda > Insecta > Diptera > Dolichopodidae > Dolichopus > Dolichopus griseipennis. Next base: position 138,467,212 of record OY720441.1, read on the forward strand.
TTTTTTATTAATATACAAAATTTAAAAGTCCAACATTATGTTTTAACATATGTTAAAGGTTTTTCTTAAATTGAAAAGGGGTTCCTTAAATTGAAGAAAGTGTCTCTCAGTTTTACTCAGGGGGGGTAGTGAGTTAGATGGAGTTAGATTCTTGAGAAATTTGACAACCTTCCTAATTGAAGGGCTTTTATAACATTTAAATAAAAAATTTTATAAGTCAGTAGTAACTATTTCCAAGTAAATATTTCCAAAGTTAATCTCAGTATGTAATACAATATAATTTTGAAAATGTGCTTTTTTAAAAACCCTTGGTTTTTTTTCATCACTTGTTTTAATTTTCTTTTGTTTTGATAGACTGCTTGGCAAAATTAGATATTACTCGGAAAAGTTTTGGGGTGGGCCAAAATATTATTTGTTTATTGGCTTACTTGGCAAAGTTAGACACTAATCGTACAAATTTTAGAGTGATCCAAATTTTGGATTTTTTTAAATTTTTTTTTCTTTTTATTGCTTCTTTTTAAGGCAAAAATATGGGGCAGGGTGGGTAAAATTTTTATACCCGTATGACTATGTAGTCAAAGGGTATAATAAATTTGCCATTACGTTTGTGACGCAGAGAAGGAGGGGAGGTAGATATAGACTTGCAGAAACTTTGGCCATTACACTAAACTATTTTTAGCAAAATTTCAGACACCCAGCTTAATTAGGTGGAGAGTAATGCTCATAAAAAATAAGAAGTTGTATGGCAGCTACTCGAACCCACTCCACTAGATCAACCAAATTTTGCAGACTCTTTGGCCATAAAACTAAACTACTTTTGGCAAAATTTCAGACACGCAGCTGTAATAGGTACAGAGTAATACCCATATAAAAAAAGGAGTTATATGGCAGGAAGAGTTAAAAGGAGTTTTTTTCTTTTTATTGCTTCTTTTTAAGGCAAAAATATGGGGCAGGGTGGGTAAAATTTTTATACCCGCATGACTATGTAGTCAAAGGGTATAATAAATTTGCCATTACGTTTGTGACGCAGAGAAGGAGGGGAGGTAGATATAGACTCAAGTGTATGGATCGGATCAGAATCGAAAAAGAAATCGATTTAGCTATGTATGTCCGTCCGTCCGTCCGCACGATAACTCAAAAACTAAAGGAGCTAGAATCTTGAAATTTTCGCAAATTCGTTTTCTTGCAATAGCCGTCATCGCTATTTAAATCCAACTATTTTGGGCCCTTGGTTCGAGTAGCTACCATACAACTTCATTTTTTATATGAGTATTTCTCTGTATTTATTACAGCTGCGTGTCTGAAATTTTGGCAAAAGTAGTTAAGTTTCATGGCCAAAGTTTCTGCAAAATTTGGTTGGTCTACTGCAGTGGGTTCGAGTAGCTGCCATACAACTTCTTATTTTATATTAGCATTACTCTACACCTAATGAAGCTGGGTGTCTGAAATTTTGCTAAAAGTAATTAATGTTTTTAAATGATATAATGTTTACATAACCGTCATACGGGTATCACAGAGTTGACACAGTCTACTCTACCACACTCTTCCTTCTTTTTTAATCATTTTATTCTTATTTTTTTATTAAGTATACAGCAATTTAAAATGTGCCCAAATATTTGTTTTGGCACATTTTCGAAAGATTTTGTAAAAATATGCCTATATATTTTACCCTGTCCGCCCGCCCGAGTTACGTACACTAACAGTACACACAAACCTAATGTAAGTTAAAACCAATTAACCTGATATAAGTTTATTTACCTTTATAAATATTTTGCAACTTAAAAGCATAAATTAACTTGGACTCAATTTCAGCATTTTTTAAAAGTAAATGAACTTTAAAATTAACAATTATTAGCATGTGCCAATATATAGTTTTTTAAGAATTAATAAATCAGATTTATTTTTATTCATTGTAAATCAAATAATAAATCAATTAGTGGATAGTCAACAAGTCTTCCTACTCATTTAAAAACTGTTAATTCAACGAATTATTGAAAAATAATACTTAAAATAGTGAATGTGAATTTTAAATTAAAAAAAAATATTTCAACGGTTAGTTGAAATTATTTTAATTGATAAAATTATTTCGAAGGATAATCGGAAAATAATAAAATATCAAAGGATAATTGACATTTGACAAATTAATCAAAACAATTAAAATTCATAAAATATATAGTGACATAAATAATTAAACAATTAACAATTAATATTAAATAAAGTGAATCAGAAAATATTCTACCAGTGTAGTGTACAGAAAAATATATTACGACAGAGGACTCCAGAATTTTAATTCTTGACTACCTATCCCGAACGATGTGTACACTGCTGTAAGTAAATTTTTTTATCATGATTAGAAACGCCTAAGCCGCTATCCTTTAGTAAATAAATTAACTAATAGATAAGGTTTGAATCATTTGATGAATAAAAATAAAACAATTACAAAACAAGCGATAATTTTACATCATTTTTACATAATTGTGAAATTATTAACCCATTTGATAATTGTTTTAATTCTCCCAAAACTTCTTTTTACAAAACTACTATCGAAATATCATCTCAAAATAACAATGTGACTACAACTGACATGTTCAACTCTGTAAGAATTCCTGACCCTATAAAAGACTTACCAAATTTGACCGAAACCCACGGTTATTATTCGATTTTTTAGAAAATGCAGATGGAGTCCTTACTTTAATTCCTGTAGTAAGTGGAACTAATTATGATCAATTATTAGTGAAAGCTGTAAGAAATAAAATAATAGAACAAGCTAACGAAGTGTTCAATATGTATGGAGCACAGTTAAACTGGGACAAAATTAAGGAAAACTTAATTTTACAATACTTGGACAAATGAAATGAAATTTCACTCATTAATGACTTGCGGTCGAAAAATTCTATGGTGAAATAATTGAATTATTAGCTATATACACAATCATTTTAATATCCACGAAATTGATCAAAACGTCATACAACAGATTACACAACAAAACCCAAGACCTAATAATAGCAATAATAATAATAAAAATGGATCAAATAAACCAAATTATGCAAAAACATACCCTCAACCAGCATTCAACCAATTTAGAACTTACAACAATAGTTTTCAATCAAATTATTCGTACCCAATAAAAAATAATAACAATTATTATTTCCAACAAAATTTTCAAAATAGACCATTCCCAAATAAAATAGATACAATGGATACAGTGACATCTGGACATTTTAAAAATCAAACAAAACACAATGGCGGTAATAATTTCTTTAAAAAAGCCGGACCGCCAAGATTTATAAGCAAAGAGCTTTTCCACATTTCTGAAAACAAATATGAATATAAACAAACTTATAACGAATACAATCATAGTTTTATTGATTCTTACGAATTAAATAACTATAATGAACTATATGAAAACTCTTGTCAAACCTATCAGAATATGGATCATTATTACAATTCAAATATTGGAAACGAAGACAGAAAAATTGAATATGATCAAAATTTTCAAATGTCTTGAAAATCTAATCGGATACCTAGACGTTAATAAACACGGATTCATTATTCCACATATCAATATTGCTTCCCAGTTTGGTAGATCACTAAAGATATTATTTGATACACGCTCATCTTCTTTATTTTTAAATCCAAAATATATTCTTCCAAACAATTTAATAACTCGTGAACCGATAACCATCATCCTTTATTTTTAACATACACAAAATAAACAAAGAGACTTAAGATTTTTACCCTTTAATTTCCACGATTACATTGATGGATTACTTGAATTAGATTCATTAACTTCGCTTAACGCAAAAGTTGACCACAAACTTCTAATGTGGATTAAGAATCTCAAGGACCAAATTCTAAACTTATAAGATGGCGCTTAAAACTAGAAGAGTATGATTATAAAATAGCTTGAATAATAGTGAATTCAATACTTAGAAAATAATCTCAATGCACTCAAGAAACCTGTTAACAATTGAGAAATATAATGTTGGACCTTCAATGTTAATTTTTACGTTTGGAAAAATATGCATTATGTGAATAAATTACTGATTTAAAACAGGATAGTTTTAATTTTTAAATTCTAAAAGCCCTTCAATGAGGAATGTCTTCCCCATTGAAGGACCCCTTTTAAATTTAAGAAAAGTATTTAACATATATTGAACCCTCCTAAACAGAGAGCGTCATAAAAAAATTTTGTTAAATGATTCCTACTAATTTTCAGATCTAACTGCTCCTAAAATATGAAGACTCTAGTTTTAACCGTTTAGAAGATATGAAGGGCCAAAAATTTTGCAAAAGTTGAGTTTTGCATAATTGGTAATTTTTAGAACCGTATGGCAACCATAAACATTTGCCGTTCAAAAATTAATTAAGCTTATAAAACCAGCTGTCTTTTACGTTTTTAGAAACTGAAACCTCACAGAACTCTTGTTATAATAATTTAAATAAAGGGCTTTTTCCGAATTTGAAAGACTGTAGCTCCGTAACGGGTGGGGTACAGAAAAAAGTTCTTCTATAAAATAATTTTTTTTTTAAATACCTACGCTTATTTAAAATTTGTTTTCTCCATTTCGAACGTTGTAAAACTTTATGTAAACTTACGGATGGACGGACAGACAGACGGATAGAGTTAAACTTTATAGGCACATTTTCACAAGTCTTTTGAAAATGTGCTAAAATTACTAATTTTTCCGAACCCTATATAATAAAACATTTTTAAAAAATAATGAGAGGAAATATGACATTTTTAAACTTGTACAGAAAGTTTATTCCGAATTTTTTTTTCAGCCAAAAATTTTAAAACTCATTCGTTGCCCTGAATTGTAGATAACAAGATTAATTAATAAACAATTATCATAACCGGAATCATAGAGGTATCAATTAAACTTTCGCACATTTGAAAAGAGAGTTTTACTTCCCTTTTATCTAATATATAAAGAAGAAAATTTGTTTGTTTATTTGTTTGTTTGTTTGTTTGTTTGTTTGTCCAGGATTCACGTGAAAACCACTGGTCCGATTGACACCAAATTTTAGAGGAATAATTTTGGGAGTCCGGGGGTGACATAGGCTATGTCGCATTTTTATAAGTCAACAGGTTGCGGCTCCAGAGCCGTTTTAAGCTTTTTCGTTTTTTTGATGTCGAGTCGAAACGGTTTGACCGATTCACTTGAAATTTTGCACGAATGTTCTTCTTATTAAACGGAATTAATGGTATAAAGTTGGTTGAAATAAATTAACCCCTTTCGGCCCGGCGGGCTTCCAAAAAATTTTGTGTTTCCGATTTGTGTCCAATTTTACAGGGTGGTTTTGCAGTCAAAAAGAGAGGCTGGCACAAATTTTTGTTGGGTTCGGTTAACCCGTTTGGGCACGAGGGCGCAGTGAAGCTTTTTCAATGTTTTTGATGTCGAGCCGAAACAGTTTGACCGATTGACTTGAAATTTTGCACGAATGTTCCTCTTAGCAACCGCAATTAGTTGCATAAATTTGGTTGGAATAATTTAACCCATTTCGGCCTGGCGGGCTTCAAAAAAATTTTGTGTTTCCGATTTGTGTCCAATTTTACAGGTTGATTTTGTAGTCTAAAAGAGAGGCTGCAAAAAGGTTTAGTTAAGTTCGATTAACCCATTTTCCACGACGACGCTATGAAGTTTTCTATATATTTTATTTTCTTATACGATTCAAAGTATTTTATTGAAAATTTTGTACCAGCATTTTAATTAAAACCCACAGGGTTAATTTGGTTTTGACCTGTTTGTGCGTTTTGAACAAAGATTCAATGAAATTTTCAGTTTTCTTCAAATGAAATCTAAAAATCAAAAAATTCAATTTGTTATATATAATGCTTATACATAGTACATAGTATTTTAAAACAGTTTTTCCAAAAAATAAGCCTACATTTCTCTCATAAAATCATAAAAAAACGAGGAAGAGCGTATTACAACTTTCAGGACTAAACAAAATATAAAAATCAAAATCTGTTAAATCATTTCTAATATATAGCAAAGCAACGAAAAAACCTTTTTTTTAAGTATTCCCCTAATTCAAAGAAGTTGTACCTACTTTCAAAAATTGGACGTAATTTACTTACAAATTTTTTTTTGAACAATCGTCGAGTCGGCAGGGATTAACAACTTCCAAGTCTGTTAGTAAATTGAACTTCATTTTCAAAGAAGAACACATATACGAAATTTGAAGTTAATCTGTTAAATCATTTCTAATATATAGCAAAGCAACGAAAAAACCTATAAAAAGCTGTTGGGCCACGATGGGTTAACGGAACTCCACAAATATTTTTTTGTGGCATTTATAGGCATAGTAGTATCTCAAATAAGTGGCTGAAATTTGCTTTTTTACCATTTTCAAGCTTCCGGGCAACGCCGGGTAAATCTGCTAGTGAGACATAAAATAAATAAAATCAGAAATAGTTGCGATACTAGATAATTAGATCTCCACCAAAACACAAATTTATGACCCCCGAAATTCCCGGAAAACCTTTAGATATAATTCATATAGACATTTATTAAATTAATATTGAACAAATTCTCACAATAATAGATAAGTTTTCGAATTTTGCATCCGCATATACGGTATGCATACCAAAGAAATTAGTTTCAGATGAAGGTGCTGAATTTACATCCTCTTTAGTCAAAGATTTTTGCAATCAATATGAAATACGAGTTTTTACTTCCTCATTTCAACAAAGTTTTAGTAATTCTCTAGTCGAAAGACTTTTAAAACGAGACTATGAAAATGTGCAATAACGCAATCTATTCATCTACTAAACTTACACCATTAAAAATTTTTTATAGTCGCCATACTCGTATAAGTTTAATGAAATACAACATAAAAGTATTCACGAATATCAAAAGTTGATTGAATGAATTTAAAACACCAATTTATCACCAATTTGATTATAAAATCGAAAACCAATTAGAAAATATAAGTTCAAAAAATATCGAAAAAATTAATCAAAATAGAGAAGAACCCGAAAAACTCGAAGAAAGTACACTTATATTTAGGAAAAAAAAATAAAAAAAAATATTATTAATTAATTCTCTTGAAACCTCGTGAAATTTCTTACGAGATATTTAGACCAAGCTTTAGAAAGAAACGAGGAATTATAAACAGACTAAGAACAATAATAAAAAGGATAAAAGTGAGCATGGACGAAAATGACGGAATGCAGATATATTCTTAAATTGAAACTATACTAACTACCGAAAACTTAATAAAAAATTAAATCAATAATAGTAATCAAATAAATAATAAAATGATAGAACGATTTGACAATATAACAACTAATTTTATAAATACCTAACAAATTTCCATTACTAATTATATGAACAATTTTCAAGATAGACTTGCCAACAAATACAAAATACAAAATATTTTTGAAAACCAAAACATTTTAACTAAATCAAGTGAACATATTTATGAATTATTAAATCTACAAGCTTATTCAAACATAAATTTTACAATCCAAATTCCCATTTTTACTTATACAATATACGCCAGTATATCTTTACAAATCAAGATATTTTCAATAAAGAGCATTGAACAAATATATTTCGTCTGGTCATTACCCAGTCATAAGGAGGGAGGAGTTACAGTACACTAACAGTACATACTAACCTAATATAATCATCGAAATACACGAGCTAGATATAGTGTCAAGGGTACGTATCGAATCAGCATCGACAAGTGAATCGATCTAGCTATGTGTGCCTGTCCGTCCGTCAGCACGATAACTCAAAAACTATAAGAGCTAGAGTTCTGAAACTTTCACAAAGTAATTTTTAGACAATTTGTAGGTTCCATATTGTTTTTGGTTAAAATCGGACAAAGGCTTCGGGTAGCTGCCATACAAATTTTGCGAAATTATATGAATAATTTCAAAATTAATAACTAAATAGAAACTGAATATAAAAACAAACAAAATATTGTTAAATTATTAATCACTTCATAGTGTAGTGGTTAGGGCATGTGACTTGCAGTCAAAATGTGTCGGTTCGAATGCAGGCTGGGGCAACATTTTTTTTTTTTTAAATTCATCTTTTTTTATCTATTCTCTTCTTAATTAAAATTAAATCTGTATTTATTTTATGTATGAAATATTTTATAGAAAATTTGACAGTAAAGTCTCATTTCATTTATATCATAAATTATTAATTTTTAGCACATTTTCAAAAAATTTTGTAAAAATGTGCCTATATAGCTTCACTCTGTCCGTCCGTCCGTCCGTCCGTCCGTCCGTATGTTTACAAAAACTTTTACACCGTTTGAAATAGAGAAAAGAAATTTTAACCATGGGTAGTTTTTGCAAAAAAAATAATTTCGTAGAAGAATTTTTTTCTGTAGCCCCACCTGTTACGGGGCTACAGCCCCCCAAAGTTGGAAAAAGCCCTATATTTAAATTGTTATAACAAGAGTTCTGTTACATATATTTTCAATCTGAAAACGGCAAATGATAGCTGGTTTCATAAGCTTTATAAATTTTTACAAGGTAAATGTTTAGGGTTGCCATACGGTACTAAAATTAAACATTACGCAAAACTCAATTTTCGCAAAATTTTTGGCCACACATATCTTCTGAACGGTTCAAGGTAGGGTCTTGAAATTTTGGGAGAAGTTAGATACTCAGAAATCAGTAGGAGTCGGTGAACAAAATTTTTTTGTCAAGCCCCCTATTTAGGAGCTATAAGGGCTCGAAAATTGAAATTTTGCTATTTTTAAACACCTGTAACTTGAATACCTGTCCAAATTTTTTTTTAGTGATAGACAAAATTCAAAGCCCTATAATTATATTTCAACATGTGTCAAAGGTTTTTCTTAATTTTAAAGGGTGACGAAGTTACAGCCCCTGAAATTTCCAAAAAAGCCCAATATTTAAATTGATATAACAAGGGTTCTGTTAGGTTTATTTTCAATCAAAAAACGGTATTAGAGAGCTGCTTTTATAGACTTTACAAAAATATGTCACTTAAATGTATAGAGTTGCCATACGGTACTAAAATTAACCATTATATAAAACTCAATTTTTGCAAAATTTTTGGCCCCACATATCTTCTTAACGGTTCAAGCTAGGATCTTGAAATTTTGGGAGAAGTTAGATCCTAAAAAAATAGTAGGAGTCAGTTAACAAAATTTTTTTGTCAAGCCCCCTGTTTAGGAGCTATAAGGGCCCGAAAATTGAAATTATGCTATTTTTAAGCACCTGTAACTTGAATACCTGTCCAATTTTTTTTTTATTAATATACAAAATTTAAAGGTCCAACATTATATTTTAACATATGTTAAAGGTTTTTCTTAAATTTAAAAGGGGTTCCTTAAATTGAAGAAAGTGTCTCTCAGTTTTACCCATTTTTGCTTAGATAATAAAATTCTAAGTAAAATTCCAAATTTTTGTGTAATTCACAATTTAATTCCTAAAACCTAAAAAATTAGAGGATGGGGGGGGGGGGCGGAGTTGAAGTTAGATTCTTGAGAAATTTGGCAACCTTCCCCCTTGAAGGGCTATAACAACTTTTAAATAAAAAATTTACTGTTAGCAGTAAATTTTATAAGTAAGCAGTAGCTATTTCCAAGTAAATATTTCCAAAGTTAAACTCAGTATGTAATACAATATAATTTTGAAAATGTGCTTTTTTAAAAACCCTTGGTTTTTTTCAACACTTGTTTTTCAATATTTTTATAACAAAATTCAAAACAATTTTTCAAAACAATACAATTGATACCATAGCAACTATAATAATTTTCAAAAAAAAATTAAAATAAACAAAAAATCGATGGCTTAGTGGTCTTAATTGAAAAGTGTGGGTTCGAATCTCGTTCAGGGCATATTTTTTTTTTAAATTCATCTTCTTTTTTTTTAATTAATCTTTTTTTTATTAATTGTCTTTTTAATTAAATATAGAAACAAATATTTTGAATTTTCTGTCAAACAGTTCAATTGCAATATATGAAATTCTTATTTATTTAATAAATAATAATGTACGCACGGGTATCTAAAGGTTGACAAGGGCAACTATAATCTTCCTCGTTTTTCTTAAGAATTAATAAATCAAATGTAATTGTTTATATTGCACATTTTGAAACATATATAAACCTTGTTAATCAAATAATAAATCAATTAATAAAGTTCCAAAGTAGAAATCACATCAAATTTATTTTTTTTCAATTATAAAGAAAGAAATATTTTTTGTCTGTCTGTCTGTCTGTATGTTTACAAAAACTTTTACATCGTTTGAAATAGAGTAAAAACATTTTAATTACGTGTAGTTATAAAAAAAAAATAATTTCATGGAAGCCCAAGGTATGAAAAAGCCCAATATTTAAATTGTTATAACGAGAGTTCTATTTTTAAAACTTTTGGCCTATCATATGTCCAAAACGGTTTAAGCTAAAGACTCGATATTTAATTTATTTTCGTTCTATTTGAGGAATACAAGTCTAATTTTTTTTAAATTACATACACAATTCAAAGCTCCAACGTTATATTTCATTATGTCTTGAAAGTTTTTCTTAAATTTAAATGCGGATCTTGAAATTCAAAAAAGAGTCCCTTAGTTTTAACCCTATATCCTGATATAATAAATATCTATGAAAAATAAGTATCTAAGAAGACTAAGGAAGTCACAATTAAATTCATTGAACCTGAAAATCGCGGGCGGAGAGAGGTGGGGTAAGACCACGAGAAAAATCTTAAGTTCGCTTAGTAAAAATGTGGGACCTTCCCCATTAAAGGGCTATTAGGATTATATTTTATATAACATTAACTTTCTCACAAGTGTATATATTTCTAAATTTCAACGTTAACATTGAAGTTCCAAATCATATTATATTGTAAGTACTGATTTCACTATTATTTATAATTAAAGTATATTGTAATATTATCATTTATTTTTATATAATATGTACCTATATTATAATATTTTAACAATTTCAATATTAATATACAAAACTTTGTGGTCAATGCAGATATATTCTTAAATTGAAACTAATTATAATAACTAACCAAAACTTAATAAACGAGGAAGAGTGTAGTAGAGTAGACTGTGTCAAACATATACATTATATCATCCGGTTATTTACTTTTGGCTTTATTAAGTGTAGTGGAATACTCATATAAAATAAAGAGTTGTATGGCAGCTACTCGAACCCTCTGTCGTAGACCAACCAAATTTTGCAAAAACTTTGGCCATTACACTAAACAATTTTTGGCAAAAAATTCAGACACTCAGCTTCATTAGGTGGAGAGTAATGCTCATATAAAATAAGGAGTTGTATGGCAGCTACTCGAACCCTCTGCAGCAGACCAACCAAATTTTGCAGAAACTTTGGCCATTACACTAAACAATTGTTGGCAAAAATTCAGACACCCAGCTTCATTAGGTGGAGAGTAATGCTCATATAAAATAAGAGTTGTATGGCAGCTACTCGAACCCACTCCACTCGACCAACCAAATTTTGCAGAAACTTTGGCCATAAAACTAAACTACTTTTGGCAAAATTTCAGATACGCAGCTGTATTAGGTACAGAGTAATGCTCATATAAAAAAAGAAGTTGTATGGCAGTTATCCGAACCCATGGACCAAAATGACGGGATTTAAATAGCGATGACGGCTATTGCAAAAAAACGAATTTGCGAAAATTTCAAGATACTAGCTCCTTTAGTTTTTGAGTTATCGCGCGGACAGACGGACGGACAGACGGACGGGCAGACGGACGGACAGACGGACGGGCAGACGGACGGACAGACGGACGGACAGTCGGACGAACAGACTGACGGACAGACGGACGGACGGACGGACATACATAGCTAAATCGATTTAATTTTCGATTCTGATCCGATCCATACACTTGAGTCTATATCTACCCCCCCCCCCCCTCCTTCTCTGCGTCAAAACGTAATGGCAAATTTATTATACCCTTTGACTATATAGTCATACGGGTATAAAAATGAAATCAATAATAGTAATCAAATAAATAATAAAATGATAGAACGATTTGACAATATAACAACAAACTTTATAAATACCTAACAAATTTCCATTACTAATTATATGAACAATTTTCAAGAAGGACTTGCCAACAAATACAAAATACAAAATATTTTTGAAAACCAAAATATTTTAACTAAATCAAGTGAACATATTTATGAATTATTAAATCTACAAGCTTATTCAAACATAAACTTTACAATCCAAATTCCCATTTTTACTTATACAATATACGCCTTGTTCCACTTAATTAAAGCAGTTTATGATATGTTTTAACTCATTATTATCTGTTGGAACCAAATAAATTGAATTCTGCTTTATGTAATACCATGTATTTACTCATTAACTGTTTGGTTGGTGAAGTTTTTATCTTTGTGCTTCCAATGGTAGTGAAATTTTTATAAAGAATTTTTCCTGCTTCTAACTCAGATGTAGAGATTTCACCATTATTCTTAGCTAATTGAATCGTTGAACTTTTATTTAAGATATTAAGATTTATATGCTTATTGATAACCTTCCACATATGTTAAGGGCCTGTACTTTCACTTATTTAGTAGTTAAAGTAATCTTCTTTTGCCTTTTTTATTAATTTTTAAACATAATTTTTGATTCTTCTATACCGATCTTGTAATTCAGAGCGAAATTTAATATTTATATTTCTCTTTTTGATTACCCTAAGTGGACATGGTGTAATCCAGTGGTTTTGGTTTCTAATTCTAACTATTTCAATATTAATATTCAAAACTTTGTGGTCACTAATAGGAATATCATATGTTTTGATCAATGCTTTAAATGTCTTAGAGTTTCCAACAACACGATTGAGAATACTTCCAAGATTACAATCAATTTAGCAACTGCAATTGACTAATTCCGCAAATAGCAGTATCATTGAGAATATTAAAGTTGTATATTAAAGTATCATTGAAAATACCAGTGTTACGAATTACCTAATTAAACCACACACTTTTCGCGACATTTCGGATTTTATTAATTTTTTTAAATAAAAAGAAAACAATACAATATATCTGAACAGTTTTTGTTTTAGAGTCTTTTTTATAATATTGACCAGCGCGAACTCCTGAATCGACATAGCCATGACCGTCCGTCCGACCGTAGGCACAATAACTCAAAAACTAATACAGCTATCTTGATGAAATTTTAATTGTAGGCTACTAGTACTAAAAGAACAGCGGTGATTGCATATGGGCGAAATCGGCTCATGGGTTCGAAATCTCATTCTAAACTTTCTAAAGGATAATGAAAAACTCAAGTTACCTCAACAACTAATGACGCTATCTTCATCAAATTTGTGTGTGCTGTAGGTTACTAGTAATGAAACTATGGCGCGGATTGCGTACGTTCGTGATGGACCATTGGTTCGGAACCTACAAATTTTTGTTCGAATTTAGGCCAAACGAACTTAATTTCGAAACCAATGAAGATAGAACCTTCAACCAAACTTGGTATGGACCTTAAATACATATGTATTGTTGGGTTTTTCGGATCGGGATTGGGAAGGAAATTAGGGTTAGGATTTAGGAATTGGGATTATAATGGATAAACGAATTAATTTTAAGGAAAGTCATGAAGATGAATGTTAATGTTCTTCTTAAACTTTATTGGACCGTACATATAACTGATAACATAACTGATACATATATTGGTAAATGATTCTATAATCATGATGTGCGCACAACACACGAATCCGCATAAGCCGTGTTTCGGCATCTTACTAATTCAACAGTGTAGAGATGAGCATCTGTCGCACTCTTGTTTCACGTTGAAAAACTTTCAGGGGAGGCATTAATTGTTTGATTTTGTTGGAACAGGTGTTCGTCCCTACGAGTTATCTATAAAAAGAGTTAGTGACCAAACGATTAGCCGATGGTTAAGTGGAGTGAGCGATGAGTTAACACTGGGATCATTTAAAAGACGGATAGCTCTACTTTGTATTTTATCGAAATATCCCAGCGCGGTTTGGGGCTCCATCTTTTTAGAAGATCAGTTGCAGAAAAGTAAGTTTTACAGCGAAACAAAACACCTAAACATTTATCTACACCAAAAATGTGGTTTTACCAGGTCAATTTTTGGTTTAACCCGATAGCCAGAATGTTAAGATATGTTGTGTGCTGCAAAGGTATACCCTGAAATGACATGCTGGGTGTAGATATGGCAATTTTCCGCGAGATTAGACAGCATTGAGTCTTTTTTGTGTTGAACTCAACACGGTTACACTCACCCCATTTTTGGAGTTTTGCTAAATCATTGTTTGGCTCACTAGTCATGAAATTTTTTGCTGTTGTTTTAATCTGTTGATTAATGTTACAGCGGCTATGAAATTCATAGGAAGCCACAAGGGTGCTGTCATCTACCAAACTGTGAATTGAATTGGAGGTTATTGAAAGTAAATCATTGATAAATATTAAGAAAATAGTTGGAGTTAGAACAGATCCTTGGGGGACACCAGCGTTTATTTGAAATTGGTTGGATGTATGACAACCTACAAGTAATCGAATCGTGCGATTTGAGAAAAAATCTCCAACCAATTTTAAGAAAACCCTACCTAAACCTAAAGCCTCGCATTTTGCTATTAAAGCATCATGCCATACACGGTCAAAAGCTTTAGATTTTTTAAGAACCATTGAAGTGATTCCATCTGGACCGGCCGATTTGTTTGCGTCAAGATTCTTCAATATTTTCATTGCTGGTCATTTCCTGAAGTAAACTCTACCAAAGGAACAGCCAACTCGTGGAATACGAGGTGGATTTTGTGCTGACTGGGGCAGTGTTGATTTGGAAGTAAATTGTTCACCAAACAAGTTTGCTTTTTCTTTAGAATCTGACACAGTTCTGCTATTTTCATCAACAAGTCGGGGAAAGGAGGACTCAGTTACGTTCTCCTTTAACCCCTTTGTAAAATTCCAAAAGGAGTTTCCGTTCCTTGGCATGTGGAGCAGCCTTCTCAACAAACTTTTGTTTGTTGAGAACTCCCTCGCATCTATTTCTGGCCACTATACAGTTGGCCCGACCGAACGATTGTGTTGGTAACGTTTCAAAGCCTCCTCCTTATTATGAATTACTTTACCGCAAATGCAATTGAACCATGCCTTCGGTTGTCGTTGAATACTTCTCGTGAAGTGAGGTATGAACAACCTCATGCCAAGCAAAATTTTTTCACCGATCGCATTTACAGCATAGTTAACATTTTTGTTGCGAAAACACATTGACCAATCGAAATCTTTAAAAAAGTTGTTTAAACCTTCCCAGTTGGCACGATTATAATTCCATACCAGTTTTTTGGGAGGAGTCTTTCTATTGATCACTGTGTTAATATGGAAGCTTGTTTTCACCAAACAATGGTCGGTGCCCCCAAGGCGGCAACCTACTAAAACCACATACTTTTCAGGATGTGTAGTCAGAAACAGATCCAAAACATAACCTTCTTGGTCAGCACGGTCAAGAACCCTAGAGGGATTTTGGACAAGTTGAGAAAGGTACCAATTGAGTTTTGGATCAAAGAAGAATTGTTTGTCAGAACTATTTCAGTTTTTGTGCATGCCTCCAAAATTTCATTTATCTGGTAAGAGTGATTTTCAATCTCCATAGCACTTTCATGTTCATTTGAGTTGGGTGATCTATATAAGAAACAGAAATGTATGACATGGTTTCCAACGAGAATTTTGACCTAAATGTAATGAAAGTTTGGGCTAGAAGCTTTATATTTATAAAGAATATTGAGAACAATATCATTTTTAATAAAAATAGCGATGCCTCTTTTAGGGACGAAGTGTGAAACAAATGAGTAGCATGTAATATTAAAATTATCTTTTTGGCCATTAACTTGCGTTTCACAAAGGTCTAGGATAGCTGGCTTTGCAGAGTTTAAATGGCATTCTACAACATGAAAATTCGTCTGCAACTAGCGTATGGTACAAAAATTAATACAAATGTTGGCAATTTTCAAAGAAAATTAATTATTATAATGAATGCAAAATTTTAAGAATCAAAAAAATTTTAGGAATAGAAAAATTTTTAGAATTGAAAAGATATATAAAAGCAAAAACAGAAAATTTTAAAATTAATTTGAAGGAAAATTTCTTTCAATTAATATTTGAATTTAAAATTAAAAAATAATATTTAATAATAATATTAAGGAATAATATTTTTCCTTTTTGCTTTGTGTCCGTAAAATTTTGTATGATTTGGAATAGTTGTTTGTGTACCACCCACATCATTCCCATTATATAAGCATATATTGAAAATCAATAAGGAAAGTAATTTGAAATAAATATAAAAGCTTTAAATTTAGTATAGCGGTGCTTTTTCCTATTTCTTTTGTGTCCCCGAAATTTAAACTACATAGTTGTAGTTCAGGTGACCCCTAAGAAATCCCAAAATTAAAAACTTATCTTCGAATTTCATGAAGATAGGAACTTTATATTTGATACACCAGTGTTTATTTTCGTTCTTATTTAACAATTTTGTATTTTTAAAAGGCTAAGAATTTTACCATAAAACATATTATTGTATTATATTTTATAAATTTTATTGAATTATTACCATAGGTAAAATATAATTAAGAAATTGTGTAAGATAATTAATTTGTGTTCAAAGCAACTTTCTGCATGTATGTGCAGTGTATTTTTATAACTAAATGAATAATATATAAAGTTCTAAATTTGTCATTGTATTTTGCACATTTTGCATTTACAAGATTTTCTAATAAGAACATTCACTAGGAATTTAAATTAATTGCAATTTTGTATTTGTTGTATTTGATAAAATGTATCAAATGTAATGAAATGAAAATGTATCAACATAATTTGTTGTATTTGATAAAATGTTAGAAATATATAAAATGTAGAAAGAATGTTTATTGGAATATTTACGTACTCTTCGTATAATGAAGATATAGGGGAATATTGTTTTAATTAAAGAATTGTGAATAGAATGGTGTGGATATATAATATATCATTCCATCTTACTGTTTACAATCAAGCCTAACGAATTGAAAGATTTCACAACTTTAATTTTTGTACCCGTATGACTATAGGTGAAAGGGTATACTAAATTTGCCATTATGTTTGTGAAGCAGCGAAGGAGGGTGGTAGATATAGACTCAAGTGTATAGATCGGATCAGAATCGAAAAATAAATCGATTCAGCTATGTATGTCCGTCCGTCCGTCTGTCCGCACGACCTTTCAAAAATCAAGGAGCTAGAATTTTGAAATTTTCACAAAGTCTTTTTTATGTATTAGCCGTCATCGCTATTTGAATCCAGCCATATTGGTTCACGTGTTCGAGTACCTGCAATACAACTTCTTTTTTTATATAAGCATTACTCTACAATTAATCGGATGACATAATGTTTATATTACAGTCATACGGGTATTCCAGAGTTGATACAGTCAACTCTACTACACTCTTCCTTCTTTTTTATTAAATCTAACCGTTATTACAAGAGTAGGTACTTCAAAACAGCATCATTTGCATAAAGCTGGATGCTACATGTTATATTTAAGAATCAAATATCGTTGACATAAATTTTATATAAGTAAGGTCCCAGAAGCCCACCTTGCGGAATACCCACTTTATTTGTTTTTGGTTGACTTAGGATTCCATTAATACGAACCATTTGTTCCCTATTGCGCAAATTAGATTTGAAGAACGGTAAATGGTTTGAGTCCAAGTTCATTTTTTCCATTTTATACTAAATAATATTATGGTTGACACAGTCAAAAACTTCATGCAAATCTAAAAAACGCATACTACATAATTACCTTCCTCGATATTTGCAGTTATAAAATGAACTCTTTTCGAAACCATATTGCTCCTTATGTAAGTAATTATTATTTGTTAAAAAGGTATTTAATCGCTGTTTAATAATAGTTTTAAAAATATTTGAAAATTATTTTAATACCGATACCGGTCTATTATTAGATTTATTTGCTGCATCTCCTTTTTATACCCGTATGACTATATAGTCAAAGGGTATAATAAATTTGCCATTACGTTTGTGACGCAGAGAAGGAGGGGGAGTAGAAATAGACTCAAGTATATGGATCGGATCAGAATCGAAAAATAAATCGATTTAGCGATGTATGTCCGCCCGTCCTTCCGTCTGTTTCGCATGATAACTCAAAAACTAAAGGAGCTAGGATCTTGAAATATTCGGAAATGAATTTTTTTGCAATAGCCGTCATCGCTATTTAAATCCAGCCATTTTGCTCCATGGATTCGGGTAGCTGCCACACAACTTCTTTTTTTAAATGAGTATTACTCTGTACCTATTACAGCTGCGTGTCTGAAATTTTGCCAAAAGTAGTTTAGTTTTATGGCCAAAATTTCTGCAAAGTTTGGTTGGGCTACTGCAGTGGGTTCGAGTAGCTGCCATACAACGCCTTTTTTATATGAGTTTTACTCTGTACCTGTTACAGCTGCGTGTATCAAACTTTGCCTAAAATAGTTTAGTTTTATGTCCAAAGTTTCTGCAAAATTTGGTTGGTCTACTTCAGTGGGTTCGAGTAGCTGCCATACAACTTCTTATTTTATAGGAGCATTACACTACATCTAATGAAGCTGGGTGTCTGAAATTTTGCCAAAAGTAATTAACCAGATTATATAATGTATATATTACGGTCATACGGGTATCCCAGAGTTGACATAGTCTACTCTACTACACTCTTCCTCGTTTTTTTTGTTTTAATCTGCTTAACTAATTAGTTTTCGAAGTGGGTTAAGTACAATCAAAGTAGCAATACCATAATATAACAAAACAGAAAATATAATTGTATACAAGTTGTTTTACAAATAATCTACATAGGTTACTTAAATAGAACAAAAAGTAAATAAATAAAAAATAAAAAACAAACAAATAAATGTCTTTAAAAATATCAGCTAAGTGAGGTTAAATGTTCTTATATTACGAGTAATTATAACTATATTAAACTTAAAATTTTAAAATACAAAGGTTTTTGCAAAAACATGTTTTAAGGTACTTGCATTGGTTTTATAGGCAAGCAATCCTTAAGTTTGGTATCATTTGGTCAGCTGACATATAGAATAAACATGTAGGAAAGCTAAAACGTAATAATAAAGAGCGAGAAAAAGAAAAACAAAATATTAAATAAGAAAACTTTTCTCAAGTATTTTTATATAAAGGGCAAATACTGAATGGTTATCAACTATCGTTAAAAACAATTTTAATATAACTTTGTTTAATTGTAAAAATCTGACACCTAAATACCTGCTTGGTTTGCAAGAAAACCTGACGACTTCAATTTCCTAAAAAAAATCATTTAAATAATCATTTAAAAAATAAGTGGGCATCAACTTAAAAAAAAAAGAATGGAATGACATAGCTCTAGCTCCAGCGTAATGATTTAAAGTTGAAAAAAAAGTAAGAATAATAATAATAAAGATATTAAATGTAATACTTCTATTTATAAAAAATTCACTGTTAAAAATACATTAAATACAAAATCTCATAGCCAAAACACATAAATGAAATTTATAAAAAGACACACTATATACTGAATCACATAGTTTTAAATATTCTAATGAATTATTTAATCAAAAGACTCAAATGAAAATAAACTCTCACCACTATTTCATATTTCAACACATTAACAAAACAAGTAAAGAAACAGTCAGTCGGTGCAACCGACTTAGAAATACCCTACACCTATTTGGTTCAAAATTAAGTACATATCCATAAGTTATTTTAACACCATAAAAGCTGTTATTAATTTGATCGTAAGACATAGCTAACCAAATTAACTTTATAATACTAAAAACATTTTCTAATTATATTATCTATTAAAAAATATTACAAATTCTTACTAATTTGTCTATTTAAAAATATTCAAAAACAAGCAAACTTGAAATAAATGAAAATATATTTATTCCAATTCAATTACAAAATGAAAAAATTCTAATTATTAAATTTTGTGATAAAAAGATAATCAAAGCATAATATATTTAATAATCCAAATTTTTAAAAATTGCAATTATTTTAAGTGGTTAGTTTATATACCTAATAGAAAAGCTTACAAACGCAAAATATGCAATAAATGTATTTCTAAAATACAATTACAAATTTAGACCTTTTCATATAATTCATTTAAATATTCAAATAAATTTTACATAAATGCAGCAAGTACCTTTGAATATAGCTGAACCACTACAATTAAGTCTAGATTTCGGAGACACATAGGACATAGGAAATATATTCTTTGGCTTTGAAATTAAACTCAACCAGAACCAATTCCCATGGTACTTTCATTACTAGTAACCTAGAGTTTAAATTTCATCAAAATACCGGCATTATTTTTTGAGTTATGGTGTTTTAAGATATATGTTTGTTAGTCCTTGAACTTGTCAAGGGTTCCAGAACCCCAAACCATGGTACGATTTCGCCCATATGCAGTCCCGTCATACTTTCAATACTAGTTAACCCTTGTATACAATTGGAACGTTCTATCTTAATTTTAAGTTACTAGTTTTATTAATTTCGATGATAAGCTTTTACACATTTGGGGGTCTAAGAGAGGTCCTGAACCACCACTCCAAATGATCCCAAATTAGGGGGGCATGGAAGAAATAGTAAAGAACACCCTGGGCCAAAAGCTTCTACATTTGTTTCAAGTTACTATTTTTATTAATTTCGAAAATATGCTTTAAGGTCCTCGGAACTGAGTGCCTGGTCCCCGACCCACTAGTCCAATGGGGTCCAAATTTCAAAGACACTTACGCAATTGGAAGGGACACCCTGATACCAAATTTGGAGGTTATATCTTCATTGGTTTCGGAATTACGCTAGTTTGGCCTAAATTCGATAAAAAAGTTCTCAGTTCCGAACCCATTGTCCAATCCTCACCGCACGTAATCACCGCCGTAGTTTCATTACCAATAACCTACAGCACAAATTTCATGAAGATAGCCTCATTAGTTGTTGAGTTATCGTGATTTTTAATATATGTTCGTTATCCCTGACACCGACTAAAAGGTCCAGAATCCGAACCCATGGGCTGATTTCACCCTTATACAGCCCGCGCTTTACTTATAGTACTAGTTAACCCTTGTACACAATTTAAACGATCTATCTTAATTTTAAGTAACTATTTTTAGTAATTTCGATTATAAGCTTTTAAAACTTGGGAGGTCTGAGAGGGGTACTGAACCACCTCTCCAATTGATCCCAAATTAAGGGAACACGCAAGAGATAGTAAAGAACACCCTTGTGGCAAATTGGAAGCTTCTACATTTTTTCAAGTTGTTATCTTTATTAATTTTAAAGATATGTTTAAGGTCTTCGGAAATGTGTGACTGGTCCCCGACCCAGTAGTCCAATGGGACCCAAATTCTCAAGACACTTAGGAGATAGGAGGGGACACCCTGATACCAAATTTGGAGGTTCTATCTTCATTGGTTTCGGAATTATGCTCGTTTGGCCTAAATTCGATCAAAAAGTTCTAGGTTCCGAACGCATGGTCCAATCCCGACCTTACGGAATCCCCGAAGTAGTTTCATTACTAGTTACCTACAGCACAAATTTGATGAAGAAAGCGTCATTAGTTGTTGAGTTATCGTGATTTCTTATATATGTTCGTTAGCCCTTCGACCGATTAAAAGGTCCAGAATCCGAACCCATGGGCCGATTTCGCCCATATGCAATCCCCGCCGTACTTTCAGTCCTAGTAACCTACAGTTAAAATTTCATCAAGATAGCTCCATTATTTTTTGAGTTATCGTGCCTACGGACGGACGGACGGACGGACGGACGGACGGACATGGCTATATCGACTAAGGCGGTCACGCTGATCACAAATATATATACTTTTCCATATCTAGCTCGCTTCCTTTAGGTGGTTACAAACACCATACCAAAGTTAATATACCCCTTTACCTATTCTATAGGTGTAGGGTATAAAAACTTTCAAACTCATAATGCTAACAAAAATCCTAACTTTATACACTCACATATTATAAATCCGGTTAACAGCCTAATTTCAGCTACAACTACTTCCCACTCCCAAACGCCAGCTAAATTTCAAGTTCTATTTTAGACCGATCATTAAGCAGATTTGGAGGCCTAATTAAAACCCAAACAACTAGTTCTATTTCTCAATCCCTCAACACATCTGCTCTACCTAAAACACTTGTCTGTGTTTTTCATCTTCAACCTGCTCTACAACTTAAGTACATTTCACTCCTATGGCCCAGATTACATCTGCGCAAACCAACCACAACACACACTCTCAACCTAAATCTCTGGCAACATCGCCTCGATCTTGCTGCACATTCCAATCTTAGACTTTCTCTAGAGCTCCTATTCTATCTTTGATGGACTCGTTGGTCCCTCCTACTGTAAAGATGAAAAACATGCGTAATTATCAAATGGTAGTAAATATCTTTTTGCTCGGTTGAGAGATCATAACATTTTTATAATGTTAGTTTATTCATAGCCTATCTCTATGACAATCCAAATTCAGTTTTTATTAAAGGTAAAACAAATAAATATCTCAAAATTTCACTCCAGCAAGAAGGTTTTCCTACGAATATTTCAGAACTTCGCTTTTTATTCAACCACTTTAATGCAACATTTGGTGTTACTCCTGAGCAAATTATTTTGATCTTCAATCATATTCTTCTCAAGAATCTTCAGAGTGGATTAATAATTTACAACGCAAACGGGAAAACCACGATAAATTTTTTTGTCCCTTACACATGCAAAATAAGAAATTAACCACGAGTAGGTATTGCAAAAAAAATTATTTCATAGAAGAACTTTTTTCTGTAGCTCCACCCATTATGTAGCTACAGCGTTCCAAAGTTGGAAAAAGCGCTTTTTTTAAATTGTTATAACAAGACTTCTATAAGATATATTTATACCTTACACCTATGAAATAGGAAAAGGGTATATAAACTTTGGAATAGTGTTTGTAACCACCTAAAGGAAGCGAGCTAGATATGGAAAAGTATATATATTTGTGATCAGCGTAACCTCCTGAGTCGATAAAGCCATGTCCGTCCGTCCGTAGGCACGATAACTCAAAAACTAATGGAGCTATCTTGATGAAATTTCAACTGTAAGTTACTAGGACTTAAAGTACGGCGGGGATTGCATATGGGCGAAATTTGCCCATGGGTTCGGATTCTGGACCTTTTAATTGCTCTAAGGGCCAAGGAACCAATAAAAAAAATAAGGACAACTCAACAACTAATGGCGTTACAATCATGATTTTATGATGTACGTTACCAGTAATGAGACTATAGCGGGGACTGCGTATGAACGAGTTTGGACCATGGGTTCGGGTCCTAGAAGTTTTTGATCGAATTTAGACAAAAAAGCATAATTCCGAAACCA
Organism: Dolichopus griseipennis; assembly: GCA_963082915.1. Taxonomy (NCBI): domain Eukaryota; kingdom Metazoa; phylum Arthropoda; class Insecta; order Diptera; family Dolichopodidae; genus Dolichopus; species Dolichopus griseipennis. The sequence goes on from OY720441.1 coordinate 138,490,578, forward strand.
ATGAAGATAAAACATTCAAATTTGGTATCAACGAACCTCTTCCTTTGTCCTTAGAGTTCTGGAAACTTAGGAACAATTGGAGTAGTTGGTCGGGTCCATCCAGACAGTTCTGAAGACCTTAAAGCATTACATTGAAATTATTAAAAAAAATAGCTTAAAGTTAAGATAGAACGTTCCAATTGTGTACATGGCATCAATAGTATTGAAAGAACGGCCCGGACTGCATATAGGCGAAATCCGCCCATGAATTCGGATCCTCGAATTTTTTCATCGAATTTAGGCCAAACGAGAATCATTCCGAATTCAAAAAAGTTAGAACCTCCAAATTCAGTATTAGGATGTCCCTTTCTATTCCCATAGTGTTCTCGAAAATTGGAAGCAATTGAAATAGTGGGTCGGGGAACATCCATATAGTTTCGAAGACCTTAAAGCATATTTTCGAAAATAATAGAGATAGTAACTTCAAAAAAATGTAGAAGCTTAAAATTAAGCACAAAGCTGTTCTTTACAATTTCCTACGTGTTTCCGTAATGTATGAAAGGCTTGTAATCGAAATTAATAAAAATAGTAACTTAAAATTTATATAGAATGTTCCAATTGTGTACAGGGGTTAATTAGTTTTGAAAGTATGACAGGGACATCATATGGGTGAAATCGTACCATGGTTTCGGGTTCTGCAACCTTTGAAAAGTTCAAAAGCAAACAAACGTTTATCTTAAAAAACCAAAACTCAGAAACTAATTACGTAATTTTTTTTGCGTACGGTGAATAATGAACAATGGGTTCGGAACTTATAACTTTTTGATCGAATTTAGGCCAAACGAGCATAACTTCGAAACCAATGAAGATAGAACCTCCAAATTTGGTATCAGGGTGTCTCTTTCTTTTTCCTGAGTGTACTTAAAATTTGGGCGCCATAGAAGTAGTGGGTCGGGGACCCGCCACACATTTCTGAAGACCTTGAAGAATATCTTTAAAATTAATAAAGATTGCAGCTTGAAAAAAATATTTCGAGCTTTAAATTTGGCACAAGGGTGTTCTTTACTATTTCTTGTGTGTCCCCCTTATTTGGGATCGATTGGGGTAGTGGTTCAGTATCCCTCTTAGGCCTCCCAAGGTTTAAAATCATCATCGAAATTAATAAAAATATTAACTTAAAATTAAGATAGAACGTTCCAATTGTGTACAAGAGTTTACTAGTATTGAAAGTATGACGGGGACTGCATATGGGCGAAATCGTACCATGGTTTTGTGTTCTGGAACCTTTAAAAGTTCAAAGGCTAACGAACATATATCTTAAAAGCAGTATAACTCAAAAAATAATGACGCTATTTTGATGAAATTTAAACTCTAGGTTACTAATAATGAAAGTACCATGGGATTTGATTCTGGTCGAGTTCGGACAATGGTTCGGATTCTAGAAGCTTTTGATTGATTTTAGGCCAAACGAGTATAATTTCGAAGCCAAAGAATATATTTCCAATTTCTTATGTGTCCCAAGATTTAGTCTTAACTGTAGTATTGGTTCAGATGCCTCCTAAGAAATCCCAAAACTGAAAAGCTTATCTTCGAAATTCAAGAAGATAGAAACTTTAAATTTGATACACGAGGGTTTTTCCTATTTCCGTTTATATTTAACACTTTTATATTTTTGAAAAGAATTTTACCATAAAACATATTTTGTATAATATTATCATATATATAATGTTAATCATATCATATATTTTATTGAATTATTACCAAAGGTGATATATAATTAACACATTGTGTACAATACTTAAGCTATATTCAGAGGTACTTGCTGCATTTATGTAAAATTTATTTTTATATTTAAATGAATTATATGAAAAGTTCTAAAATTGTAATTGTACTTTAGAAAAATATTTATAGCATATTTTCATAATAAGTACATAAACTTACAATTTAAAATAATTGCAATTTTGAAAAATTTGAATTATTAAATATATTATGCTTTAATTAGCTTTTTATCACAAAATTTACTAATTCAAATTTTTTCACTTTTGTAATTGAATTGATGCCGAAACCATGCCCCGATTTCGACAATGTGTAGTTCCCGCCATACCTTTAATACTAGTTAACCTTTGTACACAATTCGGAATGCCTTTTACGCTTTCTACTACTTTTTGATTTACTACTTGCTGTAAATAAAAATTTTTATGATATTTTTATATAGTATTCATTTTGTTTCATTAAGAATAAAGAATAAAGTAGGTATACTGGGTCGGTAAGGGTCATGTAGGTATACTGGGAGATTCGACCATGGGATCGCAGCCTAGAACTTTTTGATCGAATTTAGGCCAAACGAGCATAATTCCGAAACCAAAGAAGATAGAATCTCCAAATTTGGTATCAAGGTGTCTATTCCTATTTCTTTAGTGACCTAGATTTTTGGACTTGATTTTTGGAGTAGTGGGTCGGGGACCACCCACACAATTCCGAACACCTTAAAGCATATCTATAATATTAATAAAGATAGGAACTTGAAACAAATGTAGAAGCTTTAAATTTGGCACATGGATGCTCTTTACTATTTGTGTGGCCCCCTAAATTGGGATCAATTGGAGTGGTGGTTCAGTACCTCTCTTAGACCTACCGAGGTTTAAACGCTTATAATCGAAATTATTAAAAACAGTAACTTAAAATTAAGATAGAACGTTCCAATTGTGTACAAGGGTTCACTACAAAATACAGCGCGGACTGCATATGGGCGAAATCGTACCATGGTTTCGGGTTTTGCAACCTTTGAAAAGTTCAAGGGCTAACAAACATATATCTTAAAAATAGCTTAACTCAAAAAATGATGCCGCTATTTTGAAGAAATTTAAACTGTAGGTTACTAGTAATGAAAGTATCATGGGAATTGGTTCTGGTCAAGTTTGGTCAATGAGTTCGGATTATGGAAGCTTTTGATCGATTTGAAAAAATTTAATTATTAAATATATTATGCTTTGATTAGCTTTTTATTACCAAATTTAATAATTCAAATTTTTTACCTTTTGTAATTGAATCGAAATAAATATATTTTCATTTATTTCAAGTTTTTTTGTTATTTAATATTTTTAAATAGATAAATTAGTAAGAATTTGTAATATTTTTGAATAGATAAAGTAATTAGAAAATGCTTTTTAGTACTATAAAGTTAATTTGGTTAGCCATGTCATAAGATCAATCTAATAAAATCTTTTATGGTTTTAAAATGACTTAGTAACTTCCCATTACATTTGAACCAAATAGGTGTAGGGTATTTCTAAGTCGGTTGCACCGACTGACTGTTTCTTTACTTGTTTTAATTTTTATTATATCATATCGATATTTTATTGAATTATTACCATAGGTAATATATAATTAAGAATTATTACCATAGGTAATATAATTAATTGTTACAACTGCGTGTCTGAAATTTCCTAAAGTAGCTTAGTTTTATGGCCAAAGCTTCTGCAAAATTTGGTTGGTCCACTGCAGTGGGTTCGAGTAGTTGCCATACAACTTCTTATTTTATATGAGCATTTCTCTCCACTTATTGAAGCTGGGTGTCTGAAATTTAGCTAAAATTAGTTTAGTGTAATAGCCAAAGTTTCTGCAAAATTTGGTTGGTCTACTGTAGAGGGCTCGAGTAGCTGCCATACAACTCCTTCTTTTATATGTGCATTATACTACACCTAATGAAGCTGTGTGTCTGAAATTTTGCCAAAAATAGTTTAGTGTAATGGCCAAAGTTACACCTAAATTTGGTTGGTCTACTGCAGAGCATTCGAATAGCTGCAATACAACTCCTTCTTTTATATGAGTATTCCACTATACTTAATAAAGCTGTATGTTTGAAATTTTGCCAAAAGTAATTAATGTGTATGTTACGGTTATACGGATATCCCTGAGTTGCCACAGTCTACTCTACTACACTCTTACTCGTTTAAAAATTGGAATAACAAGTTTCGAATTATTGATTAATAAATTTAACCAATACATGTGAAAACTTATTAGAATATATCATAATATTTAATCGGCTTATTTTTTCCCATACAAATATAAAAATCCCTTTTCCGGGTAAACTATAAGACCAATTTTAATAAAACAACAACCAAAAGAAAGGTTTTTTTTGTTTTAATATTACAATGATATTTTTTATAATATTGCATTTTTTCAGGTAAAAACCCGTCTTAAATTTAACGTAAATTTGAATTTAACGGTGACGCGGTTAAAAGTTGATGACTCTAATTATATGCGCCCACTTCCTCTGTAAATGTAATCCATTTTCGGTTGTAACTTGCAGCTTAATAAAACTATTATATGCGCCGTCTCAGGTCTTTCTTTTTTTTGTTTAGTTCAAATGTTCAAGGAGATTGAAATTTTTTTAAAATTTTTTTTTTTGTTTTTTTTTCTTTTTCTCTGTAACATTCCAGTGAAAAAAAATCAGTTCTGTTCGAAATGAAACCAATACATTTGGTTTATACAGTAGTTTTCATTTATGACGAACTTTGTTCAACTTTAATTATAATAAACGTTACACTTTTTGCCAAAGAATTAAATTTTACCTAAAAATGTAAGTTCTATATTACATTCATATTTGTTTTATTCAAACTTATTATATCTAATAACGTTGCTTGGTGATTAATTTAGTATTTTTATATTTATTTGTTAATATAAAAAAAATCATAATATCGCATCAAAAATACAAAAAAAATTTCATTAGAAGGAAAAGCAGTATACATAGGCTTGAGGCTTACACATCAAATAAAATTCTAGCAAATGAGTTCGAAGTGTCCATTCTAGAATTAGCACATATACTAATTTTCTAAATTTCACAGCATTCTTTTAAAAAGACATTCGTTTATTACGACGAATATTTTCTGTCTCTTCATGGTCGTTATAAGCGAGCTCTACTGTATGTATTTTATTTTGCTACTTCGTATATTGTTGTTGCTTTTTGTTAAGTTTTTTACAATAATAAAATAACCGACTTTTGAAATATATTCTGTATTTGCCATTACGTTTGAGAGTTGTATAGCAAAAGTTGTAATAAAATATGTTTGCAAAAAATTAAAAACGAAAATCTTTCTTACAAAAATAATTTGTAATTTAAATGATTTGTTCCTTAGGGCCTAATGAAAATTAACGCTTATGGTGTATAATTGCTAACAAAACGTTTTAAATTAGTAGTTAAGTACATTATATTACATGAGAATAACTTACTGTACCTCGAATTTTTAAATTGTAAACATTGACAAAGCATATAAAAATGTTATTGTTTTTTCTTATGTTGTTATTGTTTTAAAAATAAAATATTTTGAAAGAATATTGTTTTTAAAAATACCTATATTTTTTTAAAAATACATTACATATATTCAAAATAATTGAAATACCTATAATATGTTTGCAGAAACAAAAAGAAAATAACATTTCTTAAAAAAAAATGATGTGTCATTTAGGGATCAACCAGAATAAACGCGTACGGCGTGCAGTTTCTGTCAAATGTAGGTATTTTATGTACTGTACTTCGGAATTTAAAATTTTAAAATTTGACAAAGCGTATAAAAATATTGTAATTGTTTTTTCTGATGTTGCTGATGTTGTAAGTTTTCAAAATAAAATATTTTAAAATAATATTTTTTTTTTAAAAAAACATACATTCAAAATAATTGAAAATACCTATATGTTCGCAAAAAAAAACAAAAAAATAATCTTCAACTTAAATAAAAGCGTTTCGCGTATAATTTCTGTCAAAAAATTTACAAATAAAAAGGTACATGAACTTACATGAGAGCAACTAAAATAGGCGGATTTTTTAAATTTACAAATTGACAAAATGTATAAAAAAATTGTTTTTGGTTCGGCGTATAATTTCTGTCAAAAAAATTTCAAATAAATAGGTACATGAATTTACATGAGAGCAACCAAAATACGTGTAACGCGATGTATTGTAACTCGGATTTTTAAAATTTACAGAATTGACAAAATGTATAAAAAAGTTGTTTTTGGTTTTCTTAGATTATGTTTAAAAAATATCTTTTATTGAAAAAAATTCAAAATATACCTATTATATGAAATTAAAAAAATTTTTTGTACTAAATTAGAAGATTCAAATAAATATTTTTGTGTGTACGCGCGTATTGATTTACGGATATGTAGTTAGACATATTGACGTACTGCCGTATAAAAATTGTACGTCGTTTGTTTTAATTTAGGCCCTATTAAATGAAAAGTTTATTCTACATTTTAAACATATGTTTTTTTTATAATAAAAAAACTCTTTTAAGTTTTATTTTGACATAACGCACAAATTTTATATAATGCCTGCATTCCTTTTACCAAAAATTGTTGACGAATTTTATTGGTAATCAAATAAAAAGTATGATTTAACATAACCTATTCAAGAGAAAGTTCATCTATTATGAATAATTTATTTAAAGCTATCTACCGAAAATTATTTAATTATCTACTCCTATCATCTACTCATTTTCAAGAGCTGGTGTGTTGTGGCTGGCAGTTTTTTTTTTTTTTTTTATTCCTTTTCCACTCCGTTAAGGAGTATAGGGCATTCACCAAGTTTATTTTAAACTTGGCTTCAGTTTCTTTTTAATCATAATATTCACTAAACCGTTGATTACTCGGCTGTAGCTATTGTATAAGGTTATGTAATATGAATGCGCAAATGTTAACTTTGTGCACCATCTATTATCTTACACAAGAATTATTTATATATTTTTATTAAATCTTATTTACGATATAAACTATTACGATATAATTATATAATTTTACGATATTTTTTTATTAGATATGAACTGACCGGGGTTTGAACCCGAGACCTTCCGCATGAAGGGCGGCATCTTTACCACTACGCCATTGATCAGATGTGGCTGGCAGTAGGTGAGAGTAAAAAAGAGTAGTTTACTCTTCCATAGAAACGCAAGCAATAACATTTGTTTTTTTGAAGAAACTTTTGAGTCATGACTCATGACCATACATAGAAAAAAATAAATAAATAAACTTAACAAATAGGTATAATATAATATAAATGCCTACTTGCCTATTTAGCTAATAAATTTAAAAATGGAATAAGGGGAGGAAAAATTTATCAATTTTTTAATTGATTAGTTATGTTTTTTTAATATCTTTGTAGATATGTTATAAATCTTAAAATTGTGATTTTAAAAAAATCTCGACTTCTGTCAACTTAACTATTATTTTGTACTTCTAGCAACTTTAATATAATATTATACTAAGTACTAAACTTATGAATTATGATAGGTATGTTAAATTTTGTTGTACATATTATGCTCTGAATAAGCTTTTTAATTGGGATACAGAATACATACAACATAGTTCAAATTGTCCTAAAATGTTTAGAAAAAAGTACAGTTTTCTATACATATGTAGGACAGCATTAACTCGAATTTTGGCTACTTGACTTCACTAAATATGTGTGTATATGCATTTGTTAAGAAAAATATATAAATTTTCAGAACATTATATATTAGAACACTATTTATATTTAGAATGTAAATCGTTTTTTTTTGTGTAATAACTGTACAAAATTATACTCTCTTTACAGCGCGTTAAGCTACAGGGATAAAATTCAAAAATACTTAAAAACGTTTTTATAATTGAAAATATTATAAATTTTTTTTTTAAGCAAATTTCAAACGCAAGAATTGTTGACAACATTGTTGCCATAAATTTTATTATGTATAGGAAAAAAAATAAGTTTCGTGTAATATTAGTCTAATATAAATTACACGAAACAGATTTTTTATGTAATTTAAAAGCACAAAAAGTTCGAATTTCGAGCATAGGGCGATACTAGTTTTTATAAAGTTAGATGAAATATTATCCAAACCAGTTGCATTTTATTATACCAGCAGATTTACCGAAGCGATATACTAGCGTTGTTAACCCCTGCCGACTCGACGATTGTTAAAAAAAACATTTGTAAGTAAATTACGTCCAATTTTTCAAAGTAGGTAAAACTTCTTTGAATTAGGGGAATGCTTGAAAAATGTTTTGTCGAGATCTTTTAACCAATTGCAAAACAAAAACTTTAAAAAACAGTTTGCAAAACAGTTTGAACGATTATCTCTAATTTTTATATACATGGTCCTTCTTGAAAATTTGGTGCTCCTTGACGATAGAGTTGAGGATGGTAGGTTTCCGGCGAATAATGTTAACTGAATTAAAATTTTTATTTTTTTTATCTAATATATAAAGAAGAAAATTTGTTTGTTTATTTGTTTGTTTGTTTGTTTGTTTGTTTGTCCAGGATTCACGTGAAAACCACTGGTCCGATTGACACCAAATTTTAGAGGAATAATTTTGGGAGCCCGGGGGGTGACATAGGCTATGTCGCATTTTTATAAGTCAGCAGGTTGCGGCTCCAGAGCCGTTTTAAGCTTTTTCGTTTTTTTGATGTCGAGCTGAAACGGTTTGACCGATTCACTTGAAATTTTGCACGAATGTTCTTCTTATTAAACGGAATTAATGGTATAAAGTTGGTTGAAATAAATTAACCTCTTTCGGCCCGGCGGGCTTCCAAAAAATTTTGTGTTTCCGATTTGTGTCCAATTTTACAGGGTGGTTTTGCAGTCAAAAAGAGAGGCTGGCACAAATTTTTGTTGGGTTCGGTTAACCCGTTTGGGCACGAGGGCGCAATGAAGCTTTTTCAATGTTTTTGATGTCGAGCCGAAACAGTTTGACCGATTGACTTGAAATTTTGCACAAATCTTCCTCTTAGCAAACGGAATTAGTTGTATAAAGATGGTTCGAAAATATTAACCCATTTCGGCCCGGCTGGCTTCCAAAAAATTATTTGTTTCCGATTTGTGTCCAATTTTACAGGGTGGTTTTGCAGTCGAAAAGAAAGGCTGGCACAAATTTTTGTTGGGTTCGGTTAACCCGTTTGGGCACGAGGGCGCAATGAAGCTTTTTCAATGTTTTTGATGTCGAGCCGAAACAGTTTGACCGATTGACTTGAAATTTTGCACAAATCTTCCTCTTAGCAAACGGAATTAGTTTTATACAGTTGCTTGGAATATATTAACCCATTTCGGCCTGGCGGCCTTTCATTATTTTTTTTGGCCGTTTGGGCAAGAGAGCGCAATGAAGCTTTTTCAATGTTTTTGTTGTTGAGCTTAAACGAACACTTTTTTCAGCTAATCTTGAACACATTTTTCAGCTAATCTTTATTAGCAAAGCTCACAGGGTTAATTTGATTTTTATCATTTAACCCCTTTTGTCACAAGGGTTCATTAAATTTTATCTCCTTAAAGAGTTCAATCTTTAATATAAATTTGTTCTTCTGTTGAAAAGGTTTAATCAATATGTTAAAAAAAAAACAATTGTTCGACTAACACAGTTTAAAGTTAACGCAAACATTGCATTATTTCACAAGCTCACCAAAAAACATGATTGCGCTCTATTAACCCGTTTGGACCTAATGTATTTTTTTTAAGTTTTTGTTGGCCTGCCTAACGGTCGAAAACAATATTTTTAAAACTTTTAACTCATATCTATTTGTAATTTTCTAAAAGGTTTTGAATGCAAATTTCTAATCTAATATATAAAAAAGAAAATTTGTTTGTTTATTTGTTTGTTTGTGTGTTTGTTTGTTTGTTTGTTTGTTTGTTTGTCCAGGATTCACGTGAAAACCACTGGTCCGATTAACACCAAATTTTAGAGGAATAATTTTGGGAGTCTGGGGGTGACATAGGCTATGTCGCATTTTTATAAGTCAGCAGGTTGCGGCTCCAGAGCCGTTTTAAGCTTTTTCGTTTTTTAGATGTCGAGTCAAAATGGTTTGACCGATTCACTTGAAATTTTGCACGAATGTTCTTCTTATTATACGGAATTAATGGTATAAAACTGGTTGGAATAAATTAACCCCTTTCGGCCCGGCGGGCTTCCAAAAAATTTTCTGTTTCCGATTTGTGTCCAATTTTACAGGGTAGTTTTGCAGTCAAAAAGAGAGGCTGGCACAAATTTTTGTTGGGTTCGGTTAACCCGTTTGGCCACGAGGGCGCAGTGAAGCTTTTTCAATGTTTTTGATGTCGAGCCGAAACAGTTTGACCGATTGACTTGAAATTTTGCACGAATGTTCCTCTTAGCAACCGCAATTAGTTGCATAAATTTGGTTGGAATAATTTAACCCATTTCGGCCTGGCGGGCTTCAAAAAAATTTTGTGTTTCCGATTTGTGTCCAATTTTACAAGGTGGTTTCGCAGTCGAAAATAAAGTCTGGGACAAATTTTTGTTGAGTTCGATTAACCCATTTTCCACGACGACGCTATGAAGTTTTCTATATATTTTATTTTCTTATACGATTCAAAGTATTTTATTGAAAATTTTGTACCAGCATTTTAATTAAAACCCACAGGGTTAATTTGGTTTTGACCTGTTTGTGCGTTTTGAACAAAGATTCAATGAAATTTTCAGTTTTCTTCAAATGAAATCTAAAAATCAAAAAATTCAATTTGTTATATATAATGCTTATACATAGTACATAGTATTTTAAAACAGTTTTTCCAAAAAATAAGCCTACATTTCTCTCATAAAATCATAAAAAAACGAGGAAGAGCGTATTACAACTTTCAGGACTAAACCAAATATAAGTTGAAAAGCGAATTTTTAAACCTTTTCTAAACCATCGACTATATTTTATTCAAGCGTTGGCAATTCAAGAAAATCCCCTTTTGATCTATAGTCATTTTAATTCAGTTAACATTGTTCACCGGAAACCTACCATCCTCAACTCTATCGTCAAGGAGCACCAAATTGTCAAGAAGCAGCATGTATAGAAAAATTAGAGATAATCGTTCAAATTGTTTTGCAAACTGTTTTTTAAAGTTTTTGTTTCGCAATCGATTAAAAGAACTCGACAAACCTTTTTTTTAAGTATTCCCCTAATTCAAAGAAGTTGTACCTACTTTCAAAAATTGGACGTAATTTAGTTACAATTTTTTTTTTGAACAATCGTCGGCAGGGGTTAACAACTTTAAAGTCTGTTAGTAAATTGAACTTCATTTTCAAAGAAGAACACATATACGAAATTTGAAGTTAATCTGTTAAATCATTTCTAATATATAGCAAAGCAGCGAAAAAACCTATAAAAAGCTGTTGGGCCACGATGGGTTAACGGAACTCCACAAATATTTTTTTGTGGCATTTATAGGCAAAGTAGTATCTCAAATAAGTGGCTGAAACTTGCTTTTTTACCATTTTCAAGCTTCCGGGCAACGCCGGGTAAATCTGCTAGTTATTTAATAATTATGAAAAGTTTAAAGTGAAATTTGATAAACTTGTTGAAAAATTGCAAGAATAATTCTAAAAAAAAGTTTTAAAAAAATCTCTTTATTATGCCCTACACCTATAGAATAGGTAAAGGGGTATATTAACTTTGGTATGGTGTTTGTAACCACCTAAAGGAAGCGAGCTAGATATGGAAAAGTATATATATTTGTGATCAGCGTGACCGCCTTAGTCGATATAGCCATGTCCGTCCGTCCGTCCGTCCGTAGGCACGATAACTCAAAAAATAATGGAGCTATCTTGATGAAATTTTAACTGTAGGTTACTAGGACTGAAGGTACGGCGGGGATTGCATATGGGCGAAATCGGCCCATGGGTTCGGATTCTGGACCTTTTAATCGGTTTCAGGGCTAACGAACAAATATAAAAAATCACGATAACTCAACAACTAATGACGCTATCTTCATCAAATTTGTGCTGTAGGCTACTAGTAATGAAACTACTTCGGGAATTGCGTAAGGTCGGGATTGGACTATGGGTTCGGAACCTAGAACTTTTTGATCGAATTTAGGCCAAACTAGCATAATTCCGAAACCAATGAAGATAGAACCTCCAAATTTAGTATCAGGGTGTCCCTTCCTATTTCCTAAGTGTCTTGTGAATTTGGGTCCCATTGGAGTAGTGGGTCGGGGACCAGCCACACATTTCCGAAGACCTTAAAGAATATCTTTAAAATTAATAAAGATAACAACTTGAAAAAATGTAGAAGCTTCCAATTTGCCACAAGGGTGTTCTTTACTATCTCTTGCGTTTTCCCCTAATTTGGGATCAATTGGAGTGGTGGTTCTGTACCCCTCTCAGACCTCCCAAGTTTTAAAGGCTTATAATCGAAATTACTAAAAATAGTTACTTAAAATTAGGATAGACCGTTCAAGTTGTGTACAAGGGTTAACTAGTACTATAAGTATAGCGCGGACTATATAAGAGCGAAATCAGCCCAACGGTTCGGATTCCGGACCTCTTAATCGATGTCAGGGCTAAGGAACATATATAAAAAATCACGATAACTCAACAACTAATGAGGCTATCTTCATGAAATTTGTCCTGTAGGTTATTGGCAGCGAAACTACGGCGGTGATTACGTACGGTGAGGAGTGGACAATGGGTTCGGAACTTAGAACTTTTTGATCGAATTTAGGCCAAACGAGCATAATTCCGAAACCAATGAAGATAGAACCTCCAAATTTGGTATCAGGGTGTCCCTTCCTATTTCGTAAGCGTCTTTGAAATTTGGGCCCCATTGGAGTAGTGGATCGGGTACCAGCCACTCAGTTCTTATGCCCTTAAAGCATATTTTCGAAATTAATAAAGATAGTAACTTGATTTACTTTATTCCGCTTAATTTGGGATCAATTGGACTGGTGGTTCAGAACCTCTCTTAGACCCCCCAATGTGTAAAAGCTTATCATCGAAATTAATAAAACTAGTAACTTAAAATTAAGATAGAGCGTTCCAATTGTGTACAAGGGTTAACTAGTATTGAAAGTATGACGGGACTGCAAATGGGCGAAATCGTACCATAATTTCGGGTCCTGGAACCCTTGAAAAGTTCAAGGACTAACAAACATATATCTTAAAAACACCATAACTCAAAAAATAATGCCGGTATTTTGATGAAATTTAACAGTAGGTTACTAGTAATGAAAGTACCATGGGAATTGGTTGTGGTCGAGTTTAATTTCGAAGCCAAAGAATATATTTCCTATGTCCTATGTGTCTCCGAAATCTAGACTTAATTGTAGTGGTTCAGCTATGTTCAAAGGTACTTGCTGCATTTATGTAAAATTTATTTTTATATTTAAATGAATTATATGAAAAGGTGTAAATTTTTAATTGTATTTTAAAAATACATTTATTGCATATTTTGCGTTTATAAGCTTTTCTATTAGGTATATAAACTAACCATTTAAAATAATTGCAATTTTTAAAAATTTGGATTATTAAATATATTATGCTTGATTATCTTTTTATCACAAAATTTAATAATTAGAATTTTTTCATTTTGTAATTGAATTGGAGTAAATATATTTTCATTTATTTCAAGTTTGTTTGTTTTTTAATATTTTACAATAGATAAATTAGTAAGAATTTGTAGTATTTTTTAATAGATAGGGTAATTAGAAAATGTTTTTAGTATTATACAGTTAATTTGGTTAGCTATGTCTTACGATCAAATTAATAACAGCAGCTTCTATGGTGTTAAAATGACTTATGGATATGTCCTTAAATTTGAACCAAATAGGTGTAGAGTATTTCTAAGTCGGTTGCACCGACTGACTGTTTCTTTACTTGTTACATTTTAAAATTAACATGTACACATTCTGTAATTTTTGTGTTAACTTTTTTTAACAACATCAACTTAAATTAAAACTCCTTTGAGTGGATATTTGATATTATGTCTTTACACTATGTCAATAGTAGTTTTCTTGAATTGCCAAAGTTTGAATAAAATATAGTCGATTATTTAAAAAAGGTTTAAAAATCTGCTTTTCGACTTATATTTTGTTTTGTATTTACCTGCAATTTCTACTACGTTCTTCCTCGTTTTTTTATGCTTTTATGAGAGAAATGTAGACTTCTTTTTTAGAAAAACTGTTATTTAAAATAAGATGTATTTAAGCATAATATATACGAAGTTATTTGTTGATTTTAAGATTTTATGTGAAGAAAACTGCAATTTTACACTGAAATCTATTTTTAAACAACAACAACTACAAAGTAGATAGAAAACATCGACTTACGAAACGAGGAAGAGTGTAGTAGAGCAGACTGTGTCAACTCTGGGATACCCGTATGACCGTAGCATACACATTATATCATCCGGTTAATTACTTTTGGCAAAATTTCAAACATTAAGCTTTATTAGGTGTAGAGTAATGCTCATATAAAAGAAGGACTTGTATGGCAGCTACTTGAACCCTTTGCAGTAGACCAACCTAATTTTGCAGTAATTTTGGCCATTACACTAAACTATTTTTGGTAAAATTTCAGACACCCAGCTTTATTTGGTGTAGTGTAATCCTCATATAAAAGAGGAGTTGTATGGCAGCTAATCGAACCATCAGCAGTAGACCAACTATATTTTGCAGTAACCTTGGCCATTACACTAAACTATTTTTTGCAAAATTTCAGACACCCAGCTTTATTTGGTGTAGTGTAATCCTCATATAAAAGAAGGAGTTGTATGGCAGCTAATCCAACCCTCTGCAGTAGACCAACCAAATTTTGCACGCAGCTTCCATAGGTATAGAGTAATGCTCATATAAAATTAGAAGTTGTATGGCAGGTACTCGAACCCGTGGACCAAAATTGCTGGATTTAAATTGCGATTCCGGTTTTTGCATAAAAACGAAATTTCATAATCCTAGCCCTTTTACTTTTTGAGTTATCGTGATGACGGACGGACATAGCTAAATCGATTTATTTTTTTATTCTGATCCGATCCTTACACTTGAGTCTATATCTACCCCCCCTCCTTCTCTGCGTCACAAACGTAATGGCAAATTTATTATACCCTTGGACTATATAGTCATACGGGTATAAAAATGGGGAGTAGCAAAATGTTATGTTATTTAATCTTAAAGATATTTTTATTTGGATTCTTTATTAGCTTTATTTTTTTTTATTATTAATATTATCTCATTTAGATTTTAACTATTTGAGACTATTTAAGGAAAACAATTAGTCTTATTAATTAAGTGAGCTTTTGGAATAAAAGTTAACTTGCGCTCATACCAAAAATTTGAAAATTTCATTGAATCTTTGAAAACGCGGAAACAGTTCAAAGCCAAATTAACCCTGTGGGTTTTAATAAAAATGCTGGTACAAAATTTTCAATAAAATTATTTTAATAGTTTAAGTAAATAAAATTTATAGAAAACTTCATGGCATCGTCGTGGAAAACGTGTTAATCGAACTTAGCTAAAACTTTTTGCAGCCTCTCTTTTAGACTGCAAAATCAGCCTTTAAAATTGGGCACAAATCGAAAACACAAAATTTTTTGAAAGCCCGCCAAGCCGAAATGGGTTATTTATATCAACCAAATTTATACAACTAATTCCGGGTACTAAGAGGAACTTTTGTACAAAATTTCAAGTCAATCGGTCAAAACCTTTTGACTCGACATCCAAAAAACGAAAAAACTTAAAACGGCTCTGGTGCCGCAACATGTTGACTTATAAAAATGTGAAATTAAGATAAGAAAATTGTTTTTGTAAATTAAAAATAAAGATTTTGTATTTCTAAAATAACAACATTAAAAAAGTTAGTCTTAAGACCACATTTAAATAATAAAGATGAATAATAAAATTTCAATTTAAATTTTAAATTTTTTGGTGTTTTTATTTTAAACAACCCATAAAACGATTTTAGGGCGATTCCACAAGCACAATTTCACTAGGGACAATTCCACTATACACAATTCAACTTGCGCATTTCCACATTTTATTAGTCCGACGCATTTAGTGTTAAAAATGGCCGTTTTTAAAAATCCAAAAAATCGATAAATATTCTGGAAAAAAAAACCCCTCATTTCTAAATCCAACTCTAAAATATTTTTAATTCAGAGTTTCATTTAAACATATATATAAATATTCTGGAAAAAGGGAAAATACGCCGATTTCGAACCAACTCTTCTCTCAAAATCCTTCCGAATTCTGAATTCTATATATCTATATTTATAAATATTCTGGCAGAAAGTAATACCTTTATTTTGTATCTAACTCTGAAATCTGGAACTCCAAATTTTTATAAAAAATTTATTATTTACAAGTGGAATTATACCAAGTGGAAATGCGCGAGTTGAATTGTGTATAGTGGAACTGTGTCTAGTGGAATTGTCCCTAGTGAAATTGTTCTAGCGGAATAGACCGGTTACGCATAAAACACAGAATTGGTGCAGTCGAGTAGTTTTTACTATCTAAAGATAGAAAATGTTGTGATACGAACCGTTAATTAAAATTTTTAAATATTTAATAATAAAAAAAAATAATAATAATAATATATATATAATAACATATCTTTATTAGTTATTAAAATAACTAATATATAACTCTAACAGTTTAAATTATAACAGTTTAATAATCTAACAAAACCAGTTCATGAGTTTAACAAGAAAAATAATAAAACTAAAAACTATTAATTAAAATTGTATACATAAATTTTAAATAAAATTAGAAAACAAAAATTTTCTGTTTTTTTATTAATTAAAATATAAACAAAAAAAAAAAAAACATATTTTTCCCCTTCAAATATAATATCAATACAAACTATTAATGCCAAAAATTACACAAAGAAAAAACAATAATAGATTCAATTTATATACTATCAGTGAAGAAATAGAAAATAGTCCAAATACAAATACATAAACATTCACAATTTCTGCAAATGATATATTGAAGGATGCTCAGCGGATTTATGAATTCCGTGGTTTTGGTCAATATGCATTAACATCATTTCTGAGGGAAGTAGATACAATTCTCCCTCTAATTACATGCCAACAGGCAAAAACATACATCTACCAAAAGATTATAGTAAATAAAATCCAGGGTCCAGCGTTGGATGTCATAAGAACATTAGGAACAAATGCAGATTGGAACCAGATAAAAACATCTTTCATCACAAATTTTGGAGTCAAGGAAAGTTATTATCAACTATGCCATCAATCCCTTGCAGTAAAAAATTATCAGGTTAAAGAATATTATATTTTAGTTTTAGTACTAAGTAAATTAAATGAAAAATTTTTAATACAATATAAATAAACCAGCAAAATTTCCTGCTGATAATAATTAAAAATTAATTTTAAATATATTTTTAAGTAACATAGATGCAAATTTGGCATCAATTATAAAAAAATAAAAACATTACAAAAATACGGGAAGCTTTTGACGCACTAGAAAGTTTAGGTATGATCAGAGCTAGGCATAAATTTAGTAATAATTCCAATAACAATTTTAAAAATATGAATAAAAAAAATAATAATTTTAATCAAAACTATAACAATCGTTATCAATACCATAATAATGTAGGACGGTCAGGTCAACAATTCCGACAGATGCTAGTGCTTTCGCTATTGGTGCAACATTGCAGCAAGATTCTCACTTCATATGTTATGAACTTTAAATGATCATGAGAAAAATTACTCTACAATTAAAAAAGAATTGCTTGCCATTGTTTAGGCAACCAATTACTTTAGACCGTATCTATATGGCAACAAGTTTAAACTTTTAACAGACCTCAACCATTAAAATGGTTAAATGCCAAATCGCAAGGAATATACATTAATCTGAGATTAAATAAATGGTTATTAAAATTAGGAGAGTATAAAATGAATATTGAATATATAAAGGGCAAGGAAAATAAAGTGGCAGATTTTCTTAGCCGAATAGATACAAACAAACACGAAATAAATTTGATAGAAAATACAGAAAATATTAATAGTTCTGATAACGAACCGCAAACAATATCTGGTACATATTACTCTTTTGAAAATAATGTGGCTTCATCTGACCTGCAAGCTGTATCCGAAAACACAGATAATAATGATGGAATTCTATCTCAATTAAGTAATAGCACATAGTAAAAATAATATAAACACCTCTGACTTTGAAACCGTTTCCGAAAATGACGAAAACTTGAGCAACGGGACAGTACATTCTCAAAAAGAAGAGTTAACTGATCATTTTTCAATTCTAGATACAGTTGAAAACAGATTCAAAACCCAAATTATTCTCAGCGACAGTAAAACAAGGATGTTTCTATAATTCTTGGTAATAAAAGGATACTTATAAATTCAGATAATATAGAAAACAATCTTAGTGACATATGTAGAAGACACATAACAAAAGGTAGAATAGGCATTTCCTCTGAACTAAATGACCATAAATACAGTATAGTACAAATAAAGCTAACTGAACTATATGGAAACTTTCAAAACATAAAATTTGTTAGGTGTAATTTTTTCACAAAAAACATGACTGCAGAAGGGGAACCTTTAAACAGATACATGAATATCACAAGAACGAAACAGGATATACCGGTATAAATGAAAACTATGAAGGTTTGAAAAAAGCGATATATTTTCCGAAATTAAAAAATTCTATTCAAAAATATATCAATAATTGTGACATATGTAATCGAGAAAAATATAACAGAAAACCAATAAGAAAAAAATTCCAAATGACAGAAACACCTAAAGACATTAAAGAAATTATACATATGGAACATATACACTAATTCAAAACAAAACTTTTTGACGTTCATAGACCGCTTTACTAAATATGCTACCGCTTTCTACCTAAATGATAGGAATAATCAAACTATAATAGAAAAACTAAGAGAATTCAAAGCAAACCATTCAATGTGTAAAGCAATTGAATGGTATAACAACAGTTACCACTCAGTGACAAAAGAAAAAACTATTAATATTCTAGAAGGAAATTGTAATAAAAACAAAATTTATGATTCTTTGCTGACAGAAAAATCTAAATATATAAACAAACTTAATTTAAAAAGAGAAAATTATACCGAAAAAAGAACTGAAGGTTACATAAAAAACTATAAGAGTGTTAGACATAAGAAACAACCCAAATTCATTAAAATTCACAAAATATTAAATTAGGCACATTAATTGATAATAAAGAAAATTTTGTTTTTCTAATTAAGATAACAAATGAAACAATAAATGTAGCAACAACTCTGTTAATTCCAAAAGGCGATAGGTTAAATAATGAACTAATGTTTGAACAACAAAAAATTGTACAAAATATGACAATAAAAATTTTAATTATGAAAATAAAAGATATAAAAGATTTAGTAAAATCAAAGGAAACTGTTTAAAAATTTTCAATAATGTATCAGAAATGATTGTTTTAAAAATAGGGTTAATTTTAGCAATAAATCAGATTAATGTAACATTTAATAGTACTTGTGATGAGCGAAAGTTCAGAATAAATGGAAATTATATATTTAATTTTAATAATTGTTCAATAAATATAAATGGAAATGTTTTTAATAGTAATTTAAGAAAGTTCAAACAAAGTTTTACGCTATCAAATTATTTAAATATAAACCGTGAGATTGATGAAAATATCAGATTCAATGACATAATATTAGAACAAGTAAAAACTATTGATGAAATAAAAGGAGGAGTTACGTCACAGTCGGTAATCCCCACCATTATAATAATAAGCGAATATAGTAATATTAATATAGTAATTTATAATATAGTAATATTAAACCGAACATATGTTGGAATTATTCTGTACAAAATTCAGTAGTATTACTTATTACCAAATAATATATCGATTTTGTAATAAGTAAAACAAGTAAATTTCTTTTGGAATTCGATACTGAATTTTGTTTCGAAAAATATTTTTAAGTAATAAATTATAATTAATATTAATAATTAACATAAGAAAATTGTTTTTGTAAAATAAAAATAAAGATTTTTTATTTCTAAAATAACAACATTAAAAAAGTTAGTCTTAAGACCACATTCTAATAATAAAGTTGAATAATAAAATTTTAGTTTAAACTTAAAATTTTTTGGTGTTTTTATTTTTAACAACGCATAAAACACATAATTCATGTGAATCAATATGGCTGGATTGATGACGGCTATTGCATAAAAACTAATTTGTGAAAATTTCAAAATTATAGCTCCTTTATATTTTGAAATATCGTGCGGACAGACGGACGAACGGACGTACATATCTAAATCGATTTATTTTTCGATTCTGATCCGATCCATACACTTGAGTCTGTAGTTTATAAAAATCTACCTCGTATTTTTATATTTCCTCTTCTGTTAAAATATTTGGGTGTACAATTCCTTGTCTAATAGAAGCTAAGTTATCTTGTATTATATTTATTTTATCTTTAATGAATTGTATCTTAAAAAGTAGTCTAAATATAAATTTTTTTGAGTTAATGCTTTCTGTAAATGATTGATTTCGTTTGACAATATTTTTCTATTATCTTTAATAATTGACTTAAGTTGTGTGATTGTTCTATGAAACTGATGACTAATTTTAATTTGTTTATTATAGTTTGCTAATAGATTGTTAAATGATTGTTATAATCTACCGCCTACAAATGTTTTTCTATATTTTGTCGGTATTGTTCGAGCATTGTTCTGAATAAAGATTTAGACATTATTCCGACACCGTTTATGATTCTCATTTTGATCTTTTAATATCAATTATGGTATTCAATTTATTTTTCAATAAGTTTAAAATTTCTGTGTGTAATATTGTCTCTTGATTTGAGTTAAGTACTTCTGTTCTATTTGAAATATCATCAAGTCAATTTAGTATTCCAGTTGGATATATAATATGAATTATGATGTCTGTTTGTGTAACTAATTGTTTTTTATACCCTACACCTATGAAATAGGAAAAGGGTATATTAGCTTTGGTATGGTGCTTGTAACCACCTAAAGGAAAGGAACTAGATAAGCAAAAGTCTATATATTTGTGATCAGCGTGACCTCCTGAATCGCTATAGCCAAGTCCGTCCGTCCGTAAGCACGATAACTCAACAACTAATGGCTTTTGTTGTTAATTGTTTTAATAAAAGTGATTTAGGCCAAACAAGCATAATTCCGAAGTCAAGGAGGATAGAACCTTCAAATTTGATTTCCGGGTGCCTCTTCCTATGCCCTTAAAGTGCTTGAAATTAAGGACCAATTAGATTAGTGGGTCGGAGACCATCCACACTTTTCCGAGGACCTTAAAGCATACGATTGAAATAAATAAAAAAAGAAGTTTAAAATTAAGATAGAACTTTTAATTGTGAACAAGGGCTAATTAGTATTGAAAGAACGGCGGGGACTGCATATAGGTGAAATCCGACCTTGGATTCGGGTTCTGATACTTTTGATCGGTTCAAGGGCTAAAGAACATATATTCACGGTAACTCAAAAACTAATGGAGCTATCTTGATGAAATTTTCATTGGAGGTTACTAGTACTAAATGTACGGCGTCATATGAGTGAAATCGGACCATGGGTTCCAATTGTAGACCCTTTAATCAGTCTAAGGGATGAACATAAATTAAAAATCACGATAACTCTAAAATTAATGAGGCTATCTTCATGAAATCTAAGCTGTAGGTTACTAGTAATAAAACTACGTCGGGGATTGTATGTGATCGAGATCGGGCCATGGGTTCGGATCCTAGAACTTTTTCATCGAATTTAGGCAAAACGACCATAATTCCGAAACGAAAGAAGATAGAACCCCCAAATTTGGTACCAGGGTATTTCTTCCTATTCCCTTAGTGTCTTTAAAGTTGGGAAATAATTGGAATAGTGGGTAAGGGACCATCCACACAGTTCCGAAGACCATAATTCCGAAACATGGATTCTGGAACCTTTGAAAAGTTCCAAGGGCTAACAAACATATCTCAAAAAAACACCATAACTCAAAAAAGTAATAACGATATTTTGATGGAATTTAAATTCTAGGTTATTAGTAATAAAAGTACTGCGGGGATTGGTTCTGGTTGAGATCGGACAATGAGTTCGGATTTTAGAACCTTAAAATTTCGGGCACAGGTGTTTCTCCTTGCTAGTCTTGTGTGCAGGAAATTTTAGATGAATTGAAATTGCGGTTTGCGGAACACCCCCAATACTCCCAAGACCTTAAAGCATATATTTGAAATGAATAAAAATAGTAACCTGCAATAAAAATGGAATCTTTAAATTTGGTATAACGTTGTTTTTTCCTATTTCCTTTGTGTCCGCGAATACAAATCAATATTGCTAATTTTAAAAAATAAAAAAATTTTATCTTTTAACAAGGATCGAATGCAGATCTTTTTACACCAGAAGCTACTTCGTTAACCACTGCACCATACAATTTTTTTAAATTTATGGTCAGATTTCTAATATAAATGTATCACTAACTTACAGAATGAAAAATAAACCCATAGACATAGGCAAGTTAATATAAAAGTATGTTTAAGGGAAGTTCGCCGAAACAGTTATTTGTTAACTTGGCCTTTAACTCTGCCTTTAGAGTACGAAGCCACCATTCGATAATCCCATTACTTTGTGATTGGTAAGAAGTTGTTCTGAGATGCTTTGAGCCTAAAAAGTTAATCAGTTGACAAAATAGCTGAGTTCCGAATTGACGACATCGGTCGGTGGCCCGAATCCAACCAAAAATGAAAAACCTGGCAAAGATTTCGGCCATTATGTCCGGTATTTGAAATTGCTTAACTGATAAAATAAACCCATAGACACAGGCAAGTTAATATAAAAGTATGTTTAAGGGAAGTTCGTCGAAACAGTTATTTGTTAACTTCTTTAACTCGGCCTTTAGATTAGACGATGCCACCGTTCGATAATCCCATTACTTTGTGATTGGTTAGAAATTGTTCAGATTTTGACGAAAAGCGTATACGATCGGTTTATAGTTTGTATATATTGTAAAATTTAGCCTTCAAATGCGTTTATTAAAACTCGAAATTACACATAATTCGCAGTCGTAATTACTAAATTTTTTATGACTGTCTGTAAATTTTCTTAAAAAAAAGCTAGCTTTTTTCTCATCGGTGTAAAGCTGTGCCGATTGCAAAATCAGACGCCTCGAAACTTAGGATTAGAAGTGCATTTTTATCGGATGTGATAATAAGGTTACGTTAGCTAAACGTTTTTTAACACCATCAAAAAACTTAGCAGTCTCCACGTAATCTTACCCAGGTAAAACTTGGTCAATTAATCTTTGAAATGTCGGTTAGTTTAACCAAACGTCATTGTGATAAACCGAATTGGGTGGTTATTTTTGTTTTGAAATATCGATAGGTTCTGCCGGTATCTGATGAAATATCTTTCGCAAATCTTCAACTGAAAATATATATTTACCTTGTAGAATAAGTAGCTAATCCTGTTAGTGCGGAATAGGGTATGTGTCGAGGACTGTAATTGAGTTCGGTTTCAGTAGCCAACACATTTTTTTTACATTAATCCAAACAAAATAATAATATGGCAATAACATGGTAGGAAATCTAATTAGAAATATTATTTTCATTAATGAAAATATTTATTAAAATATTTTTTTTTCATACAATCATGAAAGATTATTTTAAATATTTCTTATCTTACAAACACAAAATACAAATAAACTAACATTAGACACATTTTATGTATACCTACTATATAATATAGGGATATCCATACATATATTGCAATTGCATATCAATACCATATCATAATATTTAATCGGCTTATTTTTTCCCATTCAAATATAAACGTCCCTTTTTAGGGCAAACTAATTGACCAATTTTATTACAATGATATTTTTTTTTTAGAATACTGCTTTTCTTTATTTTACCAATCTGCAGGAAGGAAGTGGTTGAAAGGATTTTTAAGATGTCGTTCCAATGAATTTCTATACGACGGATAACTGGCACGTCATTTGTTTTAAGAGCTACCGGCTTTACCAAAACTAATGTAAAATTTTTTTTTGAATTACTGGAAAATGTTTTTTAAAAATATAATTATGACCGAGATCGTATTTTTAATGTAGATGGAACCGGTTTTTCCGTAGCTCAAAGCAAGCAGCCACAAGTTTTGGCATCAAAAGGAAAACGTCAGATTAACTTCCGAAAAAAGAGGATCAATAGTTACTGTAGCCACTGAAATGAGTGCGAGTGGAACGTATATTCCGCCAATGTTTGTTTTTCCTAGTAAAAACGTAAATGTACAACAAATGAAAAATGCTCCACCGGGATCCATTGCAAAAAATTTCCCATCAGGATGGATCCAACTTCCATTATTTACGCACTGGTTTAAACATTTATTGGAAAAGACTCATCCAACCAGATACAAACAAATATTGCTAATTTTAGATGACCACTTTAGTCATACAAGAAATTTACAAATAATAGATTAGGCAAAAGAAAATTTTTTGACGATAAAATCTTTGCCTGCACGACACATAAATGCAACCGTTAGATAGATCTTTAATGGTCATATTACAGTGAAACTATAAGAATTTTTATTCGCAAAGAAGGACGTAAGGTTTCTCTTTATGATGTAGCAGGATAATTTTTTTCACCAGCTTTTTAAAATGCCAAACCGCAGAATAGCAGTCAACGGATTTAAATGCTGTGGTATTTATCCTTTCAACTCACATATTTTTATTGACGCAGACTTAATAGGGGCTGAAAAACTATAACCAAAAAATTAAACTAAAAACCGAACAAAACAGAAAAAACCAGTAGAAAATGAAGATACGACAAGTGAATCTTCTTTAAATGAAAAAATATGTGACAAAAGTTCAGATGATTTAGGCCCTGAATTTGATACAAATAATTAATTTTTACTTTTAACATAAAACTTAAAAAAAAACAAGTAAAGAAACAGTCAGTCGGTGCAAACGACTTAGAAATACCCTACACCTATTTGGTTCAAATCTAAGGACATATCCATAAGTCATTTTAAAACCATAAAAGCTGTTATTAATTTGATCGTAAGACATAGCTAACCAAATTAACTTTATAATACAAAAAACATTTTCTAATTACACTATCTATTAAAAAATATTACAAATTCTTACTAATTTATCTATTTAAAAATATTAAAAGACAAACAAACTTGAAATAAATGAAAATATATTTATTCCAATTCAATTACAAAATGAAAAAATTCTAATTATTAAATTTTGTGATAAAAAGATAATCAAAGCATAATATTTTTAATAATCCAAATTTTTAAAAATTGCAATTATTTTAAATGGTTAGTTTATATACCTAATAGAAAAGCTTATAAACGCAAAATATGCAATAAATGTATTTCTAAAATACAATTAAAAATTTACACCTTTTCATATAATTCATTTAAATATAAAAATAAATTTTACATAAATGCAGCATGTACCTTTGAACATAGCTGAACCACTACAATTAAGTCTAGATTTCGGAGACACATAGGACATAGGAAATATATTCCTTGGCTTTGAAATTAAACTCGACCACAACCAATTCCCATGGTACTTTCATTATTAGTAACCTTCAGTTTAAATTTCATCAAAATAGCGGCATTATTTTTTGAATTATGGTGTTTTTAAGATATATGTTTGTTAGACCTTGAACTTTTGAAGGGTTTCAGAACCCGAAACTATGGTATGATTTCGCCCATATGCAGTCCCCGTCATACTTTCAATACTAGTTAACCCTTGTACACAATTGGAACGCTCTATCTTAATTTTAAGTTACTAGTTTTATTAATTTCGATGATAAGCTTTTACACATTGGGGGGTCTAAGAGGGTTACTGAACCACCACTCCAATTGATCCCAAATTAGGGGGGAACGGAAGAAATAGTAAACAACACCCTGGGCCAAATTTGATGCTTCTACATTTGTTTCAAGTTACTATTTATATTAATTTCGAAAATATGCTTTAAGGACCTCGGAATTGAGTGGCTGGTCCCCGACCCACTAGTCCAATGGGGCCCAAATTTCAAAGACACTTACGAAATAGGAAGGGACACCCTGATACCAAATTTGGAGATTATATCTTCTAGTTTGGCCTAAATTCGATTAAAAAGTTCTCAGTTCCGAACCCATTGTCCAATCTTCACCGTACGTAATCACCGCCGTTGTTTCATTACCAATAACCTACAGCACAAATTTCATGAAGATAGGGTCATTAGTTGTTGAGTTATCGTGATTTTTTATATATGTTCGTTAGCCCTTCGATCGATTAAAAGGTCCAGAATCCAAACCAATGTGCCGGTTTCGCCCATATGCAATCCCCGCCGTACTTTCAGTCCTAATAACCTACAGTTAAAATTTCATCAAGATAGCTCCATTATTTTTTGAGTTATCGTGCCTACGGACGGACGGACGGACATGGCTATATCGACTAAGGAAGTCACGCTGATCACAAATATATATACTTTTCCTTATCTAGCTCGCTTCGTTTAGGAGGTTACAAACACCATACCAAAGTTAATATACCCCTTTACCTATTCTATAGGTGTAGGGTATAATAAGGAATATTCCGGACACTTTTGTCATTTTCGCCACTTACGACTTTTTTTGCAAACATTTTTATTCCTAATAAATACTTTATTATACCATTCACCTATAAAATAGGAAAAGGGTATATTAACTTTAGTATGGTGTTTGTAACCACCTAAAGGAAGCGGGCTAGATATGGAAAATGCTAAAAACTGAACGTCAATGTTCTTTCTTTTTACGTCAAATGTAAAGCAGGAAGAAAAAATTTGCCTGCGTGAGGATAAGGTTAAGATATTTAATGAATTAATTCTTACTAGATAGCTAGGCAGAATTGAAAAATCTCTAGGATTATATTCATTTCTCAAAGCTAACAAAAGAAATTGCTTTTGCAGGGATTCTTTTCTACCAGAATGCATTTGAAATGCGGTATCCCACACAATATTAGCATATTCAAGAATAGATCGTACTAAGGAACAATAAAGAGCTTTAGTTACAGCGATGTTGCTGAATTCTTTAGCTTTTCTTTTTATAAACCGAGCATTTTGTTTGTCCTAGAAATTGTATACTCATAGTGAAGACGGAAGTTCAGTTTTTCATCCAACAGAATACCTAAATCGGATAATACTTTTAAACCTTTCAAGGATTACATTATTTATTCTATGTCCGAAAGAAATTGTAGATCTCTTACGTGTAAAACTTATAACCTTGTATTTATCAATGTTTAGTTCTAACTTATTGGAGATTTGTCAAAAGTAGTGCAAAATTAGAACTAATTTTGATTATATGATAAATCTTGAAATCATCAACAAATGCAACATGGGACACGAAAAGTTTACTAGAAAGATCGGAAATGAATATATTAAACAAGAGTGGACCTAAGTGGCTACTTTGCGGTACTCCTGATATAACATTGATTGAGTCCGACAAAAATCCTTGAAATTTGATATTTTGCGTTCTATTTGTAATATTTTTTTTTTATTTTTTAGAAAATTCATAATTTTCATTCTAAAGATTTCAGTCAATTCACATTAATTCAATATATCTATAGAATTCAATATAATTCTTATAACAAAACTTAAGACTAGACTAGAAAATGTTTTAAATCAAAAAAAAATAGGAGAATATCCTATAAAGAAAAGAGCCGGAAATACCTAAACCTGCAAGTTTGTTTAGTAGAATATTGTGATCAACACGATCAAATGCTTTGCTGAAGTCCGTGTAAATAGCATCAACTTGGTGCCCAATTTCCATTTTATTAAGGATTTCAAAAGTGTAAACTAAAAGGTTTGTTGTTGTGGAACGATCTTTTCTGAATCTATGTTGTTGTTCGTTTAGTTCTGTATTTATGATGGGTGTAATTTTGTCTACAATAATTTTTTCAAACAACTTTGGAATAGTTGATAGAATAGCTATACCGCCGTAATTTTAGACGAATGATTTATCACCCTTTTTTTAGATAGGGGTAAGATAAGAAGATTTTCAGAAGAGAGGAAAAATACCTGAGGAAAGAACTTTATTAAAAATAAAATGAAGCGGATAAGTGAGATGACTGACACAGTTGAATAAAAAAGTCGGTGGAATTATATCAGGTCCTATACCTTTTTTGGTATCAAGTTTAGTTATTGCTTCAAATATTTCAACTTCGCAAAGGTACAAATCCATATTAATGGTATTTGAATTATTTATAAAGTTAGGGAAATCAAAATCAAATGGAGAGTCGTGTGAACGATAAACTCTATGGAAAGAATTAGCGTAGAAATTGCAGATAGTTTTAGGACAATTAGAAAACGTATTGTCTTTTGACATTAAGTTTGGATAGCCGTAAGTTTTACGTTTTGTGTTAACGAAGTTAAAAAACTTTTAAGTATCTTTAATTAATTTGTTGCCTACGTTAGTGAGATATCTATCATAAGCCAGGTTAGATTTTTGTTTAAATTCAAAAGCAAGAAGCTTGTACTTGTTTAATAAGTCATTTTTGAATTTTTAATTATTTTGTATAGTTTATTGTGTTGGTTACGCAATGTCCTAAGTTCACTATTAAGCCAAGGTTCGGTTGTCTTGTCCTTTTTGTGAATTTTAGGAACAAAGGAGTTAATTATCTCAAATAACTTTGAATAGAATTGAGAGATAATCAAGTCAATATCCTGTTCGGTTAACAGGTCGTCCGAACTGGTGATTGATAAAGCATTATTAATGCTTTGATAATCAACATTAAGAAAGTCATATACAAAAATATTATTGTAAAATTTGGTAAATCAAATACGTATTTACAAGTTCAAAATAAAATAAGTAGAACTAATAATGATAATTTTAAGCTCTTTTCCAGGTTTCTGAAATAATTTTTGTGCACACAATCTTCAAAATAAAAAGCAGTATTCCATAATAGGGAATATTTTGAATGTCATAAAACTTAAATTCAAATTTCATATATTTTTATAATACAAAAACACATAAACAGATGATAGAATAATATAGCTATTAAACAAAATAATTATAAAAAATATATAAAAACAAGTAAAAAAACAATCAGTTATTTAAAACATTTTTGCAATTCAATAAAATTTTACACACGTGCAGCAAGTACTTCTATTCAGAATTTTTTGCCGTACTGCATTCACTGTTGAATGATTTGATTAATTGTTTCAATTTTAAATAATTTTTAAATTTATTCTTTAAATTTATTTATTTTTTATTGTTATATATAATTCAATTTTTAATATTTTAATTCTTTTATGTTGAAAAATTATGGTTAAATTTGATTTATAGATTTTTAGGAATCCTATTTAGTTTTCCTTGAAATATGACGTGATCCATATTACAGTTATGGAAAAAATTAAAAAAAGAACGGAAGCGTGTATCCAATTTAAAGTTTCTATCTTCATAAAATTCAAATATAAGCTTTTTAATTTTAGGATTTCTACTTGACCTATCACTACAGTTACACTAAGAAACTAAAAAAATGGGAAGAGACACTCTGATACTAAGTTTGGAGGTTCTATTGTAATATGATTGGTGTATTCTGTAAATTATTCTGTCTGTCATAGGTCAATTCCTAATACTAACTGATCAAATAAATATGAGCATAACTTAGATGCTCACCAAATATCTGATGCAGAAAGTTCTTTTAAATATCTTAACTGCGAAAAGGATATGGCATGTCACCAGGCAATTCTGCCTACTTTTCCGTTTATTAATGGTACGGCAAACCATAGACATATGCATAAGTTTTACTATTATATTAACATATAATTACCTGCAAATTAATGTTTGCTGGATTATTATATGATAATAATAAAATTAATTTTAAATTATGTTAAACTATAAGTTCCTGCATTAAAAATGCTAGTTTTTTTAATTTAATATATTTGAAATAAAAAAAATTATTAGTTTTGTGATATAAATGTATCTGGTTTTATTTTAAAACAAGTGATGAAAAAAAACCAAGGGTTTTTAAAAAAGCACATTTTCAAAATTATATTGTATTACATACTGAGATTAACTTTGGAAATATTTACTTGGAAATAGTTACTACTGACTTATAAAATTTTTTATTTAAATGTTATAAAAGCCCTACAATTAGGAAGGTTGTCAAATTTCTCAAGAATCTAACTCCATCTAACTCACTACCCCCCCCCCCCTCTCCATCCACCATTTTTTTAGGTTATGGAATTTTACTTAGAATTATACTTTCTAAGCAAAAATGGGTAAAACTGAGAGACACTTTCTTCAATTTAAGGAACCCCTTTTCAATTTAAGAAAAACCTTTAACATATGTTAAAACATAATGTTGGACTTTTAAATTTTGTATATTAATAAAAAAAAAATTGGACAGGTATTCAAGTTACAGGTGCTTAAAAATAGCATAATTTCAATTTTCGGGCTCTTATAGCTCCTAAACAGGGGGCTTGACAAAAAAATTTTGTTAACTGGCTCCTACTATTTTTTTAGGATCTAACTTCTCCCAAAATTTCCTAGCTTAAACCGTTTAGAAGATATGTGGGGCCAAAAATTTTGCAAAAATTGAGTTTTATATAATGCTAAATTTTAGTACTGTATGGCAATCCTATACACTTAAGCGACATATTTTTGTAAAGCCTATAAAAGCAGCTCTCTAATACCGTTTTTTGATTGAAAATAGACCTAACAGAACTCTTGTTATATCAATTTAAATATAGGGCTTTTTTGGAATTTTCAGGGGCTGTAACTTCGTCGCCCTTCAAAATTATGAAAAACCTTTGACACATGTTGAAATATAAGTTTAAAGCTTTGAATTTTGTCTATCACTAAAAAAAAATTTGCACAGTATTCAAGTTACAGGTGTTTAAAAATATCAAAATTTCAATTTTCGAGCCCTTATAGCTCCTAAATATGCGGCTTGACAAAAAAATTTTGTTAACCGACTCCTACTGATTTCTGAATATCTAACTTCTCCCAAAATTTCAAGACCCTAGCTTGAACCGTTCAGAAGATATGCGTCGCCAAAAATTTTGCAAAAATTGAGTTTTGCGTAATGTTAAATTTTAGTACCATATGGCAACCCTAAACATTTGCTTTGTAAAAATTTATAAATTTTATGAAACCAGCTATCATTTACCGTCTTCATATTGAAAATATATGTAACAGAACTCTTGTTATTACAATTTTAATTTAGGGCTTTTTCCAACTTTGGGGGGCTGTAGCCCCGTAACAGGTAGGGCTACAGAAAAAAATTCTTCTACAAAATTATTTTTTTTGCAAAAACTACCCATGGTTAAAATTTTTTTACTCTATTTCAAACGGTGTAAAAGTTTTTGTAAACATACGGACGGACGGACGGACAGAGTGAAGCTATATAGGCACATTTTTACAAAATTTTTTGAAAATGTGCTAAAAATCAAGTCTTATATACTATTTTGGATTTTTCCAAATACATATAAATTTATCAAAGTCAATAAATTACAATAATTTACTGCTTTGTTACTTCGAATTATATTAAGGACAAAGTGCATTATCATATACTTACCTAGTATCATTCTATAAAAACAATTCCCATATTAAAATATTAATCATACAAAATATTATGATTTGTATTCAATTGCATACAAATTCATATCAAGCAAAAACAAAATTAAATCAAGAAAGTAATTTGATCTCTTTCATTTATTTTTACTTTATCCTAAAGAATACTTGTTGCATGAATTTGTAAACAGATGTTTGCAATTGAAATTGTGACCACACAAAATCTTGGGTCAGAATTTTTGTACTAGATAATTATTATATTTTTGTTTTGATAATTGTTGTGTTTACAATTATGGAAATAAATTTGTGAACGGTTAGTATAAACTACACTATCTTTATTAATTTGGAATTATGCTCGTTTAGCTTAAATTCGATCAAAAAGTTCTTGGATCCGAAAACTTGGTTCGATCTCGACAGTACGCAATCCCCGCTGTATTTTTATTACTAGAAACCTACAGCACAAATTTCATGAAGATTGTTATTGACTAATCTAATTTTTATACCCGTATGACCTTAAGGAATGGGAGGGTGTTCTATGGAGTGTCGCTTTTGGCTAGCTCTATAGGATCAATGAGTGTAGTGTGCGATCAATGGGTGTAGTATGCGATTACAGCTGACGGGTATCCTGGTACGTTTGCCTAGCCTCTACTACACCAAGTAAAATCTCACCTTCACGTTGGTCCCCCTGTTTCGTCGAGTAATCCTACCGGAAGATCTGGTTTCCAACCCAGGTGGAGTAAGTAGGATCGACAAACCAATGACATTTTGGCCGGTCGAGTCTTATGTATTCAAAACATAGGCTTGATTTAGGAGCGTCTGCACTAAGAATTGGCGTCTCCAAGCGGGTGTCTGTTTCGAAATAAGCAACTCGCTATATAAACGTGTGTGAGATGTGTTTGTTCATCCAAAAGGCGAGTGTACCTACAGACATGAGCTTATGAGGTTATCAACTATATAAAACACTAACTGTATAAAATATGCAAACATGAACAAAAATGCGAATGGATATATTTCCCCAAGGGGTAATCATAGTAATATGGTGAACCCTCCTTTGACTTTTCCAGTCAATGTAAACTGCACATCGGATTTCGGAGTGCAGATAAATTCATGTTTAAATACAAACAGGATAAGATAATCGAACACAAGTTCAAGAAACAGATCACGTGAATAGTAAAAACTTTTGCCTACAAGAAGCGGCCGTTAATCGGAGCATGGAACGTGAGAACACTATATGGTGTTGGGCGATACAAGCAAGCCGAACGTGAAATGTTACGATTCAATATTAACATACTTGGCATCAGTGAAACTAAATGCAGAGGTTGTGGTGAAATTATTTCAGACAGTAATTTAACTCACATACTGTACTCAGGAGATGATGAAGCAGAAACATGAATAAGGCGCGGTGGAGTAGGAATTATGCTAAATGCAGAAGCAAGACGCAGTCCTATCTCTTGGAAACCAATATCGCGCAAATTGATGACTGCCAGATTCAAATCCAGGGTCCGAAGTATAACAATAATACAATGTTACGCTCCTACCGAAGAAGCAGAAGATGAAGAAAAGCTGAATTTTTACACTCTACTGGGGACAACATATGATAACGCTCCCAGAGCCGACATAAATATTATATTGGGTGATCTAAACGCAAAAGTCAGAACGGAAAACTCTGGTTTAGAACGAATCATGGGACGGTAGGGCATTCGGGTAAGAAACAACAATGGCGAAATGCTCGTGGATTTTTGAAATTCCGGCCACGTAGTCATTGGCGGTACGTTGTTCCCACAAAAGTCATGTCATAAGGTAATATGAGTTTCCCCAAATGGTCAAACTGAAAACCAAATAGACCATTTCATTGTCCAACAGAAGTGGAGGAAATCGCTTTGCGACGTTTGAAATAATAGGAGTGGTGACGTTGGAAGCGATCACCATTTAGTTGTTGCGATAATGCAGTTAAGAACAGCAGCTGTCCAAAGACGAAATCAAGTGCCTGTCAGAAAAGCACTCTTCGATGTTGAATCGTTAAAAAATCCCGCAACACGTGGAAATTTTGTACAAAAATTCCGAGAAAGGGCATCAACATTGAATGAAGCAAATGAACGAGAGGACGGGGCAGTTTCTATAGATGAAAAGTAAAGTTTTAAATATGTAATTTCGTAATTGCATTTTAGAAATCTATTTATCTCAACTTTATTTGTTGTTTAATATTTTTAAATAGATAAATTAGTAAGAATTGCTAATATTTTTGAATTGATAAAATAATTAGAAAATGTTTTTATTATTATAAAATAATCTGGTTAGCCATGTCTTACGATCAAACTAATAAAAGCTTTATGATTTTAAAATGACTTATGGACTTCCCATTACATTTGAACCAAATAGGTGTAGAGTATTTCTATGTTTGTTGCACCGACTAACTCTTTCTTTACTTGTTTATTTTTAAAACCTTTAAGGTATTTATCGAACTAAAAGAAAATCGTGAAAAAATCAAAGCAGAACTCGAAAAAAAATGAAATATAGCTATGATATCAAAATTCCTGTTGAAATAAAACTGACTTTTGAAATTGTGCATATGAACAATAAATTAACTGAAAATGAAATAATAGACAACCTAAAAACAAAATAGTTTTATGGAAATGAGTGAGTTAAATGTAGTTAAATTAAACGCGTTAACGAAATATAACAAGGAAATGCAAAATGGAATAATTGAAGTGGATTTCTTCCCGAAAATAAAGGCTGCCGGAAAACTATGTATTCGTACTAAATATTATAATAATAGCCATAATAATACTAATAATAAAAATAATAATAACAATAAAAATAATATTAAAAAAAAACTAGGAAGAGTGTTGTAGACTGTGTAGACTGTGTCAACTCTGGGATACCCGTATGACCGTAACATATACATTATATCATCCGGTTAATTACTTTTGGCAAATTTTCAAACATACAAATCAAAGAAGTTGTATGGTAGCTAGTCGAATTCTCTGCAGTAGACAAAGCAAATTTTGCTGTAACCTTGGCCATTACACTAAACTATTTTTGGCAAAATTTCAGACACCCAGCTTCATTAGGTGTAGTGGAATGCCCATTTAAAGAGGGAGTTGTATGGCAGCTACTCGAACCCTCTGCAGTAGGCCAACCAAATTTTGCGGTAACTTTGGTCATTACACTAAACTATTTTTAGCAAAATTTCAGACACGCAGCTGTAATAAGTACAGAGTAATACTCATATAAAAAAAGAAGTTGTATGACAGCTACCCGAACCAATGGACCAAAATAGCTGGATTTTAATAGCGATGACGGCTATTGCAAGAAAAAAAATTTGCGAAAATTTCAAGATCCTAGCTCATTTAGTTTTTGAGTTATCGTGCGGATGGACGGACATACTTAGCTTAATAGATTTATTTTTCGCTTCTGATCCGATCAATACACTTGACGTTATATCTGCCCTCCCACCTTCTCTACGTCCCAAACGTAATGGCAAATACCCATATATGACTATTACTCAAAAGGGTACACTAAATTTGCCATTACGTTTGGATTTTGACGATATAAGTACCATTTTTGCAATGGTATTAATAGTGTACCCTTTTGAGTAATACTCATACCCATATATGACTATTGTATGTATGACATGCTGCTTTGTTAGCAAAATGCAGAGCTATATGGTAAAGTAGAGTCTTTCTCAAATGGATTGGAGATTTCCTTTCGAATCGTACGATTCGAGTTCTGGCCGATGGTTTATCATCTGACAAATTTAAACTAAACGCTGGTGTCCCTCAAGGTTCCGTTCTTTCTCCCACCCTGTTCTTAATATTCATTAATGATCTTCTATCTTTAACTTCCAATCCAATTCACAGTTTCGCAGATGACAGCACCCTTGTAGCTTCCTATGAATTTCATAGCCGCTGTAACATTAATCATCAGGTTAATATAACAGCAAAAAATTTGACTGTTAGTGAGCTAAATAACGAATTAGCAAAAATTCACAAATGGGGTGAAAATAATCGTGTTCAATTCAACACGAAGAAAACCCAATCCTGTCTCATCTCGCGAAAAATAGCAACTTCCATTCCCAACTTGATTTTTCATGGAGAAGCTTTGCAGTACTCTACAGATTTAAATATCTTGGGCATCGAGTTAAACCAGAAATTGACTTGGTCAAATCACATTTTTTGTATAGCTAAAGATGCAGCTAAGTGTTTGGGTTTTTTGAATCGCTGTAAAACTTACTTCTCTCCATTAGATCTCCTCAATATCTATAAAACATATATTAGACCAAAAATGGAGTATAATGCACATATCTGGGCTGGTGCACCGCAATCAGCGCTGGGATATCTTGATAAAGTGCAAAACAGAGCTATTCGTCTTATAAATGATCCCAAAGTTACCTCAACGCTCACTCCACTTAGGCATCGGCGCACAGTCTGGTCACTTACCCTGTTTTATAGATACCTAGTGGGGACGAACACCTGTTCTAAGTAAATAAAACAATTAATGCCTCCACTCAAAGTTTTCCAACGTGAAACAAGGAGTGCAACAGATGCTCATCGCTACTGCGTCGAATTGTTAAAATGGCGAAACACGGTTTATGGAAATTCGTTTGTTATGCGCATGTAGAGACTATGGAATCACATTCTGTCCAATGTGTTTCCTAAAGTTGGTAATTCGTATGTGTACGACTTAAATAAATTTAAGAAGAATATTAATAGTTTAATTTCCCATCCTTTGGTCCAAAGATATAATTTATCACTTGCTTTTTGTAGTTTATTTGTAGCCTCGCCGACATTTGATCCTACTGCCTTTATTGCACTATCGTCAGCAAAAGTCGCTACAGTTATTTCTTGAAATTGTGGCAAGTCACTAGTATATAGCAAGTATAATATTGGACCCAAGATACTTCCTTGAGGCACACCCGCTTTAATTTCTCTCAGTATAGAGTACTCTTCATCCTGTTTAATTCTAAACAGTCTATCAGTTAAGTATGATGAGAGTATATCTACATATTTTTTAGGTAAAGTGTTTGGGTTTTTTGAATCGCTGTAAAACTTACTTCTCTCCATTAGATCTCCTCAATATCTATAAAACATATATTAGACCAAAAATGGAGTATAATGCACATATCTGGGCTGGTGCACCGCAATCAGCGCTGGGATATCTTGATAAAGTGCAAAACAGAGCTATTCGTCTTATAAATGATCCCAAAGTTACCTCAACGCTCACTCCACTTAGGCATCGGCGCACAGTCTGGTCACTTACCCTGTTTTATAGATACCTAGTGGGGACGAACACCTGTTCTAAGTAAATAAAACAATTAATGCCTCCACTCAAAGTTTTCCAACGTGAAACAAGGAGTGCAACAGATGCTCATCGCTACTGCGTCGAATTGTTAAAATGGCGAAACACGGTTTATGGAAATTCGTTTGTTATGCGCATGTAGAGACTATGGAATCACATTCTGTCCAATGTGTTTCCTAAAGTTGGTAATTCGTATGTGTACGACTTAAATAAATTTAAGAAGAATATTAATAGTTTAATTTCCCATCCTTTGGTCCAAAGATATAATTTATCACTTGCTTTTTGTAGTTTATTTGTAGCCTCGCCGACATTTGATCCTACTGCCTTTATTGCACTATCGTCAGCAAAAGTCGCTACAGTTATTTCTTGAAATTGTGGCAAGTCACTAGTATATAGCAAGTATAATATTGGACCCAAGATACTTCCTTGAGGCACACCCGCTTTAATTTCTCTCAGTATAGAGTACTCTTCATCCTGTTTAATTCTAAACAGTCTATCAGTTAAGTATGATGAGAGTATATCTACATATTTTTTAGGTAATAGTTGCCGCAACTTACAAATTAAGTTTTCGTGCCACACTTTATCAAATGCTTGTGCTACGTCTAGAAATATTGTAGAGCATATTTGTTTTTCTTCTAGAGCTTTCTCAATTATATCAGTAATTCTATGTACTTGGTCAACAGTAGAGTGTTTTTCTCTAAAACCAAATTGATAGTTTGGAATTAGTTTTCTAT
The DNA here is from genome assembly GCA_963082915.1 of Dolichopus griseipennis. Classification (NCBI taxonomy): domain Eukaryota; kingdom Metazoa; phylum Arthropoda; class Insecta; order Diptera; family Dolichopodidae; genus Dolichopus; species Dolichopus griseipennis. Next base: position 138,527,892 of record OY720441.1, read on the forward strand.
TATAAGTTTCAACCTTTTTAATAACAGTTTCTCAAAGAGTTTTGACATAATTGGTGACAGAGAGTTAGGTCTATAAGACTGCGTTTCGTTTGGAGGCTTTCCTGGCTTAAGTATCATAATTATTTCTGCCACCTTCCAAACATTAGGTACATAATTTAACCTTAACATTGCATTCATTATATATGTTAACACTGTTATCCCTTTTTTCGGGAGTTGTTTGAGAATGTCTGCAGTAATTAGATCGAAACCTGTTGTTTTTTTTGACTTCAATCTTTAATTTCTTCAACCATTTCTATATGAGTAATTAGTTCAATGGCATTTTCTTCACTTCTGAAATCATTTTCAATGTAGAGGTCTGACTCTATTTCATTGGGTCGAAAAATTTCTTCCAGGTGATCTGCGAATGTTTCGGCTTTTCTTTATTATTTTTTGCCCATTTACCATCCATTTTCCGAATTGGTGGGTCTATCACTACAGGTTTTTTCAAATTCTTTGGTGCTTTCCACAAAGAGTAATTTCTCTCTTTTTTAGCTGATAAATTCTCAACATATTTTTCATATGATTTGTTTTTTATTTCAAGAATTCTTCTTTTAAGATTCTGCGTTATTCTATTCAACACAGTTTTATCAGCTGGGTCACGTGTTTAATGCCATCTTCGTCTAGCTCTTCTCTTTACTTTAATAGCATTTAATATATCGCTAGGATAATTCCTGCTGTCATGTATTTACATTCTTTTGTATTATTCCATGCAGCATTTTGGACAATTTTATTAAGATTTTCAATTGCTAAATCTATTTCATCTTTAGTTGTTATTTTAACCCTTAAATTTATATTATTTTCTATCTCATGTTTAAAGTTGAACCAATTTGTTGATTTATTAACAAGTGTAGCCTTATTTTGTTTCTTAACAATTTTTTCGTGCAGGTTTAGTACGACAGCCGAATGGTCTGAGTCTAAATCTTGATTATTTTCTAGGCTAATAAAATTTGGAGATATTTTTTTTGTTATGAAGAAATCCAGTAGATCAGGAGTTTTATTTGTATCAGTAGGCTAATAAGTTGGTTCGCCTGTAGAATGAAAATAGCAACCCAACTCTCTAATAGCTTTCCTTAGCTCTCTTCCTCTTGTTGAGGTAAGTCTTGAACCCCAATCGATATGTTTGGTATTGTAGTCACCTCCTAGGATGAACCTATCCCCAAGTCGGTTCAAGAGGTCTTTAAGGATCATGTTCTTTAAATTGTAATTAGGAGGGCAATATAAAGCCCTAATGTTTAAATCCTGTTTAAGGGAACACGTATTACTGAGAGTTGAATTTCGTCAGTTTCTATTTTAAACTCTTCGTGATGTAGTAAAGAGTTTTTCACCAACATTGCACTACCTCCTCGCGGTTTATTACTAGGGTGAGTCGCATTATAACATGTGAAACCTACTATTTTTAGGTTTGACTGTCTTGTCATATGAGTTTCTGATAGGAGACACACATCAATGTTTTTAGTTTTTAGAAATAGATCTGTTTTGTTATTTAAAGTGAAAAAAAATCTTAAATTAGAATTTCTTATCAGCTAAAAAAACTTAATTTTAATTTTTCAATTTTATTGTCATTTATTTGTAGGAAAAAAAAATAAGTACCTATATCTAACGAAATTTTTAAAGTTGTAAAATAAAAAATCTTAAATGATGTCACGGGATGGGAATTCCTTTTGTTATTTCAAAACGAAAAACAAAATATATCAGTATTACAAATTGTTTTTATTTACTTATTAACGTTCTCCGATATTTATAATAATTTTCTTTAAATATTTTTACGATTTTGGCTAATCTTAATAAAGATATTTTAAAAAACTTTGTTGAATTGTGTGTAACCAAATCCGTCCATTTATCATCTTGATCTTCTTTTATTGAATTAAATTGAATTAGTGTTGAGTCAGCATAATTGTTCAGAAACTTAATATGGTTCTTAATTTCCTTTTTGTATTTCTTTCTTAACTCTATTTTAATTTCTAAATAAATTTTATTAAACATATGAATTGTTCTTGCGAACTCCATTATTTGATAAAAACTAATTGAGCCACTAATTTAGAAATAATATATGAAAATAACAAGTGTTAACTAAATCTTCTGTGGGTAGTAGTGTTAGGGATGCAGATAAAATCTATTAGGTAAGTTTATTAGTATTAGGTTTGATCCCCAACTTTATGCTCTTAAACAGAGAAGATTTGTTTTTAATTTTGTCTAAAGAATTTAGTTAATCAAAGACATTCATGGATTTATCATCGTCATACAACACAAACGAAGGACGTATTGATTCAACTGAACTTGTACGACAAGCATTTAAATCATCATTTGGACCTTATCCCCAAGTTTGCAATATGTTTCAATTGTGGTGAAAGAAATGTAACGAGAGTTGAATATGAAAATGCGAACAAAACTCAATATTGCAGCTCTACTAATGTGTTTGATAGTATTATGGTGTTGCTGTTATTATATTCCATTTTGTACTGATAACATCAAAAATGTGAATCATTATTGCCCGAAATGTAAAAATTATTTAGGTGTTTATAATAAATAAATAATTTAAAATATATCTTTTTTCAAATAATAATAATAATTTGATACTCAAAATTCTATAAAAGGCTAATTCTAACATAAAATAAAGCATAATCTGATTAGACTGTTAAATATAAGCATCATAATGTTTTGGGCTGATAATATTTTGCATGGGCGGAAATGGGCTTCAATTAAAATAATTAATTGGAGAATATTTCACGATTTTTTGGAGGTATATATAACTCCAGAAGGTAGTGAAAAAATTTGTTTATTTAAAATTAGAATTGGTGAATCATTTACTAACCAATTCGATTTATCTCCTTTCGACTGGCAACATCTAAAAATAGAAGTATATGGTGGTGACATATCCATTATTGGTAAAATAAGAGGTTTGTAAAATAAAAAAAAGCCAGCACCTAATCCTTTTACTGCTGATTGTAAATTTTCTGAAGAAGATGATTGGGAGATGATTGAAAAAAATATTTCAAATGTTCTGCCAGCTGGTAATTATAAAGGAATTACTGAATATATTGATTCATTACCACTGACAAGAAATAAATATGAAGAAAAACTAAATGAATTGAAAAAGTCGATGATAAGAAAACAAGTCGACGAAGGAATTATATTTATAGCATTAATAGAAAATACATATAATGAAAAAAATAAAAAATCAAAAATTGGTGACGTGTAACTAATTTTAGAAAATTACTTGAAAGTTTAAAAGAGGAATATTTAGATTATATGGATGCTTATTCAAATGGAAGAGATAGATTTTTACCGCTCTTTATGAATGTGTGTTCTATTATAAGTCAAGTAAAGTTTGCACATAATAAAGAACTTTCTAGAAAATAAAAAGTGTAAAATATATATTATTAGTTTCTATCAGCACATTACTGCATACAATTTGAGTGAAGATAGATCCAAGTTTTTTTGTGAAAATGAAATCATTTTTTATTTTACTATTTTCCTTGTTAACTATTGAAGCAAATTCAGCTCCAACTTCTAATATTAGATTGGATCAATCAGCTTTTGGAAGCACATACTTTAATATGTTACTTCCAAATAATGAGACTGTTAAAGTGAATTTATCAGTCCAGTTTTTAAAACGTGTAATCTCCTCGGAATTGAACATTACAACAACAACCACACCAATAGATGCAATAACTACTACTCTAAAATCAGAAAATCAATTATTGGGAGATATTCAGCACCGCAATATGGATCTATAGATGATGCTATTAAAGCTTTTAGAAATGAGTTAGTTTTAAAAGAGCAGAATATTGGTGGATTAATAAATAGTGAGCATATATTTTATAAGCATTTTGCATTGAATTTTGGTGACAATCAAAAACTCACTGTGAGAAGTGAATATGAAAGCATTTTTATTAAAAAATATCTCAAAATTCAGTGTCATGAATATCGAGAAATGTTAGCTGAAAGAGTTACAGGTAATGGAGAAGTAGAAAAAATTATAATGGTAGATAGAGAATATAAATCTGATTTCACCGTAATTGATTTGCGAACAATCAAACAGGATCCATCATATCAAATGGAAATTCATTAAAAATTTAAAACCAAATAAAAAATAAAATAAAAGATTGTAATAATTGTAAAATAATAAATAAAATAAAATATTGTTTTTATAATAAATCTTTTTTATTTATTCATGAATTATGATCAGAAGTAAACCCTAACCATTTAACAAAATTTTATTATCATTAGCTTTAAGAATTTTTTCAATCAAAAAAACTTGTTTGTTATTAGTTTTTAACAGTTCATAGAACCTGCCTTGTATTGGTTGTCCTTGATAATCTTCTAATAAGTATGTTATTGGGTTGGTATTTGAACTTTTCTAATTTTAAATACTTCCGTTGTCCAGTTAGGTGTATAACCCTTTTCAAAAATATGTTTGAATTTACTTATTCGAACTCAATCATTAACTTTACATTTTGCAGGTCAAGCAATTTTAAAATGATTATATATATTGTTTTAAGTAAACGGTCGTAAGTGGTCGTTTTTGAATTGTTCGATGGTTAAACTAGATCTTTCCACATCTTTTCTTTTAAAGTTCTATTAAAACGTTCTACAATAGAGGCTTCTAATATGCTAAATGTTGCGTAATGGTTTATTTGATATTTATTCATTAAATTTTTAAATATTTTATTGAAGAATTCTTTTCCATCATCAGTTTGTAAATTTTGAGGATGTCTTTTAAAAGTTAGAAAAATATTTTGCATAGCTTTTGTGACGTTCTCTTAAGTATTAGTTTTTGTAGGGATTGCCCAGGCATATTTAGAAAAGCAATCAATCACAGTTAATAAAACTTTAAAACCTTTGTTCTCTTTAGCATATGAACACATTTCTACTAAATCAGCTTGCCAAAGATCATCAAAACCTTTAATTATAACTCTACGTCGTTTAAAATTTCTTCGTGCAGGCTTATGCAGATCTTCAACCACCTCTCTTTTACTCATTTTAAATAGAATATACCTATATATATATTTATATGTATTTAAAATTTAAAGTCTTTAATTATGATTTATTTTTTAGATATGATTTATATTTTATTCTTTTATATAGATTCATTGGTTGCAAACATTTTAACATATGTTGTTCTGCTAAATGACAAGGACAAGTATCTGAAATAGTTGTTATATTGTCTGATGTATAGGCACATACATCCCAATGATATCCATAGTCTTTCGTTTCAATTTGTCTTGAATAGTTTTAAAAATTGAAATGAATTTTTAATTGTTCACAATGTTCCTCCAACAAAATATCTTCATATTTATCTAAAAAATTATTTAAAGTATATCCGACTTGATGTATATCCATTTCGAAAAGTAAATGAAAATTAATCCCAATTATTTTTTTTTAAGTTCCAAACCATTTAATCAACCCAATGCTGAATGAGCTTGGGCTTCAGCTTAAATAAAATTAATTGGTTTTTTGATTTGAAATTCAATCAAATCACTTATTTGTGAAAATTTTTCATTTAACAATTGTGTGAATTTTATATGTTTTTCCTCTAAACTAACTTACATTTTTTCTTCTAATATTTTTAATATTTCTTCTACTAATTTAAGTTCTATAGATAGTGATACCTCTGCATGAGCAAACATTTCTTTCATTTCGTTTTGTAATAGTTCTTATGAAAGAAAATATGGTTATTTACAGAATTTTGTGTTTCTGCATCTCTTCCATCAATTGGTTCTTGAACATTTGAAAAAATTTTGTTGTTTAAATCATAATTTCCTTCAGAAGTTAATTTGAAACCTATACCTGGAGGACCTCGGGTATGTAGTTTTCTAGAAGAAAAAGCTATACCACGTCCAAATTTATCAAGTGACATTATGGTTTTAACTGATTGTTAAAGTAAATAGTTATTGTATTATATTAGCTTTTCTTAACTCTTCAATTATAGATACAATTTCATTGTGATGATTGTTGTTACCAGCTGTTTCTGATGCAAATAAAAGTCTTAATCTGTCAACTAATTCATTAGGATCATCCCAAAAAACATACTGATTTGACTGATTTGTATATTTTAAATGAGTTTCTGGTAAAGAAGATTTATTAAAATAATTAGTAAAATTTTTTTTTGAACAACCTGAGCCAATTTTTTAGAACATTTTAAAAAAATTTTGTAAAAATGTGCCTATATAGCTTAGCTTTGTCAGTCCGTCTGTCCGTCCGTCTTTCCGTACGTTTACAAAAACTTTTACAATGTTTGAAATAGAGTAAAGAAATTTTAACCATGGTATTTATTGCAAAAAAAATAATTTCTTAGAAGAATTTTTTTCTGTAGCCCCACCTGTTACGGGGTTACGGGGCTTTTCCCCAAATTTGGAAAAAGCCCTATATTTAAATTGTTATAACAAGAGTTGTGTTATATATATTTTCAATCTGGAAACCGAAAACGATAGCTGTTTTATAAGCTTTATAAATTTTTAAAAGGCAAATGTTTAGGTTTACCATACGGTACTAAAATTTATCATTACGCAAAACACAATTTTTGCAAAATTTTTGCCTACACATATCTTCTGAACGGTTCAAGCTAGGGCCTTGAAATTTTGGTAGAAGTTAGATACTCAGAAATTAGTAGGAGTCGGTTAACAAAATTTTTTGGTCAAGCCTTCTATTTAGGAGCTATAAGGGCTCGTAAATTGAAATTTTGCTATTTTTAAGCACCTGTAACTTGAATACCTGGACATTTTTTATTTTATTAATATACAAAATTTAATGTTGGACCTTATATTTTAACATGTGTTAAAGGTTTTTCTTAAATTTAAAAACAGTTCTTTAAATTGAAGAAAGTTTCTCTCAGTCTAACCCATTTTTGCTTAGATAGTATAATTCTAAGTAAAATTCCAAATTTTTGTGGAATTCGCAATTTAATTCTAAGAACCTACAAAAATGGAGATGGAGGGGAGGGGGAGTAGTTGAAGTTAGGTCTTCGAGAAATTTGGGAACCTTCCCTATTGAAGGGCAAAAGAGTAAGTCTCTGTGTAAATCATGAAGCTCGTTAGGATATTTTATATCTACTTCGAATATATATCCAATAGAAATACATCATCAGATATACCTAATAGAAATTCTTTATTATAATTATTAATATCTTTCTCCCATTCAAAATTGTTTAAAGGTAAATATTGGCTCATCGCGCAACCGTATTGGTTGTTAATATCAAAATAACTTATATAAGATGATGATTTGTTTGAATCATAATTTGCCATATATAGATTATTAGTTTGACGATAGCGTTTGCAAACTTGTGTAAGACCCCCTCTTATACCATTTTCAATAAACAATAACATATCAACATCTGTTAATAATGCAAAATTTACTTTACTATATTTCAACATAGCATCCCAGGAAAAATCTGGTAAAGTAAAATAATGTGCCGGATCTATATCATAAGTTTTCATACAATTTTTTCTGAATTTTTCAAAAGTATCAGTCAACAATAAAACGTCTGTTTTTAGGTATAAGTCAGAATATTTTCCTAAGTTTTTAGCACATTTTCAAAAAATTTTGTAAAAATGTGCCTATATAGCTTCACTCTGTCCGTCCGTCCGTCCGTCCGTCCGTATGTTTACAAAAACTTTTATACCGTTTGAAATAGAGTAAAAAAATTTTAACCATGGGTAGTTTTTGCAAAAAAAATAATTTCGTAGAAGAATTTTTTTCTGTAGCCCCACCTGTTACGGGGCTACAGCCCCCCAAAGTTGGAAAAAGCCCTAAATTTAAATTGTAATAACAAGAGTTCTGTTACATATATTTTCAATATGAAAACGGTAAATGATAGCTGGTTTCATAGACTTTATAAATTTTTACAAGGCAAATGTTTAGGGTTGCCATATGGTACTAAAATTTAACATTACGCAAAACTCAATTTTTGCAAAATTTTTGGCGACGCATATCTTCTGAACGGTTCAAGATAGGGTCTTGAAATTTTGGGAGAAGTTAGATATTCAGAAATCAGTAGGAGTCGGTTAACAAAATTTTTTTGTCAAGCCCCATATTTAGGAGCTATAAGGGCTCGAAAATTGAAATTTTGATATTTTTAAACACCTGTAACTTGAATACCTGTGCAAATTTTTTTTTAGTGATAGACAAAATTCAAAGCTTTAAACTTATATTTCAACATGTGTCAAAGGTTTTCTAAATTTTGAAGGGCGACGAAGTTACAGCCCCTGAAAATTCCAAAAAAGCCCTATATTTAAATTGATATAACAAGAGTTCTGTTAGGTCTATTTTCAATCAATCGCTTAAGTGTATAGGGTTACCATACAGTACTAAAATTTAGCATTATATAAAACTCAATTTTTGCAAAATTTTTGGCCCCACATATCTTCTAAACGGTTCAAGCTAGGACCTTGAAATTTTGGGAGAAGTTAGATCCTAAAAAATAGTAGGAGCCAGTTAACAAAATTTTTTTGTCAAGCCCCCTGTTTAGGAGCTATAAGAGCCCGAAAATTAAAATTATGCTATTTTTAAGCACCTGTAACTTGGATACCTGTCCAATTTTTTTTTCATTATTATACAAAATTTAAAAGTCCAACATTATGTTTTAACATATGTTAAAGGTTTTTCTTAAATTGAAAAGGGGTTCCTTAAATTGAAGAAAGTGTCTCTCAGTTTTACTCAGGGGGGGTAGTGAGTTAGATGGAGTTAGATTCTTGAGAAATTTGACAACCTTCCTAATTGAAGGGCTTTTATAACATTTAAATAAAAAATTTTATAAGTCAGTAGTAACTATTTCCAAGTAAATATTTCCAAAGTTAATCTCAGTATGTAATACAATATAATTTTGAAAATGTGCTTTTTTAAAAACCCTTGGTTTTTTTTCATCACTTGTTAATATTAAATTCATGCCATATTTTTTGATTGTATTCACTATCAGTTATACCAGATTTATTTAGTTAGTTATAAAAAAAACCTTTTTTGGCAACATTGAATCTAGAAACTTTTCATGATTATCAATATAATCATAAGGGTAGACGAATACCTGTTGAAGAATTTACACGTGTTTTGTAAAGTGTACTAAAGTCAGTTTTGGGAAGTCTTCTGGTTTTTTAAAAAACGCAACTTTTCGGTAGTGATTTGTTTTTTCCTTTTTAGTACTTGTGATTTGCTTTCGTGGAAAAAATTCATTTTTTTTTAATTTTAATTATTAAAATTAAAACAATTAAATTTAATTTCGCATTTTTTAAATTTTTTCCTAATACAATTACTTTTATTTAGCATTTAAAGAATGAAAAAAAAATATATTTAAAAAACAATTATACAATTTTTGTTTTATAATAATGAAATAGAGAAGTTCATTATTAGATTTTTATTCGGGGAAAAATGTTTTCATTACTGGTGCAACAGGATTTGTTGGAGTGTGTCTTATTGAAAAAATTCTACGAAATATACCAAATATTGGAAAATTGTATATATTAATGAGACCAAAGAAAATGAAAACAGTTGAAGAACGTTTAGAAGAATTAACAAAAAATTCTGTATTTGAAACATATTTAAAAACCAATTCATCAGATGTATTTAAAAAATTGATTCCAATAACTGGTGATGTTGGTACTGATAATTTAGGAATATCAGATTCAGAACGTCAAACATTAATTGATAATGTAAATGTTGTATTTCATTCGGCAGCTACTTTAGATTTTTTCCAATCATTAAAAGAAACAACCAATATTAATTTATTGGATACTCGTAGAGTTATGAAATTATGTAAACAAATGAAAAATTTAATTGCAATGGTACATGTATCATCTGCTTATGTTAATTCAATTTTTATTAGAAGCTGAAGAAATATTGTATCCCCAACCAGATGATCCAGAAAAAATCATAAGTTTAAGTCAATCATTAAAAGATGAAGCATTAAAAGTTTTGGAACCAGCATTTCTAAAAGATCATCCAAATACGCACACTTTCACCAAACATTTAGCAAAGCATGAAGTTACTAAATGTGCTAAACTATTTCCATGTGGGATCGTAAGACCAAACATGATTACTGCTGCTTGGAAGGAACCATGTCCTGGTTGGACTATATCAAAAAATGGACCACAGGGATTTTTTATGGGTTCATCAAAGGGTGTAATTCGTCGTTTACCATTAGATCCAAAACTTATTATGGATTATATAGCAGTTGATATTGTTGCTAATCAGATTTTAGTAACTGCTTATCATATTTGGGAAGTTAAACAAAATAATCCAGATAAATCATTAGAATTAAAAATATTCCATTTAACTTCGAGTACATATAAACCATTCCGTTTTGAAACATTGAAAGAGAAAATGAATATATATATGCATAAATATCCGTTAAAATCAGCTGTTTGGTATCCCTATGTTAAATTTGTACGAAGTTTATTCTTATTTAAAGTGAGTGCCATATTTTTCCACTTTTTACCGGGATACATTTGGGTTTTCGTTATGAGAATAGCTGGAGGAAGACCTATTTTGATTAAACTTCACACAAATGTTTGGAACTCATTAAAAACTTTGGAACGTTTTATATTCACTGAATGGCATTTCCATAATACACAAACTTTAATATTGGCGAAAACATTGCAACCGCTTGATAAAAAACGTTTCAATATTGATATTGGTGAATTAAATTGGGAAGAATATTTCTTAAATTTACATTTAGGAGTACGTGATTATTTGAATCATGAATCACCTAAAAATTTGGAAGCTGTTAGAAAGAAGGACAAAGTCTTACTTGGTTTTCATGTAGCTTTACAATTATTATTCTATTATTTAATATGGTGTTTATTTGGATGGATATTTGGACTATCAAACGCTAAAGCAGCCTTAATCTTACCAGTTTTTTACTTTTTCTTTAGTCAGTTATAATTTAAAACAAAAAATTCTAATAAAAATTAATTTGAGTTTTTTATTTTAATAAAAAAAAAATTGTAATAGAATAAGTATTTGGTACTAATAATTAGATTTAAATGAAACTGCAACTGGTGGATTTCCTTTATGTTAAAATTTAAATTGAGTAAGTTTGTTATGTTTTTATGCAATTTTATTTTTATTTTATGTAATGCTATGATTTTGCTTTAAGTAATGTCTCAAGAATTAATTTAATTTGGTTAAAATTGACTTTAATCAATTAAACTTAAATTTTTGATGTTGCGTGGCATTGGATTTATTTCAACATAAATTTTTGAAATTATTTTTTCAGCTTAATTGAAATAAATGAACAAGAAATTATATCAGTGACATTGATAGTTGATTTAAATTAATATAAGTTGAAATTTAACTTAAAGTTGACTCTCGCAGCATCACCTTAAGCAAAAAGTAATTTTTTTGTTCATTTAATAGAAAAAAAATAAACTCTACATTCTGATTTGTTAATAAACTCAAAAATCTTCCTGAAACTTAAATAAAACAAAATAAAAACTATCAATTAAGTAATTAAACATATCAGTTAAGATATTTGTAGATTAAATTAAAATAGTGGTTGAAGGAAATAAAATTTGTAAATTCCTTTTTGTAATAGCAAAATATATTGACTTTTTGTTAAATTTTTAAATTGAGATTTTAAATTCGGAAATTCTTTAAAATTTTTAGATAAACTATCTAAACTACTTCCTAAAAATTTATTTGCGTCTATAAGTCTTAATTTAATATCAGTATTTTCAATATATTTTGTAAAACTTATAATTTTTCCTTAATTAAAGGAAGTAAATATATCTTACCAATTATTGTTGAGTTCAGGTCTTTTATAATGAAATGAGCGTCATATCCAGTTAAATTATGAAATATTATCGGAACATAATATGAATTTTTGTAATTTATGTTGCAACTATTATGACTAACCCCACGGTATTCACCAGTTAAATGATCATGATCTTTACATTTAACTTCTTTTGAAGAAAATGGTTTATCACAAATAAAACAAACCTCTGCCCTTTTGAATGCATCTTGTTCTCTGGTTAGTGCATTAATTTTAACAGGTGACTTTAAGTCTGTCTCCAAAAGACAAGCAATAATTTTTATTTCATTTAAAAACCATTCAATACAATTCTCTCCTCTTAAGAAACGGTATCCTTTATTTTCTATGTAATTTGATTTTATATAATATCCTATAGAACATGCAATATGTAAAGCCATTATACTCCACGCAAAATAAGCATTATCATTATTTTTAATATTAATGCATGCTTTTCTTCTTCTGATAGATTTAGGCAAATCTATGTAATATGATGCTGCAGCAAATGATGTAAAAGAATTCACATTTTTAACTAAATTTACTATGGATGATAAAGCCCAACCACTTCCTTTTTCTTGAAAATCATCAAATTTTATTAGAATTTCCTCCATTAATTTATCATACCATTCATTGTTACTTTACATTCTCAAAACAATTAAATTTCCAGTATTCAAATATGTACTTTAAATCATAATCAACCTCATCTTCATTGTTTTTTGGTGCTATTACAAATTCTCCACGAAATACCATATTTACTTTGATTGAATTATATTTTACCAATAGTTCATCAATTTTATTTATTACAATATCTTTGCAATTTATTAAAAATAATTTGGGATCTGTTTCTGTAATGTTGGATATGACACCTGTTTGAATTCGATTCTGGAACGCCGATGATATATTTTACCATTGTAGTTTGTGATTATCTTCAAATAGTATTTGGTATTTTGTTTTTGTTTTTAATGACTCTATGTGTGCTATTACGGCAGCTGTGCATGATTTAACACCACTTTTTTTTCTTCTAAAATTTTTTCTAAAACTATTAAATCTTTTAATAGTAAAATCATATAAGATCTTATTTCATTTATATTTTGGTTGCTTTCATTTTTATTAAAAAGCTCAATATGTTTGATTAAAATTTTTTTAGATTTTTGGTCATGATTTTAACTCCTATACGAACTGTGAACTGTTTTATACTAAATAAAATAATTTAATTTCTGTTTAATTCATATAGGGAGTGTTTCAGTGAAGGGAAATTTCATTCATCAAACAAACTATGGTATCTGAAAATTTTTAAAGAAATATAAATAGACTAGGGGATCTGAAAATTTTTCGGGTTCGAGTAGCTACCATACAACTCGTTTTTCTACATGAGCATTATACTACACCTAATAAAGCTGGAGGTTTAAAATTATGCCAAAAGTAATTAACCGGATGTTAATATTACGGTCATACGGGTATCCCAGAGTTGACATAGTCTACTACACTCTTTTTTAATTTAATAAATCCAAGTTTTAATCCATTTGAAAAAATTTACTAAATTTTGAAAATATTTCTATTGACATAACAATCATTCGATTCCTTATGTCTTACTAAGAAATATCCCTATTACACCAGATAATATAGGTCGGCTTATAAATGGTGAAAGTGCTCCATGGTGAACTAATATATTTATTTTGGATTTTATACTCTTTTTAGCACCGGCTAGAAATCTTATTTGTTTTTTATGGCTTTATTTCCTTTGTAAAAATGTAATTTTATTTGTGAAAATAGCAGCAATTTAATTTTCCAAACCAAAAAAAAAATCTTTTAAAATTTAATATAGAGATATAAATATTCTGGAAAAAGCGGCAATCCTGATTTCCAACTCCAAAAACCCTCCTAATTGACAAAAATGACATATACACATATAGAGAATCTCATCTATTAAGTTTATAAACATATTCTGTAAAAGGCGTATTTCCCTGCTTTTGAATCCAACTCTAAAATCCTGCCGAATTTACAATCTCGTATAAACATATATATATAAATACTCCGGAAAAATAGAATTCCCTGATTTCACTTCTAATTATTATTCACATATAAATATTTTTGCTACAATGTTTTTAAGATAGCGGGGGCTGCCACCTTTAAACCCCGTTAAACAAATTATTGAAACCCAGATTTTGAAACCAACGGATTACGCTTAAAATCCAAAAAAAAAAATAATCAAATTCATTATTTTGTAGTTTAGATATATATTATTTAGAAATATGTAATTTTTGGGAGTTGTTTTAAAAATCTTGGTTACAAATTCAGTATTTCAGTATAATATCAATGTTTCAATATATGTTTGGCGGGATTTGGCAAAGGGCAGCTTCCACTATTTTAATCACTTTGTTATTGAAATAGTTAGGAAGGAGTTTTAGAATTGAATTCCAAATAAATGTTATGCGCTTTTTCCAAAATATTTATATATATATGTATATTTGACATTCAGAATTAGGAGGGACTTCGAGTGGGATTCAAAATTAGGATTGCTCCCTTTTACAGAATATTTATTAGATATGCGTGTTTAGGTACTAAAATAGGTATGAATGCAAAAATCTAGCTTCAATAATTTAGTGACCGGGGATTCGGCAGCCGCAGCCTCCGTAACAAAAATATAATATTTTTTAACATATTTTATTTTAGTTTATTAAAAAAATTAGAAACTTGCTAATTACACTTATTTATCAATTTCTATTTTTTTTCACTTTATTTGCTATAAAACTAGAATTTGTATCAATTTTATTATATGGTTTTATTTCATAAAATTTTAGAAAATGATACGGTTTTATTTCGCATTTGATTTAGAAATAAAGCCATACGCAATGCGAAAAAATGCGCGATATGGCTTTATATTTAATTCAATAGCGAAATAAAACCACTATACCTTTATTACGTATGGAGTTATTTCACGGCACCATTTAAATTACGTTTTGTATAAATATTGCTAAAAAAATAAGAATTCAGGTTTTTAAAAATTTATTTTCGAACGCGTTACTATTTTAACTATATAAACTTATCTTTTTATTACTATAAAATTTTTCTGAATATCATTCTTGCTTTCCTATTACAATTTTAACAATAATAACAAAAAATTCAATTCAAATTAAAGTTTTTTTTTTAAATTTGACTCTATACTTTATTTCAAATACATATCTGTTACTGTTCTGTCAATACAATTGATGATCGAATTACATAGTTTGATTGGTTATTGCTTTTAAACGAGGAAGATTATAGTTGCCCTTGTCAACTTTTAGATACCCGTGCATATGTATACAATAAAATAAACCGTTATTTATTTGCCTTAAGCTATTATATAAATTACAAAAAAAAATTTAAAAAGTAAAATAGTTAAAAAAAATAACAAAAAAAAATCATAAAAAAAAAAAATCGCCCAAAAAACCATAAAAAAAAAACAAAAAAAAATATTAATTCATTATCCCATAATTTTTGCTTGACAAAAAAACAAAAAAAATCATAAAAAAAAAAAAAATCCCCCACCCTAAAAGTTGGTCCGAGTAATGTCCAACTTTGGCAAGTTTCATCTTTTTGTAATATTTAAAATAAACAACGAAGAACACCACACCACTGATAAAATGTATTTTTATACCCTATACGTATGAAATAGAAAAACTGTATATTAATTTTGGTATTGTGTTTATAACCACCTAAAGGAAACGAGCTAGATATGGAAAAGTATATATATTTGTGATGAGCGTGACCTCCTGAGTCGATATAGCCATGTCCGTCTGTCCGGCCGTAGGCACGATAACTCAAAAACAAATGGAGCTATCTTGATGAAATTTTAACTGTAGGGTACCAGGAGTTAAAGTACGGCGGAGATTGCATATGGGCGAAACCCATAGAGAAATACCCCACACCTATTTGCTTAAAATTTAATGGGAAGTCCATAAGTCATTTTAAAACCATAAAAGCTGTTATTAGTTTGATCGTAAGACGTAGCTAACCAAATTAACTTTCTAGTACTAAAAAGCATTTTCTAATTACTCTTCTAATTTATTTACAAAATCTTACTAATTTATCTGTTTAAAAATATTACAATACAAAAAAACTTGAAATAAATGAAAATATATTTTTTCCAATTCAATTACAAAATGAAAAATTCTAATTACTAAATTTTGTGATAAAAAGCTAATCCATGCATAATATATTTAATAATCAAAATTTTTCAAAATTGCAATTATTTTAAATTGATAGTTTATGTACCTATTAGAAAAGCTTATAAACGCAAAATATGCTATAAATATATTTCTAAAATATAATTATAAATTTAGCACTTTTCATATAGTTCACTTAAATATAACAAAAAATTTTATATAAATGCAGCAAGTACCTTTGAATATAGCTTAAGTATTGTACACGATGTCTTCCTTATATATCACCTATGGTTTTTAATTTATAAAATATTATACTAAATATGTTTTATGGTAAAATTCTTAGCCTTTCAAAAATATAAAAGTGTTAAATAAAAACGGAAATAAGAAAGAACCCTCGTGTATCAAATTTAAAGTTTCTATCTTTATGAATTTCGAAGATAAGCTTTTTAATTTTGGGATTTCTTAGGGTGCACCTGAGCATATTTTTAAAATTGTGTATTGTATTAATTTAATTACAATTAAGTCTAAATTTCGAGGACACATAGGAAATAGGAAAAATATTCTTTGGCTTTATAATTATGCTCGTTTTGCCTCAGAACGATCAAAAGCTTCTAGAATCCGAACTCATTGTCCGAACTCGACCAGAACCAATACCCATGGTACTTTCATTACTAGTAACCTACAGTTAAAATTTCATTAAGGTAGTTCCATTATTTTTTGAGTTATGGTGCCTACGGACGGACGGACGGACATGGCTATATCGACTTAAGAGGTCACGCTGATCACAAATACATATACTTTTCCATATCTAGCTCGCTTCCTTTAGGTGGTTACAAACACCATACCAAAGTTAATATACCCCTTTACCTATCCTAAAGGTGAAGGGTATAAAAAGAATTAAATATAATTACCGAGTTAGTAATAATATGATTTACTATATTATATACTATTATATATTTTTTTATAATGATCAAAAGTTCCAGAACCCGAACCCGTGTTCCGATTTCGCCCATATGCTGTCCCCGACGTAATTTCAATACTAGTTAATCCAACACAATTGGAAGTTCTATCTTAATTTTAAGTTACTATTTCTATTAATTTCGTTGATAAGCTTTTAAAACTTGAAGGGGTTTAAGAGAAGTACTAAACCACCACTTCAATTGATCCCTAATTACGGGCACGAGCAGGAAATAGTAAATAACTCCCATATGCGAAACTTGAAACTTCTACACTTGTTTCAAGTTACTACCTTTATTAAATTCGAAAATATGCTTTAAGGTCTTCGTAACCGTGTGGCTGGTCCCGGATCAACCACTTCAATTGGTCTCAAATTTCAAGGACACTAAAGAAATAAAAAGAGACACCCTGATACCATATTTGATAATTCTTTCTTCATTGGTTTCGGAATTATGCTCGTTTGGCTTAAATTCTATCAAAAAGTTCTAAGTTCCGAACCCATTGTACAATCCTAACCGTAAGCATTCGCCAAGGTTTTTTCATAACCAGTACCCTACAACACAAATTTTATGAATATAGCGTCATTAGTTGCTGAGTTATCGTGATTTTTAATATATGTTCGTTAGCCCTTGGCCCGATTAAAAGATCCAGAATCCGAAACCTTGGGCTGATTTCGCCCATATGCAGTCCGGGCTGTACTTTAAATACTAGTTAACCTTTGTACACAAGTGGAACGTTCTATATTAATTTTAAGGTACTATTTTTAGTAGGACCATGGGTTCGGAATTTCCTGGAATTTTTTAATCGAATTTAGGCCAAACAAGCATAATTCAGAAACCAATGAAGATAAAACATTCAAATTTGGTATCAGTATGCCTCTCCTATGTCCATAGAGTCCTGCTCATTTAGGATCAATTGGAGTAGTGGGTCGGTGACTATCCACACAGTTCCGAAGACCTTAAAGCTTATCATTGAAATTATTAAAAAACTTAGCTTGAAACTAAGAAAGAACGTTCCAATTGTGTACAAGGGTTCACTAGTATTGAAAGAACGGCGCGGGCTGCATATTGGCTTAATTTGACCATGGGTTCGGATCCTGGAACTATTTCATCGAATTTAGGCCAAACGAGCATTATTTCGAATTCAAATATGTACAAGCTCCAAATTTCGCACAAGGGTGTTCTTTACTATTTCCTACGTATTCTCTTATGATAAATTGAAGTGGTGGTTTAAGTAACTCTTTTAGACCTCTAAAGGTTAATTATCGTACTTAATAAAAATAGTAACTTAAAATTATATAGAACGTTCCAATTGTGTACAAGGGTTAACTAGTTTTGAAAGTATGACTGTGTTGTATGTGGGTGAAATCGTACCATGGTTTCGGGTTCTGGAACCTTTGAAAAGTTCAAAAGCTAACAAACGTATATCTTAAAAACACCAAAACTCAGAAACTAATTAAGCTATTTTGATGAAATTTATATTCTAGTTTACTAGTAATGAAAGTACTATGAAATTGGTTCCTGTCGGGTTCAGATTCTAGAAGTTTTTGATCGAATTGAAGTCAAACTGGTATAATTTCGAAACCAAAGAAGATAGAACATTATATTTGGGGCACATGTGTTTCTTCTTATTTGTTTTGTGTACGTGAAATTTTGGATGAACCGGAATAGCGGTTTGCGTACCACCTCCACTACTCCCAAGACCTTAAAGCATAATATATTCGAAATTAATAAAGATAAAAAAATCAAATTTGATACACTATTTTCTATGAGAAGTCCATAAGTCATTTAAAAATCATAAAAGCTTTTATTAGTTTGATCGTAAGACATAGCTAGCCAAATTAACTTTTTAATATTAAAAACATTTTATAAAAACTTTATCTATTCAAAAAAATTACAAATTCTTACTAATTTATCTATTTAAAAATATTAAACAACAAATAAACTTGAAATAAATGAAATATTTTACACTTTTATATTTTTAAAAGTCTAAGAGTTTTACTATTAAACATATTATGTTATATATTTTATAAATTAAAAACTAAATATTTTTATAACAAACGACGATATTTTTTTTGTTTTTAATTTTTGTTATATCATATCTATATTTTATTGAATTATTATCGTAGGTAATATATAATTAAGAAATTGTGTACGATAATTAAGTTGTACAGTTTATTATACTGGTATGACTGTATAGTCAAAGGGTATAATAAATTTGCCATTACGTTTCTGACGCAGAGAAGGAGGGGGGGGGGGGGGGGGGTAGATATAGACTCAAGTGTTTGGATCGGATCAGAATCGAAAAATAAATCGATTTAGCGATGTATGTCCGTCCGCCTGTCCGCACGATAACTCAAAAACTAAAGGAGCTAGGGTCAATAGCCGTCATCGCTATTTAAATCTTGCCATTTTGATCCACGGGTTCGAGTAGCTGCCATACAACTTCCTTTTTATATGAGTATTACTCAGTACTTATTACAGCTAAGTATCTGAAATTTTGCCAAAAGTAGTTTAGTTTTATGGCCAAAGTTTCTGCAAAATTTGGTTGGTCTACTGTAGAGGGTTCGAGTAGCTGCCATACAACTCCTTCTTTTATATGAGTATTCCACTACACTTAATAAAGTTGTGTCTTTGAAGTTTTGCCAAAAGTAATTAACCGGATTATATAATGCATATGTTACGGTCATACGGGTATCCCAGAGTTGACATAGTCTACTCTACTACACTCTTCCTCGTTTTTTCTGTTTTAATCTGCTTAACTAATTAATTTTCGAAGTGGTCTCAGTACAATCAAAGTAACAATACCATAATATAATAAAACAGAAAATATAATTGTATAAAAGCTGTTTTACAAATAATCTAAATAAGTTTTAAATCAACAAAAAGTAAATAAATAAAAAATAAAAAACAAACAAATAAATGTCTTTAAAAATATCAGTTAAATGATGTTAAATGTTCTTATAATACGGATTATAATAACTATATTAAACTTAAAATTTTAAAATACAAAGATTTTTGCAAAAACATGTTTTAAGGTACTTGTATTGGTCTAGAAAAAAATTGGCGCTCGACTAGGTTTTTTAACAATTTTGCATGTGATGATTGCTTTCATATCTTCTATCGAGTATTCATAACAAAAATTTATCAAATTTGGTTGCGCTTGAAGATGATGAAATGGAAGTTTTAAACAAGGCAAATAAATTTATTTATAACACCAATAATATTTTGCTTGATTTATTTCACCGCATTGATGACAGTCAATCATTAGATGGTGTTCCAATTAATAAAACTAAACTTTTAAACAAATCTACCATTAAAAAAATATTTTCATCAACCAGCAGTTTAACGAAAAAATTTTTTAATAAGAATCTTCACACAGTCAAAAAAAGCCAAAGAGAACTTTAAATGTATTGATTTCAAATCACATTTGAATTAGTTAATTCACATCTAACTTAAATTTAACTGCCGGAGTTTAGCGTTAACTTGATTGACAAGTTTGAAGTAATCAACTCCTTTTGCGCAAATATTATGCAAGACCCAAATGATCTTTAGTTAAAATGTTTATAGGGAACGCATCAGGGATGTAAATCTAGACGAAGATAGATGGCAAACAATCCTTAAGTTTGGTACCATTTGTTCAGCTGACAAATGGAATAAACATGTAGGAAAGCTAAAACGTAATAATAAAGAGTGAGAAAAAGAAAAACAAAATATCAAATAAGAAAACTTTTCTCAAGTATTTTTATATAAAAGGCAAATACTGAATGGTTATCAACTTTCGTTAAAAACAATTTCAATACAACTTTGCTTAATTGTAAAAATCTGACACCTAAATACACTTGGTTGGTAAAAAGAAAAAGTTCAGATATTTCAAATTTGCAAAAAAACCTGACGACTTCAATTTTCCTAATATAATCATTTAAATAATCATTTAACAAATAAGTGGGCATCAACTTAAAAAAAAAAGAATGGAATGACATAGCTCCAGCTCCAGGGTAATAATTTAAAGTTGAAAAAAAAGTAAGAATAATAATAATAAAGATATTAAATGTAATACTTCTATTTATAAAAAATACACTGTTAAAAATACATTAAATACAAAATCTCATAGCCAAAAACACATAAATGAAATTTATAAAAAGACACACTATATACTGAATCACATAGTTTTAAAAATTCTAATGAATTAGTTAATCAAAAGACTCAAATGAAAATAAACTCTCACCACTATTTCATATTTCAACACATTAACAAAAAAACTTTCAAACTCATAATGCTAACAAATATCCTAACTTTATACACTCACATATTATAAATCCGGTTAACACCCTAATTTCAGCTACAACTACTTCACACTCCCAAACGCCAGCTAAATTTCAAGTTCTATTTTAGACCGATCACTAAACAGATTTGCAGGCCAAGTTGAAACCCAAACAACTAGTTCTATTTCTCAATCCCTCAACACATCTGCTCTGCCTAAAACACTTTTCTGTGTTTTTCATCTTCAACCTGCTCTACAACTTAAGTAAATTTCACTCTTATGGCCCAGATTACATCTGCGCAAACCAACCACAACAAACACTCTCAACCTAAATCTCTGGCAACATCACCTCGATCTTGTTGCACGTTCCAATCTTAGACTTCCTCTAGAGCTCCTATTCTATCTTTGATGGACTCGTTGGTCCCTCCTACTGTAAAGATGAAACAACATGCGTAATTATCAAATGGTAGTAAATATCTTTTAGCTCGGTTGAGAGATCATAACATTTTTATAATGGTAGTCTTTTCATAGCCTATCTCTATGAAAATCCAAATTCAGTTTGTATTAAAGGGAAAACAAATAAATATCTCAAAATTTCACTCCAGCAAGAAGGTTTACCTACGAATATTTCAGAACTTCGCTTTTTATTCAACCACTTTAATGCAACTTTTGGTGTTACTCCTTAGCAAACTATTTTGATCTTCAATCCTATGCTTCTCAAGAATCTTCAGAGTGAATTAATCATTTACAACACAAACGGGAAAACCACGATAATTTTTTTTGTTCCTTTCACACGAAAAATAAGAAATTTTAACCACGAGTAGGTATTGCAAAAAAAATTATTTCATAGAAGATTTTTTTTCTGTAGCCCCACCCATTATGTAGCTACATCCCTCCAAAATTGGAAAAAGCCCTTTTTTAAATTGTTATAACAAGACTTCTATTAGATATATTTATATCTTACACCTATGAAATAGGAAAAGGGTATATTAACTTAGGCAAAAACTATTGGAGAGAGAACTAATGGAATGACACTATGGCGGGGACTGCGTACGAACGAGTTCGGACCATGGGTTCGGATCCTAGAATTTTTTAAACGTATTTAGGCCAAACAAGCATAATTTCGAAACCAATGAAGATAAAATATTCATATTTGGTATCAGTATGCCTCTTCCTATGTTCTTAGAGTCCTGGAAATTTAGGACCAATTGGAGTAGTGGGTCGGGACCATCCACACAGTTCTGAAGACCTTAAAGTATATCATTGCAATTATTAAAAGAAATAGCTTAAAATTAAGATAGAACGTTCCAATTGTGTACAAGGGATCAATAGTATTGAAAGAACGGCGCGGACTGCATATAGGCGAAATCCGACAATAGGTTCGGATCCTGGAATTTTTTCATCGAATTTAGGCCAAACGAGAATGATTCCGAATTCAAAAAAGTTAGAACCTCCAAATTCGGTATCAGGATGTCCCTTTCTATTCCCAAAGTGTCCTCGAAAATTGGAACCAACTGAAATAATGGGTCGGGGACCATCCATATATTTTCAAAAACCTTAAAGCATATTTTCGAAAATAATCGAGATAGTAACCTATAATAAAAAAATGTAGAAGCTTCAAATTTGGCACAAGGCTGTTTTATACTATTTCCTACGTGCTCTCTTAATGTATGATCAATTGGAGTGGTGGTTCAGGTAATTCTCTTAGACCTCTAAAGGTTAAAAGGCTTGTCATCGAAATTAATAAAAATTGTAACTTAAAATGAATATAGAATGTTCCAATTGTGTACAAGGGTTAATTATTTTTATCTTAAAATACCAAAACTCAGATACTAATTACGCTAATTTGATGAAATTTATATACCCCCACTACTCCCAAGACCTTAAAGCATAATATATTCGAAATTAATAAAGATAAAAAAATCAAATTTGATATATACTATTTTCTATTTCTGTTCCTATTTAACACTTTTATATTTCTAAATGACTACGCGTTTTACTCTTAAACATATTATGTATTATATTTTATAAATTAAAAACTAAATATATTTTCAATTTTTATTATACATATCATATCTAAATTTTATTGAATTATTACCATAGGTAATATATAATTAAGAAATTGTGTACGATACTTAAGTTGTAGATTTTATTATACCCGTCATATAGTCAAAGGGTATAATAAATTTGGCATTACGTTAATGACGCAGAGAAGGAGGGTAGATATAAACTCAAGTGTATGGATCGGTTCAGAATCGAAAAAAAAATGGATTTAGCTTTGTATGTCCGTCCGTCCGCACGATAACTCAAAAACTAAAGGAGCTAGGATCTTGAAATTTTCGCAAAATCGTTTTTTTTTGCAATAGTCTTCATCGCTATTTAAATCCAGCCATTTTGAACCATAGGCTCCGTTAGCTGCCATACAACTTCTTTTTTTATATGAGTATTCCACTACACTTAATAAAGCTGTCTGTTTGAAATTTTGCCAAAAGTAATTAACCGGATGATATAATGTATATGTTACGGTCATACGGGTATCCCAGAATTGACACAGTCTACTCTACTACACTCTTCCTCGTTTTTGTATTAAAATTAATTAAATGAACATTACTAAATTTATCATTGTATTTTAGAAATACATTTATTGCATATTCTGATTATTAAATTTTGTGATAAAAAGCTTTAAAAACATTAAACATTAACTAACATTAACAAACATTAAAAACCATGAAATTTTGGGTTGAAATGTTGAACTTTGGGTATAATTAAGTAGAACATTAGTAATTAAGTAAATTAAGAGAATAAATTTAAAAATTATTGAAATTTAAAATAATTAACCAAGGGTACTACATCATTCAACAGTAAATACACTACAGCTGAAAGTCCTGAAAAGGAGTAATTGCTACATGTGTGTAAAATTTTATTGCATTGGATAAAAGTTTTAATTATGTAATTGCATTTTACGAATCCGTTTATCTCAACTTTATTTGTTGTTTAATATTTTTAAATAGATAAATTAGTAAAAATTGATAATATTTTTGAATTGATAAAATAATCAGTAAATAAAATAGTAAATTAAATTTGGTTAGCCTTGTCAACTAATAGAAGCTTTTATGATGTTAAAATGACTTATGGACTTCACATTGAATTTGAACCAAATAGGTGTACGGTATTCCAAAGTCGGTTTACCGACAGACAGTTCATTTACTTGTTCTATTTAAATTAATTATATGAAAAGTTCTAATAAAAAAAGTTCCTTTAACCCATTGCGGCCCAACAGCTTTTTAAAGGTTTTTTCGTTGCTTTGTTATAAATTAGAAATAATTTAACCGATTGACTTCAAATATTGTTTAGTATTCCTCTTTGAGAATGGCGTTCACTCTATTAACAAACTTGGAATTTGTTAACCCATGCCGACGAATGACTATAGTAGTTTACTTGAATTGCCAACGTTTGAATAAAATGTAGTAGCCGGTTTATAAAAGGTTTAAAAACCTGTTTTTAAACTTATATTTTGTTTTGTACTTACCTTAAAGTTCTACTACGCTCTTCCTTGTTTTTTTTAAGATTTTATGAGAGAAATGTAGGTTTCTTTATGCTATACTATATATTTAAAAATAATAAACGAAATTGAATTTTTTCATTTTTAGATTTTACTAGCAGGTTTGTAGTATTCTTTTTTGAAAACTTTTTTTAAATACTGTGTTTTTAAGCATAATATATACGAAATTGAATATTTTGATTTTCAGATTTCATTTGAAGAAAACTGCAAATTCACACTGAAATCTATTTATAAAAAAAAACAACTGCAAATCTATGGATTCGAGTTCTTAACGCGAAAGTGAAAGGACGTATCTTAACTTTCATAAGCAGCTAAAATCATTAAAACAAATAAAAAATATCACAAAAATATAAGAAATTATTTTTCTTTATTTTTTTTTTTTTTTTTTTTTTAATCATTATCGTAAAAATTAAAATATAAAAATAACACTTGCTATATTAATAACTAGCGAGTTTCCATTTAATTGGACTCCTTTAAAAAAAGGATATCAATTATGGAAAATGAAATCAATTTAACTGGAAATGAGCTTAAAACTTCTATAAATTCGAAAGTCAATTTATTGCTGAAAAAAGGTATATCCAAACCAAATATTAAATTGAAGAAAAACAATGAAATCCGTGATCTGAAGTTGATAATTGAAAAGTTGCAAATCAAAAACAATAAGCTTGAAAAACTTTTGAAGGTCAATAAAGGTGATGAAGAAACACTAATGGATGTGACTGATGATGATGTCAGGATTAACGATTCTCTTAATTTAACTACCACAAACGTCAATGAGCCTGATACTGACGCATTTGAATCAGGCATAAAGGAATTGGCTAGAAAAACAAAAGAAAAAAAAAATATTATCACAAAAACCAACCTGTGAAGATGCTCCACGTGCTCAGCACAAGCCAAATGAAAGTATTCTAAATAGTAAAAAACATGTGCCACCAATATCACAAAAACCAACCTGTGAAGATGCTCCACGTGCTCAGCACAAGCCAAATGAAAGTATTCTAAATAGTAAAAAACATGTGCCACCAATAATTTTTGGAAAAACCGATATAAAAATGTTGAAAGAGTTGCTATCTAAAAATCTAAAAATTAAAGATTTTTTAATTAAACAAAAAGGCGATAATAACAACATCCTCTATATCTGATGCTATTAAATTTGAAAAAGTATCAAGACTAACCACAAAAACTACAACTGCTAAAGGTATAATCCTACCTCATTTTATTGTGCAGGCATCACCACAGAGCTCAATAAATGTTATATGCAAAATAAAATCTATTGATCATCATATTATAAAATGGGAGCGAATCCACAAACCGAACATAACCCAATGCACGCGTTGTCAACGTTTTGGACACTCGGCTTCAAACTGCAAAATGGACTTCAGGTGTGTTAAATGTGGAGATAACCACCTACCAGGGCAATGCACCATCAAACCGGAGGATTCCAGGAAAAATTATTCTGTACCATGGCAAGCATTTCGGCCATCCATCATCTTACAGAAACTGTCCGGTTTACCAGGAAAAAATAAAAAAGCAGCAAGAAAACAAAGAACTTCTCAAAAGACGCATAGCAACTAAAACACATGGCATCGAACTTTGTGCAGCCAAATATGTCATTTTCAAATGTAGTGAGTAGAAATAATAACATTAGTAGTAGTAATAGTAATACCAACAATATTAATAATATTAACACAGATATTTTATTAGAAATACGCAATAGTATTGCAGATTTAAATAAAAAAATTAACACTATCGAGAAAAATATTAATACTAACACCAATAAAATTAATATATTATTCGATTGTATGAACATTGAATCCAATCAGCAATATGTCTAATCTAACTAGTACTTATAAAGTCATCTCAATAAATGTTAACTCTCTTATCTCATACAGTAAAAAATATGCACTTATGCACTTTGTAGAGAACACCAATCCAGACATTATTTGTATGTGTGCAACAAAATTGAAACCATCTAATCATATGTCATTAGACAATTATGATTTTATTAGAAAAGATCGTATGAATGCTATTGATGGTGGCGGTGTTGCCATAGTAATTAAAAAAATATTTTAAATACCAAATTGTAAATAACTACATTTTCGATCAATTTACATATATCGAAACTTGTGTTATATCTCTACAATTAAAACAAAAAAAAAAATTGTATATAATTTCTATTTACGCATCAAATAGAAATTCACCTAATTTTTTGACAGAATTGGAAAAAATTTTTCAAACATTAAATTTATCCAATATTAATAATTTTTTTATATTAACTGGCGATTTCAACGCCAAACATATATCTTGGTCGAACACTGTTAACAACTCGCGTAGTACACAATTATATAATTGGATGCAAAATAATTACATATTGTATAAAATGAAACTACACGTATCAGATGCACCCACACTACCACGAGCAAATTCATACATAGATTTAACTATTGCCGATGTAAGAATAAATGTAAGCTTCTCTCAAATCTACAACAAACTTACAACTTTGCCATATGATAGTAATCACAATGCTATTTGCATCCCATTCCACATTAAAAATAAAGAAGTTCTAAGTAAAGAGTTGCCATGCGAAGAAATATTTAATTTCAATAATATTAATTGGAATAAATTTCGCAGGAAATTAGATCAAAATTACGATATTGAATATCTTAACACGGAGAACAAAATCTTAGATAATTGCAACATTTCGTTACAAAATATAAATTTTCATCTTCTAAAAATAAACAAAATTATTCATAAAACCATGAACGAAATAATACCTAAAACACAATTTTCAAATAACCTTAATAAATTTAACTCCAGAAAACCTAAACTACTTTTGAAAAAAAAAAGTTCTTTGTTAAATGACATCCACAAAATTTATAAACAAAGACTATATTTCTCTTCTCATGATATTCAATTACTTAAAAGTTTACTTAATAACATAAACACATTAATTAAACAACAAATTAAAATTGAAATAAATAGTTATTACAAAAACCGGCTTCAAAACATTTCTCCACAAAACAATATGTTCCCACAAATCAATAAAATTTTTCGAAAAAATAAATATAACCAAATCACAAACCTTCATATCGATCCAAATGATAATCATCTTCTAACACAAAATAACATTAACATCAACAACCTTAAAAAAACTAATTCAAACAAATTTATTTTACAAGACTCAACACATATTTATAATTTCATGGGCTCTCACTTAGAACAAACTCATAAAATAAATATTCCAATTAACAGCAGATTTCACACTATAGTAGAAAACAAAGTCCAACAATTTAAAAATAATGTGGAACAATTAAGATCCAATAATATCACATTATCCACATTTTCCAATATAAATAAATCATCTATGCCAGGAGTCGGGAACATGCGGCTCTTTTTCTGTAAATCTGCGGCTCTTTAAATCTGTTATTTTATGATGAAAAATTTTTAAAGCTTATTCAAATTTTAAATTTTGAATCCCAAAAAAATATTATTAAATAAAAAATTTCAAAAATGCAAATCATAGTAGGCATGATTTTAATTTTTTTTCTATGTATTTTTTTCTCTATACTTCGAACTTATCATGTTATGTAATTTGTCATTTGATTTTGCTAATAGCGACGGAAACGTTTGTGTAAAATTTTATAGTATTCTTTTCAATAATTTTATTCATTTTAAATATTTTTTATTTTGTAAAAACAATAAAAAGAAAAATAATGAGTTCAAAAAAAAGAAAAATAGCTGAAGAAAACAGAAATTTTAATAAAATGTGGACCGAGAAGTTTGCATTTGTAGAAGTTAATGGCTCTCCACAATGTTTAATTTGTAATTTAAGGCTTCAGAACAATAAATATAGTAACATTGAACGACATTTCCTTGGAAAACATTCCGATTTCAATGAGATGTATCCAGATGGCGATATTAGAATAAAAGCTGTTGAAGAATTACAAAAAAAAACACTTGGTCAGCAAAGTTTTTTTTCAAGTTGGGTAAAGTCTTCATCGTATGCAACAGAAGCAAGTTTTTCATTATCCTTGGAAATTGCAAAAGCAGGAAAGCCTTTTACAGAAGGCGAATTTGTTAAAAATTGTATGTACAAGAGTTCTGCAATTCTTTTCAAAGATTTTAAAAATAAGGATGATATTTTAAAAAAAGTTAAAGATTTACCGCTCTCAGCCAGAACGGTCAAAGATCGAATTACCGTTATTGCTACAGGAATATCAAATATGCAAGTTACTGATATTAATTCGGCTGAATTTATATCTCTTGCTGTGGATGAATCCACTGATATCACTGATATTGCACAATGTTGTGTGATGGTTAAATATGTAATTCTCATCAAATTATTTCATTCCATTGTATAATACACCAAGAAGCTTTAGTTGCCAAGTCATTGGAAATAATACCAAATCTGAAAAAAGTTATGGATGTTGTAGTACCAGTAGTAAATTTCATAAAAGCTAGGGGTTAACCACAGATTATTTACTTCATTTTTAGAAGAGCTGGATATTACATATAAGGATTTAGTAACTTTTACATCTGTACGTTGGTTGTCAAAAGGAAAAGTGCTAAAACGTTTCTCTGAGTGTTTGGATGAAGTAATTGTTTTCTTGAGCACTACAAATTATGACAAAAAACAGCAAACACTACTCACTAATCCTGAACCGAACATTTTAATAAATTAAATTTGAAATTGCAAGGAAAAGGAAATACAGCCCTACAGTTATTAGAAGAAATTCTTGCTTTTGAAAAAAAACTAGAAATGTTTTTTGAAGATATTTCTGAAGATGAATTTGTTTATTTGAAAGTCTAAAAAATTACTGGACAAATTTAAATTTAGAGGTTACAGATTGTAAAATATTCGCTATATGATCACTATAATTTTAAATTCATTTACAAGCCGATTCCAGGATTTTAAAAAGTATCAAGAAACATTGAAGTTTCTATTGCAGCCTTTGCAATGTAATTTAAAATTAATAGACATTAAAGCTTTTCCTGGAATATCTTTTGCAGAATTACAATTGGAATATTTTAAAATTAATTATAAATTTTGTATTTCCAATACTTTTTTCCTCAATGAATTTTATTAAAAATAAGTACCGAAGCAGGCTTAATGATGAAAGTTTAAAATCTTTGTTACAACTAAAGAACACTAAATACAAATTTAAATAAGCTGGCCGAGAATATGCAAGTGCAAAAGTCACATTAATAAACTATAAGATACAGATAATATTTTTAAACTATTATATATTTAAAAAAATAAATAAAAAATTAATTTTGAATTACATATAAATAATAAATCTAGTGCATTTTCATTAATATAAGTTATTATTTTCAATACTGTTTGTAAATGTGCTTTTTATCTATTTATATAATGATAAAAAATCGTGTTATAATATGTTTGCGGCTCTTTAATTTAAAATTTCTTTTTTTTTTATGATTTGGCTATTTATATGGAAAAGGTTCCGGACCCCTGATATATGCAATACGGCGAAAATAGCAAATTCACAAACCAAGAAGAAATTACAGCAAAGCTTAAAACCTTAAAAAATAAAATTTCTTCTGGAAACGATAATATACCAAATGTGGAACTTAAAAATTTAAGTAATTTTATAATATCTAAATATGTTATAATTTTTAACAATGCAATTAACAATTCGTATTTTCCAAATATATGAAAAACTTCGAAAACTATTTTGCTAAAAAAAACCAGGCAAAGATCCAACTAATCCAAATAATTATAGGCCTATAAGTTTAATGCCTAACATAAGCAAAGTTTATGAAACTATTATCAACGATAAAATTTCAAAATTTGTTAAAAACAATAATCTAATACCACAGAACAAATTTGGTTTCAGATATAAGCATAGTACCATACATACGATAAAAATTTGCTGTAGGCGCTTGTCGAATTGATTTAGAGAAAGCTTTTAATACTGTGTGGCTAGATGGCTTGATTTACAAGCTTATAAAATATAAACTTCCTAATTATCCGATTTCTATAATTCATGGTATGTTATATAATAATTCTTTTCAAGTTATTAGTAAGGCAAATACCACACATAAAACATTCTACATCGAAAATGGACTTCAACAGCACCAACGCTTATTATATAATAATTCTTTTCAAGTTATTAGTAAGGCAAATACCACACATAAAACATTCTATATCGAAAATGGACTTCAACAGCACCAACGCTGTTTTCGATTTATATCTCAGACTTGTTATTTTTATTAGATAGATTTAAAGGCAATAATTATACACTAGCTTTCGCGGATGATATAATAATTTATTCCGCGAATGACACCGTAAAAATGTTCAATACCGTGTTGGATTATTGTGAAATTTGGATATTAAAAATGAACTTTAATAAATGTGAAACCATATTATTTCCTAATACGGTTGATAAAACAAGTTCAGACATTAGAAAAAATTGGAAAAATTTCTCTATAAAATCTCCAAATTTAACTCTCAAAAACAGTAAAGTTGTCAAATATCTCGGAGTTCATTTACATCGTAATTTGAACTTCATCGAGCATATAAAATATACAGTTCTTAAAGGTAACAAAGCATTTATGGCAGCCAAAAACCTGTTCTATAATAAAAACATAAGCAATCGGGTTAAAATAATATGTTACCAAACATTAATAAGGCCAACACTTACATATGGTGCACCCATATGGTACAACATAAGTGGAAGCCTAATGGAAAAAATACGTAAGTTTGAAAGAAAGTGTGTAAGAGTATGTATTAACAAACACCGAAAGCCTGAAACCGACTACAAGCATTTTTATTCCAATAAATACTTGTACAAGGAATCCAAAATCATAAGAATCGATAATTTTATTTTAAAATTAGTTCGAGATCATTATGATAGAGCACTAAAAACTCCAGAAAATGGTTTAATATCACATATATTTTACCACAATGAGGAGTACATTAAAAAGACTCTGCTCACTGGCTTTATAGCTCCCGAGCATTTCATCTTTTTATATAAAAATGGTTTCATTCAAAACCAATAGCGTGTCCCTATATTATTTCACTATAATAGACGGGCCACATGCAAAAAAATTTAATACGATCCAGGCAACATTAATGGAGATAATTTAAAATACGACATGTTCATACCGGACAAAGACAAATTTGTTAGTAAAAAAAAATATTGGTGGTTGAATGTTCTTTGAAATTAAGAAATTGCTTTTAAGTTTAGGCTAAGTAGATTAAGTAGGTTAAGTTAAGCGAATTTTATTAAAACAAACAGATTTAACAATGATTTTTTTTAATACTTTTTGCATTATGTACTGTATATAATAAATTTAAATATTTATAAAGAATTTAAATATATAGATTAAGTTAAATTTAATTTACATAAATTAACAATAAAAAATATGAATATTTTAAATGTTAATAATACTTGAAATTAAGCCGTTTTGTAAACTTTTTTTAGGTTTGTACTAAGATAACAAAAAAAAAAATAAATAAAAGTTTAAAACAAAAAAAAAAAAAAAACACTGCAATCTATTTTTAAAGAACAACAACTGCAAAGTAGATAAAAAACAAAGACTTACGGCAAAATGTAGAGAAGGAAAATGTTATGTTATTTAAATTTAAGGTTATTATTTTTCGGATTCTTTATTAGCTTTATTTTTATTATTATTATTAATATTATCTCATTTAGCAAAACACTATTTAAGACTATTTAAGGAGAACAAAAAAATTAGTCTTATTAATTAAGTGAGCTTTTGGAATAAAGGTTAGCTTGCGTTAATACCAAAAATTTGAAAATTTCATTGAATCTGTGTGCAAAATGCGAAAACAGGTCAAAACCAAATTAACCCTGTGGGTTTTTATAATTAAAATGCTGATACAAAATTGTCAATAAAATTCTTTTCATCGTTTAAGCAAATAAAATTCATAGAAAACTTCATGGAGTCGTTGTGGAAAACCGGTTAATCGAACTTAACTAAAACATTTTGCAGTCTTTCTTTTGGACTGCAAAATCAACCTGTAAAATTGGACACAAATCGCAAACACAAAATTTTTTGGAAGCCCGTCAGGCTGAAATTGGTTAATTCATTGCAACCAAATTTATTCAACTAATTCCGGTTGCTAAGAGGAACATTTGTGTAAAATTTCAAGACTCGACATCAAAAAAACGAAAAAGCTTAAAACGGCTCTGGAGCCGCAACCTTTTGACTTATAAGTGATGGAAAAATACCAAATGACAGTGTTGCAAATAACAAAAAAATAATAATAAGAATAAAAAAAATAAAAAAATAACAATAGCAACGATAATAATAATACTAAAAATAATAATAATACTAATGATAATAAAAATAATAGTAATAATAATAATTGCAATAATAATGTTAATAATAGTAATAATAATAACGTTAATAATAATTATCATAATAATATTTTTTTTTTTTTTTTTTTTTTGAGGAAGGAAAATTTTTTATTGACTAAGGGCGCACGTACGCCCAACATTGTCGGAATCTAGCAGCTTAGGCATACTGACTAAAAAACCTACCGCTCTCCACGGACACTAACCTGGAACCGTTTGTCACAATACTTCGGGTTAGTTAAAGAGCCGTCTCCTTAGAGGCTGCCTGGTCGAAGTCTGTAGGTTGGACCTCTGTGATATCTAAGTCCAACTTCTTTCTACGCAGCATTTTCTGCGCAAAAAGTCACAAACCGTCCCAAGCTCCCTTATCCTGTAGGATGTGGCCCACCACTGTGTCCGGAGAGAGCCGCGGTACTTCCTCCCTCAGCTGCATACGTTCTCAACCCCATCTCTCACAAATGAAGAAAGTGAGCTCAGCGTCATCGTGCATGTGGCAATATATACACTCCGTTTAACCTAGTGTCCCTATCGTCCAAAAATATCCATAGGCCCGAAGAGATCCATGCCTGCTCAGCACCTAAGTGGAATGGTAATCTAGCTCATCTAGCCCATGCCGCTGCTCCACCCATAGAGTAACCTCTCCAATAAGTCGCCAGATTCATAACCCTAGTAGCCGAAGTTCCCAGTACTCCTGCCAACACCGAAGCATGCGAGTCCGCTCTTCCGCTTTCACTGCCTCTGAATTTCCTTCTGCCTTTCTCCAGTATATCGCTTAACGCTCCCTTGCAAGTAGTACGATTGGGAAGACTCCAGCGATAAACAGAACAGTTGGCTCCGAGATAGTCCTTCAAAGGGATGGGACTCGCAACGCAGCCAGCCTTTGGTCCCGACCTATAGTATTCCTACGGGAGAACATGAGCCCATATCTTAGCGCTATACAGTAGGACTGACTGGACCGCAGACATCTGAAAAGGCCTCCGGCTGGATCTTGACCCACCTATGTTGGCACCATGATACCACTTGCGGCCCTGTCAGTATTCTTGATGTGCTGAAAGATGTTGAGCCTGCTGTCAATCATGATACCAAGATATTTCACCGCCCGTTTTGTCTCCACCTCTTCTTCGCCGATTCGCATCGGGACTTCAAGGTTCATCCTCCTTTTTGTCAGCACTACGACTTCCGTCTTGCTCAATGAAAACGACAGTCCGCGAATGTCCATCCAAGAAACCTAGCTGTCTTTCAGCGTTTGGCAAAATTCCCGCTGAAAAACAGTGATTGAACATACTCGGCTAGGATAATATAGCAAAAGGTTAGAATTATACCGAAGAATCAACCTTAATACCTACCTTTGCATACCTTCTAGACCTGGAGCCTTCTTGACCTTGAGGGATTTAATGGCTTACTACAAGACGAAGAGTAGATGCGAGCCAATATTCAGAATGTTTAAACCCGTTCTGGATGCCAACCCTAACACCTAACTACTCCTCGAAGCAGGGTAAGGAATTCTCCCCTCCAACGCATAGCGTTGAAATCGCCTTGAACCACCACGCGACCCGTCGTGTTTAAAATCGTATCCTAAAGGTCCGCTCACTTCGCTCGGAATTCCGCTATTGGTTCGTTGGGTGTCAGATAAACACTTATACAAACGAGGAAGATCATAATTGCCCTTGTCAACTTTTAGATACCCGTGCGTACTAAATCATTATTAAATAAATAAAAATTTCATATATTGCAATTGAACTGTTTGACAGAAAATTCAAAATATTTGTTTTTTTATATCTAATTACAAAAAAAAATAATAAAAAAAAATTAATTAAAAAAAAGATGAATTTCAAAAAAAAATATGCTCTGAACGAGATTCGAACGCACACTCTTCAATTAAAAGGTCGGCGTCCTAACCACTAGGCCATCGAGTTTTTGTTCATCTCAATTTCTTTTTAAAATTATTATAGTTGCTATGGTATCAATTGTTTGTTTTGAATAACACTGTTTTGAATTTTTTTAAAAATGTATAAAAAAAAAATGAATAATTTATAAATATGAGTTTTAAGATGGATTTAAAAAAAAAAAAATTCTGTCCGAGCCTGGATTCGAACGGAAACGTTTTGACTACTAGTGGCATGTACTAACCACTACACCATAGAACAATTAATAATTTGCCTACACAACGAGTTTTTATTTATTTTAATTTTATTTCTTAAAATAATTGTAGTTGCTATGGTATCAATTGTTTGTTTTAAATAACAGTTTTGAATTTTTTTATAAAAATATTAAAACAAATGAATAATTTTTAATGTAAATGAGAGTTTTCTGTCAAATTTTCTATAAAATAAAATTTTTCATATATAAAATAAATACATATATTTTACTAAAAAGAAAATAGATAACAAAAAATGAATTTAAAAGAAAAAAATTTTTGACCCAGTTTGGATTCGAAGCGAGACATCTCTACTACAAGTCACATGTCCTAACCACTACACGATCAATCGATTAATAATTAACTACATTTTGTTTGTTTTTATATTTGGTTTCTATTTAGTTATTAATTTTGAAAATATTCATTTAATTTAGAAAAATTTTTAAGGCAGCTCCCCGAAGCCTTTGTCCGAGGGAACCTACAAATTGTCTAAAAATTACTTTGTGAAAGTTTTAGAACTCCGAAGAAAAAAAAACCACCACTCAAAACTAAAATAATAGATAAAGTTTCTAATAACGATAATGAAAACTCACAAAGTATGCCGGATCGAAAAATCGTGTCAGTCAAAAAAGCAAGTGATAAAAAAAACGAAGGCTTTTCAAAAAGTACATTTTAAAAATTATATAGGGTTGCTTACTGAGTATTTTATCATTTATTTTTCTAAAAATACATATAAAAATAAATGATAATATTATAATTTTATATTCCACCAATTTAAAAATTATGAATAATAGTGAAATCAATACTTACGAGTAGAATATAATCCCAATACACTCAGAAAACCTGTTAAGAAGTGCGAATTATAATTTTGCAGCTTCAATGTTTTATTTTGGAAAAACATCACTAGTGAATAATTTATTGTTTTACAAAATCATAAAACTTTTAAGTTTTAAGTTCTAACAGCCCTTGAAAGGAGAAAGTATGATGATTCTCGTGGATCTGTTCACCCCCCTCCCGGCCACGCTTCTATTTTTATAGGTTCTAGGAAAGATTTTTCTTAAATTTTTCTTCAAATTTAAGAAAAACCTTTAAGATATTTTGAAATATGATATTGCAGTTTTTAGTTTTGTATATTATTAAAAAAAAATTTTAACAGGTATTTAAGTTTCAGTGCAGTAACTTTGTTAATAATAATCTGTTTCAAAAGCTGAAAAAGCAGCGTAACAAAGAGTTAGAAACAACAATAATTGGATGGCAAAGGAATAATTGAATATGGTCAAAAAGAAGAATGATCTGTTTAAAAAGTTGAAAAAGCAGCCTAACAATATACATATTAAAACTAATTTTAAAAATGCAAAAAAGATTACTTCTGAAATAACTAACGCGAAGCAAAATTAATTTAATGATAAACTTCAACTAGCTGGAGGTGATTAAATGAAAATTTGCAAGTTCTAAACAATCTTATCTTGAAATAACAATTGAGTCTAGCAAGGTTATTAAAGAAATAAACAGTAATGGAATCGGAACATATGGGAATTGCAAATTTCTTCAATTCTTAATGCAGTTTAATCGGAAGCAAACTGACAGATAAAATTACTGATGCTGAAAAATACGTAATAAAAAATAGATTCGATGAAAAGTCTATTTTTCTTGAACCTACAAATGAAACATTCGACCGAAATAAAAACAGACAGATTGCTCTCTCAAGTTGTATTGGTACAGTATTTGAAACGGTTATAAATTCCAGAACACAGCAATTCGTGCAAAAAGTTGTAGGATTTGATACAAATTAATTTGATTTTCAAAAGAAAATTGGAACAGGCTCTGCAGTTCTAGAATCCAGCGATTCAATTAAAAATAAATTGGATCAAGGAAATTATGTCTGCTGTTTTCTTAAAAACGTGGAGAACTCTGTTTTTGTCACTTTTTGCTATAGCGATTTGAATATATTTTTATGCATATTTTTATTTATGGGCATACGTATATGACATAGGATATATTAAAATTGCTCCTCCGTTTGTAACGCATTGATCTAGACGAGCTAGCTATAGTGTCAAAGGTTCGTATCGGATCAGCACCGAAAAATAAATTGATCTAGCTATGTGTGTCTGTTCGTGTGTCTGTCCGTGTGTCAGCACAATAACTAAAGAAGCAATAGTTTTGGAATTTTCACAAAATATTTTTCAAACTAAAAATTATGGGGTAGGGTGAAGCAAATTTTTTTTAATTATTTTACTTTATTATATTTGTTTTGTAATATGTAATAGCATAAAAGAATTAAATAACGTTTTATATTATTTTATAGATCATAGTGGGTATGCGCGAGTATCTAAAAGTTGGCAAGTGCAATTATAATCTTCCAATTCAAAACTATAATTAAAGGCTAATTTTCATTACAACATTACAACAAGAGCATAGGCAGAAGATACAAAAATACTATTCGTGTGACAAAGAAAAAACGGTAAATTACTGGGAGAGTCATCCATAATCTTCGGGAGTTATCCATAATCCTTAGACAAATATTGAGAGAGTTACCATAATCCTTGGCAAAGAGATGTTCTCTAAAGTCTTTTTCCTATAAAGTTTCTACTACATACAAAAAAAAAGTGTATTCTATAGTTCTACACAAAAATTTTTTGCATACTAATACATATTTTTATGGATACATGACATTTGAATTTTGTAAACAAACAAGAGAATGTAAACAAACAAAACAAAAATTTTATATTATGGTTTGACGAAAGTACTTTTATTTAAAATTATTTGCAATTGATTAAAATTTTATTTAATTTTCATTTATTTTAAATTATCAAAATTTTAACTTTGAATTGAAAAATTCGCGGATTATAAATTTAAAAATTAAAAAATAATGTTATGTAATTTTTTTTTGTCAAAACATATAAAAAATTTAGATATAAATTTAATCATTTTGCTCTTTCTGCCCTATTGATGTAACTTTTCTTTGTCAAAACATATAAAAAATTTTAGTATAAATTTAATCATTTTGCTCTTTCTGCGCTATTGAGAGTACACTATATACCTCTCTTTCTAAAGTTAAGAATACTGGGCAAAATTTTCTCATGAAAACCTGCCTTAAAATATTTTCAAGTTCTAAAAGTGTGTATATTATATTTTTTATAGTTAAACTGCATTTTTTTACGAATTAAATAAGTTATCTTGTTTTGTTTATTCAAATTTTGTTCGAAAAAACAAAATAAGTATAGTTATGAAGTTGTATTAAAACAAAATGTACGCATTATTCTTTATTCGGTTTTCAAATAAAGTGGATATCTGAACTTAACTACTTATGAAACTAATAGAAAAAAATTAAAATAAAGAAAAATAGTCATAAGTAAAAAAAATTATTTTGTGAAGTATGAAGTAGTTTATGCTAAAGATAATAAAATATTATATTATTTTTGAATATTTTTCATATTTAAAAAAATATTCTTAAAAACTAGTACAGTTTAATCTAGTTAACTCAAATACTATTACGAAAATCTTTCTACACTATTACAACAAAACAGAATAACTGTACTTATTTTTGTGTTAAATGAGATAACTGAAATACTATTACAAAACTATGTATAGCAAGAAGGGATAAGTACAATTGTTTCGTTTTTTCATCGTTCCAAAACTTCAGAATCGAAAAAAAAATTTGCTCAAAAGTAATTAACTTAAGATATCAACATTTAATATTATTGTTTTGAGGGGTTGTGATATTTAAAAGTGAATAAATCCAGTTTTGTGGAAAAATCTCATAAAATTCTACATACTTATCATGTTTATACAAAATATTTTTGGAAAATTAAATATTACTAGCATATATACCCGGCGTTGCCCGGAAGCTTGTAATTGTAAAAAAGCAAGTTTCAGCCAATTTTTTGAAATTCTCCTTTGCTTATAAATGAAGCCACAAAAAAGTATTTGTGAAGTTCCGTTAAACCATTGTGGCCCAACAGCTTTTTATAGGTTTTTTCGTTGCTTTGCTATATATTAGAAATGATTTAACCGATAAACTTCAAATTTTGTACATGTCTTCCTCTTTAAAAATGAAGTTCACTCTACTAACAGAGTTGGAATTTGTTAAACCCTGCCGACCCGACGATTGTTCAAAAAAAAATTTGTAAGTAATTTAAGTTCAATTTTTAAAAGTAGGTACATCTTTTTTGAATAAGGGGAATGCTTAAAAAAATGTTTTGTCGAGTTCTTTTAACCGACTGCGAAACAAAAACATTAAAAAACAGTTTGCAAAACAGTTTAAATGATTATCTCTAATTTTGCTATACGTGGTGCTTCTTGACATTTGGTGCTCCTTCACGATAGAGTTGACGATAGGGGGTTTCCGGCGAATAATGTTAAATGAATTAAAATGACTTTAGGTCAAAAGGGTATACTAAATTTGTCATTATGTCATTATACTATGTCAATAGTAGTTTTCCTTAATTGCCAAAGTTTGAATAAAATATTGTCGATGGTTTAGAAAAGATTTAAAAATCAGCTTTTCAACTTATATTTTGTTTAGTACTTACCTGAAAGTTGTACTACGCTCTTCCTCGTGTTTTTATGATTTTATGAGAGAAATACAGGCTTCTTTTTTGGAAAAACTGTTTTAAAATACTATGTATTTAAGCATTATATATACGAAATTGAATTTTTTAATTTTTAGATTTCATTTGAAGAAAACTGCAAATTCACACTGAAATCTATTTATAAAAAAAAAACAACTGCAAAGTAGATAAGAAACAAAGACTTATGAAAAAATGTGGAGAATGGAAATGTTATGTTATTTAATTTTAAAGATATTTTTATTCGCTTTCTTTATTAGCTATATTTTTATTATTATTAATATTATCTCATTTAGCTTTTAACTATTTAAGACTTTTTAAGGAAAAAAATTAGTCTTACTAATTAAGTGAGCTTTTGGAATTGTGCTCAATTAAATAAGAAAAAAGATTATCTTGCATTCATACCAAAAATTTTAAAATTTCGTTGAATCTTCAAGGTTAAGGTCAAAATCAAATTAATCCTGTGGGTTTCAATTAAAATGCTGGTACAAAATTTTCAATAAAATTCTTTTATTCGTTTAAGCACAAAAAATTTATAGAAAACTTCATGACGTCGTCGTGGAAAACGGGTTAATCGAACTAAACTAAAACTTTTTGCAGCCTATCTTTTAGACTGCAAAATCAACCTATTAAATTGGACACAAATCGGAAACACAAAGTTTTTTGGAAGCCCGCCAGGCCGAAATGGGTTAATGTATTCCAACCAAATTTGTACAACTAATTCCGGTTGCTAAGAGGAACATTTGTACAAAATTTCAAACCAGTCGGTTAAACCGTTTTGACTCGACATTAAAAACATTGAAAAAGCTTCATTGGGCCCTCGTACCCAAAAGGGTTAACTGATCTCAACAGAAATTTGTGTCAGCCTCTCTTTTCGACTGCAAACTCACCCTGTAAAATTGGACAAAAATCGAAAACAGAAAATTTTTTCGAAGCCCGCCACGCCGAAATTGGGTAATTTATTCCAACCAAATTTATACAACTAATTCCGGTTGCTAAGAGGAACATTTGTACAAAATTTCAAACCAGTCGGTTAAACCGTTTTGACTCGACATTAAAAACATTGAAAAAGCTTCATTGGGCCCTCGTACCCAAAAGGGTTAACTGATCTCAACAGAAATTTGTGTCAGCCTCTCTTTTCGACTGCAAACTCACCCTGTAAAATTGGACAAAAATCGAAAACAGAAAATTTTTTCGAAGCCCGCCACGCCGAAATTGGGTAATTTATTCCAACCAAATTTATACAACTAATTCCGGTTGATAAGAGAAACTTTTTTGCAAAATTTCAAGTCAAACCGTTTTTACTCGACATCCAAAAAACGAAAAAGCTTAAAACAGCTCTGGAACCGCAATCTGTTGATTTTTAAAAATGTGGCATAGCCTATGTCACCTCCGGGATCTCAGAATTGTTCGTCTAAAATTTTGTGACAATCGGACCAGTGGTTTTCACGTGAATCCTGAACAAACAAACAAACAAACAAATTTTCTCCTTTATATATTAGATTATTATATTTTTATTTTACCATTAGAAAGAGGGTAAAATTTTAATAATATTGCATTTAAACTAATTTTTGCCAAAAAAAAATTTATCCACTTTTTAAAAAAAAACACAGTTGTATGTTTTGTATTTGCTAATCTAAGCAAGTCTTTTTATACAGTGAATCATAACAGCCTCTGCTGGGTGCCTTCTAAAGAAGTGGAATTATATTGAATAAACAAATTGCAGATAAGTTGTATTATTGTCATATTATTTCGCACCTCTGATATAATTTATGTAGCTGGTCCATTTATTAATTATGGTGGAAAGATAAAATTGGTGTTCTAATAAAATAAGCCTTTAAATGCTTGCATAAGTACGACTGGCTTACTCCAACAGTTGAATTTTTTCAACACACGGAAAGTCTGAAGTTACCCGAACCCATTATTTTGGGATAATCTAAACTAATTTTAAAAATAGATAAAAGGGAGTACAAAAAAACAACATCATAGTTACCAGATATAATTGTATGAGCAGTAATATTTGTATTTATATAATTATATAAGTATATATGTATATGTAAATATATTTAACTAAAATATTTTACTTTGTTGAATAGTATTATGAAGTAAAAGCGATGTTTTGTACCAAAACTATAAGTTTTGTTTATATCACAGCTTTTAAAAGAAAAAAAAATATGTCATTAAATAAATTTTTAACAATATGATTAGCTATATTTGAAAAAACAAAACGGTTTATACAATTCAATCATATTTGACACCCATGCGCAGCAATTACTCCTCTTCAGGATTGTTAGTTTTTTGTTGTACTGCAATTACTGTTGAATGATAAAGTACAGTTGATAAATTATTTCAATTTCTAGTACAGCTATCTATTTAAAAAGCTGAGAAATGCACAGCATGCAAAAAATGAATTTTTAAAATACAATAACAAATTTAGAATCTTTTGTATATTTTTTTAGAATAAATTTTACATACATGCAGCAAGTACTTTTGAGCTCAATTTAAGTATCTTACACATTTCTTAATACTATATCACCTATTTAAATAATAGTAAATAATTCAATATCATATCTGATATAATAAAAATTAAAACAAGTAAAGAAACAGTCAGTCGGAGCAACTGACTTAGAAATACCCTACATCTATTCGGTTCAAATTTAATAAGAAGTCGATAAGTCATTTTAAAACAATAAAAGCTTTTATTAGTTTGATCGCTAATAATACTAAAAACATTTTTTAATTATTTTATCATTCATATGTATTAAAAATTCATACTAATTTATCTATTTAAAAATATGAAACAACAAATAAACTTGAAATAAATGGATTAGTAAATTAATGGAATTAATAAATTACATAATGAAAACGTTTTTATCCAATTCAATAAAATTTTACACATATGCAGCAATTAGTGCATTTACTGTTGAATGACTTGATTAATTATTTCCATTTTCAATAATTTTTAAATTTATTCTCTTAATTTACTTATTTTTTAATGTTCTATATAATTAAACTCAAAGTTATTCGAAAGAAATATTAATTTGTAATAATATAAATATAAAAGTTTATATAATGTGATGGTTTTTAATGTTAGTTAAAACCATTAATACTTTTATTAGCTTTTTATCACAAAATTTAATAAACAAAATAGGCAATAAATATATTTCTAAATTACAATGACAAATTTAGAACTTTTCATGTAATTAAAATATAAAAAATAAAAATATAAAAATTAAAATATAAAAAAAACAAGTAAAGAAACAGTCAGTCGGTGCAACCGACTTAGAAATACCCTACACCTATTTGGTTCAAAATTAAGTACATATCCATAAGTTATTTTAACACCATAAAAGCTGTTATTAATTTGATCGTAAGACATAGCTAACCAAATTAACTTTATAATACTAAAAACATTTTCTAATTATATTATCTATTAAAAAATATTACAAATTCTTACTAATTTGTCTATTTAAAAATATTCAAAAACAAGCAAACTTGAAATAAATGAAAATATATTTATTCCAATTCAATTACAAAATGAAAAAATTCTAATTATTAAATTTTGTGATAAAAAGATAATCAAAGCATAATATATTTAATAATCCAAATTTTTAAAAATTGCAATTATTTTAAGTGGTTAGTTTATATACCTAATAGAAAAGCTTACAAACGCAAAATATGCAATAAATGTATTTCTAAAATACAATTACAAATTTAGACCTTTTCATATAATTCATTTAAATATTCAAATAAATTTTACATAAATGCAGCAAGTACCTTTGAATATAGCTGAACCACTACAATTAAGTCTAGATTTCGGAGACACATAGGACATAGGAAATATATTCTTTGGCTTTGAAATTAAACTCAACCAGAACCAATTCCCATGGTACTTTCATTACTAGTAACCTAGAGTTTAAATTTCATCAAAATACCGGCATTATTTTTTGAGTTATGGTGTTTTAAGATATATGTTTGTTAGTCCTTGAACTTGTCAAGGGTTCCAGAACCCCAAACCATGGTACGATTTCGCCCATATGCAGTCCCGTCATACTTTCAATACTAGTTAACCCTTGTATACAATTGGAACGTTCTATCTTAATTTTAAGTTACTAGTTTTATTAATTTCGATGATAAGCTTTTACACATTTGGGGGTCTAAGAGAGGTCCTGAACCACCACTCCAAATGATCCCAAATTAGGGGGGCATGGAAGAAATAGTAAAGAACACCCTGGGCCAAAAGCTTCTACATTTGTTTCAAGTTACTATTTTTATTAATTTCGA
The DNA here is from genome assembly GCA_963082915.1 of Dolichopus griseipennis. Taxonomy (NCBI): domain Eukaryota; kingdom Metazoa; phylum Arthropoda; class Insecta; order Diptera; family Dolichopodidae; genus Dolichopus; species Dolichopus griseipennis. The sequence continues at coordinate 138,571,926 of OY720441.1, forward strand.
AAATATGCTTTAAGGTCCTCGGAACTGAGTGCCTGGTCCCCGACCCACTAGTCCAATGGGGTCCAAATTTCAAAGACACTTACGCAATTGGAAGGGACACCCTGATACCAAATTTGGAGGTTATATCTTCATTGGTTTCGGAATTACGCTAGTTTGGCCTAAATTCGATAAAAAAGTTCTCAGTTCCGAACCCATTGTCCAATCCTCACCGCACGTAATCACCGCCGTAGTTTCATTACCAATAACCTACAGCACAAATTTCATGAAGATAGCCTCATTAGTTGTTGAGTTATCGTGATTTTTAATATATGTTCGTTATCCCTGACACCGACTAAAAGGTCCAGAATCCGAACCCATGGGCTGATTTCACCCTTATACAGCCCGCGCTTTACTTATAGTACTAGTTAACCCTTGTACACAATTTAAACGATCTATCTTAATTTTAAGTAACTATTTTTAGTAATTTCGATTATAAGCTTTTAAAACTTGGGAGGTCTGAGAGGGGTACTGAACCACCTCTCCAATTGATCCCAAATTAAGGGAACACGCAAGAGATAGTAAAGAACACCCTTGTGGCAAATTGGAAGCTTCTACATTTTTTCAAGTTGTTATCTTTATTAATTTTAAAGATATGTTTAAGGTCTTCGGAAATGTGTGACTGGTCCCCGACCCAGTAGTCCAATGGGACCCAAATTCTCAAGACACTTAGGAGATAGGAGGGGACACCCTGGTACCAAATTTGGAGGTTCTATCTTCATTGGTTTCGGAATTATGCTCGTTTGGCCTAAATTCGATCAAAAAGTTCTAGGTTCCGAACGCATGGTCCAATCCCGACCTTACGGAATCCCCGAAGTAGTTTCATTACTAGTTACCTACAGCACAAATTTGATGAAGAAAGCGTCATTAGTTGTTGAGTTATCGTGATTTCTTATATATGTTCGTTAGCCCTTCGACCGATTAAAAGGTCCAGAATCCGAACCCATGGGCCGATTTCGCCCATATGCAATCCCCGCCGTACTTTCAGTCCTAGTAATCTACAGTTAAAATTTCATCAAGATAGCTCCATTATTTTTTGAGTTATCGTGCCTACGGACGAAAGGACGGACGGACGGACGGACGGACATGGCTATATCGACTAAGGCGGTCACGCTGATCACAAATATATATACTTTTCCATATCTAGCTCGCTTCCTTTAGGTGGTTACAAACACCATACCAAAGTTAATATACCCCTTTACCTATTCTATAGGTGTAGGGTATAAAAAATATAGATATGACATAATAAAAATTAAAAAAAAAAAATTTCGCCGCTTATTAAAATAAAAATACGTAATTTTTAATTCATAAAAATATAATGCATAATATGTTTTATAGTAAAATGCTTAGCCTTTTAAAAATATAAAAGTGTTAATTAAGAACGAAAATAGGAAATAGTGTATCAAATTTGTAGTTTCTATCTTTATTAATGTCGAATATACGCTTTAAGGTCTTGGGAGTAGTGGGAATGGTACGCAAACCGCTGTTCCAATTCATCCAAAATTTCACGTACACAAAACGATGAAACACCTGTGCCTCAAATATAAGGTTCTATCTTCTTTGCTTTCGAAATTATACTCGCTTGGCCTCAATTCGATCAAAAGCTTCAAAAATCCGAACTCATTGTCCGAACTCGACCCGAACCAATTGCCTGGTACTTTCATTACTAGTAACCTTGATTTTAAATTTCATCAAAAGCCTCATTAGCTTTTTAGTTATGGTGTTTTTAAGATATATGTTTGTCAGCCCTTGAACTGTTCAAAGGTTATACAATCTCCGCCGTACTGTAAATTCTAGTAACATACAGTTAAAATTTCATTAAGATAGGTCCATTATTTTTCGAATTATCGTGCCCACAGGCGGACGAACATGGTTATATCGACTCAGGAGGTCGCACTGATCACAAATATATAAGCCTTCCTTTAGTTGGTTACAAACAGCACACCAAAGTTAATATATCCTTTTCCTTTTTCATAGGTGTATGGAATAAAAAGGAAATTTACTCGTTTTTTAAAACAATATTTTAGTTTTTAATTTATAAAGAATTATATATAAAATGTGTTATATTAAAATACATAAAATTTTTTACATTAAAAATTTCTATCTTCATTAAGAGCGAAGATAAGTTTTTGAATTTTGGGATTTCTTAGGAGGTTCTTGAACCACAACTCTAATTAAGTCTAAATTTCAGGGACACAAAGAAAATAGGAAAAAACACCGTTATACTAAATTTAGAGCTTCTATATTTATTTAAAGTTTCAATCTTTATTAATTTCAAAGATATGAGTTAAAGTCTTGGGAGTTGTAGCATTGGTACTCGAATTACTACTCCAACCGTTCCCAAATTTCAAGGATTCCATGAAAATAAGAATGAAAACCCTTGGGCCCCAAACTTGAAGATTCTGTCGCCATTGAATCAAAAGGTTCTAGTATCCGCACCTATTGTCCGAAATCGACCATTAGCAACCCCTGCGGTACTTGTATTACTAGTTAACCTTTGTACCAAATTGGAATAATTTTATTAATATCGATGATAAGCTTTTAAACCTGGTGTCCCCGAACTGGAGCAATTTGAAAGAAATTTTTTTTCAACACATGTTTAAAATTTAAAAGTGGTTCCTTAAATTGAAGAAAATGTCTCTTATTTTAACAATTTCGTTTATATATTTATTTGTAAAATTCTAAGTAAGATTCCAAATTTTGGTGGAGTTTACTATTTAATTCCTATAACCTAATAAAATTATGGTGGGAGGGGGTAGGGTTAGCTTCTTGAGAATTATCATAAGTTTGCATAGTAAAACTTTGGAAATTTTCCTCATTAAGAGACTATTAGGATTTCCAAACACGAAAATGAAGCTTGTAAGACAAAATTACTAAGATTGATCAATGAACAACTATCACCACAATATGGTTTTGATACTCTGCATCATAACAGATAATTTAACAAAAGTTGTGTGGCTGGAATTGAAGAAGAATTCTCGGGAAAATCTCAAGAAAAATATAAACGAGGGTTGAGAAGTGTAGACAGTTAATCTGGAGGCCAAAAGTCTAAAGTTTCTTTCGCTAAAAAGTGCATGGGTAATTTTCATACGTTTTTTGTATTAAATACAATTGTTGACTTGTATTTATTAAAAACTTCTTAGTTCTTGATAAACCAACAAATCATTTAAATTTAGAAACAATTAACACCTTGGGAATTGCTATTATTAAAATTAAAGTAGGTACTTTATGGTTATTAGAACATATATAATAGATTTATTAAATAATTTTGGGCGGTAGAGTTTTTGTATCTCACATTAAAAGATTTTTCAAAAATTCCTTTACAAAGGTTTGTGAGTATGATGAAATAATATTATTCAACTGTATAGAAGAGTATAAAAAAGCCGTGCTTAGGGAATTGAATCATCAGCTTAACTCAGTTGTTCAATAAATTCATGTACTTTGATGAAATAAATTTTGATATATATTAACGAATATACTGACATATTTTTGACATTTTAGTCAGGCTAAACCAGCGATTTTTTAAAGTATTGTGCAAGTTACATATTCGTCTATTGAACCAACCAATACTTCAATACTAAAAACTTCCGTTCCCATAAAAATTCCTTAAATATTTTCTTTCATATAAATATTTTACAATTGAATATTTATTCATAATAATTAAAGAACATTTCGAAACACGTTTTTGCTTACTAATCATAATTTACGTTAGTACAGTTAATTCATTAAAACGTTAGTACAGTTATTTCGTTAAACTTAAAGTAAGTAATAAAAATTCCATTGGTATCATATTACAAATTTATGTGAAGTTACTTTTTATTCGTGGCAGTTCAAATCTGATCGTCATCATGTCAACTAGTGTATTAACATAATAAATAATTACCTAATATATTTAATTTAAAGTTATTAAAAGGAAATAATAAAGTAAATAAAATCATACTATTGTTTAAAGATTAAAATACAAGTTAACAATTATACTAACTTAATAAATAATTAATATTTTAAATTTAAGGATATTAAAAAGAATTAATAAAGTCAATAAAACTATATTATTGTTATAAAATAAAAAAAAACGGTGTTTTGTTTTTTTTATTGTATTTATTTATATATAAAATATTATTATTTTTTGTTTGAAGAACCTTTGATATTTTAATTTGCACGGGTTGTGTAAACTCAAACTGTCGAAGGTTTTGGAATGAGATAAGAAAATTTTTTATATGGATTCAAACACATGTAAAAAAGTGTTTGAATTAAGAAATTAAAGAATTATGTTTATAATATTTTTAATTTTTTTGGTTTTAATTCGAATGCTTTTATTTTTTAGCTAGATATCTTGTTAATTTAATGTTAATAATAATATGCGTCGTTAGACAAACTTTATGTAAATTGTGTATGTTTTATTAATTTAAGAAAATGTCCTATCTAGTATAAAAATTTCCGGTCTCTGAAAGATTTTTGTTCGCTAGTTAAATTGCCGAAAATTTTTGTATGCAATGAACATGAAAAGTTATTACCTATCAATAATTTATTAAATTAGTGGGACTCTTGTTCAATTGCACAGGTTTTTTTTTGCATTTTTGCTAAAGTATTTTATTTCTTCAATCGTTAGATACCTAATACTCTCATTTTGAAGAACTTTGTAATTCAGAGTTAATGTAGAAAATGTTTTAATACTTCGAGAATTAAACAATTAATATATGTATATCCAATTCAAAATATGTTAACTTATGACTCAATTTTTTGTAGTATTTCAAATAAACAACGAAAAACACCACACCACTGATAAAATTCCCTTTTTAGTTTTTTTTTGTATATGTAACGATAATACAATAATCATAAATTTGTACACTTTTTTTAATGTAAAAAAATCTTCAAAAAAATTAAGCAATGGTCGCGTTCAGAAGGATGTAGCGCTACACAGAATTGCAGCGGCCTAGCATCAAGCGCTAATTTGCTGTACCTACTGAATAATTTGCATCAAAATTTAAAAATATTTGATTTTAAATGACTTTTTATTAAGAACAAAATTTCAACAGTGTTTCTAATTTCAATAAGAAGTGAAAATTTTAATATTCTTTAAAAAAAAAAGTTGTGTGTAGTGTATTTTAACACTAAATAAACTTATTAACTTTATTATTATAATTTACAAATTTAACTAAATGATGAAAAAAACCGAGGGTATTTTAAATAAGCACCTTTTCAAAATTTTATAGTGTTTTATACTGAGTACTTTATGATAATATTATAATTTAGTTATTTTATGAATTCATTATTAATTATGAATAATAGTAAATTAAATTGTGAATTCCACCAATATTTGAAACTTTGCTCAAAATTTTATTATCTAAACAAAAATGGTTAAAACTAACAGACCGATTCTTGAATTTTAAGAACTCTCTTTTAAATTTAAAAAAACCTTTAACATGTTGAAACATAATGTTCCAGTTTTAAATTTGGTATATTACGAAAAAAAAATATAGATATACGAAAATATATACAATATATTGAAAAAATTGAGTTTTGCATAATGGTAAATTTTAGTACCCTATGACAACGCTATACATCTAACTTTATACATTTTTCATCGTTTTCAGATTGAAAATAGACTTAACAGAAGTATTGTTATAACAATTTAAACATAGGGCTTTTTCCAACTTTAGGGAGCTGTAACCCCGTAATGGGTAGGGCTACTAAAAACAATTTTTCTATGAATTTTTTTTTTCAATGACTTTGTGTTTACAAAAAGTTTTACAACGTTTGAAATAGAAAAAATAAATTTTGACTATGGGTAGGTATGCAAAAAAAATAATTTCATGGAAGACCTTTTTTTTGTAGCCCAACCTTTTACGAAGCAGTACCCCAAAGTTGGAGAAAGCCCTATATTTAAATTGTTATATAAAGAATTCTGTTAAATATATATTCAATCTGAAAACGGTAAAGGGCAGCTGTTTTTATAAGCTTAATAAATTTTTAAAAATGTATAGGGTTGTCATACTGTCTAAAATTTACCAATATGCAAATCTCAAAATTTGCAAAATTTTTGGCCCTACGTATCTTCTAAACAGTTCAAACTAGAGCTTTGAAATTTTGGGAGAAGTTAGATCCTATGATATTATAAAGAGTTGGTTCAAAATTTTGTTTTTCACCTCTTGTTTAAAGCTGTAATGGCTCGAAAATTAAAATTTTCCTATTTTTAAACATCTGTAACTTGAATACCTGACCAAATTTTGGTTTTAGTAATATTGAAAATTGGAAGCTCTAACTTTATATTTAAACATGTGTCTACATAATTTTAGGGGAGGGGGTGAACTTTCCCCATTGAAGAGGACTTATTTAACGTGTATATTTACCCAAAATTAAACGTTAACATTAAAGCTCCAACATTATATTTCGCACTTGTAGATATATTCTATATTCTAAGTATTGATTTCATTATTATTTAGAATAAATATTGAGTTGATGAAATAACTAAATTATAATAATTATAATTTATTTTTATATATAAATTTATAAAGTAAATGATAAAGTATTCAGTATGAAACACTACAAATATTTGAAAATATACTTTTTTAAAAACCCTTGGTTTTTTTCATCACTTGTTTTCTTATTTAGCTAAATTTTTTATTACATTACAGGTATTGTTGAAAGGAGAAAACATTGGTTCGAAGCATTGGATATATATTTAGCTATGAAGAAAACATATTACGTTTGCGAAAAAAACTTTAACAGCATATTTTGAAAGAATATGAAAGAAATTGGGCGGCGTTGCAGTACCGTCGGTGCATAAAATAAATTGAAAACATTTTCTCAAAATTAAAATAATTGAACTGACAAACACAGACATCCTAAGTGATACAATTTAAGTGAAAGTTGCTATCATCATAGAATTAAAATTTTAGATTTATTTTTATAAATATTAATAAAACGGATTTGGAATATAAAATAAAATTACGTAAATGAAATAAAAATTCAAATGTATGAAAATAATTATTAAAATAAAATGTTTTTAATTTAAAAATTTTTTGTTAAACTTTATGTAAATTTTTATAATAAATTCATTGAATAAATTTGAATATACATTTATTATAATCTCAGTTATCGGTATTCTAATTTATTTATTAAAATCTAATATTCACTATTGTTTTTGGTTAAAATCGGATCAAGGCTTCCGGGAGCCATTCAACTTTTTTGCACCAATATGAATTTTTTTAAAACTAATTATACTACGAGGATAAAAATTACACACGTTTAGTTATATAATGAATCGAGCACTTATATGAAGTTAGCAAACGGAATTAGTTGTATCAATTTTGTTGGAGTTAATTAACCCATTTCGGCCTGGCAGGCTTCCAAAAAGTTTTGTGTTTCCGATTTGTGTCCAATTTTACAGGGTTCTTTCGCAGTTGAAAAGAGAGGCTGACACAAATTTTTGTTGAGTTCGGGTAACCCGTTTGACGGCGCAATGAAGTTTTTTCAATGTTTTTGATGTCGAGTCAAAACGGTTTGACCGATTGACTTGAAATTGTGCATAAATGTTCCTCTTAGCAACCGTAATTAGATGTATAAATTTGGTTGGAATGAATTAACCCATTTCGGGCTTTTCGGCTTCCGAAAAAAATTATGCTTCCGATTTGTGTCCAATCTTACAGGTGTATTTTGCAGTCCAAAATAAGGCTGCAAAAAGTTTTGGTTAATTTTGATTAACCAGTTTTCCACGACGATGCCATGAAGTTTATCTCTGAAGTCTGTGAATTTTATTTGCTTAAACGATTAAAAGAATTTTATTAAAAATTTTGTACCAGCATTTTAATTATAAAAACCCACAGGGTTAATTTGGTTTTGACCTGTTTCCGCGTTTTGCACAAAGATTCAATGAAATTTTCAAATTTTTGGTATTAACGCAAGTTAACCTTTATTCATAAAGCTCACTTAATTAATAAGAATAATTTTTTTGCTCTCTTTAAATAGTCTCAAATAGTGCAAAAGCTAAATGAGATAATATTAATATTAATAAAAATAAACCTCATAAAGAATCCGAATAATAATATCTTTGAATTTAAATAACAAAACATTTTCCTTCTCTACATTTTTTCGTAAGTCTTTGTTTTTTATATACTTTGCAGTTGTTGTTTTTTAAAAAAAGATTTCAGTGTAAAATTGCAGTTTTCTTCAAATAAATTCTAAAAAGCAAAAAAATTTTATTTCGTACATATTATGCTTAAAAACATAGTATTTTAAAATAGTTTTTCCAATAAAGAAGCCTACATTTCTCTCATAAAATTATAAACAAATAAGAAAGAGCGTAGTAGAACTTTCAGGTAAGTACTAAACAAGATATAAGTTGAAAAGCAGATTTTTAAATCTTTTCTAAACCATCGACAATATTTTATTCAAACTTTGGCAATTCAAGAAAACCACTATTGACATAGTATAATGAAATAATGTCAAATTTAGTATACCCTTTTGACCTATAGTCAAACGGCTGTAATAATACTTATATGTAAACTAGCTATTATCTGGTGCACGTTGCTCCGCCTCTTAATGGAGTTTTAATTTAAGTTGATGTTACTGAAAAAAGTTAACACAAATAATTCACATGATGTACATAATTCTCAAATGAAATAAAGCAATTCTTTTAAAAAGATTTTTTTAGGATTATTTTAGCAATTTTTCAACAAATTTATCAAATTTCACTAGAAGCACCACGTATAGAAAAAGTAGAGATAATTGTTAAAACTGTTTTTTAAAATTTTTGTTTCGCAATCGGTTTAAAGAACTCGACAAAACATTTTTTTAAACATTTACTTCCAAATTTTTTTTTTTGAATAATCGTAGGAATGATTAGTATATACATGAACGCATACAAAATTTAAAGTCAATTGGTCAAACCTTTTCTGATTAAGAGTAGAGTAACGAAAAAATCTGTAAAAAGCTGCTGTGCCGCAATGGGTTAACGGAACTCAACAAACATGTTTTTGAGACTTTGACCATGCAATATTTCGCAAAATTGCATGTCATATCCTTCCAAAATTATTTTTTCCTCGGGACGGCATGGGTTAACAAATTCCAAAAGTTTTTTGTACAGTTAACAATATATTTGTTAAGCAAACATAAGTAAATATGAACTATTTAGAGTTATGGTCAAACAAAACGATCCTCTTTGATGGTTCTAATAAAACTGAATTTTATAATTCTTAAATTTTGTAAAACAGTATTAGCTTAGAAATTAACTTTACATTTAAAATGCACAGTAAGCATTTACTGTGATATTATTTAGTGTACTTTCAAAAATCATTAAGTCTGTGATATATTCTACAAAAATAATAATGCGCGATTTGTTTAAGTGTTGAAATACTGCGTTAGCAAAAAAAAGCTATTTGAAAGATTAGAGTTAAGCTAATTTCATGGGAACGGAAATTAGCTTGTATGACTTAAATGAAAAGTAAGAATTTATAAATTTATAGTTTAGGAGGTTGTAGTTATAGTCCGTATATAACTCCTCCACAACGACAATTTTGTTCAATATTTTTTGTTATTAGCAAGCATGAATCTTTTTCTTCTAAAGAGGATTTCTTATTAATTTTAAAATTACTTGAATTGTTTTTATACCCTACACATATGAAATAGGAAAAGGGTATATTAAATTTGGTATGGGCTTTGTAACAAACTAAAGATAGCAAGCTAGATATGGAAAAGTATATATATTTGTGATCAGCGTGACCTCCTGAGTCGATATAGCCATGTCCGTCCGTCCGTCCCTCGGTAGGCACAATAACCCAAAAACTAATGGAGGTATCTTGTTGAAATTTAAACTGTAGGTTACTAGGACTTAAAGTACGGCGGGGATTGCATATGGGCGACATCGGCCCATGGGTTCGGATTCTGGACCTTTTAATTGTTCTAAGGGCCAAGGAACATTTAAAAAAATAAGGATAACTGAACAACTAATGGCGTTAGAATCATGAATTTTATGATGTAGGTTACAAGTAATGAGACTATGGCGGGGACTGCGTAAGAACGAGTTCAGACCTTGCGTTCGGATCCTAGAAGTTTTTGATCGAATTTAGGCCAAACAAGCATAATTCCGAAACCAATGAGGATAAAACATTCAAATTTAGTATCAGTGTGCCTCTTCCTATATCCTTAGAGTCCTGGAAATTCAGGACCAATTGGAGTAGTAGTTCGGGGACCATCCACACAGTTCTGAAGACCTTAAAGCATATCATTGAAATTATTAAAAAAATTGCTTAAAATTAATATAGAATGTTCCAATTGTGTACAGGAGTTATTTAGTATTGAAAGTATGATTGGGACTACACATGGACGAAATCGTACCATAGTTTCGGGTTCTGGAGCCTTTGAGAAATTCAAAAGCTAACAAAGGTATATCTTAAAAACACCAAAACTCAGAAATTAATTACACTATTTTGATGAAATTTATATATCCCCACTACTCCCGAGACCTTAAAGCATAATATATTCGAAATTAATAAAGATAAAAAAATCAAATTTTATATATATACTATTTCCTATTTCTGTTATTATTTAACACTTTTATATTTTTAAAAGGCTAAGAGTTTTACTGTTAAACATATTATGTATTATATTTTATAAATTAAAAACTAAATATTTTTTTAATTTTTATTATATTATACCTATATTTTATTGAATTATTACCATAGGTACTATATAATTAAGAAATTTTGTATGATACTAAAGTTGTATAATTTATTATACCCGTATGACTATATAGTCAAAGGGTATAATAAATTTGCTATTAACTTTATGACGCAGAGAAGGAGGGGAGGTAGTTATAGACTCAAGGGTATGGATCGGTTCAGAATCGGAAAAAAAATCAATTTAGCTATGTATGTCCGTCCGTCTGACTGCCTGTCCGCACGATAACTCACAAACTAAAGGAGCTAGGATTTTGAAATTTTCGCAAATTCGTTTTTTTGCAATAGCCGTCATCGCTATTTAAATCCAGCCATTTTTGTCCATGGTTTCGGGTAGCTGCCATACAATTTCTTTTTTTATATGAGCATTTCTCTCAACATAATGAAGCTGGGTGTCTGAAATTTTGCTAAAATTAGATTAGTGTAATGGTCAAAGTTTCTGCAAAATTTGGTTGGTCTACTGTAGAGGGTTCGAGTAGCTGCCATACAACTCCTTCTTTTATATGAGTTTTCCACTACACTTAATAAAGCTGTATGTTTGAAATTTTGCCAAAAGTAATTAACCGGATGATATAATGTATATGTTATGGTCATACGGATATCCCAGAGTTGACACATTCTACTCTACTACACTCTTCCTCGTTATACCCGTGCATACATATATGAACATCGGGTATATTATAATTACTCCTCGGTTTGTAACGCAATAGACGAGCTAGATATAGTGTGAAGGGTACGTATCGACTCAGCATCGAAAAGTGAATCGATCTAGCTATGTGTGTCCTTACGTCCGTCCGTCCGTCCGTCTGTCAGCACGATAACTCAAAAACTATATGAGCTAGAGTTCTGACACTTTCACAAATTAATTTTTAGACAATTTGTAGGTTCCCTATTGTTTTTGGTTAAAATCGGATAAAGGCTTCGGGTAGCTGCCATACAAATTTTTTGAAATTATATAAATATTTTCAAAATTAATAACTAAATAGAAACCAAATATAAAAACAAACAAAATGTAGTTTAATTACTAATCACTTCATGGTGTAGTGGTTAAGACATACGACTTGTATTCAAAATATCTCGGTTCGAATCCAACCTGGGGCAAAAATTTTTTTTTTTTTAAATTCATTTTTTGTTATCAATTTTCTTCTATTTTCTTTTTAATAAAATATATATATTTATTTTATGTATGAAATATTTTATTTTATAGGAAATTTGACAGAAAACTCTTATTTATATTATAAATTATTCATTTTTTTTAAAGATTTTTAAAAAAAAATTAAAACTGTTATTCAAAACAAACAATTGATACCATAGCAACTATAATTATTTTCAAAAAAAAATTAAGATAAATAAAAACTCGTTGTGCAAAAAAGTTATTAGTCGTTTCATGGTGTTGTGGCTAGGACATGTGACTAGTAGTCAAAACGTCTCGGCTCGAATCCAATCTCTAAATAACTCAAGAAATAATGGAGCTATCTTAATGAAATTTTAACTGTAGATTACTAGGATTGAAAGTACGGCGGGGATTGCATAAAGGCGAAATCGGCCTTTGCGTTCGGATTCTGGACCTTTTAATCGATCGAAGGGCTAACGAACATATAAAAAAAATCACAATAACTCAACAACTAATGACGCTATCTTCATCAAACTTGCGCTGTAGGTTACTAGTAATGAAACTACTTCGGGGATTGCGTAAGTTCGGGATTATACCATGGGTTCGGCACTTAAAACTTTTTGATCGAATTTAGGCCAAACAAGCATAATTCCGAAACCAATGAAGATAGAACCTCCAAATTTAGTATCAGGGTGTCCCTTCCTATTTCCTTAGTGTCTCTGAAATTTGGGTCCCATTGGAGTAGTGGGTTGGGGACCAGCCACACATTTCCAAAGATCTTAATCATATCTTCAAAATTAATAAAGAAAGCAACTTGAAACAAATGTAGATGCTTCAAATTTGGCACATGGGTGTTCTTTACTATTTCCTGCGTGTCCCTCTAATTTTGGATCAATTAGAGTGGTGGTCAGTACCTCTCTTCGGCTTATCATCGAAATTAATAAAACTAGTAACTTAAAGTTAAGATAGAACGTTCCAGTTGTTTACAAGGGTTAACTAGTATTGAAAGTATGATGGGGACTGCATATGGACGAAATCGTACCATGGTTTCGGGTTCTGGAACCTTTGAAAAGTTCAAAAGCTAAGAAACGTATATCTTAAAAACACCATAACTCAAAAAATAATGCCGCTATTTTGATGAAATTTAAACTCTAGGTTACTAGTAATGAAAGTACCATGAGAATTGGTTCTGGTCGAGGTTGGTCAATGAGTTCGGATTCTAGAAGCTTTCGATCGATTTGAGGCCGAACGAGTATAATTTCGAAGTCAAAGAATATATTTCCTATTTCCTATGTGTCCCCGAAATTTATTCTTAATTGTAGTGGTTCAGCTATGTTCAAAGGTACTTGCTGCATTTATGTAAAATTTATTTTTATATTTAATTAATATGATATGAAAAGGTCTAAATTTGTAATTGTATTTCTAGAAATACATTTATTGCATATTTTGCGTTTATGAGCTTTTCTATTAGGTATATAAACTAAACATTTTAAATACTGGCAGTTTTGAAAAATTTGGATTAATAAATATATTATGCTTTGATTAGCTTTTTATCACAAAATTTATTAATCAGAATTTTTTCATTTTGTAATTGAATTGGAATAAATATATTTTCAATTATTTCAAGTTTTTTTGTTTTTTAATATTTTTAAATAGATCAATTAGGAAGAATTTGTAATATTTTTTAAGAGATAGTGTAATTAGAAAATGTTTTTAGTATTATAAAGTTAATTTATGTCTTACGATCAAATTAATAACAGCTTTTATGGTATTTTGACACACTTATGGGTATGTCATTAAATTTGAACCAAATAAGTGTAGGGTATTTCTAAGTCGGTTGCACCGACTGACTGTTTCTTTACTTGTTACTACATAAATTTGAAATACAATTATTTTTATGTGTTTTTAATTCTTTTTAGCACATTTTCAAAAAAAATTTGTAAAAATCTTCCCATATAGTTTCACTCTGTGCGTCTGTCCGATTGTTTATAAAAACTTTTACATCGTTTGAATTATAGGAAAGAAATTTTAACCACGAGTAGGTATTGCAAAAAAAAAATTTTCATAGAAGAACTTTTTTCTGTAGCTGCAGCATTTTATTTCAACATATGTTAAAGGTTTTTTTTAAATTTGAGTTGCATTATAAGTTTGCTAAGCAAAAATTGGGAACCTGCTCTATTGAAGGGCTACTAGATCTTCAAAATTAAAACTTTTATGTTTTTATAAAACAGTAACTTATTCACCAGTGTATGTTTTTTCAAAATTAAACGTTAACATTGAAGCTCCAACATTATATTTCGCACTTATTAATAGGTTTTCTTGTGTGCATTGGGATTATATTCTAAGAATTGATTTCAATATTAGTCATAATTAATAAATTGATGAAATAACTAAATTATAATATTATGATTTATTTTTATATATATTTCTATCAGTAAGAAACCCTATATAATAACTCTATTTGTAACTTAGTAAGAAACGCTATATAACGTTTAAAATTTGCTTTTTAAAAACCCTTGGTTTTTTCTCCAATTTGTTTTTGAAATGTGAATATTACAATTTTTTCAGATAATATAATATTTTCAATACTTATTCTAGTTCTTGGTTTACTTGATTAGGAAATTAGGTCACAATAGCAACAAAATATTTTTCATTAGTGAATTTTGGAATTAAAATTGCTGCAATAAGTTTTCTTTCTTTAAAAATTACTTATTTTTAATAAATTGAAAAGTTTCTATTGCTATACTGAAATCTTGGATTTCATTAAGCGAAAGAATATCATTTGCTAGGATATTCAGTTTACTAAGCAGTAGAACGTCTTTGATTCCGTCGATTTCTTTGTTCACATGTGCTATGTTTATGTTTCTTTGTAATACGTATTTTGAATCATCTTTTATTATTTTGTTTGTTTCAGTAATAATTTTTGATAAATATTTTTGAACCTTTTTTTGTTGATTATTAATATGCGTTTTTATTTTATTTATTGAGTTATTTAATTTTTGGTTTATGGTTATTTGTTTGTTAGACTGTTCTGTTAATTGTTGCGTGTTTTAGTTTATGTATGTAGTCAAATATCTTTTTTGCGTCGTCTGCGTCCATTGTACCAGTGAGGAATTTTAATCCCGAGTTTAGTACATTGAGCAAACTCATTTTTTTTCTGTGGATGGGAGGGGTAACATCTTCAAAATTTTGTTTCAAATGCTCTTATTCTTTAAAAAGTAGTAAAAAGATAGGATTTGTATCTTTAAAGATAAACGAATCAATATTTGTTTCAATTGTATTAATTAAATTTTGGTATTCATCTAGGTCTGCAATGTGTAGTATTTTCGAATAATTGTCTACGAGTTGCATTTCGTTTATTTTTGTGATTGTATAACCATTGTCTCCGACAATAGCAAGTAATTCCTTTTTTATTGTTGAGTAAATTTTCTCAAGCTTAAAGTACGCTGAATAAATGAAATTGGATGATTATTTTGATAAAACAAAAAAATTACGAAATATACCTGCTGGTGGAACAATTAGTTATCACTCCTACAAAGGGAGAAACAAAAACTCTGGAAAATCAGAAGAGACCCCCAAATAACGAAAGTGTAATTAACTATAAAAAAGCAAATACACATTTCACATTTCGAAAGAGAAGTCAAACTTGCCAAACGCCAATCCTTCATTAATTTCACAAAAGACATAAATCCCAACACATCATCAAAAGTTCTTTGGTCAAAAGTTCGATTGCTTTCCAACAGAACTATATACCACAATATTTCGTATATAAAAAAAGCCCGATAACTCGCTAACACAAGATCCCGTAGGGATAGCCAACACCTTGGGTAATTTCTGGTCACAATATTCAAGGAATGGAAACTTTTCTGACTCATTTATAAACAGAAAAAACTCGTTACCAGCTCGGATTACTCCGCCGTACATACCCAGCAAGTGCGCTAAACAGATCGAACAACCAATTGCAGCATTAGAGCTACAAGCTTGCTTGAACTCTCTAAAAGGCAAGACCCCCGGTTATGATAGCTTATTATACCCCTATTTTAAATAACCTTCCTATTGAAGCGAAATCTAAATTATGTGAACTATATAACATCATTCTCCTTACAAGTGCTATTCCCTAACAGTAAAAAGTCGCAATAATAGTTCCCATATTCAAAGAAGGAAAATACCAACACTGTCCATCTAGTTATATCTGTCCGCCCGATATCTTTACTCCCATGCGCTAGCAAAGTCTTAGAAAAAATTGTAGCAAAAAGACTATTTTGGTTGCTTAAATCAGGCAAAGGAACTATGGACGCACTACTTTTATTAGATCAAAATATCTCGGACAGCCTAAACGCAAAAAACCATATCTCAATTATATCAATCGATGCGGAAAAAGCCTTTGATAGTGTAGGTATGCACTCAATCATGAAAGAACTAACTCAATGGAAAGTCTGGGGGAATATAATTAATTATGTAAAATACTTCCTGTCGAACAGAAAAATAAAAGTCAAAAATAATAAATTCTATTCGGAGATTTGGCCACTAAACAATGAAATCCCACAAGGATCCCCATTATCAGTTTCATTATTTTTGATTGCCTATAATAAACTTAGTAAAATTATAGACGATCAAAAATATTTTAAGCACGAACTATACGCAGACGATCTTGTAGTGTATTCCACCGTTAAAAACTTTGCACAATTTAAAATCAAACTTGAAGACCTAGTAACAGAACTCACAAATTGGGGAAACTTCAGTGGCTCAAAAATATCTGTAATAAAATCAAAACATTTACATATTTGTAAAAAACACAATTGTAATAATTTTGTAATAAACACTAATTCCTTAACTTTCAAAATGTGCCAAATTTATAAATATGAGGTCTTGTTTTTAACTCTAGATACTTGAGGAAAAGTCAATTATTTATTTATTTATTTATTTGACTCATGCTTAACTCAAACACGTTACAAATTTTTTACTTAAAACTAACAGAGTGTAATAAAAGATATTAAATATTACAAAACTAATTAATGTAAAACTAAATTTATATAAAAAAAATCATGCAAAAAAAAAAAAGGAAGATGGAATATTCAATTAAAATAAGAAACAAAATTCATTAACAATATTCAATATAATAATAATTAAAGGTTTAACAAAAAACAAAATTATTAAACAAATTTAAGAATAAAATTGAATATGAAAAATAATAAAAAAAAAAATAAACAAAAATCAATAATAAACTAAAGATAATCCCAAAATTTTACCGATGCAAATATAAATCTTTCTTTAATGTTAATTTGGTTAGTTGAAGGTTAATACAGTGTTTATATTTATTGCATAAAGCCATCATTCTGTTAAGAGGCTCGTATTTACCATAATTGGTATGGTGAAACTGAAGATAAAACATGTTATGTGTTCTTAATCTAGAAACTGGACAGAAAACTACCCTATCAAGTAATTCCTTAGAAATAGTGCTGCCTTTGAGTAATTCTGTTAAAAATATTATATCAGCAACCTCACGACGTTTTTCAAGAGTGTTATGATTTAATAAATTTAGCCGATGCTCATACGGAGGGAGATTGAACGGATCTTCCCAGGGCAGATGACGAAGAGCAAATCTAAGAAATTTCTTTTGGACAGATTCAATCCTATTAACATGGACTTTATAAAATGGATTCCATACCTGGCTGGCATACTCCAAATTGGGTCTTACCAAGCAAGTATAAAGAGAATTAAGAACATAGGGGTCTTCAAATTCTCTTGCCCAACGCTTGATAAAACCCAGCATAGAATTTGCTTTATTTAATATATAGGTATAATGGGGTTGAAATGAGAGTTTACTATCAAAAAATACTCCCAAATCTTTAATTGAAGCAACAGATAGAATAGTTTGATTATTAAAAGAATAAGTACATGATAATTGATTTAAACGACGCGTAAAAGAAATAAAAGCACATTTAGTAATGTTAAGAAGAAGGTTATTATTAACACACCAGTTATGAAAACGGTTTAAATCATCTTGTAAAGCTAACGAATCATCTAATGATTTAATTTTTTTAAAAATTTTCATATCATCGGCATATATTTTAATGTGACTATTGTAAATTAATGAAGTAACATCATTTATCGAAATAATGAACAATAAAGGGCCAAGATGACTACCCTGAGGAACCCCAGTGAGAGCCAAAAATGGGGTCGAAATTATAGATCTAAATAGAATTGAATAACTTCGATCTGAAAGATATGAGGAAATCCAATTTATAAAGTATGAGGGAAAACCTAATTTTCTTAACTTAAAAATGATAATATTATGGGGAAGAAGATCGAATGCTTTACTGAAGTCGGTGTAAATTACATCAGTTTGAAAGCCATCCTCCATATTTTTAAGAAAAATTGATGTAGCCTCAACAAGGTTAGTAACGGTAGACTTATTTTTCACAAAGCCATGTTGATATGGTGATAAGAAGGTGACGCAGTGATCATAAATAGAATCAAAAACAATTAATTCAAAAAGTTTTGGAATCGAGGATAGTTTTGCTATCGGTCGATAATTAGTAATGTCATTTTTATGATCTTTCTTATGAATAGGTCTAATAAAAGCACTTTTCCAAATAGATGGAAAAACCCCAGTAGCTAAAGAGCAATTAAATATGGTGGACAGTGGGCCAGCCAAAGAGGCAGCGCATTTTTTTAAAAATAAGTTAGGGATACCATCACTTCCAGGACTTGGATTATCATCAATTTTATTTATGTAATTCAATACCATGTTAGAATCTATATTAATATTTGTAAGTGTAGTTTTCGGAAAATTTTCAAGGTGAGAGAAATTTGCTTCATTTACAGAAAAGGTTGAAGTAGAGTAACTAGAAGAAAAGAATTCACGAAAAAATTAGCAGATGATTTTGGAGTCATTACTAACAGAATTTTTATAATTGAAAAAGGTTGGGTATTGATCACTTTTTCTTTTAGAGTTTACAAATTTCCAAAATTGTTTTGGATTGGCTTTGATATTCGATGACATATTGCGAACATAATTTGAATAAAGATTATCAGCCAAAAATTTAAATTCATTAAACAAAGTAAGTAGTTATAGTCAGAATTCAAGTTACTTTTGTCAAATTTACGCCAGGCTTTATTTTTTTTATTTTTTAATGTTTTGAGATTTTTATTAAACCAGGGTGGACTGGATGCATTCGTAGTATCAACTACAAGAGGAACAAATTGAGAAATAGAAGACCGAATAATTCCATAGAAGTTATTAACAGAATCATTTAAATTAGAAGAAGGAATAAATGAAAAATTATAAGAGGTCAAAAAATTATTAATATCATCGAAATTAGCTTTAACAAAATTAAAACGATGTGATAAAGAAGATTCAACTTTAGCAGGGGGAAAAGAGGAAAAGGAAAAACAAATAGGGGGGTGGTAAGGATCGATTCTGACTAATTCAATTGGGCAATCAAGAATAACCAAATCGTTCCAGTTCGTAGTGAAAATAAGATCCAATTGATTACCTCTATAATTGAATATCGAAGATACTTGTTGAAAGTTGAAGGAGTTTAAAGAATCAATTACTAAGCACTCAATATTACTAATCAGTTCTTTTGGTACGAAGTAAGGTTCTTCATCATGAGCAATCCAACCGATATTAGGTAAATTAAAATCACCACATAGGATGATATCATCATTTGCGTTGATTTTGCTAATATATGACTCAATTACTGATAAATAATTAGAATAAAGTTCAAAGTTAGAAACTGGTGGAATATAACAGTTAATGATGAATAAATTATTGGATAGCAGTTCAACTTTAATAGCCATAATTTCAGTATTTTCAATTGATTCAGTTTGAGAGCAAGTCAATTCTGAGGAACAAAATGAATTTTTTATTGCGATTAATACTCCTCCACCTTTCGAAGTATTATCCAGAGTACCATATCTATCCTTTCTAAAAACATTAAAAAATGAAGAAAAAAGTTCTAAATTGTTAATTGAAGAAGTAAGCCAAGTTTCAGTTAAAATAAAAATATCAAAGTTTAAAATGGTAGAATTAGAGAGAACCGTTTTCGTTTTGGTACGTAGACCTCTTACGTTTTGGTAATAGATGGATAATTTAGGTAATTTAGGTCATATAGAAATGTTATATAGTTCATTAAATAATAGACTTAATTCTATAAAATTTTAGGTAGCAAATATCTAGAAAGCAACACAAAATCTTTGGTAGATGTAGTTAAAGCGGTTATTCTCTCCAAAATCGAATATGGACTTACAATCTATGGTACAGCAGCAAAAGCGGAGCTACAAAAAATTAAAACAATATATCATGCATCAATACGCTCAGCACTAGGGGCTTTCCGATCCACGCCAATACACATCATCCTTGCAGAGGCAGGACTTCCGTCCTTAGAAGAAAAAATTAAGCTCTCTACCAGGAAGCTAATAATCAAAATTATTTTTTCGGAGGTAGTTGAACTATATGACAAATGTAAAAGAGTCATAGCAAGAAAACGTATACCTAAAAGACCATCAATATTACTACAAGTCATTCTCTTTGCAAAGGAGAACAACTTCAATTTCAAACCCATTAATAGCCCGAGACTACACTTTCCTCCATGGGAACTGAAGCTAGACAGCATCAATTTAAACCTCAGCAACTGAGACAAAAAACAAACAAACTCAGCCTTATTTCAACATGAATTTCGGTCCTTAAGAAACAAATATGCCAAATGGAATTTCACATTCACCGACGGTTCAAAATCCCACTTTGCAACAGCATTCAGTATAGTGGATGAAGATAAAAATATTTTAAAGATTGGTGCCCTGCCTCCATACTCCACAGCCACTCTGCTGAGGCACTTGCAGAACTCGAAGCAGTAAGAATAAAACAAAACGCAAGAGAAAAACATATAATTTGCTCTGACTCTCTTTCAACAATGAAAGCGGTCATTAACGTCAACAACACCGAATAGACTATAGAGGAAATACGGGACACCCTAATAAAAAAACAGAAATTTTTAAAACGTATGTGGGTCCCAGGACATGCGGGCATAGAAGGAAATGAGTTAGCTGATAAAGTAGCAAAAGAAGCGGCAAATTCGCCTCTCGTATCACGCAACCCCACAAATAAATCAGACCTAATGGGAGAAATAAAAAGGGTTACGGAACAGGAATCTTTACTTAGCTAGGTAAACTTCACTCATTTCTGCAAATACATCAACCCCAAGAAAGAACCATTATCCTTCCCAACGAACGGTGTACACAAAATTTAGAACTCTATACAAAATTTAGAACACTATACTGACCCACCAGCACCTTTCCAACAAAGAGCCACCCCCAATTTGTACATTTTGTAACAATCAAGTTATTACAGCTAAGGACATAATTAATGAATCTACAGCAATTGATGCCACAAGAATCCAACAAAATGTACAACAGCTACACTTACTTTTGACTGAAACCACATCGCAAAATATCACAACGTTCTCAAACTTTCTAAAAACACTAAACATTTTCAATAAAATGTAAAAAATAGACATTACTGTTCCACTTCTGTTTCATTACTGTTCTACTGTTCCACAAATTCACTTTTGTTTTATCAAAAAAAAACAAAAAACTTTCAATATTAGAAAATAACTTTAGAAACAAAAACAATAATAAGAAGTAACTTAAATTCATTAATTATAAATTTGGTTTAAAAAATATCTCTTCTAATGTACATTGTAAAAAATATGGCCAAAGCCTTCCAGATGCTAGGGCCACTAATTGTATATATAATAAGTAATTAGTTTTAGTTATTATACAAGTTAAACAACAAATACAAACAAATAATGTCGTATATAATTGTCCCAATTGCGTATAATTAGCTTCCAGAGAATTTTTATATTCTATATTTAAATTAATGATTAGAACATTTGTGTTAAAAGATTAACATCTTGGATTCAATTGTTCAACTACATACAAAAAAAAAACTATATATATCTCTGTTGTTGAGGAGAATTTAATGAATTTAATTTATAAATTTTATGAATATTCTTATATTCATTATTTATTAGTACTGCCCTATGCTCGAAATTTGAGCTATTTTTCGTTTGAATTAACATAAAAAAATTGTTTTATGTAATTTATGTTAGACTAATATTACAAGAAAAATTATTTTTTCCCGTATGCATATACAAAAATTTTGACAAGCACTCTGAAGTTAAGATTTACTCGTAATGTTTGCCAAAAATCAACACTCATTAAATAGGTTTACCTACGAAAATTTTATTTCTATTTAAGACTCATTTATTTTATGAGCATCAGAACTATTGACTGTAAAGCTTGATGTGGATGTTTCCAAAAAACCGGAATATTTCTCAGCAAATGCCGATTCATAGAAAGTATTATGAATATCATTATTTCATGTTTGCAAGTGTCCAAATTAAGCTGCATCTAGAAAATGTAACAAATGTAGTTTTAAATCGAAAAATCTTCATATAAATTGTATACAACCGTGAAATAACTTTCCTGTTTGCACGCTGTCTACATTTTACTTCTTACGTTTCATACATTCTTTCAGAAACTTCGGTAGGAGGTTCGGTATTTAATAAATTATTAGCTTAAAAAGGAAAGGTTTTGTTGGTTCAACCTCCTTAGGAAAGGTTTTGTTGGTTCAACCTCCTCTACTTTAGATAAATGACAATAAATTCCAACATTTTTTACATCTTCGCTTTTGAAAAGAGTACCACAGAATATATGCACATCAAATATGAGTATATCTTACACTCTAAACCGTCCTGCAAATGACAATCAAATTAATCATTTTATCTAATGGTACATATTTTCTACTTAATGTGGAAGACTGTAAGTAAGATTTCAGCGTTGGATTATGGAATGATCCTACATACAAACCGCAAAGTGATATTGATGATTTTGTAAGGGTGTACTTACAAAATGATTAATTTAATTCAACATGTGGCATATCTACTTAATTTCTTCCTTAATTTTTTTTAAATAATATGGAATTTACGGATTAGCTTTAAAAATAGTGTGTCATGCGTTATTTTGAATTTTTCAGCACAGTAATGAACACTTTTAATTATTGTTGCAATTAATTAATACTTAATAGCACGAAAATGATATTGATATATCAACATCAGAAGAAAAAACCCCCTCGCGTTGGAAGCAAAGAAAAATCCCAAGGAAAGAAAAACTGAAAATTATAAGAAATTTAGGAAAGCCATAAATACACAAATCACTACAGCAGAACACAAAATCTCGGAAGAGTATATCTAAATTCTGATTTATCTTTATCTCGACTTTATACTGATTATTACATTGCATGATGCGAAGAACAACATCTCTCATTAGTGTCACCTGACAAATACCAAAGGATTTTCGGATATGAATATAACCTAGGATTCAAGTTGCCGCGCTCAGATACATGCAAAATATGCGACAATTTTGATATGTCTTCATCTCAAATTGTGACAATGATGAATATGCCAGAACAATGAGAATGAAATTAGAGCTTCATCAAAAACGCAATAAGCTGTACAAGATTTTATGAAAGAAAAAATTTAAAAAAATTGAATTGATTTTATTTAATTTAAAAAGGTATTAGACAAGTAATAACATTTGATCTACAGAAAGCGCTTCCTACGCCTATGTAAAGAACAAGCTTGCATTTTATCTAAGAAAAAATTAGACTAACAACTTTGGAATATATGAATGTGGAACAGGAAAAGGGTATATGAACGTCTGATTAGAAAAAACGGCAGCAAGAAGAGGAGAAGAAATAGCTAGTGTTCTTTTTAGTTTCTTTAAAACTCACACGCCCACATCAAAAAAATTCATTATGTTTTCCGATAACTGCGGCGGACACAATTTAAATTGGCATATAATTAATGTTTGTGGTCACAGATGGTAAAGGAAAATTATATGAAAGAAATGAAGATTGGTTTTTAGTTCCAGGGTACACTTTTTTGCTATCTGACCTGAAAAATTTCACATGATGATTGGCTTCAGATAATAAAAAAAAACTAAAAGACAAAATCCTTTAATGATAAAAATGTTACAGAAGACTCTTACTTATTTTTTGTTTCTCAGATAAAAAATTTTAAACTATAATTTTGAATGTTTTTTTTCGAGTCAATAACTAGATAAGCCACATTTTTAGGATTTCTTGAGTGAGGAATAACAAGATAAGCCACATTTTTTTAAATAAACGAGTATTCTTAAAACCTATTTAATTAATTTCTTCCATAAAATATTTTACCGGTTTTGACCCACAAATGGTGAAAAAATTATAATTTTCTGGCTGAAACTGTGATTTCTGGATTTTTTTAAAACTTTTAAACCACATTTTCTAAAAAAATGTGGCGTATCGAGTTATTCCCCAGTGCCTTTCAATTGTACCTATACCTATCTAGTTTTCTACTATCTAGTTTTTCCTTTTAAAATTTAATATGACTCAAATTTTTCATTTTAAAATTTAATATGATTTAAAATTTTTCATTTTAAAATTTAATATGATTTAAAATTTTTCATTTTAAAATTTAATATGATTGGTATTACGTTTCAATAACAAAATATAAATAATTTTACTACAATTGTACCTATACCTATCTACGATCTAGTATCGACGTTCTGAAAATCATAAAAAAAAGGTTCTAAAATCTTTTATTTATATGTATTTTTCTTAGTTTAAAATTTTTAATGAAAAGGAAGATATTTCAACGTATGGCCATAAAGTCCGTGAGACAAAAAATGTTTGTTATGTATAATTAAAAATAGTTTTATTATAATATTTCGTTGTTAAAAATTTCAAATAAAAGTTTTAATTAAAAAAAAAATTATTTAAATAACCAATTAATTTTTTTTTTAAAAAAAAAAACTTTTTAATTTTTAGCAAACATATTATATTTTTATCATAATTTATCTCAAAAAGCAACTGACAATTACTTTATATTATTTCAAAAATCGAATCTGCTTCTTACAAACCACTTATATGATATAAAAGTAGTTACCCAAATAAAGAGCTACAACTTTTTCATAGAAAGTTTTTTGATTCGACGAACTTTATTGTCCCCTTATTTATTATACCCTACAGTTATGAAATTGGAAAAGGGTATATTAACTTTGGTATGGTGTTTGTAACCACCTAAAGGAAGCGAGCTAGATATGGAAAAGTATATATCGATATAGCCATGTCCGTCCATCCATAGGCTCGATAACTCAAAAACCAATGAAGCTATGTTGATGACATTTTAACTGTACGTTACTAGGACTTAAAGTACGGTGGGGATTGCATATGGACGAAATCGACTCATGGGTTCGGATTCTGGACCTTTTTATTGGCCCAAGGTCGAAGAAAATGTAAAAAAAATAAGGATAACTCAACAACTAATGGCGTTTCCTTCATGAAATTTGTGCTGGAGGTTACTAGTAATGACGGAATTGCGTGTGGTCGAGATCGGACCATGGGTTTGGATCCTAGAAGTTTTTGATCGAATTAAGGCCAAAAAGCATACTTCCGAAACCAATGGAGATAGAACCTTCAAATTTGGTAGCAATATGCTTGGTTCTACGTCCTTATAGTCCTTGAAATTTAAGACCAATTGGAGTAGTGGGTAGGGGAACATTTACACAGTTCTGAAGACCTTAAAGCACTATTGAAATTAATAACAGAAATAGCTTAAAATTAAGATAGAACGTTACAATTGTGTACAAGGTTTCACTAGTATTCAAAGAACGAAATCATCGAATTTAGGCCAAACGGAGCATGATTCCTAATCCAAAGAAGTTGGAACCTCCAAATTTGGTATCAGGGTGTCCCTTTCCTTATTCCCTTCCTTATTCCCTTAGTGTCCTCGAAAATTGGAACCAATTGGAGTAGTGAGTCGAGGACTATCCACATAGTTTCGAAAATCTTAAAGCATATTTTCGAAAATAATAAAGATAGTATCTTCAAACAAATGTAAAAGTTTCATAGTTGGCACAAGGGTCTTCTTTACTATTTCCTACGTGTTCCCTTAATTTATGATCAATTGAAATGGTGGTTCAGGTAACTCTCTTAGACCTCCCAAGATATAAAGAATTATCATCAAAATTAATAAAAATAGTATCTTAAATTTAAGATAGGACGTTCCAATTGAGTACAAGGGTTAACTAGTATTGACAGTATGGCAGAGACTTCATATAGGGAAATCGTACCATGGTTTCGGGTTCTAGAACCCTTGAAAAGTTCAAGGGCTAACAAACACAATCTTAAAAAAACCATAGCTCAAAAACTAATTACGCAATTCTGATGAAAATTAAATTCTATTATAATTCTATTAAATATTTTTTTAATAAACGACGAAAATATTTTTTTTTTCAATTTTTATTTTATCATATTTATATTATAATAAATTATTACCATAGGTAAAATATAATTTAGAAATTGTGTACGATACCTAAGTTGTATTGATACCTAATTTATTTTAAAATTTAAATGAATTATATGAAAAGTTGTAAATTTGTCATTGTATTTTTTAAATATATTTATTACATATTTTGATTATTAAATTTTGTTATAAAATGAAAGGGTTGATTATTCTATTTAACATTAAAAACCATCAAATTATATAAATTTTTATATTTATATTATTACAAATAAATATTTCTTTCGAATAACTTTGAGTTTAATTATATAAGAAATTACAAAATTAAGAGAATAAATTTAACAGCTTGATTAGGCGTAGTGTAATGCCCATATAACAAAAAAAGTTGTATGGCAGCTACTCGAACCCTCAGCAGTAGACTAAACAAATTTTGCAGTAACTTTGGCCATTACACTAAACTACTGTTGGCAAAATTTCAGACAACCAGCTTTCATAAGCACAGAATAATGCTCATATATAAAAGAAGTTGTATGGCCGGTGGACCAAAATGGCTAGATTTAAATAGCCCGCTATTAAACCGCTATTGCATAAAGACGAATTTGTGAAAATTTCAAAATTCAAGTTCCTTTGTTTTTTGAGTTATCGTGAGGACGAACAGACGGACAAACGGACAGAGGGACAGACGGACACACAGACAGACGGACACACAGACAGACGGACACACGGACAGACGGTTAGACGGACACACAGACAGACGGACAGATGGGCAGAGGGACAGATGGACAGAGGGACAGACGGACAAACGGATACACGGCCACGCGGACTGACGGGCACACGGACGGACATACATAGCTAAACCGCAATTTATTTAAGAACAGAAGAAGAATTTTTATTTAATTTTTATATTTTATTTTAATATAAAAAAAAATAGTTTTATTTTACTCGTACATATATAAAAAAAAAAAATGTTGTTTGATTTTCATTTTATAACTAAATATTGTAGTAAAAGAAACTACCTATATGGGTATTTCGTTTTGGAAATTTATTGAGTGTTTTGTTAGTAAATGAAAGATTATCATCTTCTTTATAGAAAACATTTTGATTATTCAGTATAGTTTTTCATAATAAGCTTTGCTCTTCTTTGTTCAAATGTAATATATTTATGTGATCAAAAACGTTAAAGTTATTAACTATGTTTGAAAATAGTTCAATAGTATTATCTTGAAAACTTTTTTCAAGACAATTTTCCTCATCTCTTGTCAAAAAGAAAGGAAGAATCGTGTTTTTAGTTTTAACAATTCGATTTTTACAGTCGATAATTGCATTTAAAGAGTCAAGAATCTTGTTGCTGATTAAACCGTTAAAAATTTTGTGAAAATCTATTTCAAGAAATTCGACTGAAAGGTCTTCTTTGAATATTTCAAAAAGTGGGAACTTATATTTTATATCTGCTTGTACTTTGTGTTTTAAAGTTTTAAGTTAAGTTTAACATTAGAATTGAATTTATATTTAGAATGACACAAATTTGGATTTATTTTGCTGAATTCACCTGTGCCGATAATAAATCTCAATACTTTTAAAGGTGTATTGATAATTATATAAGGCATTTGTTTAAGTCAGGCAATTGGCCAGCTTGGATAGGATGCGATATCCAGTCCGTTAGAGCTATTATTATTTCTAGGGACTCTAGTTTGAATTGTTCTATTGGTTGATATTGGTTGATTGTCTAGATTGATTTGTTCTAGTGTCGTTATAAAAAGTTTGGGTGTTTGAATTATTTTTATGAAAGTTGCCTGAGTTTTTGTAACTTTTCCTATATAAATTTAGATTTGCTTGGTTTGAATTATTATATTTAAAATTATTGGGATCTTTGTAATATGTTTTATTAATACTAGAATTTATTCTAATTGAGTGTGAATAATTTGTTTCCTAAAGTGATAATTTTTTTAAAAATTGTTATTATAATTAGGATTTGTTTTAAAATTATCAACACATAAATTTCGATGGTTACCCTCTTTGATAATTTAGACGAAACATATGCTTCGTCTAAATCTTTGGGTAGCCTACTATATAAAATGCTACGTGCGGGTTCAGGTATGCTAGTTTGAAATATTTTTAAAGCTATTCTTTTATTACTTTTTATACCATCACTACTTAAGCTTCCACTTAAAATATAAAGGTTAATTAGTCTACATAAATAGGTGTTAATTCTGTCATAAAACTTTTCAACGTTTGGGGTCACACGACATTTCGTCTAGAAGTGCCTCTGCCGATAGTTTCTTTAACATGGCTTTTGATTAAGTTTTTTTTTATCTCGTCCCAAGAATGAGAATTTAAATTTTTTCGCAATAAAATCCTTGCGTCGTCGATTACCTTGTCGTTGATGTACCCTGTTATAAATTTTTTATTTGTTTCATCAAATGTATTAAATTAAGGAACTAGCATGTCGTTTCGTTCGATTTTTATTCAAAACTTGATTTTATGAATGACTAGCTAATACCAGGTGAGCGTTGCTGCGCCTCTCAATGGCGGAACTTTTGAAACTTTCTGTAATTTAAAGAAGTACTAATACTTTCGAAATTGGATTTAATTTACTTCAAAAAAATTTTTTTTGACCAATCGTAAGACGCACATGTCAGACATCAAGCCTATTAACAGACTCAACTCCTCTTTTAAGGTAACCCACGCCTACAAATTTTGGTGTCAACCGGTCAAACCGTTTCTAAATTAGAGTAAAGAAACGAAAAAATCTGTAAAAAGTCGCTAAACCGCAGGGTTAGCGAAACTCAATCAAAAAAATTTTGAGACTTATTCATTTGCAAAGCAGTACTAAGCTAAATTGGACGGATAATCGTCGGGCCGGCATGGGTTAACAAATTCTAAGTCTGTTAATAGAGTTAACTCCATTCTCAAAACGGAACACGTGCACAATATTTGAAATCGGTCAAACCTTTTCTAATTTAAAGTTAAGTAACGGAGAAGCCTAAAACAAGCTGTTGGGTTTGTATGGGTTAACGGAGGTCAACAAAAATTTTTGAGACTTTCTTTTTATCCAAAGTATTATTTCGCAAAATTGGACACTATTTCCTTCGAAAATCTTTTTTGACCAGCCGTCGGGCCGGCATGGGTTAATAAATTCCAAATCTGTTAATAGTGTCAACTCAATTCTCAAAGAGGAACAACCATACAAAATTTGAAGGAAATCGGTCGAACCGTTGCTAATTTAGAGTAAAGTAATTAAAAAAACTATAATTTTGTTTGATGCTTTTTTTTAGCCAAAGTAATATTTCGCAAAATTGGACAAAATTTGGTTCCAAAATTATTTTAGACCAACCGTTTGGCCGACACGGGTTAACAAATTAGAAAACTGTTAATAGTGTCAAGTCATTTCTGAAGTAGCATCATGTATGCCAAATTTGAAGTCAATCGGTCAAACCGTTTTAATTTTAGGAAAAAGAAGTTTGAATACTTGCACCCCAGCCCCAACTTGGCGGTCTGTTAGAGCAAAGTTTTTATCTCACGATTTTTTTTTGTACGTAAATACCTCTATATACTCTATAATTTTCATGAGTATATACCTCTATAATTTACATGAAAATCGGCTGAGCAGTTTAGGAGCCTATTCGCTACATAAACAAACAAACAAGCATATTTTTTTTTTTATTATGAAAGTTCAAAATTTGTTGGCAGCTCTTATTATAATTTAATTTTTCACTTAAAAATTTATTTTAATTACTTAAATTTGTTTATTAATTTAAATTATATTTTAGTTTTAAATAGATTTAAATTGTTAAAAAAAAAATGATTTAATCATTAAAAAATTTTTATTGATCACTATTTATTATTAAATATACTCGTAATTTAAATTGGTTATATATTTATAATTCTCTTTATAAATATTATTATTTTTATCAATTTTGTTAATTTTATAATTTATAAATCTTTTTGTAAAATTTATTTTATTATGAGTTCATCCTCTTCGACTGCGCCAGTTATGGTCAAATAAAACCACCCTCTTTGATGGTTCTAATAAGACTGAATTTTATTATATTTAAATTTTTTAAAACAGTATTAGCTTAGAAATTAAATGTACATTTAAAATGCACAGTAAGCATTTACTGTGATATTGACTGTACTTACAATAATCATTTAGTCTGTGATATATTCTATAAAAATAATAATACGCGATTTGTTTAAGTGTTGAAATGCTGCGTTAGTAAAAGATGATTTATGAAAAGAAAGAATTAATCAATTTATAGTTTAGGAGGTTTTAGTTATAAGCCGTATATAACTATAACTATATGTTTTTTCATTTAAGATTATTGATAATGATATAACGCATAATTTCATACTAAATAAATACGATTGATATTGACAATCGTAACACACGTAACAAAGCAAATTACAACCGTACATTATTCCGTACTAATACGAAACAAATAATTTCGTATAAAGTTGTCCCAATTGCGTATAATTAGCTTCCAGAGAATTTTTATATTCTACATTTAAATTAATGATTAGAATATTTGTGTTGAAAGATTAACATCTTGGATTCAATTGTTGAACTACATACAAAAAAAAACTATATATAAATCTCTTGTTGACTTGAATTTAATAAATTTTTTACGAATTTTTCATAAACTAAAAATAGCACGAACAAGTTTACTGAATAAAAGTAGTTACCCAAATAAAGAGCTACAACTTTTTTATAGAAAGTTTCTTGATTCGACGAACTTTATTGTTCCGTTATTTATTATACCCTACAGCTATGAAATACGAAAAGGGTATATTAACTTTGGTATGGTGTTTGCAACCACCTAAGGGAAGCGAGCTAGATATGGAAAAGTATATATATTTGTGATCAGCGTGACCTCCTGAGTCGATATAGCCATCCATCCATAGGCTTGATAACTCAAAAACTAATGGATCTATCTTGATGAAATTTTAACTGTAGGTTACTAGGATTTAAAGTACGGCGGGGATTGCATAAAAAAATAAGGATAACTCAACAACTAACTAATGAGGGAATTGCGTGTGGTCGAGATCGGACCATGGGTTTGGATCCTAGAAGTTTTTGATCGAATTTAGGCCAAAAAAGCATAATTCCGAAACTAATGGAGATAGAACTTTCAAATTTGGGAGCAGTGTGCCTAGTCCTACGTCCTTAGAGTCCTTGAAATTTAGGACCAATTGAAGTAGGGTGTCGGGGACCATTTACACAGTTCTGAAGACCTTAAAGCATATCATTGAAATTAATAACCAAAGTAGCTTAAAATTAAGGTAGAAAGTTACAATTGTGTACAAGAGTTCACTAGTATTCAAAGAACGAAATCATCGAATTTAGGCCAAACGGAGCATGATTCCGAATCCAAAGAAGTTGGAACCTCCAAATTTGGTATCAGGGTGTCCCTTCCCTTATTCCCTTCCTTACTCCCTTCCTTATTCCCTTCCTTATTCCCTTCCTTATTCCCTTCCTTATTTCCTTAGTGTGCTCGAAAATCGGAACCAATTGGAGTAGTGAGTCGAGGACCATCCACATAGTTTCGAAAACCTTAAAGCATATTTTCGAAAATAATAAAGATAGTAACTTCAAACAAATGTAAAAGTTTCATATTTGGCACAAGGGTCTTCTTTACTATTTCCTACATGTTCCCTTAATTTATGATCAATTGAAGTGGTGGTTCAGGTAACTCTCTTAGACCTCCCAAGATATAAAGAATTATCATCAAAATTAATAAAAATAGTATTTATTAAATTTAAGATAGGACGTTCCAATTGTGTACAAGGGTTAACTAGTATTGACAGTATGACAGGGACTGCATATAGGGAAATCGTACCATGGTTTTGGGTTCTATAACCCTTTAAAAGTTCAAGGGCTAACAAACATATATCTTAAAAACACCATAGCTCAAAAACTAATTCCGCTATTTTGATGAAATTTAAATTCTATTATAATTCTATTAAATATTTTTTTATTAAAGGACGAAAATTTTTATTTTTTTTATTTTTATTTTATCATATCTATATTTTATTAAATTATTACCATAGGTAATAAATAATTTAGAAATTATGTACGATACCTAAGTTGTAAAATTTATTTTTAAATTTAAATGAATTATATGAAAAGTTGTAAATTTGTCATTGTATTTTAGAAATACATTTATAATGCATTACATATGCATGATTATTAAATTTTGTTATAAAATGAAAGCGTTGATGTTTTTAGTTAACATTAAAAACCATCAAATTATATAAATTTGTATATCATAATATTTAATCCGCTTATTTTTTCTCATACAAATATAAACATCCTTTTTTCGGGTAAACTATGAGACCAATTTTAATGAAACAACAACCAAAAGAAAGGTTTTTTTTGTTTCATAGGACAATGATATTTTTTTAAGAATATTAGAATATCGGCTTATTTTTTCCCATGCAAATATAAACATCCTTTTTTCGGGTAAACTATGAGACCGATTTTAATGAAAAGATAGGTTTTTTTTGTTTTCATAGGACAATGATATTTTTTTTAGAATATTGCGTTTCAGGTGAAAACCCGTCTTTAATTTAACGTAAATTTGAATTTAACGGTCACGCGGTTAAAAGTTGAGATTTACGACTTTCTGTGTAAATGTAATTCATTTTTGGTTGTAACTCGCAGCTAAATCTAAATCAAAAGATTATAGGCGCCGACTTATGTATATCTTTCTGTTTTGTTTAGTTCAAATATTCAAGTAGTTTTCATTTATAACAAACTCTGTTCAATTTTAATTATAATAAACGTTACAATTTTTGCCAAAGAATTAAATTTTACCTAAAAATGTATTTAAACTTATTATATTTAATAATGTTGCTTGATGATTAATTTAGTAATTTCATATTTATTTTTGATAAAAAAAATCCTAAGAAAAAGCAGTATACATAGGCTTGAGGCTAACACATCAAATAAAACTCTAGCAAATGAGTTTAAAGTGTCCATTCTATAATTAGCACATTCTACAATGTTCAAGTCTTAAACTAATTTTTCAAAATTCACAGCATTCTTTTAAAACGACTTTCTTTCATTCTTTTCATTCTTTTATTACGACGAATATAATCTTTCGTCTCGTCATGGTCGTTATAAGCGAGCTCTACTATATGTATTTTTTTTGCTTTAAAAAATTATTTTGCTACTTCGTAAATGTTTGAAACTTTTTGTTAAGTTTCTTATAAAAATAAAATAACTGACTTTTGAAATATATTCTGTTTAAATATATTATATTATTATTTTATATATTACGTTTGAGAGCTGTATAACAAAAGTTGTTATAAAATATGTTAGCAAAAAAATTATAACGAAAAATCTTTCTTAAAAAATAATTTGCAATTTAAATGATTTGATCCTTGGGGCCTAACCAGAATCAACGCTTATAGTGTATAATTGCTAACAAAAAGTTTTAAATTGGTAGTTAAGTACATGGTATTACATGAGAATAATTTAGGGTACCTCGAGTTTTTTAAATTTAAACATTGACAAAGCATATAAAAATGTTATTGATTTTTCTTATGTTGTTATTGTTCTAAAAATAAAATATTTCAAAATAATATTGTTTTTAAAAATACCTATATTTTTTTAAAAAATACATTACATATATTCAAAATAATTGAAATACCTATATGTTTGCAGAAACATAAAATTACATTTCTTAAGAAAAATTATGTGTTCTTTATCAACCAGAATAAACGTGTACGGCGTGCAGTTTCAGTCAAAAAATTTTGAAATAACTAGGTATGTTATGTATTGTACTTCGGAATTTTAAATTTTAAAATTTGACAAAGCGTATAAAAACAATGTAATTGATTTTTCGTATGTTGCTACGATTAAGTTTTCAAAATAAAATATTTTAAAATAATATTTTATTTTTAAAAAAACATAAATTCAAAATAATTGAAAATATATTACATATAGGTATTCGCAAAAAAAAGTTCGCAAAAAAACACTAAAAAATAATCTTCAACTTATATAAAAGTTGACGTATAATTTCTGTCAAAATATTTACAAATAAATAGGTACATGAATATACATGAGAGCAACCAAAATACGCGTAACGCGATGTACTGTCATCGGATATTTAAAATTTACAAATTGACAAATGTTTTTTGGTTTTTCTTATATTTCTAAGATTATGTTTTAAAAAATATCTTTTATTGAAAAAAATTCAAAATGTACCTATTATATGAAATTAATAAAATTTTTTGTACTAAATTAAAACATTCAAATAAATATTTTTGTGTGTACGCGCGTATCAATTTACTGATATATAGATAGACATATTGACGTACTGCCGTATAGAAATTGTACGTCGTATTCTTTAATTTAGATAAAATAAATATTTAATTATTTACTCCTTTCATCTACTCTTTTTCAAGAGGCAGTGTGGTGTGGTGTAGCTGTAAAAAGAGTAGTTTACTCCTGGACAAATAAGTATAATATAAAGTAAAGTAAAGAATTCAGAACCATTTTTGTATATGTACATACATTTGTAGTAAAAATTTCAGTTTTTGAAATGGAGTGCTTATTTGCCTATGTAGCTACTAAATTTAAAAATGGAATAAGAGGAGGAGGAGGAAAAATTTATCAATTTTTTAATTGATTAGTTATTTTTTTTAATATCCTTGTAGGTATGTTATAAATCTTAAAATTGTGATTTTAAAAAAAATCTCGACTTCTGTCAACTTAACTATTATTTTGTATTTTGGCAGCTTCAATATAATATAATTCTAAGTACTTAACTTATTTACTTATGAATTATGATAGGTATGTTAAATTTTGTTGTACATATTATGCTCTATGAATAAGCTTTTTAATTAGGATACAGAATACATACAACATAGTTCAAATCGTACTAAAATGTTTAGAAAAAAGTACAGTTTTCTGTAGGTAGGACAGCATTAACTCGAATTTTGGCTACTTGACTTCAGTAAATATGTATACATAATATGTATTTGTTTAGAAAAATCATCAAATTTTCAGAACATTATATATTTTTTTGTGTAATAAGTGTACTAAATTATACTCTCTTTATAGCGCGTTAAGCTACAGGAATAAAATTCAAAAATACATAAAAACGTTTTTATAATTGAAAAAATTATAAATTTTTTTTTTAAGCAAATTTCAAACGCAAGAATTGTTGACAACATTGTTGCCATACATTTTATTATGTATAGGAAAAAAAAATTATTTTCGTGTAATACAAATTACACAAAACGGATTTTTTATGTACATTTAAAAGCACAAAAAGCTCGAATATCGAGCAAAGGGAGATACTAGTTTATATTATTACAAATAAATACTTCTTTCGAATAACTTTGAGTTTAATTATATAAGACATTACAAAATTAAATAAATTAAGAGAATAAATTTAAAAACTATTGAAATAATTGAAATAATTAATCAAAGGTACTAAATCATTCAACAGTAAACGCACTACAGCTAAAAATCCTGAAAAGAAGTGATTGCTGCGTGTGTGTAAAATTTTTTTGAATTGGATAAAAAGTTTTAAATATGTAATTTTGTAATTGCATTTTACGAATCCATTTATTTTTTAGTTTTAGTATTGTTGTTTAATATTTTTCAATATAAAAATTAGTAAGAATTTTTAATATTTTCGAATTGATAAAATAATTAGAAAATGTTTTTAGTATTATAAAGTCAATTTCGTTAGCTATGTCAAACTAAAAACTAATGCAACCGTACCAACTCTAAACATTTAAGGGATATATTTTTGTAAATCCTATAAAGGCAGATATCTTCAACCGGTTTCAGATTGAAAATAGAGGCTGTAGCTTCATTACCCTCTCAAAGTAAGACAAATTTTTGACACATATTGAAATCTAATATTGGAGCTTTCAAATTTGTATATCGCAAAAAAAATTTGGTCATGTATTCAAGTTACCGGGGTTTTAAAATAACAAAATTTAAATTTTTTTACTAAATGTTTTGTTAATCGACTCCTGCTAATTTCTGAGGATCTAACTCTTCTTAAAATTTTAAGTCTCCTCATCCCATTCAGAAGATATGTGGAGCCAAAAATTTTGTAAAAATTGAGTTTTGTGTAACGGTAATATTTAGAGTACCGAATGGCAATCCTATAGAATTGACTTTTAGAAATTTATAAAGCTAATAAAAGCAGCTGTTTTTAAAAAACTTTCCTTTTTCACACATACTTTCAGAAACTTCGGTATTCAATAAATTATTAGCGGAAAGGTTTTGTTGTTTCAATCTTATCTAGTTTAGATAAATCAATTCGAATTAGTTTACGCGTCTTGTAATTAATTAATATTCAAATATACGCTAACTCCCTTCTATTGAACTAATACTTTTTTTTTCCTGTTACTCCTCGTGAGAGCATAGGGCATCAACTAGCCTCCTCCATTGTTCTCTATCATTTGCGCTCGCCTTCATTTCTTCCCAAGTTAGTCCATGCTTGGTTAATTCAGCAATTGCTCTTCGACGCCGGGTGTTATTGGGTCGACCTGCGCAGTCTGTTGCTAACATCTTCTTCTGTGCCTCCATTTGTTGTTAGTATGTTGCCAAGGTAGGAGAAGATATCAACATATTCGACTGTTTGGTCTTCTAGTTTGGTAGTCTCTGTGTTGGTGTTATTTATTCTCATGGCCTTGGTTTTATCTATGTTAATCTCTAACCCGACTTTACGTGCTGCTTGCTGGAGTTTTTCTGCTTTGTGTTGTATGTCACAGAACCTATGCGCCAGCAGACATATATCATCTGCATAGTCGAGGTCCTCAAGCTTCCGTGAGAGATCCCATCTTATACCCTTTCCAGAAGCGCCTGCTTCTAACATGACCTCATCTATCACAAGGGTGAACAGTAGTGGTGAGAGTGGGCATCCTTGTCTGACTCCGGCATTAGTGGTGAATGTGTTGCTTATGTTATAATTGTGTAGAACGGCAATTTCTGCAACTTCATACATAGCTTCTATTATTCGTATTATTTTCTCGGGTATTCTTTTCCTTCTCAATGCATTGCATAACGCCATACGGTGAACTGTATTAAAAGCTTTCTTGAAGTCAATGAACAAGAGGTATAGTGGAGAGCGCCATTCTACCGATTGCTCTATGACCAATAGGAGCGTGTTTGTGTGGTCCGTACAGCTTCTATTATACGTTGTGTGGTCCGTACAATATCCAGCTTGTTCATCTCTTTTGTTTTGCTCTTTTTCGGCTTGTATTCTTCGATTTAGTATGGTTGCGATAACTTTGTATATGATATTCAGCAGAGTTATACCCCTCCAATTGTTGCAGTTTTGCAAGTCTCCTTTCTTGGGAAGTTTCACAATTAGACCTTTTTTCCAGGAGTTTGGTAGGCGTTCTTCGGTCTAAGCTTTTGTGATGTGAGGTGCTAGTATTTCGGATACCGTTTTGGTCTTTGATTGCTTGGTTTTGTATTTGTCTGCGGTTTGTAATTTTACCTATTTGTAAGTATAACTCTCTTGGGTTGTTCTGAATAGCAGCTCTTTCCGCGCTTGTTGCGAGTTTTTCGAAGTACTTGCGAAGTTTATCCCTCCTTGCAGCTTTC
The DNA here is from genome assembly GCA_963082915.1 of Dolichopus griseipennis. NCBI lineage: Eukaryota > Metazoa > Arthropoda > Insecta > Diptera > Dolichopodidae > Dolichopus > Dolichopus griseipennis. The sequence continues at coordinate 138,609,678 of OY720441.1, forward strand.
TTTACTTGTTTCGCTATTGTTTTGTATTCTGTTGTTATAGCTCTGGTAGCTCTATGACAGATACGCTGCTTGAGCTCTCTTCTTTTCTTTATCAGTTCCCATGTTTCATCACTAATCCAATTTTTTCTCTTTGGTTGGATAGTGCTGTGCGGTTGTTCTGCGATCTGATTTATACTCGTAACAACATCTTCCCAATTCTGCGATGCATTTGGATGTATGGTTTCTCTAATGGTGGTGCACATCTTGGACTTAATTTCGGTATTCTGCAGCTTCTGTAGATTTAAGCGTTTTCTTCTACTGGTGTTGCCGTTTCTAATTATTTTTAGTTTTAGCTTGAAGTCACCTGTTATCAATTCATGATCACTATTGATGTCACCACCTCTCCTATTTCTAACATCTGTCATTGAGGTTCTCCATCTTCTGCTTACACATATGTGGTCGATTTGGTTTCTGGCGTTACCACTTGGTGTAGTCCACGTATATTTCTCTATATTCTTGTGGGGGAAGAGTGTACCACCAATCGTGATGTCCAGCCGATGGCACAGTGGTTGAGGTGCCGGCCTTTCATGCCAAAGGTCTCGGGTTCGATCCCTGGCTGGGTAAAAAACAATAAATATAAAATATAGCATATAAAAAATATATAATAATAACTTATAATTTATAATTAATATCAAATTAAAATCTAAAATAGAAAAATAATAATTAATAACAATAAAAAAAAAAAAATATAGGGTATTACCTATAATCGTGTTCCTGGTATAACCTAAAGCTTAATAACAAATAATAAAATAAATTTATCTATAATATATGCATATGTCAAATTGACACCAGTGACACATGAATATTAGACATGACATAACCCAACAAACATCTATTCTGTACGTCAAGAGAAAGGGTATGAAAGAAAATCGCAGTAACACCTTGCGGAGAAATTTGGCGTCGTCTTTTCCACAAGGCGTGAGATGGAAAAATCATGTGGAATAGCTACAGCAGACTAATCACTTGCTTAGTGAAAACAGAAGGATTCTTGAAACAGAAACAACGCCTCGGATAAATAATGGAAATTGAACTAATATATTTAAATACTATTCCATTCAAAAATGGATAAATTTAATTATAATCAACATTTTCTACATTTCCATTCGCTATTGAAAAGAGTAACACATAATACATGCACATAACATATATAAGTATATTTTACACACTCAAATTACTCATTTTATCTGGTACATAATTTTATACTTAATGTGGAAGTCTGTAATTTTTTCCAAGCATTTTTAGTACAATTTAAACAATGTTTTATGTACGATGTACCAAATACCTATGCTATTAGTTAGATAAATTACTCAAAAATGTTTTATTAATGCAATACAATTTAACTAATCATAGTTCATAACAAAAGTAGAAGGTACGTATTATGTTATTATGAAGGTGCCAGAAGTGGCAATATTATAGTGAAGTTTAAAAAGTCAAAATTTTTTTTTCTTTCACATCATTTACAGAAATTCCACAAATGTTAATAAAATTCTTTATAATAAATAAATAAAATTCTTTAATAATACTAAGAATAAGTACCTATACCGATTCACTACTAATTAATTTTATTATTATTATTATTAAATATTTTTTATTTAACGGGCTTTCTAACGCTCATTTGAGTTTTCTAATTAATTTTGTTTTTCATTTTAAAATTTAATATGATTGGTATTACGTTTCAGTAACAAAATATAAATAATTTTACTACAATTGTACCTATACCTATCTACAATCTAGTATCTACGTTTTGAAAATCGTAAAAATCGGTTCTAAAATCTTTTATTTATATGTATTTTTCTATGTCTATGAAGTCCATGAGACAAAAAGGGTTTGTTATGTAAAATTAAAAATAGTTTTATTATAATATTTCGTTGTTCAAAAATGTTGTGAATTTTTTCTAAACCAAAAACTAATGCAATGCAAGCTAAAAAATTTGGATGGCTATTTTAGTTACAGGTGCTTAATCATAGCAAAATTATAAATTTCGAACAGCTCCTAAACAGGAGGCGTGACGAAAAAATTTTGATTTCACTATTATTCATAATTATTAAATTGATGAAATAACTAAACTATAATATTATCATTTATTTTTATATATGATGATAAAATACTCAGAAATTCTATATAATTTTGAAAATGTGTTTTTTAAAAACCCTTGGTTTTTTTCTTCACTTGTTTAAGGTATCAATTAGGTAAATTTATTCTAGTTAATTTATACTACAATAAATTTAACTATTTTGCAGTGTTTTTCTTCCCTTCGAATTTATTATATTCGGTTGTAGACCGAGAACTGAAATATATCATTTTTATTATGTTCTACTTCTTTTTCTGGAAAATATCTTTACTAATTTGGATTATTAAGCAAGCAAAGAATATAAGAATGCACGAATTTATAAAATGCTTTGATGTTCATATTGGCTAGATCTCTTCTACTGTACGGATGTTGGTACTGGTTCCTTCATTCATGAAGCTAGGAACTTAGATGTGTTTTCACAAACTTTTGAAGTTTTTATAGATTGCTTGATAATCACATTTTTAAACACCGGTAACTTGAATACTTGTCTAAAATCTTTTAAGATACAAAAATTAAGACTCAAGTATCATGTTTAAAAATTTGTTAAATAGTTATCTATTGAATATTGGGCCTTTAAAACTAAAAATGTTTTAATTTTTTAACCTTATTGTAAGTTTGTATATATTTCCAAGGCTAAACTTTAATATTGAAGTTCTAACACAGTATTTTAATAGCCTTTTTTAATTTCATTCGCCTTATATTTCAAATTTATATTTTGTTATAATTCATAATTACTTTTGGATTAATAATACATAAATTATAATATTAACAATCTAATTTTAGCACATTTTCCAAAAATTTTGTTAAAGTGTGAGTAGTATAGATATGAGGTTCGTGGAAAAAAAGCTCTAAAGCTCTTAAGCTTTAAATTCAAAGATAATAAAGCTGGTCCGTTACGTTTGAAAATTACGCTAAAAGTTTTAAACTTAATTTAATATTTATTTGAAAAATTTAAAGTTTGGTTTTGAATTCAAAACTAATAAAGCTCGTCTGTTACATTTGAAAGTCAAGCTTAAACTTAATACGATATTTTTTTTTAAGTTATAAAAAATTTTTAAATTTTGGGTTTAAATTCAAAGCTAATACAGCTCATCCGTTACGTTTGAAAATTAAACTGAAAGGTTTAAAAAAGCCATGTAAATTTTTTATTTAATTGTGAATTTGACAAAAAAGTTTTGAAACAAATAATAACAAGCTTAACCTGGTTTGGTTTAAGGACGAACTTATTAAACTTAAACTTAATTCGATATTTTTTTGAAAAGTTATAAAACAATTTTAAAGATGGTTTTGAATTCAAAGCTAATAAAACTCGTTCGTTATGTTTGAAAATTAAGCTGTCAACTGAAATTTTAAAGTTAAAAAGCCTAAAAATTTATGAAATTTTTTTGTTTGAGCATTAACTTAACTAAAAAAATTTTGCAAAAAGGAAAAAAATAAACTTTTGAAACTATATTAATAATAAAAGCTGTGATCATGAAATACAAATTTCCAACGTTATCAAGTTCAAGTTAAAAGTAAACTTTTTATTTAATTGTGAACTTATCTAAAAATGCAAATAATAACAAGCTTAAACTACTTTGGTTTGTTTAAATACAAAATTATTGGAGTTTATTTTCTTTGAAATTATTGTATACACAGTTAGTTAGGAATAATTAAATATATAAATAATTTAACAATCTTAAGTGTAATATCAAATACATATTAAAAAATAATATTATTTACATTACATTTCCTTTAAAGAATAGTGTTCCCATGAATAAGTTGTCACTTAATATATATCTTTTTTCATCTGAACTACTTAAAGCTATTTTGTTAAGATTCTATGTATAAATAGTGTGTAATTTCGATCTAAAAACTTTCATATTTCTATAAATAATCAAATTATGAAATAAAGAACTTTTATAATCCTCTATATTTAAGTCATTAACAATATATTTTGTAACCCCTTTTTTATACCCGTATGACTATATAGTCAAAGGGTATAACAAACTTGCCATTACGTTTGTGACGCAGATAAGGAGGGGGGGGGGGGTAGATATAGACTCAAGTGTATGGATCGGATCAGAATCGAAAAAAAAATCGATTTAGCTATGTATGTCCGTCCGTCCGTCCGTCCGCACGATAACTCAAAAACTAAAGGAGCTAGGATCTTGAAATTTTCGCAAATTCGTTTTTTTGCAATAGCCGTCATCGCTATTTAAATCCAGCCATTTTGGTCCATGGGTTCGGGTGGCTGCCATACAACTTCTTATTTTATATGAGTATTTCTCTGTACCAATTACAGCTACGTGTCTGAAATTTTGGCAAAAGTAGTTTAGTTTTATGACCAAAGTTTCTGAAAATTTGGTTGGTCTGTTGCAGTGAGTTCGAGTAGCTGCCATACAACCCCTTCTTTTATATGAGCATTACTCTATACCCATTAAAGCTGGGTGTCTGAAATTTTGCCAAAAATAGTTTAGTGTAATGGCCAAAGTTACTGCAAAATTTGGTTGGCCTACTGCAAAGAGTTCGAGTAGCTGCCATACAACTCCTTCTTTTATATGAGCATTATATTTCACCTAATAAAGCTGGTATGTTTGAAATTTTGCCAAAAGTAATTAATGTTTATAATAATAATGATATAATGTTTATGTAACGGTCATACGGGTATCCCAGAGTTGACACAGTCTACTCTAATACACTCTTCCTCGTTTTTAAATGCTTTCATTTTCAAAAGTTTGAAGAAAATTCATTTTTGATCTTAAACCTATAAATTCAGGAATTATTTTTCCATCCATTTCATCTTTAAATAGACCTAATACTTTCTTATTAAGCTGAGGAAAGTTATACGGGTTATCTTTTGCATAATCTGACGTATCAAAGTGTTGAATCAGATCTCGTTTTATGTCACTATAAAAGTTTTCCGTTGTTATTGTATGTATAAAACTATCTGTATCTATATAATAAAGAGTTAAATTATAGTGAAAATTATACATTAAAATTTTAGGCTGGTCTAAATTTTATGACTGGTCTAAAATTGTGAATCCTATATAAATCGGTTTATTGTAATGTATTATAGTTTTCCTTAACTCTATAGCCACTAGATTTGACTTAATCACTGAGACACTATTGAAATTAGATTTTGCTATTAGAGCTCTAACTCCTAAATGAATTCCTTTGCTTTCCCATGAATTAGCTATTTTAATTATTTTTCTATTATCAACGTTTTCCATTGTTTTACCAAACTCATTTAATTTTTAATTATTCACTAATTATTCATTAATTTAAAAAAGTTTTTTTCAAAGGTATTTTTAGCTTTTTTTCTATATTCAGTATTTAAATTAATATACTTCATTAACCAATCACTGTTTAAATTTCAAAATTTAAACAGTGATTGGTTAAAAACAAATTGGTTAGAAACAAATTAAACTAACCCGTTTTCAAGACATTGCTTGAGATTTCTATAATGGGTTATATATTATCTATATATTGTCTCTTGTTATTTAAATTGGTTAACAATTTTTTTGCTTTCCCTGTTGGAGGAATACTATTTTCAGGGTAAAAGGTAAATCATTGTGGAGGTCGTGAAGATTCTCTGGATAATCTACATCTACTTCTAATATATAACCAATATCCGAATTATCAGCTATTTCTAAAACGTTTGTTGAGTTATTAACCCACTCAAAATCTTTATATCTCTTTGAATCTTTAGAAAGTCTTGATAAATTACATACTGTAATATTTGTATTGAATTTTTCTATCATATATTTATTATTGCCTAAAGAATGACGCAAAGAACATTGACTGATACCTCCACGTATTCCTGATTTTATAAAATTATACATGTTTAAATCTGTAAATAATTCTAGCTCTATTTCTGTGAATTTAAGCATTGCTTGCCAAGAGAGACCTGGCAAGCAATGCTTATGATGCTTTGTGCTTTAAATTATAAATATTTCTACATTTTTTTCTAAAATTTTCAAAAACGTCGGCTAATTTTAACACATTTGTTTTTAAATACAATTTTTAATAATCTAATTAATTTTGACAATTAAAAGTATTCCATACGGTAATTGCATGATTATTATCTTCTATCGAACAGTGAGTGTTCGTAATTTTTTTTATAGAACTCTGTTTGCGGTGGTAACTTTTCTTCTTCTAGTTTTTCCCAGCTGTTCAAATAATCAAATGGAAAAACTCCTTTTCTAAGCATAAGATCAGAATTATTTCCAAAAGAATTTAAAATGTTTTGCAAACTATTTTTATCTATATCTTTAGCAAGACTGTCGAAACTAGCGGCAATAAAACGAAAACTATCTAAAAATCTAATATCAAAAGTATAGTTGTCTTCAGAAACTATAATTTTTTATACGATATGTATTTTTCCTTATTCAAAGGAACGACCGATTTATGTTTAATGACTTAAATAAGAAATGGCAATCATATGCTGAGAAATTATGAAAAAATACAGGGAAATATGAAGGTTTTCTATATAAAATATTACAACTAAGATGTGCAGGAATTCTATATTAACCGCTAAAATGACAACGGCCCCTTACTCGATTAGTAAAGTCTAAAAACTTACGGCAAATGTGACATGTAGGTTCCGTTAACTGCCTAAGTTCTTCATCTAAAGTCATTTTGGTCATCGGTTTTGGATTTTTAAAATATGTTAAGTAAAGAATTGTATAGTCCTTTGTTAATAAAGATAAACACATCAAATTTAAGAACTAACTTTTTAACAAAGTCGTAGGCACAAGTTGGTCCAATGCACTCTACATACTTATTTAGAGAAGCATCTAATGAACATTCTATAAAATATGAAAAGGCTGCAGGGACGTTTCTTGAATATTTGTTGTAAATTTCTCGCTCGAAACAAAACTTTTTTTTTCAACGAATTTAAAATTTTTTTTTTTTTTATTTTATTTTTTTTTTAATTTTTTTTTTTTTTTTAAATTTTATTTTTTTATTTTTTTAAAGGTGTTGTCGATTTAGGTTGATAATCGTACATAAATAAGGAATTTTTTTTTTTTTTTTCCTTGTTTTTTTTCTTTCTAATTTCTAACAAAATTATCAACTTTAACGTTAATTTTTGTAATATTCGCGGTTTACAAATGAACCTCCATGCCGTTGAGGGTCATCTTAATTCAATTAAAACGGGAATCCTTGCTCTATGTGAAACTCAAGTTAGTTGTCGCAATGTTAACTTCAATACTAACGGCTACTCACTCGTTTCACACTTCGCTCCCAAAAGAGGCATCGCCATCTACATAAAAAAAGACATTGCTTTTAACACTCTTCAAGCCCAACTTTGGGTCAAAATCCATGTTGAAAAGCATGATATACATTTCTGTTTTCTATACAGATCACCCAATTCAAGTGAACAAGAAACTGTTATGAAAATTGAAAACCTTTCAAACCAGATCAATGTAATTCTCGATTGTTATTCTGAGACTGAAATTGTTCTGCCGGGGGAAATTATTGTTCATAACAAAGACTGACTTCATTTTTCCAGTACCTCTTCTCCGAGTAAAAACTTCATTGGGAAACAAGTTGAATTATTTTCCACACGATTTCACCTTTCTCAACTTGTTTAAAATCTCACTAGATACCCTGACCATGCTGATCAAGAAGGTCACCGCTTGGATCTGTTTCTAACCACACACCCTGAAAAGTATGTGTTTTCAGTTGGTTGCTCCCTGAGGGGCTCTGATCACTGTTTGGTCGATACAAGCTTCCAGTCAGGCTCGGTGTCCAACGAAGAGTCCCTTCCCAAAAAATTAGTATGTCCTTATAACCATGCTAACTGGGAAGGTCTGAACAATTTTTACAAAACCTTTGATTAGTCACTGTGCTTCCGTGGTAGGAATGTTGACTTTGCTGCAAATGCAATTAGTGTAACTATTCTACTTGGAATGAGATTATTTATACCTCACTCCATGAAATCTATTAAACGGAAACTCAAAACTTGGTTTAATCGCATTTGGAAATAAGCCATTCTAAACAAAAAGGAAGCCTTCAAAAAGTACCGGGACAGTGGTTTGGAGACTCACAGGGCCAACTATATAGTGGTTCGGAACAGATGTATGAGAGTTATCAACAAGCAAAAATTCTTGTTCAACCAAAGGTTAAAACGAAATCTAATTCACATGCCCAAGAATAGCAAGTCCTTTTGGAGTTTTGTAAAAAATTTAAAAGTGGACAAAAGCGGGTCTTCTTTTCCTCCACTTGTTGATATTAAAAACCACATCGTATCAGGTTCAAAATAAAAAGCGAGTTTGTTTGGCAAACAGTTCGCTTCTAACTCGCCCATGCTTCAGTCGTCTATAAGACCTCCATCTATTCCAGAAGTTGGTTGCTCCTTTGGTGGAATATACTTTAGGACGATAGCAGTGATGAAAATCTTGAAGAATCTTGATACAAAAAATTTAGCCGTTCCGAACAGTATTACAACTACCGTCCTCAAAAACACATATACCTCCATTTCAAAACCTCTGCGCAACCTTTTCCATCGTTCCTTTACTTCGGGTATTCATCCTACCCAATGGAGGTTGCACATGTTTTTCCAATTACTGAAAAAAATATAAAACCGATCTCTCTAACTACCGACCTATTGCTATTACTTCGGTCTTCTCCAAAGCTTTGGAAAAAGTTATAACCTATAAGATTAAAACATCTTGATCGTAAAGATTTGCTTCATGATCGACAATACGGGTTCAGAGCCCGTCGTTCAACTGGTGATCTCATGATCTACCTGTGCGAAAAGCTTAATATCAGTCTTCACCATTCTGGCGAGTCTGTTGTTGTGACTTTGGATATTTCTAAAGCTTTCGATCAAGTTTGCATGATTCTTTATTAGCAAAATTCAGGGCTTTAGCTCTAGGTAGGGTTTTTGTTAAATGGATTGGAGATTTCTTTTCGAATCGCACGATTCGTGTTCTTGTCGATGGATATTCATCCAAAGATTTTAAAAGAAATGCTGGTGTCCCTCAGGGATCTGTTTTATCCCCCAGTGTTTTCCTAATATTTATAAATGACCTACTATCAATAACCTCCAATACAATCCATTGCTTTGCAGACTACAGTACCGTTGTTGCCTCCTATGAATTTCATAGCCGCTGTAACATTAATCAACAGATTATTGTTTTTTCAATCAGAACAGCAAAAAATTTCGCTATAAGTGAATTAAACAAAGATTTAATTAAAATCCAAAAATGGGGTGAAATCAACCGGTTTCATTTCAACACCAAAAAAACCCTATGTTGTCCAGTTTTGCGAAAAAGAGCAACAACTATTCCGGACCTTTCTTTTCAAGGAGAAGCTTTGCAGCATACGGAATATTTGGCAATTTTGGGGATTGAGCTAAACCAAAAACTAACTTGGTCAAATGATATTTTTGGAGTAGCTAAGGACGCTGCTAAATATTTAGGTTTCTTGTATCGCTGCAAAACTTACTTCTCATCCTCTGATCTCCTCCATATCTATTAAAATTATATTAGGCTAAAAATGGAGTATAATGCACATATTTGGGCTTGTGCTCGCATTGCGGCTCTGGGATATCTCGATAAAGTGTAAAATAGGCCTATACGTCTTATAAATGATACCAGTGTTACCTCAACGCTCACTCCACTCAACCATCGTCGCACTGTTGGGTTACTGACCTTATTTTATGGATTTCTTGTAATGACTAACACCTATTACAGGTTCCCTCCTAAAGTTTGGTTTTGGTATGTTAAAATCATACAACTACCCAAAGAAACACCGCATAGTTTCAATGGGTGGCTTTCGAGCTTTCCATTCCCTCGTAAAAAAAAACAAGTAAAGAAACAGTAAGTCAGTGCAACCGACTTAGAAATACCCTACACCTATTTGGTTCAAATTTAATGGGAAGTCCATAAGTAATTTTAAAGCAATAAAAGCTGTTATTAGTTTGGTCGTAAAATATAGCTAACCAAATTAACTTTATAATACTGAAAACATTTTAGACCATCTATAAAAAAATATTACAAATTCTTTCTAATTTATCGATTTAAAAATATAAAATAACAAAAAAACTTGACAACTTTTATCACTTTTTGTGAAATAAATAACATTTTTTCAAATTGCAATTATTTCAAATTGCTAGTTTATGTACCTATCGAAAAGCTTATAAACGCAAAATATGCAATAAATGTATTTCTAAAATATAATTACAAATTTAGAACTTTTCATATAATTCATTTAAATATAACAATAAATTTTACACAAATGCAGCAAGTACCTTTGAATATAGCTTAAATATTGTACACAATGTCTAAATTATATATCACCTATGGTAATAAATTTTATTGAATTAATGAAATGATATAATGAAAATTAAAAAAAAGGAATTTAATATGTTTTATGGTAAAATTCTTAGCCTTTTAAAAAATATAAGTGTTAAATAAAAACGGAAATAGGAAAGAACCCTCGTGTACTAAATTTAAAGTTTTTATCTTCATGAATCTCGAAGATAAGCCTTTTAATTTTGGGAAATCTTAGGAGCCACCTGAACCACCGCTACAATTAAGTCTAAATTTCCAAGTTGCCAAATTTGAAGTTTCTGCATTTGTTTCAAGTTACAATCTTTATTAATTTCGAAAATATGCTTTAAGGTCCTCGGAACCAAGTGGCTGGTCCCCACCCACTACTCCAATTGGGCTCAAATTTCAAGGAGACTAAGGAAATCGAAAGCTACACCCTGATACCAAATTTGGAGGTTCTATCTTCATTGGTTACGGAATTATGCTAGTTTGGCCTAAATTCGATCAAAAACTTCTAAGTTCCGAACCCATTGTCCAATCCTCACCGTACGCAATCGTCGCCGTAGTTTCATTACCAATAACCTAAAGCACAAATTTCATGAAGATAGCGTTGTTGAGTTATCGTGGTTTTTTATATATGTTCGTTAGCCCTGAAACCGATTAAAACGTCATGAATCCGAACCCTTGGGTTGATTTCCCCCTTATACAGTCCGCGCTGTACTTATAGTACAAGTTAACCCTTGTACACAATTTGAACGTTGTATCTTAATTTTAAGTTACTATTTTTAGTAATCTCGATTATAAACTTTTAATCCCGAACTTACGCATTCCCCGAAGTAGTTTCTTTATTAGTAACCTACAGTACAAATTTGGTGAAGATAGCATCATTAGTTGTTGAATTATCGTGATTTTTTATATATGTTCGTTAATCCTTCGGTCTATTAAAAGGTCCAGAATCCAAACCCATAAGCCGATTTCGCCCATATGCAATCCCCGCCGTACTTTCAGTCCTAGTAACCTACAGTTAAAATTTCATCAAGATAGCTCCATTATATTTTGAGTTATTGTGCCTACGGACGGACGGACATGGCTATATCGACTCAGGAGGTCACGCTGATCACAAATGTATATACTTTTCCAAATCTAGCTCGCTTCCTTTAGGTGGTTACAAACACCATACCAAAGTTAATATACCCCTTTTACCTATTATTAGGTGTAGGGTATAAAAATAAACAAAAAACAAGTAAAGAAACAGTCAGTCGGTGCAACCGACTTAGAAATACCCTACACCTATTTGGTTCAAATTTAAGGACATATCCATAAGTCATTTTAACACCATAAAAGCTGTTATTAAATTGATTGTAAAATATAGCTAACCAAATTAACTTTATAATACTTAAAAACATTTTCTAATTACACTATCTATTAAAAAATATTACAAATTACTATTTAAAAATATTAAAAAACAAAAAAACTTGAAATAAATGAAAATATATTTATTCCAATTCAATTACAAAATGAAAAAATTCTAATTATTAAATTTTGTGATAACAAGTAAAGAAACAGTCAGTCGTTGCAACCGACTTAGAAATACCCTACATCTATTTGGTTCAAATTTAATGGGAAGTTAATAAGTCATTTTAAAACCATAAAAGATTTTATTAGTTTGTTCTTAAGACATTGCTAACCAAATTAACTTTGTAGTACTAGAAAACATTTTCTAATTACTTTATCTATTCAAAAATATTCCAAATTCTTACTAATTTATCTATTTAAAAATATTAAAAAACAGAAAAACTTGAAATAAATGAAAATATATTTATTTCGATTCAATTACAAAAGTTAAAAAATTTGAATTATTAAATTTTGTGATAAAAAGCTAATCAAAGCATAATATATTTAATAATTCAAATTTTTCAATTCGATCAAAAGCTTCTATAATCCGAACTCATTAACCAAATTCGACCAGAACCAATTCTGGTGATACTTTCAATACTAGAAACCTACAGTTTAAATTTCTTCAAAATAGCGGCATCATTTTTTGAGTTATGCTATTTTTAAGATATATGTTTGTTAGCCCTTGAACTTTTCAAAGGTTCCAGAATCCGAAACCATGGTACGACTGCGCCCATATGCAGTCCGCGCTAAATACTAGTGAACCCTTGTATACAATTGGAACGTTTTATATTAATTTTAAGTTACTATTTTAAATAATTTCGATTATAAGCTTTTAAACCTTGGTAGGTCTAAGAGGAGTACTAAACCACCACTCCAATTGATCCCAATTTAGGGGGCCACACAAATAGTAAAGAACATCCTTGTGCCAAATTTGAAGCTTTTACATTTGTTTCAAGTTTATTTTTTTTTTATTTATTCATTCATTTATTCATTCATTTTATTCTTTACACTTCTCATTACTTTCTTAAAACCTAATAACAAATTATATAAAATATAACATATATAGTTACATCAATAATTCAATAATAAAATTACAATAAATCGATAGTTCAATAATATAGTAAATGCAATATTAATTAAAAGAAAATTCAAAAAAACAAAAAAGTACTTAAATAGAATAGAAACTAAGTAAGAATAAAAAAAAAAAAATAAATGATTAATGACATTTTGTATTTTAGATAAAATAGTTTTAAATGCCATATTATAATTCTTTAATTTGCACAAAATTCCTGAAAAATGGTGGGGTGTACCAATTAAGATATTAAAAATTAATAAGTATCAAAAGAAAGAAAATAAAAACAAAATATAACAAAATAAAAAACTTATTTGCTAAATAGAAGCTCAATCAAAACATTACATCAAGCAAATCTTCAACCTGATCAAAATTAAAATCAAATAACCAATGTTTCAGTGCTTTAATAAATTTGCTAAAAAATCGACATTTTCTTATGTACAAAGGTAATATGTTAAACAAGCGACATGCAAGAATACTATAAAATCTACGATAACACACAGTACGGAAAGTTGGAACATTCACATAGAACATATTATTAGTACGCAAGCGATAAGTACTTGAAAATCTATTATTTAAATATCCAGATCTGATAAAGAACATTTTTAACACTTTGTAATAATACAAATGACGAACGGGCAAAATTTTTGTTTCTTTGAAAAGATGAAAACTATGATGCAAACGTTGTTTTTTACATACTTTTCTTAACACATTCTTCTGTAAAATAAGTATTGGTTGTATCTTGTACCAATGAGCTCCTCCCCAGCATGTAATACCATATTGCAATTTGGATTGGAATAAGCCATAATAGAAAGTCATTAAAACTTCTGTAGAACATAATTCCTGTAAACGAAAAAAACTACATAGGGTGGAGCGAAAATAACTTTTTAGCAATTCTGTATGGGGAGCCCAGCTCATTTTATTGTCAATAGTAACACCTAAATATTTAAACTGTTCCACAATTCCTATGTCAAAACAATTAATACTACAAAAAAGGTTACTATTGAACGAACAAACAGAACTGCTACATGTACAATAATTAAAAGTTAATTTATGCCTTTCACATTCAGGGGCATGATATTTAACTTGCCCAACACAAGGTTTTTTAGGTGGAAGATTGAAAAACATAATTTTTGTTTTATTACTAATTACTAGCATATGATATGCGAACCAATTTCGTAGTATATTTAAATCATGGTTAACATCACAAAACAAATTTAGAGAACTGTCTGATCCATACACGCAACCAAGATCGTCCGCAAAAGCAATTGCCGTACACTTAAATTCTAAATCAAATATAGAATTAATATATATTAAAAAGAGAATTGGCCCCAGTACAGACCCCTGCGGTACCCCATTTTTTATGTACTTTGTATCCGACAGTTTACTTCCAATTTTCACTCTTTGGCATCGTGACTTCAAATAACTGGCAAACCAATCCAGCATAAAGCCCCTGAAACCAGCATTTTCAATTTTTTTAAGCAAAAGTTTATGATTGACCGTGTCAAAGGCTTTTGTAATATCTACGAACAGGCCAGCACTGTATTTACCTTTATCCAAATTTTCATACACTTTGGAGCAAAATTTTAATAACGCATCTTCTGTGGAAATGCCATTTCTAAAGCCAAATTGAGCCGGACTTAAAAATTTTGTCTTATTTAGAAAAGCTATAATCCTGGTTTTTACAATTTTCTCAAAAACCTTTGCTATTGAAGGGATAAGTGAAATTGGTCTGTAATTATTCAGATTCTTGCGTTCACCTTTTTTGAATAAGGGAATTACGATTGCACACTTAAGGGCATCAGGAAACACACCTGAAAGAATGCTCCTGTTAAAAATATGCGCTAGAATATCACAGATCATTAAATGTATTTTTTTTAAGAAAATATTAGACAAACCATCATGCCCACAGGAATACGTATTTTTTAGTGTTTTTATTGCTTTAATTATTTCGAGAGAAGAAATTGGTTCAAAACCAAAACTAGTATTACTTCTATATTGTTCTAGAGAATTAAAAGTACAATTACAACTACAAGAGTTGGCTTGAGAAATCAAGTTTACAGTAACATCACTAAAATAATCATTAAATAAATTCGCAACTTCTAGTTCATCCTTATAAACATAATCATCTTTTTTCACTACAATAGTATTGCTTTTATTTTTTGGTTTACTTAAAATATTGTTAATCACCTGCCACTCACCTTTAAGATTACCTAAATTTTTTGCAAATTCATTCTTATAAAAATTATTCCTTTGTAACTTAATTTTCGTTTTTAAATTTTTGCTAATTTTTTTATATTTTTTCCGAAGATTATGACTATGTGGTGACCTACTGCATTTTTTACCTAACTTATTTTTTAAATTTATTTCATTTATTAACTTATTATTAATCCACGGTTTTAACCTCTTATATTTGCTGCGTAAAGTAAGAGTTGTGCTACAACTACATATATGTGCCTGCAAAATTTTACTAAAGATGGTATAAGCTTTGGAAATATCATTTTCTACCAGAACTTCTTCCCAAAACTCATACTGTAATCTTAAATTCAATTTTGCATAATCTATTTTCTTTAGTTTTTTGACATTACTGTTTTTATTATTTTTAACTTCAATCAATTTTTTAGTAATTAACCCTATCATACAGTGATCAGTGATATTCAGATCTAAATTAATTTTTTGAATCAATTCGAATCTAGATGATCGAACATAAAAATGGTCAATGCATTTACCCGAAGATGGACGAGTTGTTTCGTTTATTATGGAAGTTAGCCCATGGGTTGCCAGCAATGTTAAAAGATTTGTTACATCATCATTTACCTTCAATAAATCTAGATTTATGTCACCTACCACGAAAAGATTTTTTGCATTTTCATTAAGTAACAAATTTGAGAATTCATTAAGGAATACACTAAAATGGTGTTTATGAAACCTATATATACATAAGGAGGTAAAATTAACGTCATTGACTGTACACGAAATTTTTAAAATATCAGCACTCTTAAGGTTATAGTTAACCACTACACACTCATAAACATTTTTTACAAAACAACCTACACCACCTGAAACATAATTACCATTTGTACATGCATAAAAGTCATACCCTGGAATGTGAAAATCCGAAATTTCATAATCATAAATCCATATTTCCGAGACAAATAAAAAATCTGGTAGTGATTTAAAACCTTCAAGTTCAGAAATAAGATGGTTGAAATTTTGCCTTAAGCTTCTAATGTTTTGATGGACTAAAACAAAATTATTCAAACAATTACTATTAAAATTTGCAACATTATCAATAGTAGGTAAGGTAAGGTCATTGTTAATAAGATCGTAATCGAAGCTAGAAAAATCAAGTAACATTTTAAATATAAAAAATAAAATTAAAAAATCAAGAATTAATTTTTGATAAATCTTCGAATGAACTTATAACAATGGCCTTATCTCCCTCCACTTTTCTAAGGAATATTTTGCAATTATGATACCATAAAAACATAAAATTGTTTTGTTTTTTTAATTTTTTTGCTTCCATATATAAAGCTTTGGTATAATTTGTAAATGCTTCGTTTATGTAGATGCTGCTTTTTTTTTTTGTACCAAAAGTAGATGTGTTGAGTTTTTCTACATTCGAAGATTTTGCCTTAATAATTTTTTCCTTTGTATCATAAGAATTAAAATCCACACATAACACTTCTTTATTTTTCATTTTAGCATTTTTTAATGTTTTAACATAACAATTACTAATTTCATTCACATCAATGCTTAATTGCAAACAATCAGAAAAAACTTTCTTTGCCGTAGGTAATGCGTTATTATTATTGAGATTGGGAATACCAACAATTTCAATTGCATTATTCTTTTCTTTTTGTTTTATAACATTAATTTTTTGCTCCAATATGTTGATTTTTTTCTTAAGTAAAATATTCTCCTCTCTTACTAATGATAACTCACTTAAAAATCGAGCGTTAATATCTTTAATATTTACTAATTCTTGATACAGTAACTCCATAGTGACTTCTTTGTTGTTATTCTCAGCAGTTAATGAATTGAGTGGTGGAATAGGCGGAGTAGAATTAATCTCGGCTCTTTTTTCTGTTTGTGTTTTGTTATTATTCTCTGAAGAGAGTATCATTTGAGTAGTATAACTACTGCTACCAGACAAATTATGTTGATCGTGAATAATAGATTGTCGTCTCACTTTGTCACATTTAACGCAACGAAATTTATTTCCACTTTCCTCAAAATAAGATAAATCCTCTTCTCGAAGATTAGCACATACAGCATGAAAATTGTTATTGCAATCACAGCAAGTACTATAAACGTCATAGCGTTGTACTTTTTTTGTACACGTATAGCAATACATTTTAGTGTTTATTTTCTCTTTAAAATATAATTTTTTTTTTTTTTTTTTTTTTTTTGTTTTTTTACTTAAATTTAATATGCTTTTTTTTCACTGTTAGATTTCTCTTTAAATAATTCCAATAGTCTCTTTTATTTTGATATTTTTTCCTTTACTTATATTTATTTTTTTTTTTTTTTTGTTCTTTTTCTATTTTTTATTTCAAATAATTATTAAAATCCAATTAACACTAATTTATAAATTCAAAATTAATAATTTTAATAAAAAAAATTTTTTGTTTTATTTTTTATCACTTTTTGATTTTTAATTGTTAAAAATTCAATAAATATTCAAAATTAGTATATTTGATTTGATTAAACTGTATAATTTTACTCTAAATCCATGTGCACCCCACACAAATTCATTAGAGAACGAGTTGCTATCTTTATTAACTTTATAGATGTGCTTTAAGGTCTTCGGAAATGTGTGGCTGGTCACCGACCCACTACTCCAAAAATCAAGTACAAAAATCTAGAACACTAAAAAAACAGGAATGGACACCTTGATACCAAATTTGGAGGTTCTATCTTCACTGGTTTCGGAATTTTGCTCGTTTGGCCTAAATTCGATCGGAAAGTTCTAGGTTCCGAACCCATGGTCGAATCTCCCAGTATACCTACATGACACTTACCGACCCAGTGTACCTACTTAATTCTTTATTCTTAATGAAACAAAATGAAGACTATCATACAAATTTTTATTTACAGCAAGTAGTAAATCTGTTAATGCAAAAAGTAGTAGAAAGCGTAAAAGGCATTCCGAATTGTGTACAAAGGTTAACTATATATTTAATAATTCAAATTATTCAAAATTGCAATTATTTTAAATTGTTAGTTTAGGTACCTATTAGAAAAGCTTATAAACACAAAATATGCTATAAATATATTTGTAAAGTACAATTAATATTTTAGAACTTTTCATATAATTCATTTAAATAAGAAAATAAATTGTACATAAATGCACCAAGTACCTTTGAATATAGCTTAAGTATTGTACACAATGTTTTAATTATATATCACCTTTGGTAATAATTCAATAAAATATATTATATGATTAATATTAAAGAAAAGGAATTTAACCGTTTATTAAAAAAATATTTTGTTTTTAATTTATAAATTATTATACAAAATATGTTTTATGGTAAAATTCTTAGCCTTTCAAAAATATAAAAGTGATAAATATAAACGGAAATTAGAAAGAACCCTCGTGTATAAAATTTAAAGTTTCTATCTTCTTGAATTTCGAATATAAGCTTTTCAGTTTTGGGATTTCTTAGGAGGCATCTAAACCAACACTACAGTTAAGTGTAAATTTTGGGGACACATAAGAAATAGGAAATATATTCTTTGGCTTCGAAATTATACTCGATTGCCCTTAGAGCGATCGAAAGCTTCTAGAATCCGAACTTATTATCCGAACTCAACCAGAACCAATTCCCATGGTACTTTCATTATTAGTAACCTAGAGTTTAAATTTCATCAAAATAGGGGCATTATTTTTTGAGTTGTACTGCTTTTAAGGTATATGTTCGTTAGTCTTTGACTTTTTAAAGGTTCCAGAATCCGAAACCATGGTACGATTTCGCCCATATGTAATCCCCGTCATACTTTAAATACTAGTTAACCCTTGTACACAATTGGAATGTTCTATCTTAATTTTAAGTTAATATTTTTATTAATTTCGATGATGCTTTTAAACCTCGGGGGGTGTAAGAGGGGTACTGAACCACCACTTTGATTGATCTAAAATTAGGAGAACGCGCAGGAAATAGTAAAGAGCACCCATGTACCAAATTTGAAACTTCTAAATTTGTTTGAAGTTACTATCTTTATTAATTTCGAAAATATGCTTTCAGCCGTAGTAACCTACAGTTAAAATTTCATCACCATAGCTCCATTATTTTTTGAGTTATCGTGCCTACGGACGGACGGACAGACGGATGGACGAACGGACGGACGGACATGGCTATATCGAATCAGGGGGTCACGCTGATCACAAATATATATACTTTTCCATATTAAGCTCGATTCCTTTAGGTGGTTACAAACACCATACCAAAGTTAATATACCCTTTACCTAATCTATAGGTGTTGGGTATAAAAAGCATAATATGTTTACTTACCTAAATTTTTCAAAATTCAATTATTTTAAATGGTTAGTTTATATACCTAATAGAAAAGCTTATAAACGCAAAATATGCAATAAATGTATTTCTAAAATACAATTACAAATTTAGACCTTTTCATATAATTCATTTAAATATAAAAATAAATTTTACATAAATGCAGCAAGTACCTTTAAACATAGCTGAACCACTACAATTAAGTCAAAATTTCGGGGACACATAGGAAATAGGCAATATATTCTTTGGCTTCGAAGATAAACTCGACCAGAAGCAATTCCCATGGTACATTCATTAGGTACTAGTTACCTAGAGTTTTAATTTCATCAAAATAGCGGTATTAATTTTTGAGTTTTTTTGTTGTTTTTAAGATAGATGTTTGTTAACCCTTGAATTTTTCAAGGGCTTCAGAATCCGGAACCATGGTACGATTTCGCCCATATGCAGTCCCCGTCATACTTTCAATACTAGTTAATTCTTGTGCACAATTGGAACGTGTTATCTTAATTTTAAGTTACTAAATTTATTAATTTCGATGATAAATTTTACACATTGGGGGGTCTAAGAGAGGTACTGAACCACCACTCTGATTGATCCAAAATTAGGGGAAACCTCAGGATTAGTAAAGAGCATCCATATGCCAAATTTGAAACTTCCAAATTTGTTTGAAGTTACTATTTTTATTAATTTCGATAATACCTCCAAATTTCAAGGACACTAAGGAAATAGAAAGAGACACCCTGATACCAAATTTGGAGGTTCTATATTCATTGGTTTCGGATTTCTGTTCGTTTGGTCAAAATTCGATCAATAAGTTCTAAGTTCCAAACCCATTGTCCATTCCCCACCGTAAATTGTCCATTCCATACCAATAACCTAAAGCACAAATTTCATGGAGATAGCGTCACTAGTTGTTGAGTTATCGTGGTTTTTTATATATGTTCGTTAGCCCTGAAACCGATTAAAACGTCATGCATCCGAACCCTTGGGCTGATTTCCTCGGAAGGTCCTCGGAACTAAGTGGCTGGTCCCCACCCACTACTCCAATTGGGCTCAAATTTCAAGGAGACTAAGGAAATCGAAAGCTACACCCTGATACCAAATTTGGAGGTTCTATCTTCATTGGTTACGGAATTATGCTAGTTTGGCCTAAATTCGATCAAAAATTTCTAAGTTCCGAAACGATTTTCCAATCCTCACCGTACGCAATCGCCTTCATAGTTTTATTACCAATAACCTAAAGCACAAATTTCATGGAGATATTGTCATTAGTTGTTGAGTTATCGTGGTTATATGTTCGTTAGCCCTGAGACCGATTAAAAGGTCATGAATCCGAACCCTTGGGCTGATTTCCCCCTTATACAGTTCGCGCTGTACATACAGGGTGTCCCGGGAATAACGTGCCATAGAACAGCAGATGATAGGGGAGTTCAAAACGACCAAAAAATTGAATGGGAAGGGGGGTCTATCTCCAACCCATACGGAGTTAAAAGGCCTTAAAGATCCGATTTTTAAAAAAAATTATATTTTTTCACTAAATTTTTTGATGTCTTGTTTTTACCCATAAAAGCAAAAATCTAGTAGCAAAAAAAATATTTAACGTGCACATTAAAGCCTGTTGAATTCTTTTTCTAATTCATAAAAAGTAATGCATATTGCTCTTCGAAATTGGAAGTTATAATGATTTAAAAGTTAAAATTATGAGCATTTTTTTAGGCATAAATTGCTTTGAACCCTATTGCTCAAAAAATTGAGCAATTACCATACCATTTTTTTTTTTAAAAAAATATTTGTTTCTCTACGAACATTTTGAAACTCAAATTTTATTCTTATCTCAAAAATCATAAAAGTTATAACCAAATAAAGTTTCAATAAAATACTTTTTTCCTTTAAATAAATTTCTTCAAATCATTATTTGCATTAAAAATAAACAAAATATAAAAACCAGTTTTGTTGAATATAAAAACAAAACATCAAAAATTTAGTGAAAAAATATAATATTTTTTAAAAATCGGATCTTTAAGGCCTTTTAACTCCGTATGGGTTGGAGATAGACCCCCCTTCCAATACAATTTTTTGGTCGTTTTGAACTTCCCTATCATCTGCTGTTCTATGGCACGTTATTCCCGGGACACCCTGTATAGTACAAGTTAACCCTTGTACACAATTTGAACGTTCTATCTTAATTTTAAGTTACTATTTTTAGTAATTTCGATTATAAGCTTTTAAAACTTGGGATGTCTAAGAGGGGTACTGAACCACCACACCAATTGATCCCAAATTAGGGAGACACGCAAGAGATAGTTAAGAACACCCTTGTGCCAAATGTGAAGCTTCTAAATTTTTTTTGAAGTTGCCATCTTTATTAATTTTAAAGATATGCTTTAAGGTCTTCGGAAATATGTGGCTGGTCCCCGACCCACTGCTCCAATGGGGCCCAAATTTGCAAGACACTTAGGAAATAGGAAGGGGCACCCTGATACCAAATTTGGAGGTTCTATCTTCGTTGCTTTCGGAATTATGCTCGTTTGGCCTAAATTCGATCAAAAAGTTCTAGGTTCCGAACCCATGGTCCAATCCCAAACTTACGCAATCCCCGAAGTAATTTCATTACTAGTAACCTACATCACAAATTTTATGAAGACAGCGTCGTTAGTTGTTGAGTTATCGTGATTTTTTATATATATTTGTTAGCTCTTAGACCGATTAAAAGGTCCAGAATCCGAACCCATGGACCGATTTCGCCCATTTCCAATCCCCGCCGTACTTTCAGTCCTAGTAACCTACAGATAAAATTTCATCAAGATAGCTCCATTATTTTTTGAGTTATCTTGCCTACGGACGGACGGACAGACGGATGGACGAACGGACGGACGGACGTGGCTATATCGACTCAGGGGGTCACGCTGATCACAAATATATATATTTTCATATCTAGCTCGCTTCCTTTAAGTGGTTACAAACACCATACCAAAGTTAATATACCACTTTACCTATTCTATCAATTATACCCTACACCTGTATAAAAAGGTTAATAACAGATCGTATCTTATTAATAAACAAGTAAAGAAACAGTCAGTCGGTGCAACCGACTTAGAAATACCCTACACCTATTTGGTTCAAATTTAAGGACATATCCATAAGTCATTTTAACACCATAAAAGCTGTTATTAATTTGATCGTAAGACATAGCTAACCAAATTAACTTTATAATACTAAAAACATTTTCTAATTACACTATCTATTAAAAAATATTACAAATTCTTACTAATTTATCTATTTGAAAATATTAAAAAACAAACAAACTTGAAATAAATGAAAATATATTTATTCCAATTCAATTACAAAATGAAAAAATTCTAATTATTAAATTTTGTGATAAAAAGATAATAAAAGCATAATATATTTAATAATCCAAATTTTTCAAAATTGCAATTATTTTAAATGGTTAGTTTATATACCTAATAGAAAAGCTTATAAACGCAAAATATGCAATAAATGTATTTCTAAAATACAATTACAAATTTAGACCTTTTCATATAATTCATTTAAATATTCAAATAAATTTTACATAAATGCAGCAAGTACCTTTGAACATAGCTGAACCACTACAATTTAATCTAGATTTCGGAGACACATAGGACATAGGAAATATATTCTTTGGCTTTAAAATTAAACTCGACCAGAACAAATTCGCATGGTACTTTCATTACTAGTAACCTAGAGTTTAAATTTCATCAAAATACCGGCATTATTTTTTAAGTTATGGTGTTTTTAAGATATATGTTTTTTAGTCCTTGAACTTGTCAAGGGTTCCAGAACCCGAAACCATGGTACGATTTCGCCCATATGCAGTCCCGTCATACTTTCAATAATAGTTAACCCTTGTATACAATTGGAACGTTCTATCTTAATTTTAAGTTACTAGTTTTATTAATTTCGATGATAAGCTTTTACATATTTGGGGGTCTAAGAGAGGTTGTGAACCACCACTCCAAATGATCCCAAATTAGGGGGGCACGGAAGAAATAGTAAAGAACACCCTAGGCCAAATTTGAAGCTTCTACATTTGTTTCAAGTTACTATTTTTATTAATTTCGAAAATATGCTTTAAGGTCCTCGGAACTGAGTGGCTGGTCCCCGACCCACTAGTCCAATGGGGCCCAAATTTCAAAGACACTTACGCAATAGGAAGGGACACCCTGATACCAAAGTTGGAGGTTATATCTTCATTGGTTTCGGAATTACGCTAGTTTGGCCGAAATTCAATCAAAAAGTTCTCAGTCCCGAACCCATTGTCCAATCCTCACCGTACATAATCACCGCCGTAGTTTCGTTACCAATAACCTACAGCAAAAATTTCATGAAGATAGCCTCATTAGTTGTTGAGTTATCGTGATTTTTAATATATGTCCGTTATCCCTGACACCGACTAAAAGGTCCAGAATCCGAACCCATGGGCTGATTTCGCCTTTATACAGCCCGCGCTTTACTTATAGTACTAGTTAACCCTTGTACACAATTTGAACGGTCTATCTTAATTTTAAGTAACTATTTTTAGTAATTTCGATTATAAGCTTTTAAAACTTGGGAGGTCTGAGAGGGGTACTGAACCACCTCTCCAATTGATCCCAAATTAAGGGAACACGCAAGATATAGTAAAGAACACCCTTGTGGCAAATTGGAAGCTTCTACATTTTTTCAAGTTGTTATCTTTATTAATTTTAAAGATATGCTTTAAGGTCTTCGGAAATGTGTGGCTGGTCCTCGACCCACTACTCCAATGGGACCCAAATTCACAAGACACTTAGGAAATAGGAAGGGACACCCTGATACTAAATTTGGAAGTTCTATCTTCATTGGTTTCGGAATTATGCTCGTTTGGCCTAAATTCGATCAAAAATTTCTAGGTTCCGAACCCATGGTCCAATCCCGACCTTACGTAATTCCCGAAGTAGTTTCATTACTAGTAACCTACAGCACAATTTTGATGAAGATAGCGTCATTAGTTGTTGAGTTATCGTGATTTTTTATATTTGTTCGTTAGCCCTGAAACCGATTAAAAGGTCCAGAATCCGAACCCATGGGCCGATTTCGCCCATATGCAATCCCCGCCGTACTTTCAGTCCTAGTAACCTACAGTTAAAATTTCATCAAGATAGCTCCATTATTTTTTGAGTTATCGTGCCTACGGACGGACGGTCGGACGGACGGACGGACGGACGGACATGGCTATATCGACTAAGGCGGTCACGCTGATCACAAATATATATACTTTTCCATATCTAGCTCGCTTCCTTTAGGTGGTTACAAACACCATACCAAAGTTAATATACCCCTTTACCTATTCTATAGGTGTAGGGTATAATAATTGATTGCAACATTGTTACAATCAAGTGTTATGTTTTAAATCAAATGCAGTTTTGTTTATATTATTATTGATATTGATAAGAATGTCCTAAAAAATTATAACAAAGTTGCATTTTATTGATCAACTTTTAATACGAACTAGCAAAAGACGAATTCATAAATATTTTCGACCGTCCGTCCGTAGGCACAATAACTCAAAAAATAAAAAAGATGTAGGTTACTAGTAATGAAACTATAGCGCGTACTGTCGAGATTGGACCATGGGTTTGGAAACTAGAACTTTTTGATCGAATTTAGGCTAAACGGGCATAATTCCGGAACCAATGAGATAGCACATCCAAATTTGGTTTCAGGATATTCCTTCCTATTTCCTTAGTGTCCTCGAAATTTGGGCCCCCTCGGAGAAAAGGGTCCGGATTCGGATTTTGGACCTTTTAGTCGGTCTAAGGGCTAACGAACATATATAAAAAATCGACATAACTCAACAACTAGTGACGCTATCTTCATAAAATTTGTGTTGTAGGGTACTGGTAATGAAACTACGGCGGAGATTGTGTACGGTGGGGAATGGACAATAGGTTCGGAACTTAGAACTTATTGATCGAATTTTGGCCAAACGAGCATAATTCCGAAACCAATGAAAATAGAACCTCCAAATTTGGTATCAGGGTGTCTCTTTCTATTTCCTTAGTGTCCTTGAAATTTGGAGGTATTATCGAAATTAATAAAAATAGTAACTTCAAACAAATTTGGAAGTTTCAAATTTGGCATATGGATGCTCTTTACTAATCCTGAGCTTTCCCCTAATTTTGGATCAATCAGAGTGGTGGTTCAGTACCTCTCTTAGACCCACCAAGGTTTAAAAGCTTATCATCGAAATTAATAAAAATAGTAACGCAAAATTAAGATAGAACGTTCCAATTGTGTACAAGGGTTAACTAGTATTGAAAATATGACGGGGATTGCATATGGGCGAAATCGTACCATGGTTTCGGGTTCTGGAAAATTTGAAAAATTCAAGGGCTAACGAACATATATCTTAAAAGCAGTAAACCTAAAAAATAATGCCGCTATTTTGATGAATTTAAACTCTAGGTTACTAGCAATGAAAGTACCATGGGAATTGGTTCTGGTCGAGTTCGAACAATGAGTTCGGATTCTAGGAGCTTTTGATCGATCTGAGGGCAAACGAGTATAATTTCGAAGCCAAAGAACATATTTCCTAGTTCTTATGTGTCCCCGAAATTTAGACTAAATGGTTTTGGTGGATCAGGTGGCTCCTAACAAATGCCAAAATGAAAAAGCTTATCTTCGAAATTCATGGAGATAGAAACTTTAAATATGATACAGGAGGATTCTTTCCTATTTCGGTTTTTTAAACACTTTTATATTTTTAAAAGGCTAAGAATTTTACCATAAAACACATTTTGTATAATCTATCTATCTATATATATAAAAACGAAAGTTTGTTTGTTTGTTTGTATGTAGCTGTTTGTTTGTAAAATCGGCTGTTTAAACTGGTCAGCCAATTTTCATGAAAATTTGTATATAGAGGTTTTTGGGAACGGAAAGAAATCGTGGCCCAAAAATTTTGCTCTAACGGACAGCCAAGTTGGGGCTGTGGTGCAAGTATTTAAATTTCTTTGTTCTAAAATGAAAACGGTTTAATCGATTGACTTCTAATTTTGTATACGTGATGCACTTTGAGAATTGAGTTGACACTACTACTAATTTCTATAGCTCCTAATGGAGCAAAGAGCCTTAACAAAATCCCTCCATTCAGTACGGTTCTGTGCGATCATTTTTATTTCGCTCCATATTTTTCTTGATTTGGTAATTTCGGAGTGAATTGTTCTTTTCCACGAGTTTTTCGGACGCCCGCGTTTTCTTGCACCTTGCGGGTTCCAATCAAGAGCTTGCCTGCAGATTTCGCACTGATCTTTTCTGAGTGTATGACCAATCCATTTCCATTTTCTTGTCAAAATCTCCTCTGCTATAGGTACTTGATTGCATCTGGCATGTAATTCATCGTTCCTAACTCTGTTTGGCCACCATATTTTCAGTATTCGACGGAGACAGGTGTTAACGAAGCTTTGAATTTTGCTGGTAAGTTCATCCGTTACTAACCACGTTTCGCAACCATATAACAGAACAGATTTGACGTTTGAATTAAATATTTTAATTTTTGTTTCCTTAGAGATGATTGCAGACTTCCAGGTTTTTCGAAGTTGTGCAAACACTTGTTTAGCTTTATTTATTCTAGCGGTCATATCTGCTTTTGCTCCTCCCTCAGGCGTTATTACGCTACCAAGGTAACAAAAGTTGGTAACATTAGATATTTCTTCATCATATAACATCAAATTGTTTACATTAGGTGAGTTTACTTTCATTGCTTTTGTTTTCTTTACATTGACTTTTAGTCCGCGCAGTTCAGACTCTTGTGCCAAATCGTTCAATTTTTCCTGCAGATCGGTATTTCTAGTTGATAGTAGGCATATATCGTCCGCATAGTCAAGATCTTCTAGATGTTCCCCGAAATTCCAAAATGTGCCTCTGTTTAAATCGTCAATGGCAGCACTTAGTATGTCATCGAGCACAATTAAAAATAGAATTGGTGACAGCAGGCAACCCTGTCTGACTCCACAATCAATATTTATCGGCTCAGATAGTTGACCTTGATGTAGAATCCTGCATTTAAATCCTTCGTACTGTGCTCGGATAAGCCGTATCAACTTCATTGGCACTCCTCTAATTTTAAGCGAGTCCCATATATATTCTTGATGTATAGTATCAAATGCAGACTTGAAGTCTACGAAAACTAGTTTTAATGTGGATTGCCATTCATTCACCTGTTCTATGATTATTCGGAGTGTATTGATTTGATCCACGCATGATCTATTAAGGCGAAATCCAGATTGCTGTATTTCGTATTGGACGGTTATTACTCAATTTAGCTCCTGATAGTTTACGATTGGTATCGTATAGTAGCTTAATATTATTTGTTGCAGCTGCTTTTTCGGCTTGGTTAGCTAGTTCGTTTACCCAATTTCGTTTGTCTCTTCTGCAGGACTTTTTCACTTCAGTGTTATATTTACTATAGATTTTAACAGCATTTTCTTTTTGTTTCCGTGTTTTGGCGTTGTTTTTAATATGCTTTGCATTTTTTCTTTCTTCTATCAATTTCCAGGTAACTTCCGATAACCATTCTTTTTTCTCTTTTGGTCTATGACCTAGGATTTTTTCACTTGTTGTTAACATTATTGATTTAAAAGCATTCCAGTTTTCTTCGATAGTCATTTGTTGTGGGTTATTAGTTTCAAAGCATTTGTTTAATTCTGTTGTGAAAGCACTATTCACTGCTGGATCTTTTAATTTTCCTAAGTCAAACTTCTTTGGTATAGTTTTGGCTTTTTGTACAATTGCAGCTATTTTGATACGAATTTTGGCTACTACAAGATGATGGTCAGATCCAATGTCTGCACCTCTTTTAGCTCGTACATCTAATAGACTACTTCTCCAAAGTTTATTGATACATATATGATCTATTTGATTTTCAGTTTTATTATCGGGGGACACCCAGGTGGCCTTGTGACATGGTTTATGAATAAAGAGTGTCCCACCAATAACGAGTTCTGACGTCATACATGTTTCGATCAAATATTCTCCATTTTCATTCATAGATCCGATTCCGTGTTTACCCATAACATTTTCCAGCCCTTTATTGTCTGCTCCTACTTTGGCGTTGAAATCACCCATAAGAATAACTATGTTTTTCTTCTTGATTTCAGACAACGTTGTTGAGAGTTGATGGTAAAAAGCCTCTTTAGCTTCTTTACTGGAAACTTCGGTTGGAGCATATACTTGTACCATAACGATGTTCCTAGCTCTACCTTGTAGTTTGACGTATATAACTCTTTCACTTACAGGTTTCCATTGAATAAGTGCTTTGGAAGCCTTCTTGTTAAGTAGAAATCCCACTCCATCTCGGTGAATATCGTTTTCTGCGCGACCGGAATACAAAAATATTTCGCCACTGGCCATTTGGTGTTCGCCTGAGCCATTCCATCTGCATTCGCTCATACCCAGAATATCCAATTTAAATTTATTTAACTCTCGGGCTGCTTGATGTAGTTTCCTCGTTTCAAAAAGTGTTCTCACATTCCAAGTACCAATTTTTGTACTGTACTTCATACTAAATAAAAGTATTTTTGGTTTGGTTTCATTTATAGATGAAATATTGTTGAAATTACATGAATTCTGCACCTCCAAATCCGATGTGCATGCCGCTTGTGCGGGAGGGTTCCCAGTGTTTCTCTGGTTACCTCTTGGAGACTTGTTTCCTTTCGTTTTTAAAACCATGTTTATTCATCAATCTTTCAGTTTGTAGCGTTCCATCGATTGGTTATAAGCCAAAAGTTGGGTCTGGCAGGTGCTACTTTCCTTTCGGGATGACTAGACTCATCGCTAGAGGGAAGGCCGCTCCTAACATGGAATACAGTCGCCTTTGGCAGCCGCTTCTTTGAAGTACAGACGCTGCGGTATTTAAAAAACCAAAGTTAATGATGTTTGTAGCAATGAACGTGTTACGTTATATTTATTGTATGTACATAGTATGCAATTTGCAAATATTAAAGCTGACTAAAAAATATATGCTGATGATACGTTGCTAATCTATACAGAAAAAAATGCTGAGATATTAGAATTGGTCAAATTGGTCGGAAAGATATATGAAAAGGTTAAATGTATATGATTTTCAAACGACTAAATAAGCTGATATTAACCCTAAAATGTATTGATAGCAGGGAAATTATAAGAGAACAGAATTATAAATATCTCGGTAATAATAGATGATAAATTAAGCTGGAATGATCATGTTGATTACATTTTAAAATAGATAAAGCCATTACTAGGTTCTATTAGGAGAAGCGGCATTATATTAGATGATAAATCAGCTTAGTTATTATTCCATGCGCACATTAAGTCACATATAAGATACAATGTGGTGACGTGGTTGTGTTGTTCAAATATATTAAACAAGTGATGAAAAAAACCAAGGGTTTTTAAAAAAGCACATTTTCAAAATAATATAGTGTTTCATACTGAGTATTTAAAGGATTGTATGATACCACTTCTGAACGTAATATACTTGTTTGCACTAATAAAGATGTAAAAAGATCAAGTTAGGATTTCATACACTCCATATTTAATTAGTACAAAAAGAGGACAACAGGTACTGCTCGCATAAGTTTGTCACTGCTTAACAAGAGCAAAAAGATAACATTCTTTGTGCTGAAATGTGTTGCCTTTTCAGATCTATCGGTTGAGGGAGAATAAATTCAAATTCGGCAAGACTTCTCCTTTTTTTTTTTTATTTTTTATATCTATATTTATAATATTTAATTTTCTTTTATTAAAAAAAAAAAATTCCCACTCTGTACATGGTTAGTGGAATCTGCAGATATAAATAAAAGTTGTTGGCTCAATTTCTTTTGTAGTAAAGAACAAAATGAATAACAGAAAGGCAGTAGTTGAACTACAATTTGTTGTTGGAAAAAATAAGCAATATTTCTTGAAAGAATTTGCTTTGGTAGCTGAAGAGTCACTGGTACCGACACTGTTTATGTTAAAAGCACCGTATTCGTTCGAAAAGTTAAATAGCAGAGTTAAACAACAATATGAATTCAAAAAACGCAAATAAATGGTCTTGACTGCGTTGATGGATTTATTGAATATTTAACAATTAAAAATATCTTAAAGAAACATTTAAATTCATTCGATGTCGTTTACGTAAAAGACCACCAGAAAAATATATTTTTAGATAAGTTTGTTTCGAATTCAGAAGAAGTTATCAATTTAGATGATAAAATTCCACCTCTACAAAAACCAAGGAATTTCATTACCATTTGTCCTCACCATCGCAATACGGAAAATTTAGGAAGATGTGCTTTAAAAAATTGTATGGATTTATATATGTATTTAATAAAAGACAATAACTGGTTTTAAAAAATGTTTGTTTCATTAATTGTTGACAAATATATTTTTTCTGACAAAAACATAGGTATTTCATAAAAAAGCCTGGAATAGTTGCACTGAGCTATATGTAAATTCATAGGTATGTAAAAGTCTTCTTGTTCAAGTTTGAGTTTGTTCTTTTCAATACTTAAAATATTTGCATACATATTCTCGTACATTTAGTTCAGCTCCATTGTTGTATGACATCACTGCTTGTAAAAAGTCTAACATAAGAAAAAGGCGGGTGTACTCATCTAGTTGCAATGTATTTTTTTTATTTTTCCCAGTATAATTAAATGTCAACGAAAATTCTTTTGAATTTAATTTGGATTAATTGATTGTAAGATCTTGATAAAATTCATACCGCGTCAAATAATTCATCTCAAACTATTGATGCAGCAAAGTTTTCAACATTAAATCCAATTTGTATTTTTGTTGTTTGTTTTTTATCCAAATAATAGATATAACTTAGTAAAAGATTTTGAGGGGGTTCACTTGTTTGTTTTTCAACGACTTCTGAATTTAATACTTGCTCCATTTTTTTTTTTAACTGAACAATTTTATATGAAACATTTTATATTTATAGGGTTTAAAAAAAAATGTGACAAAAAAAAAACTTTTATTGTTAAAAAAAAAAATTTTGATTGATTTTGAAGATATTTTATATATTCACTATGGAATGGTGGATTTTCGAATGAATCAAAATACTCTGCGCGCTCTTGAACTGGCACAAAAATTGCTAACCAGTGTGTTTCTTTTTCAGCAGAAGTTTCGGTGTTTATTACAAAAGAAGCAGGTTTGGAAAAATTTTTTGGCATTTGATCGAGAGCAAAAACACCTTCAAATAGTTTACATGTTACAGTATTACATTTCAGCGCTTTCGTTATCTGAATTTTATTCATTATTTGTTATCTGTACACGAGAAATATCAATAAGACTAGTAATTCCTCTTATATATGTTGTCAGAAATTCAGCTTTAAATTTTCCATTTGCTAAGAATATGTCGAATTTTTCAAGTAACTTTATTAAACTGTTTGTTGTTTTTTCGTTATCGATATGACGAAAAAAGTTAATTCTAAATGTCTGTTCTTTTTAAATCTCTGGTCGGAAATTTATACTTTAATTCTTTACAATAGTTTTACATTTTTCTTTTATCCAGCTACAGCAAAATTTTTCACAAATATAGCATTATTTTCGTCCGTACAAAACGATAAATCTACTAGAGCACAGGCCATTTTCAAATGAATAGAGATGGTACATTAAATTTTATTTTATATGTCTAAATAGAAGTTACGATTTTTATCAATTTCAATACTGGTATCAAATTCCGCAAACACAATGCATTTTAATGTTGAAGCTAATGGAGAACTGAGTCTTGCTTCAATCTTTACAACTCCTTGGTTTAATAAACTTTGTAAAATATCAGTTCCAGAACCATCTGTTGATAAATCAAAAGCTAGTATTGTATATCCTTTAGAAAATAGTTCATTTATAATTTGATGCCCTTTATCAGAATGATGTATACCTGTTCCGCTAAATAACGTTAAATATGCACGAGAGTTACACTGGTTATTCGATGTAAAACTTGTTTCAATTGCAGAGTTTGCTGTAGGTATTCCATTCACATATTTATTATTATTATTTTATTTTGAACCAAAACAAGGTTTTTACAAAAAATTCTTATAGCTAAAACTTAAAATTAACATGAAATTTTATTACAAAGCATAAATTTAAATACATAAAAATCAAAAGTTTATTTATTTTGTTTTTTTTGTAGATGGTAAAAAATGATTGCATAGCGAAAACACAGTTAAAATGCAATTTATAAAGAAAAAAAAAACATAAATAACTAAATTATAGATTATAAAATAATGTGAACTTGAAGTATAATATGAGTATAATACATTGAAAGTTAAAATTATTGTCATAGATCATTAAGAAATTTTAATTTTAATTTACGTTTAAAAGTTTATCTAGCAATTTGGATTGAAAAAAGATGACTGTGTTTATTGAATGTAATGCAACATCTGTTTATTGGTTCATTTTTTCCATATTCCGTTCTATGAGTATTTTCAACTAAATATTTAGTGCTTCTCGTATTTCTGCCCCCATTATTTATTTTAAAATTATCTGCTAAAAACTCAACGTCAATGTTTTTTCTTAAGACGTCAAAAGTGAGGATAAAGTTAAGATATTTAAAGATTTAAGTCTTACGAGATAGCTAGGCAGAATTGAATAATCTCTAGGATTATATTGATTTCTCAAAGCAAATAAAAGAAATTGCTTTTCCACGGATTCTATTCTATCAGAATGTATTTGAAATGCGGGATCCCACACAATGTTACCATATTCAAGAATAGATCGTACTAAGGAACAATAAAGTGGTTTAGTTACAGCGATGTTGCTGAATTCTTTAGCTCTTCTTTTTATGGACCCGAGCATTTTGTTTGCCCTAGAAATTGTATACTCATAATAAAGATGGAAGTTCAGTTTATCATCCAACAGAATCCCTAAATCGGTAATATTTTAACTCTTTCAATGTTTACATTATTTATATTATAACCGAAAGTAATGGCAGATCTCTTACGTGTAAAACTTATAACTTTGCATTTTTCAATGTTTAGTTCTAACTTATTAGAGAAGCACCATTCTTGCAGACTATTGAGATTTGTCTGAAGTAGTGCAACTTCGGAACTCTTTTTAATTACATGAAAAATCTTGAGTTCATCAGCAAATGCAACATGTGACACACTGAAAAGTTTACTAGAAAAATTGGAAATGAATATATTAAACAAGAGTGGACCTAAGTGGCTACCTTGCTGTACTCCTGATGTAACATTGATTGAGTCCGAGACAAATCCTTGAAATTTAATATTTTGCGTTCTATTTGTAATATAGGAGAATATCCAATAAAGAAAAGAGCCGGAAATTCTTAAAGCTGCAAGTTTGTTTAGTAGAATTTTGTGAACAACACGATCTAATGCTTTGCTGAAGTCCGTGTAAATAATCAACTCAACAATGGTGCCCATTTTCCATTTCATTAAGGATTTCAGAAGTCTAAACTAAAAGGTTTTTTGTTGTGGAACGTCCTTTTCTGAATCCATGTTGTTGTTCGTTTAGTTTTGTATTTATGATGGGTGTAATTTTGTCTACAATGATTTTTTCGAACAACTTTGGAATAGTTGATAGAATAGCTATACCACGGTAATTTTCGACGTATGGTTTATTACCCTTTTTGTAGATAGGGGTAAGATAAGCGGATTTCCAGAAAAGAGGAAAAATACCGATAAGAAAAATCGGAAATCAAGTTTAGGTTAGGTGGCTTGGTTTTTATAAAAGTCAAGATTCATAGATTAATAAAAAAGATATTATTTAATGAATAATAATTTATAAACTTTTAGTAATAAATGCAAAGCTGTAAATTTAATATTAAAAACAACTTATTAAACCCAAGTTTTTTATTTTGTTTATTTTTAACTTGAACTTGATCAGTTTGTCAATTTGTATTTCATGATCACAGCTTTTATTATTAATATAATTTCAAACGTTTATTTTTTTCCTTTTTGCAAAAGTTTTTTATTTAAGCTAATTCTCAAACAAAAAAATTTCATCGTTTTTTAAGCTTTTCAACTTTAAAATTTCAGTTGACAGCTTAATTTTCAAAAATAATGAATGAGCTATTAGCTTTGAAGTTAAATTAAAGTTTATATATATTTATTATAATAAAAAAAAACACAATAAATACTTTATATGTTATATTTATTTTCAAGTTTACTAAAAACTTCGCGGAACCCCAAACGTACTGATATCTATTTTGTATCTGAATAACTGACATTTTTACAACAGGTAATTAGGTGTTTTATAATATAATATCGCTGACTTTGCGTCTGCGATATTTTGTTGGAATGTTGGTTATTTCGTGAGAACGGAAATTGTAGTAGAATATGATATCCGCGAAACGTGTAATAATTTAATTATGATTTTTATAGTTTTAAGAATTCTATGTAACATTTTAATTAACTCGAAATATGATATTCGAGTGAATTAGAAATAATTATTTTCACATAAAATTCTTAAAAGAATTTAAGGAAAATAAATTTAACATTTATGTTATGTTATGTTTTACAGTAGTGTATCAACGTAACATTTATGTAATAGTATACAGTGGTGTAGTAGCTATAACTCCCCCACCGTTTGTCTGAGGCTCCGACGAAGATTTTTGTTTAGGTATTACAATCTTAAATTTATTTTTATTTTTGATTTTACAAAAAATAAAGATTACAATAATTATTAGTACAAAAATATTGATTGGTATAAATATACTTAATAGTAAATTATAAGTAGGATTTGTAATTTTTATTTCTTTAATTTCTTTTCTGTTATTTTCTATTTCTTTTAAATACAATTCTTCAAAATTAGTTAAGTTATATGTTTCTTTTTCAATAATTTTTGGCATGAAATATGGAAATACATTTTTATCGTAAATTTTTTGAAATTCATTTGTAAATACTTTGTTTTGTATAATAATTTTACAGTTTTCAAATTTTACTAAACTATTTCTAAATAACTTTAAATTTTTATTACAATTTTGTGAAAAGTTGTTAATGTTATTAAAATTTTTTATTATTACAAGACCTGGTAGTATTTCTTTAGTTATTTCTTCTTTTAAATTTTGCATTTTACATTTACCTTCTTTAAAATTTAGTATGTGGTTCAAACATTCATCATTTAATTCAATTAGGTTGCTTTTTTGTTTTTGCTTTACATTATTACTGTATATGGTAATCTTGTCATCTATTAAAATATTGTTTTCTTTAAGTAATACAGATTTGTTTTCAATGTTTGGCATAGGTTCAATTAAAATTTTAGAATATTTTGTATTAGAGTAATTTGGGATAAAAACTATAATTATGATTTGGTCACTATAATATGCTACTGTTACTTTGATATTTTGGTAAGTTTCTATGTCATGTATAAGTTTTAATTCGTTTTCTTTTAAGATATTTTTCGAGAGAATATTGAGTTTACTTGTCAAAATGATTTGTTCGATGTTATCAATGTGATTTCGTAGAAGGTTTATATCGTGGTTTATTTGGTACGCTTGTTCAAAAATTTCTACTTCTCTTTCTAAGTAATTTATTTTGATTCCATTTGTATAATTTGAAAGAATTTCGAAAATTAATTTTTGCTGGTTATTTATATGTTTGGTTATATTATGAATTTGATCGGATATTTGTTTGTTTATAATAACTTGTTTGTTTGTTTCGGTTATTAGTTCATGGTTATTTTGAGATAATTTATCTATTGCGTTTTTTATAAGGATTTCGTCTTCACTGTCCATTGTGCCTGTAAGGAATTTTAGACCTGTACCAACTACATTAAGAAGTCCACGTTTGTGTCTTATATTTGGTCTCAGTCTTTTAATTTGAGAATCTAGTAAATTGAAGTTTTCAACCACGGTATTTATTACAAGTGCATTTGGTTTTGAATTTCGTTCTATTATTTTAATATTGTCGTATATTTGATCTTTTGCTATAGCTAGTTGAGTAGTATTTATTAATTCCCCTTTTATACTTTATTTGGTAATCATATTCTGCTAGTTTCAATCTCCAACGGACAAGCTTTGAATTTGGTTCCTTTATTGAGAAGAGCCAGGTTAATGGACGATGGTCCGTTTCGATCAAGAATTTCCTACCGAAAAGGTATGGACGGAAATATTGTGTTGCCCACACAATAGCTAGAAGCTCTTTTTGGATAGTGCTGTAGTTTTGCTCATGGTCGTTGAGCGTACGACTAGCGTAAGAAATAGGATGACCATTTTGTGAAAGAATAGCACCCAGAGCATATTTACTTGCGTCGGTTTGTAAAGTAAATAACTTGGAAAAGTCGGGGTAATGAAGAATAGGATCGTTTGTGAGCATTAGTTTTAGCGTTTCAAAGCTTTTTATGTATTCTGGGTCTTCAATATTTACTTTCATATCTTTCTTAAGATATTTAATCATAGGTTTTGCGATCATTGAATAATCTTTTATAAATTTTAATAGTATCCTGTGAGGCCAAGGAATTGTTTGATCTCCTTAGGATTTTTAGGAATTGGGAAATGTTGGACACACGATATTTTTTGAGGGTTTGGTTTTATACCTTCATTTGACACTACATAACCGAGAAATTCGGTCTCCCTTTTTAAAAACTCTGATTTATCCAATTGAACTTTAAGATTCGTATCTTTCAGTCTTTGGCAAATCTTTGTGAGGGATTCTAAATGTTCTTGTAAAGAGGTGGAGAAGATAATTATATCATCTAGGTAGATTAAACAAATTTTGTTAATGTAGTCACCTAGGACATAATTCATAAGTCGCTGAAAGGTGGCTGGGGCTGTCTTCAACCCAAACGGCATACGAAGAAATTCGTAGTGACCGCCTTCCACGCTGAATGCTGTCTTATAAATATCTTTCCTATCAATTTCAATTTGATGGAAGCCCTTGGCAAGATCCAATGTTGTAAAATATTGGCATCTTCCAAGTTTTTCCAAAATTTCATCGATGTTGGGAATGGGGTACTTATCGTCAATTGTAACCTCGTTTAACTTTCTATAGTCAATTACGAGTCTCCATTTACGTCGACCGCTTGCAACCAGTTTTTTGGGTACTACCCAAACTGGTGCAGAATATGGTGATTGACTTGGTCTTATAATTCCTTTTTCCAACATCTCTGAAATTTGTTGTTTCACTTCCTCTTTATGTATATATGGGTATCGGTATGTCTTGGCAGCAATAGGTACATGATCGCTCGTACGAATTTCATGTTTTATTGCGTTTGTGAAGGTAAGATCCGATTTTTCATTATAAAATATACCAGAAAATCTTTTAATAATTTTATGTAAATTTTGGATTTCTTCGGGGTGTAAGTGGTTTGTACGAACTTGCTCTAGTAATGGTACAGTTTTAACGTCATTTGAAAAATAGAAATTTTCATCAGTGACGGGTTCAGTTTTTAACATATTAAATGTGATACTTTTAGGGTTATTGTCTAGGATTTTAACATTTGCATTAATTTTAATATTTTCAACTTCGTAAACACCTTCTTTGATTATAATTTTGTTATCGTCACAAGTTTTATTTGATATATATGCTAAGCCAGATTTCTGTTTGACTGGTATATCAAGGAAATATTCTCCTTGGGTATCAAGAAGGTAAGTTTTAGTATTATTAGAATTTTTAAAATACATTGGAATTTTTTTGTCCTTAATTTCTAAGTAATTACTACTATAATCAATCTTAACATTTAATTTTTTTAAGATATTATTTCCTAAAAGGCCGTCGTATTCATTGTGAAAATTACAAACGAACATTTGTATTTTATTCGAAGGATCTCCTAATTCTTCGAATAAAGGTATTTCTACCATTTCAGAAACATTGACGGTATGTTGGAGCGTTTTGAGAGATATATTGTTAATTTGTTTTTTCCATTTCGGATCACACAATCCAGGGTTGATTATGGAGTGCGTGGCTCCAGTATCTATAATAAATTTTAGTGGAGTAAGTTTAGTTTTAACTATTATATGTGGTAAGATTTTGTCGAGGCAGAGTATTGAAAATTTTGGATATCTTGTTCGTAAGTATCCATAGGTTCGTAGTTTTGTTGGTTTGAACGGTTATTATAATTGTTATTATGGTTATAGTTGTTTTGTTGGTTTGGGCGGTTATTATGATTGTTGTTATGATTATAATTGTTTTGTTGTTGGTCAGCGGAAGGTCTATTATAATAGTTTCGAGGTTGTCGATTGATATTGTTATTATATTGATTGTGATCCCTTTGGTTTTGGGGTCTGTTATTGTTGGTATTATTATATCTGTTGTTATTATGCCTATTGTCGTTATTGTAGTTGCGTCTTTGGTTACTGTTATTTGTTTTTTGGTTAATATATCCATAGCTTGTTCTAAGCTGTCTGGGTTTCTACAAACTAAAACAGATCTCATAGGTTCTGGTATTTTGAAGATAAATGTATGTAGTGCGGAAGTTCTGTTTCTGTGAGCTAGGTCGTCGGCTATAGCACCTACGCCATAAGTCAGTTGAGTTTTATTATTTAGTCTTTTTAATTTTATTTTAATTTCGTTAAATAAGTCTGTACAATTGGTTTTAAAAGTGATGCTTCTCATTGCATCAAATAGTTCCTCATAAGTTAGTCGGTCACCAAAGTTGTTTTGTAAAACTTGTTTAATTGCGGCCCAAGTCCTGGCTTGACAATTAATTTCTAACGTATTCCTTGCTTTACCAACTATTTTACTTTTAATTACGTCCGTCATTAATACTTGAGAAACATCGTCGAATGTCCTGATGACGGGAATGACTCTATCAACTAGGTCGCAGAAATTTTGGAGGTTACTTGAGCTACCATTGAATTCGGGTAGGTTACTCAAGTATTTTAGAGGGTCTATCGTTAGTCTATTTGGTTCATTAGCCATTATTAACAACAAAGATAATTTGTTTGGAAGAGTAAGTTAGAGTTAGGTACGTTTTAGTAATAATTTTGTTTTGATAATAATAAAAAAGTTTATTTAATATTTGAAAATATTATGTATTTTATGATGAATGTTTGAAAAATTTAATTTATAATTATATAAGTATATAATAATATATAATATACACATATAAAAATTTTTGAGAAGTCAATGCAAAATTTTATATATAAAGTTATTACATTATTATTATATTTTTATTTTATTTGTTTTCAATTACTTCAATTATTTTTTTTTTTTTTGCAAGATCAAAAAGAATAAAAAAAATTGTTTTAATTTATGATTCTTCTTTTTTTTATTAAAAACAAGGATTATTTTAATTTTTAAACAATTTATAAGTCAAAATTACGATTAAACTA
This sequence comes from Dolichopus griseipennis, assembly GCA_963082915.1. Classification (NCBI taxonomy): domain Eukaryota; kingdom Metazoa; phylum Arthropoda; class Insecta; order Diptera; family Dolichopodidae; genus Dolichopus; species Dolichopus griseipennis. The sequence continues at coordinate 138,649,294 of OY720441.1, forward strand.
TACATGTAGTACAAATTATAAGAATTTGCTTTTCGTAATAGAAAAGGCAAGTTTATAAAAAAAAATTAAATATTTTATATAGTTTCGTAATTGAAAAATTTATGAAATTATTTCTTTTAATATGTTTACATAGAAAAGGAACTTTTATAACAAAGATTTTAAAATTTTTTTTTTTAAAAAAATAAACTGTATATATTTTGTAAAACAAAACTATTTAAGTTACAGTAATTATTAAAAACATTTGACTTATAGTATGAATGAAAACTTTTTATGACTTTAAAATTTATAAAAATTTAGGATTTTTATTTAATAATACAATTATATATTTGTTTTTATATTTACACAAGTAAAGTTTGAAACAATAGTTTCATTATAAATAACTAAAATTAAATTAAAAATTGACGGTACCTTGAACTGGAATTAAGATGAGCAACAGCAAAACAGCAAGGCAGCAATACCGGACTATATAATTTGACTATGCAGGAACACAGCAATAATAATTTATATGAACGCACAGTTACAACAGCAATAAAAAAAATTCTCAGGAATACACACCAAATTTTATTATAATGTCTTTATTAATGTTTTTTCTTTATTTAAGAATTGTTATTGTTTATATAAAAAAAAATTTTGTACTAAGTTTTAATTTTAATTTATTTTTTTTATTAGAAAGAAAAAATTTGTATACTAAGTTTTAATTTTAATTTTTTTTGTTTTTTTTTTTTTGTAGTTTATTATTAAAAGATTTTGTACTAAGTTTTAATATTAATTTATTTTTTGTACTAAGTTTTAATTTTAACTTATAAACAAAATTTTGCACTAGGTTTTAATTTTAATTTATTGAAATTTATTTGTACTAAGTTTTAATTTTAATTTATTATTAAAAAATTTTTGCACTAAATTTTAATTTTTACTAAGTTTTGATTTTAATTTATTTTTTTGTACTAAGTTTTAATTTTAACTTATAAACAAAATTTTGCACTAGGTTTTAATTTTAATTTATTGAAATTTATTTGTACTAAGTTTTAATTTTAATTTATTATTAAAAAATTTTTGCACTAAGTTTTGATTTTAATTTATTTTTTTGTTTATTGGGAAAAATTCCTCGATTAAGATTTTATAATCACTATATTTTTTCTTAAAAATATATTCGAGGATCCCATCCTCGTCGCCAATTAAAGTTTATATATATTTATTATAATAAAAAAAAAACACAATAAATACTTTATATGTTATATTTATTTTCAAGTTTACTAAAAACTTCGCGGAACCGCAAACGTATTGATATCTATTTTATTTCTGAATAACTGACATTTTTACAACAAGTAATTAGGTGTTTTATAATATAATATCGCTGACTTTGCGTCTGCGATATTTTGTTGGAATGTTGGTTATTTCGTGAGAACGGAAATTGTAGTAGAATATGATATCCGCGAAACGTGTAATAATTTAATTATGATTTTTATAGTTTTAAGAATTCTATGTAACATTTTAATTAACTCGAAATATGATATTCGAGTGAATTAGAAATAATTATTTTCACATAAATTCTTAAAAGAAAGAATTCTTAAAAGAATTTAAGGAAAATAAATTTAACATTTATGTTATGTTATGTTTTACAGTAGTGTATCAACGTAACATTTATGTAATAGTATACAGTGGTGTAGTAGCTATAACTGTTAAACCCACTTTTCAAAAAAATATCGAATTAAGTTTAAGCTTTTCAAATTATATTTCAAACTTAACAGACTAGCTTTATTAGCTTTGAGTTTAAATCCAAACTTTAAAAATTATTTATAATTTTTCCATTAAATATTAAATTAAGTTTAAAACTTTCAGCGTTATTTTCAAATGTAACGGACGAGCATTTAAAGCTTTAGAGCCTTTTATCCAGAAACCCCATATCTATACTACTAATGTGTCTATACAGCTTCACTCTGCCCGACCGTCCGTATGTTTACAAAGTTTTTGCGCCGTTTGAAAAAGAGTAAAGAAATTTTAACCACGTGTAGATATTGCAAAAAAAATTTTTTTGCAGAAGAAGTTTTTTGTGTAGCTCCACCCGTTATGGGGCTATAGCCTCCAAGCTCTATTTTTAAATTGGAAAAAGCTCTATTTTTAAATTCTTATATTTATTGTAATAAATCATTAATCGTCAAAGATAGTAATTATTCGTTTACTTTTGTAAAGGGCGTTCCTTGCTCGTTTGATGAAAATAAATTAACTCAATTTATAAAAGCAGAATTCAACATTGGTTCGGTAGTGTGTACTAATTTAACACCTAACCGTATAAGGAAGAACAAAATGAAATATTTATGCTTTCTTATCTTTAGTTCTGTTTATTCTATGAGAATTAACAGAATTACAACATCCTAGCAACGTCAATATCTGGAATAAAATTGGTGCAGCTATTAAATTAAGTAAGCCTCAGGTCAAAGGTTACCTAAACAAAAATATGAAAACAGTTTTACAAGACACGAATACAGGTTATACATTAAGAAATTCTAAATTAAATTACAAATCCTCTTTAAACACTATCTAATCTAATTTAACAAATTTACTTGATTTATCTTTTCCTATACCTCCTACTAATTTTTCTAAATCGATTGATATTTTAAATACTAAAATACTAAATAATCCTAACAAATCTGATATTATTGCACAAACTGATACTAATACTATTCCTATTTCGAATATTAATATAAAAATAATTCTAAAAAGTTCATTTCTAGTAATTCAAAAGATCTTTCCAAATCAGGTAATAATAAAAAAATTAGCGATTCTCATCTAAAAAATAAATTTTCAAAATTCAAAAAGTTTGTATCAAATAAATTTAATAAATACCAAAATTTTGTTCAAGGTGAAACTATTATGCCCCAAAGTACACCTTCTAGCTTAACTGTAACAAAATCTTCTTCTAGTAAAATTAAAAGATCAACTTCTTTATCTTTACATCCTGAATCACAAGCTAATCCCTTCTTAGCTAATTCAGAGGATATTTAATTATCTAACTCAAATTCAACTCCAGAAATTTTAGATCCTCTATTACCGCCTGTTGTGAAACTTACTCAAAGGGCTCTTCATGAAAGTAATAATAACAGTAGGTATGTTTTAGCTAGATTAAGGGACAGTAAAATTTATGATAATGTTAGACTTTACCTTGCATATCTTCACGATAAATCAAATGATGTTTGTATTGGTGGTAAAACAAACACATCGCTTAAGATAGCTATTCAACAGGAAGGACTACTTACTGATATTAAGGACTTACGTTATATTTTTGTAAAATATCATGAAACATTTAATATTTCAGCTGAAAATGCTCTAACTGATTGCAATCTTTTGCTTCACATATCTTATCTAATAGAATTAACTATCTTCAACGTGTGAGAGAAAATCATGATAAGTACTTTCGTCCCCTTCCAAACGAGAAAAAATCTAGTTAATATTAGTTTGCGGAACCCACTCATCCTAATAATAAATCTTTTAAATTAACTATTTATTATCAAAATGTAAGAGGTCTACGCACAAAAACTAAAACAGTTTTCTTAAATTCTACTGTTTTAGATTTTGATCTATTCGTTTTAACAGAAACCTGGCTAACTTATTCAATAAATAATCTTGAAATTTTCTCTTCTTCTTACACTGTTTATAGGAAAGATAGATATGATTGTCGTTTATCTTATAATGCTCCTAAAGGCGGTGATGTATTGAAAGCTGTTAAAAATACTTTTTGTTCATCGTAATTGTTACTTTCTCAATGTGATCCTACCGATATTATTGGAGTAATTGCTGTTAAAATTGTACTACAACTAAAAAATGTAATTATTATAAATTGTTATATTCCTCCGGGATCTAGTATCGAAGTGTATACTAAATATATTTTAGAAATTGATTAACTAGTCAGTAAACTTAATGTTAATGATGATGTAATTCTCTGTGGTGACTTTAATCTTCCTAACATTAAATGGGTTCCGCATGATGAGGAATCCTACTTCATTCCATACGAATTAGTTAGTAATACGGAGTGCTTTTGTAATTGACTGTTTTAATTCTTTTAATTTTTAACAAGTATCTGTAATAATCGTGGTAGACAGTTAGATCTTTTATTTACGACAAATTGGATGAATATTGCTATTATTAACTGTCCATTTGAACTAGTTGAAATTGATGAGCATCATCCTCCAATTGGTTCGTCTCTCTGTTTTCTCATACCTTCAATTATTGATTCTGAACTTTCTTATCGTTTTAACTTTCATAAAGCCAATTTTGATGCTATTAATAACTATTTAAGTTGTCATGGTTTCTCATTTTTAACCTCTTCTAATTTAAATGATGCAGTTAATCATTTCTATAAAATTGTTCATTCTATTATTTCAAAATATGTTCCGTTAGTTGTAGACAATAATTATAAATCCAGTCCGCCATGGTTTACTAAAAGTCTTAAAAAATTAAAAAATAGAAAAAATAAAGCCTGGCGTAAATTTATTAAAAGCAATAATATTTATGAATTTAATGTTTTCATAAATTTATTTAATGAATTTAAAACAATTTCTGATAATTTATATTCTAATTATGTAGAAAACATGTCTTTTAATATTAAAAATAATCCGAAACTCTTTTGGAAATTTGTTAATTCCAAAAGAAAAAGTGATCAATATCCAATGTGTATGAATTATAAAAATTCTAGTAGTATAGATTCCAATGTTATATCAGAATTTTTCCGTGATTTCTTCTCAAGTAGTTATTCCTTGCCCGCTTTCTCCTTAAATGAAGATAATTTTTGGCATTTATCAAACATTCCTAGTACCACACTGGGTGATATTCATATTGACTCTAATTTGGTATTAACTATTCGACAAAACTTGACAGTAACACTAGTCCTGGGATTGACGGCATCCCTAACATATTTTTAAATTAATGCTCATCTTAATTATCTGGTCCTCTTTCTTCTTTATTAAATTCTTCTTTAGCTTCTGGTATCTTCCCTTCTATTTAGAAAACTGCCATAATTAGACCAGTTCATAAAAAAAATTTAAAAAACCAAAAAAACGATGTTATTAACTATCGTCCAATTGCTAAACTTTCTTCTATACCTAAGCTTTTTGAACTAATTGTATTTGATTCTATTTTTGATCATTGTGCTTGTTTTTTATCGCCTTTCCAACATGGCTTTGTAAAGCTTAAATCAACCGTTACTAATCTTGTTGAATCTTCATCTAAATTTATTAATAATATGGAAGATAGCTTCCAAACAGATGTAATATATACAGATTTTAGTAAAGCGTTTGATCTTCTTCCACATAATGTTATTATTTTTTAGCTAAATAAATTAGGATTTCCGACTTATTTTATAGATTGGGTTAATTCTTATCTTTCTGATCGTAGATATAGTGTTTCTTCTAGATCCTCGATATCTTCTGAGTTTGCAGCTCCCACAGGGGTGCCTCAAGGTAACCATCTTGGACCTTTACTTTTCATTATTTCTATTAATGATGTTTCTTCTTTAATAATTAATAGTCACATTAAAATTTATGCCGATGACATGAAACTTTTCAAAAAAATTGTAAATTTGGAGGATGCATTAAAGCTACAAGCTGATCTAAATCGTTTTTACAATTGGTGTTCCAACAATAATCTCCAGCTCAATGCTACCAAATGTGCGTCAATCAGTTTTACACGCCGCTTAAGTCCAATTTCTTATGTATATTCTTTTAATAATCAAATCATTTCAAAAGTCACTTCAATTAAAGATTTAGGGATACTCTTTGATAGTAAACTTTGATTTCAACTTCATTATTCTGTAAAGTAAAGTTGTAGATATTGTATTACTAATTGAATTAATTAAAGGCAACGTTTCTTCTTCTCAGCTACTCGCTAAACTTAATTTTTCTTCGCATTCTAGATTTAGATCTGCTAATTTGTTTAATTTAAAGTTTCACCGAACTTACTATGGTAAATATGAACCAATTAATAGAATGATGTCTCTCTGTAATATATATAAATCCATAGTTGTCCGTCCATCCGTTCGTAGGCACGATAACTCAAAAAATAATGGAGCTATCTTGATGAAATTTTAACTGTAGGTTACTAGGACTGAAAGTACGGCGGGGATTGCATATGGGCGAAATCGGCCAATGGGTTCGTATTCTGGACCTTTTAATCGGTCGAAGGGCTAACAAACATATATAAAAAATCACGATAACTCAACAATTAATGACGCTATCTCCATCAAATTTGTGCGCAGGTTACTAGTAATGAAACTACTTCGGGGTTTGCGTAAGGTCGGGTTGGGACCATGGGTTCGGAACCTAGAACTTTTTGATCGAATTTAGGCCAAACGAGCATAATTCTGAAACCAATGAAGTTAGAACCTCCAAATTTGGTATCAGGGTGTCCCTTCCCATTTCCTAAGTGTCTTGGAAATTTGGGCCCCTTTGGAGTAGTGGGTCGGGGACCAGCCACTCAGTCCCGAGGCCCTTAAAACATATTTTCGAAATAAATAAAGATAGTAACTTGAAACAAATGTAGAAGCTTCAAAATTGGCCCAGGGTGTTCTTTACTATTTCTTGCGTGCCCCCTTAATTTGGGATCAATTGAAGCTGTGGTTCAGTACCTCTCTTAGACCCCCCCATGTGTAAAAGCTTATCATCGAAATTAATAAAACTAGTAACTTAAAATTAAGATAGAACGTTCCAATTGTGTACAAGGGTTAACTAGTATTGAAAGAATGACGGGACTGCATATGGGCGAAATCGTACCATGGTTTCGGGTTCTGGAACCCTTGAAAAGTTCAAGGACTAACAAACATATATCTTAAGAACACCATAACTCAAAAAATAATGCCGCTATTTTGATGAAATTTAAACTCTAGGTTACTAGTAATGAATGGGAATTGGTTGTGGTCGAGTTTAATTTCGAAGCCAAAGAATATATTTCCTATGTCCTATGCGTCTCCGAAATCTAGACTTAATTGTAGTGGTTCAGCTATGTTCAAAGGTACTTGCTGCATTTATGTAAAATTTATTTTTATATTTAAATGAATTATATGAAAAGTTCTAAATTTGTAATTGTATTTTAGAAATGCATTTATTGCATATTTTGCGTTTATAAGCTTTTCTATTAGGTATATAAATTAACCATTTAAAATAATTGCAATTTTTCAAAATTTGGATTATTAAATATATTATGCTTTGATTATCTTTTTATCACTAAATTTAATAATTAGGATTTTTTCATTTTGTAATTGAATTGGAATAAATATATTTTCATTTATTTCAAGTTTGTTTGTTTTTTAATATTTTTAAATAGATAAATTATTAAGAATTTGTAATATTTTTAATAGATAGTGTAATTACAAAATGTGTTTAGTATTATAAAGTAAATTTGGTTAGCTATGTCTTACGATCAAATTAATAACAGCTTTTATGGTGTTAAAATGACTTATGGATATGTCCTTAAATTTGAACCAAATAGGACTGACTGACTGTTTCTTTACTTGTTTTTTAATTAATTATATTGAAAAATTATATGTAAAAAATATTTATTTTAAAAATAATTTTTATATTTGCTTTACATAATTATACATATTAAAGTTGTATTTATTTTTTGTATCATTGCAGATAGCTCATCAACAAATACAAATGAAAATCCATCACCATCATTAAGTCCCCGGCCATTATCAAATCAAAATAATAAGTCACCGTCACCTTCTAATCAGCATCATTTTATACATAATTCTTCAAGATATTTACATAGTTTAAATGAATCAGATGAAGAAAGCCAAGAGATAATTGAGGAGGATGGAAATAATAATGATGAAGACGGCCCATTAGAAAGCTCATCGTCACATGGTGATGGTGCTCACAGTAAGAGAAAAAAAAAGACTCGAACAGTATTTTCAAGGGCACAAGTTTTTCAACTGGAATCTACATTTGATTTAAAGCGATATCTTAGCTCATCAGAAAGGGCAGGATTAGCAGCATCGTTGCGTTTAACAGAAACTCAAGTAAAAATATGGTTTCAAAATCGACGTAATAAATGGAAACGTCAATTGGCAGCTGAACTAGAAGCGGCTAATATGGCAAGTATGGCTCACGCAGCTCAACGTCTTGTGCGAGTTCCTGTTCTTTATCATGAGGGTTCAACATCTAGTTTTGTACCACCACCACCGCCATCACATCATCCCCATTCCGGTACTTTATATTATCAAAGAGGAAGTCCGCCTAGAGCAGTGTTATCATCTTTACTATAAGATTAACAAAATATTAATTTAAGCAATTAATTTAACAGTTTTGACAAACTGTTATAAGTTACCAAAACATTCATAATAACAAAAACAAAGATGGAAATCATAATAAACTTAATAACACTTTTGGTAATTTAGGAACAAAACAGAAAATGAGAAATATTAAAATAAATCGAAATAAATCTTAAATTATTGTAGTATCAGTATCTATTCTTTTTTCGATTAAGTAAAAGGTTTTCTGTTTTAAGATTAATTATTGTTTTTTTTTACAACAATTGTGTTGCTTTTAAGTTGAATCTTTTTACTTCAATGAACGTAGATCAAAAGGTATTAAATTAACCATTATATTTCTGATGCTGTTAACAAATAGGGACGTGGTAGGTATAGGCTGAAGTATATTGATATAGCTCAAGAATCGAAAAAGGTGTACATTTAGCTTCGAATGATCATATGTCTGTCCGCAAGATAACTCTAAAACTAAAGAAGATTGAAAAGAAAAGTGTAAAATTAAATAAGCCTAAGCACTGTTGTATAAGACTTTTATAAATGAAATTTGCATTTTAAAAAATTTAAATAACAGTTTTTACAAAAGTTATATTAATATATTTTTGATTTTTACGCCTCTAGCTCACTTATTAGATATAAATTTCAATAAATTAAACTTGTTATACATAATATTAACAAGTCATGAAAAAAAAACCAAGGGTTTTTAAAAACGCATATTTTCAAAATAAATAGTTTTCATACATAGTATTTTATCATTGATTTTTATAAAATACTAGCAGATTTACCCGGCGTTGCCCGGAAGCTTGCAAATTGTAAAAACACAAGCTTCAGCCAATTTTTTGAAATACTACTTTGCTTATAAATGAAGCCACAAAAAAATATTTGTGGAGTTCCGTTAACCCATCGTGGCCCAACAGCTTTTTATAGGTTTTTTCGTTGCTTTGTTATATATATTAGAAATGATTTAACCTTATAACTTAAAATTTTGTATATGTGCTCTTCTTTGAAAATGAAGTTCAATTTACCAGACTTGGAAGTTGTTAACCCCTGTCGACCGGACGATTGTTCAAAAAAAAATTTGTAAGTAAATTACGTCCGATTTCTGAAAGTAGGTACAACTTCTTTGAATTAGGGGAATGCTTAAAAAAATGTTTTGTCGAGTTCTCTTTTAACCGATTGCGAAACAAAAACTTTAAAAAACAGTTTGAACGATTATCTCTAATTTTTCTATACATGGTGCTTCTTGAGAATTTGGTGCTCCTTAACGATAGAGTTGAGGATGTTAGGTTCCCAGCGAATAATGTTAACTGAATTAAAATGAGTATTGGTCAAATGGGGATACTAAGTTTGCCATTATGTCATTATACTATGTCAATAGTAGTTATCTTGAATTGCCAACGTTTGAATAAAATATAGTCGATGGTTTAGAAAAGATTTAAAAATTTGCTTTTCAACTTATATTTTGTTTAGTACTCACCTGAAAGTTGTAATACGCTCTTCCTCGTTTTTTTATGATTTGATGAGAGAAATGTAGGCTTATTTTTTGGAAAAACTGTTTTAAAATACTATGTTTTTAAGCATTATATATAAGAAATTGAATTTTTTGATTTTTAGATTCATTTGAAGAAAACTGAAAATTTCATTGAATCTTTGTTCAAAACGCACAAACAGGTCAAAACCAAATTAACCATGTGGGTTTTAATTAAAATGTTGGTACAAAATTTTCAATAAAATACTTTTAATCGTATAAGAAAATAAAATTTATAGAAAACTTCATGGCGTCGTCGTGGAAAACGGGTTAATCGAATTAACTAAAACTTTTTGCAGCCTCTCTTTAGACTACAAAATCAACCTGTAAAATTGGACACAAATCGAAAACACAAAATTTTTTTAAAGTCCGCCAGGCCGAAATGGGTTAAATTATTCCAACCAAATTTATACAACTAATTGCGGTTGCTAAGAGGAACATTTGTGCAAAATTTCAAGTCAATTTGTCGAACGGTTTTGACTCGAAATCAAAAACATTGAAAAAGCTTCTTTGCGCCCTCGTACCCGAACGGGTTAATAGAACTCAACAAAAATTAGTGCCAGACTCTATTGTCGACTGCGAAACCACCTTGTAAAATTTGACACAAATCGGAAATACAAAATTTTTTGGAAGCCCGCCACGTCGAAATGGGTTAAATTATTCCAACCAAATTTATACAACTAATTGCGGTTGCTAAGAGGAACATTTGTGCAAAATTTTAAGTCAATCGGTCAAACCGTTTTGACTCGACATCAAAAACATTGAAAAAGCTTCATTTGGCCCTCGTGCCCAAACAGGTTAACCGAACCCAACAAAAATTTGTGCCAGCCTTTCTTTTCGACTGCAAAACCACCCTGTAAAATTGGACACAAATCGGAAACAAATAATTTTTTGGAAGCCCGCCGGGCCGAAAGGGGTTAATTTATTCCAACCAACTTTATACCATTAATTCCGTTTAATAAGAAGAACATTCGTGCAAAATTTCAAGTTAATCGGTCAAACCGTTTCGACTCGACATCAAAAAAACGAAAAAGCTTAAAACGGCTCTGGATTATAAAAATGCGACATAGCCTATGTCACCCCCCGGGCTCCCAGAATTTTTCCTTTAAAATTTTGTGACAATCGGACCAGTGGTTTTCACGTGAATCCAGGACAAACAAACAAACAAACAAACAAACAAATTTTCTTCTTTATATATTAGATTAATGTTATTATTTAGTTATTTCATCAATTCATTATTTACTATATTAATAATAGTGAAATCAATACTCCAAACAGAATATAATCGCAGTGCACTCAAGAAAACCTGTTAATAAGTGCGAAGTTTAACGTTGGAGCTCCTAGTATCTTTCGGTATTTTCTCTCTAGTATTTTCGGTACATTTGCAAAATATTTGTAAAAATGTGCCTATATAGTTTCACTCTGTCCGTCCGTCCGTCCATATGTTTGCAAAACTTTTACAATGTTTGAAATAGAGTTAAGAAATTTTACCAAACGGATAGGTATTTTAAAAAAAATTATTACGAAGCTACAGCTCCCCAAAGTTGGAAAAACCCATATTTTTAAATTATTATAACAAGAGTTCTGTTAGGTGTATTTTCTAACCGGTTTAAGTTAGTGTGTTAAATTTTTGAGAGAAGTTAGATCTTTATAAATTAAAAAGAGCCGGTGAACAAAATTTTTTTGTCAAGCCCCCTATTTAGAACCTATAAGGGCACAAAAATTTAAAATTTTGCTATTTTTAAACACTTGTAACTTGAATACCTGTTCAAACTTTTTTTTACAAATATACAAAATTTAAAGCTGCAGCATTATATTTCAACATATGTTAAAGGCTTTTCTTAAATTTGAAAGGGGTTCTTTAAATTGAAGAAATTGTCTCTTAGTTTTAACCATTTTTGCTTAGATAATAAAATTTGGGAACCTTCTCTTGAACTACTAGGTCTTAAAAATTAAAACTTTTATGCTTTTATAAAACAGTAACTTATTCACCAGTGTATGTTTTTCCAAAATTCAACGTTTACATTGAAGCTCCAACATTATATTTCGCACTTGTTAACAGAGATTGTATTCCTGGTATTGATTTCACTATTATTCATAATTAATAAATGGATGAAATAACTAAATTATAATATTATCATTTATTTTTATATATTTTTTATAAAAATAAGTGATAAAATACTTAGTAACGAACCCTATATAATTTAGAAAATGTGCTTTTTAAAAACCCTTGGTTTTTTTCATCACTTGTTTGTAATTTAATTTAACACAATTTTGGCTAAAAGAAAACCATTGTGTTTAAAAATATTGTTTTTAAAAGCAAAAATTACTGTTTAAACCAAAATTTGTTTGTAAAAGCGGGCTTTAGTTTTAACTTGCTGTTAAAGAAAAATATCGGTTTACTTAAACCAAAAAAAGGTAGGTATTTAAAATCAAAACAAAAATTAAATGAAGTATTTAGGTAAAAAATAATGCAGGTTTGGGCATGGAATTATGTCTAAATGCATTCACTAATTCATATATTAGTATTTCATTTATAATCTGTGTAAAACTGTAATGCTGGACATTTGTTGAATATTTTATATATTTAATATTAGACTTAACTTTAACCTCAAAAATAATATATTTAAATATGTATGTTACTTTCAATTCTTCGGAAATAGTATAGGTTTTTCATTTAAAAACATATTAGTATTATTTTGATGTCATGTGTTAAAGTCTTAATGGGATGAGCTTCTTATATGGTAACAACATATTGCAATAAATTAATATGTACTTTATTTTAAAATTTTTTGTGAATCTATAAGTTTAATTCAATCAATTTTTAGAGTCTCGCATTTATACAACAACATTAAGCATATTTCCAAAGCAGGTACAGATCAAAAGTACTCCCTTTTGAACTACTTATTTAAAATAATAATTAATAAAAACAATAACACAGAAACTTAAAATTTTGAGAGAAGTTAGTTCTGTAAATCCTTAGAAATCTATCTGAGTCTTTTAAAAAACTTTTTTTGTGACACCCACTGTTAAGCAGCTATATGGGTTTAAAAATTTAAATTTTACTATTTTTAAAAACGTGTTAATTGAATTACTTTCAAAAACTTTTTGCCTAATATACAAAAATTAAAGCTCAAGGATTATATTTCAACATGTGTTAACGGTTTTTCTAAATATTAAAGGCTTCCTTAAAAATAGAAGAAATTATAACTAATATTTTAACCATTTGTGGTTATTATAGGTAACTAGCAGATTTACCCGGCGTTGCCCGGGAGCATGCAAATTGTAAAAAAGCAAGTTTCGGACAATTTTTCGAAATACTGATTTGATTAAAAAGAAAGCCTCTCAAAAATATTTGTGGAGTTCCGTTAACCCATTACAGTCCTACAGCTTTTTATAGGTTTTTTATTTGGCTATAAATTAGAAATTGTTTTACCGATTGACTTCAAATTTTGTATGTCCTCTTTGAGGAGCTCACTATATAAATAGACTTGAAATTTGTTAACCCTTGCCGCCCGGCAATAGTCCAAAAAAAATTTTGGAAGGATATTACGTTCTATTTTGAGAAATATTGCTTGGTTAAAGTTTCAAAAACAGGTTTGGTGAGTTCCGTTAAACCATTGCGGCACAGCAGCTTTTTACAGATTTTTCGTTACTTTACTCTTAAGCAGAAACGGTTTGACCAATTAACTTTAAATTTTGTATGCGTACATATATACATATCATTCCTACGATTATTCAAAAAAAAAAATTGTGGAAGTAAATTTCGTCCAATTTTTGAAAGTATGTAAAACGTTTTTGAATGAGGGGAATGTTTTAAAAACTGTTTTGTCGAGTTCTTTTAACCGTTTGCAAAACAAAAACTTTAAAAAACAGTTTGCAAAACAGTTTTAACGATAATCTCTATTTATTCTATGCGTGGTACTACTTGACAGTTCAGTGCTCCTTGACGATAGAGTTTAGGATGGTGGGTTTCCGGAGAATAATGTGAATTGAATTAAAATGACTATAGGTTGTTTGACTATATCAATAATAGTTTGCTTGAATTGCCAACGTTTGAATAAAATATAGTCAAATGGAACAGTTTAAAAATCTGCTTTACAACTTATATTTTGTTTTGTAATTACCTGAAACTTCTACTACGCTCTTCCTCGTTTTTTTATGATTTTATGAGAGAAATGTTGTCTTCTTTTTTGGAAAAAATGTTTTAAATTACTATGTATTTAAGCATAATATATACGAAATTGAATTATTTGATTTTTAGATTTTATTAGAAAAGAAACAGCAATTTTACACTGAAATCTAGTTTTAAAGAACAAAAACTGCAAAGTAGATAAAAAACAAAGAATTACGATAAAATGTAGAGAAGGAAAATGTTATTTTATTTAAATTTAAGGATATTATTATTCGGATTCTTTATTAGCTTTATTTTTATTAATATTAATATTATTTCATTCAGCTTTTGCACTATTCGAGGAGAGCAAAAAATAAGTTGTCTTATTAATTAAGTGAGCTTTTGGAATAAAGGTTAACTTACGTTGATACCAAAAATTTGAAAATTTCATTGAATCTTTGTGCAAAAGGCGTAAACAGGTAAAAACCAAATTAACCCTGTAGGCCTTTATAATTAAAATGCTCGTACAAAATTTTCGATTTAACTTCAGTTAATCGTTTAATCAAATAAAATTTATAAAGAACTTCATGGCGTCGTCGTGAAAAATGGGTTAATCGAACTTAATAAAATTTTTTGCCTGAAATGGGTAATATATTCCAACCAACTTTAGATAACAAATTCCGTTAGCTAACATGCACATTTGTACAATATTTCAAGTTAATCGGTCAAACCGTATTGACTCGACATTAAAAACATTGATGAAAAGGCTTGATTGGGCCCTCGTGCCCAAACGGAACTCAACAAAAATTTGTGTCAGCCTCTCTTTTTGACTGCAAAATCACCCTGTAAAATTGGACATAAATCGAAAACACAAAATTTTTTGAAAGCCCGCCAGGCCGAAACGGATTCATTTATCCCAACCAAATTTATACAACAAACTCAACAGGTACATGCGTACATACCTGTATTGATATGTATGAATATAAATATTCTAAAATAATTATTTTAAAATCTAATTTTATAGATTTCAATAACATATTGATATGATTTTTTTATGATTTATTATAGCGTCATAGCGCTATGATCTTCCGGAAGAAAATGTTGATCGCAAACATAATACCTTAACAAAAAAAAAGACAGTAGACTAAAATAAATTTTGTTTTAATTCCAAGTACCTAATTATAATACCTCTTCTTAAAACCAGACGTTGGGCAAAAATGTAATACTCTAAGCCATGCAGATTTCCTTTCTTTGTTATTTGGCAAACAATAAAAACATCTGTATAGCATTTAAATTAGAAAAACAATTCTTCACCATACAGGTTAAGTATTTTTTATACTTTTTTGTTATCAATGCCATAATAAATAGATTTTGATAATTTTGATAATTTAGAAATTTTCAGTTAGAACAAAATTGCAATTGACCTTAATTCAACAAAAAACCTAAAAAGATTAAAGAATTTAGAAATAGAAACTTTAATATATGCATACATCAATACATAAACATTTTATTATACAGGGTGTTCCCGACTCGATGGTCTTCCTTCAAAAGGGTGATCGGGCATATCGAGCAGAACAAAAAATTGTATGAAAGGGGGGGGGTCTATTTTCATTAGTTTAGAAGTTATGGGGCCTTAACTATTTTTCAATCATAATTTAGTTTTATTTCGATAAAATTGGAACTAAATAAGATAAAAAAAAAGGAAGTATTGCATTTAAATGCTTATTAATGCAGATTTCTTAAGAACTATCAAACATTACTCTAAAGTTTCTCAGTCTGAGGTTATAAGGGCTTAAAGTCCAATATTTTTAACAAAATATCAATTAAATCCCTTTTATCAAGAAAATAACGGTATTAACATAACAGTTTTTTTACTTCAAAATATTACCCTTCTATTTCCCTGCATTTTGAGTATACTAGCACTTTTATAGCTCAAAAACTTTGAAAGTTATAAAGTAAAAACTTTTTTGTGATACCTGAAATTTATTTCATAAATTTAACAAAATTTCAATTTTTTTTTTTTTTGTATGATAAAAATTACAATTAATCATTTATAATATTTTGTTTATTTAAAAACAAAACTGGTTTTCCATTTACATAAAACACTTGAAATTTAAAAATATGATAATAACGTATGATAGCAAAATAATCAAAGTGCACTTTTGATATGAAGATAAAATAGTAACAAAAATTTTATTCTTAATAATTCATATGTATTAGAAAAATAGCATTTTAAAAATTAAATAAAAAAAATTTTTAATCAGATTTTAGGAACTTCATTTTATTGCAAATAATTTCAATAATTAATTATTCATTTTATATTTGGCTGCAATTACTAATTTCTATAGCTCCTGGTGGAGCAAAGAGCCTTAACAAAATCCTTCCATTCAGTACAGTTCTGTGCGATCATTTTTATTTCACCCCATGTTTTTCTTGATTTGGTAATTTCGGAGTGAATTGTTCTTTTCCACGAGTTTTTCGGACGCCCGCGTTTTCTTGCACCTTGCGGGTTCCAATCAAGCGCTTGCCTGCAGATTTCGGACTGATCTTTTCTGAGTGTATGACCAATCCATTTCCGTTTTCTTGTCAAAATCTCCTCTGCTATAGGTACTTGATTGCATCTGGCATGTAATTCGTCGTTCCTAATTCTGTTTGGCCACCATATTTTCAGTATTCGACGGAGACAGGTGTTAACGAAGCTTTGAATTTTGCTGGTAAGTTCCTCCGTTACTAACCACGTTTCGCAACCGTATAACAGAACAGATTTGACGTTTGAATTAAATATTTTAATTTTTGTTTCCTTAGAGATGATTGCATACTTCCAGGTTTTTCGAAGTTGTGCAAACACTTGTTTAGCTTTATTTATTCTAGCGGTCATATCTGCTTTTGCTCCTCCCTCAGGCGTTATTACGCTACCAAGGTAACAAAAGTTGGTAACATTAGATATTTCTTCATCATATAACATCAAATTGTTTACATTAGGTGAGTTTACTTTCATTGCTTTTGTTTTCTTTACATTGACTTTTAGTCCGCGCAGTTCAGACTCTTGTGCCAAATCGTTCAATTTTTCCTGCAGATCGGTATTTCTAGTTGATAGTAGGCATATATCGTCCGCATAGTCAAGATCTTCTAGATGTTCCCCGAAATTCCAAAATATGCCTCCGTTTAAATCGTCAATGGCAGCACTTAGTATGTCATCGAGCACAATTAAAAATAGAATTGGTGACAGCAGGCAACCCTGTCTGACTCCACAATCAATATTTATCGGCTCAGATAGTTGACCTTGATGTAGAATCCTGCATTTAAATCCTTCGTACTGTGCTCGGATAAGCCGTATCAACTTCATTGGCACTCCTCTAATTTTAGCGAGTCCCATATATATTCTTGATGTATAGTATCAAATGCAGACTTGAAGTCTACGAAAACTAGTTTTAATGTGGATTGCCATTCATTCACCTGTTCTATGATTATTCGGAGTGTATTGATTTGGTCCACGCATGAGAACTTAAATTAAAAAAAAATAAATGAAATGGTGCGTTTTTCTGTAATGGAATATGCGGACATGATTTACATTTATGGTGAATGTCATGGAAATAGGTATGAAGCTCAAGAGTTGTACAGGCAAAGGTTTCCTCGACGCCAAGTGCCAGATTCTAGTACATTCAAGTGTTTTATGTAAATGGAAAACCAGTTTTGTTTTTAAATAAACAAAATATTATAAATGATGAATTGTAATTTTTATCATACAAAAAAAAAAAAAAATTCAAATTTTGTTAAATTTATGAAATAAATTTCAGGTATCACAAAAAAGTTTTTACTTTATAACTTTCCAAGTTTTTGAAAGTTCCCTGCTCAAAATGCAGGGAAATATAAGGGTAATATTTTGAAGTAAAAAAACTGTTATGTTAATACCGTTATTTTCTTGATAAAAGGGATTTAATTGATATTTTGTTAAAAATATTGGACTTTAAGCCCTTATAACCTCAGACTGAGAAACTTTAGAGTAATGTTTGATAGTTCTTAAGAAATCTGCATTAATAAGCATTTAAATGCTATACTTCCTTTTTTTTAACCTTATTTAGTTCCAATTTTATCGAAATAAAACTAAATTATGATTGAAAAATAGTTAAGGCCTCATAACTTCTAAACTAATAAAAATAGACCCCCCCTTTCATACAATTTTTTGTTCTGCTCGATATGCCCGATCACCCATTTGAAGGAAGACCATCGAGTCGGGAACACCCTGTATTTCATAGATACCATCCACAACTATGCACTATGCAGGTTTTAGATAAGAAATTAAAAATAACATTTTTGGTCACCTTCAAATATTCATAAATGTTATTTGTTATTGAGATCTATAAAGTTAGATTTTAAAATAATTATTTTAGAACATTTATATGCATACATATCTATATAGGTATGTACGCATGTACATACAAAATTAAATTATTTTTTACCAAAGAAGAAATCAATTCAAAAAAATTAACCATGAATTTATGAATGAAAAAATCATTGTTTATACCAGTATGTCAAAAGGGTATACTAAATTTGCCATTATATTTGTGACGCAGAGATGGAGGGAGGGTAGGTAAAGACTCAAGTATATGGATCGGAACAGAATTGAAAAAAAAATCGATTTCGCTATGTATGTCTGTCCGTCCGTCCGCACGACAACTCAAAAACTAAAAAAGCTAGGATCTTGAAATATTCAACTAATCGGATTTATGAAAAAACTGTCATCGCTATTGAAATTCAGCCAGTTTGCTCAAAGGGCTCGGGTAGGTGCCATATAATTTCTTTTTATATATGAGCATTACTCTGTACTTATTAAAGCTAGGTATCTGAAATTTTGCCAAAAGTAGTTTAGTGTAATAGCCAGAGTTACTGGAAAATTTGGTTGGTCTACTGCAGAGGGTTCGAGTAAATGCCATACAACTCCTTCTTTTATAGGAGCATTACGCTACACCCAATAAAACTGTATGTTTGAAATTTTGCCATAAGGAGGAGGATGATAGAATGCTAATATTAAGGTCACACGGGTATCGCAGAGTTGACACAGTCTACTCTACTACACTCTTCCTCGTTTTTTTTCTTATTCAATTTTTTTCTTTTCTTTAGGATCATATTCTTGAATCATGTTCAGTAAAAAATGATATCTAGAGACGTTTTAAGCTTTTTCATTTTTTTGATGTCGAGTCGAAACTGCTTGATTGATTGACTTGAAATTTTGCACAAATGTTCCTCTTAACAACCGAAATTGATTGTATAAATTTGGTTGGAAAAAATTAATCCATTTCGGCCTGGCGGGCTTCTAAAAAATTTTGTGTTTCCGATTTGTGTCCACTTTAACAGGGTGATTTGGCAGTCGAAAAGAGAGTCTGGCACAAATTTTTGTTGTGCTCGGTTAACGAGTATCGGCCCGAGGGCGCAATGAAGCTTTTTCAATGTTTTTGATGTTGAATCAAAACGGTTTGATCGATTGACTTGAAATTTTATACAAATGTTTCTCTTAGCAACCGAAATTAATTGTATAAATTTGGTTGGAAGAAATTAATCCATTTCGTCCTTACGGGCTTCCAAAAAATTTTGTGTTTCCGATTTGTATCCAATTTTACAGGGTGATTTTGCAGTCGAAAAGAGAGTCGGACACAAATTTTTGTTGAGCTCGGTTAACCCGTTTGACCACGAGGGCGCAATGAAGTTTTTTAAATGTTTTTGATGTCGAGTCAAAACGGTTTGATCGATTGACTTGAAATTGTGTACAAATGTTCCTCTTAGCAACTGGAATTTGTTGCATAAATTTCGTTGGAATGAATTAACACATTTCGTCCTGGCGGAACCCAAAAATTGTCTTTCCGATTTGTGTCAAATTTTATAGGTTGATTTTGCAGTTCAAAAGAGAGGCTGCAAAAAGTTTTAGTTAAGTTCGATTAACCCGTTTTCCACGACGACGCCATGAAATTTTCTATAAATTTTATTTGCTTAAACGATTAAAAGATTTTTATTGAAAATTTTGTATCAGCATTTTAATTATAAAAATCTACAGGATTAATTTGGTTTTTACCTGTTTTCGCGTTTTGCACAAAGAATCAATGAATTCAATTTTTTGGTACTAACGCAAGTTAACATTTATTCCAAAAGTTCACTTATTCAATAAGACTAATTTTTTTGCTCTCAAATAGCCTCAAATAATGCAAAAGCTAAGTGAGATAATATTATTAATAATAAAAATAAAGCTAACGAGGAATACGAATATTAATATCTTTAAATTTAAATAACGTAACATTTTCCTTCTCTACATTTTTTCGTAATTCTTCTTTTTTATCTGCTTTGCAGTTTTTGTGCCTTAAAACTAGATTTCAGTGCAAAATTGCTGTTTCTTTTCTAATAAAGTCTAAAAATCAAAAAAATTCAATTTCGTATATATTTTTCTTAAATACATAGTATTTTAAAACAGTTTTCCCAAGAAAGAACTGATAAAATCATAAACAAACGAGGAAGAGCGTAATAGAACTTTCAGGTAAGTACAAAAACAAAATATAAGTTGAAAGTTGAAAAGCAGATTTTTAAATCTTTTCTAAACCATCGACTATATTTTATTCAAACGCTGGCAATTCAAGTAAACTACTATTTACTTAGTATAATGACATAATGGCAAATTAAGTATACCCTTTTGACCTCTCAATGTAGTTTTAATTTAACTTGATGTTATTGAAAAAGTTAACACAACAATGGTGTACATGTTAGTTTTAAAATGTAATAAAGCTATATTTTTAAAACGAGGTTTTAGGGATTATTCTAGCAATTTTTCAACAAATTTATCAAATTTCACTTGAAACTTTTCACAGTTATTAAATAATAACAATAAAAATTCAAGAAGCACCAAATTGTCAAAAAGCAGAAGAAAAACGTATAAAACAATTGGAGATAATCGTTCAAAATGTTTTGCAAACTGTTTTTTAAAGTTTTTGTTTCGAAATTGGTTAAAAGAACTCGACAAAACATTTTTTTAAACATTCCCCTAATTCAAAGAAGTTTTACCTACTTTTAAAAATTGCACGTAATTTATTTTTATTTTATTTTATTTATTTATTTATTCATTTATTTAGTTTAAAACTAGTTTAACAATTATCACATTTTGTTTTTATAATCTTTTTTAAATATAAGAAATATTTTCTTTAATATACTTAATAATTAATTTTTTATAAACTTTTAATTTTGATTCTATTTTTATTTCATTTGGTAAGGCATTATATATTTTTAATCCATTGTAAAACAATATTTTTTTATTTCTTTCATTTCTTACTACATCTAATCTAAAATCTAATCTATTTCTTAAATAATAATTATGAACTTCATTTACATACAATAATTTTTCTGATAGATAATTAGGTAATAAACCATATTTAATTTTAAATACTTGAATTAAAACATTCATTATTACTTTTTGCCTTACGCTTAACCACTTTAATGTATTTAACATATATAATCTAGCTGTATATCTATTAACTTTTAATATAATCCTCATTGATTTATTTTGCAGTTTTTGTAACCTATTCATCATACTTTGGTTTGACATAAAAATTATTGAAGAGCAATACTCAAAGTGGGGTTTTATAATAACATTATATAAATTAATTGCACAAGCTAATGTGATATTCTTTCTAATTTTTGAAAAAAAGTAAATTTTTTTAGCAATTTTTTTACAAATGTAATCAATATGCGATTTGAAATTTAAATTATTATCAACAATTACCCCTAAATATTTTATTTCATTAACTATTTCTATATTTTCATTATTAAAAACAACAAGGTTATTATTTAATTTATTATTAATTATCAAACATTTAGTTTTATCAATATTTATTTTTAGTTTGTTCATTTGGAACCATTCATTTAAATTTTGTAAATCTAAGTTTATTTTATTAACGCAATCATTTACATTATCACCTATTATATATAAAAGAGCATCATCCGCGAAAAGTGCAATTTCATTAAATTTAATGCATTTCTGAATATCGTTGATGTATATTAAGAACAAAAATACTCCAAGAACTGATCCTTGAGGTACTCCAAGCTTTGTGTCTTTTGCTTCTGAAATGCATTCTTTTACTTTTGTATGTTGCTTTCTATTTTGTAAATACGATTCAAACCATTTTATTTCAGTACCAGTAACACCATACCTTTGAAGTTTTTTTAATAAAATTAATCTATCTATTGTTTCAAAGGCTCTGCGTAGGTCGAGAAATACTGCAACAATTGTCCTTTTATCGTCTACTGCATCCTTCCAATTAGTTATAACCAGATTAAGTAGAGATTCACAACTGTGTCCTCTTCTAAAGCCTGATTGCAATTTAGCGATTAAATTATTTTTTTCAAAATAGTTTGTTAATTGTTCAAAAACAATTTTTTCTAATATTTTTGATTCAATGCAGTTCATATTCACAGGACGAAATTCTTTACAATTTTTTGTTCCAGCTACTTTCGGAATGGGAATTACAACAGTTTCTTTCCAAGTATCAGGGAAAGTACCTGATTTCAACGATTCATTAACAATAGTTAAAAAATTCTCTCCAATTAAATCAAAACATTCAATAAAAATATTCTTATTCATCATATTAAGATCTCTTTTGTTATTTAATGATTTTATAACTTTTTTTAATTCTTCAATACTAATTAACTGTAATTTAAATTGATAAGAATAGTTGTCAATGATATTACTATATTGCTTAAATGCTATACTACTATTTATTTCACTTATACTATCTACAAAATATTGATTAAATTTTGTAGCAATCTCAGCCTCTTTTGAATATATTTTACTGCCGAAACAAACTTCTTTGATTTCATTCCTTGGTTTTCTTAATATATAACTTTTAATTTTAAGCCACATAGATTTTTGGTCTCTTGCATTTTCAATTTGATTATTAATAAAACTATTTTTTGTTTCAAAAAGTTTGTTGGAATAAATATTTCTAATATGTTTATACCTATGCCACTCATTTATATTATCTATCAAAATTGCTCTCTGGTATTGTTTAACTTTTTCTATATTCATAATTTTTTTAAAAAAAAAAAAATTTACTTACAAAATTTTTTTTTTGAATAATCGTAGGAATGATAAGTATATACATGAACGCATACAAAATTTACATTCAAGTGGTCAAACCGTTTCTGCTTAAGACTAAAGTAATGAAATCTGTAAAAAGCTGCTGTGCCACAATAGGTTAACGGAACTCACCAAACCTGTTTTTAAAACTTTGACCAAGCAATATTTCGCAAAATGGGAGGTAATATCCTTCCCAAATTTTTTTTAAAAAATTGTCGGGTGACAAGGGGTAACAAATTCCAAGTCTGTTAATAGATTGAACTCCATACACAAAATTTGAAGTCAATCGGTTAAACCATTTCTAGTTCATAGCAAAGTACCGAAAAAACCTATAAAAAGCTGTAGGGCCGCAACGGGTTAACGGAACTCCACAACAATTTTTTGAGTCTTTCTTTTTAATCAAAACAGTACTTTGAAAAATTGGCTGAAACTAGCTTTTTTGCAAATTGCACGCTCCCGGGCAACGCCGGGTAATTCTGCTAGTTATGAATAATAGTGAAATCAATACTTAGAATACAATCCCAGTTAATAAGTGCGAAATATAATGTTGAAACTTTAATGTTAACGTTTAATTTAGGAAAAACATACACTGGTGAATAAGTTACTGTTTTATAAAAACATAAAAGTTTTAATTCTTAAAACCTAGTGGCCCTTCAACAGGGAAGGTTCCCAAATTTTTGCTTAGCAAACTTAAGATGGATCTGCCTATCTCCCTCCTGTCCCCACCCTTCCATTTTTTTATGTTCAAGGAAATCAATTGTGTACTCCACTAAATTTGGAATTTCACCCCTAATTTTTTATCTAAGCAAAAATGGCTAAGACTAAATTTTCGAGGGCTGAAGCTTCACCACCCTTCAAAATTACAAAACAACTTTTGACACATGTTGAAATATAATTAAAGAGCTTCCAATTTTGAATATTACAAATTTTGTTAACCGACTCCTACTAGTTTTCGAGAATCTAACTTCTCCCAGAATTTGAAGACCCTAGCTTGAACCGTTTAAAAAATGTGTGTGAGCAAAAATTTTGCAAATATTGTGTTTTTTATAATTGTAAATTTTAGTACCGTGCGGCAACTCTAAAAATTTGTTTTTTAAAAATTACAAAAAATGCCAATAAAACAAATTTTTGCACATTCTCAAAAAACTTTGTAAAAATGTGCCTATATAGCTTCACTCTGTTCGTCCGTCCGTATGTATACAAAACTTTTACACCGTTTGGAATAGAGTAAATAGAATATTACAAAAGAAATATTTTCGTAGAAGAACTTTTTTCTATAGCCCCGCCCCTTACGGAGCTACAGCCCCCCAAATTCGGAAAAAGCTTTATTTTAAAATTGTTATAACAAGAGTTTTGCTAAGCTTTTTTTCAATCTGAAAAAACGGCAAAAGATAGCTGGTTTTATAGGCTTCACAAAAATATCAGGTTGAAATACCTTATGGTATACCATACGGTACTAAAATTTACCATTAAGTAAAACTCATTTTTTGCGAAATTTTTGGCCCCACATATCTTGCAACCGGTTCAAGCTAGGGTCTTGAAATTTTGGGAAATTAGTGGGAGTCAGTTAACAAAATTTTTTTGTCGCGTCCTCTATTTAGGAGCTATAAGGGCTCGTAAATTGAAATTTTGCTATTTTTAAACACCTGTGACATGAAAACCTGTTCAAATTTTTTTTTACAAATACACAAAATTTACAGCTGCGGCATTATATTTCAACATACGTTAAAGGTTATTGTTAAATTTAAAAGGGTTTCTTTAAATTGAAGAAATTGTCCCTTAGTTTTGACCATTTTTGCTTAGATCGTCAACCGTCGGCAACCTTCGTTGCGATAACACCGGTTTCGGATTCTTTAAAAATTTTTTTTTATAATTTCTTTAAATCCGAATAAAGAATAAAATTTTTCAAATACCAACTTTTCAAATTAATTTCACTTCACATAATTCTGTTTTATTTTAATTTCGTGTTTTATTTTGAAATTTGTGTTGGTTTTTTTTTTAAATTTAAATTTTTTTTTGTGAATCAGTTTGGACCGCATTGCCGCATTTCCAATGGCGGCATTTTTTAGATAAGTATTATTATTCAATCTATTAAACTAACAAATTTCTTAATTAAAATAATTTTTATCTAACACTAAATATTTTTTTTTTATAACTATAAATTTTATTTTTCTATTTCTTTTATTAATTATTTAATTAATTTTTTTGTTTATATAGAATTGTTTTTGAAAAAAAATTATTATAAATTTTAATATCACGCGCCGGTTTGTTTTGTTTACATTTAAATAAATTAAAATAATAATTTTTTTTTTTGAAGTAATACTTCTTTTAATCTTCTCCTAGTAGTAAACAAAACAATATATATCCGTCTCTCTCCTTCCCATTGATAGATGCTAATGTTCCAAACAATTCTCACCGCTTTCAATATACCATCATAAAGCAACTTAATTAATAAATTCTGATGGTATATGTCCAATATTATCAATAAACTTTCATTTTATTTTTGTATTTAACTATTTATATTGTCACAATTACAAATTTTGGTTTTTTTTTGTAATTAGATGTAATTGTGTTTTAAATTAGATGTAATTGTGTTTATATTAGATGTAATTATAAACCATTCTTTCGCTCGAAATAAATCTCTTAAAATTAAAATCGAAAAAATTAATATTAAAAATTTTTTTTTTGTTTTATTTTTCTATTTTTTTTTTTGTAAGGTGTTATCGATTTAGGTTGAATAAATCGTACAATAAGCATTTTTTTTTCTTTTTTTTTTGTTCTTTCTAATTTTTAACAAAATTATCTAATTTAACGTTAATTTTTGTAATATTCGCGGTTTACAAACGAACTTCCCGTTGTTGAGGACCATCTTAATTCAATTAAACCGGTAATCCTTGCTCTATGTGAAACGCAAGTTAGTAGTCAAAATGCTAATTTCGATATTAACGGCTACTCACTCATTTCACACTTCGTTACCAAAAGGGGCATCGACATCTACATAAAAAACGACATTGCTTTCAACACTCCTGTCAAATATAAATCTTCTAGCCCAACTTTCAACTACGTTTTGGTCAAAATCCATGATTGAAAGCATGTTATACATTTCTGTTTTCTATACAGATCACCCAATTCAAGTGAACAGGAAACTGTTATGGAAATTGAAAACCTTTCAAACCAGATCAATGAAATTCTCGATTGTTATCTTGAGACTGAAATTGTTCTGGCAGGGGATTTTAATGTTCATAACATAGACTGGCTTCACTTTTCCAGTAGCTCTTCTCAGGAATGTTGACTTTGCTGCAAATGCGATTAGTGAAACTATTCTACTTAGAATGAAATTATTTTTACCTCACTCCATGAAATCTATTAAGCGGAAACCCAAAACTTGGTTTAATTGCAACGAAGCCATTCCAAAAAACAAAAAGGCGTTCAAAAAGTACCGAGACAGTGGTTTGGACTTTGGAGGCTTACAGGGCCAACTATATAGTGGTTCGGAACACATGCAAGAAAATTATCAACAAACAAAAATTCTTGTTCAACCAAAGGTTGAAACGTAAACATGCCCAAGAATAACAAATCCTTTTGGGTTTTTGCAAAAAAGTTTAAAAAAAGACAATAGCGGGTCTTCTTTTCCTTCACTTGTTGATATTAACAACCACATCGTGTCAGATTCAAAAGAAAAAGCGAATTTGTTTGGCAAACAGTTCGCTTCTAACTCATCACTGCCTCAGTCAATTCAAAGACCCCCTTCTATTCCAGAAGTTGGCTGCTCCTTTGGTAGAATATACTTTAGGACGCGAGCAGTGATGAAAATCTTGAAGGATCTTGATACAAAAAAATCAGCCGTTCCGGACGGTATTACAACTACCGTCCTCAAAAACACATATACCTCCATTTCAAAACCTCTACGCAACCTTTTCCATCTTTCCTTTACTTCGGGTATTCATCCTACCCAATAGAAGATTGCACATCTTTTTCCAATTCCTAAAAAAGGCGATAAAAGCGATCCCTCTAACAACCGACCTATTGCTATTACATCGGTCCTCTCCAAAGTAATGGAAAAAGTTATTAACTATAAGTTTTTGAAATATCTAGATCGTAAAGGTTTGCTTCATGATCGACAATACGCGTTCAGAGCCCGTCTTTCAACTGGTGATCTCATGACCTACCTGTGCGAAAAGCTTAATATCAGTCTTCACCATTCTGGTGAGTCTGATGTTGTGGCTTTGGATATTTCTAAAGCTTTCGATCGAGTTCGGCATGATGCTTTATTCGCAAAATGCAGGGCTTTAGGTCTAGGTAAGGTTTTCGTTACATGGATTGGAGACTTCCTTTCGAATCACACGATTCGTGTTCTTGTCGATGGATATTCATCCAAAGATTTCAAAATAAATGCTGGTGTCCCTCAAGGATCTGTTTTATCCCCCAGTCTTTTCCTAATATTTTTAAATGACATACTATCAAAAACTCCAATCCAATCCATAGCTTCGCAGACGACAGTACCCTTGTTGCTTCCTATGAATTTCATAGCCGCTGTAACATTAATCACCAGATTAATTCAACAGGAAAAAATTTCGCTATAAGTGAATTAAACAAAGATTTAATAAAAATCCGAAAATGGGGTGAAATCAACCGCTTTCATTTCAACACCAAAAAAATCCAATGTTGTCTAGTCTCGCAAAAAATAGCTGCAACTATTCCGAACCTTTCTTTTCAAGAAGAAACTTAGCTTCATTCGGAAGACTTAAACATTTTGGGGATTGAGCTAAACAAAAAATTGATTTGGTCAAATCATATTTTTGGAGTAGCTAAGGACGCTGCTAAATGTTTGGGTTTCTTGTATCGCTGCAAAACTTACTTCTCATCCTGTGATCTCCTTAACATCTATAAAACTTATATTAGGCCGAAAATGGAGTATAATGCACATATTTGGGCTGGTGCTCCCATTACGGCGCTGGGATATCTTGATAAAGTGCAAAATAGAGCTATTCGTCTTATAAATGATCCCAGTGTTACCTCAACGCTCATTCCACTCTGCCATCGTCGCACTGGGTCACTGACCTTGTTTTATAGATATCTTGTTGGGACTAACACCTGTTCTAAAGAAATCAAAAAACTTATGCCCCCATTCAAGATTTTCCAACGGGAAACAATGAGAGCAACAGATGCTCATCACTACACAGTTGAGCTAGCCAGATGGCGTAACACGGCTTATGGAAATTCGATTGTCATGCGCTCATCTCGTTTATGGAACCATCTTCCACCAAATGTGTTCCCCAAAGTTGATAATATATATATGTACGATTTAACCAAATTTAAGAAGAACATTAACATCTTTCTTCTAAATATCCCATCCAATTTTCCCCATCCCCCATAATCCAGATATTCTAAATAACTTCCACCATAATCTTAAATCCTTCCATATCCTCATCCCTGTAACCAAACTGTACATTTGTATTACAGGTTCCCTCCTAAAGTTTGGTTCAAAAAGGGTGTGGTTTTGGAGTGTTAAAATCATACACTACCCAGCGAACACCGCACAGTTTCAATGGGTGGCTTTCGAGCCTTCCATTCCCTCTTAAAAAAAAAACAAGTAAAGAATCAGTCAGTCGGTGCAACCGACTTAGAAATACCCTACACCTATTTGGTTCAAATTTAAGGACATATCCATAAGTCATTTTAACACCATAAAAGCTGTTATTAATTTGATCGTAAGTCATAGCTAACCAAATTAACTTTATAATACAAAAACATTTTCTAATTACACTATCTATTAAAAAATATTACAAATTCTTACTAATTTATCTATTTAAAAATATTACAATACAAAAAAACTTGAAATAAATGAAAATATATTTTTTCCAATTCAATTACAAAATGAAAAATTCTAATTATTAAATTTTGTGATAAAAAGCAAAGCAAAATATATTTAATAATACAAATTTTTCAATATTGCAATTATTTTAAATGGTTAGTTTATATACCTAATAGAAAAGCTTATAAACGCAAAATATGCAATAAATGTATATCTAAAATACAATTATAAATTTAGACCTCTTCATATAATTCATTTAAATATAAAAATAAATTTTACATAAATGCAACAAGTACCGTCGAACATTGCTGAACTAAAGTCTAAATTTCGGGGACACATAGGATATAGGAAATACATTCTTTGGCTTTGAAATTATACTCGTTCGGCCTCAAACCCATCAAAAGCTTCTAGAATCCGAACTCATTGACCTTATTTTTTGAGTTATAGTGTTTTTAAGATATATGTTTGTTAGTCCTTGAACTTTTCAAAGGTTCCAGAACCCCATATGCATTCCCCGTCATACTTTCAATACTTCTTAACCCTTGTACACAATTGGAACGTTCTATCTTAATTTGAAGTTACTATTTTTATTAATTTTGATGATAAGCTTTTAAATCTTGGGGGTCTAAGATGGGTACTGAACCACCACTCCAATTGATCCAAAATTAGAGGGACACGCAGGATATAGTAAAGAACACCCATCTGCCAAATTTGAAGCTTCTACATTTGTTTCAAGTTACTATCTTTATTAATTTCGAAAATATGCGTTAAGGTCCTCGGAACTGGAGACTAAATACAAATTTCAAGGAGACTAAGAAAATCGAAAGCGACACCCTGATACCAAATTTTGAGGTTCTATCAAAAAGTTCTAGATTCCGAACCCACGCTCCAGTCCCCAACTTACGCAATCCGCGAAGTAGTTCCATTCCTAGTAACCTACAGCACAATTTTGATAAAGATAGCGTCATTATTTGTTGAGTTATAGTGATTTTTTATATACGTGCGATAGTCCTTCGATCGATTAAAAGGTCCAGAATCCGAACCCATTAGCCGATTTCGCCTATATGCAATCCTCGCCGTACTTTCAGTCGTAGTAACCTACAGAATAGCTCCATTGTTTGCAAAATCAACATAGCTCCATTATTTTATCGTGCCTACAAACGGACGGACAAGGCTATATCGACTCAGGAGGTAACGCTGATCACAAATATTTATACTTTTCCATATCTAGCTCGATTCCTTTAGGTGGTTATAAACACCATACCAAAGTTAATATACCTCTTTACCTATTCTATAGGTGTAGGGTATAAAAAAAAAACAGATAATAAGTTCTAGGTAAAATTCCAAATTATAATGGAGTTCACAATTGATTTCCTAGAATCGAAAAAAATGGAATGGTGAAGATAATGTTGTGGGTGGGCAGGTCCATCATAAGTTTGTTAAGCAAATTTTTGGTAACCTTCCTAAAACATTTATGTTTTTATAAAACAGTAACTTATTCACCAGTGTAAGTGTTTCCAAAATTAAACGTTAACATTGAAGCACCAACATTATATTTCGATCTTATTAACAGATTTTCTTGAGTGGGGTTATATTTTAAGTATTTCAATATTAGTCATTTAATTAATAAGTTAATGAAATAACTAAATTATAATATTATTATTTATTATAACCTACACCTATAGAATAGGTAAAGGGTATATTAACTTTGTTATGGTGTTTGTAACCACCTAACGGCAGCTAGCTAGATATGGAAAAGTATATATGTTTGTGATCAGCGATACCTCCTGAGTCCATATAGCCATATCCGCCCGTCCGTAGGCACGATACCTCAAAAAACAATGGAGCTATCTTGATGAAATATTAACTGTAGGTTAAATACGGCGGAGATTGGAAATGGGTGAAATCGGCCCATGGGTTCGGATGCCGGACCTTTTAATCGGTCTAAGGGCTAACGAACATATATAACAAATTACGATAACTCAACAACTAATGACGCTGTCTTCATAAAATTTGTGTTGTAGTGTACTGGTAATGAAACTACGGCGGTGATTTCGTACGGTGGGTAATGTACAACGGATTCGGAACTTAGAACTATTTGATCGAATTTACGCCAAACGAGCATGATTTCGAAACCAATGAAGATAGAACCTCCAAATTTGGTATCAGGGTGTCTCTTTCTTTTTCCTTAGTGTCCTTGAAATTTTGGCCCCATTGATGTAGTGGGTCGGGAACCAGGGACACATTTCTGAAGACCTTGAAGCATTTTTTAAAATTAATAAGGGTAGCAGCTTGAAAAAATTTAGAAGCTCAAATTTTGCACACGAGCGTTCTTTACTATCCCTTGTGTGTCTCCCTAATCTAGGTTCAATTGAAGTGGTGGTTCAGTACCCCTCTTAGACCTCCGAAGGTTTAAAAGCTTATAAATGAAATTACTAAAAATAGTAACTTAAAATTGATATATAACGTTCCACTTGTGTACAAGGGTTAACTGGTATTTAAAGTACAGCACGGACTGCATATG
Organism: Dolichopus griseipennis; assembly: GCA_963082915.1. Classification (NCBI taxonomy): domain Eukaryota; kingdom Metazoa; phylum Arthropoda; class Insecta; order Diptera; family Dolichopodidae; genus Dolichopus; species Dolichopus griseipennis. Next base: position 138,680,641 of record OY720441.1, read on the forward strand.
GGCAAAATCAGCCCAAGGATTCGTATTCTGGACCTTTTAATCTGTCTAAGAGCTAACAAACATATATAAAAAATCACGGTAACTCAACAAATAATGACGCTAGCTTCAGAAAATTTGTGTTGTAGGGTACTGGTAATGAAGCAATGGCGGTGATTGCGGACGGTTGGTAATGTACAATGGTTCGGTACTTAGAACTTTTTGATCGAATTTAGGCCAAACGAGCATGATTCCGAAACCAATTAAGATAGAACCTCCAAATTTGGTATCAGGGTGTCTCTGTCTTTGTCCTTAGTGTCCTTGAAATTTGGGACCAATTGGAGTATTGGGTTGAGGACCAGCCGCACAGTACCGAAGACCTTAAAGCATATTTTCGAAATTAATAAATATAGTAACTTCAAACAAATTTAGAAGTTTCATATTTGGTACATGAGTGCTCTTTACTATTTCCTGCGCGTTCCCCTAATTTTGAATCAATCAGAGTGTTGGTTCAGTATCCATCTTAGACCCCCAAGATTTAAAAGCTTATCATCAAAATTAATAAAAATAGTAACTTAAAATTACGATAGAACGTTCCAATTGTGTACAAGGGTTAACAAGTATTGAAAGTATGACGGGGACTGCATATGGGGTTCTGGAACTTTTGAAAAGTTCAAGGGCTAACAAACATGTATCTTAAAAACACTATAACTCAAAAAATAATGCCGCTATTTTGATGAAATTTAAACTCTAGGTTACTAATAATGACAGTACCATGGGAATTGGTTCTGGTCGAGTTTGGTCAATGAGTTCGGATTCTAGAAGCTTTTGATGGGTTTGAGGCCGAACGAGTACAATTTCAAAGCCAAAGAATGTATTTCCTATTTTCTATGTGTCCCCGAAATTTAGACTTTAGTTCAGCAATGTTCGACGGTATTTGTTGCATTTATGTAAAATTTATTTTTATATTTAAATGAATTATATAAAGAGGTCTAAATTTATAATTGTATTTTAGATATACATTTATTGCATATTTTGCGTTTATAAGCTTTTCTATTAGGTATATAAACTAACCATTTAAAATAATTGCAATATTGAAAAATTTGTATTATTAAATATATTATGCTTTGCTTTTTACCACAAAATTTAATAACTAGAATTTTTATACCCGTATGACTATATAGTCCAAGGGTATAATAAATTTGCCATTACGTTTGTGACGCAGAGAAGGAGGGGGGTAGATATAGACTCAAGTGTATGGATCGGATCAGAATCGAAAAATAAATCGATTTAGCTATGTATGTCCGTCCGTCTGTCCGTCCGTCTGCCCGTCCGTCTGCCCGTCCGTCCGTCCGTCATCACGATAACTCAAAAAGTAAAGGAGCTAGGATTATGAAATTTTCACAAATTCGTTTTTATGCAAAAAACGGAATCGATTTTGAAATTCAGCCATTTTGGTCCACGGGTTCGAGTACCTGCCATACAACTTATAATTTTATATGAGCATTACTCTATACCTATGGAAGCTGCGTGTCTGAAATTTTGCCAAAAGTAGTTTAGTATAATGGCCAAAGTTACTGCAAAATTTGGTTGGTCTACTGCAGAGGGTTCGAGTAGCTGCCATACAACTCCTTCTTTTATATGAGCTTTACACTACACCTGATGAAGCTGGGTGTCTGAAATTTTGCAAAAAATAGTTTAGTGTAATGGCCAAAGTTACTGCAAAATTTAGTTGGTCTACTGCTGAGGGTTCGAGTAGCTGCCATACAACTCCTTTTTTTATATGAGGATTACACTACACCAAATGAAGCTGGGTGTCTAAAATTTTGCCAAAAATAGTTTAGTGTAATGGCCAAAGTTACTGCAAAATTTGGTTGGTCTACTGCAAAGGGTTCTAGTTGCTGCCATACAACTCCTTCTTTTATATGAGCATTACTCTACACCTAATAAAGCTGAATGTTTGAAATTTTGCCAAAAGTAATTAACCGGATGATATAATGTATATGTTACGGTCATACGGGTATCCCAGAGTTGACACAGTTTACTCTACTACACTCTTCCTCGTTTCATTTTGTAATTGAATTGGAAAAAATATATTTTCATTTATTTCAAGTTTTTTTGTATTGTAATATTTTTAAATAGATAAATTAGTAAGAATTTGTAATATTTTTTAATAGATAGTGTAATTAGAAAATGTTTTTGTATTTGAAAGTTAATTTGGTTAGCTATGTCTTACGACCAAATTAATAACAGCTTTTATGGTGTTAAAATGACTTATGGATATCTCATTAAATTTGAACCAAATAGGTGTAAGGTATTTCTAAGTCGGTTGCACGACTGACTGTTTCTTTACTTGTTTTTATATATATTTTTATAAAAATAAATAATAAAATACGCAGTAAGAAACCCTATATAATTTTGAAAAATTAAGATTTTATTTTAGAAATGCTCATTGCATTGTAATTTTTATTGTCAAAGAAAATGATTATGTATATAGTAACAAAAAAATAGAATATCTTTGTGGACTGGAGAGATATTATTAAAGAATTGCATATTGATGACGAAAAAACTCTTTAAGATTTGCTAGGACTAGTCGTCTTAATTTTATTAAGTTATATGCTTCCCTTTATTTGAATTAATTTTAATTTAAAAAAAAAAAATTTAACTAAAGTGGAGAAAAACTAGGAATTCAACCGAAAGAAAGAAATTAAAATATTTATTTCAACGCACCCAATCAAAGATTAGAGAAAAAATTTAAATATAAAATCTAATAATTTTCATTTGATAATTAAAGTTGAAAATCGAAGTTTGGTTAACTCAAACTTGGAAAATTTCAAATATTTTGCCATACGTTTGAATGTTTTTTAGCATGAGAAGATCATATGCCAACTTTCTTGAATTCATATATTATGTAATGGGCAATTTGAATAACACAAATTTCATGTCGAATAACAAAAAAACATATTAAATTCTAAAGGTACCCTAAATAACTAAAAGATACTAAAAGTAAGTAATCACAACTAATATTTAAAATAATGTTCGAAAAATTTGTATTTTAATATTAAATATATATCAATAGGTTGTAAAAGGAAATAATTATAAATTTTTTTACTTGTTAAGTAAATCAGTAAAAAAAGTAAATTATATGGTAATTATATGTTTAGAATTGATTACATACTGTAAGAAAAAACATTAAAAATATCAACAATTATAATTTTTCTAATAAACAAAAACAAGTGATGAAAAAAAACCAAGGGTTTTTAAAAAAGCACATTTTCAAAATTATATTGTATTACATACTGAGTTTAACTTTTGAAATATTTACTTGGAATACTACTACTGACTTATAAAATTTACTGCTAACAGTAAATTTTTTATTTAAAAGTTGTTATAGCCCTTCAATGGGGAAGGTTGCCAAATTTCTCAAGTCTCTAACTTCAACTCCCCCCCCCTCATCCTCTAGTTTTTTAAGTTCTAGGAATTAAATTGTGAATTACACAAAAATTTGGAATTTTACTTAGAATTTTATTATCTAAGCAAAAATGGGTAAAACTAAGAGACACTTTCTTCAATTTAAGGAACCCCTTTTAAATTTAAGAAAAACCTTTAACATATGTTAAAATATAATGTTGGACCTTTAAATTTTGTATATTAATAAAAAAAAAATTGGACAGGTATTCAAGTTACAGGTGCTTAAAAATAGCATAATTTCAATTTTCGGGCCCTTATAGCTCCTAAACAGGGGACTTGACAAAAAAATTTTGTTAACTGACTCCTACTATTTTTTTAAGATCTAACTTCTCCCAAAATTTCAAGATCCTAGCTTGAACCGTTTAGAAGATATGTAGGGCCAAAAATTTTGCAAAAATTGAGTTTTATATAATGGTAAATTTTAGTACCGTATGGCAACCCTATACACTTAAGCGACATATTTTTGTAAAGCCTATAAAAGCAGCTCTCCAATACCATTTTTCGATTGAAAATAAACCTAACAGAAATTTTGTTATATCAATTTAAATATAGGGCTTTTTTGGAATTTTCAGGGGCTGTAACTTCGTCACCCTTCAAAATTAAGAAAAACCTTTGACACATGTTGAAATATAATTATAGAGCTTTGAATTTTGTCTATCACTAAAAAAAAATTTGGACAGGTATTCAAGTTACAGGTGTTTAAAAATAGCAAAATTTCAATTTTCGAGCCCTTATAGCTCCTAAACAGGGGGCTTGACAAAAAAATTTTGTTAACTGACTCCTACTATTTTTTTAAGATCTAACTTCTCCCAAAATTTCAAGACCCTAGCTTGAACCGTTCATAAGATATGTGTGACCAAAAATTTTGCGAAAATCGAGTTTTGCGTAATGTTAAATTTTAGTACCGTATGGCAACCCTAAACATTTTCCTTGTAAAAATTTATAAAGTTTATGAAACCAGCTATCATTTGCCGTTTTCAGATTGAAAATATATGTAACAGAACTCTTGTTATAACAATTTAAATATAGGGCTTTTTCCAACTTTGGGGGGCTGTAGCCCCGTAACAGGTGGGGCTACTGAAAAAAATTCTTCTACGAAATTATTGTTTTTGCAAAAACTACCCATGGTTAAAATTTCTTTTCTCTATTTCAAACGGTGTAAAAGTTTTTGTAAACATACGGACGGACGGACGGACGGACGGACGGACGGACAGAGTGAAGCTATATAGGCACATTTTTACAAAATTTTTTGAAAATGTGCTAAAAACCGATAATTATAATTTTGAAAACTTGTTGATTTAAAAAGCACAAATAAACCACCAGTAAAAAAACAAAATGGCAATGCAACTGTTTGAATAATACCTAACCTTCCTAGATTTGAATCTCATAAATTATTTTGAATAAGAAATTAAAATAAAGTAAAAATTTTTATTAACCTTATAGCAGTGGCGACTCGTAACATTTTATAGCGGGCGTTCAGACAAAATACACAAGTTAAAAAAATTAAATTAAAAATTTAGAAATATTGGTTATTGTACTTACGGTAAAATTATTTATAAATTAGGTCAATTCTTCTCGATTTTAATAAAAAAATTTCTATAATTTTGTCATAAAATGACTCTTCCAACTGTAATTTACGTAATAATTCCTTTTCAATGGATACTATTGCCAACTCAGAAAGCCTATTCTGTCCCATAGTGTTACGTGAATAAGTTTTGATTCTTTTTAATGTTGAAAAAGATCTTTCCACTGATGATGTCGTAAATGGTAAAGCTAAAACTAACTCACATAATTTTACTATTTCAGGAAAAACGGAATTTAAATCTTCAACAAATAATTTTTTATAAATTTGCTGTATTGTTTTCTCGTAAAAATCACTGTGCTTATAAAATACAAATAGCTCATTTTTAAGACTAAGAAAATCAAAAAAATCACCGTATGAAGTTTTGAGCGCATTTTGTAAATTTAAAGGAAATTTTTTTTGAGTACTCTTTAAAATGTTTTGAGTCTAGTAGGCCGACGAACATTAATTCTTTTAGATCTGCAAATCTAGTATTTATTTGCTCTACAATGCAATCTATAATTTCATAAAAACAAATTTTGTATTCCGTTTTTTCTTCAATGCCATGTCGAGCTCTAAATGATGAAACAATGGCTTCTAATTTATTTGTTTCTTCAAAAAACATATCAAAATTTTCTCGTAAATTAAATATATTTTGTTTGGTCTCTTCAAGAAATTTAATGCAATATGTCACATCCAATGCTTTAGATTCAAGAACATTGTATAAAGCATCGGAAAAGCAAAAAATTTGGGCAAATATCAATACCAAAAGCTGAGATTCAAAATCATTTAAAAATTGCAAATATCCTTGAGATAAATTAATTGTATTTGCGTCCCAAAACGTGTCTTCATCTTCGTAATTAATTATTTTTTCAAAATATTTTATTAAATCATCCCTGTAATTTTTAATAACTTCTATTAATTTGGAATTGTATCTCCATCTAGTAGGGGCTACTTTTGGAAATCTTTTTTTTAACATTTTATCTAATAAAGCACATCTTTTTGAAGATTGGGAAAAAAACTGGCCATACCCGACAATCTCTCAAAAATCTTCGACATTTTCGATTATATTTAAGAACATCTTGCAATACTAAAGAAAATCGATGAGCCGCACAGTGTATAAATTTTTCATTTGGAAAAACCTGTTTCACTCTAACTTGAGTTCCCGACAAATGACCAGCCATTACTGCTGCCCATCATAAGCTTGACACACAATTTTCTTCGTGCAATTGAAATCATTAATTATTTTAACTACATGTTGTGATAATTTTTCTGCGTTTCTTTCTGAACTAACATCGGAAAAAAATAAAAATCTTTCTTCAATATTACCGTGACATGTGCAATATCGTATCATTGTAGAAAGCTGCGATTTATTGCTAATATCAGATGTTTCGTCCATTAATATAGATACAAAATTTACTTTATTTATTTCACTCCTAATAGAATTTAAAATAAGTGTACTAATCGCATTTATAATGTCATTTTGTATAGCACTGGAAGTTCCACGAAAAACTGTTGAATCTTCCAAATGAGTTGCTAACACTGAATCATATTTTGCTAAATAATTTAGAGTTTCCTTAAAATTTCCACAATTTATAGAATCCTCAGATTCATTATGCCCTCTAAAAGGAAGTTCCTGTTGTCCTAATAAGCAAACCGTGTCAATAAGTCTTTTCATAATAGTGCGATTTTTTTTAACCTGCTCATTATATTTATTGAAACTAATTTGCTTTTGCTTATCTAAAAGAAGATCTATACTCGTTTTTCCAAACATTTTGAAAGTATACAAGCAATCAATATGAGAATATGATTTTAAATGTTTAGCGTAACTATCACTTAAGTGATTTAAATCAGAAAATCCAATGAAATTCCAAATATTTTTATCTTTTTCTGTACGGAATAACAAGCATGGCCAACAGAACAATTTACTTAATTTATTACAACCTGTAATAAATTCGTATCTTTGATATGTTTCAACATGAAAATTTCTTATTGTTTCTTTTTTTCCAGATTTAAATTTCGATTTTAGATTTGGTAATAAGGGAGTTGGTCTTATCATATTTTTAATATCATTTTTTTCACTGACACTTCTTTGTGAAAATGATATTTTTAAAATTTTTTCAATTATGCAATTATTGCTGCAATCACTATTTTCACTAATATCTGTCATTATTCACTTTAAAAATTTTTCACTTATAAAAAATAGGTTTACTATTTATTTTAAAAATATTATGAATATTATACCAATTATTATAAATATTTCACACAATTAACAATGCTCATATTTTTAAATTCATGATTAAAGAATAGTAGATAAACTACAACGAAATTCGAAAATAAGGGTTTTGACTTTTGTACCTACTTACAAAAAAAAAAATAAAACTTAAAAAAGAATATTATAATCAATCATCATATCATCATAATTCTTTGTTACATGAAAATGATTGAAAAAATTATTGATAAAATAGAAATAAGAAATAGAAACAGAGACAAAAAGAAAAAAAAAAAACTATTCAAATACAAACCGATTTTTTAGAAATAGCGGCAAAGAGATTAGAGATGTACTCTTACTCTCTTGTCTCTATGAAAAATTTACGTTCAAAATGAATTTGAACGAAATAGCCGTCTAAAAACTATAGAGATGTTTTTTTGTTTTGATTTTATTTTGCTTTGCAATTTTTTTTTTGTATATTAAAATTGCGTTCATATTGAAAATGAACGATTCGCTTAGGCAAAACAAAATCAAAACAAAAAAAAATAGAGATTTTGTTTTGCTTTGCAATTTTTTTTCTGTATATTAAAATTGCGTTCATATTGAAAATGAACGATTCGCTTAGGCAAAACAAAAAGCAAAACAAAATCAAAACAAAAAAAAATAGAGATTTTGTTTTGCTTTGCAATTTTTTTTTGTATATTAAAATTGCGTTCATATTGCAAATGCACGAGTCGGTTTTGCCGTTGTCAACAAGAAAGAAAACAAAATAATATACGTGTGTTCTGCGACAATGTTAACCAAAAATAATATTGAACGATAATAATATAAAAAAATATGTTACGAAAAGAAAAAGTACATTGTTAAAATAAATTGTTTATGTTTTCTATGGATTTTTTTGGATTATTTTAAGGATTTTTCTAAGGCGTTCATGCACGAAATGAACAATAAGACGAGTCGCCACTGCCTTATAGTATTTTTTGAACCTAATTGTTTACATAAGCATATAAGTTTGTTTGGTTTTAGGTTGAACTTGATTTTTTCACGAACCACCACTATAATTTGCAAAATTTCTATTTCCAGATTATCAATCCCCGCCTTTCTTTAAAATACATTCCAATTTCAGGTGTATGTCATAAAAATGAGATGAATATTAACATTTTTTCTTTATTTTACCCCTTCTGAGAGAATGGAGTTTCCGCATTGCCTTTTCATCTTACTCTATTATTGTTTATTTGCTTTATCCAATTGTTGACGCTATCTTGTAATTCTTTTTCTACCCTTTTGCGCCATGTTACGCGGAGCGTTCCGAAACTCCGTTTTCATTATGGGTTCACTCTTGGGGCAATTGTGGGGGTAGGGGATAGAATGACCAACCAATTGTCATTTTCGTGTTCTTATCTGCACTCTCATAGGTTGACATTTTATCTCTTTATTTCTAATTCCTCTAGGCCAGAAGATTTTACAGACAGGTCTTAAACATTTGTTCAAAAATACCTGGATCTAACTGCCATATAGAACGTGGTGATTTAATACAGACGCTGATTATTTTTAACTTTGTATTTTTGGATAAATGGGGTTCTCTTTGTTGCCCATAACCTTGCGAATGCCGTTCTAGCTTGTTTTATTCTATTTGCAATGTCTTCTTCACAGCTACTTTTGGTAGAAATTATACTTTCTAGGTAATTGAATTTCTTTACATCATTAATTGTAGTATTATTTACGACGAAGTCATTGCGGTTGGTTTGTATTCATCCGAAGTAATTTTGTTTTTCTTGTCTTTGTCACTAATCCAACAGCTCTAGATTTTTCACCTAGTAAGTTTATTTTTTCTGGCATATCCGTATGTGACTGAGCTAGGTCAGTTAAGTCATCAGCATAAAAAAGATTCCAAACCCGGCTTGTTAATGTCCACCTTATTCCTCTTGATGTACTTGTAATTTCCCTCATGAACAAGAACAATTTTTTTTTCACCCTGATTTTGATTTTCTTGTGTTTATCACTAATCCAAACAGTTTTCCCTTTTTCACCTAGCAAGTTTATTTTTTCTGGAATATACATACGTTACTGAGCTAGTTTTGCTATGTTATCAGCAGAATGAATATCCTAAAGCCGGTTTGTTAATGTCTATCTCATTACTCTTGGTATACTAGTAATTTCCTTTCTGAATAAGAACAACATTGTTTTTCATCATGTTTAATAATGAAATTAATTAACATCATGTTTACCCCGGCGGATTGGGGCTTAGACACATCCGCAGTAAGGAATGCTTGGGGTACGAGTCCTCTAAAATCCAACGAAAATCCAGAAGCGACTGATCCAGAATGGACGGATCTCTGGTCTGCGTCGGTTCCCCAAAGGGGCGGCAGTTAAAATACCTGGTAGTAGGTATAAAATACAAAATATAATAATATAAAATAATGAACATAAATAAAGATAAAAATATGGTAGGGATATCTACCAAAATGTCGGCAGAGACCACGGCTGCCGGCAAGGGCTTGGCTAATTCCACAAAGGGGTTAGTTAAGTCGCCAGTGGTTAAAAATGTATCTACGTTCAACGCAACCGACCCTACCGACCCGCGTTGCGTCGCATTCTAAATTGGCCCTGATCGATAATTGGCCCGATAATTTTACGGAGTATTTTTCTTTCGAAACGGGAAAGTAAGTTTGCCGTCGCTTGGGTGATCGTCCACGTTTCACTGCCGTAGCATAACACTGGTCTGATAAGAGATTTGTACAGCTCAAGTTTACATTTTCTGCTGACTTCCTATCCTTCGGGTTAGCTCTGATGTTTCATCGTTTCCACTTGTTATTTCGGCCTCTAGATAGACAAAACTTTTTACTACTTCCACGTTGTCATCACCAAAAGTAATGTTTTGTTTCTCTTTCTGGTTACGTCTGGATACTACTAACGTTTTCGTTTTATCGATGTTTATCCTCATTCCCAGTTCTATAGCTGTTTTCTCTAACTGGATATAGCATTCTCTGACACCTGCCTCTGATCTTCCTAGTAGATTTAAGTCGTCTGCGTATACTGCTATCTGGGTGGTTTTGAATAGCAACGTGGCATTCGGGTCAGATGGGATTTTCCTGACTATATGCTCCAGGGCAAGATTGAAAAGCATAGGCGCGAGTCCATCCCCCTATTTCAGTTCCTGTTTGATGTAGAAGGGTTCTGTGAGGTCCCCTTGGATTTTTACCCTCGCGCTTGTGTTTTGCATAGTAGCTTTAATCAATCTTACTAGCTTTGCTGGTACGCCTATGTTGCTTAAAACTACATATAATTTTTCCCTTTGGATAGAGTCATAGGCGGTCTTGAAATCTACGAATATTTGATGTACATCGATATTTCTTTCCCAGCATTTCTCCAATACCTGCTTCAGCACAAATAGCTGGTCCGTTGTAGACCGTCCTGGCCTGAAACCGGACTGGTATTCGCCTATGATGTTTTCGGCAATTTTTTCTAAGCGGGCTTTCAAGATATTAGTGAAACTTTGTAGGAAGTGCTAAGTAGCGATATCCCTCTGTAATTTTTACAGTTGAGCTTGTCTCCTTTTTTGTAGATTGGACATATAATACTTAGTTGCCAGTCAGCGGGGATTTTTTTTTCTTGCCACACCTTTAGTATTATTTTATGAAGGATTTTTTGTACCGTTTCTCCTCCATCTCGCAGAAGTTCAGCCGGAATGTTATCTGCACCAGGAGCCTTGTTATTTTTCAATAGCTCTATGGCATTGACCACCTCTGTTAATGTAGGTTGTCCCGTGATTTCATTTTGGGTTTGCCTTTCCACTGTGATCTGTTCTTGTTCATTTACTTCATCGTTTGGTGCATTTAGTAAATTTTCAAAATATTCTTTCCACCTGTTCTTAATGTCATCCTCAGATGATAAAAGATTATCTTCTGCATCTCTACATAAGTTTTACTGGGCTTTGTAACCATCTCTGATGATGCGGATGTCTTTGTATGCTGCTCTGATACTATCGCGATTTCGCAAATTATCTTGGACCTTTCTTAGCCCATCGTTCTGCCATTTCCTTTTTTTTTTTCTGCAGATTTTGTCGACCTCTCTTCTAAGTTGCTCGAAATGTAGTTGCTTAGCACGTGTTGGTCTACTTAATTTTCCTTTGTGTGCTTCATTTCTTGCGGCTACCGCATATCTGCATTCTCCGTCATACCATTCGTTTCGAACTTTTATTGGCTGGAAACCAATAGTTTCTTCAGAAGCTCGATGCAGTGCCGTTTTTAAACTATCCCAAATTTCATTTAGCTCCATGTGTTGCAACTCCTCTAGATTTAAGTTTGTCTCGATTGACGCTTTGTACTCGTTTTTCACAGATGTTATATTGAGTTTGCTTACGTCCAGCTTCGTTGCATTGTGTTTCCTCAATGCTCGTTTGGCTATGATTCTGCTCCTATATCTGACTTTCACAAGATTATGATCCGATCCACAGCAGGCTCCTCTATATGCTCTTACATCCATGATGTGGGAAGCCCCTCTCTTTTCAACTAAAACGTGATCAATTTGGTTGAACGTTTTTCCGTTGGGAGATATCCATGTAATCTTATGAATGTCATTGTGGGGGAAGAATGTGGATGACAAAACCATTCTCTTGCTACTCGCGAAATCGATTAATCTTTGTCCGTTATCGTTGGTGGAACTATGTAGGCTGTGTTCTCCAATCGTGCCTTTGTATACTTCCTCTTTTCCAATTTTCTCATTCATGTCCCCGAGCAGAATTTTAACGTCATTCGATGGTATTAGATCGTAGACAGCCTCCAGTTTACTATAAAAATCCTCTTTGACCTGTTCCGCCTTATCCTCAGTAGGTGCATGAGCGTTTATCAAGGATACATTGTGCAATCTTGTTTTGATGCGGATTACACAGAGTCTCTCATTCACCGGTTTAAGATCTAGGATTGCCTGTTTCTACGCTTTGTTAACTAAAAATGCCACGCCGAATTCTCTCTTTCCACCATCTTTTCCACTGAAGAATACCGAGTGGCTCCTAAAATCCGAGATACTTTTGTTGTGCCATTTTGTTCCTTAAATTGCTGCTATCGCTATTTTATACTTTATTAGTACAGGTAGCAGGGATTTTAACGCTCCTTCTTTGTTCAGTGTTCTTACATTCCATGTTGCAAAATCAATATCCATTTTCTGTTGCTTGGGTCGGTGCCGTGTTTCTATTTGTATCCGAGGTTTTGATTTAGGTTTCGTAACAATATTTTTTTACTGGATATGGCTGTTAACCGTATGCCAAACCCCCATCTTTGGAGGGCCGTTGGGTTTGAAAAGTTGCCAGGCTATTGTCACTAGAAATATTACTGGTTCGAAATTCATAAAAATTATGTCTAACGATGACGATCAGAATAAACCCCTAGACGTTGGTATTACAGTAGAGAAACAGTTTCATTTAAGAATAAGTGAACTAGAGAACATGTGTAGCGACTTAATGAGTCAGATTCACACTCTAACCGAAGAAAATAAAATGCTAAAGAAAAAGCAATTAACTAAAAGTGCAGTAGAATACTGTACAGATGAAGAAGAACTAACTCGGGAAACCGAGTGGATTGTAAAACGTACAGGGAAAAAAAGAAAAGCGGAGCACTCACCAGAAATACACAGTGAAAATAGTGTAGAAAAATTAAAGGTGATTAAACAAAAAATTTCAATTAATAAACCCATCATTACAAGAAAAAACAGACCTCCTCCGGTTATCTTAAGTAATGTTGTAGAATACCCCAAAGTTAATAAAATACTGAAAGATGTACAAATTAACTAAAAAATAAATATGATGAATAACCATCAACTGAAGATTAATGTTGAAAAAGAAGGGGAATACAGAGAACTAACAAAGATTATAAATGAAGCTAATTTAGAATGGCATACTTATGAAAACAAGTTGACCAGGCCAATTAAAGTTATGGCTAGGAACTTGCATCCTTCATGCGATCCCGAAGATATAAAGCAAGAGCTTAAATGTAAGGGTGTAAAATCATTGAAGTTGTAAACAAAAGAAAAAAAATTAAAAAGAATGAGGAAGAAACTATAGTTAAACTACCTCTTTTTATGTTAACATTTGAAAATACTGAGGACATTGATAAGATTTATAAAATAGAGTTTATTCAGCATATGAGAGTGAAAATTGAAGCTCTGAAAAAAACAAATCTGATTCCTCAGTGTAAAAAATGTCAAAGATATGGTCACACACAAAAATTTTGCCAGCGTCTAGCTAAATGTGTAAAATGTGCAGGGTCACATCTATCAACGAATTGTGACAAAGACAAAAAGGTTACGCCGAAGTGTGCTAACTGCCTTGAGGCACACCCTGCAAACTATAGGGGGTGCGTAGTTGCAAAAGAGTTAAAAAAGAGAAAAAAAAAGTAATCCAAAACATACCAAAGAAGGTGGGTCGAATTCAACTAACCCTAAATCTAGAAGCTTAAATCCTAGCAGGGTCATTGACGGTTTATCGTATGCCCAAGTATCACAAAATAGAGCAAAAGAACCTATTAGTGCAACAAAACAGAACAATGTAGCATTAGAAAAATCAGCTTTAAAAATAATAAAACGCACTAACGTTAGGAATATAACTCATAGTACAAATAGCATTCATAAACCTAACACTAAAGCTGATAATAACATTTTAATGCAGATGATGCAAAATTTGTTAAACTCAATGAATGATATCTCTAAAAGAATAACTAATTTAGAAAACAATTCTAGCAAAAGCTATAGTGGTACTCCGAGAAAATTTCTAAATAATGGCCCAAGATAAAATTCGTATTGCTACATGGAACGCAAACGGCGTACTAAATAAAAAACTAGCATTAGAGCTATTTCTAAAAACTAAAAACATTGATGTGTGTCTCCTATCAGAAACTCATATGACAAGACAGTCAAAACTACAAAATAGTAGGTTTCACATGTTATAATGCGACTCACCCTAGTAATAAACCGCGAGGAGGTAGTGGAATTTTGGTGAAAAACTATCTACTACATCACGAAGAGTGTAAAATAGAAACTGATGAATTTCAACTTTCAGTAATACGTGTTAAGTCCCTTAAACAGGATTTAAACATTGGGGCTTTATATTGCCCTCCTAATTACAATTTAAGGAATATGATCCCTAAAGACCTCTTGAACCGACTTGGGGATAGGTTCATCCTAGGAGGTGACTACAATACCAAACATATCGATTGGGGTTCAAGACTTACCTCAACAAGAGGAAGAGAGCTAAGGAAAGCTATTAGAGAGTTGGGTTGCTATTTTCATGCTACAGGCGAACCAACTTATACTGATACAAATAAAACTCCTGATCTACTGCATTTTTTCATAACAAAAAAAATATCTCCAAATTTTATTAGCCTGGAAAATAATGAGGATTTAGACTCAGACCATTCGGCTGCCGTACTAAACCTGCATGAAAAAATTGTTAAGAAACAAAATAAGCCTACACCTTGTTAATAAATCAACAAATTAGTTCAACTTTAAATAAGAGATAGAAAATAATATAAATTTAAGGGTTAAAATAACAACTAAAGATGAAATAGATTTAGCAATTGAAAATCTTAATAAAATTGTCCAAAATGCTGCATGGAATAATACAAAAGAATGTAAATACATGACAGCAGGACCTAATTATCCTAGAGATATATTAAATGCGATTAAAGTAAAGAGAAGAGCTAGACGAAGATGGCATAAAACACGTGACCCAGCTGATAAAACTGTGTTGAATAGCATAACGCAGAATCTTAAAAGAAGAGTTCTTGAAATAAAAAACAAATCATATGAAAAATATGTTGAGAATTTATCAGCTAAAAAAGAAAGAAATTACTCTCTGTGGAAAGCAACAAAGAGTTTGAAAAAACCTGTAGTGCCAGTCCCACCAATTCGGAAAATGGATGGTAAATGAGCAAAAAATAATAAAAAAAAAGCCGAAACATTCGCAGATCCCCTGGAAGAAATTTTTCGGCCCAATGAAATAGAGTCAGACCTCTACATTGAAAATGATTTCAGAAGAGAAGAAAATGCCATTGAACTAATTACTCATATAGAAATGGTTGAAGAAATTAAAGCTCTGAAGTCAAAAAAAGCACCAGGTTTCGATCTAATTACTGCAGACATTCTAAAACAACTCCCGAAAAAAGGGATAACAATGTTAACATATATAATGAATGCTATGTTAAGGTTAAATTATGTACCCAACGTTTGGAAGGTGGCAGAAATAATTATGATACTTAAGCCAGGAAAGCCTCCAAACGAAACAAAGTCTTATATACCTATCTCTCTTTTACCAATTATGTCAAAACTCTTTGAGAAACTGTTATTAAAAAGGTTGAAACCTATAATAGAAAATAGAAAACTAATTCCAAACTATCAATTTGGTTTTAGAGAAAAACACTCTACTGTTGACCAACTACATAGAATTACTGATATAATTGAGAAAGCTCTAGAAGAAAAACAAATATGCTCTACAATATTTCTAGACGTAGCACAAGCATTTGATAAAGTTTGGCACGAAGACTTAATTTATAAGTTGCGGCAACTATTACCTAAAAAATATGTAGATATACTCTCATCATACTTAACTGATAGACTGTTTAGAATACGAAATTCCGACTTACATAGGGATCTAGGAATTCCTATTGTTAGCGATGAATTAAAAAAATATGCCATAAAAGATAAGACCCACTTAGAAGGTCACAGAAACATAGAAGCGTCAAAACTTCTACTATTTTCAACTGTCAATAGGAGGCTTAAAAGAACTAGGCCCCTCAACTAGCGATAAATTCAGATTACCTTAACGGAGGTCTGTAATTCCAGTACATCATAAAAAGTTAGCGCAAAATTAATGGTTAGTCTTTAAGAGTACTAGTTTTAATATTTTAAAACAGGGCGGGTGTTTTTAGTGTGTTAAAGTCACACATAACTGTGGTTGCGCTCAGTATCTTTCGACGATTTCCACCATCCTTACCCCAAGACAAAAAAAAAAAAAAAAAAAAATGTTTAGTAATAACCGTCATCTTGTTTTGATTAATAATAACCGTCATCTTGTTCACTCTTCATTATACCTTTGTTGTGAACACATCGGTATATAAATGTGTCTTTAGAGTTTAATTACAATTTTAATTTTAATATTTTCTTTTCTTTTTATTCAATAATTTCACTTAATCAATCATTTGTAATAATTAAATTACGTACTTAATTTTTTTTCCTTTTTTTTTCTTTTTTTTTTTTTAATTTAAAATATTATAATTTTTTTATTCTGTTGTGATGGTGTTTTGCTACATTTAATTTATTTCTCTCCATTATTGGATTAACGAGCCGAACTTCTAATGGTGGCAAGATAAGTATTTTTATTTTCACTTTTATTATATTATTTTGTTTTTTTTTTTAAATTATTCTATTCTATAATATTTGATGTAAAGAAGAAAAAAAAAATATTCTAACTAAACAAAACTATCACATAATTAACACAAATTTTATTTTCGATTTTCAACTTATTACGAACATTAACTTTTTTTCTTTATATAATAATTTATGAACTTTTATTTTATTTTTAAAATTAAATAAATTTCATTTTATTTTTTTAAAACACTCGTCGGATTTGTTTTGTTTACAATTAATAACTTGTCAAATTTAATTTTTTTTTATAATTTATTTCTCATACATCTCCTAGCAGTAAACAAAACAAATATATCCATCTCCCTTCCTCTTATGTATGGATGTTGATGCTCTAATTTAATTATTTCATGATTCTCAATTTTTATATTTTTTTTTTATAATAGTATTGATAATTGTAAGTTAGATTACACTAAAATTATTACACTAAATATAATTTTATGTGTTGATCTCTTTCTTACTTAAATAAATCAATACTAATTATGATATTTAACATTAAATTTTTCTCTTTTTAAACATAAATTTTTTTTTTTTATATTAAAATCTAAATTACATGTGGTTTTACTTTGTGTGAGTTTGCGACTGTAACTTCGTTCAATAAGGGCACATATAGTGTTTCGCCATTATATAGTGCAAGATAAAAACTGTTGAACTTTTATATAAGTCGTTTTCTCACTCTGAGTAAAATAAAATTAACCGGTGTTAATCATTAATTAAGGTTGTCAAATCGTACATATTTATTTTTAATTTTAATTTCTAAATTTTTAAATTCTTCTTTTCTTTATTTGTTTTAAAATTCAAATATAAATTTCTTTCAATTTCAAATTAAGAAAAATTTCGGTTTTTGCTTTTATTTCATTTTTCTATTCTTAAAATCTTTCTATTTTTTAAAAATTTTTTTTTTGATTCTTAAAATTTTGTATTCATTTTCTGTATCAAAATTGCCAACTTTTGTATTAATTTTTGTAACATACGTGGGTTGCAGACGAATTTTCATGCCGTAGAATGCCATTTAAACTCTGCAAAGCCAGCTATCCTAGCCCTTTGTGAAACGCAAGTTAGTGGCCAAAAGATAATTTTAGTATTACAGGCTACTCAATTGTTTCACACTTCGTCCCTAAAAGAGGCATCGCTATCTTCATTAAAAATGACATAGTTTTCAACATTCTTCATAAATATAAAGCTTCTAGCCCAACCTTCCATTATATTTGGGTCAAAATTCTCGTTGGAAAACATGTCATACATTTCTGTTTCTTATACAGATCACCCAACTCAAATGAACATTAAACTGCTACGAAGATTGAAAATCTCTCTAACCAGATTAATGAAATTTTGGAGTCATGCCCAAAAACTGAAATAGTTCTGGCTGGGGATTTCAATATCCATAACAGAGATTGGCTTAATTTTTCGAATAATTCTTCTTTGACCCAAAACTCAATTGGGAAGCAAGTTGAACTGTTCTCATCAATGTTCCACCTTTCTCAACTTGTCCAAAATCCCACTAGGTTCCCTGACCGTGCTGATCAAGAAGGTTACCTCTTGGATCTGTTTCTGACTACACATCCTGAAAAGTATGTGGTTTCAGTAGGTTGTCCCCTGGGGGGCTCCGACCATTATTTGGTGAAAACAAGCTTCCATATTAACACAGTGATCAATGGAAAGACTCCTCCCAAAAAACTGGTATGGAATTATAATCGTGCCAAATGGGAAGGTTTTAACAACTTTTTTAAAGATTTCGATTGGTCAATGTGTTTTCGCAACAAGAATGTTAACTTTGCTGCAAATGCGATCAGTGAAACCATCTTGCTTGGAATGAGGTTGTTCATACCTCACTCCATGAGAAGTATTCAACAAAAACCGAATGCATGGTTCAATCGCATTTGTAGTAAAGCAATTCATAATAAGGAGGAGCCTTTTAAACGTTACCAACACAATCGGTCGGAGTCTCACAGGGCCAACTATATAGTGGCCAGTAATAGATGCAAGAGAGTTATCAACAAACAAAAGTTCTTATTCAACCAAAGAATAAAACGTAGGTTGCTCCACATGCCAAAAAACAGCAAGTCCTTTTGGACTTTTACAAAGGGGTTAAAGGAGGACGTAAGCGATTCCTCTTTTCCCCCACTTGTTGATAAAAATAACAGAATTGTGTCAGATTCTAAAGAAAAAGCAAACTTGTTTGGTGAACAATTTGCTTCCAATTCAACACTGCCCCAGTCAACACAAAATCCACCTCATATTCCACGCGTTGGCTGTTCCTTTGGTAGAATTTACTTCAGGACACGAACAGTGATGAAAATATTGAAAAATCTTGACGCAAACAAATCGGCCGGTCCGGATGGAATCACTTCAATGGTTCTCAAAAAAACTTATTCCACTATTTCAAAACCTCTCCGCAACCTTTTTTTCCTTTCCTTTACTTCGGGTAGTCATCCTGCCCAATGGAAGGTTGCGAATGTTTTTCTAGTTCCAAAAAAAGGCAACAAAAGCGATCCCTCAAACTACCGCCCTATTGCTATAACCTCGGTCCATTCCAAAGTAATGGAAAAAATTGTAAACATAAAGCTTCTGAAATACCTTGATCGCAAAGGTTTGCTCCATTATCGACAATACGGGTTCAGAGCCCGTCGTTCAACCGGTGATCTCATGACTTACCTTTGCGAGAAGCTAAATATCAGTCTTCACCCCTCTGGTGAATCTGATGTTGTAGCCTTGGATATATCTAAAGCTTTTGACCGAGTATGGCATGATGCTTTAATAGCAAAATGCGAGGCTTTAGGTTTAGGTAGGGTTTTTCTAAAATGGATTGGAGATTTTCTCTCAAATCGCACAATTCGTGTACTTGTGGATGGTTATACATCCAACCAATTTCAAATAAATGCTGGTGTCCCCCAAGGATCTGTTCTATCCCCAACTCTTTTCTTAATATTTATCAATGACTAACTTTCAATAACCTCCAATCCAATTCACAGTTTCGCAGATGACAGCACCCTTGTGGCTTCCTATGAATTTCATAGTCGCTGTAACATTAATCATCAGATTAACACAACAGCAAAAAATTTCATGACTAGTGAGCTAAACAATGATTTAGCAAAAATCCAAAAATGGGGAGAGTGTAACCGTGTTGAATGATTTATGATTTGACCAAGTCAGTTTTTGGTTTAGCTCAATCCCCAAAATGTTCAAGTCTTCCGAATGGTGCAAAGTTTCTCCTTGAAAAGAAAGGTTCGGAATAGTTGTAGATATTTCTCGCGAGACTAGACAGCATTGGGTTTTTTTGGTGTTGAAATCAACTCTGTGAATTTCACCCCATTTTTGGATTTTAATTAAATCTTTGTTTAATTCACTTATAGTAAAATTTTTTTCTGTTGAATTAATCTGGTGATTAATGTTACAGCGGCTATGAAGTTCATAGGAAACAACAAAGGTACTGTCGTCTGCGAAGCTATGGATTGGATTGGAGGTTATTGATAGTAGGTCATTTATAAATATTAGGAAAAGACTGGGGGATAAAACAGATCCCTGAGGGACACCAGCATTTATTTTGAAATCTTTGGATGAATATCCATCGACAAGAACACGAATCGTGCGATCTCGACAAGAAATCTCCAATCCATTTTACGAAAACCCTTCTTAGACCTAAAACGCTGCATTTTGCCAATAAAGCATCATGCCGAACTCGATCGAAAGCTTTAGAAATATCCAAAGCCACAACATCAGACTCACCAGAATGGTGAAGACTGATATTAAGCTTTTCGCACAGGTAGGTCATGTGATCACCAGTTGAACGACGGGCTCTGAACGCGTATTGTCGATCATGAAGCAAACCTTCACGATCTAGATATTTCAAAAGCTTATAGTTAAAAACTTTTTCTTTTTTTTCAAAGTTCAATTTTACATATTTTAAAAATCAATACCTATTTTTTTTTTTTATTTAAAAATCAATTCATTATTTTATATTTAATTTAGGTATTTCACATAATTAGACAAATTAAAGTTTAAATAATTCAATTAATTACTTACGTGTCTTTCAATTATAAATTCTGTTATTTTTCTTTTAAATTCTAGCATATTACTAATTAATTTATATTCATTGGGTAATTCATTGTACAATTTTAGGCAATTATAAAGGCAGTTATTTTTTTGCCTATCGGTTTTGAAAAGAGTGAGATAAAAATTTGACTTGTTTCGGATGTTATGATTATGTACATCAATCATTCTATTTAATAGAAAATTATGTTTAATGAAATTGTTAATAATTTTAAAAGCAATAATATATAACTCACGTGTGCATATATTATCAAAACTTAAGAACCTACCTGTATACAACAATCTTGATGGAAAAAGATTAGAATGAAAGTGAATTACTTTAATAGCTTTCATGGAGAATAGCATTTATGGAGAATTTTTATTTTATTTAATGCAATTTGTGGAGCTCCAGACCATATAGGATTGAGATAGGTAGTATTTGACAAAACATATGAAGAAAAAATTATGTATAATACGTCTTTTGAAAAGAAATTTCTCAGACGTCGTAGAATAAAAATATATGGGCTTGCTTTTTTGACAATATGATCAATATGATCATACCATTTTAATTTATTATCTAAAATTAGTCCAAGATAGTTATAGTTTTTCACTACTTCTAGAGCGGTATTTCTATAAATCATATTAAAACTACTGTATAATTTATTTCCGAAAAGAATAATTTTTGTTTTTTTAATATTCAGTAAAAGTTTATGATTATTGAGCCACCTTTCTATTACACTGAGATCGTGACTAATGGAATTTTTTAAGTTAGCCTCACAGTTCTCAGAATATTTTAAAACTGTATCATCTGCAAACATTTGGATTGTTCCTTTTAATCTTAAATTCGCAAGGTCATTAATTTAGATCTTAAATAAATCTGGCCCTAGAATTGATCCTTGCGGAACTCCCTTTCTAATGACACTAGAGGTGCTAGTGGCACAATTATTTTTAACTTTTTGTTTCCGATTTAGCAGATATGTTTTGAAGAAACTAATTTGATTGTGATTGAAATTTAGTTTTTTAAGTTTATAAAGTAGAATGTTATGGTCTACGCAGTCAAATGCTTTTTGGAAGTCTAAAAAAATGCATGCAACATATCTACCACTGTCTATGTTTTTAGTAACAAAATTTGTTAGATTAAGACAACCGCGGCCTGTGTTGGAGTTTTTTTCAAACCCATATTGCTCGCTATGTAAAATATTAAGAAAACTTTTAAGAAAACTTTCAATTCGATTCTTAATAACTATTTCAAATATTTTAGAAAACGCACTTAAAATTGAAATGGGCCGGTAATTTGTTCTTTTAGTTACGCAACCGCTTTTGAATATGGGTGTTACAATCGTAGTTTTTAAGCTTTCTGGAAAAGTTGAGTTTTGAAATGAATTTAACCATATCAGTGATAAAATGGTCAATAATGGTTTTAGATGTTTTGCCAATTCTTGTTGCGTATTTATCAGTTTTATTATTATAAATAACAAAACCATTACTAAGTAATGTACTAGAATAGTTTTTGATTTCACTATTGTTTGAGTTTAATAAATTCATGTTCATATCTCCAAAAATAATTGAGTTTCTATATTTATTTGTTATTAAATCTAATTTTTCAAGAAAAACGGTAACGTGGGTATTGTGAGACCTATATTATACTGAATACATTAATGTTATGTTATGTTATGTTGATACCTACTATATTAGATTCTTGGAATTCCTCTTCAAAAATTAATGTACTACATAGTTTTTCACTGACATAAATTGCAACACCTCCATAAGAATCTTTCCTATTGGAGAAATATACATTGTAAGATGGTAAGTTAAAAAACTTATTTTCTGATTGACTTAACCATATTTCTGAAAGGACTATAACATGAATATCATATTCATATGAATTTATCAGTAGTTCCAAATCATTCAATTTATTCCGAAGACTTTGCATATTTAGTTACAATATATTAACATTGTTTCGATATTCATTATTATTTAAATGGTTGCCTAATAGGTTGCCTCTGTATAATAATTAACTAATAAATCTGTGTCTAGGTTTATTTCATCAGCTGTTTCCATTTTTATTTAAAATTTTTATATTTGATAAATGATATAATATGTGAGTAATGAAAGTATGAATGTATGTAAGATAGTATGTAAGATATTAAGATTTTTATATACATGAATTCGATAAGCAAAAATTTGAGTATGGACATATGTAATGCATTATTTTTTACATGGAATAAAAAAATCAAAACAATATATGATAATATTATATACAAACATAATCGATTATTTTTTTTTAAATAATAGTGAGATCAAAACAATGTAATAAAAAATTAAATGCGATTGGAAATTTATATAACCGAATGAGAATAATATAGGAAAATTGTTGGAATTCTCAGTAAATTTAAAAGTTTTAATTAATGTCATAATTACTGGCAAAAAAAAAATAATGTCTATAATCAAAATAAAAAAAAATAACAAAAATAGATTACCAGAAAAAAAATTAGTAATATTAAAAATATTACAAGTTACGATTACCATTATTATATTTTTAATTGTTGAAATAGTGAAGTGTAATCGCAAATTTAAAAAATTGTAAAAATAATAAGTTAATAAATAAGAAATTTTTTTTCTTTAAATCAAAATTAGTATTACTAAATATTTGTATATTTGAATAGCAATGTAAATTATTTAAGGTTATGTAATAAAATGAAAATAAAAAATATTTCATAAATTTATCGTGGAAATATAACATTCTTTTTTTTAGTAAATTAATCTAAAATTAGTATTAAGAAATTTGATGTTTAAATAGTAATATAAAGTGCTTGTATTTGGAAAAATAACTAAGAAAGTCACGAAGCAAAATATTGAATCATATAAAATTAAATTGTAGTTTAATGTTATGTCTTTGATCGTTTTGGCTTCAAAATAGAGCTTCGATTGCATTGGAGTGAGGTGATTGCGAAGAAAAATTTCGTTATTATTTTGACTTCCCACAAAAATTTCTGATGTGAATATATGTTTTTTCCGTTTCTTCATCATTACCTCATTTTTCGCTTCTTCAGAGTTTAGTTCTACAAGATATAAAGCATTATTTCCAGGCTGTCTTTTTTTTTTTATTTCGGTAACGTTCAGGATGTTTTCCGACTTAATATTCGCATCAATTTTCCTGGCTATTTTAAGAAGTATCTCTTTTGGATTTGATACTTCTTGTGAAAGTCCAGCAATTATTATATTTTTATTGTTTTTTTGTTGTTGTGTCTCATCCAATTTTGCTTCAATTTTGTTTATTTTTTGTTCCAGATCAATATTTTTGTTTTCGGATTTTTTTAATTGTTCTTGTAAAGTTTGATTTTCTTTGACAATTTTGCTATTGTGTTTAATAATTTCATTTAATTGGGCGCTGAAGAAATTTTGGCATTTTTGAATTTCCATCACTGATTCTTGTATTCGAATCACAACAGAGCATAAACCCTTTAAGTATTGTGCCATTTTATCCAGGGAACAATTTGTGAAAACAAAGTTAGATAGTTGTTTAGCAGCATTTAAATCGTCATCATTGTCCTCAACAAGGTTGTATTGTGCATCATTATCATTATTTTCTTCAATGATTAACATAGATTCATTTCCATTTGAAGGACACTTTGGGCATTTCCAGGTTGCAATACCTGATTTTATAGCTTCATAAAGTTCCCTTGTGACTGATGCGCACCGAATATGGAAAAAACCACGACACACTGCACTGCGTTGTACTCTTTTTGAATTACCGGTAATGTTTCCGCGGCAAGTAGAACACGTCTTGGCCATTTCAATCTCAGTAATTATAAAACAAGGAAAAATTATAGTGCAATTTAATCTTGTTGGTTTTTTGTTTTTTTTTTTGATATTCGTTAATTTTTTTAATATTTCTTATTTTTTCAAAATTATATTATCATAAAAGTTTTAACTTAAAATAAAAAAAAATAAACAAAAAAAAATTATAAAATTTTAAATAAAAATTATGGAGCACAAAAAAAGCGCGACTATTTACTTTGGCAGTTGAATTGTCTTTTTTTAGAATGGCTTCTTTGCGAATACGATTAAACCAAGTTTTGGGATTCCGCTTAATAGATTTAATGGAGCGAGGTATAAATAATCTCATCAAGTAGAATAGTTTCACTAATCGCATTTGCAGCAAAGTCAACATCCCTACCACGGAAGCACAATGACCAATCAAAGGTTTTGTAAAAATTGTTCAGAGCTTCCCAGTTAGCATGGCTATAACGCCATACCAAATTTTTGGGAACAGACCTTTGGTTGGACACCGGGCCTGCCTGGAAACTTGTATTGACCAAACAGTGATCAGAGCCCCCCAGGGGGCAACCAACTGGAACCACATACTTTTCAGGGTGTGTGGTTAGAAACAGATCCAAGAGGTGACCTTCTTGATCAGCACGGTCAGGGATTCTAGTAGTATTTTTAAGAAGTTGAGAAAGGTGAAATAGAGTTGCAAATAATTCAACTTGTTTCCCAATCGAGTTTTGATTCGGAGAAGAGCTACTGGAAAAGTGAAGCCAGTCTTTGTTATTAACATTAAAATCTCCCGCCAGAACAATTTCAGTCTCAGGATAAAAATCGAGAATTTCATTGATCTGGTTTGAAAGGTTTTCAATTTCCATAACAGTTTCCTGTTCACTTGAATTGGTTGATCTGTATAGAAAACAGAAATGTATAACATGCTTTCCAACATAGATTTTGACCAAAACGTAGTTGAAAGTTGGGCTAGAAGATTTATATTTGACAGGAGTGTTGAAAGCAATGTCGTTTTTTATGTAGCTGTCGATGCCCCTTTTGGGTACGAAGTGTGAAATAAGTGAGTAGCCGTTAGTATTGAAGTTAACATTTTGAATAATAACTTGCGTTTCGCATAGAGCAAGGATTGCCGGTTTAATTGAATTAAGATGGCCCTAAACGGCATGGAAGTTCGTTTGTAAATCGCGAGTGTTACAAAAATAACGTTAAAGTTGATAATTTTGTTAAAAATTAGAAAGAACAAAAATAAAGAAAAACAAGTAAAGAAACAGTCAGTCGGTGCAAGCGACTTAGAAATACCCTACACCTTCTTGGTTCAAATTTAATGGGAAGTAACTAAGTCATTTTAACACCATAAAAGCTGTTATTAAATTGATCGTAAGACATAGCTAACCAAATTAACTTTATAATACTAAAAACATTTTCTAATTACACTATCTATTTAAAAATATTAAAAAACAAAAAAACTTGAAATAAATGAAAATATATTTATTTCGATTCAATTGCAAAAGTTAAAAAATTTTAATTATTAAATTTTGTGATAAAAAGCTAATAAAGCATAACTTATTTAATAATTCAAATTTTTCAAATCGATCAAAAGCTTCTATAATCCGAACTTATTGACCAAACTCGACCAGAACCAATTCTCATGATACTTTCATTACTAGTAACCTACAGTTTAAATTTCTTCATTTCAACATCATTTTTTGAGTTATGCTATTTTTTAGATATATATTTGTTAGCCCTTGAACTTTTCAAAGGTTCCAGAACCCGAAATCATGGTACGTTTTCGCCCATATGCAGTCCGCGCTGTATTTTAAATGCTAGTGAATTCTTGTACACAATTGGAACGTTCTATCTTAATTTTAAGTTACTGTTTTTAATAATTTCGATTATAAGCTTTTAAACCTTGGTAGGTCTAAGAGGGGTACTGAATCAACACTCCGATTGATCCCAATTTAGGGGGCAACGCAAATAGTAAAGAACATTCTTGTACCATATTTGAAGCTTCTACATTTGTTTGAAGTTACTATCTTTTTTAATTTTGTAGATATGCTTTAAGGTCACCGGAAATGTGTGGCTGGTCCCCGACCCACTACTCCAAAAATCAAGTCCAAAAACCAAGGACACTAAAGAAATAGGAATGGACACCTTGATACAAAATTTGGAGGTTCTATCTTCATTGGTTTCGGAATTATGCTCGTTAGTCCTAAATTCGATCAAAAATTTCTAGGTTCCGAACCCATGGCCGAATCTCCCAGTATACCTACATGACCCTTACTGACCCAGTATACCTACTTTATTCTTTATTCTTAATGAAACAAAATGAAGACTATCATAAAAATTTTTATTTACAGCAAGTAGTAAATCAAAAAGTAGCAGAAACCGTAATAGGCATTCCGAATTGTGTACAAAGGTTAACTAGTATTAAAGGTATGGCGGGAACTAGACATTGTCGAAATCGGGGCACGGTTCCGGCATCAATTCAATTACAAAAGTGAAAAAATTTGAATTATTAAATTTTGTGATAAAAAGCTAATCAAAGCACAATATATTTAATAATTCAAATTTTTCAAAATTGCAATTATTTTAAATTGTTAGTTTATGTACCTATTAGAAAAGCTTACAAACGCAAAATATGCTATAAATATATTTCTAAAGTACAATTACAATTTTAGCACTTCTCATATAATTCATTTAAATATAACAATAAATTTTACATAAATGCAGCAAGTACCTTTGAATATAGCTTAAGTATTGTACACAATGTCTTAATAATATATCACCTTTAGTAATAATTCAATAACATATATGATATGATTAACATTAAAAGAAAAGGAATTTAACCGTTTATTAAAAAAATATTTTGTTTTAAATTTATAAAATATTATACAAAATATGTTTTATGGCAAAAATCTTATCCTTTCAAAAATATAAAAGTTTTAAATATAAACGGAAATAGGAAAAAACCCTCGTGTATCAAATTTAAAGTTTCTATCTTCTTGAATTTCGAATATAAGCTTTTTAGTTTTGGGATTTCTTAGGAGGCATCTGAACCAACACTACCGTTAAGTCTAAATTTCGGGGACACATAAGAAATAGGAAATATATTCTTTGGCTTTGAAATTATACTCGCTTGGCCTAAGATCGATCAAATGCTTCTAGAATCCGAACTCATTGTCCGAACTCGACCAGAACCAATTCCCATGGTACTTTCATTATTAGTAACCTAGAGTTTAAATTTCATCAAAATAGCGGCATTATTTTTTGAGTTATACTGCTTTTAAAATATATGTTCGTTAGCCTGTGACATTTTAAAGGTTCCAGATACCCGAAACCATGGTACGATTTCGCCCATATGCAGTCCCCGTCATACTTTCAATACTTGTTAACCCTTGTACACAATTGGAACGTTCTATCTTAATTTTAAGTTACTATTTTTATTAATTTTGATGATAAGTTTTTAAATCTTGGGGGTCTAAGATGGATACTGAACCAACACTCCAATTGATCCAAAATTAGAGGGACACGCAGGATATAGTAAAAAACACCCATGTGCCAAATTTGAAGCTTCTACATTTGTTTGAAGTTACTATCTTTATTAATTTTAAAGATATGTTTTAAGGTCTTCGAAAATGTGTGGCTGGTCCCCGACCCACTATTCCAATGGGGCCCAAATTTCCAAGACACTTAGGAAATAGGAAGGGACACCCTGATACCAAATTTGGAGGTTCTATCTTCATTGGTTTCTGAATTATGCTCGTTTGGCCTAAATTCGATCAAAAAGTTCTAGGTTCCGAACCCATAGTCCAATTCCGAACTTACGCAATCCCCAAAGTAGTTTCATTGCTAGTAACCTACAGCACAAATTTGGTGAAGATAGCATCATTAGTTGTTGAGTTATCGTGATTTCTTATATATGTTCGTTAACCCTTCGATGGATTAAAAGGTCCAGAATCCAAACCCTTGGGCCGATTTTGCTCATATGCAGTCCGTGCTGTACTTTAAATACCAGTTAATCCTTGTACACAAGTGGAACGTTATATATCAATTTTAAGTTACTATTTTTAGTAATTTCATTTATAAGCTTTTAAACCTTCGGAGGTCTAAGAGGGGTACTGAACCACCACTTCAATTGAACCTAGATTAGGGAGACACACAAGGGATAGTAAAGAACGCCCGTGTGCCAAATTTGAGCTTCTAAATTTTTTCAAGCTGCTATCCTTATTAATTTTAAAGAATGCTTCAAGGTCTTCAGAAATGTGTGCCTGGTTCCCGACCCACTACATCAATGGGGCCAAAATTTCAAGGACACTAAGGAAAAAGAAAGAGACACCCTGATACCAAATTTGGAGGTTCTATCTTCATTGGTTTCGAACTCATGCTCGTTTGGCGTAAATTCGATCAAATAGTTCTAAGTTCCGAATCCGTTGTACATTACCCACCGTACGAAATCACCGTCGTAGTTTCATTACCAGTACACTACAACACAAATTTTATGAAGACAGCGTCATTAGTTGTTGAGTTATCGTAATTTGTTATATATGTTCGTTAGCCCTTAGACCGATTAAAAGGTCCATAATCCGAACCCATGGGCCGATTTCACCCATTTCCAATCTCCGCCGTATTTAACCTACAGTTAAAATTTCATGAAGATAGCTCCATTATTTTTTGAGTTATCGTGCCTACGGACGGACGGACATGGCTATATCAACTCAGGAGCTCACGCTGATCACAAATATATATACTTTTCCATATCTAGCTTGCTTCCTTTACAAACACCATACCAAAGTTAATATACCCATTAACCATATATTTGGGTATAAAAAATAGAAAAATAAAACAAAAAAAAAATTTTTTTAATATTAATTTTTTCGATTTTAATATTAAAAGTTTTATTTCGAGCGAGAGAATGGTTTATAACTACGTCCAACAGTTTTTAACCTGCACGATATAGAATCTATATAGAAACTATATGTACCCTTTTTGTAGTAGGTACAACCAAAAACTCATTAAAAAAAAAACAAATACACAATTACACCTAATTAAAAAACACAAAATTTGTAATTGTGACAATATAAATAGTAATATACAAAAATAGAATGAAAGTTTATTGATAATATTAGACATATACCATCAGAATTTATTAATTAAGTTACGGTACTTTATGATGGTATATTGAAAGCGGTGAGAATTGTTTGGAACATTAACATCTATCAATGGGAAGGAGAGAGATGGATATATTGTTTTGTTTACAACTAGGAGAAGATTAAAAGAAGTATTACTTCAAAAAAAACAAGTAAAGAAACAGTCAGTCGGTGCAACCGACTTAGAAATACCCTACACCTATTTGGTTCAAATTTAAGGACATATCCATAAGTCATTTTAACACCATAGAAGCTGTTATTAATTTGATCGTAAGACATAGCTAACCAAATTAACTGTATAATACTAAAAACATTTTCTAATTACCCTATCTATTAAAAAATACTACAAATTCTTACTAATTTATCTATTTAAAAATATTAAAAAACAAACAAACTTGAAATAAATGAAAATATATTTATTCCAATTCAATTACAAAATGAAAAAATTCTAATTATTAAATTTTGTGATAAAAAGATAATCAAAGCATAATATATTTAATAATCCAAATTTTTAAAAATTGCAATTATTTTAAATGGTTAGTTTATATACCTAATAGAAAAACTTATAAACGCAAAATATGCAATAAATGTATTTCTAAAATACAATTAAAAATTTACACCTTTTCATATAATTCATTTAAATATAAAAATAAATTCTACATAAATGCAGCAAGTACCTTTGAACATAGCTGAACCACTACAATTAAGTCTAGATTTTGGAGACACATAGGACATAGGAAATATATTCTTTGGCTTCGAAATTAAACTCGACCACAACCAATTCCCATGGTACTTTCCTTACTAGTAACCTAGAGTTTAAATTTCATCAAAATAGCGGCATTATTTTTTGAGTTATAGTGTTTTTAAGATATATGTTTGATAGCCCTTGAACTTTTCAAGGGTTCCAGGACCCGAAACCATGGTACGATTTCGACCAAATTGCAGTCCCCGTCATACTTTCAATACTAGTTAACCCTTGTACATAATTGGAACGTTATATCTTAATTTTAGTTACTAGTTTTATTAATTTCGATGATAAGCTTTTACACATTGGGGGGTCTAAGAGAGGTTCTGAACCACCACTCCAATTGATCCCAAATTAGGGGGGCACGCAAGAAATAGTAAAGAACACCCTTGTGGCAAATTGGAAGCTTCTACATTTGTTTCAAGTAACTATCTTTATTAATTTCGAAAATATGCTTTAAGGGCCTAAGCACTGAGTGGCTGGTCCCCGATCCACTACTCCAATGGGGCCCAAATTTCAAAGACACTTACGAAATAGGAAGGTACACCCTGATACCAAATTTGGAGGTTCTATCTTCATTGGTTTCGGAATTATGCTCGTTTGGCTTAAATTCGATCAAAAAGTTCTAAGTTCCGAACCCATTGTCCAATCCTCACCGTACGTAATCACCGCCGTAGTTTCGCTGCCAATAACCTACAGCACAAATTTCATGAAGATAGCCTCATTAGTTGTTGAGTTATCGTGATTTTTTATATATGTTCCTTAGCCCTAACATCGATTAAAAGGTCCGGAATCCGAACCGTTGGGCTGATTTCGCCCTTATATAGTCCGCGCTGTACTTATAGTACTAGTTAACCCTTCTACACAATTTGAACGGTCAATCCTAATTTTAAGTAACTATTTTTAGTAATTTCGATTATAAGCCTTTAAAACTTGGGAGGTCTGAGAGGGGTACAGAACCACCACTCCAATTGATCCCAAATTAGGGGAACACGCAAGAGATAGTAAAGAACACCCTTGTGGCAAATTGGAAGCTTCTACATTTTTTCAAGTTGTTATCTTTATTAATTTTAAAGATATGCTTTAAGGTCTTCGGAAATGTCTGGCTGGTCCCCGACCCACTACTCTAGTGGGACCCAAATTCACAAGACACTTAGGAAATAGGAAGGGACACCCTGATACTAAATTTGGAGGTTCTATCTTCATTGGTTTCGGAATTATGCTCGTTTGGCCTAAATTCGATCAAAAAGTTCTAGGTTCCGAACCCATGGTCCAATCCCGACCTTACGAAATTCCCGAAGTATTTTCATTACTAGTAACCTACAGCACAAATTTGATGAAGATAGCATCATTAGTTGTTGAGTTATCGTGATTTTTTATATTTGTTCGTTAGCCCTGAAACCGATTAAAAGGTCCAGAATCCGAACCCATGGGCCGATTTCGCCCATATGCAATCCCCGCCGTACTTTCAGTCCTAGTAACCTACAGTTAAAATTTCATCAATATAGCTCCATTATTTTTTGAGTTATCGTGCCTACGGACGGACGGACGGACGGACGGACATTGCTATATCGACTAAGGCGGTCACGCTGATCACAAATATATATACTTTTCCATATCTAGCTCGCTTCCTTTAGGTAGTTACAAACACCATACCAAAGTTAATATACCCCTTTACCTATTCTATAGGTGTAGGGTATAAAAATTATTATTTTAATTTAGTTAAATGTAAACAAAACAAACCGGCGCGTGATATTAAAATTTATAATAATTTAATTTTTTAAAAAAAAATTCTTTATAAACAAAAAAATTAATTAAATAATTATTAAAAAAAATAGAAAAATAAAATTTATGGTTATAAAAAATAAAAAAATATTTAATGTTAGATAAAAATAAAAATTATTTTAGTTAAAAATTTGTTATTTTAATAGATTGAATAATAATACTTATCTAAAAAATACCGCCATTGGAAATGCGGTAATGTGGTATAAACCGATTCACAAAATAAATTTCAATTTAAAAATTAAAAAAAACCAACACAAATTTCAAAACAAAACACTAAATTAAAATAAAACAGAATTATGTGAAGTGGAAAATTTAAATTAATTTGAAAAGTTGGTATTTAAAAATTTTATTCTTTATTCGGATTTAAAGAAATTAGAAAAAAAATTTTTAAAGAATCCGAACCCGGTGTTATCGCAACGAAGGTTGACGACCAAATCTGACTATTTTGTGTGGTATTCTTATTTTTATTAATACTTTCCGTATAGCTTCTAGCTTTAACCCATCAAAATATCTCTGAATGTCAATGACTGTTACCTACAACGGAGTTTCCCATTCGTTTGACTGTTCTACAATTAGTCTTAAGATATTTGTTTAGTCTACTCATTCACAAATTTCTCTGAAACCAGCTTGTTCTTTCCGCAGGCCTTCACCTGCCTTTTTTTCTATCCTTGAATTTGTTATTACAGCTAGTACATTATTTATGGTGTTTTGTATTGTTATACCGCGCTAGTTCTTGCATTCTTTTGGAGAAGGACCTTTCTTCGGCAATTTAACTATAATGTCCATTTTCCACGACAATCGTATTGCTTCCAATTGTTTCATTGGTATTGTTTTACTTCGGGAATGGGTTGTAATATATTGACTGTTATTCGAGAGTCGATTTTGAGAAACTCACCTGCTCATCGGCGACTTCTAGTAGCTAGTAGCGATTACTAGTAGCGATTTTCTCCAAGTATTGCTAATACATATGTGGTCGATTTGATTTCTAGTTCGTTCATTTTAAGAGGTAAACAATGTATCACCTATTGACATATTGTGTTCTGTGCAAATTTTCCATCAGACGTGTATCACTGTTATTAGTACCGCCTTAACCTTATTTACCTACTAAATTTTTTGGGCTGTTTTGACGTTGCGTTCCTACTCTTGCGTAGAGATAGTCTATTATTATTACTATATTAGCCCTAGGAATTTTTCCCAATGTTTTACTATGTTGGTTGTTGAATTCATGTCTTGCTTCCTCTTCGAATATTTCCGTGGGGGCATAACACTATACTAATGTAAATTTTCTTATCCTGAAGCATAATTTTACACTAAATAGCCTGTCCGGGTCTTTCAGTTCATTAGACTACTTCCTAAATCCCTATTTAATATTATTGACACTCCAGTATTCCCTCCTACATAATTACCTGAGTATATTTCTAAATATATTGGTTATTAAATTATAATTTTATGTACTAACTACTGAGGAATATTTAACTAGCCGGGGATCGACCCGAGACCCTTCGAAAGAAAGGTAGCGCCTTTCATTAGACCCCATAGGCTGGATATATTAACATATTAAAGCTAATTTTTTATTAGCTGTTAAATATTTAATCATTTTCCATTTACAATTATTCTTTATTCAAAACTTTTGACCTACACTCATACGGGTAGTAAAAAACAAGATTAAAATTGTCTCAAAATTAGGGTACTTCATTTGTATGCTTTGGTCATAAATTAAATGAAACCTTTTCGCAAAGGTAATACAATAAATGAAACATTTTGCTATTAAATGAAATCTTTTGCAAGGAAACCTATGGTCATGCTAGCTACATGGGTCTTCCTAGCTACACACTGCTAATTTTGATTTATGCAAGCCAAATAAAATTACAAAAATTAACTATTTGGTTTTCTTAATAAATTTTTGTTTCTTTTAACTTTTCGATTTTAATTTTTCAAATACCAAACTTTAAACTACTCAGAGTATAAATTATATCAAAACCTAATAAAAATATCTAAACCTAATATCTTTGAATATGCATAAATTATGTTATCATAATATAATTCACGAGACTGCGACTGATATTTATAAAGCTCAAATTGATAGATACGTAGATATTAATTTAAACGAAGAAAGTGAAATCAATAACAAGTGAATATAATCCCAATATACTTCAGCAAAGCTGTTAACCAGTGCTAAATATAAGGTTGGAGCATCAATGTTAAAGTTTAATTTTGGAAAATATACACAGAGGATAAGTTATTCAAAACAAGTCCTAATAGCAATGGAGAGCGTTCCCAATTTTTAACTTAGCAAACTTATGATGGACCCCCTGCCATCAGAATCTTTTTATCCAAAAAAAAAATGTCAAAACTAAGAGACACTTTCTCAAATTTTAAGAACATATTTTAAATTTAAGAAAAGCCTTTAAAATATGTTGAAACATAATGCTGCAATTTTAAAATTTTCTATGTTAAAAATTTAGACGGGTATTTAAGTAACAGGTGTGTTACAGATTACAGGTGTATTTAAGTTACTACTAATTTCCGAGAATCTAACTCCTACCAAAATACCAACTCTTTTGTTTAAATCGTTCAGAAGATATGTAGGGCCATAAGATTTTCAAAAATTGAGTTCCGCGTAACGGTTAACTAAGAACCATATGCAATTCTATATATTCCGTCTGTCCGTCACCACGATAACTCAAAAACTAAAGAAGCTAGGATCTTGAAATTTCCGCAAATTCGTTTTTTTGCAAAAGCCGTCATCGCTATTTAAATTCAGCCTTTTTGGTCCATAGGTTCGGGTAGCTGCAATAAAACTTCTTTTTTTATATGAGTATTACTCTGTACCTATTACAGCTCCGTGTCTGAAATTTTGCCAAAAGTAGTTTAGTTTTATGGCCAAA
This sequence comes from Dolichopus griseipennis, assembly GCA_963082915.1. Taxonomy (NCBI): domain Eukaryota; kingdom Metazoa; phylum Arthropoda; class Insecta; order Diptera; family Dolichopodidae; genus Dolichopus; species Dolichopus griseipennis. The sequence continues at coordinate 138,715,646 of OY720441.1, forward strand.
GTTTCTGCAAAACTTGGTTGGTCTACTGCAGTGGGTTAGAGTAGCTGCCATACAACCCCTTCTTTTATATAAACATTACACTACATTTAATTAAGCTGTATATTTGAAATTTTGCCAAAAGAAAGATTATCAAATTCAAATTAATAGTAATAGTCAAAATAATAATAATGTTAATAATAATAATAATAATAATAATAATAATGCTAATACAATATACGAAGATTATTAAAGATATTGTTAAAAATGCTAGCCAACTTGATGTGCGAACAGCTAATTATGCTAATTGGATTAAAGGTGAAACAATAAACGTAGGCAGTGGTGATATTGTAAAATCTAACAGCAAAAGGTTTATCAATCCACTAGCTCTACTGATTGTCAGATTAACAAGAAATGCTATTACATCTGGTGACAATATTAATGCTACATCTCGATTTAGATAACACAGAATATACAACAATATTAGATTGTTTCTGGCATATTCTCATGACAATGATGATACATGTTATGAGGGAATGACCCAAACTAGTCTAAAAGTACTTATACACCAGAAAGGACTGCCAAATAATTATCATGAACTTTCAAACTTATATTTTAGTTATCATGAAACCACAGGAATATCAAGAAAGGAAGTTTTACAGGTTCTAGCTTATTTCAGGAGACATGTGCAAAATAAATACAGGGAGCATCTGCAGAGAATTAGATAATCATGGCAAAACTATTTAATTGGAAAACCGCACGCACGATAACTCAAAAACTAAAGGAGCTAGGGTCTTAAAATTTTCGCAAATTCGTTTTTTTGCAATAGCCGTCATCGCTATCCTCCTTAGTCCATATAGACATATCCGTCCGTCCGTAGGCACGATAGCTCAAAAAATAATGGAGCTATGTTGACGAAATTTTAACTGTAGGTTACTAGGGCTGAAAGTACGGCGGGGATTGCAAATGGGCGAATCGGCCCATGGGTTCGGATTTTGGACCTTTTAATCGGTCTAAGGGCTAACGAACATATATAAAAAATCTCGATAACTCAACAACTAATGACGCTATCTTCATAAAATTTGTGTTGTAGGGTACTGGTAATTAAAACCACAGCGGTGATTGCGTACGGTGGGTATTGTACAATGGGTTCGGAACTTAGAACTTTTTGATCGAATTTAGGCCAAACGAACATAATTTCGAAACCAATGAAGATAGAACTTCCAAATTTGGTATCAGAGGGTCTCTTTCTTTTTCCTTGGTGTACTTGAAATTTGGGCCCTATTGGAGTAGTGGTCGGGGACCCGCCAAACATTTCTGAAGACCTTGAAGAGTATCTTTAAAATTAATAAAGATAGCAGCTTGAAAAAATATTTAGAAGCTTCAAATTTGGCACAAGGGTGTTCTTTACTATTTCTTGTGTGTCCCTCTAATTTGGGATCGATTGGAGTGGTGGTTCAGTACCCCTCTTAGACCTTCCAAGGCTTAAAAGCTTATAAATGAAATTACTAAAAATAGTAACTTAAAATTAATATATAACGTTCCACTTGTGTACAAGGGTTAACCGGTATTTAAAGTACAGAGCGGACTGCATATGGCGAAATAACCCCAAGGGTTCGGATTCTGGACCTTTTAACCAGCATAAGGGCTAACGAACATATATAATAAATCACGATAACCCAACAACTAATGACGCTATCTTCATAAAATTTGTGGTGTAGGGTACTGGTAATGAAACTACGACGGTGATTGCGTACTGTGAGTTATGTACAACGGGTTCGGAACTTAGAACTTTTTGATCGAATTTAGGCCAAACGAGCATAATTCCGGAAGCAATGAAGGTAGAACCTCCAAACTTGGTATCAGGGTGTCTCTTTCCTTAGCGTCCTTGAAATTTGGCACCAATTGGAGTAGTTGTTTGGGGACCAGCCACACAGTTCCAAAGACCTTAAAGCATATTTTCGAAATTAATAAAGACAGTATCTTCAAACAAATTTAGAAGTTTCAAATTTGGTACATGGGTGCTCTTTACTATTTCCTGCGCGTTCTCCTAATTTTGGATCAATCAGAGTGGTGGTTCAGTACCCCTTTTACTCCCCTCCCCACTCCCCCCCAGGTTTAAAAGCATCATCGAAATTAATGAAAATATTAACTTAAAATTAAGATAGAACGTTCCAATTGTGTAGAAGGGTGAACTAGTATTGAAAGTATGACGGGGATAGCATATGGGCGAAATCGTACCATGGTTTCGGGTTCTGGAACCTTTAAAAGGTCAAAGGCTATCGAATTTAGGCCAAACGAACATAATTCCGAAACCTTGAAGATAGAACCTCCAAATTTGGTATCCAGGTGTCCATTCCTATTTCTTTAGAATTCTTGATTTTTGTACTTGATTTTTGGAGTAGTGGGTCGGTGACCAGCCACACATTTCCGAAGGCCTTAAAGCATATCTATATAATTAATAAAGATAGCAACTTGAAACAAATGTAGAAGCTTCAAATTTGGCACAAGGATGTCTTTTACTATTTGTGTGGCCTCCTAAATTGGGATCAATTGGAGTGGTGGTTTAGTACTCCACTTAGACCTACGAAAAAAAGCTTATAATCGAAATTATTTAAAATAGTAACTTAAAATTAAGATACAACGTTCCAATCGTGTACAAGGGTTAGTATTTATATAACACTAGTATTTAAAATACAACGCGGACTGCATATGGGCGAAATCGTACCATGGTTTCGGATTCTGGAACCTTTGAAAAGTTCAAGGGCTAACAAACATATATCTTAAAAATAGCATAACTCAAAAAATGATGCCGCTATTTTGAAGAAATTTAAACTGTGGGTTACTAGTATTGAAAGTATCATGAGAATTGGTTCTGGTCGAGTTTGGTTAATGAGTTCGGATTATAGAAGCTTTTGATTGAATTGAAAAATTTGAATTATTAAATATATTATGCTTTGATTAGCTTTTTATCACAAAATTTAATAATTAAAATTTTTTAACTTTTGTAATTGAATCGAAATATATATATTTTCATTTAATTCAAGTTTTTCTGTTTTTTAATATTTTTAAATAGATAAACTAGTAAGAATTTGGAATATTTTTGAATAGATAAAGTAATTAGAAAATGTTTTTTAGTACTATAAAGTTAATTTGGTTAGCCATGTCTTAAGAACAAACTAATAAAATCTTTTATGGTTTCAAAATGACTTATTAACTTCCCATTAAATTTGAACCAAATAGGTGTAGGGTATTTCTAAGTCGGTTGCACCGACTGAATGTTTCTTTACTTGCTTTTTATTAATATACAAAATTTAAAGGCCCAACATTATATTTTAACATATGTTAAAGGCTTTTCTTAAACTAAAAGCGGTTCTTTAAATTGAAGAAAGTGTTTCTCAGTTTTACCCGTTTTTGCTTAGATTGTATAATTTTAAGTAAAATTCCAAATTTTTGTGGAATTCACAATTTAATTCCTAGCACTTAAAAAAATGTTGAGTTATATGAAGTTAGATCTTTGAGAAACTTGGCAACCTTCCTCATTGAAGGGCTATAACAACTTTAAAATAAAAACACTTTACTGTTATCAGTAAATTTTATAAGTAAGCTGTAACTATTTCCAAGTAAATATTTCCAAAGTTAAACTCAGTATGTATTACAATAAAAATTTGAAAATGTGCCTTTTTAAAAACCCTTAGTTTTTTTTCAACACTTGTTTTATATGAGCATTACACTACACTTAATAAAGTTGTAAATTTTAAATTTTGCTAAAAGTAATTAACCAGATGATATAATGTATACGTTACGGTCATACCGGTATTCCAGAGTTGATGCAGTCTACTTTACTACACTCTTCCTCGTTTAAAAGATGAGTTTCAAAAAATTCTACTCAATTTTAGAGTAAACAGTTTGAGAATTTATTATACCCGTATGACTATGATACCAGTCTACTCTACTACAGTCTTCCTCGTTTCCTGTTAGTTTTAATACGTTTTGAAGAAACAACAAAGCCGAGAAATTCCACCTCATCTTTTAAAAATTCGAATTTGTCCAGCTGAATTTTCATATTGGCCTTCTCCAAAGTATTAGAAATTATTTCAAAATTCTTAAAATGATGTTCTTCATTTTTGCCAAATTAATTACATCATCAATATAGACATAACATATTTTTCCTATGTGTTCCCTCAAAATATCATCTAAAGTCCTTTGAAATATTGCAGGAGCGTTCTTGAGTCCAAATGGTAACCTAGTAAATTCATATTTCCCATTATTTACTGAGAAAGCCGTTTTCTCAATATCCGATTCTTTTAATGGTATTTGATGAAATCCACTTTTTAAATCGATAACTGAAAAAATATTATTTTGTACTAGATTAGCCAATACTTAATTTTCTTCTGGAATTTGGTATTTATCTGCAATTTTAATAGTATTTAGTTTCCTATAATTTATCACCATTCTAAATTTCCTTTTCCCTGATGCGTCTTCTTTTTTCTATACGATCCAAGCTGGAGAATTTTAAGGGGATCTAGATGGTCTAATTATTCCTTTATATAAAAGTTCTTCTATTTGTCTTTCTATTTCGTCCTTTAAGCACATTGGATATGGGTAAGATTTAGTAAAGACTGGTTCATCCGTAATTTTTCTAATTTCTCCTTTCACTACAGTTGTATAAGTTAGTTTTTCGTTGGGTGCACAGAATAAATTCACATGTTTCCTTACTAAAATTTTCATTTTTTCTTTTTATTTCCGGTTTAAATGATCTGTTCTTATATCAATACTATTAATGTTTTCTTAAATGTACTGTATTAGCGGAATTTTTATATTACAACCCAAGTTAAGGTTTTTTCTATTTGCGGGAATAACAGCATTTAATTCCTCTAAACTGTCATTGTCAATTATTCCATCGAATGTCATGTTTTTGTTAATATAATAAATTTTAATTGTTTTAAATTTATTAAAGCATGAAGTTTTATTTCCACTTTTCCTCCTACTGTATTTGCATAAAATATTTGATTATTTGGAATTGGATTTTTTATAAATTTTAAATTAATGTAATTTTTATTTGAGCCCGTTTCTATTAAGAATTTTAATATTTCGCCATTCCCTGCTGTGTGCTCATTATAGGGAAGCGAGGAAAAATTTAATTTAAAAAAGAACCGGTATTATCTTGTTCTGTATTTTTGGTGTTATGTGTGCATTTATTGCAACGCTGTTCTTTAATTTTATCTTCGTTTTCCTTGATTGGCTCTACATATTCAATTTGCTGCATCCTATTTGTTGTCAAATTATTTTGTGGAGATGCATTTTTATATTGCATGTTCCTTAAAAAATGGTTTATTGAAGTTGTTATTATATACAGTTAGAGATTGGTCCATTCTCTCTAAACATATTTCTAGATTGCGCCTGGAATACTTCCGTTAATGTCCTTTTTAATATTTCCTGATCAAAAAAACTATTTTGTCTCATATTTTCTTGAACCACTTCCCTCATAGCTTCTTTTAAAAGCCTGGGATTGAAAATAATTTATTTGTCCAGATGCTGGTTAGGGTGTTGAAGCAGCATTGGGATCAGAATTAGGTGGTGGTAAAGGTTCAGACACTTTTATAAAAAAAAACAAACGCAAAAAAAAATATAAAGAATAAAAAAATAATAATATTTCTATTTCTTAGTTAATTATAAAAAAAATTAATAAAAAAAAATGAATTTAAAAAAAAAATATGCTCTAAACGAGATTCGAACCCACACTTTTCAATTAAAATATCGACGTCCTAACCACTAAGCCATCGAATTTATGTTCGTCTCGATCTTTTTTTTAAATTATTATAGTTGCGATGGTATCAATTGTTTGTTTTGAATAACTGTTTTGAATTTTTTTAAAAATGTATTAAAAAAAATAAATAATTTATAAATGAGAATTTTAAGATGAATTTAAAAAAAAAAAAAATTTTGCCCCAGCCAAAAATCGAACCGAAACGTTTTTACTACTAGTACCATATCCTAACCACTACACCATAGAACAATAAATAATATGTCTACAAAACGAGTTTTTATTTATCTTAATTTTTTTTTTAAATAATTGTAGTTGCTATAGTATCAATTGTTTGTTTTAAATAACAGTTTTGATTTTTTTTATAGAAATATTAAAAAAAATTAATAATTTTTAATATAAATGAGAGTCTTCTGTCAAATTTTCTATAAAATAAAATTTTTTCAAACATAAAATAAATACATATATTTTATTAAAAAAAAAATATATAAAAATAAATGAATTTAAAAAAAAAAAAAAAATTTTCCTTAGCCTGAATTCGAACCGAGACATTTTTGCTACAAGTAACATGTCCTAACCACTACACCATGAATCGATTAATAATTAGACAACAATTTGTTTGTTTTTATATTTGGTTTCTATTTCGTTATTAATTTTTAAAATACTCATAAAATATCGAAACATTTGTATGGCAGCTACCCGAAGCCTTTCTCCGATTTTAACCAAAAACAATAGGGAACCTACAAATTGTCTAAAAATTACTTTGTGAAAGTTTCAGAACTCTAGCTCTTATAGTTTTTGAGTTATCGTGCTGACAGACGGACGGACGGACGGACGGACGGACACACATAGCTAGATCGATTCACTTTTCGATGCTGATTCGATACGTACCCTTGACACTATATCTAGCTCTTATATTTCGATGCGTTACAAACGGAGGAGTAATTTTAATATACCCGATGTTCATATATGTATGCACGGGTATAAAAATAATTATTAATTATTATGTGTTAATTTAATTAGATGTTTGTTTTTGTTTTTTAGTATAATATATTAAAAGTTATTAAATAAAGGATAGTTAAGATTTAAATTTGTTGCAACACTACTCTTTTCTAAATTTTGATTTTGGTTTTTTTTTTTCTTTTCTTTTCTATCTTTCAAATATTTTTTTTTTATTTTTATATTCTTCTTTTAAATATTCTTTTTTTTTTTATTTTCTTCTTTTTCTTTTCTTTTGGCAAATACTCTTTATTTTTTATTTTTTTATTTCTATCTAATCATTTTAAATTTTTTTAAAATTTTCATATATTTTTTTATTTAAATTTATTTATTATTTTGAAATCTTTTTTTTTTACTTTAAATTGGCAAGAATTACAAATTTTTTTTTATATTTCCTTTTCCCCCCTTTTTGGAGGTACTTGTTGACGGAACACCAAATAAATTTAAAAAATTTACGAGGATTTTAGATTTTAGAATTTTTCTTTTCTCCCCTTTTTGGAGATACTTATTGACAGAACAAACACCAAGTAAAAATTTACAAGGGTTTAAAATTTTTAAATTGATTAGGAAGGAACACTATGTTCCCTTCTTAATTTTTTTTATTGGTTTTAATTAATTTTTCCAATTTTACAAGGAAAAAACAAAATTTTATCTTTAAAGTTCCTTTAGTTTAGTTTTTTGAATTAATTTCTTTTTGTTTTTTTTTTCTCTTTTAATAATTACAATTTTTTTTTAAATTACAATATTTTCTTTTTTGATAATTTAATTCTTTTAATTTCAATTTTTATTTTTTTAATTTTAAAAATGTTTAATATTCAATTTTTATCTTTTTTAAGCCGCCCAATTAACTCTTCGAAAAAGGCTGAAAAGTTTCCTGTGTCCGAATTTTCAGACTCTATAATATTTGACATAACAAATTTTATATTTTTCTTATCTTAAATTTAATTTTTTTCCTAAATTTAATTTTTTTCCTAAATTTAATTTTTTTCCTAAATTCTATTAATTATAATTTTTTTTTCAAAAATTAGAAATCAATTTTTTTTCCTAATTTAATTTAATTGCTATTATATACTTTTATAGGAACTTGCCTGTGTCTATGGCTTTATTTTTCATTCTGTCAGTTAGTGATACATATATTAGAAATCTGACCATAAATTTATAAGGATTTTATGTTTCAGTGGTTAGCAAAGTGGCTTATGGTGTAAATAGATCTGAGTTCGAATCTCCTTCAAAGTTAAAAATTTTTTTTGTTTTTTGTTTTAAATTCAACAGAAATAATAAAAAAAAAAAAATACAAATAAAATTTGTTTATTTGTATAGTTTCTTTAAAAATTGGTAACTTTAAGAACTAAAATACTTCACTTTGATAATATAAAAACATAGACCAAATAATTATATAGACGATCAGTTTCATATAAAAAATTTTTAGAGTTTTTTTAAGTCAGTTCGTACATTTTTGGTTCATTAATTTAAAATTTATACAAGTAGGTACTTAAATATAAACAAAGTAAAGAAACAGTTAGTCGGTGCAACCGACTTAGAAATACCCTACACCTATTTGGTTCAAATTATAGGACATATCCATAAGTCATTTTAACACCATAAAAGCTGTTATTAATTTGATCGTAAGACATAGCTAACTAAATTAACTTTATAATACTAAAAATTTTCTAATTACACTATCTATTAAAAAATATTACAAATTCTTACTAATTTATCTATTTAAAAATATTAAAAAACAAACAAACTTGAAATAAATGAAAATATATTTATTCCAATTCAATTACAAAATGAAAAAATTCTAATAATTAAATTTTGTGATAAAAAGATAATCAAAGCATAATATATTTAATAATCCAAATTTTTCAAAATTGCAATTATTTTAAATGGTTAGTTTATATACCTAATAGAAAAGCTTATAAACGCAAAATATGCAATAAATGTATTTCTAAAATACAATTACAAATTTAGACCTTTTCATATAATTCATTTAAATATTCAAATTAATTTTACATAAATGCAGCAAGTACCTTTGAACATAGCTGAACCACTATAATTAAGTCTAGCTTTCGGAGACACATAGGACATAGGAAATATATTCTTTGGCTTTGAAATTAAACTCGACCACAACCAATTCCCATGGTACTTTCATTACTAGTAACCTAGAGTTTAAATTTCATCAAAATACCGGCATTATTTTTTGAGTTAAGGTGTTTTTAAGATATATGTTTTTTAGTCCTTGAACTTGTCAAGGGTTGCAGAACCCGAAACCATGGTCCGATTTCGCCCATATGCCATCCCGTCATACTTTCAATACTAGTTAACACTTGTATACAATTGGAACGTTCTATCTTAATTTTAAGTTACTAGTTTAATTAATTTCGATGATAAACTTTTACACATTTGGGGGGTCCAAGAGAGGTCCTGAACCACCAGTCCAAATGATCCCAAATTAGGGGGGCACGGAAGAAATAGTAAAGAACACCCTGGGCCAAATTTGCAGCTTCTACATTTGTTTCAAGTTACTATTTTTATTAATTTCGAAAATATGCTTTAAGGTCCTCGGAACTGAGTGGCTGGTCCCCGACCCACTAGTCCAATGGGGCCCAAATTTCAAAGACACTTACGCAATAGGAAGGGACACCCTGACACCAAATTTGGAGGTTATATCTTCATTGGTTTCGGAATTACGCTAGTTTGGCCTAAATTCGATCAAAAAGTTCTCAGTTCCGAACCCATTGTCCAATCCTCACCGTACGTAATCACCGCCGTAGTTTCATTACCAATAACCTACAGCACAAATTTCATGAAGATAGCCTCATTAGTTGTTGAGTTATCGTGATTTTAATATATGTTCGTTATCCCTGACACCGACTAAAAGGTCCAGAATCCGAACCCATGTGCTGATTTCGCCCTTATACAGCCCGCGCTTAACTTATAGTACTAGTTAACCCTTGTACACTATTTGAACGGTCTATCTTAATTTTAAGTAACTATTTTTAGTAATTTCGATTATAAGCTTTTAAAACTTGGGAGGTCTGAGAGGGGTACTGAACCACCTCTCCAATTGATCCTAAATTAAGAGAACACGCAAGAGATAGTAAAGAACATCCTTGTGGCAAATTAGAAGCTTCTACATTTTTTCAAGTTGTTATCTTTATTAATTTTAAAGATATGCTTTAAGGTCTTCGGAAATGTGTGGCTGGTCCCCGACCCAGTACTCCAATGGGACCCAAATTCCCAAGACACTTAGGAAATAGGAGGGACACCCTGATACCAAATTTGGAGGTTCTATCTTCATTGGTTTCGAAATTATGCTCGTTTGGCCTAAATTCGATCAAAAAATTCTAGGTTCCGAACCCATGGTCCAATCCCGACCTTACGCAATTCCCGAAGTAGTTTCATTACTAGTAACCTACAGCACAAATTTGATGAAGATAGCGTCATTAGTTGTTGAGTTATCGTGATTTTTAGCACATTTTCAAAAAATTTTGTAAAAATGTGCCTATATAGTTTCACTCTGTCCGTCCGTCTGTCCGTCTGTCCGTCTGTCCGTCTGTCTGTCTGTCCGTATGTTTACAAAAACTTTTACATCGTTTGAAATAGAGAAAAGAAATTTTAACCACGAGTAAGTATTACAAAAAAAATAATTTCGTAGAAGAATTTTTTTCTGTAGCCCCACCCGTTACGGAGCTTCAGCCCCCCAAAGTTGGGAAAAGCCCTATATTCAAATTGTTATAACAAGAGTTCTATTAGGTGTATTGTCAATTTGAAAACGGCGAAAGATAGCTGGTGTTATTAACTTTATAAATTTTTAAAAGGCAAATTTTTAGGGTTGCCATACGGTACTAAAATTTACCATTATGCAAAACTAAATTTTTGCAAAATTTTTGGCTACACATATCTTCTATACGGGTTAAGCTAGGGTCTTGAAATTTTGGGAGTAGTTAGATCCTTAGAAATAAGTAGGAGTCGGTTACCAAATTTTTTTTGTCTCGTCCCCTGTTTTGCAGCTACAAGGGCTTAAAAATTTAAATTTTTCTATTTTTAAACACCTGTAACTCGAATACCTGTTCAATTTTTTTTTTGTGATTTACAAAATTGAAAGCTCTTTAAATATATTTCAACATGTGTCAAAGGTTTTTCTTAATTTTGAAGGGTGACGAAGCTACAGCCCCTGCAAATTCTAAAAAAGCCCTATATTTAAATTGATATAATAAGAGTTCTGTTCGCTATATTTTCAATCTAAAAACGGTAAAAGAGAGCTGCTTTCTTATGCTTTACAAAAATATATCACCAAAATTAACAGGGTTGCCACACGGTACTAAAATTTACCATTATGCAAAACTCAATTTTTGCAAAATTTTTGGCCCCACATATCTGTTAAACGGTTCCAGCTAGGGTCTTGAAATTTTAGGAGAAGTTAGAACTTCAGAAGTTAGTAGGAGTCGGTTAACAAAATGTTTTTGTCACGTCCCCTGTTCAGCAGCTATAAGAGCTCGAAAATTGAAATTTTGCGGCTTCTAAACACCTGTAACTTGAATACTTGTTCAAATTTTTTTTTGTTAATATACAAAATTTTAAGGTCCAACGTTATTCTTTAACATATGTTAAAAGATTTTCTTAAATTTAAAAGCGGTTCTTTAAATTGAAGAAAGTGTCTGTCAGTTTTAACCAGTTTTGCTTATATAGTAAAATTCTAAATAAAATTCCAAATTTTGCTAGAATTCACAATTTAATTCCTTGAATCTAAAAAAGTTGGGGGAAGGGGAGTAGTGAAGATTAGATCTTTGAAAAATTGGGCAACCTTCCCCATAGAGGGGCTATTAGAACTTAAAAATTAAAAAAATTACGGTTTTTATAAGTAAGTAGTAACTTAGTCACCAACGTATATATTTAATAAATTAAACGTTAACATTGAAGCTTCAACATTATATTCCGATAAAATACTCACTATGAAACACTATATTATTATGAAAATGTGCTTTTTTAAAAACCCTTGGTTTTTTTCTTCACTTGTTTATATATGTTCGTTAGCCTTTCGATCGATTGAAAGGTCCAGAATACGAACCCATTGGCCGATTTCGCCCATATGCAATCCCCGCCGTACTTTCAGTCCTAGTAATCTACAGTTAAAATTTCATCAAGATAGCTCCATTATTTTTTGAGTTATCGTGCCTACGGACGGACGGACGGACGGACGGACGGACGGACATGGCTATATCGACTCAGGCGGTCACGCTGATCACAAATATATATACTTTTCCATATCTAGCTCGCTTCCTTTAGGTGGTTACAAACACCATACCAAAGTTAATATACCCCTTTACCTATTCTATAGGTGTAGGGTATAAAAAAATTTAGATTGAAATTAAAAAAACCATTTATAAAATGCGAAACATACAAAAAAGTAACTTATTCATCTTCAAATTTTTAAAATTCAACAACAACGAGGAGATTATAGTTGCCCTTGTCAACTCTTAGATACCCGTGCAAATTTTGTTTTTAGTTCGATATTTTGGATAAAAACGAGGAAGATTATAGTTACCCTTGTCAACTTTTAGATACCCGTGCATACCCACTATGGTGTATAAAATAAACCGTAATTTACTTCTCTTATACATTTAACTCATTACTCCATAATTTTGACGTAAAAAAAAAAAAAAAAAATTAAAAAAAAAAAAAAAAATCACAAAACAAAAAACAAAATTTTCATTCATTGTCCCATAACTTTAGCTAAAAAAACAAAAAAAAAAAAACAAAAAAAAAAAACAAAAAAAAAAAAAAAATGGCCCACCCAAAGGTCCGAGTGATGTCCAACTTTGCCAACTAACTTGCCCTATTACTTTACCTGCCCAATTTTAATTTTAACATTGTAGCTTCATTAGATTCACAGTTATTGAATCGCAAACTTTGTATGGCAGCCCCCCAAAATGCGGCCGTAACATTTGGAAACTTCATATAAGTGCTCGATTCATTATATAGATAACCGTGTGTAATTTTTATCGTCGTAGTATAATTAGTTTTAAAGAATTTCATATTGGCGCAAATAAGTTGTATGGCAGCCCCCGAAAATGGGGCCCTAACATTTTGAAACTCCATATAAGTGCTCGATTCATTATATAACTAACCGTGGGTAATTTTCAGCCTCGTAGTATAATCAGTTTCTAAGAAATTCATATTGATGCAAAGAAGTTGCTTGGCAGTCCCCCGAAAATGGGGCCGTAACATTTTGAAACTTTATATAAGTGCTCGATTCATTATATAACTAACCGTGTGTAATTTTCAGCCTCGTAGTATAATTAGTTTTGAAGAAATTCATATTGGTGCAAAGAAGTTGTATGGCAGCCCCCCGAAAATGGGGCCCTAACATTTTGAAACTTCATATAAGATCTCGATTCATTATATAACTAACCGTGTGTAATTTTCAGCCTCGTAGTATAATTAGTTTTGAAGAAATTCATATTGGTGCAAAAAAGTTGTATGGCAGCTCCCCGAAGCCTTGGTCCGATTTTAACCAAAAACAATAGGGAACCTACAGATTGTCTAAAAATTACTTTGTGAAAGTTTCAGAACTCTAGCTCTTATAGTTTTTGAGTTATCGTGCTGACGGCTAGATCGATTCACTTTTCGATGCTGATTCGATACGTACCCTTGACACTATATCTAGCTCTTATATTTCGATGCGTTACAAACGGAGGAGTAATTTTAATATACCCGATGTTCATATATGTATGCACGGGTATAAAAAGAACTTATTTTTTTAAACAAACACTTTATTTATTTTACAAATAAGTTTTACAAGTACAACTTAACGCTATGACTGCTAGTACAACAATGATGTATATTTCTTAATACAAACTATTTATAATTTATATAAATAGTTATTTATACAAACTATTTATAATAACTTATTACTAAATAAGGATGGACAATTACAATATCCTTATCTCTAATTGTTTTCTTAGAACAGATTATCATTTACTTTCACATAATATAATTTTTTTACAAACATCTGTTCTTTAAAATATTCTTAAATTAGATTTTATTGCTTTTGACCGAATTAGCCTTTAAAATATCATTATAATTATTAGCTGTTACATTTCTTATATCTGTATCAATAAGGCTATTATCGGTGATATTTGTATTAAAATATCCTTTTTCAATTTTGGAGGTATTCTTATACATAACTTCTCCCTCCTTAAGATTAGAATTCTCCTGAATTCTTTTATTTTTAAAACATTTTTATACCCGTATGACTATATAGTCAAAGGGTATAATAAATTTGCCATTACGTTTGTGACGCAGAGAAGGAGGGGGGGTAGATATAGACTCAAGTGTATGGATCGGTTCAGAATCGAAAAAAAAATCGATTTAGCTATGTATGTCCGTCCGTCTGTCCGTCTGTCCGTCTGTCCGTCCGTCCGTCCGTCTGTCCGTCCGCACGATAACTCAAAAACTAAAGGAGCTAGGATCTTGAAATTTTCGCAAATTCGTTTTTTTGCAATAGCCGTCATCGCTATTTAAATCCAGCTATTTTGGTCCATGGGTTCGGGTGGCTGCCATACAACTTCTTTTTTTAAATGAGTATTTCTCTGTACCTATTACAGCTACGCGTCTGAAATTTTGGCAAAAGTAGTTTAGTGTAATGGCCAAAGTTTCTGCAAAATTTGGTTGGTGTACTGCAGTGGGTTCGAGTAGCTGCCATACAACTTCCTATTTTATATGAGTATTACTCTATACCTACTAAAGCTGGGTGTCTGAAATTTTGCTAAAAATAGTTTAGTGTAATGACCAAAGTTTCTGCAAAATTTGGTTGGTCTACTGCAAAGGGTTCGGGTAGCTGCCATACAACTCCTTCTTTTATATGAGTATTACACTACACCCAATGAAGCTGGGTGTCTGAAATTTTGCCAAAAATAGTTTAGTGTAATGGCCAAAGTTACTGCAAAATTTTGTTGTTCTACTGCAAAGGGTTCGAGTAGCTGCCATACAACTCCTTCTTTTATATGAGCATTACTCTACACCTAATACAGCTGAATGTTTGAAATTTTGCCAAAAGTAATTAACCGGATGATATAATGTATATGTTACGGTCATACGGGTATCCCAGAGTTGACACAGTCTACTCTACCACACTCTTCCTCGTTTTTTTATTACTATTACCATTGTGATTATGATCATTATTATATTTATAAATAGTGCAGCTATACTAATTGTGATATTTTTAGTTTTATTTTTAAATTTTTCTTTTTTTATTTTTTATAAATTGTTTTCATATTTTATTACAGGATCTTCGAAATTAATTTTATTTGAAAAATTTTTTATTTCCATATTAGGATAATAAAATCTTTCTTTTATTATTTCTTTTTCGTTAGAAAATTCTTGACTTAAAATTTCTAAAGTACAGTTATTAAAATGAATTAATGCATTTCCCGATAACAATGTTTTTCTTTTATCACACGATTGATCTAAGGCTATGTTATATGCATTTTTAATTATAATTGTTTGTTCATCTAATGTCAATATTTCTGTTACATCATTTTTAATTAACTTACAATTATTTCTATAGATACAATGAATCTTTATTATTAAAATTAAATATTATTTCTTGATTATAATCTATTTCTTTATTGTTTACGTTAGGTATTGGAATTATCAATTTTAATTAAATTTCAGTAAAAGTTTTCGGAATTTTAATTGCTAATATTAATAAATTGTTTTGGAAACTCACTACATCTAATCTAATGTATTGTAATTTAAAAAAATCAATGTTATATTCTTCTATTTCTCTGTTAGTTAATATATTTGGGTGTAAAATACCATGTCTTGCCGAAGCTAAATTGTCTTGAGTGTCCCCTATTTTATTTTTTAACATCTGTATTTTTAATAACTGATCATGATAAAATGTTTCAATAGTACCTAATTTAATTATATTTATTTCGTTTTCGAACAGATATCTATCGCTTAAAATTGTTTCTTTTAACATTATCAATGTTTTATTAAAGTTATCATTAATTTTGATTTGTTCATTAAGATGGTCGATTGCGTTATGATTACTTAAATTTATTGCCGTCAAATGTTGTTCTATTTTTTTTCTATCCTCTTCGTCCATTGTGCTAAATAACCATTTGGAGGCACTTCCTATTACATTGATGAGTCCTCGTTTTTGTCTCTTATTTCTTGGTACTATTGTAAGTACTTTATCTGTTAATTCTTTTAATTCGATTTCTAATATTTGTTTATTCCTAACGTCCGATACTTGTACATTTTTTGTCATGTCATTAATAATTTCAATTATTTCCGTCGTATTGATTATATGTAATATTATGTTTGTTTCTGTTACTATTTTTGTTTTGTCTAAATTTATTATTGTAAACCCGTTTTGTTCGTCAATTGCCAGTATGTACAGATATCCACTAGTTGGTATTATTAGTAGAAACCATATCAACAGCGTCTGTATTGTCTGAAAATTTTAATTTTCTTTTAATATTTGTTATATGTATATTATTTAATTTTGATTTTCTGTATTTAGGTAATTGTTTATGTCTATTAGCTTTATATTTTTTTTATAAACCCCTTGGTTCTAGTTTATATTCTTCCCTGTTTTTATTTAAATTTTCAATTTTTTTTTTTTTAATTTAATTGCTTCCATAGATAGTTTAATTTTTTCAAAATCTACCTTACGATTTTGAAGTACTTTTGGTATATTTTTTATGGTAGAGTGAAATCTTTCATTATAACTTCTAACTGCTTGTTGTATTATTCTTTGTGCGGACAAACTTTTATTAAGTAGTTTAATTACTCTGAATTTTTCAGCTAATGAGTTATGGAATCTTTCAATATCACTGTTACTTGTATCACTATTAGGTTTGGTCAAATGTAGTGCTATGTCCTGTTCTTGTAAGAATTCTTTAATTTGTATTACATTAAACTCATTATCTGCAATTATTTCTTTTGGTTTACCTATCTTACTAAAGTGACTTTCTAACTGTTCTATTAAAGTCAATTGGTTTTTGTCTATTATAGTCATAAAATTAAATTTCATAACTGTATATGTATCGACGTGAATAATTTCGTTTATGTCGCTTGGTGTAAATGTATTTTTAAATTTTGCTTTAATTGTACGTCTGTCGTATTTTACTTGCTGACATATGTCACATTGGTTTATTACCATTTGAATAATTTCTAATAGTTTTGGATAATAAATTTAATATTTTATATTATTATAAGTTTCTTGTATACCGAGTGGTTACTTTCTTTTACGTGATAGAACGAGATTTGTTTTACTGCTTCTATCTCTGTCTCTATTTCCTGCGCTCTAAATGAACATTTAACAAATTTTATTTGTCGAGTATTTGAATACATTTCGCGAATTTTCTGTTGTACTATATTATATTGCGTATCTTATAATTCGGAATATATACCTACTAACCCTTTATTCAAATGTCTTCTAAATATTTCTCCTAAAATATTGAAATCATAATCCGCTATATAAATTATTTTTCTACCTAATATAGTTTCTGTTTCTTTAATCTTATTGTTAGTTATAATAATTTGAGTTTTATATTTGTTAACAATTTCTTCCTTAATTGGAATATGATCTAACAATTCCTCCTCTGCGGAATGTATAGTAGCCATTGTAAAATCATCGTTTTCATTTTCTATATTGAATAATAAATTTAATTCTGATTCTTCTTCGTAATTGTTAAGAGAGTTTCTGAATTTGCATTTTCTTTTGTTAATGCATTATCTTCGTTTTGTTCGATTCTGCTAAGGAAATCGGCAACTTTATTTTCTTTACCCTTTAAATATTCTATTTCTGGAGTACTAGTTAATTTATCCCCATCTTTAAAAAATATATTTTCAAATCTGTTAATAATTTTTCTTACTTCCTGATATTCTTCTTTTTTTAAATGACTTAATTTTAAATGTCCCCATATGTCCTTATCCACTGGTTCTAAAGTGCAAATTTGTTCTACTAAATATGGGTTATTCAAAAACTTTAGTTTTTAATATTCAATGTAACTGTTCCTTTCTCTAAATCTATTGTTGTATTCAGCACTGTCAATAAGTCATTTCCTATAATAAACTGATATTTTCGTTGTGGTAGACTTTTCTTTTTCCAACGTATTAAAGCGCCCTGAGGTGATCTGAATTGTTCAGGTGAGGGTGTATGTACTTCGTATTTAATTGAGCCTTTTCCACTAATAGTGGAAAAATATATTGGTGGTATTTCTATTTTTCTAAATCCTAAAACTTTATCATCTATAATACTTAAAGTTGAGCCTGTGTCTATTAATACTATAAAATTTTGTTTATTTATGGGAATTTGGATCATAGGTAGTTCTTCCGAGGCTAATTCATAAAAAATTCTTCATTATTTGATTGATCCTTTTCTATATTTTTTTTAAATTCCTCCTGTCTTTGTCTAGTAGAACCCTGTTGACGGCGATATTGGCCCGGGTTGTTACTAGAGTTTCCTGACAATTGATAGGAATTATTATTATTTGAATGGATATTACCTATATCCATTGGTTCTACCTGATGTTGTCTATTATAACTCTGTTGCTGGCGATATTGGCCCGAGTTATTTCTAACATTACCTGATCTTTGGTAATAACGTTCAGGATTGCCATGAATATTTTTATATAATCCTGAATTGTTATTTTTATTATCATAGTTGTTTTTGAAATAGTTGAAAATTGTTACTATGATTATTATTATTATTATAATTGTTATGATTATTATGATTGCTATGATTATTATTATTATGATTTCTAGAAGGCCCTGGATTATAATTTCTATTTTGTGGTTTAAAAGTATTATTTCTATTTAAACTTTTGCTAAAATTATTATTTCTTTTATATTTGTGTCTTATACACGAATCTTCAAATCTTATTTTTCTCATGATTTGAATTATACTACCTAACTCTTTTATTTCATAGATTTTATCTAACAATACCCCTTGGGTAATTTCTTTAATCATATTAACTAAGATGCTATCTACGTTACTTAAATCTATGCACTGATCTTCTTTATAATAAATTCTAACCTCATCTGCCATATATTTAATATCTTGTATTTCATTACAAAGTTCACTTACCGAACTAACTCTAATGTTGATGATCCTTTTGTAAATCTCCATTGGTTCTGTGTCGGGTTTATATCTCATTTTCAAAACCAGCTTCACAGCATTCTAGTCTGATGGATCTGGGATGTTGATTACCGCATTTTTAGCTTCGCCCTGGATTTTCTCATAGAAGATTGCTCTGGTCATTTGTCTTTTCTGATCTGGATCTGTTACTGTTGAAAGGTGATACTCTGCACTTGATATAAATGAGTTTATGCTGATTTCATTACGTCCTGTGAATGTGGACATGTAACTTATTTCTTTCATTATACTTCCTGTCTGATTATAATGTAAGTTGCTTTGCGTTCTCAAGTTTTGTAAAGCTACAGCTAAATCAACTATCTGTTGTTGCATTGCAAGTTGATTTTGTTGGATTGATTGTTGTTCAGTTTCTGCCATTTTTCGGTTAATATCGTTTTTATTCATTAACTTTACTTGTATTAATTGAAAAATTAAATTTTAAAGTGTTTATTTTGCAATTAAATTAAGCTGCGTTTCTACGAGTATTTTACTCTTCGTTTTCCACTTTTCTTTAATTACTATTTTAGTGTTTATTTTTAATTAGATTAAGCTACGTTTCTACGAGTATTTTACTCTTCGTTTTCCACTTTTCTTTAATTAAATTTGTGTTTTATTTTATTATAATTTTGAACACTTCACTAAATGTTTGTTTAATTACCGGTGTTAATATTATTATTAAATTTACTTTTTCGTTTATTTCCGAGTAATATTTAATTAATTAATAAAGAAAAAATTTTCTTTTTCCTTTTAATATTATTTACCGATACGATTCGTTTCACTAGATAATTCGTTTTAGAATTATCCTACCGACTGCGCAAATTTTGTTTTTATTTCGATATTTTGGATAAAAAAAAAACTTATTTTTTTAAACAAACACTTTATTTATTTTACAAATAAGTTTTACAAGTACAACTTAACGCAATGACTGCTAGTACAACAATGATGTATATTTCTTAATACAACCTATTTATAATTTATATAAATAGTTATTTATACAAACTATTTATAATAACTTATTACTAAATAAGGATGGACAATTACAATATCCTTATCTCTAATTGTTTTCTTAGAACAGATTATCACTTACTTTCACATAATATAATTTTTTTACAAACATCTGTTCTTTAAAATATTCTTAAATTAGATTTTATTGCTTTTGACCGAAATAGCCTTTAAAATATCATTATAATTATTATCTGTTACATTTCTTATATCTGTATCAATAAGGCTATTATCGGTGATATTTGTATTAAAATATCCTTTTTTAATGTTGGAGGTATTCTTATACATAACTTGCATACCCACTATGATATATAAAATAAACCGTTATTTATTTACCTTATGCTATTATATATATTACAAAAAGAGTATAAAAAAAGTCAAATAGTTAAAAAACATTTAAATCATTATTCCATAATGTTTGCTAAAAAAAAAAAACAAAAAAAAATTTTAATTCATTATCGCATAATTTTTGCTTAAAAAAACAAATAAAACAAAAACAAAAAAAACACTTAGCCCACCCTAAAAGTAAAAAAAAAAGGTGGTCCGAGTCATGTCCAACTTTACCAAGTAACTTCCCCTATTACTTTTCCTGCCAAATTTTAATTTTAACCTCGTAGCTTTATTAGATTTACAGTTATTAAAGTGAAAACCTTGTATGGCAGCCCCCCGAAAATGGGTCCGTACAATTTTGAAACTTCAGGCAAGTGATCGATTCATTATATAACTAACCGCGTGTAATTTTCATCCTCATAGTATAATTAGTTTTGAAAAAATTCATATTGGTGCAAAGAAGTTGTATGGCAGCCCTTCCCAAAATGGGGACCTAACATTTTGAAACTTCATATAAGTGCTGGATTCATTATAAAACTTAATTTGTGTAATTTCCAACTTCGTAATGTAATTAGATTTGAAGAAATTCATATTGGTGCAAAAAAGTTGTATGGCAGCTCCCCGGAGCCTTGGTCTGATTTTAACAAAAACAATAGGGAACCTAGAAATTGTTTAAAAATTACTTTGTGTGAATTTCAAGACTCTAGCCCTTTTTGTTTTTGAGTTATCGTGCTGACACACGGACGGACAGACATACGTACCCTTGGCACTATATCTAGCTCGTCTAGATCGATGCGTTACAAACGGAGGAGCAATTTGAATATACCCGATGTCATATATGTAAGCACGGGTATAAAAATTTATGAGTCATTTGTTTTTGTTTACTTTTCTGTATGTGTATATTAGAATCGAAGCATAATCTACGTAATAAAAATGTAACGGTTGTGAAATGATTTTGTATTAATACGGAATATATGTATATGTATGTATATATTATAGATAACTAGCTAATACCCGGTGCGCGTTGCTGTGCCTCTTAATGATTGAATAATACTGCAAAAAGTAAACACAAAAATTACACACGGTTTACACATGTAAATTTCAAAATGTATGAAAGCAATCTTTTTAAAAAGATTTTTCTAGGATTATTCTAGTAATTTTTGAAACTTTCTGTAATTCAAAGCAGTACAAACTACTTTCCAAAATTTGACATAATTTACTTCCTAACTAATAACAGGCTTAACTCCATTTTCAAGTTGCTTCACACATATAAAATTTGAGGTCAACCGGTCAAATCGTTTCTAATTAAGAGTAAAATAACCAAAAACTTTATAAAAAGCTGTTGGGCCGCAATGGGTTAATGGAACTTAACAAAATTTATTTTGGGGCTTTCTTGAAAGCCAAAGCAGAATTTCGTAAAATCGGACAAAATTTGGACCCAAAATTTTTTTTGACCAACCGTCGGCCGACATGGGTTAACAAATTCCAAAACTGTTAATAGTGTCTACTCAATTCTCAAAGACCATCACGTATACAAAATTTGAAGTCAATTGGTCAAACAGTTTCGAACTTAGAGTAAAATATTGAAAAAACCTATAAAAAGCTGTTGGGCCGCAATGGGTTAATGGAACTTACCAAAATTTTTTTTGGGGCTTTCTTTTAAGCCAAAGCAGAATTTCGTAAAATCGGACAAAATTTGGACCAAAATTTTTTTTGACCACCCGTCGGCCCGGCATGGGTTAACAAATTCCAAAAATTTTAATAGTGTCAACTCAATTCTCAAGGAGCATCACGTATACAAAATTTGAAGTCAATTGGTCAAACAGTTTCGAATTTAGAGTAAAGTATTGAAAAAACCTATAAAAAGCTGTTGGGCCGCAAAGGGTTAATGGAACTCAACAAAATTTTTTTTGGGGCTTTCTTTTAAGCCAAAGCAGAATTTCGTAAAATCGGACAAAATTTGGACCCAAAATTTTTTTTGACCAACCGTCGGCCCGACATGGGTTAACAAATTCCAAAAATGTTAATAGTGTCTACTCAATTCTCAAAGACCATCACGTATACAAAATTTGAAGTCAATCGGTCAAACCGTTTTAATTTTAGAACAAAGAAGTTTAAATAATTGCACCACAGCCCCAACTTGGCGGTCCGTTAGAGCAAAATTTTTGAGCCACGATTTCTTTCCGTACCCAAAAACCTGTATACACAAATTTTCATGAAAATCGGCTGGGCAGTTTAGGAGTCTATTCGCTACAAACAAACAAACAAACAAACAAACAAACAAACAAACAAACAAACTTTCATTTTTATATATATAGATAGATAGATAGATAAGTAAGATAATAATCTTATATGAATAAACGAGTGCGTATTTTAATAAATATATTGTAGCGAGTGCGATATTTTAATAAATTGTGATTAGTTAATAGATAAACCGATTATAACTATTAATGAATTGTATCCAACTTGGAAATTGTCAAATTAAATATTGTATTCAATAATTTTATAGGTATAAATAATTGTGTAAAAAATTTAATTAAAACTAAAAAGCATAAAATAAAAAAAATATTTTTCAATATATACTTTTATTAAAGTAGTATAGTAGCTCCCTAAAATGTAGAAAATAAAAAATTAAAGGTAGATCTTGGGAATTTGTTACTGTGTTAATATAAAAATAAATTGCTGGTATAAGAAACAGTTCTTTTAATGTTTGAAAACTTTTCAGCGTAAAATGTTGAAAATTTTCATTAACCAAAAATTGATGGTAGATCTTTTGCATTTAAAAGTGTTTTAATACAAAAGTAAATTGCTGGATTAAGACTATCTGAAAGAGGAACTGTCACCATTTCGTAGCCTGATTTTGTCTGTTGTCATATTTTTCTATTTCACTTTTACAGTACATTTGACACCTTTCAGTTTATTTTTTATACCCGTGCATACATATATGAACATCGGGTATATTAAAATTACTCCTTCGTTTGTAACGCATCGAAATATACGAGCTAGATATAGTGTCAACGGTACGTATAGAATCAGCATCGAAAAAAGAATCGATCTAGCTATGTGTGTCCGTCCGTCCGTCAGCACGACAACTCAAAAACTATAAGAGCTAGAGTTCTGAAACTTTCCCAAAGTAATTTTTAGACAATTTGTAGGTTCCCTATTGTTTTTGGTTAAAATCGGATAAGGGCTTCGGGTAGCTGCCATACAAATTTTTCGAAATTATATGAACATTTTCAAAATTATTAACTAAATAGAAACCAAATATAAAAACAAACAACTTGTAGTTTAATTATTAATCGATTCATGGTGTAGTGGTTAGGACATGTAACTTGTAGCAAAAATGTCTCGGTTCGAATTCAGGCTTGAAAACAATTTTTTTTTTTTTAAATTCATTTTTTGTTATCTACCTATTTTCTTTTTAATAAAATATATGTATTTATTTTATGTATGAAAAATTTTATTTTATAGAAAATTTTACCAAAAACTCTCATTTATATTAAAAATTATTAATTTTTTTTAATATTTCTATAAAAAAAATTCAAAACTGTTATTTAAAACAAACAATTGATACCATAGCAACTACAATTATTTAAAAATTGTTATTTAAAACAAACAATTTATACCATAGCAACTACAATTATTTAAAAAAAAAATTAAGATAAATAAAAACTCGTTTTGTAGGCAAATCATTAATTGTTCTATGGTGTAATGGTTAGGACATGGGACTAGTAGTCAAAACGTTTCGGTTCGATTCCTGGCTGGGGCAAAATGTTTTTTTTTTTTTAATTTATCTTAAAACTCTCATTTATAAATTATTTATTTTTTTTTTAATACATTTTTTAAAAAATTCGAAACAGTTATTCAAAACAAACAATATGGTATCAGCAACTATAATAATTTAAAAAAAAAATTGAGAAAAATATGAAGTCGATGGCTTAATGGTTAAGACGTCGACATTTTAATTGAAAAGTGTGGGTTCGAATCTCGTTCAGAGCATATTTTTTTTTTAAATTCATCTTTTTTTTTTTTAAGTCATTTTTATTTTTATTAATTTTTTTTGTATGTAAATATAAAAAAACAAATATTTTGAGTTTTCTGTCAAACAGTTCAATTACAATATATAAAATTCTTATTTATTTAATACACGCACGGGTGTCTAAAAGTTGACAAGGGCAACTATAATCTTCCTCGTTTATAATAAAATTTCTTTCAGTGTTTTTTAAATTTTTTTATACAAATTCTTTACTAATTCACTTATACTGTGCCTGGAGTAGCCTCACTCTAGGTATCGTACAAAAAGGGCTTGATCACATTAAAAATCAATAAAAACGATGAAGATTATAGTTGCCCTTGTCAACTTTTAGATACCCGTTAGTTATTTCCCCTATGCTATTATAAATGTTTTGTGTGAATTTCAAAATTCTAGCTCTAATTTTTCAATTCTAACTCTTATAATTAATTTTTAATTCACGAATAAACTTAAGCAAAATAAGCTTCATATGATCATATTCATATAATGATCATATAGATAGATAAACATAGATAGATAAACATATATGAATACATATATGAATTATAGAAGTGGCTAAGGAATCATTTCCAAAAATAATAGTTAACGAAAAATTATGTATTGGATGGGAAAGGTGCAAGGTCTTTGATGCCATAAAAGTTTCTAGGTGTTATAAATGTAAAGGATCTAACCATAGGGCTGCGGAATGCACGAATAAAGAAACATGCTTGAAGTGCCACCAACAACACAAGACAAGTGAATGCCAAAAAGAGGAAATTAATAAATGCATTAATTGCTTAAAATCGAACGAAAAATTCAGTTTGGGGTTATATGTTAATCATAAAACTTTTAGTAGATCATGTCCAGTGTATAAAAATAAATTAAGTATAAGAAAACAAAAAATCGGATACTAGCAATTAAGGAAAATAGAAGAGGAAGATAACAAATTAAATATAAATGTAAATGAAAATAAAAAAAGTGATTCTGCATGCAGAACTGATAATGTTAATGATAATATTAATAAGAATAATACTAATGTTAAACCAAGTATAAATAATATTAGAGACACTAACAGTGATATAACTCATAAAAAATGAAAATAATAACAATGAAAATAATAATAATAATAATAGTAATAATAATAATATTAACCATAACAGTGAAAAGACTAACAAAATTGATTATAATAAAGATAAAAAAAAGCGTAACTATATTCTTTCATATTTTCCAAAATTATGGTCAAATAAGAACACTATCCTTAAAAGTAATATAAAAATAAATAAAACTATTAATAATAATTCAAAAAGTAGCATTAAAAATGATAAAATTAACCAAAAAAATTATAATAATAATATTAATAATACAGAAAAAGTAGAAAATGATAGTACAAGTAAGATTAAAACGATAGAATTCATCAAACCAATGATAATGTAAAAAGTAAAATTAAAAACGATAAAATTAACCCAAGCTATGATAAAAATACAGAAAAAAGAGAAAATGATAGTATTAGTCAGATACAAAATGATACAATTAATCAAACCAATGATAATAGTAATAATAATGTAGAAATAAAAGACTCCAAATACCCAAACTGGAATAAAGGCGAAACAATAAATCCACAGAACACAACTGAAAGAAAAATAGGTTACTCTAAATTCCAAGATGATAGCAAAAGTTTTGTTGATCCCATGTCACCCCCAATTGTAAGACTTACAAAAAGAGCAATTGAAAATGGAGATAGTGTATATGTTCTTTCCAGATTAAGGGATTACAGAATATATAACAATGTGCGATTATATTTAGCATTTTTCCACGATCAAAATGATATTTGCTTTGATGGTATAACACAAACCAATTTAAAGGTTTTAATTAATCAAGAAGGACTACCAACTGACTATCCGGAACTTCGGAGAATGTATGACAGATACCACGAACACATAGGAATCTGCAATAAAGATGTTTCGAATGATCTTGCTACATATAGACGACATGTATATAACAAATATAGGGAAAATCTTCAAAAGACAAGAGAATCTTGGCAAAATTACCTGATAGGCAGATAATAATGGCAGAACAAGAAAATATAATGCAAATTGGTGATCTAAAGATATTGTATATAAATATATGTAGCATTAGAAATAAAATACTGGAACTGGAAACATTAATTAATGAATATAAAGAAATAGACATAGTAATAATTACAGAGGTTTGGATTTATGATTATGAAAAAGATACCTACAACATCCCGAATTATCAAGCAGTTTACAACTGTAGAAATAAAAAAAGAGGAGGTGTGACTGCCGTTTTTATTAAAAATAATATCAGTTTCAATGAAATATGTAAAGATGAAAAATATAACTTTACTGTAATTGAAATCCTGAACTCAAAACCAAAATTAAAAATCGGTACATTTTATAAAGCTCCAGTGGAAAACAGCAACCTATTTATGGAGTTTCTTGAACCTAAACTGATAGATAAGGCAAATCATATTTTTTTTGCAGATACCAATCTAAATCTATTTGAGAACTCCAATATAATTATTAAGTATAAGGATATTATAGCAACTTCTGGATATAGCATAGTTAATAAAACGGAAAGTACAAGTAATACAACTAACTCTAGCACCTTAATTGATCACATAATAACAAACATAAATGGCAATTATGATGTTAATTATATAATAGAAAATAACTGCCTATCGGACCATTAATTGGCAAAAAAATATTCGAAATACTCTCAATAATTTTTTTACTGAAATAGGAGAACGTATTCAAAAAAACATTCGAAATACCAACGATTTTACTAACTGCTCACAAAATCTATTTAATAGCAACTCGTTGTTTCTTATTCCAGTTATAGAACCAGAAATCCATCAAATTATTATGAATTTAAATAAAACAGTGAGAGATCTACAAGAGTTGGTCAATATTATAACCCCATCTTTAGTGAAACTGATAAATGAAATTTTCACTAATGGTATATTTCCTGATTCGGTAAAAAAAGCATATTTAGTTCCTATTCACAAAAGTGGGTCAAAAGAAGACTGTGGTAACTATAGACCAATTTCAATTCTAAACTCAATTTCGAAAATATATGAAAAAGTTATTAATTCAAGAATAAGAAGTTTCATTACTAAAACAATAGGCTTTGATGCTAATCAATAGGGTTTCTTAGAAAAAAGTGGTACAGAATCAGCTATCGCAGCAACCTTGGAACATATTTACCATGCGTTGGATGACGGATACTATGTTGGCGCATATTGACTTAATAAAAGGTTTTGATATGGTAAGTCACTCCAGACTTATCAGATTGCTAGACAACTTAGGAATTAGAGGTAACCGTAATCTTTTAACAATCTAAAAAGTTATTTAACAAATAGAACCCAATATGTTAAAGTTAATGAAGTGTTAAGTGATGAACTAGTAATAAAAACAGGCGTACCACAAGGTTCATTAGTTGGGTCGTTATTATATCTGCTGTATATAATGCACTAACCAAAAGACAATATTAAGTCAAAATACAACTTTTTTGCGGATGACACTAACCTTATAGCAAAAGCGAAAACATAAGAGCTTCAAAATATACTAAATGATGACTTAAAGATATATTGCAGTTGGTTGGACCAAAGTGAATTATGTATAAATGCGAAAAAAACTAATTATATGATATTCAAAATGCAAAAGAAAACAAATGATAATATTACGCTTAAGGTAAAGGATACTATAATAGAACAAGTTGATACTGTTAAGTACTTGGGAATGATAATTGATGAAAACTTAAGATGGGATAAACATAGAAAAAGCATTAAAAAAAAATGATTCCTATAACAATGGCTGTCAGAAGAATGGGTAGTATTCCGAATTATGCTGCTAAACTTATATATAATGGCCATATATTATCAGGAATTAGGTATAATATATGCAGTTGGAGTCATTGTTCATATTTTCATAGAAATCAAATGAGTGCGGTAATGAATAGAGCCCTCAAAACTATATTTAATTTGAATATAAGAACCAGAACCAATAATTTATATAAAATAATTGATACACTGGATATTAACCAACTAATTTACTTTGAAAAATGTAGTATAATATACATGTATAATATCCTGAACAATAATATCAAATTAAAAGTAAAACTTTAAAATAGGGAGAATATTCATAATTATCTAACCAGAAACAGGAAAAATATCGAAATTCCTAAAGCCAAAACAATATTGAAGCTAAAAAGTCTAAAATGCAGCGCAATAAAACTTTTCAACTCACTACCGGTAGAAATTAAAAACAGTCAAAATTTAAAAATATTTAAAAATAAACTTAGAAAATTTGTAAAAAATCTTAGAAATTAATCTTTAAAATTTGAAAATTTAAAAAAAAACAAAAAATAAAAAAAAAAAACTGGAAATTAGAAAAATTGTAAAAAATTTAAAGTTATTAAATGTTAGTTATAAGCTGTAGTTTAAGAATTACTTAATTTCTTATACATAATTTTATATATTATTGTAAAATTACCTGAAATTAAATAAAAAATTGAAAAAAAAAAAAAAAAAAAATACATATAACTTATTTGTGAAGCCATTTACTTAAAAGAAGTCTTTGTGCTCTTTTTTGCTTATCTTAAATAAACTACGCATCATTTAAATCATATGAAATCGTAACTCGAAATCGTTATCTACAAAAAAAAACAACAACAAAAAAACAAAAAAAAACATATATAAATTATAATTCATATAATTTCATGTTAAATACAAGATGCACAGCAAAATTTCAATTTTTTGTATAAAAATATTGGAGTTAAAAAAGTTAGTTGTTCGAGAGCTACCCGAACTTTGGGTCCGATCTTAACCAAAAAATATAGGGAACCTAGAAATAGATTGAAAAATATTTTGTGAAAATTTCAAAACTGTAGTTCTTTTAGTTTTTGAGTTATCGTGCTGACACACAGACGGACGGATAGACACACATAGCTAGATCGACTCATTTTTCGATTCTGAGCCGATACGTACCCTTGACACTATATCTAGCTCGTTTAGATCAATGCGTTACAAAAGGAGGAGCAATTTTAATATAGCCAATGTCATATATGTATGCACGGGTATAATCAATGTTTAATTTAAAAATTTACTAGTATTAATTTTTAGAAAATTTGAAAATTTTTTTTTGATTTTTACTAATTAAGTGTTATTCACGCTACTAAACGAATCACGGTCCCTGCTCGGGCGCCAGTTAAGGTTTCACGGCTTTCCTTTTTATTCCCTACACCTATAGAATAGGTAAAAGGGTATATTAACTTTGGTATGGTGTTTGTAACCACCTAAAGGAAGCGAGCTAGATATGGAAAAGTATATATATTTGTGATCAGCGTGACCTCCTGAGTCGATATAGCCATGTCCGTCCGTCCGTCCGTAGGCACGATAACTCAAAAAATAATGGAGCTATCTTGATGAAATTTTAACTGTAGGTTACTAGGACTGAAAGTACGGCGGGGATTGCATATGGGCGAAATCGACCCATGGGTTCGGATTCTGGACCTTTCAATCGAACGAAGGGCTAACGAACATATATAAAAAATCACGATAACTCAACAACTAATGACGCTATCTTCATCAAATTAATGCTGTAGGTTACTAGTAATGAAACTACTTCGGGGATTGCGTAAGTTCGGAATTAGACCATGGGTTCGGAACCTAGAACTTGTTGATCGAATTTAGGTCAAACGAGCATAATTCCGAAACCAAAGAAGATAGAACCTCCAAATTTGGTATCAGGGTGTCCCTTCCTATTTCCTTAGTGTCTTTGAATTTGGGTCCCATTGGAGTAGTGGGTCGGGGACTAGCAACACATTTCCGAAGACCTTAAAGCATATTTTCAAAATTAATAAAGATAGCAATTTGAAAAAATGTAGAACCATAAAATTTGGCACAAGGGTGTTTTTTACTATCTTTTGCGTGTTCCCCTAATTTGGGATCAATAGGAGTGGTGGTCAGTACCTCTCTTAGACCAGCCAATGTGTAAAAGTTTATCATCGAAATTTATAAAACTAGTAACTTAAAATTAAGATAGAACGTTCCAACTGTTTACAAGTGTTAACTAGTATTGAAAGTATGATGGTGACTGCATATGGATGAAATCTTACCATGGTTTCGGGTTCTGGGACCCTTGAAAAGTTCAAGGGCTAATAAACATATATCTTAAAAACACTATAACTCAAAAACTAATGACACTATCTTCATGAAATTTTAGCTGTAGGTTATTGGTAATGAAACTACGGCGGCGATTGCCAACGGTGATGATTGCACAATGGGTTCGGAACTTCGAACTTTTTGATCGAATTTTGGCCAAACGAGCATAATTCCGAAACCAATTAAAATAGAACCTCCAAATTTGATATCAGGGTGTCGCTTTTGATTCCCTTAGTGTCCTTAAAATTAGAACCCAATTGGAATAGTGGGTGGGGACCAGCCACTCAGTTCCGAGGACCTTAAAGCATACTCTCGAAATTAATAAAGATAGTAACTTAAAACAAATGTAGATGCTTCAAATTTGGCACATAATTTTGGATCATTTGGAGTGGAGGTCAGCACCTCTCTTAGACCCGCCAATGTGTAAAAGTTTATCATCGAAATTAATAAAACTAGTAACTTAAAATTAAGATAGAACGTTCCAACTGTATACAAGTGTTAACTAGTATTGAAAGTATGATGGTGACTGCATATGGACGAAATCGTAGCATGGTTTCGGGTTCTGGAACCCTTGAAAAGTTCAAGGGCTAATAAACATATATCTTAAAAACACTATAACTCAAAAAATAATGCCGCTATTTTGATGAAATTTAAACTCTAGGTTACTAGTAATGAAAGTACCATGGGAATTGGTTCTGGTCGAGTTTGGTCAATTAGTTCGAATTTTAGAAGCTTTTGATCGATTTGAGGCTGAACGAGTACAGTTTCGAAGTCAAAGAATATATTTCCTATTTCCTATGTGTCCCCGAAATTTAGACTTAATTGTAGTGGTGCAGCTATATTCAAAGGTACTTGCTGCATTTATGTAAAATTTATTTTTATATTTAAATGAATTATATGAAAAGGTCTAAATTTGTAATTGTATTTCTAGAAATACATTTATTGCATATTTTGCGTTTATAAGCTTTTCTATTAGGTATATAAACTAACCATTTTAAATAATTGCAATTTTGAAAAATTTGAATTATAAAATATATTATGCTTTGATTAGCTTTTTATCACAAAATTTAATAATCAGAATTTTTTCATTTTGTAATTGAATTGGAATAAATATATTTTCATTTATTTCAAGTTTTTTTGTTTTTTAAAACTTTTAAATAGATAAGTTAGTAAGAATTTTTAATATTTTTTAAGAGATTGTGTAATTAGAAAATGTTTTTAGTATTATAAAGTTAATTTATGTCTTACGAACAAATTAATAAGAGCTTTCATGGTGTTAAAATGACTTATGAATATTTCATTAAATTTGAACCAAATAGGTGTAGGGTATTTCTAAGTCGGTTGCATCGACTGACCTTTTCTTTACTAGTTTAATAAAAATTTTAAAAATAAAAAGTTTTGTTTTTAATTTAAAAATCATGTCTTTATAATTAAACTTCTGATTTAAGAATTACAATTTTCTTAGAGAGTGAAATTTTTTTATAATATTAAATTTTACCATATTTTGCTTATCTTTACTTCCCTATACTCAAAACCTCAAAATGGTAAACTCAATTTAATTATTTATTTAGTTAATTAGTTTAAAAATTCATTTCCTCATTCTGAAGCTTTGAAAATAAAAATTAAAGATTTATAAATCAAAAGAAATATTTATTTAATAAAAATCAATATTAACAAATTTTAACCCAAATGGTCATATTATAATTTCATATAAGAAATGTTTACTTAACAAAAATCAATTTTCACCCAAATGGTCATTAAGGTAATACAAAATTAAAAAATAAAAAAAAAATGTTAACTCATAATATTTAATTGGTAGTATTTTGTATTTATTTATGTTCATAGTATTTCATTCATTAACAATAATTAAAAATTTTAAAACATTGAACTTGATATATAAAATTATATCATATTACAATTCTGATAATTTTTATTATAAAAAAATGAGTAATTTATTATGAGTTTTCTTAATATTTATTATGAGTTATTTATTATTCAATGTACTCAATTTTGTTAAATAAATTAGAAGTGTTGTTAACTTATATGTTACGGTCATAGGGGTATCCTAGAGTTGACACAGTCTATTCTACTACATTCTTCCTCGTTTTTAAAATAACATTTTGTTTTTCTTAAGTTTAACGTGAGTACTAGGTCTTCAAAATTAAAACTTTTGTGTTTTTATAAATTAGTAATTTATTGACCAGTGTATGTTTATCCAAAATTTAACGTTATCATTGAAGCTCCAACATTTTGTTTCGCCCTTGTTAACAGGATTTCTTGAGTGCTTTTGTTTTATATTCTAAGTATTGATTTCACTATTAGTCATAATTAATAAATTGATGAGATAACTAAATTATAATATTATCATTTATTATACCCGTATGACTATATAGTCAAAGGGTATAATAAATTTGCCATTACGTTTGTGACGCAGAGAAGGAGGGGGGGTAGATATAGACTCAAGTGTATGGATCGGTTCAGAATCGAAAAAAAAATCGATTTAGCTATGTATGTCCGTCCGTCCGTCCGTCCGTCCGTCCGTCCGTCCGTCCGTCCGTCTGTCCGTCCGTCCGCACGATAACTCAAAAACTAAAGGAGCTAGGATCTTGAAATTTCCGCAAATTCGTTTTTTTGCAATAGCCGTCATCGCTATTTAAATCCAGCCATTTTGGTCCATGGGTTCGGGTAGCTGCCATACAACTTCTTTTTTTATATGAGCATTTCTCTGTACCTATTACAGCTACGTTTCTGAAATTTTGGCAAAAGTAGTTTAGTTTTATGGCCAAAGTTTCTGCAAAATTTGGTTGGTCTGTTGCAGTGAGTTCGAGTAGCTGCCATACAACTCCTTCTTTTATATGAGCATTACTCTATACCTATAACAGCTGCGTTTCTGAAATTTTGCCAAAAGTAGTTTAGTTTCATGGCCAAAGTTTCTGCAAAATTTGGTTGGTTTACTGCACAGGGTTCGAGTAGCTGCCATACAACTTCTTATTTTATATGAGCATTACTCTACACCTAATGAAGCTGGGTGTCTGAAGTTTTGCCAAAAATAGTTTAGTGTAATGGCCAAAGTTACTACAAAATTTGATTGGTCTACTGCAGAGGGTTCGAGTAGCTGCCATACAACTCCTTCTTTTATATGAGCATTATACTACACCTAAAAAAACTGGTCTGTTTGAAATTTTGCCAAAAGTAATTAATGTTTATAATAATAATGATATGATGTTTATATAACGGTCATACGGGTATCCCAGAGTTGACACAGTCTACTCTACCACACTCTTCCTCGTTTTTATAGATATTTTTATAAGAATAAATGATAAAATACTCCCCTTGATAAAAAAAAACCCTTGATAAAAAAAAAATAATTTAGATTGAAATATTGCGGTTAGAATTGGTTAATTCAAATAAAATTAAAAATTGTTTGTATATAATTTTAGGATAAACATCATCCAAATTTTAAATAGAAGTACAAAATATTTTAGTGAAATTTTAATTTGAAAATTAAATCAGACACATATATTAAAAAAATTGGAAATCATTTATTATTTACAATATTATTTATTGAAATTACTACAAAATTATTTGACATAGATTTCGATTAAATTGAAATATAAATTAAGTAAAAATATGGATATTTAAATCAATTAAATAAATTTTTAAACACAAATTTAACAAATCAATAGGTATAAAATTAAATTCTATATTTAAAAGCAATGTTAAATAATCTATATCTTAATCGACATATTAAAATGCAATTTTATGCTTCAAAAATTTAAAATCATGTTCTTTAATATAGGCAACCCTTGCTTCCATAAAACTTATTTAAATAGGTCCAAATACACAAACATATATATACAATAATATTTTCGGACCAAAAAAAATAAAACAAAAAATATTTCTTGATTTAAAAATTTCTAAATTTTAATAATTATCTTTTCTTTATTGATAGTCAAAAATGAACTGACTTTACAAAAAGTTTCTTTTTTTTCACTTATTTTTAATTTTCTAAAAATGACACGTTAAACATAAAAAAAATTAATATTCGAATACGATTTCTTAAGTACTTATTTTAATTAGTTATTATTACACAATCTTAAAATTATTTATTTGCTGACCTTTACTTATTCTAAATAATACAGTATAACAAGTTCATTTGGTTTTTTGTATGCAAAATGACACTTTAAAAGAAACAACAAAAAATAAATTTATAAAAAGAGAAAAAAAATTTATGAAGCAAATTTATACGGCACGAGTATGATTATGCGTTATCATCGAAATTTCGTATGAGGTTATTGGAATGGAGAAACATGTGTTTTTATAACATTATTGTGGTTTAGTTCAGAGGGGTGATCTATTGATAACGTAACAATACTAAAATTTTTCAAAAATACAGAGTGAACCAGCATGGAATAGTTAAAGAATAAATAATGCAATAGAAATAATTATACCAGTTTCTTAAACAACCATGGAATATGCAGTTGATTAATGAATAATGAAATGGAAGTAATTTCTTTACCAAAATTGGAAATGCTCTGTCGATCAGTGGTATTTTTAACTATTTTTAAATTCAGTTTTGGGCGTAACCTCGGCATATACAAGTTAGAAATATCCATATGAAAAATAATGATAGCTCGATTATTTGAAAATTATATCACTTTGGTATGAAAGGTGAATTTTTCTCAAAACTTTTATATTCACAATAAATTATTGAAAAATTATAATACACAAATATACATAACAAAAACAAACCATGAACAGTGTGGTAGAGTAGACTGTGTCAACTCTGGAATACCCGCATGACAGTAATATAAACATTATATAATCCGGTTAATTACTTTTGGCGAAATATCAAGCGTACAACTTTATCAGGTGTAGTGTAATGCTCATATAAAAAAAGCAGTTGTATGGCAGCTACTCGAACCCTCTGCAGTAGACCAACCAAATTTTGAAGTAACTTTGGGCATTTAACTAAACTATTTTTGGAAAAATTGCAGACACCCAGCTTCATTAGGTGTAGAGTAATCATATAAAAAAAAAAGTTGTACGGCAGCTACTCGAACCTTGTGCAATAAACCAACCTAATTTTGCAGTAACTTTGGCCATAACACTAAACTATTTTTGGCAAAACTTCAGACACCCAGCTTCAATAGGTATAGAGTAATGCTCATATAAAAAAAGAAGTTGTATAACAAGTTCTCGAATCCGTGGACCCAAAATGGCTGAATTTAAATAGCGATGTTGTCTAATTTATTTTTCGATACTGATCCGATCCATACACTTGAGTCTATATCTACCTCCCTTACTTCTCTGCGTCACAAACGTAATGGCAAATTTAGTATACCCTTTTGACTAATAGTCATACGGGTATAACAAGTTGCAAATATCTGCTTAGAATTTTAAGGCTGTAGTATTTAATATTTTTATTTAGTATTGCCGTTTTTTTTCTAGCTAGAAGTAAGCAGAAAAAAATTAATGTATATAAGCACAAACAATGTTATTACAACTTTAAGGTTGTAGGTAGTACATAATATTTTTATTTAGTATTGCTGTCTCTTTATGTTTTTATGTCTCACAGTTTTATTTCATATTTACTTTGTTTTTGTCTGATAAAACTAACTTTGAATTGAATAATGATTTTAGTTTTTTATAATATTAATCAAGATCGTATAATATTACGATCAAGCAATGACTTTTACGCAACGTTGCTGGCAAGGGTAAAGTTTGTCATTCTTTGCAATAGTTAATTTGGGAGTAACATATTGAAATATAATTTTATTTTAAAAGGAAATAAAATTTATAATTATAATTAAATAAAAGATATGTTAAAAGAATAATTTTAACAAAAATTAAAATGATATATATGAAATGAAAAAATTTTTTTATAAAACATTTTAAAATAAAAAAAAAACTCGATTATTTAAAACTTAGCGCGAAATAAACACAATGTTCTTATAGTTTGAAATAATTTTTTTTCATTGATCGGTTCTGTTCTGCTGCTTAAGTTTTGCGAACCAATATGAGCAAATACTATAAATACCAAGTAAGTTAATACCTGTCACTTTTTGAATGCGTTTAAAAAATTTAAATTTTTTAATAAACTTGAATATAAATTACAAGTTACAAGTTCTGTAGAAGTAAATTCTTTTCTTCCTTTTAACGTGAATATTTAATATTTTTATGTTTTACATTATTAATATCAATTTTTATTTGAAATTTAAAATACACTGGCTCGAGTTAGAATAAATCTCCTTTATTTTCTTTATATTAAATCTTTATTGAGGTAAATTTAATTCAATACCTACATTTTGCAACTTAGTATAGTATTCATTTTCAGTTCAGCCGTCATTATTGAATGATAAAATATCATCAAAAAACGTTTGAACTAAAGAAAGAAAAATTTTTTGTTAAAACTGTAGGTGACTGAATTGATTAGTGCAAACAAAATTTTTTTAGTTATCTTAAATTTTTAAAAAATTACAGTTGTTTTATATCAGTTGCAAGGGAAAAGTTTTAATTATTGAAACTCTGTAGTACTTTTTCTGAAATAAGTTTAATCTATAAATGAACTAAATATTTTGGTGTCTTCTTTCAATAATTTCTCAGTCTATGTAAACATGAATGAGTAACAAAAATTAGTTGTAGATCAGTTTTATTATCTGTAAGAAGGGAATCTGTTAATAAGATTTTTTCTTAGAAACTCCACGAGGATGTGGGAAAACATATGTATATTCATATTTAATAAACAATTAACGAGGAAGTTATCAAATTGTTCTTGCAGCTGCGTGGACGGGAATGGCAGCAGGACTTAAGGGGAATACTGTAATACCCGATGAAATTTTTTGTACTTGTTCAATAATAAATCATGTTTTTAGGAAAACGTTTGATGATTTTCAGGGTATTGCTTCAAAAGTTATTACGTGCCTTTTAAAAGAGAATTATTTAATTCAACAGATAATATTCTTTTGTGGATTCCGTCTTATCAGATTCAAAAGATAATATTATTTTGCCGACAGAATACATTTATTCCTTGACACCTCCAGAATTACCACTTCATTGCCTAAAATTAAAACAAGTACAGAAACAGTCAGTCGGTGCAACCGACTTAGAAATACCCTACACCTATTTGGTTCAAATTTAAGGACATATCCATAAGTAATTTTAACACCATAAAAGCTATTATTAATTTGATCATAAGATATAGCTAACCAAATTTACTTTATAATACTAAAAACATTTTCTAATTACACTATCTATTAAAAAATATTACAAATTCTTACTAATTTATTTAATTAAAAATATTAAAAAACAAAAAAACTTGTTATAAATGAAAATATATTTATTCCAATTATATTACAAAATGAAAAAATTCTAGTTATTAAATTTTGTGATAAAAAGCTAATCAAAGCATAATAATAAACCAAATTTTTCAAAATTGCAATTATTTTAAATGGTTAGTTTATATACCTAATAGAAAAGCTTATAACCGCAAAATATGCAATAAATGTATTTCTAAAATACAATTACAAATTTACACCTTTTCATATAATTCATTTAAATATAAAAATAAATTTTACATAAATGCAGCAAGTACCTTTGAATATAGCTGATATAACCACTACAATTAAGTCTAAATTTCGGGGACACATAGGAAATAGGAAATATATTCTTTGGCTTCGAAATTATACTCGTTCGGCCTCAAATCGATCAAAAACTTCTAGATTCCGAACTCATTGACCAAACTCGACCAGAACCAATTCCAATGGTACTTTCATTACTAGTAACCTAGAGTTTAAATTTCATCAAAATAGCGGCATTATTTTTTGAGTTATGGTGTTTTTAAGATATATGTTTGTTAGCCCTTGAACTTTTCAAGGGTTCCAGAACCCGAAATTATGGTACGATTTCGCCCATATTCAGTCCCCGTCATACATTCAATACTAGTTAACTCTTGTACACAATTGAAACGTTCTATCTTAATTTTAAGTTACTAGTTTTATTAATTTCAATGATAAACTTTTACACATTGGGGGGTCTAAGAAAGGTTCAAAATTAGAGGGGCACGCAGGAAATAGTAAAGAACACCTATGTGCCAAATTTGAAGCTTCTACATTTGTTTCAAGTTACTATCTTTATTAATTTCGAAAATATGCTATAAGGTACTTGGAACTGAGTAGCTGGTCCCCGACCAACTACTCCAATGGGGCCAAATCTTCCAAGACACTTAGGAAATAGGAAGGGACACCCTGATACAAAATTTGGAGGTTCTATCTTCTTTGGTTTCGGAATTATGCTCGTTTGGCCTAAATTCGATCAAAAAGTTCTAGGTTCCGAACCCATGGTCCAATCCCGAACTTACACAATCCCCGAACTAGTTTCATTACTAGTAACCTACAGCACAAATTTGATGAAGAAAGCATCATTAGTTGTTGAGTTATTGTGATTTTTTATATATGATCGTTAGCTCTTCGATCGATTAAAAGGGCCAGAATCTGAACCAATGGGCCGATTTCGCCCATATGCAATCCCAGCCGTACATTCAGTCCTGGTAACTTCCAGTTAAAATTTCATCAAGATAGCTCCATTATTTTTTGAGTTATCGTGCCTACGGACGGACGGACGGACATGGCTATATCGACTCAGGAGGTCACGCTGATCACAAATATATATACTTTTCCATATCTAGCTCGCTTCCTTTAGGTGGTTACAAACACCATACCAAAGTTAATATACCCTTTTACCTATTCTATAGGTGTAGGGTATAAAAAGGGTCCGTAGTTATTCTAATTTGGAATATAAATATAAGTTTTGGTTTAGTAAATGGAACTCGATGAATTGTTAGAGATATGTTAGAAAATTCTTTAAAATTAGAAATTGTTACAGGGAATTCTCTTGGTAAAGTAGATCTTCTTCGGTGACATGTCATAGCTCTATACGCTCTACTTTGTGTCCTAACTCCCTAAGGAACTTTTGAAATTCATTAAAATTTTAAAGTGTGACATAAGCCCCTTAAAAAAGTGTCATAACTCCCTCCTAAGGGATTTAGAGCATCCGTTGCAGCCCTTTCTTTCCGTGGAGCATGACACCGCGCTACACGGCCCTGCTTTGCATCGGTCTGGACGTCACGTGGCGATATGACCACTTTTTCAGAAGGTTTGAGTGAAACAAATCGTAGTAAAGCCAAAAGATTTTCGTGCTAACTTCTGGAAAAGGAGATATGACCCTGAGTAAAATAACTAACACTTCGTTTTTTTTTTAATTTTGCTACAAATATTTTAAGAAACTTGACAATCTTCTCTGTAGCATTACTCCTTAAGGGATTTATGTCACTTATTAAAATTTTAAAGTGTGACATAAGTCCTTAAAAAGGAAAAATAAAAGGAGTTATGACAAGGCACCTTTTCTTCCTCGAATAGAGTTAATTTGTACTGACGTAAATATGCCATTCACTTAAAAAAAAAAGCAGTTTCCTATTCGATTAGCGATGATTGCGATGACAATAAAGAAAGCACAATGACAAACTTTTCGCAAAATCGGGATTTTTTTACATCAATCTGTATTCACCCATGAACAACTGTAGGTAGCATTCAGTAGAGCCAAATCTGCAATTGATGTGAAAGTTCAAATTGACCAAACCAATTTACAAAGTTAGTTCGAGCAGCATGTGGGATATTATACAAAAGATATACTTTATCGCGAACTTTTATATAGAGTTTTGAGAAAATAAAGGTGACGAAGCGGAAGAATGTCAAGTTTTATAAAAAGAGGAAAGCTGCAAGTGAAACGATTTTTTCTTGAAATTATTCGAATAGGATGTTTATGACTATATAACAACCCACATATTCTGCTAAAATAAGTTCCCCCCCAAACAACTATACCATATCGAAGTTTTGAGTTAAACTGTTATACCAAATTAAACTGTTTTTTAAGGGACCAAAGAACAAAATTTCTACAAATAGTACAGATGACGGTTGACGTTGTTTAAACTTTTTTTCAAATAAGAACAGTGATCTCACCAATTTAAACCATTATCAATTAAAATTCCAAAATATTTAATGATTTTAACACAATCAAAAGTAAAACAAGATTCACAACATGAGAAGTTGTCTATAAAAGAAAACATGTGTGTGTAATCAAAAGAAATGGGGAATTTTTTACAACTAGGAGAATGATACATTAGGGAATAATCTATATTGGAAAAATTTGACAGACAGATATGTTTAATTTTTGGACTGATAACTAATTTGTGCAAATAAAATCATTGTTTAATTAGGTTTAGATCAAAGTTTAAGGTACAAACAATTTTGAAAAATTTTTACAAGAATACGTGAGACAGGTATCGTCAGCCAATGCTTAAGTTTACCATAGAATTTCTGGGAGAAAAGAGAATTCATATAAATGTTAAATAAGATAGGCCCAAGGACTGATCCTTGAAGTATACCAACTCGAACATGTTTAAAGAACTAAAACTTCCCTTATTTTTAGTTTTTTGTTTTCCCTCATTGAGATAGGAGCTAAACCAATCCAAAATGAAACCGCGAAAACCAGCTTTATATAGTTTCTCTAAGAGAATCCGATGACAAATAGTGTCGAATGCGTTAGAAATATCAATAAATAATGCAGAAGCAGAATTACCATTATTTAAGCTATTTTATATTTCCCCGCAAAACTTTAAAAGAGTATTTCGGTGCTTTTACCAGTAGTGAAACCAAATTAATTAGTTTTAAAAAATTTTGTTTTATTTAAGAAGTTTACAATGCGTTTTTTGATAGCGTTTTCAAAAATTTTAGATATCGGAGAAGATAGGTCGCTAATTATTTTTTACATTTAACGAAGAACCTTTTTTAAACAAAGGAATAACTTCTGCAATTTTAAATCTGTTTTCTGTCCAGAATGAACACTGAAATTAAAAATAAAACACAATACATCGACAACATACAAAGAAATTTATTTGAGAATTCTATTTGAAACTTTATCGTTAGAGATAGAAACACTATCATCCAAATTACTAGATTATTTTATGCACTTCCAAAGAAGTAAAGTCAATAAAATTAAAACTATTGAATGAATCGTCGGTAATTAATGGAAAGGAGGACAGATCGATAACATCAGAATTTAAAATTAAATAATTTGTAACATTAATAAAGTATGTATTAAAACTTGACAAGAACAATTATTAATATAACTTAATGGAATATCACAAAAATTAGAATAAGCAAGAGAAGCATCAGCAGAATTATATACACTAGACCAGCACTCAAACTTTAACTTATCCCTTAGTTCAGAAAAACTGATTACGGAAAAATTATTAGAATTATTTTTTCTAATATGAACTTTAATATTATTGAATAAATAAATAGATAAAGATATTAATCAATGATCAGTTATATGCAAATCTAAGACTTCACTGGAATAAGAAAAATTTTTATTAATTCCCTGTCGTATAAATAGATGGTCAAGGCAAGTTCCAGAGGATAGTCGTGTAGATTCACAAATAACTGAACAGAAACCAAAGAATGGCAAAAGTGCTAAATAATTATCAATAAAAATAAGACTTTT
Organism: Dolichopus griseipennis; assembly: GCA_963082915.1. Lineage (NCBI taxonomy): Eukaryota > Metazoa > Arthropoda > Insecta > Diptera > Dolichopodidae > Dolichopus > Dolichopus griseipennis. Next base: position 138,757,626 of record OY720441.1, read on the forward strand.
TGACGAAATAGTAGATAAAAAACTTGAAGTTCTTTCACAAAGACACCAATACTTATACCGTGTAATTTATAAAGGCAAATGAAACAAAAACTCACACCATTAAAGTCAATTCTAACTTTCAACAAATCACACGAAACAAAATTGAAATGGAAAAACTTGCAATTAAAATCATTTCTAAGATAAACAGCTACACCACCAGCAGAATAAGAATTATTGCAACAAACTTGAAGTTTGAAATTTGGAATACAAAAATTCTCCTTTTCTTCGTCAAAAATCCATATTTCAGTAAGAAATATAACGTCAGGCAAAATTACGAGTGACTCAAGATAGCTTAAAAGTTGTTCCTCAAACTTCTGATATTTTGATGAAATACGAAAATATTTGAATTAGACATTATAATGTAAATAAAAATAATAATAAGAAAAATGTATGTTAGTTTTTTTGAAGACCGTGTACAAAACAAAAATTAAAAAATTAAAAAATTTAAAAGTTAAACTATAATAAGAAAAACGATAAAAACTATAGTTTAACTAAACCATCAAAACAACTAATTTCTACCCTGTTATCACCATCCTGTTTACGTATGTAAATTTTCGAGATCCTGATGCAAAGGTACTGATAGCTTGTTTCCTTTTTTAATTCTCGTGCACGATGGAACAGCAATCTGGTATAATTTGTCAACGAATCATTAAAATAAACTGTAATCTCCTTATTTTTATCTTCATTAAAAATTAATAATTTTTTCTTCTTGATAATTAATTATTTTTTTCCAAAAAAAGAAAATCTAACACTCACAATATTATTTTTGGATTTATTTAAAATTTTATTACTTTTAAATTTAAATTCTTTATAAAGCAATGTGAAATGTCACTTGCAATAATGTTTTTATAAAATTTTGAGAATCAGATATAACCTGCTCTTTCACATTGCTTCATTAACATTAGGGATTCCAATTATGTCAACATCTTTTCTTTTCTTGTGTAGTTCAAGTTCATTATTTTTGGCAAAATTTCAGAAACCCAGATTCAATAGGTATAGAGTTATGCTCACATAAAAGGAGAAGTTGTATGGCAGCTACTCGCATTCACTGCAGTAGACTAACCAAATTTTGCAGAAACTTTGGCCGTAACACTAAACTATATTGTAAAGTTTTTACAAATATGATGGAATGAAAAGACATAGATTTATTTAATTAAAATATATATTTATTTTTTAAGTATTTAAGACATCATTATTTAAACTTATTATTTAAAACTTTGTTAAAGTACATTTCTTTTTTAAATAATTTTATTTATCTTTATAATTTATTTTAGCACATCTTAAGTCTATGCTGTTAAAAACAATAATGCGCCTTTCTTTTACCAAAAGAAAGACTTTTATGAATTTTCTTTCTTACATACAAAAACAATAATTACTTCAATACAATAATACAATTACAATTTAGTTTATTCTATTACAAAGCAATATTACAAATTTGTTACAATACAATATTCAAAAATAGACCAATATGTCAAGTATCATGCCGGCATGGCAAACCAGCATGATATGATAAATTAGTTCTACTTTCTTTGTTTAAAAATAACCTTTATTATTCCTTATCTTTGTTTTAATTCTTTATAATATTTTAAATATATCCATATGCAAACCATATGTTACATTATACTTTAACCTACTTTATATATTTTAGTTTATTTAGTATTTAGTTATAAATTTTGGAGTGCCATATCACACCTTCCCCCATGAAAAAAAAAATTGTCAGAAATTGTGATAATTTTTATTTCAATGTTACTGGTAATGCATTTTTTTTTTTTTTCTCTGTTTTTTTTTTTGTTGTAATTTGAGACATTTTGTATTTTGCTTTACATTAAAGTGATTTATTATTTAATATAATAGAAAAATAATTTGAACATAGTTGTTTTTATTTTTCTTTGCTTAAAGTAATTATTAATTAATATATAAAAAAAATTTTTATTGTTTTTTTTTTTTTTTTTTATTTCATTTTTACTTAAAGTATCGTTATCCAATATAATTATATATGCGAAAGTAAAAAAAAATTTATTATATTATATGTAAACAAACATTATTTTTATGTTTATGATTGTAAAAATTAAGATTAAGTTTAATTTGTTTAAAAAAAAGAATATTTTATTTATATTGTTACGTAAGCATACATCTATTTAAACAGTCAATTTATAAACTGTACTTTTAAATTTTAATCGCATTCCTTAAAATGCATAGCTGTACTTTAACTATCAAATTTCGTAAACGCTAATTTACGAAAATAACAAAACAAAAAACCAAACTTGATTATAATCGTATGATTCTAATCAAGTTAAATATTGTCATGTATTAGAATTTTGCTTGCGTAGTATTTTATCCATTCAAACATAAAACAAATTGAATTATAAAATAAATTTGTATTAAAATCAGTCTGTAAGAACAACTCTTATAAAAGAAAGAAACAACATAAAACTGGCACAGTCGGTGAAATGAAAAAAAAACTAACTAATTGTAAAATATTACAATTAGAATAAAACAAAATTATAAAAATTATAAATAAAATAAAAAAAAAAAAAATAATAATTAAAACAAAAAAATAAAAAAAAATCTGGTCATCACCAACAACAATTGGATCTCCCGCAGCAAAAGCATTCATAGCAAATAATTCATCTGTGTCACAGCATCCACCAATTTTGGAAAATATTTTGATCATCATCATCATCATCATCAACAGCAACATCAGCAACAACAGCAATATCATTCGCAACAAACAAAGACAACATTTACAACAATAATTTCAACAAACCACAAATACAACAAATAGCTAGTTAATTGGTTCACAGGGACAAGAATCAGCTACATTTGTAACAACATTTACCAAACAAAAGGTAAGTAATATTTTAAAATTTTTACTATTAAAATTTCCAAATAAAAGGAAAATAAAAATCCTCAAACCTTATTATTACAAAAAAAATAAATCAAAGTATTAATTCTCTTCTAATTAATTTAATAAAATTTTATTTATTTTTATAAAAAAAAAAATTTTATTTAAAATTTTAAAACTTATTATTATAAAAGTGTAAATGTTTTATCCCAATAATATTTCAAATAGAGGAAATAAATATTATTAAAATTCGTGTCTTAAATAAACTTCAAAAAAAAAATATTATAAATAAGATCTCTTTTTTTAAAATATTTCTAAGTAAATTACAATTACAAAAAATAAAAGTAAATCGTTCTATAGTGAATTTTATGATTTGAATTCAATTCTAATTCTTTTTATAATTTGAGTTCAATCTTTTAAATTTTTTAACTCTAGTTCAATTAAAGTTTAATTGTGAATTCTTTCTACAATTGTTGAATTTTAATTCAATTTAAATCTATCCTACCTACAGGATATTAAACTTACTTTAATTTAATTATAATTTATAAGTCTTCATTAATTTTTTTATTATATTTCGTTATTACTAACGTCTTCTTTTGACAATTTTACAATTTTAATTTTGTTACATGTATTGTTTTCGAATACTGTTATTTTTCCTTTTTGGTTCATCAAGAAAACGAATTGTGAATCATTCATAATTTTGTTTTAGTTACAGTTTATAGGTTCAAGAATATCCTTAACTTCTACGTAAATACTTTGAATTTTTTTGAACAAAATCGTTAAATAAAAAATAATAAGGATCTTTATTTTATTTAGCTATTATTAGAATAAATTGCATTGAATAAAAATTTCTTTGCTTTACAACTATTTTATTTTATTAAACCTAAACAATTTTAAAATGTCTAACGCCAATGGAAGCGAAATTCCTAACTTCAACCTAATTGTGAAGTGCATCGCCCAATTGCCACCTTTTACTGGCGATCAACGCGACTTAACTAATTTTATACAAAGGATAGAATCCTTTATCCCACTTATAGAAGATCTAGTGGGGTCTCAGTATAAAAAACTTCTTTTCAGACATATCCAAGATAAAATAATAGGAAAAGCTAAACAAATCTTACTTTCTCACGGGCCAGTCGAAACATGGACCGAATTAAAATCAATATTAATAAAAAACCATAGAAACACCGTCCCAGTTTCAAGTCTTGTAGACGACCTAATATTAGTTAGGTGTACGTCCACAATAAAAAATTTCTATGATGAAATTAAATATAAACTAACACGTAACAACAACGCGTATTTGCTCCAAGGAGGAGACAATAAAGAAAAAATAGAAGCAGATAAATGAATTGCTCTAAACACATTTAAAGATAATTTACCCGAACCAGTAAGGGGAATTATTGTTAATAGAAACCCTACAACGCTTTTTGACGCTTACGAAATTATAGCACAAAATGACTACTTATACTTTAAAGGTATTCAAAATAAAAATAATTATCCGAATAATAATAATGGAAATAAACAAAAAAAATTTAATAAATTTCTAGGGAAAAATTACAACCCTAATAATAATCAACAGCAAACCAATTTTAAAAATTCATATTTCCCTACAAATAACCATCGCAACAATGGTTTCAATGAACGAAACTCATATAATTTTAACAATCAACAACAAACCAATTTCAAGAATTCAAATCTGCCTACAAATAATTATCACAATAATGGTTTTAACAAACGAAACTCACAACAAATTCATCATAATTATTCAAATCAGAATAGGTATAATAATTATGATTCTCAATCAAGTAAACGTCCATCTAACATACAACCTTCTAGGTTTAATAGAACAAATAACTATTCAAACAATTATAATCGAAATCTAAATCTAGAACCAATGGACATCTCTATGAATTCAAATAATGAAACAAATACTGACTCAACTAATTTTCGCGTTAACGCCTCAAACAACTACCCTATATGATAATTAAACAAAAAAATCGACTACTTAGATTCATTATCGATACCGGTGCAGAGTATAGTATCATTAATACCAACCTCTGTAATCCTAAATGGAAAACCGTAATCAAACCTGTCCCACTTACGGCTTTCAATAGGAAACTTTCTTTAAATATTAGATGTAGGTTCCCTCTCTTTCAAATCTTTAATGAACCTAACTTCTTCGTTGATTTTCTGGAATTTCCGTTCCATAACTATTTTGATGGCCTAATAGGTAATAACATTTTGTCCACACTAAACATTAACATTGACTATAAAGAAAGGTTACTTACAACACAAAAAGCTTCTATCCCGTTCTTCCTAAATTATGAAGAAGAACAGTACTACGAAAACAAATATGTATATGATTCTATTAATGTTTTCAGTTTTAACCAGTGATGCTGATAACGAACTTAACTTTAATTTTCCATCTCACCTAAATAACAAAAATATTGCACAAATTAAATCGCTCTTAAATTATTTTAAGGATATTTTTCATCAAGAGAATGAAAAACTTAATTTTACAAGTGCAATTAAACATAGAATAATAACAAAAAACGATATACCAGTTTATTCAAAAGGATACCGTTATCCTGAAATCTATAGAGACGAGGTCGATCGTCAAATTAAAGAAATGTTACATCAAGGTATAATCGTTAATAACATGTCACAACACAACGCACCTATTTGGATTGTTCCTAAGAAAATGGACAATTCTAACAAACAAAAGTGGAAAATTGTTATTGATTATCGTCGACTTAATGATAACACAGTCGATGACAAATTTCCAATACCCAACATCGAGGATCTTTTTGGGAAATTGTCGCTATTTCAGCACGTTATATCTGGCGAAAGGGTTTCATCAGATTGAAGTCCACCCAGATGATCGATGCAAAACAGCATTCTCAACTAGAAGTGGCCATTATGAGTTCACTCGTATGCCCTTCGGCTTAAAAAACTCACCCTCCACCTTTCAAAGATTAATGAACCATGTATTAAGCGAATTTATCAATAAAATATGCGTTGTCTACTTGGATGACATCCTAATCTTCTCGTCATCATTCGAAAAACACTTAGTTTCAATTAAAAAAATCTTAACCAAATTGCGCGAAGCAAACTTAACGATTCAAATAGACAAATGTAATTTTGCTCAACTGTCTACTAACTTCTTGGGTCATGTAATCACCCAAGGAGGTATAAAACCTGATCCATCAAAAATCAGCGCTATTCAAAATATTCCTCTTCCATCTTCACAAAAAGAAATAAAATCTCTTCTAGGATTAACCGGCTACTACCGGAAATTTGTAAAGGATTACTCCAAAGTAGCTTATCCGTTAATACGTTATTTAAAAAAAAATCTAAAATTAGTAAAAATGACAAAGAATACATCGAGGCTTTTAAAAACTCTATTAACAACAGAACCCATTCTAAAAAACCCAGACTTTTCTAAACATTTTACACTAACCACGGACGCGTCTAACTTCGCTTTAGGCGCCGTACTAAGCCAAAATAACCACCCGATAGCCTATGCCTCGAGAACACTGAATAAAATAACCACCCGATAGCCTATGCCTCGAGAACACTGAACAACCATGAAATAAGATACTCGACGATAGAGAAGGAACTTCTCGCTATCGTTTGGGCTACCAAACATTTTCATACTTACCTTTACGGTAGAAATTTTACTGTTCAATGTGATCATAAACCTTTGGTATGGCTTAACAATCTTAAAGAACCAAACATGAAACTACAAAGGTGGAAGATCAAATTAAACGAATATAAATTTACAATTAACTATCTTAAAGGGAAAGACAATAAAATCGCTGATGGTTTAAGTCGACTCCCTTGCACAAATGAAAACTCTTGCGACAAAAGCGAATCAATAATCAAGCCCTCAATTTTACAATTTTTAAACGAAGTAGAGACACATAGTGCACCAAACATTGACAATAATGATGAAATTATGACCACTAACGTTACGATGCACTCTACAACGAACAATGATAATGATGATGAAATCATGTCTACTGCAGCTACAGTACATAGCGCAAATGAAGATGACTTATATCATATTAAAATAACAGAAAAACTTGTTAACTTATTCAAAAATCAAATTTACCTAATCTTAAGTAATAACGAAAAATTCACCACGAAAATTATAAATAAAAAATGTCAAAATCTTCTCTATGTTACTAAAGATACTAACTTATTAGAAAAGATGAAACGCTGTCTACCCGAAAAAGGATTAGTATGTGTATACAGCGATAACATTGATATCTATCTCAACTTTCAAAACCTCTATCTAAAATTCTTTGCTAATAATCAACGTCTAAAAATATTAAAATCTAACAAAAAACTACAAGATATAACGGATAAAAATAAAATTCTTGAAATAATAAAAGCTGAACACCTTCGCAATAACCACCGCGGTATATCGGAAATTTTTTCCGAACTTAAGGAAATGTACCATTACCCTAAACTGCAATTACAAATACAAAAATTCATAAACAATTGTGAAGTGTGTACCTTAGCGAAACATGATAGGAGACCTTTAAAACTCCCATTTGAGATCACACAATCTCCTATACAATTTAATGACATCGTCCACATGGACATTTGGTTTCCATGCAGGAATGTTATGTATCTAACTATGATAGACAAATTCTCTAAACATGCTACCATCCACAAACTTAATGATAGAACGTGGATCTCTATTTTAAAAGCACTAAAAGAAAGGCTAATTTATTTGGGTAACATGAAAAAATTAATAACAGATAACGAAAAGTGCATAATACACAGTGCCATAGAACAATTTCTTATAGAAAACCAAATCGAATTTCACCAAACTACACCTGGGAATAAAACCGGCAACTCAGACGTTGAACGGTTACATGGCACACTAAACGAACATATTAGAATCATAGAAATTGACAAAACTAATGAAACTGAAGACTTAAACGATAAAATCTTTAAAATTATCATGACATATAATAGAACAATTCACTCTACCACGAAACGTAGACCAATAGACTTTTTAAATAAAAACATTCCAAAAGAGGAGATCGAAATTTTAGCAAAAACATTTGAAGAAGAAAAAAGAAGAAGGTTAGCAAACTTAAATAAGAATAAAACTTTAAATGAAAATTTACATGCAAACATTGTCGTTAATAGAGATGTAGGTAAATGTAAGCCTAAGTATAAAATTCTGAGAAACTTTAAAGTAGACGGCAAATACATAGTCGATACGAGCAATAAAAGGAAAACTAAATATTGCAAAAAGCAACAAAAAAGAAAGTTTAAATTTCAATAAAACCTATTACCTATTTTATTACGATTTTATTGTAACCAAGGATTAGATGCTTTATCATCACCATCAATTTTTGTTTTTATTATTAATTTTTTTACCAACTGAAAATATAGAAGTCTCTTTCGAGGTAGACTTCTTAAGTTAATTTTTATTATTGTTTTTCTCTCTATTCCAAATCATACAAATGCAATCTATACAAATAAGCCAACTCAAGGATGAAAATGGTTTTGCTATTATAAAATTGGAAGAACAAAAAATTATTAATAACTACACAAAAACTTTACACATTGTAAACCTCACTGAATACCAAGAAATAATTGGAAACTTGTACCATAATTTCAATCTGCTTAATCTAAAAGAAACAAGCACAGAACACAAAATTTTAACATTAGAATTGTTAAATTTACAACACACTCTAAACTCACTGATACCCAAACTTGACGGGAAATTAGAAATAAACGTGGACTAATTAACGCCCTGGGTACAACAATGAAATTTTTGACAGGCACAATGGATAACGATGACTCAGAACAAATATTCAAGCAATCACAAAATTTAAACTTTAACACCAGACAAGTAACTAATAAAATTAACGACCAAGTAATTATTAACAAAAATTTTGAGAAAAATATCCACTCAATAGCCGAACACGTGAACAACTAGCAACTGGAAATTACTCAATACCTAACAAAAATCGAAAACTAAACTAACAACTTTATTGCAAAAATATCACAAACTCCTTTCACACTCCAACTTTTGGCACAAATGACCTCCATTAATAATCATTTACAACAAATTAAAGATATTATCTTGCTAAGTCGTCTGGAAGTTCTTGCTCACGACATACTTACAGACGACGAAATTCAAAAATACAACCTAACTATCGAAGAGATGCCGTACATAAAAAGTACTATTTTATTTAAGGACGGCCTTATAATAATCGTCCTATTCCTTCCAAACTTCACTATCGAAACCTATTTTAAAGCTTTAGTCATACCATTCCCGAACGATAAACATGTGCAATTAGACACACCTATAATAAATATTATTTTAAAAGATAAGGAAATATTTGAACAAAATAATAAAAAGGAACTGTTAAAGAAAAACTTACAATATCCAAATAATAATTGTATTAAAAACTTACTAAAAGGAAACAGCTGGGTGGCACAGTGGATCGGCTGGGTGGCACAGTGGTTAGGGTGCCAACCTTTCATGCGAAAGGCCCCGGGTTCGAATCTCAGTGAAAGTGAAAAAACTTTTATCTGGTTTTCAACTTGACTCAGCTACCATTCGCCTTTGGGTTCAAATTAATGGCTTAATTAATAATTAATAATTATATATCTTTAATAAAAAATACATAAATATAACAATATAAACAAATACAAAATGTAAACAAATAATTCAATTAAATAATATAACTCACTGATATAGAATACCATATAAATGTAATACAAAATATTACAATATAAACAAAAATAGAACTGCATTTATTAAAAATCTAAGACATTTCTACATGTTATAAGGCGTAGTACTATCTCATCTTTAAATTGTATGTGGAATTCATTTGATCAGTTCTAATATATGAATATATCTCCCCTGTTCCGACATGCACATATATAGTCAGGCTGTTTAGCCTATCACAGTGAACAGTTAGCACGTAGAGGTGCGGGCAAAAAAAAAAAAAAAAAAAAAAAAAAGTACATGTAACTATAAAATAAATGAAATAGAATCTATAGAAAAAATTAACGACGAATTAATTGTAACTTTAAACTTAGAAAGAACAAAAATTGTACAAAACCAAGAAATAATTATTAAAGAAAATAATTTAATTAAATTTAGCAATTGTAATTTGAATATTAAAAACAATGGATTTTCTAATAAAATTGTAAAATTTAAAGATTTACCTATTACCAATTGTAAATGAATTAAATATAACAAAAACTATAAATAACTTTACTCTTAAGCAAATTCATGTAAACCAAATTGAAAACTTAAAAGCTATTGAATACTTAGAATATAAATCTAAGGTTAATTTTTATACTTTACTAACGGTTAAAACCCTATTTGTAATAGTAATTGTAATTATGATAATAAGCTACTGTTATAAAAAAAAAACAAAGTCAAATGAAAATATTAAAATAAGTATAAATCAATCAGATGTAAAACCAAAGGAACTTGAAACAAGTCCTTTTTAAATTTTAAATTTTGGAGACCAAAATCTCTTAGGGATGGAGGTGTTACGTAAGCAAAATGCATACATCTATTTAAACAGTCAATTTATAAACTGTACTTTTAAATTTTAATCGCATTCCTTAAAATGCATAACTGTACTTTAACTATCAAATTTCGTAAACGCTAATTTACGAAAATAACAAAACAAAAAACCAAACTTGATTATAATCGTATGATTCTAATCAAGTTAAATATTGTTATGTATTAGAATTTTGCTTGCGTAGTATTTTATCCATTCAAACATAAAACAAATTGAATTATAAAATAAATTTGTATTAAAATCAGTCTGTAAGAACAACTCAAATAAACAACCTAAAACTATATATTCAATAAACATTTTTAACAGATTATTATGAACTAGTTTTGTTTTCCTACCTATTTTAACAGTAGTATTTTCTGGCGAATTTATTTCTACAACTTCGTAAGGCCCTAGATAATATGAGGTTAATTTTTTATTTTTTAGTACTTTATCGAGTAGCCAAACTTTATCTCCCACAACAATATCTAGTAGTCTAGTATTCTTTTCGTAGATTCTTTTGTTTATTTCTTTGATTTAATTAAATTATTTCTAGCTTCATTATAACTATTTTGAAGTCGTGATTTTAAGTTGAGAACATAATCGTCAACATTATACAAAGGTTCAATACTTTTAGAGATAGTTGATGGTAATTCGGGTTTAATACCAAATAATATTTCATAAGGTGTAAATTTTGTTGAAGTACTAGGAGTTGTATTGTGTGTAAAAATAGGAAAGTCTAACCACGTATCCCAATTATCAGGATCCTTTTTTGCATAACAACGCAAATAGTTTCCCAAGGAACGATGTGCTCTTTCTAGGGAACCAATTGATTCTAGATGGTAACTGGTTATGTTTATCTTTTTGATTTTTAACAATGAACAAGTCCTTTTAAACACTTCACTCATAAAATTAGTACCTTGATCAATTAGAACTATTTTTGGAGTACCAAAAATGCAAATGATTTTCCGTACAAAAACATCGGCTACTGTGACAGCTTCCTAATTAGGAATAGGAATAGCTAACATAAATTTAGTGAGTAAATTTTAAAACGTTAATATAAACATATTACCCGATTCAGAAGTGGATAATGGTCCTACTATATCCAAAGCAATTTTTTTGAAAGGTTTATTAGGAGTATTTGTTATTTTAATAGGTATTTTAGTTTTAAAGCTTAATTTATTTTTTTGATATATTTCTTAAGAAGATACATATTTAATTATAGTTTGCTTCAAAAGTAAAACTTTTGTTTAAGTCTTTGCAGTGTACGATTTACATTGGTGTCCTCCAACTGGACTATTATGATATTCTTCTAGAATTGTTTTGACTTCTGTAGGATCGGTAAGAGTTGTCATTTTGTTTTCTAGTATATTATCGTCTGATTGTATATTTTGATTTGCAGTATGTTTATGAATTTTATCTTGGTCGGAATTGTTGTCTTCACGATTATTAAGGTTTTTATCTTTTAATACGTTCTTTTGACAGTGATTTGTTTTATTAGATTGTGCTCTTGTAATAACGTTAATATTGGATATTTTTAATCTATATAAAGCGTCTGCATTCGTATTCAAGTGACCCGATTTGTGGATAACTCAATAATCGTATTCTTCTAATTTAATACGCCAGCGCAGAATTCTAGAAGTTGGATTATTAATGTTAAAAATCCAAATAAGGTGTTTGTGATCGGTAACAACCGTAAATTTTCTACCATAAAGATATGATCGAAAAAAAGATGTTTCCCAAACGAGTGCTAAGGCTTCTTTTTCAATAGTGGAGTAATTACGTTCGGCTTTGTTTAGTGTTCTACTAACATAAACGATTGGCAGATCCATTACTTTGGCTTGTTCTAAGGTTTGTTGCGATAAAACAGCACCTAAAGCTGTGTCGCTCGCATCAGTTGTGAGATAAAATTCTTTCGTGAAATCAGGATGTAATACTGGGTATTCGGTTATAGCTTTTTTTAAGATTTTAAAAGATTCATCGCAAAATTCATCCCAAACAAATTTAGCATCTTTTTTTAACAATTTATTCATTGGTTGTGCTATAGCTGAGAACTTTGGTATGAATTTACGGTAATATCCTATTAATCCTAGGAAAGATTTTATAGCCTTTTGATTTTGTGGCGGAACTACATTTAAATAGGAATTTTTTTTTATTTGTATCGGGTTTAATACGCTTTTCTGTTATAACATGACCACTTCTTTGTGTAAAAATTTGCATTTATTAGGTTGTAATTTTAAATTATATGTCTTTAATGCTTTAAAAACTTGAATTAATTTCTGATTATGGTCAACGAGATTTTTACCATAGATAACTATATCATCTAGGTACACGAAATAACGGATGCCTTGGAGGCCGGTGAGATCATGTTAGATCATGGTCATGTTATAACAGAAAAAGGATTAATTTGACAGTCAAGAAGTAAACAAGTAAAAAGTTTCGCTCTAAAAAGAAAAAATTAAAATAAATATATTTAATTATTTAAACTCAAAATTTTACATTGGAAGTAATGGCATCATGCAACCAATGTAGAAAAATAATTGGAGGAGAAACCGGAATCATGTGTGAAGGAGTGTGTCCCAAAATTTATTGCAGCAAAATTAGATGTTGTGGGCGTGATGAATATATTATTAGCATCCTTTCCAAAAATCAACAAATTAGATTTATGTGTGATGAGTGTGCCGAATATATTCAAACAGTGGACGTGGTGCCGAATAGTGTCGGTGATAAGGTTGAAAAAAATATATTGCACTTAGAGCAATACAAAAACAAATTTGATGAGTCATTAAAAAAAAAGTGAATTCGAAATAAAAAACTTACTTGAAGCTGTAGAAAGCCGCTATGTTGAAAGACTATTGACTTTGAAAAATTCACAAGATTCGCAGCAAAAAAGTATAGCTGAGCTGAATAAAATAAGTAAAATGACGGAAGACTGTAAAATACAAGGTGAGAAGATTTTTAATGAATTGAATTTAAACAATATTAGTTAAATTGAAAAAAAACAAACTTTTGTTGAAGTGGTAAAAAAAGATCCAATGGTATTAGTTAAACCTAAAAAAATGCAAACAGCTGATGCAACAAAAATGCAGTTGAAACGTCAAATTGACCCAGTAAACACAAATCTGAATATAAATGGGATATTGAATAAAAGAGATGGGACTGTAGCTGTTTTTGCAAAGATATCGAATCAGTGGAAAGTATCAAAAAGCAAGTTGAAAATAAATTAAAAGATAATTATGAAGCTATTATACCTAAATGTTAATAATCGGTATATCGGATGAATATGAAAATACTGAAGTAATTAACAAAATAGTAGCTCAAAATAATATCACATTTAAGGATGAAATAAAAATTGTTAGAGTTTATAAAACAAATAAAAAAAAAAACAAGTTTGGATACAGCAGAATTATCATTTAATGCGATTGTGGAACTGAATATTGAAGACTACAAAACAATTTTAAAAGAAGGTAGAATAAAAATAGGATGGGACATGTGCAAAGCATATGAGAGTTATGATGTTAGAAAATGTAATAAGTACTTAGGATACAACCATAAGGCTCAAAACTGTAAGGCTGAAACGGAAAACTGCCTAAAATGTGGAGGTGAACATAAAATAAAAGATTGTAAAGCAAGTTATTGGAAATGTGTAAATTGTGTGAGGGCAAATAATAAATATAAATAAGGTCTTGATGTAAATCATAGAGTAAATGATAAAAAATGTCCAACATTAAACAGAAAAATATTTATTGAAAAATAGAAGATTTTTTTATAAATGACAAAAAAAAGGAGAATGAATTAGTAGTTATAATGATGAATATCCAAGGCCTTACAGGAAATTTTGCTGAATTAGAAGAAATAATTACAAAAAAAAATATGATTTTATTATATTAACTGAAACGCACATGACAGAAGAAATAGAAAACAGTGAAATCAGCTTGGCCGGGTACAGCATGTATTAAGCTTATTCCAATTCAAGACAACAAGAGGAGTTACAGTTTATATAAATAAAAAAATTTAATCCAATCAGATTAAGTGTCTTTCAATTGATAATAAAATGTGGGTTTTAATGTGTCAAATAAAACTGTTAGATACAAAGTGGAATATTATTGCTTTGTATAGATCACCAAAAATGCTAGTGAATGAATTTGTAAATACCTTCAGAAATTTCTTGAAAATAATTACAAATTTGAAGAAAATTTTATAATATGTGGGGATTTCAACAAAGACTACAAAGCTATAAGTAATGAGAAACTTAAAATTGATGAAGTGATTGAAGATTTTGGGTTAAAACAATCTGTAAAAGAATATACTAGAGTCACTTTAGATACCAAAACAAGTATAGATTATGTACTGATAGATTATTTCACTGATGCCACTATTTATATTAATAAAAATTGTAAAATATCCGACCATGAAACCATAGATATCAAAATATGTGCAAACAAAAATGAAATACCAAAAGAAAAGTTTTCATTCATTAAATTTAATAAAGAATTATACATAAAAGATTTAGATGATAAGAGTAGAAAATTTAGCGAAATAATTGAATTAGGGTTAAAAAAATTAAGAAAAACTATTAATATTGAAAATAATAAAATTGAATGGTTTAATGAGGAATTGCATTGGCTAAAAGCAAACCAAATGGAATTGTATAATGTATACTCCTTATTACCATATAGTATAAGTACTTGGAATGATTATAAAGCCGCTAGAAATAAGTATAAAAATGCGTGAATAGGAATTATAGAAATAAACATATCGAGGCTAAAATTAATGAGAAAAAAATTATCAAAAGAATATGTGGAAAACAATAAAAAAATACGTACTAAAAAAGAAAAAGAAGCAGATAAATGAAATAATAATAGATGATAAAAAAATAGATAATAAAACAGAAATTGTAGATAAGTTAAATGAATTTTTTATTAATAGTGTTAAGAAAATAAATATAGAAATACCTTTTGTAAAATATGAAAATAAAATAATACACATGCAGAATGAATTAAAATTTAAGCTAGTCAACTTAAATGAAATGGAGGCTGTTATTAAAAGTATATCTCAAAAAAATGATTGCAATGTATTAAACAGTAATATATTTTTGGAATGTAAAGAGAAAATAATACCAGTTTTAACAGAGCTAGTAAATAAATCATTAAGTGAAGGAATGTTTCCAAGTAAGTGAAAGATAGCTACCATAAAACCTGTAGAAAAAATTATAAATGCAAAATCAGCAGAAAATTTTAGGCCACTAAATATGTTACCACTATATGAAAAAATATTAGAAAAAGTGGTTTGCTTACAACTAGAAGACTATTTAATAAAAAATGATAATTTAAATGAAATGCAATCTAGCTTTAGGAAAGTATATTCAACAGAGACGGCACTAAATTGGATATTGCAGGAATGGAAAAAACATACAGATAAAGGGAAAAAAATTGTAGCAACATTTCTAGATTTCAAAAGAGCATTCGAAACGCTTGATAGGAATATACTCTTAGCTAAATTAGAAAAATACGGGATTAGAAATGTGGAGCTGAAATGGTTCAGAAGTTTTTTAACAGGTAGACTGCAGTGTACAAAAATAAATGACACTATTTCAAATGCTAGATTGGTTGATTTAGGTATTCCACAAGGCTGTATTCTAGGTGAATTGTTATTTCTCATATATATTAATGATGTTAACACAACATTAAAGTATTGTAAAGTTTCACTATTTGCAGACGATACTTTAGTGTACATAATTAGCGATGATTTAGTTGAATGTGAAACAAAAATGAATGAAGATTAAAATAACCTATATATATGGCTTAATATGAATAAACTCAAACTTAATATAATGAAAACAAAATGTTTAACAATAGGAACATTACAAAAACCAAAAATAGAAATAAATGGAGAAAAAATTGAAAATGCCGATGAAATAAAATATCTAGGAGTAATTATAGATGATAAGCTAAATTTCAAAATGCACTGTAAATATATATGTAAAAAGATGGCAAAAAAAATAGCTTTTTTAGGTAGAATAAGGTCAAAAATTTCCAGAAGCTGTGCAATAAATATATATAATACGCTTATACTGCCAAATTTAAACTATTGTTCTTCAATTTTATTTTTAAGTAACGAAACTCAAATAAACAGATACCAAGTTTTGCAAAATCGAGCTATGAGAATCATTTTAAAATGCGGTATTAGAACCTATATCAAAGATATGTTAAATACATTGAAATGGATGGATGCAAATTAAAGTTCAACATATTGATATTGGTTATTATTATTATTTACGGAACAGAGGAGATTTTAGACTACCGCTATACAAAAAATCGAGCTCACAAAATTCACTATTGTACAAAGGATTGCAACTTTTTAATGAACTACACCATAATATAAAGAATGAAACTAGAATTAGTATATTTAAAAAATTAATAGTAGAGCATATATGTAGCATATAATTTTAATTTTAAATTATAAAATTGTAAAGTTTCTTAGAGACTAATAAAATAAATCTAAATCCAAGAACTATATTCATAAGCCTTGGAAAAGTGGGAGGTGCATTTCGCAACCCAAAAGGCATTCGTGTGAATTCAAAATGACCATACGGTGTACTAAAAGCAATTTCTTCACAATCTTTTTCTGAAACACCGATTTGATGATTTGAACCCGTTTGCTAAATCTAAAGTGGAAAAGTATTTAGATTCTCCCAACTGTCCAAGAATATCTTCAATATTTGGCAGGGGATATGAATCACTTATGGTGATTTCATTTAATTTTCGATAATCGACCACGACACGCCATTTTTTATTTCCTTTGGCATCGGGTTTTTTAGCAACAACTAAAAATGGACAGTTCCAAGAGCTTTTACTATGTTGGACTATTCCTTGTGTTAACATTTCATCAACCTGTCTTTTTATTTTGGATTTATCAATTTCTGGCAGTCTATAAGGTCTAATGTTAACGGGTGGTTTATCAGATTGTATGTTTATTTCATGCTTAATTGTATCTGTACAGGTCAACTTATCACCTTCTAAGTAAAATAATTGATTATATTCTCTACATTTATGATGAAAGTTTTTTCCTCCGAATTAAGATGAAAATTGATTTTTCACCCATGTATTTCTAACGACAGGATACTGGAAAACGTACGATTTTTTGATTGATTTAACATTATTGTTTCTGTTAAATTTTGATTAACTTTTAAATTTGAAATTTCGCTTGATATAGAATTTAACTTTGAATTTAGAATTTGTTTTTGATTTTGATTTAGAATTTGTTTTTGATTTTGAATTTGATTTAGAAATTGATTTTGATTTTGAATTTGATTTTGGTTTTGATTTCGATATTGATTTTGATTTTGATTTTGAAATTGATTTTGATTTTGATTTCGAATTTGATTTTGAATTCGATTTTGATTTTGATTTCGAATTTGATTTTGAATTCGATTTTGATTTTGAATTTGATTTTGAAATTCATTTTGATTTTGATTTAATAAAATAAGATAAAATGTAGTAATTTGTTTGAATTAGAATTGGGGCTCTCTATTTTAGTTGGCTCGCCTGTGTCCTGAGGCTCGAGGGACCAGGCTGCTGGTAGTTTTCCTCATTTGTATGAGTTTGAGAATGATTAATATTATTCCTTTTATTTTTATTGAATGCTAATTTTTGCATTCTTCCAAAGTAAGTCCAGGATTTTTACAATAACTACAAATTTTCTCTTGTGTTATTGTATTTGCTTGTGGACTGGAGTTGGAGTTTGTAAACCGCGGGTTATTAAATTTTGCGGAATTATTTAAGTTAGTTCTTTGATTGAAATTTGGATTGAAATTTTGACGGACAACCGAACGTGGACAGTCTCTGGTGTATTTGTGTATTTGTTTTACAAAAATTACAATAAGGCATTTTGTTACTATTGTTATTTCCATTATAGTAGTTCTTATTTTGATTGCTACCTTTATAAATTGTGACTACATTTAATTTTTCTTCATTAATAGCCAAATTTATGTATTCACCCAAAGTGGGCAAACTGGCTGTGCGAACTATTATTTTTAGTGGATCCAATAATCCATTTATAAAATTGTTCATTACTAAAGATTCATTTAGTTTGTGAATAGCTTACACACCGTCATTAATCATGGAATCCTTAACATATACCATATTTAATTCATCAAGAAGCCTTTCAGTTCTTTCCGAGTAATGTGTAACCGATTTCCTTGGCCCTTGACTCAAAGAAAATACTTCCACTTGAAATATTTGGGTGGATATTGTTTTTGAAAATTTCTTAGTAAGAGAAGTTTTGAGATTTTCCCAATCCTCTAGTTTTTGGTAGCGTATTGTGGCGTTATATGCACTCCCCGAAATTTTGGATGTAATAACTTCCAAAAAGTCTGTTAATTTTCCGTCCTTCTTAGCAGAATTACAATACGAACGAGGAAGTGGCATAGGATCTGATTTAAAAATTTTTCTCGTTCTCAAACTGAGGTTCATACAAATTCGTTCAGAATGCTTATCAAGAAATAAAAATTATTTTCCTTTTTGAGTTAATTTGAAGTGAAAAAAGAATATTATTATATTTTCTTTTTTTTTTTTTTTTTTTTTATAGGAATAGCAATATTTATACAAACATTTTATTTTGTAACAGTGCTTATTTTAAAATTAGTAAAGAAAATCATGTACAATAAATTTTTATTTTTTTAAATATATCGATGTTAGTAATATACCTTTTTATTATTTACGTATATATGTGTATAAAAAAATTTTAATATATTCTTAACTTATTTTTTTATACCCTACACCTATAGAATAGGTAAAGGGGTATATTAACTTTGGTATGGTGTTTGTAACCACCTAAAGGAAGCGAGCTAGATATGGAAAAGTATATATATTTGTGATCAGCGTGACCGCCTGAGTCGATATAGCCATGTCCGTCCGTCCGTCCGTCCGTCCGTAGGCACGATAACTCAAAAAATAATGGAGCTATCTTGATGAAATTTTAACTGTAGGTTACTAGGACTGAAAGTACGGCGGGGATTGCATATGGGCGAAATCGGCCCATGGGTTCGGAATCTGGACCTTTTAATCGGTTTCAGGGCTAACGAACAAATATAAAAAATCACGATAACTCAACAAGTAATGACGCTATCTTCATCAAATTTGTGCTGTAGGTTACTAGTAATGAAACTACTTCGGGAATTGCGTAAGGTCGGGATTGGACCACGGGTTCGGAACCTAGAACTTTTTGATCGAATTTTGGCCAAACGAGCATAATTCCGAAACTAATAAAGATAGAACCTCCAAATTTAGTATCAGGGTGTCCCTTCCTATTTCCTAAGTGTCTTGTGAATTTGGGTCCCATTGGAGTAGCGGGTCGGGAACCAGCCACACATTTCCGAAGACCTTAAAGCATATCTTTAAAATTAATAAAGATAACAACTTGAAAAAATGTAGAAGCTTCCAATTTGCCACAAGGGTGTTTTTTACTATCTTTTGTGTGTTCCCCTAATTTGGGATCAATTGGAGTGGTGGTTCTGTACCCCTCTCAGACCTCCCAAGTTTTAAAGGCTTATAATCGAAATTATTAAAAATAATTACTTAAAATTAGGATAGACCGTTCAAATTGTGTACAAGGGTTAACTAGTACTATAAGTACAGCGCGGACTATATAAGGGCGAAATCAGCCCAACGGTTCGAATTCCGGACCTTTTAATCGATGTCAGCGCTAACGAACATATATAAAAAATCACGATAACTCAACAACTAATGAGGCTATCTTCATGAAATTTGTGCTGTAGGTTATTGGTAATGAAACTATGGCGGTGATTACGTACGGTGAGGATTGGACAATGGGTTCGGAACTTAGAACTTTTTGATCGAATTTAGGCCAAACGAGCATAATTCCGAAACCAATGAAGATAGAACCTCCAAATTTGGTATCAGGGTGTCCCTCCTATTGCGTAAGTGTCTTTGAAATTTGGGCCCCATTGGAGTAGTGGGTCGGGGACCAGCTACTCAGTTCTTACGACCTTTAAGCATATTTTCGAAATTAATAAAGATAGTAACTTGAAACAAATGTAGAAGTTTCAAATTTGGCCCAGGGTGTTCTTTACTATTTCTTGCGGTCCCCCTAATTTGGGATCAATTGGAGTGGTGGTTCAGAACCTCTCTTGGACCCCCCAATGTGTAAAAACTTATCTTCGAAATTAATAAAACTAGTATCTTAAAATTAAGATAGAACGTTCCAATTGTGTATATGGGCGAAATCGTACCATAATTTCGGGTTCTAGAACCCTTGAAAAGTTCAAGGACTAACAAACATATATCTTAAAAACACCATAACTCAAAAAATAATGCCGGTATTTTGATGAAATTTAACACTAGGTTACTAGTAATGAAAGTACCATGGGAATTAGTTGTGGTCGAGTTTAATTTCGAAGCTAAAGAATATATTGCCTATGTCCTATGTGTCTCCGAAATCTAGACTTAATTGTAGTGGTTCAGCTATGTTCAAAGGAACTTGCTGCATTTATGTAAAATGTATTTTTATATTTAAATGAATTATATGAAAAGGTCTAAATTTGTAATTGTATTTTAGAAATACATTTATTGCATATTTTGCGTTTATAAGCTTTTCTATTAGGTATATAAACTAACCATTTAAAATAATTGCAATTTTTAAAAATTTGGATTATTAAATATATTATGCTTTAATTATCTTTTTATCACAAAATTTAATAATTAGAATTTTTTCATTTTGTAATTGAATTGGAATAAATATATTTTCATTTATTTCAAGTTTGTTTGTTTTTTAATATTTTTAAATAGATAAATTAGTAAGAATTTGTAGTATTTTTTAATAGATAGTGTAATTAGAAAATGTTTTTAGTATTATAAAGTTAATTTGGTTAGCTTTGTCTTACGATCAAATTAATAACAGCTTTTATGGTGTTAAAATGACTTATGGATATGTCCTTAAATTTGAACCAAATAGGTGTAGGGTATTTCTAAGTCGGTTGCACCGACTGACTGTTGCTTTACTTGTTTTGTTTTAATTTCGAAATTTCGTAACATTAAGTTAATTTAAAATTTTAAACAATTAATATAATTTTGTACATTGTAATCAAGATTATATGCGTTATAATATTTTTCATATGCTAAATAATTAAATTTTTTTTATACCCGTATGACTATATAGTCCAAGGGTATAATAAATTTGCCATTGCGTTTGTGACGCACAGAAGGACGGGTGGTAGATATAGACTCAAGTGTATGGATCGGATCAGAATCGAAAAATAAATCGATTTAGCTATTTATTTTCGTCAGTCCGTCCATCATCACGATAACTCAAAAAGTAAAGAAGCTAGGATTATGAAATTTTCACAATTTCGTTTTTATGCAAAAACTGGAATCGCTATTTAAATCCAGCCATTTTGGTCCACGGGATCTAGTACCTGCCATACAACTTCTAATTTTATATTAGCATTACTCTATACCTATGGAAGCTGCGTGTCTGAAATTTTGCCAAAAATAGTTTAGTGTAATGGCCAAAGTTACTGCAAAATATAGTTGGTCTACTGTTGAGGGTTCGAGTAGCTGTCATACAACTCCTTCTTTTATATGAGGATTACACTACACCAAATGAAGCTGGGTGTCTGAAATTTTGCCAAAAATAGTTTAGTGTAATGGCCAAAGTTACTGCAAAATTTGGTTGGTCTACTGCAACGGGTTCGAGTAGCTGCCATACAACTCCTTCTTTTATATGAGCATTACTCTACACTTAATAAAGCTGAATGTTTGAAATTTTGCCAAAAGTAATTAACCAGATGATATAATGTATATGTTACGGTCATACGGGTATCCCAGAGTTTACACAGTCTACTCTACTACACTCTTCCTCGTTTTTTATTTAATTTGACTTACTTTGTATTTAGACTGATAATTCTTAAATAGCTCTTATCTTCCTGATGAAGAAATTTTTCAAGATGTCGTATATGATTACGACGCTGATTGTGATGAGAACTTCCTTTAATATTTCCTCTGTGCTGCTATTTAATGTTTGGGCGATACTCTGCGCTGAGCCCATTGGAGTTGACTTGAAACCGCGCCCTTGGCCCCCGTTTTAAAGTTGCACTTTAACTTTTATTTGAATTAAAACGACGCTCTTGGCCCCCGTTTTAAAGTTGCACATTCACTTTTATTTGAATTAAAACGGTGCTCTTGGCCCCCGTTTTAAAGTTGCACTTTCAATTTTATTTGAATTAAAACGGCGCTCTTGGCCCCCGTTTTAAAGAGATTTTTCACAATTAGTATTTTTTAGTAAAGTAGTATTTTTTTTTTTTATATTGATGGCTCTTTTAGCCCTGCATGTCTTTAAGAAGAATTAATTCTTTCTTTTTTTTTTTATCACTTTTTACATTTAGTTAGTTAATTAGTTAGTTAGTTCACTTTTTACTTAATTATTTATTAAATTTTTTGAATTTGTTGAAGTCTAGAACTGACATATTCTAGACCCCACACCTGACACCAATGTAAAGTTTTTACAAATATGATGGAATGAAAAGACATAGATTTATTTAATTAAAAGATATATTTATTTTTTAAGTATTTAAGACATCATTATTTAAACTTATTATTTAAAACTTTGTTAAAGTACATTTCTTTTTTGATTAATTTTATTTATCTTTTTAATTTATTTTAGCACATCTTAAGTCTATGCTGTTAAAAACAATAATGCGCTTTTCTTTAACCAAAAGAAAGACTTTTATGAATTTTCTTTCTTACATACTAAAACAATAATTACTTCAATACAATAATACAATTACAATTTAGTTTATTCTATTATAAAGCAATATTACAAATTTGTTACAATACAATATTCAAAAATAGACCAATATGTCAAGTATCATGCTGGCAAAGCAAACCAGCATGTATTTACAAAATATTTTAGTTCAATATGAAATATGATAAATTAGTTCTACTTTCTTTGTTTAAAAATAACCTTAATTATTCCTTATCTTTGTTTTAATTCTATATGATATTTTAAGTATATCCATATGCAAACCATATGTTACATTATACTTTATCCTACTTTATATATTTTAGTTTATTTAGTATTTAGTTATAAATTTTGGAGTGGCGTATTACAATAATTGGTAAAAGTTCTAACACCTAGCTTCAATTTGTATAGAGTAATGCTAATATAAAAAAAGAAGTTGTATGGCATGTACTCGAACCCCTAGACCAAAATAAATGGATTTCAATAGTGATGACGGCTATTGTATAAAAATGAATTTGTGAAAATTTCAAAACCCTAGCTTCTTTATTTTTGGAGTTATCGTGCGTACGGACGGACGGACATTCATAGCTAAAGCGATTTATTTTTCGATTCTGATCCGATCCATACACTTCAGTCTATATCTACCCCTCTTCTTCTCTGCGTCACAAACGGAATGGCGATTTTAGTATACCCTTTTGACTATTAGCCATACGGATTTAAAAATTAACCTTACATGCATGTAGCAAGTACTTTTGAACACAATTTAAGTATCGTACGCGATATTTTAATTATATATTACCTATGGATATAATTCAAAAAAATATCTGATATAATAAAAATTAAATATAAGAAATATTTATTCATTTATTTAAAGAATATTTTAGGTTTTAATTTATAAAATATTCCGAAAATAAATAATATGTTTTATATTAAAATACAATTACCTCTTAGCCTTTTAAAAATATAAAAGCATTAAATAAGAAAACAAATAGGAAAGGACACTGGTGTTCGAAATTTCAGGTTTCTATCGTTATTAATTTGGCCGATATTCTTGCTAAATTTTTGGTAGAGTATGGGAGGCATCTGAACCTCAACTTCAATTAATCCCCTATGTTAGGAATGTAATGGAAACAAATCCGTACACTCGTGTGTCAAATTTCTTTGTTTATTAATTTTGGAGATATGCTTTAAGTTCTTGTGGGGGTTGTATCCGAACTACAATTCCAATTGGTCCCAAATTTCATGAACGCAAAGAAAATTAGAAAATACGTTCGTGTCCCAAATTTAAAGGTTCTATCTTTTTGGTTTAGAAACCCTGACCGTTTGGCCTCATTTCGATCAAAAGTTGCAGAACCCAAACCAAATTTCAAGAACACTGGGGAAATAGAAAGAAACCTCCTTATACTAAATTTAGAGGTTCAACCTTACTTGGTTTTTGAATTTCTCTCGTCTGGCCTTAATTCGAACAAAATCTTCTAGGATTCGAACCCACGGAGCTTTCGCCGCAATACGCCGTAGATATTCATTATTGGTAATCTACAGTATAAATTTCATCAACATATCGTCTTTAGTTGTTGTGTTATGGTGATTTTTGGTATATGTTCTTGAGCCCTTAGACCGGTCGAAAGGTCCAGAATTTAAATCCATGGACATACCTTGCTGTAGTACTTTATGTACTAGTAACCTAGAGCTGAAATTTCATCAAGTAACCCAGAGTTAAAATTTTGTCAAGATAACTCCATTAGTTTTTGAGTTATCGTGCTCACGAACCAACGGACATGGATATGGTTAAATCGACACGCTGATCACAAATATATATACTTTTCCATTTCTAAATCGCTTTTTTTTAGTGGTTACAAACACCATATCAAAATTAATTTACCCCTTACCTATTATAGCCTTACCCCTTATCATAGATGTAGGGTAGAAAAACACCGTTATACCAAATTTAAAGTTTCCTATTTATTTCAAGTTACTATTTACCGTACCCTATGTTATATTAAGTGTTATTCACACATGTAAAATACTTCTAACTACAAATACTTTCATTCAAAAGAGAAAGAAAAAATTAAACTGATAAAATGTAAATTATGAACAGAAAGAAAAAAAAATTAAAACGTATAAGAAATCTGTTAACAGATAGATACAGAAAATTATAATAAGAACTTATACAGAAATTTTTTAAATTTCAGTATGTATACATTTATTTTAATATCAATTACAGAACTAATAACTAACTGTAATTAGTAGTTTTTATTTTTTATAAATATAATAAAAGACGATGCTGGTGTTGCATTATGTTAATGTTAAGTGTTATTCACACATGTAACTTACTTCTAATTACAAATACTTACATACAAAAGAGAAAGAAAAAATGTAACTGATAAAATGTAAATTATGAACAGAAAAAAAAAAAATCAAAACGTTTGAGAAATCTGTTAACAGGTAGATACAGAAAATTATAATAAAAACGTATAAAGAAATTTTTTACACTTCAGTATGTATACTTCTATTTTATTATCACTTACAAAACTTTTATAATGTTAACTTAATGTTTTTTAGGTAACGAATTTCCTTCTATTTATTTAGTAGCGCAAAAGCAGGAAAAAAGAATACACATATATAAAAAGAGAAATTTTCTATAGGAAAACTATAATGTATAAAATAACAAAGAATTAAGTAAATAATTTTAAATAATTAAAAAATTAAATTAGAAAAATATTTTAAAAAATAAAAAATGTACATATCTATTGTACATATATATGTGTAAAATACAAACCGATTTTTTAAGAAATAGTGGAAAACAGATAAGAAAACCAAAACGTTTATTTTAAATTATGAGTATAGTATAGAATAGTTTCACGGGCTGTCAACATCTTTTTTTGTGTAAGACAAACGTCCAATTTTATTTAAATTTACTCACATTTGGTACGATTTTAGTCTTACACAAAAAAAAAAACATATCATATAATTGATTTCCCGTTTTATAAAACGTCAAAATTAGGAACTGCATATCTACTCAAACTTGACATTGCGAATTAAAAATGATTTTTGTTTATTTTTTAACTGAAAAAAGTAAACGGCTGCTTTGATTGTTTGAATGACTTAAAATATAAATAGAGCAGTTCCAAATTTTGACGTTTTATAAAATTCTATGATATATTTTCGTTTTGTAAAACTAATCATGGGCTATCAATATTTTTTTTTGTGTAAAACAAGAGTATAATTTTATTACTAACATTTGGTACGATTTTAGTTTTCCACAATAAAAACATGTTATATAATTTATTTGTCATTTTATAAAAAGACAAATAAATTATATGAAAAAATGATTTTTTGTTCTATTTTTTAACTGAAATAAAGTCAACAATTGCTTTGATTGTTTGAATGTTTTGAAATACAAATAAAACAGTTCCAGATTTTGACGTTTTATAAAATTACAAATCAATTCTGCGATATGTTTTCGTTGTATAAGACTAATAACAGGCTGTCAATATTTTTTTTTTGTGTAAAATAAAAGTACAATTTTATTTACGCCTGGAATTGAACCAAATGTGAGCATTTCTTATAAAATTAAAAATTTAAATTGATTGAAAAATAAAAAATATAAGATTACAAATTACATACGCATTTGATTAATTTTAAAAATTTAAATTTTAATAATATTTTATATAGAAGAATAATAGATAGATAGATAGATAGAAATAGAATTATAGAAATGATTTTGAAAACCATAAAAATTTTCCGTTGTGTCCATAATTTAAGTAAAATAAAAATACACCAAAGTCACTCAAAAACAAACGTCATTTAATTTTGCTGCAAATTGTTTAATACAAAAATTTAGCGCTAGATTCTACTCCGCTGTGATTCAGTGTAGGTAGCGCTTCTTCTTTCTGAACGCGACAAATTCTTAAATTTTTTCGAAGATTTTTGCATCAAAAAAAGTGTACAAAACAAATATATTATCGGATTAGGTTATATGCAAAAAAAAAATAAAACTTAGAATAGACATTTTATGGAATGGTGTTTTTCGTTGTTTATTTCAAATATTACAAAAATATTAGACATAAATTGAAATAATTTGAATTTGATATACTTATATTAATTTTTTTAAATATTTTTAATAAAAAACAATATCTTAATTGCAATGTTTTATTTTTTCAAAACGATATCCAATCAAACTACTAATACACAAATATGTTAGCGAGACTTAGCTATTTCATATCACAATTCACTTTCATACAATGAAATTCGATCATCAATTGTTTTGATAGAAGAGCAGATATGTATTTGAAATAGAATATAGAGGCAAATATAAAACAAAAATTAAAATGAATTGATTTTTTTTTAATTTTTGTTAAAATTTTAATAAGAAAGCACGTATGATATCCAGAAAAATTTTAAAGTAATAAAAAGATTAAGTTTTTAGTTTGTCACTAATCAAATTGGCAACGCGTTCGAAAACAAATTTTTGAAAACATGAACTTTTATTTTTTTAAGCAATATTTATACAAAACGTAATTTAAATATTTGTCCAAGTATTAAAAAATTTACTAAAGTAACTCGATATTACTAAGTACTTCAAAATGAAAGTTTACAAAG
This sequence comes from Dolichopus griseipennis, assembly GCA_963082915.1. Lineage (NCBI taxonomy): Eukaryota > Metazoa > Arthropoda > Insecta > Diptera > Dolichopodidae > Dolichopus > Dolichopus griseipennis. The sequence continues at coordinate 138,785,421 of OY720441.1, forward strand.
TACTTCAAAACGACAGTATTATTATCTAATGCTAGAAGAGATAAAATACTTTAGCAAAAATGCATAAATGCACAGGCGTCCAAAATCTATAGATCATATAGATCATATCATTATTTCCTCTTTTAACTAAATATATGTGTAGCAGAACTAGAGGTTGAACCGAAATATATGTATATATCAGAAATAGGAATGTAGCGGTTTATATGGAAAGACACGAAAACAACAAGGAAGTTTTCAAATGTCCATAATATTCCAACTAATTTAGCTGTAAATTTTGTAGGCCAAGAGAATGTACAATAAGATGCTGAGAACTGTTTTATTCCGATTTTCGTTTGTAATGTTTTTCACTTGGTTCTCCGACTTTTATTATTAATGTAATCATTAATATTATTATCATTATTATAATTAATAATATTATTATTTTTATTTTATAATATTTTTTTTTACTATGTTCATATTGTTTTATAATAACTGTATTTTTAAATTCATTATTTATATAAACCTTGCCTTACCTCATACAATTTGAAAAGAAATTGAAGCATACCTTCAATTCATATCAACTGAAATACTTTACTTTCGCTTTTTATCCCACTCCGTGTTATCTCTTTATATATATGTTCTGACGTGGTTTTCAGCACCCTTCACGGTATCGAATTCTCCAACCAAATATTTCACTTTGTTTCGTTAAAATTCCGTTTTGGAAACGCCAGAATCTTTATTCTGTTTTATTCAAAGATCTTTCAAAGCCAATGAGCTAGAAACTACTGTGGCCATAGAACTCTTATCTTATGCCATAAATAACATTTTGAAAAAGAATGAATGTGAAATAGTAATTGCTGGTTACTTCAATGTCCACAACAAAAGCTGGCTTAGTTTTTCAATGTCACAATTACCCGAAATGCATGCCAGTTGAATTATTTTCAAAATTGTTTCAACTCTCTCAACTTGTAAAAAGGCCAACTGGAATTCCTGTCCGATGCAAAAGAGAAATGCCTTTCTTGGACTTATTTATGACTGCAATACCAGAAAAATATAAAATTGCTAAAACCAATTGGAGCTTCCGATTGGACAAAGTGCTTTGTAATTGTAAAAGACAAAGTGCTTTGTAATTGGACAATGGTAATTGTAAAAAGGTAATCGCTTATTAATAGAAGCATTTCAAAAAGTATAAGGCAAACGTATTCTTCACTCGCGCACTACAAAGTGGTTCTATAATTTTAAGAGAACAATGCATCAGCAAAAATTTCTGTACAACCAAAGATTAACACAAATCCCCCGCATTGCAATCGTTAATTATTTTATTTTTGCATAAGTATGACGATTGACTTTTGCGAAATTTCCACTGTTGTTATTAAAACAAAAGCAAATTAGTTTATAAAGCAAATTAATTCGTAAATTCCTTTGCTGCAAACTCCTTTTTACTGCATTTCTCGCTCAAGGGTTTAAAATCTACAAAAGTTTTTTTAGGACTGGTACGATAGTGAAAGTTCCGAAGAATCTGAATGTTTTCATTATTATTATTATTTTTTTACAATTTTAAATTATAATTAACAAATTTTTGTAAGCAACTAGCTACCAGGGCTATCGGCTTATTTGACAATTGTTTTATAATTTTTAATTTTTAGTTTTTATTTTATTTTTTATACATTATTGTGTTTTGAATTCAATTTTGATATTTACTTCACTAATTTTAATTTCATCACAGTTTAATTTGGATACAAATTGTTTTTATAATTTACTATTTATATTGTTTATCTTTAGATTAATTCGATAATTTTAATTTTATTAAAGAAGTTATAGATTTTTCTAATATTAGTGTCGGAGGGAGAACATAGTAAATCTGAAGGATTGTTGTTTTTAAATATGGAGTGGCGGTATTGTGAAATGGCACTGCATTCAATTAGGATGTGTGGAATGGTTAAGGCGGATCTGTTGCAAAATTGACATATTGGCTGTGAATCTTTTGTAAGTATGTGCGAATGTGTTAATCCTGTGTGTCCTAGACGTGTTCTGACAAAGCATCGGTTCATTTTGGTCGAGGTTGTTGCGGGAAGTTGAATAGCTGAACGATCTTTGTTAAATGATTTGTACTGGTGTGTATAATCTGCCAATTCAGTTTTTACAGTTTTTAAAATTATTTTAGATCTCTTTGTGTTTTTTGATTTTTTAGAAAATGGCATAAAAGTGTAAAGTGGGTATTTGTTTGCGGATTTTGCAGCTAAGTCGGCATACTCGTTGCCAATAATACCTATGTGGCTAGGAACCCCCATGATTTTTACTTTATTCTGCATTATAAAGCATTGTTGCCTTGTGTAGTTTATTGGCCTGGATTCATTACTTGTACTTTTTTATAGCCGTTTTCGTTAACTACAGCAAAAGATACGGTTATATCATTTTTAGATCCATCTGTGAAAAGTAGTTTCCAGTTGGCTTGCTTGAAACTAGTAGATTGTTCTGCGTGTAACTGTTGGTATTGAGTATTCGAAGTGTATTCTTTTCGGAAGTTTGAAAGTTCATCGATAAATACTTGTTCAGCTTGTTGCCACGGAGAAAAATTTATTTGTTTTTGCACCATTGGCTTTATGTTCAGATCCAGATTTAGATACAATTTGTATATAGCCGTTAAGCTTGATTCCATACGTAGGGTTCTTTTTCTCGATTTCATATATTTCATCTCGGTGTGTAAGAGGTTATTTGAGTCACAGAATAACTTGGTAATGAGCCGACTAGTTAAGTACAGTTTTCGATCCTCTATTGAGAGAAACCAGCTCCTGCTAGTAGATTTTTTGTTGGTGTTGTTCTAAATGTTCTTAAACTGGTTCTAATTGCAGCATGATAAGGAGCTTTTAGTTTATTCAAATGAATTTTCGCGCATTTTTCATATATTTGCAAACCATAGTCAATTTTCGAAAGCAGTGTTAATTTGGTCATATTTATTAGAAAGTTAGTATGCATGTGGCTTTTAGAAGATGATAGGTATTTAATAATATTTAATCTGGCAGCTAAGTTAGATTTTAAATAACTACAATGATTTATGAAACTATGTTTACAATCAAAAATTGAACCTAGGATTTTAAGTTCTTTAAAATTACTCATATTATGATTTTTAAAATTAATTGTTATATTGTTGCAGTTTATTTTTCTACAGATGTGTAGATGTTTGCTTTTTTCTATTGATAAGTTTGTTCCAGAATATTGTGACCATTTCTCTATTTCGTTCAGGACTTCGGTAAATTGTTGTGATATTTCGTTGTTGTTTGCTACTAATAATATATAAATCGTCAGCGTAGATACAGTGGTTTAGATTTTTATGTTTTAAAATGATTTTATTGGCTTCTTCAAATGCTATTAAAAATAATGTTACAGATAACGGAAAGCCTTGAGGAATCCCATTATAAACTGAATAAGTGGAGGATAATATGTTGTTGACTCTACAGCGAAATTGTCTATTTGTTAAAAAAGATTTAATGAAGCCGAACATTTTAGGACCTATTTTTAGTTCTTGCAGCTTTTGTAGTACTACATGGATACCTATTTTGTCAAAAGCTTTTTCAAAATCTATAGCTAGAATAGATATGTGATATTTTGTCGAAAGTTTTTTGCAAATTAGGTGATCTATAAATAGAAGGGCATCAATCGTTGAAGAATCGGATCTAAAACCGACTTGGTTTGAAGATAGTGAGTTCGTAGCTGTGAGAAACCACATTACTCTTTTAGAGATAATTTTTTCAAAAGTTTTTGCTAAGCAAGGAGCAGTGATATTGGTCTGTAACTAGATATTTCATCGATTGGTTTATTCGGTTTGCTTATTGGAATAATGGTCGCTGTTTTGAACACTTGGGGTATTATTGCCGTTTCGTAAATTTTGTTATAAAGTTTAAGTATTCTTGTTTTGAATAACTTGGTACAATTTTTAATCATTTGATATGTGATTTTGTCTATTCCCGAAGTTGTTCCTATTATGGATTTTAAGCACAGTTCGAATTCGTGTTCATTAAATTGTGATTCTAGTAACTTCGCTTTAAAACTCGGAGGGCTATTAATCTGTAATGAAGTAGATTTGTTTTTATTTTCTTTGAAAATGTATGGAAAGTTATCTGTTTTCGGACTTTCTAAGAAGTATTTTACGAACGTTGTAGAAATTGTTCGTGGATCATAAATCATAGAGTTGTTAATTTTAATTGTTTTGATTTGAAATGGAGTGTAGTTTGAAGTTAATACTTTAATGTTTCGCCAAATTTCAGAGGTGTTGGAACTAGGGTTAATAGATTCAGTGAATTTGTTAAATGCTACTTTTTTTGCTTCTTTTTTTTTTCTCTAGTGAATAGGAGCATTTTTTTTGTACAAAATGAAGTTTGTTAATGTACGAGTTTTGCAAAAGTTCTTCCAGACGGTTTGTTTTTCTTCCCTTAAATTTTTTAATTTTATAGACCACCATGGAACATTTCGATTTAATTTTTTGTTAGAGCTTATTGGAATAGATTAATTAGCAGCTGAGCAAAGGATTTTTTGTATAGATGCTGTTTCTTTACTTATGTTTGTGGTTTTTAATAATTTATTATTTGATTTAATTACTAGATCTTGAAATTTTTACCAGTTGGCTCACTTACAATTAAAACGTACGGGTTTTGAGTGTAAATATGTCTTAGGATTGGAAAATGTAAGTTTACTTAAAATAGGGTAATGGTCGCTGCTGTGTAAGTCTTTGATAATTTTCCATGATATGTATGGTATTATATTAGGAGTGCAAACAGTAAGATCTATATTGGTAAAAGTATTATGTGTTGAAAAATGAGTTGGACCATCATTGTTTAAAATTGATAAATTATTACTTAGCACAAAGTCTTATTGTTGTATGAGGATGAGCCCCATAGGAGGCTTCAGGCATTGAAGTCATCAGCTATAATTATGGGTGTTTTAATTTTTAAAAAAAGGTTTGGAAGATCAGAATTGGATAAAGTTTGTCCTGGAGGGATATAGATTGAAATTAAAGTTATTGGGAATTTAAGGTTAAACTCAATTGCTATTACAGAAAGTTGAGTTTGAATAGAGACATATTTATGGGGAATGGATTTGTGAATTAATAAACCTGTACCCTGTTTAGCTCTTACGTTATAATCAAAATTGTGGAAATAGCCAATGTATTGCTTTGGACAGAGGGGTTTTATTGTGTTTACAATATGGGTTTCTTGTAAACATAAAATGTGTGGATTATGTAATTTTATAATTAATTCCATTTCTTGGTAATTATTAAAGTAGCTTTTCATTTTCCATTGAATTATATTTAAGGTCATTTTATTTTAAAAATAAATATAAAAAATGAAAAATATAAAATTACAGAAAGTCAATATATTTGTGCACACGAAATTTGTTATTATCAAAATAGCAAATAGTGTGAACAGTTTTTTTATTTTATTTTTTTTTTATACTGATAACAAAAAGTATTTCAAACTAATCGGAATCTGAGATTTCTAAAGAACCAAAGTTTGTTGTGTTTGGTGATGATTTAGTTTGATTGGATGTGTTAATGTTGTCTGCAAGTATGTTTGATTGTATGGAATGTTTGTTTGATTTATCAAAGTTGTGTGAAAGGTTGTATTGATTGGAAGAAGAAGTTTGTTTGATTGGAATATTATTTGTTGATTTATTATTTTCTGTTTCTGTAGTAATTGCGTTTGTTGTAGTTAGAAGAGGACAGATTATTACTTGCAATATTTATTGAATTAGTGCATTGTTTATTATTGGAAGAAATCGAGAGGGGAACATTGTTTTCGTTGGAAGAAGATGAAGCTATTGTAGAAATTGAGGTTAGATTTTTATTTACATTTTTATTTAAGTTAGTGGATTGAAAATTATTAGAAGGCAAGGAATTATTTGAAGGTGAAGATTTATCTAGTTGTTTTGGATTAACTAATGTTTTTGGTTAGACTAAGTTTGGATTAATATTAATGGGGCTTTTGGTGATTGAAGAGTAAGTTGCACTATTATGTGAGGGTGCAGTATTGTTTTGGTTGTAAATTTTGCGGGCATTTGCGTGAGTACATTTTTTTTTGGGTTTTTATTTTTAAAATTTCTTTTTGTTGAATGAATTTTGGATAATTATTGAATGAGGATGGGTGATCTCCAAGGCAGTTGGAACACATTGTTCTTAAACATGGGACCGGTGAATGTGGAGGAAGATTGCAATTAACACACATTGCGGGGTTTTTGCAGTTGTTTTTTGTATGTACAAGTTGTTGGCAAGTTTTGCATCTCATTGGATTGGGAAAGTGTTCTCTTACTTTAACCTGATACCAAGCGATATCAATTTTTTCTGGAATTTTGTAGGAGTTAAAAGTAAGAAGAATCAGGCCAGTATAAATTTTTTTATTATCAATTAAACGACTGAACTTGTATACGTTAGTAACTCCTTGTTTTTTTAGGTCATTTAAGATTTCTTCCTCATTTGTAGGGATAAGATTTTTATCAAATATTGTGCCCTTACTGGAGTTTAGTGTTTCATGGAGTTTGAAAGCGGTACATAAACCACTGAAGTTCGTATTTTTTAGAAATTTATTTGCAACTTTTTCGGATTCTACTAAAATGAGGAGATTACCATCTTTGAGTAGTGTGACTGATTGAATTTCAGTACTAATACTGTCAAGAGCATTTTTTTTTGCAAAAACGCTGAAACCGGAGAGTGGCTTGGATTTGTCCGTGGATTTAATTACAACAAATTTTGAACATTTATGTTTTATATTTACCTCTGGCAAACTGGGAAAAATATCGCTGGTAATATCTAAGCCTCTTCCTCTTTTTGGTCTTGGACCCTGTTGGCCGGTGTCGTTGTCGGGCAGCCCAGCAAACCGATTCCCCGGGGATCGGCCTGTCACCTAGCATTTTTATCTCACTTATTCACTGTGTTCAACTACTTTTTTACTTGAACTATATATTATTCAAGTTTTTATTTTAAGTTAAATAGCTAATTTTTAGCACATTTTAAAAAAATTTTGTAAAAATGTGCCTATATAGCTTCACTCTGCCCGTCCGTCCGTCCGTATGTTTACAAAAACTTTTACACTGTTTGAAATAGAGTAGAGAAATTTTAACCATGGGTAGTTTTTGCAAAAAAAATAATTTCGTAGCAGAATTTTTTTCTGTAGCCCCACCTGTCACGGGGCTACAGTCCCCCAAATTTGGAAAAAGCCCTATATTTAAATTGTTATAACTAGAGTTCTGTTAGATATATTTTCAATCTGAAAACGGCAAACGATAGCTATTTTCATAAACTTTATAAATATCAAATGTTTAGGGTTGCCATACGGTACTAAAATTTAACATTACACAAAACTCAATTTTTGCAAAATTTTTGGCCACACATATCTTCTGAACGGTTTAAGCTAAGGTCTTGAAATTTTCGAAGAAGTTAGATTATCAGAAATTAGTAGGAGTCGCTTAACAAATTTTTTTGTCAAGCCATCTACTTAGGAGCTACAAGGGCTCGAAAATTGAAATTTTGCTATTTTTAAAAACCTGTAACTTGAATACCTGTTCAAATTTTTTTTAGTGATATACAAAATTCAAAGCTCTATAATTATATTTCTACATGTGTCAAAGGTTTTTCTTAATTTTGAAGGGTGACGAAGTTACAGCACCTGCAAATTCCAAAAAAGCCCTATATTTAAATTGATATAACAAGAGTTCTTTTAGGTTTATTTTCAATCGAAAAACGGTAAAAAATGTTGCTTAAATCTATAGAGTATGCCATACGGTACTACCATTATATAAAACTCAGTTTTTGCAAAAGTTTTGGCCCCATATATCTTCTAAACGGTTCAAGCTACGGTCTTGAAATTTTGTGAGAAGTTAGGCCTTCAAATTAGTAGGAGCCGGTTAACAAAATTTTTTTGTCACGTCTTCTGTTAAGAAGCTATAAGGGCTCGAAAATTGAAATTTTGCTATTTTTAAACACCTGTGTTAAACATACAAAATTTGAAACTTCAACATTATATTTCAACATATGTTAAAGGTTTTTCTTAAATTTGAAAGGGTTTCCTTAAATTGAAGAAATTGTCTATTAGTTTTAACTATTTTTGCTTAGATAATAAAATTCTGGAAAGGTGGGAACAGGACGGCGGTTAGCAAATCGATCAAGAGTTTTCTAAGCGTAAATTTGGGAACCTTTCGCACTGATGGGCGACTAGGTCTTCAAAATTAAAACTTCTATATCTTCTATATTCTATATACATAAAAGCGAAAGTTTGATTGTTTGTTTGTTTGTATGTATCGAATAGCCACCTAAACAGCTCAGCCGATTTTCATGAAAATTTGTGAATAGAGGATTTTTGGGTATGGAAAGAAATCGGGGGTCAAAAATTTTGCTGTAACGGACCGCCAAGTTAAGGCTGTGGTGCAAGTATTTAATCTTTTTTGTTCTAAAATAAAACGGTTTGGAATTCGTTAATCCATGCCGGCCCGGCGGTTGGTCAAATAATATTTTGGAACCAAATTTTGTCCAATTTTGCGAAGTACTGCTTTTGCTAAAAAGAAAATCTCAAAACAATTTTGTTGAGTTCCATTAACCCATTACGGTCCAACAGCTTTTTATAGGTTTTTTCATTGCTTTACTCTAAAATAGAAACGGTTCGGCCGATTTTCTTCAAGTTTTGTATACGTGTCACTTTTTGAAAATTGGTTTGAGTGAGGTTAATAACAGTTTTGGAATTTCTTAACCCATTTGGGCACGACGGTTGGTGAAAATAATTTTGGAATCAAATTGCGTCCAATTTTGCGCAATACTGCTTTGCCCAAAGAGAAAGTTTCAAACATTTTTTTGTTAAGTACCGTTAACCCATTGCGGCACAGCGGCTTCTTATACATTTTTGCGTTTTCTGTACTGTAAATTAGAAACGGTTTGACCGTTTGACTCCAAAATTTAAATGCGTGAAGTAACTTTAAAATGGAGTTGAACCTGTTAACAGGCTTGGTGTTTGATAACTCATGTCGGTCCAACGATTGTTAAAAAAAAAATGTTTGGCAGTAAATTACGTCCAACTTTGGAAAGTAGTTTGTACTGCTTTCAATTACAGAAAATTTCAAAAATTTCAAAAAAGAATAATCCTAGAAAAATCGTTTTAAAAAAATTGCTCCCATACATTTTAAAATTTACATTTACACCGTGAATAATTTTTGTGTTAACTTTTTGCCGTAACATGAACTTCAATTAAACCTCGCACCAACGCGCACCGGGTATTAGCTAATGTTGTATATGTACAAAATTAAACGTTAACATTGAAACTTCAACATTATATTTCGATACTAGCTAACAGGATTTCTTGAGTACATTAGGAATATATTATAAGTATTTATTTCACTATTATTCATAATTAATAATGAATTGATCAAATATTTAAATTATAATATTTTCATTTCTTTTATATCATCATTTATATCATCATAAATGACGAAATATTCAGTATGAAACACTTTATTATTTTGAAAATGCGCCTTCCTTAAACCCTCTAAAAATTGCCGTTGATAGAATTACTCTTATCATTAATGTTAAACTTAATAAACAACAACATTACAGAAAAGATCATTCTAACCCAACTAACATTATCCTAAATACTGAACCAAATGGAGAAAGGATACCAAGTTGAAACAAGTTACACAGATTCTAGTAAAGCTTTCGATCGTGTAGATCATTGCGCATTTAATAAATTGGAACTCAATATACAGAAATGTAAGGTTATCAGCTTTACCCGAAAACGTTATTTTTTAGTATATGACTATAAAATAGATAATTTTAGTCTTGAAGAGATTTCTAGCATTACTGTTTTAGGAATTATTCTTGATAATAACCTTAATCATAATCCTCAGTACGACCAATTAGTTTCTAAGGGTAAAAAAATGTTATGTCTCATTAAGAGAAGAGCTAAAGAACTTTTTGACTTAGCTTTGACAAAATCCCTTTATTGTTCCCTTGGTCGATCTATTTTAGAATACGGTAGCATAATATGGGATCCAGCGTTTCAAGTTCACTACGATATAATTGAATCAGTTCAAAAGAAAGTTATTTGCATTCGTTAATTTTGTTAATCTTCCCAATTGCAATACAAGACTAAAGACATTAAACTTGCTTTCTGTATCTTCACAAAGAAAATTTTTGTCATCATGTTTTGCTCTTGATATATTAAATAAAAGGATTTCTAATCAATATCTTAATAATAAGTGTGGTATTTGCTTGATTTGGATGAAACTCTGTTTAAAATAATACACTTGTTTATTATTCTTCAGATCAGTATAGACTGACTTTATTGTTTATTCATACAGTGAATACTTAATACAATCTGTTATATTATGTGTCAAAATCAGTGCTACATCTGGTGGTCAGCATACTTAACAATGCATGTGGTTCATTATTCCACATCTCCCTCCTTAAGATTATTTGATATTATTTTCAAAACATTTAATTCACCAAAAGACTAAGCTATTAACTATTAACTAAACCTAAGCGATCATTTCAATATGTACTTCTTTCAATTTCATAATTAATTCATTTACATTTTTTTTTTTTTTTTTTTTTTTTTTTTTGTGTTTCTAAACCTAAAAATTTATTAAATACTTCGTACAATCAATTTTAAAATTATATAATTTTAATATTAGTGTTACCAATAAAATTTGTCCGAAAATTATTATTTTTTAAAAATTATGATTCAGTTCATTTCATGTATGCTTGACCTGTATGCACGTATATATATTAATTGTGAATGCATATGTACATGTGTTATCTTATATGCACTTGTTTACTTATAATTTGTTTTATATTCTTTAGATTAATGCAACTACATTTAATTCACATAGGCAACAACAAAATAAAAAAAAACAAAAAAAGGTTAATCCGATTAATAGTACAAAAAAAAATAAATATGTGTACCTATGTAAATATGAGTATAATTAAAAAAAAATTATTTAGAAAAGTACAAAGAAAACAAAAAGAAAATTTTGTTTCGAATAATACTAAATACAATTTCATGGTCAATCAACAAAAAAAAAATTTAATCAGCTGTTGCACAGAGATAAACGAAAACAAACATTGTGCGCTAGTGTTATGATATTCTTTAGACGTGTAGACGACATGGAATATGTGCATTATTGATTTGATATGTTTTGTTTGTGAAGGTTTTTTTTTTTTGCTATATTTTTTTCAAAAATATGGAGTTACGTCTTAATATTGTTCCATCTTCGAGCTTTATCCAATATGAACGTGGAGTTCTGTCTTTTTTGATAATCAGTGCTTTCACCCATGTTCTTCCCTCTTTGAACCAAACATGGTCGTTAACTTCTAATTCTTTTCTCCATCTTGTTTTAAGATCATAATAAGTTTTTGTTCTAAATGCCATTTTCTCTAAAACAGGTTTGATTTTTTTATGGGATTCCGAGATGAAAAGTGAACGCTTTATGGGTATGAGTGACCTTGTTTTTCTACCGAATAAAATTTCAGCTGGTGCGATATTTGTGTGTTTGATGGGGGTGTTTCGATATTCCAGAAGAATTTTCCATAGTTCTACTTTCGAGTCGATTGATTTTTTTAGAAGCCGTTTTGCAATTTGTACATTTCTTTCCGCAAATCCGTTAGATTGCGGGTAGCGTGGACTAGTGGTGATAAGGTTTATGTCTAAGTCGCGAGCAAAATTTTGGAATTGGAAAGAGCCAAAAGGCATATTATCCGCAATAATCTCGCATGGAATGCCGTGAACAGAAAACATTTTTTTTAGAGCCTGTATAACATTATCTGCTTTTTTATTGTTGAGTTTTACCATATCCAAATATTTGGAAAAATAATCTGCAACAATAAGGTACGATTTTCCTGCTAAGTCCATTATATCTATTCCGATTTTTTCAAAAGGGTAATCTGGAATTTTATGATTGATCATTGGTTCTTTTCTATTTGAGTTACTAAATTTTTGACAAATTGCACATTTTTGTATTAAGTCCATAATGTCTTTGTTTATTCCGCGCCAAAATAAAATTGATCTTGCTCGTGCCTTGGTTTTCTCGATGCCCATATGTGACTCGTGTAGTAAGTTTAACATATAGTTTCTTAAACGTTGGGGTATTATTACTTTATTTTTGTAGAATAAGATGTCGTTTTCAAAATAGATATTATTTCTCAATTTCCAAAAGTATTTCAAATTATCGTCGAGACCTTTACAATTTTTAGGAAATCCATGTTCAATCATTTTTTTTAGAGATAAAAGTGTGGGATCATTTTCTATTTCGCTTTTCAGTTCAGCTAGTTTCGCATCACTTATATTGACCGAGTGAACAATTTCATTTATGTCGGTTATTTCAGGTTTATTTTCCGTATTTGAAAAATTTCTTGATAATAGATCTGCTACTATCATGTCTTTTCCAGGGATGTGTTTTAAAGTAATTTTGTATTTGAGAAGTCGGAGTTTCATTCTTTGCAATCGTGAACTGTGTATTTCTCCGATTTCTTTTTCCATTATACCGAGCAACGGTTTGTGGTCAGTAATGACGGTTATGTCTCTACCGTAGATGTACTGGTGAAATTTAGAGCACGCGAACACAATTGCTAGCATTTCCTTCTCTATTTGTCCGTAGTTGATTTCGGTTGTGGTCAAGCTGCGTGAAGCAAAACCAACAGGCTTACCGTTCTGTTGCAAACAGCACCCTAAGCCGAACTTGGATGCGTCTGCTTGTATCGTAATTTCTTTCGAAATATCCAGTGGTTGAAGCACAGGAGCTTTTGTTATTTTGTTTTTAAGCTGTTCAAAACATTCTTGGTGAGAGGGAGTCCAATTAAATATACTGTTTTTTTTTAACAATTGTCTTAGAGGTGAAGTTAGTTCAGATAACGATGGTAAAAAGTGTCTCATGTAGTTAAATATCCCGAGCACGCGTTGTAATTCAATCCTATTGGTGGGTGGTTTCAAATTTTGTATTGCCTGAATTCTTTTTTTGTCTATTGCAATTCCATTAGCGGAAATTTCATGTCCTAAATAATATACTCTTTGTACTCTGTACTGTAACTTTTCCTTGTTAAATTTCACGTTTCTGTCTATAGCTCTGTCCATTAGTCTTTGTAGATTTTCGTCGTGTTCTTGTAGAGTTTTCCCCCCCACTAGCACATCATCAATGTAAACTACCGTTCCAGGTAAATCCCCAAAATTTTTTTCATTTAAACATTGAAAAATTTCGGCTGCTGTTTTAATTCCAAACGGCAAGCGAAGAAACCGATACAAACCAAAAGGTGTTGAAAATGTGCAGAGTTTAGTTGAATTTTTTGTCAACTTAACTTGCCAATAGCCATTCGAAAGATCTAGTACTGTAAAATATTTAAATTGGCAAATTTTCGTGATTAATTCGTTTATAGTGGGTAGCGTGTGAGGTTGACTTACAATGGCTTCGTTCAAATATTTAGGATCCAAGCATAACCTTAAAGTTTTGTTTTTTTTTTCGACGATTACTAAATTTGACACCCATTCCGAAGGTTCATTTACTGGTTCAATAATTTCGTTACTACACATATTTTTTAGAGCTTCTTTTAATGAGGGCATCACTGAAATTGGCACCCTACGCGCTGACCTGACTACCGGTTTAGCATTGTCTTTTATTACAATATTTACCTCATCTTTAAAAGTCCCTAAACCTTCAAAAGTATTTTTATATTTTTCTATGAATAATTCTCGCCCTACCAAATTAATTTCTTGTGTTGAGTTATGACTCTTATCTGCGTTATGAATGTTGTCAATTTTTTTCACTAAATTTAATTTTGCACAGGCTTCTAATCCTAATATTGGTGTTGTTTTACCAATTGTAATAACAAAATCAAGGTTTTTCATTTTATTGTCTATTTCGCATTTAAATTTTGCCGTTCCTAAATTCTTAATTTCATTCCCACTATATCCTACAATATTTACTTCCTTCGACTTCAAAATTTCATTTGTTTTCACTCTTGAATAAAGCTCGTATGGAATTATATTAACGTCTGCCCCAGTATCGAGTTTAAATTTTATTTTAATATTATTTATTTTTAAATCTTTATACCATGCACTTTTAAAATTTTTTATTGATTTAAAATAATCTACACTATCTACATAAAGAGTTTCATTGCTTACGTTTTCTCTTGCTATTAATTCTACCTTCCTTGATTTGCAGACTATAGCAAAGTGGTTTGATTTATTGCATTTGTTGCATATCTTCCCATATGCTGCACATTTCCCTTTCGCATGTCGTCTAGCACAATATTCACAGTTTATTAAAATTTCTGGATGATTGCCATTAAATTGTGATTTAGACCTAAAAGATAAATTATATTTTTTATTATTGTTTTGTACGTTATTAAAATTTGTTTTGTTGAAATTTTGATTTTTCTTAAAATTTGATTTATTTTCGTAAATGACATCTGCTGTATGACGATCTTCAATAAATTGTTTCTGGTGTAGATTGGCTGTCTGTAATTCGGAAGTTTCCCAAGAGCGGACTGAATCTATTACTTTGTCGACGATTTCTTCTTGTGAGTCTAATAGTTTTTTCTGCAGGTTTTTGTCATAGATCCCTAAAATGATTTTATCTCTCAGCATTCTTTTTTCTTGATCTCCATATTCACAAGGTTTAATGAGTTTTTTTAAATCCATAAGCCAGGTGTCAAAAGGTTCCATGTATTTTTGATTTCTGTTTTGAAATAGGAAACTCGAATATATTTGATTTTTTTTTTGGTTTGCAAAAATTTTCAAAAGCATCCAGTACTTTTTTGTAGCTTTTTGTATCCGCTTCAAATAAATCAAATGTTTGAAAGAGTTCCGTAGCTTCTTCTCCAACGGAGTTAAGTAAAATTGCAGCTTGCACTTTATCATCTTTTTTGATAATTCTGCTGCTTCATAAAATATTGTAAAATTTCTTTTGAAAGTGCGCCAATTTTCGGCTACATCTCCTTCTAGTCTTAATTTTTCAACTTTTTTCAAATAATCCATGTTTGCATTTCGGTAGATTGTAATATACTTTGTTTTTGGAGGTCTTCCTCTTTTCCTTTTATCTGTTGTTTTACTTATATTTTCCTTTTTTGTTGTACCCATTAATGTTCTATCGATCGATCCATTTATTCTTTTCTTGTTGTTTTGTTGTAATTTTCAAAACTAATGCTGGATGAATTTGGATAAATTACTTTTATATTTTTAGTTTATCCTCGTCGCCATGTGGTATTTGCTTGATTTGGATGAAACTCTGTTTAAAATAATACACTTGTTTATTATTCTTCAGATCAGTATAGACTGACTTTATTGTTTATTCATACAGTGAATACTTAATACAATCTGTTATATTATGTGTCAAAATCAGTGCTACATCTGGTGGTCAGCATACTTAACAATGCATGTGGTTCATTATTCCACAATAAGTTTAGGCTTAACTCTACTACTCGGCAAACTAGAAATACAAGATTTTAAATGTATTATCAACTCTGCATAATGAGTATAGAAACAGCTTTTATTAGTTTGATCGTAAGACATGGCTAACCAAATTTTTTTTTATAATACTAAAAACATTTGCCAATTAATTTGTCAATTCAAAAATATTAAAAATTCTTACAACTTATCTATTTAAAATATTAAACAACAAATTAAATTGAGATAAATGGATTCGTAAAATGCAATTACAAAATTACATATTTAAAACTTTTACCCAATTCAATACAATTTTACACACATGCAGCAATTACTCCTTTTCAGGATTCTAAGCAGTAGTGCATTTACTGTAAATTGATTTAGTACCCCTGATTAATTATTTCAATTTCCAATAATTTTTAAATTTATTCTCTTAATTTACTTAATTTTTAATATTCTATAGAATTAAACTCAAAGTTATTCGAACGAAATATTAATTTGTAATAATACAAATTTAAAAGTTTATATAATTTTATGGTTTTTAATGTAAGTTAAAACCATTAATGCTTTTATTAGCTTTTTATCACAAAATTTAATAATCAAAATATGCAATAAATTTATTTCTAAAATACAATGATAAATTTTGAACAGTTTCATATAATTAATTTTAATACAAAAACGAGGAAGGGTGTAGTAGAGTAGACTGTGTCAACTCTGGGATACCCGTATGACCGTAACATATACATTATATCATCAGGTTAATTACTTTTGGAAAGCTTTCAAACATACAGCGTTAATAAGTGCAGTGGAATACTCATTTAAAAGAAGGAGTTGTATGAGAGCTACTCGAATCCTCTGCAGTAGACCAACCAAATTTAGCTGTAACTTTGGCCATTACACTTAACTACTTTTGGCAAAATTTCAGACACGCAGCTGCAACAGGTACAGAGTAATACTCATATAAAAAAAGAAGTTGTAAGGCAGCTACCCGAACCCATGGATCAAAATGGCTGGATTTAAATAGCAATATCGGTTATTGCAAAAAAACTAATTTGCGAAAATTTCTATATCCTAGCTCCTTTAGTTTTTGAGTTATCGTGCGGACAGATGGATTGACGGACGGACATACATAGCTAAATTGATTTTTTTTTTCATTCTGAATCGACATAATTTCTTAATTATATATTACCTATGGTAATAATTCAATAAAATATATATATGAAAAAATAAAAATTAAAAAAATATTTAGTTTTTAATTTATAAAATATAATACATAATATGTTTAATAGTTAAACTCTTAGTAATTTAGAAATATAAAAGTGTTAAATAGGAACAGAAATAGAAATTAGTATATATATCAAATTTTATTTTTTTATCTTTATTAATTTCGAATATATTATGCTTTGAGGTCTTGGGAGTAGTGGGGGTATATAAAATTCATCACAATAGCGTAATTAGTTACTGGGTTTTGGTGTTTTTGAGATATACGTTTCTTAGTTTTTGAACTTTTCAAAGGTTCCAGAACTTGAAACCATGGTACGATTTCGACAATATGCAGTCCAAGTCATACTTTCAATACTAATTAACTCTTGTACACAATTGGAACATTCTATATTAATTTTAAGTTACTATTTTTATTAGTTTCAATGACAAGCCTTTCAACCTTTAGAGGTCTAAGAGAGTTACCTGAACCACCACTCCAATTGATCATACATTCCGGGAACACGTAGGAAATAGTAAAGAACAGCCTTGTGCCAAATTTTAAGTTTCTACATTTTTTTGAAGTTACTATTTCTATTTTTTTTCGAAAAAATGCTTTAAGGTCTTCGAAACTATGTGGATGGTCCGCGACCCACTATTTCAATAGGTTCCAATTTTCGAGGACACTATGGGAATAAAAAGGGACACCCTGATACCGACTTTGGAAGTTTTAACATCTTTGAATTCGGAATCAGGCTCGTTTGGCCAAAATTCGATGAAAAAATTCCAGGATCCGAACCCATGGTCGTATTTCGCCTATATGCAGTCTGCGCCATTCTCCCAATACTATTAATCCCTTGTACACAATTCGAACGTTTTATCTTAATTTTAAGCTATTTTTTTCAATAATTTCAATGATATGCTTTAAGGTTTTCAGAACTGTGTGGATGGTCCCCGACCCACTACTCTATTTGGTCCTAAATTTCCAGGACTCTAAGGGCATAGGAAGGAGCACACTGATACCAAATTTGAATGTTTTATATTCATTGGTTTCGAATTTTTTGTTGTTTGGCCTAAATTCGATCAAAAACTTCTAAGATCCGAACCCATTGTTCGAACTCGTTCGTACGCAGTCCCCGCCATAGTCTCATTACTGGTAACCTACATCATAAAATTCATGATTGTAACGCCGTTAGTTGTTGAGTTATCCTTATTTTTTTTATATGTTCTTTCGCGCTTAGAAAAATAAAAAGGTCCAGAATCCGATCCCATTCTGCAATTCGCTCATATGCAATCCCCGCCGTACTTCAAGTCGGTTTTTGAGTTATCGTGCCTACAGAGGGACGGACATGGCTTTATCGACTCAGGGGGTTACGCTGATCGCAAATATATATACTTTTCCATTTCTATCTCGCTTTCTTTAGGTGGTTACAAACACCATACCAAAGTTAATATACCCTTTTCCTATTTCATAGGTGTAGGGTATAAAAATGAACCCATCAACAGATGTTACACTACTTTCAACAAAATTAGTCATCTTTATTTAACATCCATCTCTAAAACTACTTTTAAGCACACTTTACCAAAACAAGACGCAAACCACTATTCCAATTCATTCAAAATTTTACGGACACAAACCAAAGAAGAAAAAACCACTATTCCAATTCTTTCAAAATTTTACGGACACAAAGCCAAAAAAAAAACAAGTAAAGAAACAGTCAGTCGGTGCAACCGACTTAGAAATACCCTACACCTGTTTGGTTCAAATTTAATGGGAAGTTACTAAGTCATTTTAAAACCATAAAAGATTTTATTAGTTTGATCTTAAGACATGGCTAACCAAATTAACATTATAGTACTAAAAAACATTTTCTAATTACTTTATCTATATAAAAATATTAAAAATTCTTTCTAATTTATCTATTTAAAAATATTAAAAAACAAAAAAACTTGAAATAAATGAAAATATATTTATTTCGATTTAATTACAAAAGTTAAAAAATTTGAATTATTAAATTTTGTGATAAAAAGCTAATCAAAGCATAATATATTTAATAATTCAAATTTTTCAAATCGATCAAAAGCTTCTATAATCCGAACTCATTGACCAAACTCGACCAGAACCAATTCTCATGATACTTTCATTACTAGTAACCTACAGTTTAAATTTCTTCAAAATAGCGGCATCATTTTTTGAGTTATGCTATTTTTAAGATATATGTTTGTTAGCCCTTGAACTTTTCAAAGGTACCAGAACCCGAAACCATGATACGATTTCGCTCGTATGCAGTCCGCGCTGTATTTTAAATACTAGTGAATCCCTGTACACAATTGGAACGTTCTATCTTAATTTTAAGTTACTGTCTTAATAATTTCGATCATAAGCTTTTAAACCTTGGTAGGTTTAAGAGGAGTACTGAACCACCACTCCAATTGATCCCAATTTAGGGGGCCACACAAATAGTAAAGAACATCCTTGTGCCAAATTTGAAGCTTCTACATCTGTTTCAAGTTGCTATGTTTATTAATTTAAAAGATATGCTTTAAGGTCTTCGGATATGTGTGCTGGTCCCGACCCACTACTCCAAAAATCAAGTCCAAAAACCAAAGACACTAAAGAAATAGGAATGGACACCTTGATACCAAATTTGGAGGATCTATCTTCATTGGTTTCGGAATCATGCACGTTAGGCCCTAATTCAATCAAAAATTTCTAGGATCCGAACCCATGGTCGAATCTCCCAGTATACCTACATGACCTTACCGACCCAGTATACCTACTTTATTTTTAATGAAACAAAATGAAAACTGTGATAAAAAATTTTATTTAGAGCAAGTAGTAAATCAAAAAGTAACAGAAAGCGTAAAAGGCATTCCGAATTTTGTACAAAGGTTAACTAGTATTAAAGGTATGGCAGGAACTACACATTGGCGAAATCGGGGCATGGTCTCGGCATCAATTCAATTACAAAAGTGAAAAAGTTTGAATTATTAAATTTTGTGATAAAAAGCTAATCAAAGCATAATATAATTAATAATTCAAATTTTTCAAAATTGGAATTATTTTAAATTGTTAGTTTATGTACCTATTAGAAAAGTTTATAAACCCAAAATATGCTATAAATATATTTCTAAAGTACAAATACAATTTTAGAACTTTTAAATATAAAAATAAATTTTACATAAATGCAGCAATATTTTTTGAGCTATACTGCTTTAAAGATATATGTTCGTTAGCATTTGAACTTTTAAACGTTCCAGAACCCGAAAACATGGTACGATTTTGCCCATATGCAGTCCCCTTAACACTTTCAATACTAGTTATCTATTATATCTTCATTGGATTCGGAATTAAGCTCGTTTGGCCTAAATTCGATCAAAAAGTTGTAAGTTTCAAACCAGTTATACATTACCCACCGTACGCAATCACCAACATAGTTTCATTACCAGTACCCTACACCACAAATTTAAGATAGCGTCATTAGTTGTTGAGTTATCGTAATTTTTTATATATGTTCGTTAGCCTTTAGACTGATTAAAAGGTTTAGAATTCGAACCCTGGGGGTGATTTAGCCCATATGCAATCCGCACTGTACTTTAAGTACCAGTTAACCCTTGTACACAAGTGGATCGTTATATATAAGTTACTATTTTTAGTAATATCATTTATAAGCTTTTAAATCTTAAGAGGCCTAAGAGGCTTCGAAATTATGCTCGTTTGGCCAAAATTCGATCAAAAAGTTCTAAGTTCCGAACCCATTGTACATTACCCACCGTACGCAATCACCGCCGTAGTTTCATTGCCAGTACCCTACGGACGGACGGACGGACCTGGCTATATCGACTTAGGAGGTCACGCTGATCACAAATATATTTACTTTTCCACATCTAGCTCGCTTCCTTTAGGTGGTTACAAACACCGTTCCAAAGTTAATATACCCCTTTACCTATTCTATAGGTGTAGGGTATAAACACGCTTGTGCCCCAAATTTTAAGTTTTTATTTACTTTGGTTTTAAAATTCATGAGTGTAGGGTATAAAAAAGCACGATAACTCAACAAGTAATAACGCTACCTTCAGGAATTTGTGCTGTAGGTTACTAGTAATGAAACTACGCCGGGGAATGCGTACGGTCGAGATTGAACTATGGGTTCGAATCCAAGAACTATTTGATGCCTTTTCTTATTTGCTTATGTGCTTGAAATTTTGAACCAAATGGAAAATTGGGTCGGGGACCATCCTCAAAGTTCCGAACACCTAAAAGCATGTCAGCCAAATTAATAGTAGTAATTTTCCAACTACCCGAGCAGACATACAACCCTAAATAATAACAGAAGCCCGACTTTTTGTAGTCCTTTTAAGATAAACAGCGTGGAAAGCTTTTTCTTTTGTTTTTCAAAAACGTGGTGCCGAATCAATAGGAGATAAGTCAAAACGAGAATCATCACTCTATATTACACTACCCCATTGTCGAGGAGTCCAGCTTTAATGCTCTCTAGACCATTTTAAACGGTTTTGTATAGAAAGCTTTAACCTAAATAGTAACAATTTAAGTTGGGTAAATATAGAATAATTTAAAAATAAATTTTATTTTGCATAAAATACTCACGTTACCTATAAAATTTATATCCCGATATTTTTAATTCTCTGATGCAAGTAAATATCAAAATATCTTTATACCCGTATGACTATATAGTCCAAGGGTATAATAAATTTGCCATTACGTTTGTGACGCAGAGAAGGAGGGGGGTAGATATAGACTCAAGTGTATGGATCGGATCAGAATCGAAAAATAAATCGATTTACCTATGTATGTCCGTCCGTATTTCCGTCCGTCCGTCACCACGATAACTCAAAAACTAAAGGAGCTAGGATCTTGAAATTTTCGCAATTTCGATTTTTTACAATAGCCGTCATCGCTATTTAAATCCAACCATTTTGGTCTATGGGTTCGGGTAGCTGCCATACAACTTCCTTTTTTATATAAGTATTACTCTGTACCTATTACAGCTGCATGTCTGAAATTTTGGCAGAAGTAGTTTAGTTTTATGGATAAAGTTTCTGTAAAATGTGGTTGGTCTACTGCAGTGAATTCGAGTAGCTGCCATACAACTTCTTATTTTATATGAGAATTGCTCTACAACTAATGAAGCTGGGTGTCTGAAATTTTGCGAAAAATAGTTTAGTGTAATGGCCAAAGTTCCTGCAAAATTTAATTGGTCTACTGCAAAGGGTTCGAGTAGCTGCCATACAACTTCTTAGTTTATACGGGCATTGCTCTATACCTATTAAAGTTGGGTGTTTGAAATTTTACCAAAAATAGTTTAGTGTAATGGTCAAAGTTAATGCAAAATTTGGTTGGTCTGCTGCAGAAGGTTCGAGTAGCTGCCATACAACTCCTTCCTTTATATGCGCTTTACACTACACCTAATAAATCTGGTATGTTTGAAATTTTGCCAAGGCAATTAATGTTTAAAGTAATAGTGATATAATGTTTATATAGCGGTCATACGTGTATCCCAGAATCGACACAGTCAACTCTACCACACTCTTACTCGTTTTTAATATGTTTATTAATTTACCATTGCGTACAATATGTGGCCTGCCAGAACTTTTTTGTCCAGGAAATTTATATTAATTTATAATATTTCTAATTGTGGACAATGAAATTTTACCCTTTTCTCCAATTTAGCACTAGGTTATCACGCGCATTTACCATTGCGTACAATATGTGGGCGGCCAGAACTTATTTTTAATAATTTGTCCAGTAAATTTATATAAATTTATAATATTTCTAATTATGGGCAATGAATTTTACTCTTTTCTTCAATTTTGTATGCAGGAAGTCAATCTTTGTGAAATTTAATAATTAAATTTTTAAAATCATTTGAAATTTTTTTTACCACGTGACATTATTACTACTAAGTAATACAAACTATACTGAATCGATTTAAAATTTCAATATATTCTTAAGGTATACGAAATATTTATATTATTGAATAGATAACGGGTAATAACAGATGTTTTCGAAATTATTTGATTGCAGTTTATCAGTGCAGGCCAACATTTATGCAACAAAACAAAAATAGGCCAATTTTTATGCAACAATCGCAATATTTCAATGTAAATTTCATTTGCCGGATAGCCAAATTATCTTCAATTCCTAAATTATTTGAGTTAATAATAACGCATTCAATTTACAAGCACTGTAGAAATCTTTTAATAGATAACCAAAATGGCTCTTTAAAACAAAAATCTGCTGTGACCAATTTAGTTGAAACCACATCTCTTATCCTTAATAACATGGACGGAGGATTTCAAACAGATGTTGTATATACTGATTCTAGTATTTGATTTATTGCCACATAATATTTTTTACGAAAACTCGAAAAATATCGCTTTACACAATTCTTCCTTAAGTAGATACATTCTTATTTATGTGATCGCTCCTTTAGTGTTATATTTAAAAATGTAATTTCAGAACCTTTCATGGAAAATTCGGGAGTCCCACAACGTAGCCACCTTGGTCCTCTACTTTTAAACTTATCTGTAAATGATGGTTCTTCTATCATTTCAAATTGCCAGCTCTAAGTTTACGCAGATGATATGAAACTTTTTAAAAAGATTACATCTTACAATGACGCCATTCTTATGCAGAATGATCTTCAAAACTTTAATAATTGGTGCGTTAATAACTGTTTAGAACTTAATGTAAATAAATGCCCATTGATATCTTATATACGCCGATCTAGTCCTATTTGTTTCAATTATAACTTAGATGGTAATAGTTTACTTAAAGTTATCTCGATTAAGGACCTAGGAGTGTATTTTGATTCCCAACTTAGCTTTAAAACTCATTATAACAATATTATAAATAAAGCTAATTCATTGTTGCGATTTTTTAAACGTTCTGCAAAGGAATTGTCAGATTCTTACGTTCTTAAATCATTGTACACTTGTCTTGTAAGAGTAAACCTTGAATATGCTAGTCAAGTTTGGTTTCCGTTTTATATGGTGCACATTGATAGGATTGAAGCAATACAAATTTTCTTATATTTGCTTTACGACCCTTGCCATGGTCGAATCCCATTATCTTACCACCATATGAACAAAGGCTAAAATTAATTGACTTGTGTACTTTAAATTTTCGACGACGGTTTGTGATGTTATTTTTATTACAGAAATGGGTAAGGGTAACGTTAAATCTACTTTAATTTCTAATAAAATTATTATTAGAAATCTTCAACGCCTTCGCTCTTGCAATTTATTTAAAACAAATAATCATAGGACTAATTATGGCAAATTTAAACCTATTATTAGAATGCTTATTATAGGTGAAAAACACAAACTTAATATTGACTTTACACTTTCAAAACATTCCCAAAAACAAAAATTATATAATCGCTACTGTAAAGCTCAAATGGCAAATATAATTTTTTTTATATTTATTTTAAATTTTAATTGTTACTTGTAAGCTATTTTGAAAAGTGTTTGTGTATAGCAGTAGAAATAAATAAATAAATATTTTAATCAGTTAATTAATGAAATAATGTTTGTTGTTATTAAGAACAGAAGTATTGGCTTTTGGTCCAATTGAGGCCAAACGAGCATAATTTCGAAAGCAAAGAAGAAAGAATTATTAAATTTTGGACACAGGTAAAACATCAAATTTGATACACAAGGATTCTTTCCTATTTCTGTTATTTAACACTTTTATATTTTTAAGAGGTTAATTTTACAAAATATTTTTTTAATAAACGACTAAATTTTTTTTTTTTTAATTTTTATTGGGTATATCATATATATTATTGAATTCTTACTATAGGTAAGAAATTGTGTCCGATACTTAAATTGCGTTCAAAGATACTTGCTGCATGTATGTAAAATTTATTTTAAGATTTAAATGAATTATATGAAAAGTTCTATATTTGTCATTGTATCTTAGAAAACCATTTATTGCATATTTTGCATTTATAAGCTTTTCTAATAGGAACATATACTAAGAATTTAAATTAATTTCAAATTTGAAAAATTTGGATTATTAAATTTTGTGATAAAAAGCTAATCAAATTCTCAATTTTGTAACTGAATATAAACGCATAAAACTTTTAAATCAAGGTTTTTTGATTTTTAATATTTTTACATAGATATATTAGTAAGAATGTTGAATAGATAAAATAGTTAGAAAATATTTTTAGTTATATAAAGTTAATTTAGTTAGCTATGTCTTACGATCAAACTAATAAGAGCTTTTATGGTTTTAAAATGACTTATGGACTTCTCATTAAATTTGAACCAAATAGGTGTAGGGTATTTCATATTCGGTTTCACCGACTGACTGTTTTTTTTAATTTTATGCAGTTTATAAATTCAAAATTATTTTTAATGCTTTTAAGTAATAATAAATTCTTTGTCATAACAATAAAATATATACACATGTACGTACACAATTTGTATATCAAATTAATTTTTATCACATTTTGAAAAAATTTTAAAAAATTATGCTTTTTAGTTTCTTTGTATGTCCGTCAGTCCGTATGTTTACATTAAAGTTTACACCGTTTGAAATAGAGAAAGCAAATTTTAACAAAGGGTAGGGATTAAAACAAAAAAAAAATCATGGAAGAACATTTTTCTGTAGCCGTACCCGTTAGAGAGCCGCAGCCCTTCAATGCCGGAAAAGGCTCTTTATTAAGATTATTATAACAAGAGTTCTTGGAAACAGTAAAAGACACTTGTTCTTGCTTTATAAATTTCTAAAACTAAAAATGTATAGGGTGCCGTACGGTACTACATTAACCGTTATGCGGAACTCAATTTTTGGAAATTTTTTGGTCCCATCTATCTTCTGGACGGTTTAAAGTGGAGACTTGAAATTGTGGGATATATTCGATTTTCAGAAATCAGTAGCTTAACAAAACTTTTTTATCGCGTCCACTATTTAGAAGCTTTAAGGGGTCGAGAGGTGTTTTGGTTATTTCTATTATTATTTTTATTATAACGTCTGATATTCTGGTATTAATTTCTTCCTATGAAATAGTTGCTTCTTAAATACATAACGTTGTTTATTCTTGTGTTGCTATGTGTTTTTAAGGCTAATTGTATAGCCTCTGTTAAATTTTTTGGTTACTTTGTACCAATTTTGTTAGATCATTCTGTATTTCTGCGGTGGTTTCTTTTATTTACAGTTTGCCAATATTACTTTCTTTAAATTTTCTAAAGATGTTATTGGTTCTTCAGAAATTAGTATGTTTTTCACTTTATCTGAAAACTCGATTTATTACATTCTGCTCTTTATTTTCATCATGTCAGCGTAACATTATACTTAACCCTAAAAAATGGTGGAGTTATCTTTATCGCTGTAAATTTGCAATTTTTTGTTCTCGTGTTCTTACTAGTTTAGTTTTAGGTTTAAAAAATGTAGTTATTTTTCATATCATTTTTTTAATTTTAAGAAGGTTTCTAGCTGTATGTCACCTTTAACTGTTTATAACTTTCATTGTTTTTTTAATTTTTAAGTCCATTCAATCAAAAAATAAAACAATTTCTTTTGAGGTATA
The DNA here is from genome assembly GCA_963082915.1 of Dolichopus griseipennis. Lineage (NCBI taxonomy): Eukaryota > Metazoa > Arthropoda > Insecta > Diptera > Dolichopodidae > Dolichopus > Dolichopus griseipennis. The sequence continues at coordinate 138,811,567 of OY720441.1, forward strand.
TTTTTTAGCACATTTTCAAAAAATTTTGTAAAAATGTACCTATATAGTTTCACTCTGTCCGTCCGTCCGTCCGTATGTTTACAAAAACTTTTATACCGTTTGAAATAGAGTAAAGAATTTTTAACCATTGGTAGTTTTCGAAAAAAAATTATTTCGTAGAAGAATTTTTTACTGTAGCCCCACCTGTTACGGGGCTACAGCCCCCCAAAGTTGGAAAAAGCCCTATATTTAAATTGTTATAACAAGAGTTCTGTTAGATATATTTTCAATCTGAAAACGGCAAACGATAGCTGGTTTCATAAACTTTTACAGGCAAATGTTTAGGGTTGCCATACGGTACTAAAATTTAACATTACACAAAACTCAATTTTTGCAAAATTTTTGGCTATACATATCTTCTGAAAGGTTCAAGCTAGGCTAGGGTCATTTTGGGACAAGTTAGATGCTCAGATAATAGTAGGAGTCAGTAGGTAATGGGGCACTTTGTCCTGGGAATTCTGAGCCAGAAAGAGATAGCAATAGTTTGACATATTGACCTACATTTTTGATTAATGGCCAGGTTAACCACCCCGAAAGTAGGTTAACTCTTAATAAACAAGTTTTTTTACTTGGTTTAAAGTAATAGGTGTACATGAAAAAGTAGTAAAAAAATATGTTTTTATAAAATTGAAAGAGTAAAATATAAAAAAATTTAAAGGTCAACAATCTTTAATCTTTTGGAATAAAGAAAAAAAAAACAAGTGCTAACCAGTTTTTTACTTTTTAATTTTCTGATTACATAAAAGAAAAATATTTAACCTTCGAAAAAAATTTTTTTGTTTTTGTTTGAAATAACGTTAAAGTATTAATAAAAAGAATTATAAGAAAACAAAAATATGGAAGAGTGCTTAAAGATTTATAATTTATTAAGATTCGTTTGGATTTAAAAAAAAATGCAAATTCTTTAAAAGTAAACCAGTTTTTGTTTTTCGAAATTCAGATATTTTCCAGTGTGTACCTTTATATAAAGAAAGAAAGAAAACAAAAGTTCAATTAATAATTATGTAATAAGATTGTCTGATACTGAACATATATACTTACTGCTATGTCTGACCTACATATATAACCTTGCTGTAAAGAATGAAAAATAAAAACAGGTTAATTGCTTTTGGTACCTATAGTAAACATAAAGATTATTCTTTATTTCCTGGGATTCTGAAACTTTAAAAAAAAAAAATTTGTTGTTTTTTATTGTATTTTATTTATTATTTTTTATTTACATTTTTTATTAAATTCTTATTGCTTTTCAGCAATAGCGTAGTTTTCTGCTTCTTCTAACAAAAGCAATTTATTATTTTTTTTTATTAGCATCAAATCTCCTCTTTTGAAGTTTTGGAGATTTGGCTCTTCAGATAAAATTTGCCCGTATTGATCGGGCGCGAAAATGATATAATTTTGGGTTTCAAAAACCCATTTTTGTTTCTTTTCTTTTGTCGTATATAACCTTACCTTATCTAATATATAAAGCCGTTCAGGATCTATTTCATTGTGCCATAAAAACGGCTTGAAAAGATTTTGTTTTTCAATTAGTTTGCATGATTTTGCAAACTTTTTTTTATAAGGTTGTTGCTGCTGTACTTGTTGTTGTGGATGTTGCTGTTGTTGTTGTTTTGGATGTTGCAGTTGTTGTTGTTGTTGTGGATGTTGCTGTTGTTGTTGTTGTTGTTGTAGATGTTGCTGTTGCTGTTGTTGTAGTAGTAGTAGTTGTTGGCGTTGTTGTTGTGGATGTTGCTGTTGTTCATGTGGCTGTTCTGTGTTTTCTTCAAGCAGCTGTCGCTCCTCGCTTCCTTATTTTTCCTCCTTTTTGCCGGTAAACGAGAAGATGATCCGACATCATCGTTTTTGGGCATGTATAAATTTAAAAATTGTTGGGCCATTTTTTTTTGTTCAATTATTGAATTAAACTGTAATTATTACAGAAAATTTCACTGTATTTATACTAAAAATACCTTCAAGTTCTTACGAGTAATATTATTTATTTATTTTATTTTATTTTGAACCAAAACAAGGTTCTTACAATCTTATAGCTAAACTTAAAATTAACATGAAATTTGATTACAAAACATTAATTTAAATTTATTATTAAAAAACATAAATTTAATATTTATTATTAAAGTTTATTTTTTGTAAAAATGCATAAAAATGCGAAAATACAGTTAAAATGCAATTTATAAAGTAAAAAAAAAACAAAAATAACTAAATTATAAAATTATGTGAACTTGAAGTTTAATATGAGTGTAATATGACTATATTATATTACAAAAAAATTATTGCATTTAAGATAAATTGTTGTTATAGAACTTGTTATTTTCAAAATGTCTTGACTACAATGTTGTTAAAATTTTTATATTAAAGTTAATACAATGTAGGTATTTCATTTATAAATATAGTAAGGCTAAATATTTTAATAATAGTATACTCCAATTTATCAAGAAGAAACATGGCTAAAAAAATAATTTTAAACAAATTTATTAATCCAGTTTCTGAAAATCTTCCGCGATTTTTAATCGAAAGTGAAAATGTAACGTACATTAAACGGTTCAACTTATACGGTCGGAAAACCAAGTTTGTAATTAGGGCAATACCGGTTAATAGAAATCCAATAGATTGGATTAAAGACGCCATCGAACAAATAATCAAACATGTAACTAGAGAAGTAAGTCCCATGGATAAGATCGGGATAACGTTTTGTGGTGAAAGTTTTCAAGATCGTCCAGCATTTCTCAACTTTAAAACTGCAAGCGACTTGAAGTTTAATGATATTTGGGATATAATACTGAAAGTTTTTCAGAGTAATTCAGAAGATATATACACTTTAAGACTGTTTTTAAAGAATATTATTTATTTATTATTTCTTTTATTTGCAGGATTAAGTACAGATAAATTTTGTTTGGACATTACTTATATTAAAATATCTACTGGAAGAGGAAGAACAAACAAATTTTCAAGCTACAATGAAGAATGCAAGAAAAGAAAAGGAATTATTGCTATCAAAAACACGGATAATTTATGTCTATCCCGCGCAATTATTGTTTCAATAGCGAAAGTTGAAAAATCTGTTAGTTATCGGAGTATCTTAAAGAATACAGGAGAACTTCAAACTACACTAGCTACAGAATTAACAAAATGGGCAGGGGTAATTATACCACCAGATGGTTGTGGTATTCCTGAATTGAAAAAATATCAGGAGTATTTAACAAATTACAAAATAGTTGTCTATAAATATAGAACAAGAGGTAGGGATGTAATATTCAAAGGAACCAATGATGGTAAAAGATTAAATTTGTTACACTACAAACGACATTACAATGTAATCGGCTCCCTCACCGCTGCTTTTGTTGCAAGTTATTACTATGAAGAATGTCACATTCCATACTCTGAACAAAATGCACATAGATGCTCAAAAAGCTGTCCTTGCTGTCAAAAAGAGCCCGCCTGTTCTGATAATATAAAAAATATATTGTGCAAAGACTGTAATCGATCCTTTCGAGGTCTTACATGTTTGGAGAATCATAATTCATAAAGCTTCTACTTCAACCAAAATAAGCAAGTGTGAAGAAATGAAAAAATGTAAAAATTGCTTTAAAGTTTTTAAAACAAATAGAAATCATACATGTAGAGAGATTTTTTGCAAAAATTGTCAAAATTTTGTTCCAGATAATCACCTGTGCTACACTTGTGCAACAAAACAAAAATCAGAAGAAATTCCAAAATTTTTTATATATTTTTTATGATTTAGAGACAAGACAAGAAAAAGTTGTATCTAAGGATTTGAAACAGCATGAACCTAATTTGTGTGTCATTCAACAAAGATGTGATATCTGTATCAATATTGAATCTTTATTCTTTTGCCAAAAATGTAAATTTAGAACAAAATTTTTCGAACCAGAAATGATAATAGATAAATTAATGGAACATATTTTAAAATTGAGAAAAACATTTAAAAATATCGTTGTCATTGCACACAATGGTCAAGCATTTGATCATCAGTTTGTTTTAAACTATGTATTGACTAAAACTGATCTTCAGCCAAAACTAATTATGCGAGGGACTAAAATTATACTAATGCTAATAGATAATATAAAATTTATAGATTCTTTGAATTACTTCCCAATGTCTTTGGCAAAGTTACCAAAAGCTTTTGACCTCTCAAAATAATTCAAAAAAGGTTATTTTCCTCATCTTTTCAACAAGAAAGAAAATGAAAATTATATTGGATGCTTACCACCAATGGAAAACTATAGTCCTGATAATATGAAAAAAGATGAATATGATGAGTTTTTAAATTGGTATGAAAAAAATAAAAATAGTGAATTCAACTTTCACAAAAATTTTGTGAGTTACTGCTTAAGTGATGTCGAAATATTAACCGAAGCATGTCTTAAATTCAGAAAAATGTTTTTAGAGGAATGCAATGTAGAACCCTTTTTGGAAGCCACTACGATAGCTTCAGCATGTAACCTTTTATTTCGTAGAAATTTTTTGAAAGCTAACACCATAGGTCTTATTCCAAAAAATGGATATAGATTAGTAGATAACCATTCAAAAATATCTCTCCAGTGGTTGATTTGGGAAAAAAACTTGCGACAAATTGATATTCAGTGTGCACTTAATGGTAAAGAAAAAATTATTGGAGGTGTAAAGGTAGATGGATTTTGTGAGCAAACCAACGAAATATTTGAATTTCATGGTTGCTATTACCACGGACATCCAAAATTTTTAACAATTAACCGAGATAAAACTTTATTCAACAGCAATGATGATACATTAAACCAAAGGTATGAGAGAACACTAGCAAAATCTCAACATTTAATATCACTCGGTTACAATTTAATTGAAATGTGGGTATGTGAATTTCAAGAACAAATGAAAATTAATAAAAACATGGATTATTTGCGAAATCATTCATCAATCAATAAAGTACCTTTGAATCCGAGAGATGCATTTTATGGATGTAGAACAGGAAATATATATTCATACTATAAATGTAAACCTGGAGAAAAAATTAAATATATAGATGTGTGTTCTTTATATCCGTATGTGTGTAAATGGGGAAAATTTCCTATTGGTCAACCTAAAATTTATGTCGGAGAAGTGGATTGTTCTAAATTAAAAATAGATAACATAGATGGACTAATTAAATGCAAAGTTTTACCCCCCGTACACTTACTACATCCTGTTCTTCCACTAAAACAAAATGACAAACTTATGTTTGCTTTATGTCGAACTTGCAGTGAAAAAAAATATTTGGGGGAATTTTGTTTACATTCAGACGAAGAAAGGGCCTTTGTAGGAACATGGATAATTGATGAGGTTTCAAAAGCTGTTGAAAAGGAGTACAAACTGTTAGAAATTTATGAAATTTGGGAATATGAAACCTTAATGTATAATAAAAATAAAAATACGAGCGGATTATTTACCGATATGATGAATAAATTTATAAAAGTTAAACAAGAAGCTTCAGGTTGGCCAAACAAATGTGTGACCAATGAAGAAAAAATAAAATATATAGAAGATTTCCTAAATAAGGAGAATGTCAAACTGGAATCATCTAAAATAAACAAAAACCCAGGAAAGAGATCTTTAGCTAAATTAATTTTAAATTCATTCTGGGGTAAATTTGGACAAAAAGAAAATCAACAAAAAACTAAAATTATAAATAAAAGCTTTGAATTATATGATATGTTGACAGATCCAGCTATTGAAGTCAATCATATTTTTCCAATTAATGAATATAACATCGTAGCTAGCTGGCAACATAAAGAGGAAGCAGCTGAACCATTGCCAACTGTCAATGTATGTATAGCAGCTTATACAACAGCGCAAGCACGCCTTAAACTTTACGGTTATTTGGAAAAACTTGGTGAAAGCGTTCTTTATTATGACACCGACTCTGTTTTGTATGTATATGATCCTCCAAAAGGAGAATTTATTGGAGACATGACAGATGAACTAGAATACTATGGTTTGGGAAGTTATATAACTGAATTTTTGAGTGGGGGTCCTAAGAACTACGCTTACAAAATATATAGTACAAAATATAATACTGAAGAAAATGTATGTAAGGTTAAAGGAATTTGTTTTAATCATACAACCTTACAAAAAATTAATTTTGATACTATCAAAGAAGCAGTATTAAATTCAAATAACTGCAATGAAATTCATGTCATTTTACAAAAAATTAGAAGGAACAAAGAACATGAAGTTTTAACTGTTGAAGAAACAAAAAAATATCAACCAAAATCAGAAAAACGAAAATTCAATGAAGATGGCAGTTCAGTTCCCTATGGGTATAACAGACAAAGGATACAATAAAATATGTGTTTGGATTTGTTTGTACATATATATTTATTTAAAACAATAAAGAATATAAAATATTCAATAGTTAAATAATATCTTTTTTATTTATTCATGTATTATGACTGTTATCAAATCCAACCCATTTTACATATACTTTATTTCCTTGTTTTTTAATAATCTTCTCAACAAAGTAGGTATCTGGGTATTTTACAGGTGTAAGCTCAGCTTGATAAAATCCTCCAGAAATTGGAGTGTCAGTGTAGTCTGATAATTGATATGTAACAGGATAAGTATTATTGATCTTTTCAATTTTGAATATTTCGGATGACCAATTCGGCTGACAACCTTTTTCGAAATGACCTTTATATTTACTTATTCTTACAAAATTTCCAACCTTATATTTATTTTTTTGGATAATTTTAGGTTCAGTATACACATTCCTTAGTATATTTTTTTCGTTCTTCTTTGTGATTTTTTCAGGGGGAAGTTTTGTTGTACTATGTTTTGTAAAATTATATTCTTTTAATAGTGTTTGTATAATAGGTAACCAATTAAAATTCCCGTTTAAACTAAATTTTTTCCACATCGAATTTTTTAATGTGCGGTTGAATCGTTCAACAATTGATGCTTTTAATTCACTAAATGTATGATAATGATTGATTGATTTTTCTTTCATATAATTTTGAAATTGTGAATTAAAAAATTCCTTACCCTGATCAGAGTGAATGTTTTTTGGTATAACTTTAGCTCTACTAATAACCGATTTTAAGGCATTTAAAACATTTTCAGCATTTTTGGTTTTCACAGGTTCAGCATAGGCATATTTGGAAAAAGTGTCAATGACTGTCAACATATATTTATAACCTTCATTAAACTTTGCATATGGTAACATTTCTACTAAATCAATTTGCCATGTGTCATTTAAACCCTTTTGTTTGAATTTTCTTCTAAGAAATTTACGTCTTGCCTGTCTATGAATTTCAGCCACTATTTGAGCTCTTGACATTTTGTTATAAAAATGTTAAAGGTAATGATATAATAATTATTATACATAAAATGATAGACCAAAGCATGGTTTAAACTAATCATCTGATTGAGTTTAATTTGCTTTTATACTTTTCTACATGAGTATATAACTGGGCTTTTATTTTCAATTTTGTTTCATTTCCATTTTGACTATTAGTAGCAACTCAATAAAATGCAGCCTGATTCTACAACATATCCGTTTCATGAAACTGACCATGTAAATACAGAATGCCAGATACAAGAGAATGAAATTACGTCCACCATAGACGATGAAGAATTAACAGAAACGGAGGAATTTATACCTCCCTTTCACATAGTTGAATCGGAAGATGAAGAAGGAGAAGTGGAAGAAGAAATTGCTGAAGATGAGGAAGGAGTTCCATTTAATGAAATTTGGGATATAAATAATCAGCAGGGAGATCCTGACTACTTTGCAGATATTTTTAGAAATAATTTTTAGTCTGTTTAAATAACTATATAAATAAAAATAAAAATTAGTTATATTATTCATTGTGATTTATTTTATTTATTTATGGAGATTGTTACAAATTGTTACTTTTCAACAATTTGTAACAATCTGGGATTTGGGATTTTGGGATTTCAAAAAATAGTCTTGAATAATTATATTGTACATTAAAACGCTGCATTGGTATATAAATTTCTTTCTGTAACCTTAATACTTTTTGTTCATCACATAATTTCAGATATTCTGCAACATATTCTTTTAAATTTAACTCAGCAGATTTATACTGTGTCATCACTGCTTGAATAAAATCGTTTAAATTGTAAACCGTTCTGCTTCTTCTCGTGATGTAAGCTCTCTTTTATGTCTTTTATCATCTGCATAACGAGTTTTGCGTTAAATTGATAATAAAATTTAGTCCATTCGTGATATTTTAAGATAATCTCCCTTTTACCAATACAATGAAATATGTACGAAGCTTGAAACGTCTTACAGTCAGATCCAACAGAAATTTTTAATGTGTGACTTTTATTGAGGAGATATGTATAGCTTAGCAATAAATTATAACTCTGACCTAATGTCTCCATTCCTTTAATTTTACTAACATTTATTTATAGTGTTTTAATACTTATACGTTTTAGGAACACAGGTTTGTAACGACTTGTATTTTCCAAAAAGCTTTTGAAAGGTATTTAGAACCAATTTGTCGTTTTCTACATGATTACCTATATTAAATTTTTTTAAAAAGGTATTCGTACTATAACCGCAACATCTATACCATAAATAAATACAACAATACTGTCCACAGACATCTGAATAATTGCTTTGTAATTGTTTTTCATTAAAAACTACACATTGATTTTTTAAGTAACTTAAAATTTCTAATTTATCAGGTTTTCTGCCAAAAGAATCAAAATATTCGATACAACCATGTTTCGAAATATAAATAACCAACCAATGTGTTCCTGGATCTTTTGCTTTATCTGTGTTTACAATTAAAAAAGTTTGTTTTTTAATTGTTTTGGGAAATTGATCTAAAGCAAAAACTCCTTTAAAAATTTTACTCTTTTGTTTGTTACATCTTAATACACTGCTTAATTCTAAAGTGTTCACTAATCAAATTAACTCAAGTCATATACCTTGGTTGCTTCTTTTATGTAGTTCGATAAAAACTCTTTTTTAATTTTTTTATTTGTTATAATAACATCAAATTTTTCTAGTATTTGACAGAGCTCTTTATTTATTTTATCGTTATGCACAGTTCCAAAAGAATAATTTTCAAAATTATCATTTGTAAATTCTCTCGTTGGAAATTTATACTTGAGCTCTTTCACAATTTTTTTACAAGGTTCTTTGATACCAACTATACAAATATCTTTTACAAATAAGGTATTATTATATTCGCAACAAAACGTTACATCCAGTAGTGCACAAGACAGCGACATTTTGTCAATTATTTAAATTCATTTTTGTGTGTGGTATTTATAGATTTGTAAATATATTTCGGTTTTTATCAATTTGTAAGCTTGCATCAAATTCTCCATAAACAATACCAGTTAGGGTAGATGTAAATGGTTTTGATAACCTTGCCTCAATTCTAACTGTACCCTGATTTAATAAACCTATACACACATCATTTCCTGCATCTGGAGTTAAATCAAAAGCTAACATGAAAAATCCATTACTAAACATTGACTTTGTTATCTGATGACCTTTATCATTGTGGTACATTCCAGTACCAGAAAATAGTGTACTTTATGCTCTTGTGTAGCAATTATTTTCATCCGAAAAACTGGTTTCAATAGCTGAATTAGGTATTTGAACTCCATTTATGTTTAAAAAAAATTGTGAAATATCAAAATGTTTAAAATCGTATGGGTTTTTTAAACTTTTTTCAGAATAACCTACATTTTCTGTCATACAAAATATTATTGAATTTGGTAACTGACCAATGAAAATATTATCAAGTAATATCGATGAACTATTCTGTGGAATGGTAAAACCTTTTACCCCTACACTTTTTTCTAATACGGCATTGTGTGCTTATAGTTCACCTGGATTAATAGTTACAAGTCTCATAAATAAAGTAGCTTCTAAAATTTTTAGTTGAGATTCGTCAGAATCATCTGCAAAAAAGTAAAAGTCTGGTTTTTCAAGTGTTAAAAGAATTCGAATATCAACATTGTTTATGAGGAGTGTTGGTTGATTAAACATGTGTAAATGTAGTTTTCCCATAAGTTCTACTACATTGCTATTTTGGTACAATTTTTGACGTTTTTTTGAACCATTATTATCAAATTTGGCTATATTTGACTTGTCTAACTTCCATCCAGCACATTCTAAATGTGTTTGAACGGCATTACCATAACTTCATAATGATTCAATATAAGCTCTATAATGATAATTTCCATCGGATGGAGATATATTTTTTCCATTTAGTTGAACGTTACATTGTTTTATTAATGAATGTAAAAGATGATTGACTACAAGTTGAGGTTGTTGAATTAATTTTCCCTCAATGTTTTTAGCATTATCCCATTTAGTTCCATCTTTTTTTAAAACTTCTACTTTTAATTTTAGATATGCAGAAGAAAGATCCCTATATGTATCCGCATGACCTAATGAAACAAATTCTATGACTGATGGATTATCCAAAGAAGCAATAGGGTTGTAGGAAACTTCTTCAGATCGTAATATACTGGACTGAATAGGTTGTGTTCTAAAAATATCCAACTCAGACATCATACATTCAATCATAATTAACAAAAAATATCTTTTTGCTTCTTTTTGTTACTCACTTTGAGTCGCTTTGACGTAAAATAATTTAAATTATTAATGAGTGGTCTTTTTATAGGTTTTCTTCTTTTAATTTTCCCTTGTCCATACATTTCATTGGGTTTTTGAACTGCACCCCGTCTTACATTTTTAATTATCTCTTTACTTCGATCTTGTACAACTTCTTTTAAATTTGCACCTGTTGCAATATCAGACAATGCATTAATACCAGAGTTAAAAACCTCCTTTTTAAGTATATTAGCTCCAGACGTAAATATTGGTTTTAAATATCGAGAAAAGTCCACCGAAAAAGCTTCCTAATCCTCGCCATCTTTAGTAAGGTACAACTGAATGCAACAAGGGGCCAATATCGTCAAGACTTTTTCCTTATTGAACTAAATAATATTTATAGTATGCTCTGTCCATAATGTTTAAATAAATAATATATAATGTTTTTAAATTCTTTTTATTTATAGTTTTTTGAAATGCAATACAACTTTTGTGGGAATACTACTTCCGGAAAAATTTATTTTATAACCATATTTATCACATAATAATACCGAAATACTATCAAATGATTTTTCCACATTGCAATATTGAATATTGTTATATTCCTTCACTATGTTTGTAAAAGTGTTCTCTATGTTCTGAAACATCTGACATCTTTTCCACCTACATTCGGTGGTTTAATAATATCAGTATATATAAAAACATATGAGGTTTTCCTACAGGAAATAAACCTAAACTATTAATTAAAAGTTTGTAAGCTTCAAGTACTAGAGGTTTATGTTGTTTAAGCTCATTTACCTTAGGTAATACTTGTTGCAAACATATTTTTAAAAGTCCTTCTAAAGTATATGCGAATTCTGTTCTGATCTTAATATCTACCTTTGGTTTACTTAAACAGATAGTAGTATAGGTCAAATTTGTAGGAAATTCATCCTTTTTATCTGATGCAGTGTAGTTTTTATCATCATTCAAAAAGTTAAAAATTCCCCAAATCAACTGCCGCACAACTTCGTTCCTAGAATAACCAGGAAATGGTCGTACATTTTGAATTAATGTTGGTATTAAAAATATCTTCCAGTCGCATAACATTTGTGTTGAATTGTATGGTATGTATGTAGATCCTACACCAAGCATATCGTTTTTCATACCTGAGATATAAATTTGTGTACCTTTATCCCACTCTTCACCGTAAACATTTGGTATAAAATTATTAACATATATTTCAGAAATACCGACTTTCCAATTTGAATCAATCATGTATTTATCCATTTTATTTGTAAAAGAGGACAATGTATTTTCAGGGTAATAATTCATGGATGAATCGCTTAGTAAAGTGACGTAAAATTCATCATTTACTTGTATGTTGTCCATCAGCTTGTTGATTTATTTTTTCGTATTGGAAAATTAAGTTCTGTTTGAGTATTAGCTGCTGCTGACCGTAAAACACGCCTTGCTGAACTATTTAACTCTTTGCTATTTATAGTTTTTTCTTTCTTCGTTGGTGGGCTTGGGCTGTCTAAAGGAACTGATATTATTAGTTTCAAAAATTTGTACATTTTTATTTCTAATAGATTTTCTTTTTCTTAGACGTTCTCCAGCTGAAGCAGCAGACAATGCTTTTTTAAAAACTTCTTCTTCCATTTCGTCATCGAATACTTCTTCAACTTCTTTTTCATATACATCTTCTTGAGGAAAAGCTTGTGTTGCAGCATCCTTATATACAGGAACATTTGATTGAGTTTCGACTTCTACATACATAGGTTTTGCACGAGCTTGAGTACCCTTTGTTTCTGTAATTTTTACTTGCTCCTCTTTATTTGGAGGAAGAACTCTATTTTTGTTTCTGACTTTAAATAGATTTTGACGATATAAATACCATTTTTGTGTATCTGTCAGGTGTTTATTTAACAAAATTTTTTTCATAGCTTTATCCAATTCATTCACTTCTACGTCTGCATTTTGTTTCATTTTCTCATAAACTTCTGGTTTTAGTATAATCATTTTGTTAAATGTTGTATTATTCATTTTATAAAATTTCCTATTATTCCTGAAAGTAGTGCACCAAGAAGTGTAGGTAAAAACCCACCTCGTTGAATAATGATTTTTCTTTTGCTATTTATAGATTTTTTACGGCAAATGAGTGATCTCAATTCCTTTTTATTCTTTCGTAATTGAGTTGTTGCTTTTTTACTCAGATTACAATTGCCTTTCAAAATATTTAAAGCAATTTCACAAAAAGTTTTTATTACTTCGGCATCACAATGTTTTATTATTACTTTTTGAAATTTTGGTTTAGAACTTTTTAATAGATGTATTATGTGTCGATTGGTTTTCAAACGTTTCATATTCTCCCCCAAATTGTTCTAATTGATCTCTTGTACAAAACCAGAAATTTTTTCCAAATATATCACTTCTTAATCGAAATATATCATTAATGTCTTGAGCAAGATCTATTAAAATATACCCGTATGGGTCTGACGTCACTTCATTATATACTTTTTCAAATGCTTTGATTTGATTTGGATAAATCTGACGAGCTAAAGGTAATATCTGTGATTTATCTCTTGGATTTTTAAAAAGAACTAGATATTTACAGTTAAGTGAAATATCTCTTGAAAATTTACCTTGATAAAATATATTTTGAGTTACAAATATTACAGACAAATTCCTATGATGTGAACCTCTAGTAAATAAATCACACACATACTTATCATGAGAATTTAACATCATATCATCGATTACAATCAACAAAGGTTCTTGATTATCATTAAAATCTGGTTTAGTTGCACTATATTCAACATCTTTCATATATTGTGGAACAGCATTTTTGTCTGGATTACACCAAACAATTTTAATAATTTCTGGTTGTATATTTTCCTTTTTATACCCTACACCTATAGAATAGGTAAAGGGGTATATTAACTTTGGTATGGTGTTTGTAACCACCTAAAGGAAGCGAGCTAGATATGGAAAAGTATATATATTTGTGATCAGCGTGACCGCCTGAGTCGATATAGCCATGTCCGTCCGTCCGTCCGTCCGTCCGTCCGTCCGTAGGCACGATAACTCAAAAAATAATGGAGCTATCTTGATGAAATTTTAACTGTAGGTTACTAGGACTGAAAGTACGGCGGGGATTGCATATGGGCGAAATCGGCCCATGGGTTCGGAATCTGGACCTTTTAATCGGTTTCAGGGCTAACGAACAAATATAAAAAATCACGATAACTCAACAAGTAATGACGCTATCTTCATCAAATTTGTGCTGTAGGTTACTAGTAATGAAACTACTTCGGGAATTGCGTAAGGTCGGGATTGGACCACGGGTTCGGAACCTAGAACTTTTTGATCGAATTTTGGCCAAACGAGCATAATTCCGAAACTAATAAAGATAGAACCTCCAAATTTAGTATCAGGGTGTCCCTTCCTATTTCCTAAGTGTCTTGTGAATTTGGGTCCCATTGGAGTAGCGGGTCGGGAACCAGCCACACATTTCCGAAGACCTTAAAGCATATCTTTAAAATTAATAAAGATAACAACTTGAAAAAATGTAGAAGCTTCCAATTTGCCACAAGGGTGTTTTTTACTATCTTTTGTGTGTTCCCCTAATTTGGGATCAATTGGAGTGGTGGTTCTGTACCCCTCTCAGACCTCCCAAGTTTTAAAGGCTTATAATCGAAATTATTAAAAATAATTACTTAAAATTAGGATAGACCGTTCAAATTGTGTACAAGGGTTAACTAGTACTATAAGTACAGCGCGGACTATATAATGGCGAAATCAGCCCAACGGTTCGAATTCCGGACCTTTTAATCGATGTCAGCGCTAACGAACATATATAAAAAATCACGATAACTCAACAACTAATGAGGCTATCTTCATGAAATTTGTGCTGTAGGTTATTGGTAATGAAACTATGGCGGTGATTACGTACGGTGAGGATTGGACAATGGGTTCGGAACTTAGAACTTTTTGATCGAATTTAGGCCAAACGAGCATAATTCCGAAACCAATGAAGATAGAACCTCCAAATTTGGTATCAGGGTGTCCCTCCTATTGCGTAAGTGTCTTTGAAATTTGGGCCCCATTGGAGTAGTGGGTCGGGGACCAGCTACTCAGTTCTTACGACCTTAAAGCATATTTTCGAAATTAATAAAGATAGTAACTTGAAACAAATGTAGAAGTTTCAAATTTGGCCCAGGGTGTTCTTTACTATTTCTTGCGGTCCCCCTAATTTGGGATCAATTGGAGTGGTGGTTCAGAACCTCTCTTGGACCCCCCAATGTGTAAAAACTTATCATCGAAATTAATAAAACTAGTATCTTAAAATTAAGATAGAACGTTCCAATTGTGTATATGGGCGAAATCGTACCATAATTTCGGGTTCTGGAACCCTTGAAAAGTTCAAGGACTAACAAACATATATCTTAAAAACACCATAACTCAAAAAATAATGCCGGTATTTTGATGAAATTTAACACTAGGTTACTAGTAATGCAAGTACCATGGGAATTAGTTGTGGTCGAGTTTAATTTCGAAGCTAAAGAATATATTGCCTATGTCCTATGTGTCTCCGAAATCTAGACTTAATTGTAGTGGTTCAGCTATGTTCAAAGGAACTTGCTGCATTTATGTAAAATGTATTTTTATATTTAAATGAATTATATGAAAAGGTCTAAATTTGTAATTGTATTTTAGAAATACATTTATTGCATATTTTGCGTTTATAAGCTTTTCTATTAGGTATATAAACTAACCATTTAAAATAATTGCAATTTTTAAAAATTTGGATTATTAAATATATTATGCTTTAATTATCTTTTTATCACAAAATTTAATAATTAGAATTTTTTCATTTTGTAATTGAATTGGAATAAATATATTTTCATTTATTTCAAGTTTGTTTGTTTTTTAATATTTTTAAATAGATAAATTAGTAAGAATTTGTAGTATTTTTTAATAGATAGTGTAATTAGAAAATGTTTTTAGTATTATAAAGTTAATTTGGTTAGCTTTGTCTTACGATCAAATTAATAACAGCTTTTATGGTGTTAAAATGACTTATGGATATGTCCTTAAATTTGAACCAAATAGGTGTAGGGTATTTCTAAGTCGGTTGCACCGACTGACTGTTGCTTTACTTGTTTATATTTAATTAAATTATGAATAAAAGTTGTTTTACCACAACAGGATGGTCCTGCCACCATCATAGTAAATGGGTGAAACAACATAATTGTATTAGTGAAGACTAATATTACTAACCTATATTTATATAAAAACTATCTTTAAAAATGAATATTAAGAACTTTTGTTTTCTTTCTTTCTTTATATAAAGGTACACAACACATCTACTTTACCAAGAGTTACTTTTTTCTCGTTATCTATTATTCGCATATTCAAAACTACATTTTTTTAAACACAAAAAAAACTGGTTTACTTTTAAAGAATTTTTTTTTTTTTTTTGTTTTTAAATCCAAACGAATCTTAATAAATTATAAATCTTTTATGTAATCAGAAAATTAAAAAGTAAAAAACTGGTTAGTACTTATTTTTTTTTTTTATACCCTACACCTATAGAATAGGTAAAGGGGTATATTAACTTTGGTATGGTGTTTGTAACCACCTAAAGGAAGCGAGCTAGATATGGAAAAGTATATATATTTGTGATCAGCGTGACCGCCTTAGTCGATATAGCCATGTCCGTCCGTCCGTCCGTCCGTCCGTAGGCACGATAACTCAAAAAATAATGGAGCTATCTTGATGAAATTTTAACTGTAGGTTACTAGGACTGAAAGTACGGCGGGGATTGCATATGGGCGAAATCGGCCCATGGGTTCGGATTCTGGACCTTTTAATCGGTTTCAGGGCTAACGAACAAATATAAAAAATCACGATAACTCAACAACTAATGACGCTATCTTCATCAAATTTGTGCTGTAGGTTACTAGTAATGAAACGACTTCGGGAATTGCGTAAGGTTGGGATTGGACCATGGGTTCGGAACCTAGAACTTTTTGATCGAATTTAGGCCAAACGAGCATAATTCCGAAACCAATGATGATAGAACCTTCAAATTTAGTATCGGGGTGTCCCTTCCTATTTCCTAAGTGTCTTGTGAATTTGGGTCCCATTGGAATAGTGGGTCGGGGACCAGCCACACATTTCCGAAGACCTTAAAGCATATCTTTAAAATTAATAAAGATAACAACTTGAAAAAATGTAGAAGCTTCCAATTTGCCACAAGGGTGTTCTTTACTATCTCTTGCGTGTTCCCCTAATTTGGGATCAATTGGAGTGGTGGTTCAGTACCCCTCTCAGACCTCCCAAGTTTTAAAGGCTTATAATCGAAATTACTAAAAATAGTTACTTAAAATTAGGATAGACCGTTCAAATTGTGTACAAGGGTTAACTAGTACTATAAGTACAGCGCGGACTATATAAGGGTGAAATCAGCCCAACGGTTCGGATTCCGGACCTTTTAATCGATGTCAGGGCTAAGGAACATATATAAAAAATCACGATAACTCAACAAATAATGAGGCTATCTTCATGAAATTTGTGCTGTAGGTTATTGGCAGCGAAACTACGGCGGTGATTACGTACGGTGAGGATTGGACGATGGGTTCGGAACTTAGAACTTTTTGATCGAATTTAGGCCAAACGAGCATAATTCCGAAACCAATGAAGATAGAACCTCCAAATTTGGTATCAGGGTGTCCCTTCCTATTTCGTAAGTGTCTTTGAAATTTGGGCCCCATTGGAGTAGTGGATCGGGGACCAGCAACTTAGTTCTTAGGCCCTTAAAACATATTTTCGAAATTAATAAAGATAGTAACTTGAAACAAATGTAGAAGCTTCCAATTTGCCACAAGGGTGTTCTTTACTATTTCTTGCGTGCCCCCCTAATTTGGGATCAATTGGAGTGGTGGTTCAGAACCTTTCTTAGACCCCCCAATGTGTAAAAGCTTATCATCGAAATTAATAAAACTAGTAACTTAAAATTAAGATAGAGCGTTCCAATTGTGTACAAGGGTTAACTAGTATTGAAAGTATGACGGGACTGCATATGGGTGAAATCGTACCATAATTTCGGGTCCTGGAACCCTTGAAAAGTTCAAGGACTAACAAACATATATCTTACAAACACCATAACTCAAAAAATAATGCCGGTATTTTGATGAAATTTAACAGTAGGTTACTAGTAATGAAAGTACCATGGGAATTGGTTGTGGTCGAGTTTAATTTCGAAGCCAAAGAATATATTTCCTATGTCCTATGTGGCTCCGAAATCTAGACTTAATTGTAGTGGTTCAGCTATGTTCAAAGGTACTTGCTGCATTTATGTAAAATTTATTTTTATATTTAAATGAATTATATGAAAAGGTGTAAATTTTTAATTGTATTTTGGAAATACATTTATTGCATATTTTGCGTTTATAAGCTTTTCTATTAGGTATATAAACTAACCATTTAAAATAATTGCAATTTTTAAAAATTTGGATTATTAAATATATTATGCTTTGATTATCTTTTTATCACAAAATTTAATAATTAGAATTTTTTCATTTTGTAATTGAATTGGAATAAATATATTTTCATTAATTTCAAGTTTGTTTGTTTTTTAATATTTTTAAATAGATAAATTAGTAAGAATTTGTAATATTTTTTAATAGATAGGGTAATTAGAAAATGTTTTTAGTATTATACAGTTAATTTGGTTAGCTATGTCTTACGATCAAATTAATAACAGCTTCTATGGTGTTAAAATGACTTATGGATATGTCCTTAAATTTGAACCAAATAGGTGTAGGGTATTTCTAAGTCGGTTGCACCGACTGACTGTTTCTTTACTTGTTTTATTCCAAAAGATTAAAGATTGTTGACCTTTAAATTTTTTTATATTTGACTCTTCCAATTTTATAAAAACATATTTTTTTACTACTTTTTCATGTGCACCTATTACTTTAAACCAAGTAAACAAACTTGTTTATTAAGAGTTAACCTACTTTCGGGTGGTTAACCTGGCCATTAATCAAAAATGTAGGTCAATATGTCAAACTATTGCTATCTCTTTCTGGCTCAGAATTCCCAGGACAGAGTGCCCCATTACCTACTGGCAACAATACGCATGTGATAGAAGTAGATTTCAAAGACGCATTGAAAATGTTGGTATCATTATTTCTAGAATTTTAACATCTGATCATCGCAAAATTGTTAAAGCTTTTTCAGTTAAATAAAAATTGTTAAAATATATTAACTCATCTGTTTTATTTTTTACTATAGGTACCAAAAGCAATTAACTGTTTTTATTTTTCATTCTTTACAACAAGGTTATATATGTAGATCAGACATAGCAGTAAGTATATATTGTTACATAACATTATGATCATACAAAAAGCAAATGCATGGTAATCATGAGCAAAGCACATGATTACAATACACTTGCAAATCGTAACATAAATCCCATTCCTTAACATACATTAAATCATACATAAATTACTTTTACTTTTAAACTAATAAAGTAACTTAAACAGAAAAAGCATAACTGTACTTTTGTTAACGCTAAATAAAAATTCTTCCCATAGAATAATTGAGCAAAAAGCATAATCATCTTTTTTTCCAATTACTTCTAAGCGTGTAATTTGATTCTCAAATATTTCTAAACTTTGCAATGCATGGCATTGCAACGTTTAAATTAAAAATAAAATAATTCATTGTAGTGTTAACTTTTGAGAAGAGAAGTTGTTATCTAAAATTTGTATTTGTTAATAGTTCACAATTGAAATTAATTGTGAGGTGATAATAATAAACTAATAATAAAAAAAAAATTAATTATTAGAATTTTTACTTGTTATAGTTCACAGTTGAAATTAATTGTGAATTAATAATTATAACAAATAATACTGGCGCAGTCGAATTACCGCTATAAGGTAACAAACGAACCTCAACCAACCAAAGGGAATACAACAAACATCTCTACAAATCAAAAATACAACAAACATCTCTACAAATCAAAAATACAACAAACATCTCTAAAAATCAAAAATACAACAAACATCTATAATTCAACAATACAACAAACATCTATAAATCATCAATACAACAAACATCTACAAATCAAAAATACAACAAACATCTATAAATCATCAATACAACAAACATCTATAAATCATCAATACAACAAACATCTACAAATCAAAAATACAACAAACATCTATAATTCAACAATACAACAAACATCTATAATTCAACAATACAACAAAACATCTATAATTCAACAATACAGCAAACATCAAACCAAGTCTTGAAATCACCTTAAGAAAAACCAAAAAACAACAAAACAAAAAGCTAAGTACCTAAATTTTTAATTAAATCTTAAAACAAAAATATATAAGTGTAAACTCAAAATATTCTTTCTATTGCAAATTAAAATTAGTAATTCACAAGTAAACTTAAAGTCTTATAAATTTGAGTATTAATTAAAATTTTAATAACTCTAAAATTAAACAAAAATTTTTATTACAAATTGTGCATTAATTAAAATTAATAATTCGCAATTAAATTTAAAATCTTATTATTAAAATTCGCTTAATAAGAAATATTTTTTTTTTGTATTAACTTTACAATTAAATAAAAAATTGTTAAATTAAAATCTTAATAACACTACAATCAAATCAATTTTGACAATTAAATAAAAATTTATTAAATTAAAATCTTAATAACATTACAAATCTTAATCAAATAAATTTTTACAATTAAATAAAAATTTATTAAATTAAAATTTTAATAACACTACAATCAAATCAATTTTTACAATTAAATAAAAATTTATTAAATTAAAATCTTAATAACATTACAATCAAATAAATTTTTACAATTAAATAAATATTTATTAAATTAAAATCTTAATAACGCTACAATCAAATTAATATCTTACTACAAATTTGATCACTAACAAGATCACTAACTAAAATTAACAATTCTCAACTAAACCTAAAATTTTACTACAAATTACGTTCATTAATCCTAATACCTAAAATGGAAAATTTAGGAGAACTAGAAAAATTCAATACCTTAATAAAGTGTATTGCCAACATTTCACCCTTTTCGGGAAAAATAAATGATTTAGCTAACTTTTTACAAAGAGTGGAAGAACTCATTCCTATAATTGACACTATTCCTAATAACTACAAAAGTATATTATTGGGAAATATTAAAGATAAAATTATTGGAAACGCGAGAACTGCTCTACTTTCCAACCCAGATCTAGGAACTTGGTTGAATGTCAAAGAAGCTCTAATAAGAGATTTTGGCGAATCAACACCCATTAATGAAATTTTAGATCAACTAACCCTATGTCGTTGTACAAATACAATTGAGAAATTTTATGATAGAATCAAAAGAATATTAACAAAACTAAATAACGCGTATCTATTAAGTGGTGGTAACAACCCCAACCAAATAACCACAAACAACCGAATAGCACTCACAATATTTAAAGACAACTTACCAGAACCTGTAAGAGGCATTATCATTAATAGGGATCCCAACAATTTAAACGAAGCTTTCCAAATTATAATTGCAAATGGATACTCACAATTCGTGAGTTTATCAAAAAAGAATAGTTCTAATTTTAACTCAAACAATTTTCAAATTAGAAATTTCAACTCAAACAATTTCCAAAATAGAAATTTCAACTCAAACAATTTTCAAAATAGAAATTTCAACTCAAACAATTTCCAAAATAGAAACTTCAACTCAAACAATTTCCAAAATAGAAATTCCAACCCAAACAATTTTCAAAATAGGAATTTCAACTCAAACAATTCCCAAATTAGAAATCAGAATAATTACCAAAATAGAAATTCTAATCCAAATCATTTTCAAAATGCTAATTCTTATCAAAATAATTCTCAAAACAGAAATTATGACGATAATAGAATATACCCGGCGAATAACCAACCTAATCAAATAAATAACAATTACAACCATGAACGTCAAAGTAGAAGAACAAACCGAAACTATAACGAAATAGAACCTATGGACGTAAACATGAACAATAGTAACGAACAAAATTTTTGCTCGAACAGCCAAAACAACTACCCTATATAACAATTAGTACAAAAATAAGAAAACTAAAATTTATAATCGATTCTGGTGCGGAATTTAGCATAATTAAACCCGAATTATGCCAACCGAAATGGAAACATCACATAAACCCACAAACTATTAGAGTACTAAACGGTAAAGTAACAACAAATATCAAATGTAAATTTCCCTTATTTGAAATATTTAATGAAACAGATAAACTCGTAGAATTCCTAGAAATCCCCTTAAACAACAATTTCGACGGTATAATTGGCAACAACATACTTGTACCATTAAACGCCATAATAAATTACAAAGATCGACAGGTAGTAACACCAAAAGCTAATATACCATTTTTTCTCAATACCCATGAAGAATTCTTGTACGATGACACTTACTTAAAAGAATCTCTGAACATCTTTAGTAACGAAATACAACCAATAAAGTTCAATTTCGCACCGCATTTATCTAAGAAAGATATCCAAAAGTTGGAATCACTCCTATTCTCTTATAAGGATATCTTCCATAATGACGAGAAAACACTCTCATTCACCAGTAAGATTAAACATAGGATAATTACGAAAAATGATATCCCTATCTATACAAAAAGTTATCGATACCCTCAAATACATCGAGAAGAAGTAGACCGACAAATCAAGGAAATGCTAATGCAAGGCATAATAGTAAATAGTACCTCACCTTATAACGCCCCTATTTGGGTTGTGCCCAAAAAATTGGACAACTCGAATATAGAAAAATGGAGGATCGTCATCGATTATCGAAAATTGAACGATAATACAATTGACGATAAGTTCCCAATACCGAATATCGAAGACCTATTCGGGAAACTAGGAAACTGTCGGTACTTTTCCACTTTAGATCTGGCCAAGGGCTTCCACCAGATCGAAGTCCAACAAGAGGATAGATGGAAAACCGCCTTCTCAACGGCAACTGGGCACTATGAGTTCACCAGAATGCCGTTTGGTTTGAAAAACTCCCCATCGACCTTCCAGAGGTTGATGAACTACGTATTACGGGATTTCGTGAACAAAATCTGTGTTGTCTATTTAGATGACATTTTGATCTTTTCGGCTTCATTAGAAGAGCACTTATTATCTCTGCAAAAAATCCTTCAATGTTTAAGAGAAGCTAATTTAAAAATACAAATGGATAAGTGCAATTTCGCTCAAACCTCTACTAATTACTTAGGACACATTATAACAGATGGTGGTGTCAAACCTGACCCAAAAAAAGTATTGTGTATCCAAAAAATTAAATTACCTTCTACACAGAAAGAAATAAAATCTTTCCTCGGCATAACGGGATACTATAGAAAGTTCATAAAAGACTATGCTAGTATCGCTTACCCTCTTATAAAATGCTTAAAAAAGAACGCAAAAATCGACAAACAAAACCCTGAATACAGAAAATCATTCGAAAAATTAAAAATATTACTTACATCCGACCCTGTTCTAGTAAACCCAAATTTTAATAAAACATTTACAGTAACGGCAGATGCATCAAATTTTGCAGTCGGTGCCGTTCTGAGCCAAAACGGTCATCCAATCTATTACGCGTCTCGTACGCTAAACCAACATGAAACAAGATACGCAACAATAGAGAAAGAACTTCTCGCTATTGTGTGGTCAATAAAGCACTTCCATACTTACCTATACGGCAGAAAATTTATAGTACAAACCGACCACAGACCTTTAGTCTGGTTGAACAATCTGAAAGAGCCTAACATGAAGCTGCAACGTTGGAAAATTCGACTTAACGAGTACGATTTTTCAATAAATTACGTAAAAGGCAAAGACAACCACGTCGCCGATGGATTAAGCAGGATTATACCTGACAATCCAGAAAACATTAAAAACATTCTCACTAACTCAGCATGTGAAGCTCAAATCGACGTTAATGAAGTTAACAAAGAAGCTAACAATGTCGATAATATGTCGACTTCTGCGACAGTACACAGCGCACAAGAAGACGACTCTGGTTATATCCCAATTACAGAAAAACCGGTAAACCTTTTTAAAAATCAAATCTATCTGTATCCGAAAAATAAAGAAAAACTCCTTATGAAAATCTCTAATAAAAAATGTCATAATATTCTACACGTCACCAAAAATAGTAACCTCCTAGAAATGATGAGAAAATGTCTAATAGAAAAAGGCACTATGTGCGTCTACAGCGAGAACATTGCCTTATACTTAAAATTCCAAAACTTATACAGACAATATTTTTTTGAAAATAAAAATTTGAAAATACTTAAATCATCAACAAAACTTTTAGATCTGACAGATAAAGACGAAATATTAAGTGTTATTAAAGAACAACATCTAAGCAAAAATCATCGAGGAATATCAGAAATCTTTCTCGAATTAAAATCTGTTTACTACTTTCCAAACATGCTTGAAGAGATACACAAATTCGTAAATAACTGTAACGTATGCAATATCGCAAAACATGATAGGAATCCAATGAAACTACTTCTAAACCATACAGAATCTCCAAAATACTTTAATGATATAGTCCACATGGATATATGGTTCCCTTACCGCAATACCATGTATCTCACAATGATCGACAAGTTCACCAAACATGCTACGATTTTTAAATTAAAAGACAGGACATGGATTTCCATCCTATCAGGCATCAAAGACAGAATTAAATATTTAGGGAAAATGAGAAAATTAGTATCCGACAACGACAAATGTATTATACACAACGCAGTCGAACAATTTCTAAACGAAAATGAGATAACATTTCACAAAACGACACCAAATAACAAAACGGGAAACTCAGATATTGAACGCCTACACGGCACATTAAACGAACATCTAAGGTTAATGGATATCGATAAAACTGATAACGAACTGAATGACACAGACAACAAAGTATATAATGCTATTATGTATTACAATCGTACTATTCATTCTACGACTAAATTAAGACCCCTAGACTTCCTTAATAAAAACTTCGATAGAAATGAAATTGACGAACTAGCCCAAAAATTCGACGAAGAAAAAGCAAAACGCATCAACAAAATCAATAAGAATAAAGCCGAAAACCCAAATTTCACAGAAAATATAGTAATTAATCGAGAAGTAGGAAAATGTAAACCAAAGTACAAAAGATTAAAAGAATACCAGAAAACTGGAAATTACCTAACAGATACCAGCAATAACAGACTAATGAAATATTGCGCGAAACAAAGAAAAAGAAAGTATAAACACCAAAACTAATATTACCTTCTATAATTTTTTTTAGGAAATGGAGTGGAAACTTCTATGCCTGCTTATAACACCCATATTAATGCAATCAATACAAATAACGCCCATAAATGACGACAACGGATTCGCAATAGTAAGATTAAAAGACAAACGCATCGTCGACAACTATACAAAATTACTTCATCTAGTAAATTTAACCATATACCATGAACAAATCGAAGATCTACAAGGACAAATAAATATAATAAAACAAAGACAAGAAAACGAAAACAACCTTTTACAAAGAGAACTGGACAACCTAAAAAACAAAATAAAATTCTTAACTCCAAACTTTACTAACACAAAACGACCTCGTAGAGGACTAATAAACTTCTTAGGGTCATCAATGAAATTTATCGCCGGAACAATGGATCACGAAGACGCAGACGAAGTCTATAAACGACTACAAGACCTTGAAACTTCTAACAAACAAATAATAGAACAAACCAATAAACAAGTAATCATTAACAACAAATTAATCAAAGGTTTAGAAGATATTTCCGAACAAATTAACAAACGAACTTTAGAAATGACAGAGTACATAAATGAAATAACAAAAACCGGGGTTAATGCGATATATAACAGTAAATTCGATCTACAAGTCTACGCCGACATCAACCTGCTGGGTGGCACAGTGGTTGAGTGTCGACCTTTCATGCGGAAGGGCCCGGGTTCGAATTCTAGTGAAAGTGAAAAAACTTTTCTGGTTTTCGACTCGACTCAGCTACCATTCGCCATTGGGTTCAAATTAATGGCATAATCAATAATTAATAATTATAAATCTTTAATAAAAAATACTTTAATATAAAAATATAAACAAATGCAAAATATAAACAAATAATTTAATTAAATAATATAACTCGCAGATATAGAATACCATATAAGTAAAATATAAAATATTACAATATAAACAAAAAATAGAATTGGAAATATTGAAAATCTAAGACGTTTCTACATGTTATAAGGCCTAGTACTATCTCATGTTTAAATTGTATGTGGAATTCAATAAGACCAATTCTAATAATACGAATATAATATGACCCTCTGTTCCAACATGTACCTATGGTATAGACAGGCTTATTAGCCTAACAGTTGAACAGTTAGCGCTTAAAAAAAAAAAAAAAAAAAAAAAAACCTGTTAAATAACCACGTCGAAGAAATCGAAGACGTAATATTACTCAGTCGACTCGGAGTATTAGCTCACAACATCTTGACAGAAGAAGAAATTTCAGACTTCCAAATTCCAATAGAAAATCTACCATACATTAAAAGTAGTGTAATCTTTGAAAATAATATAATAGGTGTAATCATTCTGATTCCAAATTTTACAAAAGAAACATATTTAGACGCCTACATCGTCCCATTTCCAAATTCAAATTTCGAACAGTTAGACTACGATAACCAAAGAATCATAGTGAACGATAATAATATCTTCGAATATCATGAAAACATCTTACTCAAACGAAACTTAAACCTCCATAAAGACAAATGTATACGGAACTTACTCCAACATAATAACACATGTAAATACAAAATAAATAAATTAGAATCAATAACCCAACTTAACGAAGAAACTATTGTTACTTCCAACCTTCCAAAAATTAAGATAAAACAAAATTGTATCGAACATGAAATCCTAATTAAAGGAAATAATGTAATTAAATTTAATAATTGTGAAATTAAAATTGATAAGCTAAGATTTATAAATAGAATAAGAAATTATAAAGATAATATTGTACTATCACTTATAAACAGTGGTAATCAAGTAATGAAAATTTTAAACAATTTAACATTAGAGGACATTCACCTCAACACTATAAAAAATAGAGAAATTATAAAATCAATTGAAACAAACTTTAGTTTTAAAAATAATACTTTATTTGTATCTACTTCAATAATATTTTGTATAATAATAATAATTTTAATTACCTTTTGTATGAAAAAGAAAAAATGTAAAAAATTAGAAATAGTTGAGAATCAATTCGAAAAATCGGACAATGATGTTCCTTTACAAATTTTCTGAGACAGAAAATCTTAAAGGGGGGAGGTGTTACATAACATTATGATCATACAAAAAGCAAATGCATGGTAATCATGAGCAAAGCACATGATTACAATACACTTGCAAATCGTAACATAAATCCCATTCCTTAACATACATTAAATCATACATAAATTACTTTTACTTTTAAACTAATAAAGTAACTTAAACAGAAAAAGCATAACTGTACTTTTGTTAACGCTAAATAAAAATTCTTCCCATAGAATAATTGAGCAAAAAGCATAATCATCTTTTTTTCCAATTACTTCTAAGCGTGTAATTTGATTCTCAAATATTTCTAAACTTTGCAATGCATGGCATTGCAACGTTTAAATTAAAAATAAAATAATTCATTGTAGTGTTAACTTTTGAGAAGAGAAGTTGTTATCTAAAATTTGTATTTGTTAATAGTTCACAATTGAAATTAATTGTGAGGTGATAATAATAAACTAATAATAAAAAAAAAATTAATTATTAGAATTTTTACTTGTTATAGTTCACAGTTGAAATTAATTGTGAATTAATAATTATAACAAATAATACTATATGTTCAGTATCAGACAATCTTATTACATAATTATTAATTGAACTTTTGTTTTCTTTCTTTCTTTATATAAAGGTACACAACACATCTTCTTTACCAAGAGTTACTTTTTTCTCGTTATCTATTACTCGCATATTCAAAACTACATTTTTTTAAACACAAAAAAAACTGGTTTACTTTTAAAGAATTTGTTTTTTTTTTTTTTCCAAACGAATCTTAATAAATTATAAATCTTTTATGTAATCAGAAAATTAAAAAGTAAAAAACTGGTTAGCACTTATTTTTTTTTTTTTTATTCCAAAAGATTAAAGATTGTTGACCTTTAAATTTTTTTATATTTTACTCTTCCAATTTTATAAAAACATATTTTTTTACTACTTTTTCATGTGCACCTATTACTTTAAACCAAGTAAACAAACTTGTTTATTAAGAGTTAACCTACTTTCGGGGTGGTTAACCTGGCCATTAATCAAAAATGTAGGTCAATATGTCAAACTATTGCTATCTCTTTCTGGCTCAGAATTCCCAGGACAAAGTGCCCCATTACCTACTGAAGCCGTTTAACAAAATTCCAAAAAAGCCCTATATTTAAATTGAAATAACATGAGTTTTTTCAGGTTTATTTTCAATCAAAAAACGGTATAAGAGAGCTGCTTTTATAGACTTAACAAAAATATGTCGATCAAATGTGTAGGGTTGCCATACGGTAATAAAATTTAGCATTATATAAAACTCAAATTTGCGAAATTTTTGGTCCCACAAATCTTTTAAACGGTTTAAGATAGGATCTTGAAATTTTAGGAGAAGTTAGATCCTCCAAAATTAGTAGGAGGCGGTTAACAAAATTTTTTGTCAAGCCCTCTTTTTAGAAGCTATAAGGGCTGGAAAATTGAAATTTTGCTATTTTTAAGCACCTGTAACTTGAATACCTGTCCAATTTTTTTTTTATTAATATACAAAATTTGAAGGTTCAACATAATATTTTAACAAATGTTGAAGGTTTTTCTTAAATTTAAAAGCGGTTCCTTAAATTGAAGAAAGTGTCTCTCAGTTTTACCCATTTTTGCTTAGATAGTATAATTCTATGTAAAATTCCAAATTTTTGTGGAATCCACAATTTAATTCCAGAACCTACAAAAATGGAGGGAGAGGGGCCGGGGGGTGGTTGGTCCTTGAGAATTTGGCAACCTTCCCAATTGAAGAGCTATTAGAATTTTAAAATAAAAAATTTACTGTTTTTATAAGTAGGAAGTAACTTAGTCACCAACGTATATATTTCCTTAATTAAACGTTATTATTGAAGCTTGAACATTATATTCCGATAAAATACTTAGTATGAAACTCTATATTATTTTGAAAATGTGCTTTTTTAAAAACCCATGGTTTTTTATCATCACTTGTTTTTAAAAAATATTATCAAAAATTTTTTTCAAATTTTACAGTTATTTTTAATTTTATTATAATATATATTATTTTATATTATTTTCTAAACATTAAGAAATTTTCTTTTTGTTTGTTAACACTATTAAAATTATTAATATAATTATTTAATTTATAAGAGAAGGATTCATATTACAGCTATACTTTTTTTAATGCTTAAGCCAAGACTATTTTTTCACCCAGTATTTGGTGATCTCATAAATAAAGTTAATTACTGATGTGATGAGAACTTCCTTCATTATTTCTTCAGTGTGTAAATTGATTTACTGTACTATAATTGATGAAAATTTACCTGAAAGCCATCCCATATTAATATGATGCTTTTATGTGCTTTAGGTTTTGTTAATTTTGTTCTCAGTGTATGGAAATGGTCTATATATTCTTTCCTTCAATCTTCTTGCTGGAACCTGTTTTCCTCCTTTTTTACGTCTTGGCTTGTTATTATGTTGCCTCGTTTTATATTCTGCTATACTTATCATTTTGGTAGTTTAAGAGTTTTTGATTTCTTCCTTCTTGTCTTCGATTCTTTTTGCAACATTTCTATATCCCTAGTAATTTTGTCGAAAAGATCGTTGAATGGCTGTCTTCAGTTTCATCTCCGTCTTCAGTTCCGTCACAACATTTTAGCGAAGTATCAAAATAAATGTTATAAAAAAATTAGCAGGGTCGCCATGTAATATGTATTGTGTTATTTTTTTTTGTTGTATAGTGCGTCATTAGTCCTTTGCCTTATATTACGATATATATGTGCGGCTAACTATTTTTATTCAGTCCACCCCTATTAACATAGACATAAGTCACCATATATTAATGCGGCATAACTATATTGTTAATTGGAGAACTTCGCCCTTCAGACTTTTGATCTATAATCAAATATTAGCGCTAGTCTGGGCGTACACTATCGAAATATGTGGTTCTTCTAAGAAACTAAGAAACTTCACATTCAAACTATTCAAACGATTCAAAATAAAATATTGTGAAATTTTGTCGCCGCTCCTTAGTACGTGAGTTATGTATAGTCTACTTGCACATTCCAAAATAAATATTGTATACGCTAACTCAGCACTTTCCATTATTCAAACTGATAACAAATGTTCCTATCAAACAAGTGATGGAAAAAGGGTTTTTAGAAAGCACATTTCCAAAATTATATAGGGTTTCTTACTAAATATTTAATCATTTATTTTTATAAAAATATATATTAAAATAAATGATAAAATTAAAATTTAGTTAATTCATTAATTTATTAATTATGATTAATAGCTACGATAACTCAACAAGTAATAACGCTACCTTCATGAATTTGTGCTGTAGGTTACTAGTAATGAAACTACGCCGGGGAATGCGTACGGTCGAGATTGAACCATGGGTTCGAATCCAAGAACTTTTTGATGCCTTTTCTTATTTGCTTAGTGTCCTTGAAATTTTGAACCAAATGGAGTATTGGGTCGAGGACCATCCCAAAATCAATACTTAGAACAAGTGCGAAATATAATGTTGGAGTTTTAATATTAACGTTTAATTTTGGAAAAACATACACTGATGAATAAGTTACTGTTTTATAAAAACATGAAAGTTTGAATTTTGAAGACCTAGTAGACCTTCAATGGAGGAAATCAATTGAGAATTTCACAAAAATTTGGAGTTTTAGCTAGAACTTTTTTATCTAAGCAAAAATGGTTAAAACTAAGAGATTATTTATTCAATTTAAAGAAATCCTTTCAAATTTAAGAAAACCCTTAACATATGTTGAAATATAATGCTGAAGCCTCAAATTTTGTATATTTGTAATAACAAACTTGAACAGGTATTCAAGTTACAGGTGTATAAAAATAAAAAAATTTCAATTAACGAGCCCTTATAGCTTCTAAACAGAGGACGTGACAAACAAATTTTATTAACCGACTTTTGTTAACCGATATCAAAAATATGTGTTTTTATTTGGAAAATGCGCCTTCTTTAAAAACCCTCTAAAAATTGTCATTGACAGAATTACTCCTACCATTAATGTTAAACTTAATAAACAACAACATGGTTACAGAAAAGATCATTCTAACCCAACTAACATTATCCTAAATACTGAACCAAATGGAGAAAGGATACCAAGTTGAAACAAGTTACACAGCTTCTAGTAAAGCTTTCGATCGTGTAGATTATTGCGCATTTAATAAATTGGAACTCAATATACAGAAATGTAAGGTTATCAGCTTTACCCGAAAACGTTACTTGTTAGTATATGACTATAAAATAGATAATTTTAGTCTTGAAGAGATTTCTAGCATTACTGTTTTAGGAATTATTCTTAATTAAAATAATAACCTTAATTATAATCCCCAGTATGACCAATTAGATTCTAAGGGTAATAAAATGTTATGTCTCATTAAGAGAAGATCTAAAGAACTTTTTGACTTAGCTTTGACAAAATCCCTCTATTGTTCCCTTGGTCGATCTATTTTAGAATACGGTAGCATAATATGGGATCCAGCGTTTCAAGTTCACTACGATATAATTGAATCAGTTCAAAAGAAAGTTATTTGCATTCGTTAATTTTGTTAATCTTCCCAATTGCAATACAAGACTAAAGACATTAAACTTGCTTTCTGTATCTTCACAAAGAAAACTTTTGTCATCATGTTTTGCTCTTGATATAATAAATAAAAGGATTTCTACTCAATATCTTAATAATAAGTTTAGGCTTAACTGTACTACTCGGCAAACTAGAAATAAAAAATTTTAAATGTATTATTAACTCTGCAAAATGAGTATAGAAAAAATTAACCCATCAACAGATATTACACTACTTTCAACAAAATTAGTCATCTTTATTAAACATCCATCTCTAAAACTACTTTTAAGCTCACTTTACCAAAACAAGACGCAAACCACTATTCCAATTCATTCAAAATTTACGGACATAAAGCAAAGAAGAAAAAACCACTATTCCATTTCTTTCAAAATTTTACGTTACCCAAAGCCAAAAAAAAGAAAAAAACGCTTGTGCACCAAATTTTATGTTTCTTTACTTTGGTTTTAAAATTCATAGGTGTGTGGTATAAAAAATCACGATAACTCAACAAGTAATAACGCTACCTTCATGAATTTGTGCTGTAGGTTACTAGTAATGAAACTACGCCGGGGAATGCGTACGGTCGAGATTGAACCATGGGTTCGAATCCAAGAACTTTTTGATGCCTTTTCTTATTTGCTTAGTGTCCTTGAAATTTTGAACCAAATGGAGTATTGGGTCGAGGACCATCCTCACAGTTCCGAACACCTTAAAGCATATCAGCCAAATTAATAGTAGTCAATTTCCAACTACCCGAACAGACATACAACCCCAAATAATAACAGAAGTCCGAATTTTTGTAGTGCTTTTAAGATAATCAGCGTGGAATGCTTTGTCTTTTGTTTTTCAAAGACGTGGTCGCGTATCAGTAGGAGATAAATAAAAACGAGAATCATCACTCTATATTACACTATCCCATTGTCGAAGAGTTCAGCTTTAATGCTCTCTAGACCATTTTAAACGCTTTTGTATAGAAAGCCGTTAAAAAGACTTTTTCTTTAACCTAAAAAGTAACAATTTAAGTTAGGTAAATATAGAATAATTTGAAAACAAATTTTATTTTGTATAAAATACTCACGTTACCTATAAAATTTATATCCCAATATTTTTAATTCTCTGATGCAAGTAAATATACCCGTATGACTATATAGTCAAAGGGTATAATAAATTTGCCATTACGTTTGGGACGCAGCGAAGGAGGGGGGTAGATATAGCCCCAAGTGTATGGATCGGATCCACCACGATAACTCAAAAACTAAAGGAGCTAGGATCTTGAAATTTTCGCAAATTCGTTTTTTTGTAATAGCCGTCATCGCTATTTAAATCCAGTCATTTAGGTCCATGGTTTCGGGTAGCTGACATACAACTTCTTTTTTTATATAAGTATTCATCATCATCATCAACTGGCGTTACAGCTCGGGGTGAGCTTGAGCCTCTTGCACAACTAGTCTCCAGATATTTCTGTCTCTTGCTTTTATCTTCCAGTTTTGTACATTTAGTGTTAGCAAATCCTTTTCTACACTGTCCAGCCATCTCAGACGAGGTCTTCCCTGTGGTCGATTTATAAGTGGGCGATACTGAAGTATTTGTTTCTGGGGCCGTGTTTCTTCCATCCTCATTATATGTCCAGCCCACCGAATGCGTTGCGCTTTGTAGAACCTGACTACATCTTTCCCCTCGATTATACGGTCCAGCTCTTCATTTGACCTTTGAAAATATTCCCCGTCCTCTGTTATTCTAGGCCCGTAGATTTTTCTTAATATTTTGCGTTCAAATACTCGCAAACTTTTCTCTTCAGTGACCGTAGGGGTCCAAGCTTCACAACCGTAAGTAAGTACTGGTCGTACGGTTGCTTTGTATATACTGAGCTTGGATTTTCTGGTGAGTAATCTAGATTTAAATAATTTGAGATGCGCGTAGTAGCATTTGTTTGCAGCCACTAATCTGTCAGTTATACAATCTTGCATACTGTTGTCATTCTTTATTATCACACCCAAATACTTAAAACTTGCAGTACCTTGAAATTGGTAATCCCCGATGGTAATGCTTTCGGGTTGTCTTCTGCTTTCTCTTCTTGATACCTTCAGATATTGTGTTTTTGGTTGGTTTATTCGCAGTCCAATAGCTTTTGCAGCTCCTTCTATGGATGTGAACATGCGCATCATATCGTTCTTGTTTTTTGATATTATTACTATATCATCAGCATACGCATAAAACAATTCTGATCTGCAGAATATGTGACCTCCTCTATATAGATCTCTGACCGCATGATGTAGCATCAAGTTGAAGATTGTTGTCGATAGTGTATCTCCCTGTCTTACTCCTGATTTAATTCTAAAAGACTCGGATATATTTCGCTGTAATAAGACCTTACCCATGGTATTGTTTAGTGTCATCATGGTGAGATTTATTAGTTTCGTCGGTATACCCAAGTTATGCAAAGAGTTTGGAATTTTGCTTCTTTCAATGCAGTCGAACGCCTGTTTAAAATCCAAAAACAGTAGGTGTAAATCTGTGTTGAATTCATAGCATTTATCTATCGTTTGCTTTAGTAGGAACACTTGATCAGTTGTTGACCGGTTTGGTCTAAATCCACACTGATATTCATCCAATATTAGCTCAGCTTTTTCCTTTAATTTTTTCGAGAGAATAATTGAAAGCACCTTGTAGCATACATTCAGTAATGTAATTCCGCGGTAGTTCTCACAATTCAGTTTGTCACCTTTTTTATGGATGGGTACTATTAAGCCCGTAAGCCATCCTGTTGGCATACATTCCTCCTGCCATATTTGTTCCATCAGCTGGTGCAGCGTTAGAATGTTTTCCTCACCAATTTTTTTTATCAATTCGGCTGTTATTCCATCTTCGCCGGGGGCTTTATAGTTTTTAAGATTTTGTATGGCGTCTTTTACTTCATCTAACGATGGAGCTTCAATTAAGTAACGTTGTTGCTCAGTTTGCTCACTGATGTTTCTTGGTGTTACAATATTGCTTGTATCCCCTTCCTGCGTATTAAGTAGCTCTGAAAAGTATTCTCTCCAACGAGTGACTATTGATTCTTCTTCTGCAAGGGTGGCGCCGGTTTTATCTTTGCAGTTTATTAGTTTCGGTTGGAAGCCGTTTTTTTGCTGTTTAATGCCGTTAAAGAATTTCCTCATATCATTTCGATGAAAGTTCTCAGCTATGCTCTCCACTTTAGCTTTAAGGTGTAATTTTTTCTTCCTTCTGCAGAGTTTTGTGGCTTCTTTTCTTAATTCAATGTAAGCATTTCTATTACTCCTAGTGTTTCTTTCTAGACATTTTTGCCTTGCGTTATTCTTTCTTTCAATCGCTCTTTTACAATCTTCGTCAAACCATTCCGCATTTCTAGCAACTTGCTTTTGACCAATACATTCGGTTGCTGCTTGTGTTATTGCCTTTTCTAAAATTTGCCAATTGCTCTCAATACTGTTCGTCGTTTGTTCTGCCTGGCTTTCTCTTATTACTGATGCGATTTTGCGTTGGTATGCCGCTAGATTTCCTATGTCTTTTAATTTTTCATCGTTCCACTTTATTCTTTTTAATCCTCGGTTTTTTGCAACGTTGGAGATCCTCTGGCGTAGGATTGTTTTAACCAGATAATGATCGCTATCGACATTTGCCCCTCTGCATGTATGCGAGTCAATTATATAAGTATTACTCTGTACCTATTACAGCTACGTGTCTGAAATTTTGGCAAAAGTGGTTTAGTTTTATGGCCAAAGTTTCTGTAAAATTTGGTTGGTCTACTGCAGTGTAATGTTAGTGTAATGGCCAAAGTTCCTGCAAAATTTAATTGGTCTACTGCAAAGGTTTCGAGTAGCTCCCATACAACTTCTTAGTTTTACGGGCATGTGGCCGGCCAGAACTGTTTTGTCCAGTAAATTTATATAAATTTATAATATTTCTAATTGTGGACAATGAAATTTTACCCTTTTCTCCAATTTAGCACTAGGTTATCACGCGCATTTACCATTGCGTGCAATATGTGGCCTGCCAGAACTTTTTTGTCCAGGAAATTTATATTAATTTATAATATTTCTAATTGTGGACAATGAAATTTTACCCTTTTCTCCAATTTAGCACTAGGTTATCACGCGCATTTACCATTGCGTACAATATGTGGGCGGGCAGAACGTATTTTTAATAATTTGTCCAGTAAATTTATATAAATTTATAATATTTCTAATTATGGGCAATGAATTTTACTCTTTTCTTCAATTATGTATGCAGGAAGTCAATCTTTGTGAAATTTAATAATTAAATTTTTAAAATCATTTGAAATTTTTTTACCACGTGACATTATTACTACTAAGTAATACAAACTATACTGAATCGATTTAAAATTTCAAAATATTCTTAAGGTATACGAAATATTTATATTATTGAATAGATAACGGGTAATAACAGATGTTTTCGAAATTCTTTGATGCAGTTTATCAGTGCAATCCAACATTTCTCAGTGCAATCAGTGCAGTTTATTAGTGCAATCCAACATTTATGCAACAAAACAAAAATAGGCCAATTTGTATGCAACAATCGCAATATTAAAATTTATATTTCATTTGCCGGATAGCCAAATTATCTTCAATTCCTAAATTATTTGAGTTAATAATAACGCATTCAATTTACAAGCACTGTAGAAATCTTTTAATAGATAACCAAAATGGCTCTTTAAAACAAAAATCTGCTGTGACCAATTTAGTTGAAACCACATCTCTTATCCTTAATAACATGGACGGAGGATTTCAAACAGATGTTGTTTATACTGATTCTAGTATTTGATTTATTGCCACATAATATTTTTTACGAAAACTCGAAAAATATCGCTTTACACAATTCTTCCTTAAGTAGATACATTCTTATTTATGTGATCGCTCCTTTAGTGTTATATTTAAAAATGTAATTTCAGAACCTTTCATGGAAAATTCGGGAGCCCCACAACGTAGCCACCTTGGTCCTCTACTTTTAAACTTATCTGTAAATGATGGTTCTTCTATCATTTCAAATTGCCAGCTCTAAGTTTACGCAGATGATATGAAACTTTTTAAAAAGATTACATCTTACAATGACGCCATTCTTATGCAGAATGATCTTCAAAACTTTAATAATTGGTGCGTTAATAACTGTTTACAACTTAATGTAAATAAATGCCCATTGATATCTTATATACGCCGATCTAGTCCTATTTGTTTCAATTATAACTTAGATGGTAATAGTTTACTTAAAGTTATCTCGATTAAGGACCTTTGAGTGTATTTTGATTCCCAACTTAGCTTTAAAACTCATTATAACAATATTATAAATAAAGCTAATTCATTGTTGCGATTTTTTAAACGTTCTGCAAAGGAATTGTCAGATTCTTACGTTCTTAAATCATTGTACACTTGTCTTGTAAGAGTAAACCTTGAATATGCTAGTCAAGTTTGGTCTCGTAAGGTTGTATTTGTCATACAATGCAATCTTATTCAAAAACTGTCCGATGTTTCAATCCCCGTAGTTATGTCAAATATAATGTGGTCCCATACTAATACAAACAAACAAAAAAAATACAAAAAGAACAACTTAACAAATCTTCTTAAAATCTAAAACTTTTAATGACAAACAGAACATAAGAAAAAAGAGAATATAAGATTGGTGAAGACACGTAAGACATTGTGAAAAGAAAAACCAAAAGTAAAAAAAAGCAAAAACAAACCACTGTCTAATGGAATTTAAAAATACACAAAAAAAATAAAAGATATTTTCTTTTGGGTAACTGTAGTATAATGGTTTACCTTCGGTAGGTTGTTGGGTGGAATTGGTAGATAAAAAGAAAATTTAAATCTTTTTTTGAAAAGGTCCATTTGTTCTAGTTTGTTTATTCGTTCGTTATAAATTCGAAAAACGTTGCGTACATTGTACTAAAAATTTAACGCTTTTAATTCGTTTTCGGCTAATTAAATCGTAATTAAAAGTATTATACCGAAACAAATCATTATTAGAACATGTTTAAAAGAATAAGAAATAAAGGAATATTGTCTTTTTATTGGAATATATATATATATATATACAAGATGGAAAGTAGAACCGTTTTATATGGTGCACATTGATAGGATTGATGCAATACAAAAAAATTTTCTTATATTTGCTTTACGACACTTGCTATGGTCGAATCCCATTATCTTACCACCATATGAACAAAGGCTAAAATTAATTGACTTGTGTACTTTAAATTTTCGACGACGGTTTGTGATGTTATTTTTATTACAGAAATGGGTAAGGGTAACGTTAAATCTACTTTAATTTCTAATAAAATTATTATTAGAAATCTTCAACGCCTTCGCTCTTGCAATTTATTTAAAACAAATAATCATAGGACTAATTAATGCAAATTTGAACCTATTAATAGAATGCTTATTATAGGTGAAAAACACAAACTTAATATTGACTTTACACTTTCAAAACATTCCCAAAAACAAAAATTATATAATCGCTATATAACCGCTACTGTAAAGCTCATAATTTTTAATTTTAATTTTTATATTGGAAAATGTAATTTTTTTTATATTTATTTTAAGTTTTAATTGTTACTTGTAAGCTATTTTGAAAACTGTTCGTGTTAAGCAGTATAAATAAGTAAGTAAATATTTTAATCAGTTAATTAATGAAATAATGTTTGTTGTTATTAAAAACAGAAGTATTGGCTTTTGGTCCAATTGAGGCCAAACGAGCATAATTTCGAAAGCAAAGAAGAAAGAATTATCAAATTTTGGACACAGGTAAAACATCAAATTTGATACACAAGGATTCTTTCCTATTTCTGTTTTTATTTAACACTTTTATATTTTTAAGAGGTTAATTTTACAAAATATTTTTTTAATAAACGACTAATTTTTTTTTTTTTTTAATTTTTATTGGGTATATCATATATTTTATTGAACTATTACTATAGGTAAGAAATTGTGTCCGTATCTTAAATTGCGTTCAAAGATACTTGCTGCATGTATGTAAAATTTATTTTAAGATTTAAATGAATTATATGAAAAGTTCTATATTTGTCATTGTATCTTAGAAAACCATTTATTGCATATTTTGCATTTATAAGCTTTTCTAATAATAACATATATTAAGAATTTAAATTAATTTCAAATTTGAAAAATTTGGATTATTAAGTTTTGTGATAAAAGCTAATCAAATTTCTCAATTTTGCAACTGAATATAAACGAATAAAACGTTTATATTAAGGTTTTTTGATTTTTATATTTTTAAATAGATATATTAGTAAGAATGTTGAATAGATAAAATAGTTAGAAAATATTTTTAGTTATATAAAGTTAATTTAGTAAGCTATGTCTTACGATCAAACTAATAAGAGCTTTTATGGTTTTAAAATGACTTATGGACTTCTCATTAAATTTGAACCAAATAGGTGTAGGGTATTTCATATTCAGTTTCACCGACTGACTGTTTTTTTTAATTTTATGCATTTTATAAATTCAAAATTATGTTTAATGCTTTTAAGTAATAATAAATTCTTAGTCATAACAATAATATATATACACATGTACGTACACAATTTGTATATCAAATTAATTTTTATCACATTTTGAAAAAAATATAAAAAAATACGATTTTAGTTTCTCTGTACGTCTGTCCGTCCGTCCGTCTGTCCGTCTACCCGTCTGCCAGTCTGTCAGTCTGTCCGGATGTTTACAAAAACATTTACACCGTTTGAAATAGAGAAAGCAAATTTTAACGTAGGTATTAAAAAATACAAAATCATGGAAGAACATTTATCTGCAGCCGCACACGTTAGAGAGCTACAGCACTTCAAAGCCGGAAAAAGCTCTTTATTAAGATTATTACAACAAAAGTTCTTGGAAACAGTAAAAGACAGTTGTTTTTGCTTTATAAATTTCTGAAAGGAAAAATGTATCGGGTGCCGTACGGTAGTACATTAACCGTTATGCGGAACTCAATTTTTGAAAATTTTTTGGCCCCATCTATCTTCTGGACAGTTTAAGTTAGAGACTTGAAATTGTGGGATATATTCGATTTTCAGAAATCAGTAGCTTAACAAAACTTTTTTGTCGCGTCCACTATTTAGAAGCTTTAAGGTGTTATGGTTATTTCTATTATTATTTTTATTATAACGTCTGATATACTGGTATAAATTTCTTGCTATGAAATAGTTGCTTCTAAAATACATAACGTTTTTTATTCCTGTGTTGCTATGTGTTTTTGAGGCTAATTGTATAGCCTCTGTTAAATTTTTAGATTACTTTATACCAATTTTGTTAAATCATTCTGTATTTTTGCTGTGGTTTCTTTTATTTATACCAATAATACTTTCTTTAAATTTTCTAAAGATGTTATTGGTTCTATTTTTTCGCTGTTGTAAGTTCAGTGTTGTAAGTAATTTTTTGTTCTCGTGTTCTTACTAGTTTAGTTTTTGGTTTAAAAAATGTAGTTATTTTTCATATCATTTTTATACCCTACACCTATAGAATAGGTAAAGGGGTATACTAACTTTGGTATGGTGTTTGTAACCACCTAAAGGAAGCGAGCTAGATATGGAAAAGGATATATATTTGTGATCAGCGTGATCTCCTAAGTCGATATAGCCATGTCCGTCCGTCCGCCCGTCCTTAGGCACGATAACTCAATAATGGAGCTATCTTGATGAAATTTTAACTGTAGGCTACTAGAACTGAAAGTACGGCGGGGATTACCAATGGGCGAAATCGGCCTATGGGTTCGGATTCTGGACCTTTTAATCGGTCCAAGGGCTAACGAACATATATAAAAAATCACGATAACTCAACAACTAATGGCACTATCTTTATAAAATTTGTGTTGTAGGATACTACGGCGGTGATTTCATACGGAGGGGAATGGACAATTGGTTCGAAACTTTGAACTTTTTGATCGAAATTAGGCCAAACAAGCATAATTCCAAAACCAATTAAGATAAAACCTCCAAACTTGGTATTAGGGTGTCTCTTTCTATTTCCTAAGTGTACTTGAAATTTAGGACCAATTGGAGTAATGGGTTGAAGACCAGCCACACATTTCCGAAGACCTTAAAGCATATTTTCGAAATTAATAAAGATATTAACTTCAAACAAATTTAGAAGTTTCAAATTTGGCACATGGGTGCTCTTTACTATTTCCTGTGCGGTTCCACTATTTTTGGATCAATCAGAGTGGTGGTTCAGTACCCTTCTTAGACCCCCCAAGTTTTAAAAGCTTATCATCGAAATTAATGAAAATAGTAACTTAAAATTAAGATAGAACGTTCCAATTGTGTATAAGAGTTAACTAGTATTGAAAGTATGACGGGGACTGCATATGGGCAGAGTCGTACCATGGTTTCGGATTCTGGAACCTTTGAAAAGTTCAAGGGCTAAAGAACATATATCTTAAAAACAGCATAACTCAAAAAATAATGCCGCTATTTTGATGAAATTTAAACTCTAGGTTACTAGTAATGATAGTACCATGGGCATTGGTTCTGGTCGAGTTCGGACAATGAGTTCGGATTCTAGAAACTTTTGATCGATCTGAGGCCAAACGAGCATAATTACAAAGCCAAAGAATATATTTCCTATTTCCTATGTGTTTCCGAAATTTAGACTTAGTTGTAGTCGTGGTTCAGGCGCCTCCTAAGAAATCCTAAAATTAAAAAGCTTATCTTAGAAATTCATGAAAATAGAAATCTTAAATTTGATACACGAGGGTTCTTTCCTATTTCCGTTTTTATTTAACACATTT
Source organism: Dolichopus griseipennis (assembly GCA_963082915.1). Lineage (NCBI taxonomy): Eukaryota > Metazoa > Arthropoda > Insecta > Diptera > Dolichopodidae > Dolichopus > Dolichopus griseipennis. The sequence goes on from OY720441.1 coordinate 138,852,907, forward strand.
ATTTTTTTAAAAGGCTAAGAATTTTACCATAGAACATATTTAGTATAATATTTTATAAATTAAAAACCATAGGTGATATATAATTAAGACATCGTGTACAATACTTAAGCTATATTCAAAGGTACTTGCTGCATTTATGTAAAATTTATTGTTATATTTAAATGAACTATATGAAAAGTTCTTAATTTGTAATTATATTTTAGAAATACATTTATTGCATATTTTGCGTTTATAAACTTTTCTAATAGGTACATAAACTATCAATTTAAAATAATTGCAATATTGAAAAATTTTAATTATCAAATATATTATGCTTGGATTAGGTTTTTATCACAAAATTTAATAATTCAAATTTTTTCACTTTAGTAATTGAATTTAAATAAATATATTTTAATTTATTTCAAGTTTTTTTGTTTTTTAATATTTTTAAATAGATAAATTAGTGAGAATTTGTAAATAAATTAGAAAAGTAATTAGAAAATGTTTTTAGTATTATAAAGTTAATTTCGTTAGCTACGTCTTACGATCAAACTAATAACAACTTTTATGGTTTTAAAATGACTTATGGACTTCCCATTTAATTTGATCCAAATAGGTGTAGGGTATTTCTAAGTCGGTTGCACCGACTGACTGTTTCTTTACTTGTTTTAATTTTAAATGGTTTCTAGCTGTATGTCACCTTTAACTGTTTATAACTTTCTTTGTTTTTTTAATTTTAATGTCCATTCAATTAAGAAATAAAACAATTTCTTTTCAGGTATAATTTGTTTAAAAAAATATTATCAAAAATTTGTTTCAAATTTTACAGTTATTTTTAATTTTATTCTTATATTATTTTCTAAACATTAAGAAATTTTCTTTTTGTTTGTTAACACTATTAAAATTATTAATATAATTATTTAATTTATAAGAGAAGGATTCATATTACAGCTATACTTTTTTTAATGCTTAAGCCAAGACTATTTTTTCACCCAGTATTTGGTGATCTCATAAATAAAGTTAATTACTGATGTGATGAGAACTTCCTCCATTATTTCTTCAGTGTGTAAATTGATTTGCTGTACTATAATTGATGATAATTTATCTGAAAGCCACCCCATATTAATATGATGCTTTTATGTATTTTAGGTTTTTTTAATTTTGTTCTCAGTGTATGCAAATTATCTATATATTCTTTCCTTCAATCTTCCTACTGGAACATTTTTTCCTCCTTTTTTACGTCTTGGCTTGTTATTGTATTGCCTCGTTTTATATTCTGCTATACTTATCGTTTTGGTAATTTAAGAGTTTTTGATTTCTTCTTTCTTGTCTTCGATTCTTTTTGCAATATTTCTATATCCCGAGTAATTTTGTCGAAAGGATCGTTGAATGGCTGGTCCGTCTTCAGTTCCGTCACAACATTTTAGTGAAGTATCCAAATAAATGTTATAAAAAAATTAGCAGGGTCGCCATGTAATATGTATTGTGTTATTTTCTTTTTTGTTGTATAGTGCGTCATTAGTCCTATTATTACGATATATATGTGATACATATATATATAGTTAGATTAATTTCTGAGAAGATAAGTTCTCCCAATTTCAAAACCCTAGTTTGAACCTTTTAGATGATATGTGGGGCCAAAAATTTAGCAAAAATTGAGTTTTGCATAATGTTAATTTTAGTACCGTATGGCAAACGTATAACTTTTAGCTTTGTATTTTTGTAAAGCCTATAGAAGCAGCTCTCTTTTACCGTTTTTAGATTGAAAGTTCACATAGCAGAACTCTTGTTATACCCTATTAAATACAGGGCTTTTTTGGAATTTTCGGGGGCTGTAGCTTTGTCAACCTTCAAAATTAGGAAAAACCTTTGACACATGTTGAAACATAATTAAAGAGCTTTCAATTTTGTTTGTCACTAAAAAAAAATCAGTTGTTTAAAAATAGCAAAATTTCAATTTTCGAGCTCTTATAGTTCCTAAACAGGGGGCTTGACAAAAAAATTTTGTTAACCGACTCCCCCTAATTTCTGAGGATCTAACTCCCAATTTCAAAACCTTAGCTTGAACCGTTCAGAAGATATGTTGTTCCAAAAATTTTGCAAAAATTGAGTTTTGCGTAATGTTAAATTTTAGTTCCGTATGGCAACCCTAAACATTTGCCTTTTAAAAATTTATAAAGCTTATAAAACCAGCTATTTGGATAAGAAAAAATATTTTTGAGAATTATTAAAAGTTTACTTAACAAAAATTTTGGGAAATTTCTCCATTGAATTTTAGCACTTAAAACTTTAAACATTCATGTTTCTATAAATCATAACTTATTTACCAACCAGGTAGAAAGCTTGTCATACGAAAGGTGCAAGTGTAAAAACCAATTTTTTTTAATTCCGAATCAGTAGGAATAATTAAGTACCCTAAACGAAAAAAATAATGTTTAATGAATTTATTCGCATTTGTAAAACAAATATTTAAATAAAACCTGATCTCAATCAAACCCTACAACCTAACAATTATTAATTAGATTTCGTTATCCTCGCCCGAACCATTTTACCGCTTGGTTAATTATATTTTACTTGCTAAGTGTTTATTTTGACAGAAAGTCACGTATATTAGCATCAGTTTCTAGCCTTTTATTATACATAAATTAGATTCGAAGGAAAATAAATATAATATAACTCAACATTTAAGTTAACATTTAAATAAAATTTATTTTTTTTTGGTTAAGTTTATTATATATTAGCAAAAAAATTAATGTTAGAAATAATTTTTAAACATTTTGATTTCTTTTTGTAGCACATTTTCAAAAATTTTTGTAAAAATTCATCTATATAGCTTCACTCTGTCTGTCCGTATGTTTACAAAATTTTTATATCGTTTGAAATAGAGTAAAGATATTTTAGCCACGGATAGGTATTCAAAGAAGAAGAACTTTTTTCTGTATCCCCACCTGTCACGAGGTTACAGTCCCCCAAAGTTAAAAAAATCCTCTTTTAGCACTTAATGGAAATTTCAAGACCATAGCTTAAACCGAATTAGCTCTCTTTTACCATTTTTAGATTGAAAACACTTAACAGAACTTTTGTTATACTAATTTATATATAGGGCTTTTTTGAAATTTTCGGGGCTGTAGCTTCATCCCCCTTCAAAGTTAAAAAAAAAACCTTTGATATATGTTGTTACATACTTAAAGAGCTTTCAATTTTGTATATTACTAAGAAAAATTTTAAACTGGTATTCAAGTTACAGGTGTTTAAAATAGCATATATGAACTCCTCCAAAATTTGGAATTTTACCTAGAATTTTATTATCTAAGCAAAAATGGTTAAAACTAAGAGACAATTTCTGCAATTTAAAGAACCCCTTTCAAATTTAAGAAAAACCTTTAACATATGTTGGAATATAATACTGCAGCTTCAAATTTTGTATATTTGTAAAAAAAAATTTGAACAGTTATTAAAGTTACAGGTGTTTAAAAATAACAAAATTTCAATTTCCGAGCCCTTATATCTCCTAAATAGGGACTTGACAAAAAAATTTTGTTAACCGACTCCTACTAATTTATAACGATCTAATATTTCCCAAAATTTGAAGAAGCTAGCTTGGGCCGTTTGGTAAATGAGTGGTGTGGATAATATCTACCCATAGTTAAAATTTCTTCTTTCTGTTTGTAAAGGTGTAAAAGTTTTTGTAAACATATGGACATACAAAATCTTTTGAAGTTTTCTAAAAATTTTATTTGCTTAAACGATTAAATTGATTTTATTGAAAATTTTGTAACAGCATTCTATATATAAAAGCCCACCGGGTTAATTAGGTTTTGATGTTTTTACGCGTTTTACGCAAGGATTCACTGAAATTTTCAAATATTTGGTATTAACGCAAGTTATCCTTTACTCCAAAAGCTCACTTAATTAATAAGGATAAATTTTTGCTCTCCTCAAATAGTGCAAAAGCTAAATGAAATGATATTAATAATAATAAAAATAAAGCTAATAAACAATCCGAATAATAATATCCTTAAATTTAAATAACATAACATTTTCCATATCTATATTTTATCGTAAGTATTCGCTTTTTATCTACTTTACATTTGTTGTTCTTTAAAAAAAGATTTTAGTGTCACATTGCAGTTTTTTTTTTTCTAATAATAAGTAAAAAACAAAAATTTCAATTTCGCATATATTATGCATAAATATAAAAAATCATAAAAAACGAAAACGAAAAGTTGAAAAGCAGCCCTTTAAACCTCTTCCAGTACATCGACCATATTTTATTCAGACGTTGGCCATTCAAGTTAACTACTATTGACATATTCTAATGTTCATATAAAATAAGAAGTTGTATGGCAGCAAATCGAACGCAGTGCACTAGGCCAATTAAATTTTGAACAAACTGTGGCTAAACTATTTTTGGGAAAATTTCACACACCCTGCTTAATAACGTACAGAGTAACTCTCTTCTAAATAAAAAAGTTCTACGGCAACTACTCGAAACTACTACAGTAAACCAACCAAATGTTTACCCGTGGAGCTAACTGACTGAATTGCAATAGCTATGACAGCTCTTTCATTAAAAGGAATTTGTGAAAATTTCAGAATCCTAGCTGCAAAAACCTTTATATACAAATTATCATGATAACTGACTAAGTAAGAAGCCGCTACGCTATAAAAAACAAAAGTTTTTTACACAGATAATATAAAATATAAATTTAAATTTTAGAAAATTTCGGGCAACGCCGGGTAAATAATGAAAATTACTAGTAAATAATGAAAATTAAAAAATTTCAAAGTTAACATTTCCAATTTATACGGTTGATTTACTAAGTTAAAATTTATTGTATCAGACATTTTAGTTTAATAAAAGCTTCAGTTGTATATTCATTTAGAGAAATTATCACTAACTGATTAAGTCATCATTTACTGGTGTCAGTAGGTTAGAATATGAGAAAAAAAATATTAATTAAAATACAAATGTTAAATTAAAATAAGACTGTTAGCTAAATTAACAATTTCCATTAACAATTTTAAAATATTAAATTAAAAATGTTAAGCAACAAAATTAAATTTGATACCTACTTGTAAAGAAAAAGAATAAAAAATAAAACAAAAAAAGTTTTTTTATGGTAGATTGCGCAAAGCAAACCTTAAAAATCTCTTTTGCACTGATTCAATACGAGAAATATTAATATCACGATACGGTGACCAAACTTCACTTGAATTTTTAAGGATTGGTCTAATGTAGGTAATTAAGAGATGTTTCGTGATATATCATATACACCAAATAAATGTAGGGTATTTCTAAGTCGGTTGCACCGACTGACTGTTTCTTTACTTGTTTAACTGAAATAAAGTCAACAATTACTTTGATTGGTTGAATGTTTTGAAATACAAATAGAACAGTTCCAAATTTTGACGTTTTATAAAATTGCAAATCCACTCTATCATATGTTTTTGTTATGTAAGGCTAATAACGGCTGTCAATATTTTTAGTACAATTTTTATAAAATTTACTTATATTTAGTACGATTTTAGTCTTTTACAAAAAAAAATATATCATCAATTAATTTATTATACCCGTATAACTGTAGGTCAAAGGGTATAATAAATTTGCCATTTCGTTTGTGACGCAGAGAAATAGGGGTGCTAGATATAGACTCTGATCCGATCCATACACTTGAGTCTATATCTACCCCCACTCCCCCCTGCAAAAAACAAATTTGCGAAAAAAGCCACTCTTAATTCGTCTTCAACAGATAGAAACCTTACTCGCTTTTTACACTTTATTTCGTTGAGTGCAGAAAAAGCTAATTCACACAAATAAGAAGTGGGAAATGGCAGTAAGATCCCTAGAGTTTTTGATAAATCTGGTTATTCTGTTTATATACTTATCCAAAAGTTATTTAATTCATCGGTATTGAATTTAATTTTTAATGTTCGATAATTTTGCTTTTCGTAAAATTCATCTTCCTCTTCAAATTCTAGGTGGGTCTATATCCTTCCGTAGGCACGATAACTCAAAAACTAATGGAGCTTTCTTAATGAAATTTTAACTGTAGGTTATTAGGACTTAAAGTACGGCGGGGATTGCATATGGGCGAAATCGTCCCATGGGTTCGGATTCTGGACCTTTGATCGTTCTACCTTCAAGAAAATTGTGCTGTAGGTTACTAATAATGATACTACCTTCATAAAAATTGTGCTGTAGATTACTAATAATGGGACTATGGTGGGGATTGCGTGCGGTCAAGATCGGACCATAGGTTCTGAACCTAGAACTTTTTGATCGAATTTAGATCAAACAAGCATAATTCCGAAACCATTGAAGAAAGAACCTTCATTTGGTATCAGTGTGTCGCTTCCTATGTCCTTAGAGTCCTGATATTTAGGACCAATTGGAGTATTGGGTCGGGGACAATCCACAAAGTTCTGATGATCTTAACGCATATCATTAAAATTAATAAAAAAGTAGCTTAAAATTAAGGTAGAACGTTCCAACTGTGTACATTGGGTCACTAGTATTTAAAGAATGTCGCAGACTGCATAAATTCGAAATCCAACCGCGGGTTCAGATCCTGGAACTTTTTCATCGAATTTAGGCCAAACGAGCATGATTTCGAATCCTAACTAATCTAAAATCCTAACTAATGTTTTTAAAAATAAAATCCATTGAATAGCCATAAAACCATAAAAGCTCACTTTATCACAAATAATTATTTTAAATTTTAAAATAAAAATTGTATTAATAAACGGCTGGTTAATGGACCTCAAAAGGCTGGTGTTGGAAACCAAAGGAAAGGTTAAAATTACTGTTTTGCTAAAATCACTTTTATAAATTTTAAAATTTAAAGTAATTTTTCACATATACACAGTTTAAAAGTTTCATTTGCTTTTAACTTTTCTTTTGTATCGTGTTAAATAACTAATAAGAACATAAATCTTAGAAAATGTTTAAGAGGCAGGTACGGGACTCTCTTCCCTACGATTTTCTAAAGCGAATAAGAATGTAGAAAATGTTAATTAGATATGATGAAATAACGAAAGTTAATTCAAATACTTCTTATATAAAATTTCTTTAAGGACTTTAATGAGGATATTTCCATTAACAAAACGCTTATTGAGAAAATATAATTGAGAAAATATTAATAACAGGCTTACCAACTATGGCGGGTCGAGTCTTATGTATTCAAAACACAGGCTTAGTTTAGGAGTGATTGAAACAAATGTCTCGGTAAGAGATGTAAACGTGTAAGAGATGTGTCTGTCCATCCAAAAGGCAAGTGTGGCAACAGACGTGAGCTTATGGGGTTATCAACTAAATCTCATAAAACACTAACTGTTTAAAACATGTAAATATGAACAAACATGCGAATGGATATATTTCCCCAAGGGGAAATCATAGTAATATGGTGAATCTTCCTTTGACTTCTCCAGTCAATGTAAACTTGTATTTACATACTTGGCATCAGTAAAACTAAATGGAGGGGTTGTCGTGAAATTATTTCAGACCGTAATCTAACTCACATGCTGTACTCGGGCGATGATGAAGCAGAAACAGGAATTAGTCGGGGGGGAGTAGGAATGATGCCAAAATGCTGAAGCAAGACGCAATATTATCTCCGGGAAACCAATATCACGCAAATTGATGACTGCCAGATTCAAATCCAGGGTCCGAAATATAAGCATAATACAATGTAACTCTCCTACCGAAGAAGCAGAAGACTTACACTCTACCTTGGACAAAATATGATAACGCTCCTAGAACCGACATAAAGATTATATTGGGTGATATAAACGCGAAAGTCGGAACGGAAAACTCTGGTTTTGAACAAGTCAAACCAAGGCAAGGCATTGAGGTAAGAAACGACAGTGGTGAAAAGCTCGTGGATTTTTGCAATTCCCGACAGCTAGTCATTGGCGTTATGCTGTTTCCATATAAGCCATGTCATAAGATAACATGTGGGTCCCCAAATGGTCAAACTAAAAACCAATCAGACCATTTCATTGTCCAGCAGAAGTGAAGGAAATATTTTTGCGATGTTCGAAATAAGTGGAGCGCTGACGTAATTAGAATGCAGTTAAGAACAGCACCTGTCGAAAGACGAAATCAAGTGCCTGTTAGAAGATCACTATTCGATGTTGAGAACAATGGAAGATGGAAGAGAAGTAATAATCCGAATATCTCAGCAAAAAGCCCCATGGATCTGACAAATTTTGTGGGACAACATAGCCAGGAGTAAAAACCTAAAAAACAAAATAAACCGTGAATAGAATTCGCGGCTATTCGGTGAGCTTTGCTGCGAGTATAACACAGCACACAAAATCGCGCAAAGAAGTGTAAGACGAGACAGAAGGAAACAAAGCAAAGCCTTATATAAGATAACAAAAATTATTTCAAGTCGTTCAACAGAGCATCAAAATATTATCTAGCCTTATATAAGATAACAAAAATTATTTCAAGTCGTTCAACAGAGCATCAAAATATTATCTTGGATGGAAGGCTTCTGGATCAATATCAGATCATCAATCGATTCTTATTAGCATGAATCAAAAACCTTCGAAAGAAAATTCAACGAGTTATAAAACTGTGCTTGATTATGAAAATATAGGTAATAATAATTTTTGGACCAAACTTAACGATTTTCCAAGTATTAATGTTTTTATAAATTAATTAAGTCTTTTAATTACTAAGAACATTCAAACGATTCCCATAAAAACTAAGAATAAAAAAAAAGTTTGGATGACCGACGAAATTATAGCCGAAATCAAAATACGTGATTCCTTTCTAAAATATAAGAAGAAATATCGAATGATGCATACGTTAAACAGTTATATTGTGGTTATAAAAAAAAGTGGCAAAACTAGTTCTCCAAGCTAAGACCCAATATTGATCTAATGAAATATCGAAAAATCCAAATGATAGTAAGAAAATCTGGAACTTATATAAAAGAGTAATGTTCAATAAAGAATCATCTGCTAACTCTACTATCAAATGTCTTGAGTACAATAATTACAAAATAAACAACCAACAAGAAATTGTCGAAAAAATGAATGATTTTTTTGTCAATGTTATTTGTAATATAAATACATCGACAAATCCAATAGACTATGTTTTTTTGGATAATTTTCATAGAAACATATATTCTATCTTCGTTTTGATGCCTACAAGCACAGAAGAAGTTATTAATATAATCAATAACATGAATTCAGCTGCTTCAACGGGTTATGACAGCATTCCAACAAAATTCATAAAAAATTATAAAGATAAACTAACACCGGTTTTCGCCAAGTTTATAAACTTTTCTTTTCAAACTCATACTTTTCCACAATGTCTAAAGACAGCTATTATTACACCCATATTCAAAAAAGGAAATACAACGAATCCATCTAATTATCGTCCAATATCTGTTTTAAGTTCATCGTCCAAAATATTTGTAACGGTAATTAAGAATAGATTAAATATTTCTATGTCAAACAACTCGATTTTGCATCCGGATCAATATGGATTCGAAAAGAAATCAAATACAATAGCCTCATGCCTAAGTTTAACTGATTTCATTATAAAGAACATTGATGAGAAAAAATATGTCGCTTGTCTCTTTTTTGATCTGCAAAAGGCCTTCGACTGTGTAGATCACGAAATACTCCTCTACAAACTGTTTAAATTAAAGCTCGATAGACATCAAATACAATTTTTTAAATCTTACTTAAGCAATCGACAACAAAAAGTAAAAATTGGTAATTGCTCAAGCAATTTAAAAACTATTAGCAAAGGGGTACCACAAGGGTCAATTCTTGGGCCAGATCTTTTTAAGATCTATATAGACGACATAGCAAAACTTAGTCTAATAGGGTCCCTACAATTGTATGCAGATGATGCAGTGTTGAAATATGCGGCTGATAATGAAGTAGAACTAAAAAATTCGGTGGACCAGAACATCATCGTCTCCTACTAAATTTCAATAAAACTAAAATATTAATTTTCGGAAATAAAAACATTGAATATAATAATTTTTTGTATAATAACAAAAGAATCGAAGTCGTGAAAACTTTTAATTACCTAGGGTTAGTATTAGATAATAAACAAAATTGGTCTCATCACATAGATAGTCTTTCTAAAAATGCGCTTCTAATAATTAGGAAAATTACTATTATGGAATTGCAATAAAATAACTTATAAATTAACTGTTTTGTATGAAAATGATTAGGCCACATAGCTAACATTATGGTCTTAAAGGAAATAATTTTTATAATTAACATATGTAAATAATATTATTGTACAATAGTTTATGTTAAAAAATAAAAAAAAACAAGGGCTAATAAACATATATCTTAAAAACACCATAACTCAAAAAATAATGCCGCTATTTTGATGAAATTTAAACTCTAGGTTACTAGTAATGAAGTACCATGGGAATTGGTTCTGGTCGAGTTTGGTCAGAATGAGCTCAAATTCTAGAAGCTTTTGATCAATTTGAGGCCGAACGAGTATAATTTCGAAGCCGAAGAATATAATTTCCTATTTCCTATGTGTTCCTGAAATTTAGACTTAACTGTAGTGGTTCAGCTATGTTCAAAGGTACTTGCTGCATTTATGTAAAATTTATTTTTATATTTAAATGAATTATATGAAAAGGTCTAAATTTGTAATTGTATTTCTAGAAATACATTTATTGCCTATTTTGCGTTTATATGCTATTCTATTAGGTATATAAACTAACCATTTTAAATAATTGCAATTTTGAAAAATTTGGATTATTAAATATATTATGCTTTGATTAGCTTTTTATCACAAAATTTAATAATCAGAATTTTTTCATTTTGTAATTGAATTGGAATGAATATATTTTCATTTATTTCAAGTATATTTGTTTTTTAATATTTTTAAATAGATAAATTAGTAAGAATTTGTAATATTTTTTAAGAGATAGTGTAATTAGAAAATGCTTTAATGTAATTAAATGTTATCATAAGTTGGTTCAGTAAAAATTTGTGAACCTTCGCCATTGAAGGGCTGTTAGCAGGTAAAAATTGAAACTTTCCTGTTTTTATAAATCAGAAATTTATTCACCAGTGTATAATTTTCTAAAATAAAACGTTAATATGAAAGCTCCAACATTATATTTCGCAGTTATTAAGCGGCTTTCTTAAGTGCATTGGGATTATATTCTAAGTATTGATTTCAATATTATTCATAATTAATAATGAATTTATGAAATAACAATATTATAATATTATTAGATAAAATCCTCAGTATGAAACAGTAAATAATTTTGAAAATGTGCTTTTTAAAAAACCCTTGGTTTTTTTCATCACTTGTTTTTATTTGTTAACTATTTTTACTCAATAAAATAATCAAAAACTATTTATTAAAGTGGCGCAGTCTGTAGGATTGTACAAATATAAAAAGTACAATCCATTGATTCGAATACTACATAAAAATTTAATTAATATTAAAAAAAAAATAGTAAAACAAATAATGAAATATTCAAGCTAGGACTAGATGTAAAACATAAAACATTTAGTAGGTTCTGTCCAGTCTATCAAAAAAAATTAAATGGAAGAAAGCAAAAAATTGGGTACTAACAATTAAAGAAATGGGAAGAGGATGAAAATATATTGAATAATTGAGCAAAGGGTGTTCCAGAAATTGTTGTTAATATTTATGATAATAATAATAGTAATAATAATAATGAAAAAATTATTGAAGGCGTAGCAATAGTAAATAAGAATTAAATAGGTATTAAAGAAAACAACTATAATTATAATACCAATAATAATAATGTTGAAAATAATCAGATCAATTATAATGTTAGAATAAATAAATCCAATAATAATGAAAGAGATATTGAGGGTGAAGTAATTGTAAATAACATTGAAATAGGTATTAATTAAAATAATTATTATTATAATAGCAATAATAATAAGGAAAAAAAATATAGCAGCATACTTACTTATCTTCCAAAATTAAAATTTAAATTGATCATAATAAAAAAATTTTCAGTAATGATAAAATCATTAGTTCATCACTAAATTTTTTATACACTAACTGGAACAAAGGAGGGGGTACACTAAATCTAAACCCGAAAATAAGGATCTATATGAATATTTGATACCAATACAAGTTTGCTTTAGCACACCATAGGGTAAAACTTACAAAAAGAGCAATTGAAAGTGATGATAACGTATATACTATCCAGATTAAGTGATCACAGAATATATAGCAACGTAAGAATATACTTATCATATTTTTATGATCAATTGATATTTGTTATAATGGTATGACACAAACAAATATATAAGTACTAATCGATCAAGAAGGATTACCAACAGATTATAAAGAATTACATAAAAAAATTTATAAATATAATGAAAATATCGGAATCTCCCATTAGGTTTTATAAAGGATCTAAAAGCGTATAGAAGCCACATTGATAAAAAAATTAACTTCGATAAATTAAAAATGAATTCGAACTTATTTCATAATGTTTCGCGTTTGGCTTTATTTCGCATTCAAATGCGAAATAAAACCACATCGTTTTCTAAAATTGTACGAAATAAACACATATATAAATATTCTGGAAAAAGCGTAAAACCCTGCTTTTGAATCCAACTCTAAAACTCCTTCCTAACTTTTTAAATAACAAAGTTTGGAAAATTAAATTGCTTCTATTTTCACAAATAAAATTACATTTTTAAATGCGAAATAAAGCCATATGGCAAAAAGTAAACAAATTAAAAATAAAATTCCATGTACGTGCTATGTGAAAAAATGTAAGTACTGCAAAAATTACCATTTTACTACCAGAAAAAAGAATTGAAAAAAGTAATAAATTTGACAGTCATAATCATTCAACGCAGGAAGAATTTTTTGAGGAGTTAAAATTATTAAATCATATAAAAAATGATTGTGAAAATACCTCAAATGCTTTAAGTGACATCAATTCAATGAGTGGTATTAGAAAAGTTTTTGAAATTGCAGTTAAAATTTATATAAAAAGAAGATGCAAACACGTGGAGCAAGATCGCGACCGGGGACGGCCGACACGTCCGGGGCGTCCGCCGCAGTCGCGGCAATCTTTCGTCGCGGAATTTTATCACCGATTTTCACGTCACGCATCCCCATTTTACATATATAATAATTTACAATTTTTTATCGAATTTAATTCATTATGAAATAAGTTCGATAAAATTATTAAAATTAAAAAATGAAATAAGTTCGATTAAATTTGATTTTTTTTATCGAACTTATTTCATTTTTAATTTATCGAAGTTAATTCATTATGAAATAAGTTCGACAAATTAAAAATGAAATAAGTTCGATAAAAAATTGTAAATTTTTAAACGAAGTTATTTCATTTTTAAAATCGAAGTTAATTCAATCGAACTTAATTCGTACCGCCAATTGATATACATATTATTCCCAACTTCAAAGCGGTTTATAACTGCAGAGAAGAAAAAAAGGGAGGAGGTACATCAATTTTTGTAAAGGATAACATACCTTTAATGTAGTATTTAAGGATGAAAGATATAATTATATGGTAATTGAAATCCTAAACTCTCAACCAAGAGTAAAAATTGGAACATTCTATAAAGCTCCAACGGAAAACAGCAATTTATTTATAGAATACTTAGAAACTAAAATGAAAGATAATTCAAATCACATATTTTTTGCTGATACCAACTTAAATTTGTTTGATAATACTAACTTACTAATGAGATACAAAGATATGATAGCTACTTCTGTATATTATATACTTAATAAGAGGCAAAGTACAAGAAATACAGCTCAACCTAAAAATCTAATAGATCATATAATAACAAACTTCAATGAAAAATATCAGGTTTCTTTCACAATAAAGGATAACGGTTTATCTGATCACCAAATAGCCGTAACATCAATCAAAACAATTAATGTTAAGAAAATACCTATGGAAAACTATACTATAAATAAAACAGACTACATTCAAATGAGTAATATCGTAAAAAAACGAGGAAGATTATAGTTCAACTTTTAGATACCCGTGCGTGTATCAAATAAATAAGAATTTCATATACTGCAATTGAACTGTTTGACAGAAAATTCAAAATATTTGTTTTTTTATATTTAATTACAAAAATACTTAATAAAAAAAAAATATTAATTAAAAAACAAGATGAATTTAAAAAAAATATGCTCTGAACGAGATTCGAACCCACACTTTTCAAACAAAAGGTCGACGTCCTAACCACTAAACCATCGACTTTTTGTTCATCTCAATTTTTTTTTAAATTATTATAGTTGCTATGGTATCAATTGTTTGTTTTGAATAACTGTTTTGAATTTTTTTGAAAATGTAATAAAAAAAAATAAATAATTTATAAATGAAAGTTTTAAGATGAATTTGAAAAAAAAAAAAAAAATTTTGCCCCAGCCAGGAATCGAAACGAAACGTTTTGACTACTAGTCAAATGTCCTAACCACTACACCATAGAACAATTAATAATTTACCTACAATACGAGTTTTTATTTATCTTAATTTTTTTTTTTTAAATAACTGTAGTTGCTATGGTATCAATTGTTTGTTTTAAATAACAGTTTTGAATTTTTTTATAAAAATATTAAAACAAATAATAATTTTTAATATAAATGAGAGTTTTCTGTCAAATGTTTTATAAAATAAAATTTTTCATGCTTAAAATAAATACATAAATTTTATTAAAAAAAGAAAATAGATAACAAAAAATGAATTTAAAAAAAAAAAAAAAAATTTCCTTACCCTGAATTTGAACCGAGACATTTTGGCTACAAATATACAACCACTACAACCACTACACCATAAATCGATTAATAATTTAACTACATTTTGTTTGTTTTTATATTTGGTTTCTATTTAGTTATTAATTTTGAAAATATTCATATAATTTCGAAAAATTTGTGTGGCAGCTACCCGAAGCCTTTGTCCGATTTTAACCAAAAACAATAAGGAACCTACAAATTGTCTAAAAATTACTTTGTGAAAGTTTCAGATCTCTAGCTTTTATAGTTTTTGAGTTATCGTGCTGACGGATGGACGGACGGACGGACACATATAGCTAGATCGATTAAATTTTCGATGCTGATTCGATACGTACCCTTGACACTATATCTAGCTCGTATATTTCGATGCGTTACAAACGGAGCATTAATTTTAATATACCCGATGTTCATATATGTATGCACGGGTATAAATAGAAAATACAAACATTATGGATATTGATACACTAGTTAAAATAATACAGGAAGCAAAAGAATTGTGTACTAAAGCAGTAACTGTCAGAACTAGAAATAATAGCTGGATTACACGCATGATATTTGAAAAACTTAAAATCAGAAAATCCCTATTCGACGCACACACAAAAGATCCAAATAATATTGAAAAAATATTAAAATATATTCAAAAAGATATAATAGCTATTCAAAAAGAAATTAGATAAATTAATTAAGGAAGCTAAAAATAAAAATATTATTTAAATTATTGAAAAAGCAGGGAATGACTCTAGAAAACTATGGAAATTATTAAATAATACTATAAAAATAATAATGACCAAAAAACTGAAACTATTATTTACGTTTTAAAGAAAAATGGCGAGAAAAGAATTAATGAAAATGAGATGGCAGATACTATTAATAAATTTATTAATGAAATATGTATTCTAACTGAGAGTCGGAATTCTTGCACACTTAATAATGCTGCTTATAAAATATATAATAGTAAATCGTTATTTCTTACTCCAGTTACAAAAGCTGAAATCCATGATACTATCATGAAATAAAATAACAAGTAAAGAAACAGTCAGGCGATGCAACCGACTTAGAAATAACCTACACGTATTTGGTTCAAATTTAATGACATATCAATAAGTCATTTTAACACCATAAAAGCTGTTATTAATTGGTTCGTAAGACATAAATTAACTTTATAATACTAAAAACATTTTCTAATTACACTATCTCTTAGAAAATATTACAAATTCTTACTAATTTATCTATTTAAAAATATTAAAAAACAAAAAAACTTGAAATAAATGAAAATATATTTATTCCAATTCAATTACAAAATGAAAAAATTCAGATTATTAAATTTTGTGATTAAAAGCTTATCAAAGCATAATATATTAAATAATCCAAATTTTTCAAAATTGCAATTATTTAAAATGGTTAGTTTATATACCTAAAATGTAAGTACTGCAAAAATTACCATTTTACTACCAGAAAAAAGAATTGAAAAAAGTAATAAATTTAACAGTCATAATCATTCAACGCAGGAAGAATTTTTTGAGGAGTTAAAATTATTAAATCATATAAAAAATGATTGTGAAAATACCTCAAATGCTTTAAGTGACATCAATTCAATGAGTGGTATTAGAAAAGTTTTTGAAATTGCAGTTAAAATTTATATAAAAAGAAGATGCAAACACGTGGAGCAAGATCGCGACCGGGGACGGCCGACGCGTCCGAGGCGTCCGCCGCAGTCGCGGCACTCTTTCGTCGTGGAATTTTATCACTGATTTTCACGTCACGCATCCCCATTTTACATATATAATAATTTACAATTTTTTATCGAATTTAATTCATTATGAAATAAGTTCGATAAAATTATTAAAATTAAAAAATGAAATAAGTTCGATTAAATTTGATTTTTTTTATCGAACTTATTTCATTTTTAATTTATCGAAGTTAATTCATTATGAAATAAGTTCGGCAAATTAAAAATGAAATAATTTCGATAAAAAATTGTAAATTTTTAAACGAAGTTATTTCATTTTTAAAATCGAAGTTAATTCAATCGAACTTAATTCGTACCGCCAATTGATATACATATTATTCCCAACTTCAAAGCGGTTTATAACTGCAGAGAAGAAAAAAAGGGAGGAGGTACATCAATTTTTGTAAAGGATAACATACCTTTAATGTAGTATTTAAGGATGAAAGATATAATTATATGGTAATTGAAATCCTAAACTCTCAACCAAGAGTAAAAATTGGAACATTCTATAAAGCTCCAACGGAAAACAGCAATTTATTTATAGAATACTTAGAAACTAAAATGAAAGATAATTCAAATCACATATTTTTTGCTGATACCAACTTAAATTTGTTTGATAATACTAACTTACTAATAAGATACAAAGATATGATAGCTACTTCTGTATATTATATACTTAATAAGAGGCAAAGTACAAGAAATACAGCTCAACCTACAAATCTAATAGATCATATAATAACAAACTTCAATGAAAAATATCAGGTTTCTTTCACAATAAAGGATAACAGTTTATCTGATCACCAAATAGCCGTAACATCAATCAAAACAATTAATGTTAAGAAAATACCTATGGAAAACTATACTATAAATAAAACAGACTACATTCAAATGAGTAATATCGTAAAAAAACGAGGAAGATTATAGTTCAACTTTTAGATACCCGTGCGTGTATCAAATAAATAAGAATTTCATATACTGCAATTGAACTGTTTGACAGAAAATTCAAAATATTTGTTTTTTTATATTTAATTACAAAAATACTTAATAAAAAAAAAAATTAATTAAAAAACAAGATGAATTTAAAAAAAATATGCTCTGAACGAAATTCGAACCCACACTTTTCAAATAAAAGGTCGACGTCTTTTCATCTCACTTTTTTTTCATCTCAATTTTTTTTTAAATTATTATAGTTGCTATGGTATCAATTGTTTGTTTTGAATAACTGTTTTGAATTTTTTTGAAAATGTAATAAAAAAAAATAAATAATTTATAAATGAAAGTTTTAAGATGAATTTGAAAAAAAAAAAAAAATTTTGCCCCAGCCAGGAATCGAAACGAAACGTTTTGACTACTAGTCAAATGTCCTAACCACTACACCATAGAACAATTAATAATTTACCTACAATACGAGTTTTTATTTATCTTAATTTTTTTTTTTTAAATAATTGTAGTTGCTATGGTATCAATTGTGCAAAAATGGGTAAAACTGAGAGACACTTTCTTCAATTTTAGGAACCGCTTTTAAATTTAAGAAAAACCTTTAACATATGTTAAAATATAATGTTGGACCTTTAAATTTTGTATATTAATAAAAAAAAAATTGGACAGGTATTCAAGTTACAGGTGCTTAAAAATAGCATAATTTCAATTTTCGTGCCCTTATAGCTCCTAAACAGGGGGCTTGACAAAAAAATTTTGTTAACTGACTACTACTATTTTTTTAGGATCTAACTTTTCCCAAAATTTCAAGATCCTAGCTTGAACCGTTTAGAACATATGTGGGGTCAAAAATTTTGCAAAAATTGAGTTTTATATAATGGTAAATTTTAGTACCGGATGGTAACCCTACACATTTAAGCGACATATTTTTGTAAAATCTATAAAAGCAGCTCTCTAATACCGTTTTTCGATTGAAAATAAACCTAACAGAACTCTTGTTATGTTTATTTAAATATACGGCTTTTTTGGAATTTGCAGGGGCTCTAACTTCGTCACCCTTCAAAATTAAGAAAACCCTTTGGCACATGTTCAAATATAATTATAGAGCTTTGAATTTTGTCTATCACTAAAAAAAAATTTGGACGGGTATTCAAGTTACAAGTGTTTAAAAATAGCAAAATTTCAATTTTCGAGCCCTTATAGCTCCTAAATAGGGGGCTTGACAAAAAAATTTTGTTAACCGACTCCTACTAGTTTTTGAGTATCTAACTTCTCCCAGAATTTCAAGACCCCAGCTTGAACCATTCAGAAGATATGTGTGGCCAAAAATTTTGCGAAAATTGAGTTTTGCGTAATGTTAAATTTTAGTACCGTATGGCAACCCTATTTGCCTTGTAAAAATTTATAAAGTTTATGAAACCAGCTATCATTTGCCGTTTTCAGATTGAAAATATATGTAACAGAACTCTTGTTATAACAATTTAAATATAGGGCTTTTTCCAAATTTGGGGGGCTGTAGCCCCGTAACAGGTGGGGCTACAGAAAAAAATTCTTCTACGAAATTATTTTTTTTGCAAAAACTATCCATGGTTAAAATTTCTTTTCTCTATTTTAAACGGTGTAAAAGTTTTTGTAAACATACGGACGGACGGACGGACGGACGGACGGACGGACGGACGGACAGAGTGAAGCTATATAGGCACATTTTTACAAAATTTTTTGAAATTGTGCTAAAAATTTCCTTACCCTGAATTTGAACCGAGAAAGTTTGGCTACAAGTATCCTAACCACTACACCATAAATCGATTAATAATTTAACTACATTTTGTTTGTTTTTATATTTGGTTTCTATTTAGTTATTAATTTTGAAAATATTCATATAATTTCGAAAAATTTGTGTGGCAGCTACCCGAAGCCTTTGTCCGATTTTAACCAAAAACAATAGGGAACCTACAAATTGTCTAAAAATTACTTTGTGAAAGTTTCAGATCTCTAGCTTTTATAGTTTTTGAGTTATCGTGCTGACGGATGGACGGACGGACGGACACATATAGCTAGATCGATTAAATTTTCGATGCTGATTCGATACGTACCCTTGACACTATATCTAGCTCGTATATTTCGATGCGTTACAAACGGAGCAGTAATTTTAATATACCCGATGTTCATATATGTATGCACGGGTATAAATAGAAAATACAAACATTATGGATATTGATACACTAGTTAAAATAATACAGGAAGCAAAAGAATTGTGTACTAAAGCAGTAACTGTCAGAACTAGAAATAATAGCTGGATTACACGCATGATATTTGAAAAACTTAAAATCAGAAAATCCCTATTCGACGCACACACAAAAGATCCAAATAATATTGAAAAAATATTAAAAATATTCAAAAAGATATAATAGCTATTCAAAAAGAAATTAGATAAATTAATTAAGGAAGCTAAAAATAAAAATATTATTTAAATTATTGAAAAAGCAGGGAATGACTCTAGAAAACTATGGAAATTATTAAATAATACTATAAAAATAATAATGACCAAAAAACTGAAACTATTACTTACGTTTTAAAGAAAAATGGCGAGAAAAGAATTAATAAAAATGAGATAGCAGATACTATTAATAAATTTATTAATGAAATATGTATCCTAACTGAGAGTCGGAATTCTTGCACACTTAATAATGCTGCTTATAAAATATATAATAGTAAATCGTTATTTCTTACTCCAGTTACAAAAGCTGAAATCTATCATACTATCATGAAATAAAATAACAAGTAAAGAAACAGTTAGTCGGTGCAACCGACTTAGAAATAACCTACACGTATTTGGTTCAAATTTAATGACATATCAATAAGTCATTTTAACACCATAAAAGCTGTTATTAATTGGTTCGTAAGACATAAATTAACTTTATAATACTAAAAACATTTTCTAATTACACTATCTCTTAGAAAATATTACAAATTCTTACTAATTTATCTATTTAAAAATATTAAAAAACAAAAAAACTTGAAATAAATGAAAATATATTTATTCCAATTCAATTACAAAATGAAAAAATTCTGATTATTAAATTTTGTGATTAAAAGCTTATCAAAGCATAATATATTAAATAATCCAAATTTTTCAAAATTGCAATTATTTAAAATGGTTAGTTTATATACCTAATAGAAAAGCTTATAAACGCAAAATATGCAATAAATGTATTTCTAGAAATACTATTACAAATTTAGACCTTTTCATATAATTCATTTAAATATTAAAATAAATTTTACATAAATGCAGCAATTACCTTTGAACATAGCTGAACCACTATAATTAAGTCTAAATTTCGGGGACACATAGGAAATAGGAAATATATTCTTTTACTTCGAAATTATACTCGTTCGGCCTCAAATCGATCAAAAGCTTCTAGAACCCGAACTCATTGACCAAACTCGACCAGAACCAATTCCCGTGGTACTTTCATTACTGGTAACCTAGAGTTTAAATTTCATCAAAATAGCGGCATTATTTTTTGAGTTATGGTGTTTTTAAGATATGTGTTTATTAGCCCTTGAACTTTTCAAGGGTCCCAGAATCCGAAACCATCGTACGATTTCGCCATCATACTTTCAATACTAGTTAACCCTTGTAAACAATTGGAACGTTCTATCTTAATTTTAAGTTACTAGTTTTATTAATTTCGATGATAAACTTTTACACATTGGGGGGTTTAAGAGAGGTACTGACCACGACTTCAATTGATCCAAAATTAGAGGGACACGCTGGAAATAGTAAAGAACACCCGTGTGCCAAATTTGAAGGATCTACATTTGCTTCAAGTTACTATCTTTATTAATTTCGAGAATATCCTTTAGTGTCCTCGGAACTGAGTGGCTGATGCCTACCCACTACTCCAATTGGGCTTTAATTTCAAGGACACTAAGGAAATCGAAAGCGACACCCTGATACCAAATTTGGAGGTTCTATCTTTATTGGTTTCGGAATTATGCTTGTTTGGCCTAAATTCGATCAAAAAGTTCTAAGTTCCGAACCCACTGTCCAACCCTCACCGTAGGCAATCGCCGCCGTAGTTTCATTACCAATAACCTACAGCTCAAATTTCATGAAGATAGTGTCATTAGTTGTTGAGTTATCGTGATTTTTTATGTATGTTCGTTAGCAATGAAACCGATTAAAAGGTTCAGGATCCGAGCCCTTGGGCTAATTTCGCCCTATGCAGTCCGTGCTGTACTTTAAGTACCAGTTACCGTACAAGGGAGTCCCCGACCAACTACTCCAATGGGACCCAAATTTCAAAGACGCTAAGGAAATAGGAAGAGACACCCTGATACCAAATTTGGAGGTTCTATCTTCATTGGTTTCGGAATTATGCTCGTTTGGCCTAAATTCGATCAAACAGTTCTAGGTTCCGCACCCATGTTCCAATCCCAAACTAATGCCGAAGTAGTTTCATTACTAGTAACCTACAGCACAAATTTGATGAAGATAGCGTCATTAGTTGTCGAGTTATCGTGATTTTTTATATATAATCGTTAGTCCTTCGATCGATTAAAAGGTTCAGAATTCGAACCCATGGGCCGATTTCGCCCATATGCAATCCCCGCCGTACTTTCAGTCCTAGTAACCTAGAGTTAAAATTTCATCAAGATAGCTCCATAATTTTTTAGTTATCGTGCCTACGGACGGACGGACGGAAGGACATGGCTATATTTACTCAGGAGGTCACGCTGATCACAAATATATATACTTGTCCATATCTAGCTCGCTTCCTTTAAGTGGTTACAACCACCATACCAAAGTTAATATACCCTTTTACCTATTCTATAGGTGTAGGGTATAAAAATGTAACTCAAGGATTAGATAACAGTAAAAGACTTACAGGAATTAATTAATGTACATAAAACATCCTTTTAGAGATAATGATCAATAAATGTTTTACAGAAGGAATATTTTCAGATCAACTTAAAAAACCCTTTATAGTTCTGGGTTTAAAGAAAATTTTAATAATTATAGGTCAATCTCAATTTTAAATTCTATATCAAAAATATATGAAAAAGCTATTAATATTAGAATTAGAAATTTTATTACACAAACAATTGGATACTAATTTGATACTAATCAATATGGTTTCTTACAGAATAGTGGTACGGAGTTAGCTATTGCAACAACATTGGAAAAAATCTAAGATGCATTAGATGATGGGCTCTATTTAGGTGCGGTATTTATTTATTTAACAAAAGCATTTAACCTGGCAAATCATTGCAGATTACTTAATTTTTTAGAGAACATGGGAATAAGAATAAATAGTAATCTTTTATTAAAAAGTTATTTAACAAATAGTACCCAATGCGTTAAAATTACCCAAATTTTGGGCGATGAACTATTAATAAAAATAGGTGTACCACAAAGGTCTCTTCTTGGGCCGCTTTTGTACTTACTATATATAATGAACATACCAAAAAATAATATCACGTCAAATTACAATGTTTTTGCAGATGACACCAATCTGATTGCAAAAGCTGAAACAATAAAAGAATTGGAAGGTGTACTAAATAAGGGTCTGGAAACATTATGTAATTGGTTAGAGTATAATGACTAAGTATAAATGATAAAAAAAACTAATTACATAATATTCAAAACCCAGAAAAAAAAATATGATGACAGTCTGAAGATAAAAAATAAGATAATTCAAAGAGTGGATAGCGTTAAATATTTAGAAATGATAATAGATGAAAATTTAAGATGGGACAAACGCATTAAAAAAATTAAGAAACAAATTATCCTATATGTATGGCTATAAGAAAAAACTGGTGGCATTTCGAATCATGCAGCTAAGCTTGTTTACAATAGTCATATTTTATCAAGAATTAAATATAATATATGCAGCTGGAGTCAATGCTCAAAGTTTCACGTAAATTCGATTGCAACTGTAGTGAATAAGGCATTAAAAACTTTATTTAAAATATTTCCTAAAACTAGTACTAAGAAATTATACAAAGCAACTAACGTACTTGATATAAATCAACTAATTAATTGTGATAAATGTAAATACATTTATAATATACTAAATAGTAATTTTAAATTAAAATTAATTCTAACTAATAGGGAGAATGTACATAATTATCTTACTAGATACAGAAAAAATATTGAAATGCCTAAAGCTGGAACATCCAAACAACAAAAAAGCTTAAAATGTAGTGCAATTAAACTCTTCAAATTTTTACCCACGGATATTAAAAATTGTCAAAATGTGGAGATATTTAAAAATAAACTTAAAAAATATATTAAAAATTTTGGAAATTAAAATAGTTAAAATTATATTTAAAAGTAACATTAGAGATAAGTAAAATTAATTTGTATTTAAATTTTGATTTCTTATACATAATTTTATATTTATATTGTAAAATAATCTGAAATTGAAAAAATTATTAAAAATAAAATAAAAAAAACAAAAAAAAAAAAAAAACCGACAAGATCCATAAAATAATAAAGAAAAAATAAATACCATTTAACAAGTATAAAAAGCCAGATGCGACCCACTAGTCCAATGGAGCCCAAATTTCAAAGACACTTACGCAATAGGAAGGAACACCCTGATACCAAATTTGTAGGTTATATCTTCATTGGTTTCGGAATTACGCTAGTTTGGCCTAAATTCGATCAAAAAGTTCTCAGTTCCGAACCCATTGTCCAATCCTCACCGTACGTAATCACCGCCGTAGTTTCATTACCAATAACCTACAGCACAAATTTCATGAAGATAGCCTCATTAGTTGTTGAGTTATCGTGATTTTTAATATATGTTCGTTATCCCTGATACCGATTAAAAGGTCCAGATCCGAACCCATGGGCTGATTTCGCCCTTATACAGCCCGCGCTTTACTTATAATACTAGTTAACCCTTGTACACAATTTGAACGGTCTATCTTAATTTAAAGTAACTATTTTTATAAATTTCGATTATAAGCTTTTAAAACTTTGGAGGTCTGAGAGGGGTACTGCACCACCTCTCCAATTGATCCCAAATTAAGGGAACACACAAGAGATAGTAAAGAACACCCTTGTGCCAAATTTGAAGCTTCTACATTTTTTTAAGTTGTTATCTTTATTAATTTTAAAGATATGCTTTAAGGGCTTCGGAAATGTGTGGCCGACCCAGTACTCCAATGGGACCCAAATTCCCAAGACACTTAGGAAATAGGAAGGGACATCCTGATACCAAATTTGGTATCGAAATTATGCTCGTTTGGCCTAAATTCTATCAAAAAGTTCTAGGTTCCGAACCCATGGTCCAATCCCGACCTTACGCAATCCCCGAAGTAGTTTTATTACTAGTAACCTACAGCACAAATTTGATGAAGATAGCGTCATTAGTTATTGAGTTATCGTGATTTTTTATATATGTTCGTTAGCCCTTCGATCGATTAAAAGGTCCAGAATCCGAACCCATGGGCCGATTTCACCCATATGCAATCCCCGCCGTACTTTCAGTCCTAGCAACCTGCAGTTAAAATTTCATCAAGATAGCTCCATTATTTTTTGAGTTATCGTGCCTACGGACGGACGGACGGACATGGCTATATCGACTCAGGCGGTCACGCTGATCACAAATATATATACTTTTCCATATCTAACGCGCTTCCTTTAGGTGGTTACAAACACCATACCAAAGTTAATATACCCCTTTACCTATTCTATAGGTGTAGGGTGTAATAAAGTAAATCCTTATTTTTTCCCCTTATGCTAATACATATAACACAAAAAAAAAATATAAAAAAGTAAAATAGTTAAAAAAAATTTAACTTATCACATAATTTTTGGTTAAAAAAAAAATTAAACCAAAAAAAAAACAAAAAAAAAACAAAAAAATTTTATTTTATTATTTCATAATTTTTGCTTAAAAACAAAAAAAATTGGTCCGATTGATGTCCAACTTTGCCAAGTGTCTTGTCCTATTTCTTTACCTACCCAATTTTAATTCTAACCTTGTAGCTTCATTAGATTCACAGTTATTGAATTGCAACCCCCCGAAAATGGGGCCGCAACATTTTGAAACTTCATTTAAGTGCTCGATTTATTATATAATTAACCTTGTGTATTCTTCATCACCGTAGTATAATTAGTTTTGAAGAAATTCATATTGGTGCAAAGAAATTGTATAGCAACCCCCCGAAAATGGGTCCGTAACATTTTGAAAGTTAATATAAGTATTTGATTCATTATAAAACTAACCTTGTGCAATTTTCATCCTCGTAGTATAATTAGTTATAAAGAAATTCATATTGGTGCAAAGAAGTTGTATGGCAGCTCCCCGAAGACGATTTTAACTTGTTCCGAAAACAATAGGGAACCTAGAAATTGTCTAAAAAAAATTTTGTGTGAATTAGAAAACCCTGGCCCTTTTAGTTTTTAAGTTATCGTGTTAATATGCCCGATGTTATATATGTATTCATTGGTATAAAAATCCTATGATAATCAATTAAATAATTACGAATTACGCCCAAAACGCTGAAGTTTAGTACCGTATGGCAACTCTATGAATTTTCGTTTCATAAATTTATAAAGCTTATAAAGGCATCTGTCTTTTACCGTTTCCAGATTAAAAACGAGGAAGATTATAGTTGCTCCTGTCATCTCTTAGATACCCGTGCATACCCACTATTACATAATGTTTTCTTAAAAAACCCAAAAGAGCAAAAAAGGAAATTATAAAAAGAAAAAAAAAAAACAGCTCACCCTAAAAGTTGGTCCAAGTAATATCCAACTTTGCAAAGCAAGTAATAAAAAAATAACCATTTATGTTTATTTTATTTGAAAAAAAAAACAAACTTTGGCCTCCTCTAAAAGTTGGTTCGATTAATTTTCAACTTAACCAAGAAAACCGTAAAAAAAAAATAAAATAAAAAAAGTAAATAATGGGCCCACCCTTAGAGTTGGTCCGAGTAATGTACAACTAAGTTAGGTAATTTGCCCTTTTTCTTTTTTCAATGGCTCTACGAGACTCTAGAGTCTCCGGCCGACTTTAGATAATTTCTCCATTGGTCTCTATCCTGGGCAGCTGTTCTCCATAAGCCCGGCAACCCCAAATTTCGATAGTCCTGTTCTACTCCTTCTTTCCATCTTAGTTTTGGTCTGCCTCTGCTACGTACACCATATGGGTTGGATTCAAAAATCATTCTCACCGGACAATTTTCTTCCCTTCTTACAACATGTCCTAGCCAACGCAGTTTTTGTATTTTTACTCTCCTGACTAGTTTTATATTGTCGTAGAGTGCGTACAGTTCTTGGTTATATCTATGTCTCCAATACTCATTCATATTTACAGGACCAAAGATCTTTCGTAGGATTTTCCTCTCAAATGCATCAAACAAATTTTCATCGGTTTTCGACATTGTCCATGATTCTGAGCCATAAAGCAATACTGGAACAATCAGGGTGTTGTACAGCGTTATCTTCGTTTTATAGCTGATATATTTGGATTTCATTTGTTTGGTTAACCTAAAATAGCATCTGTTTGCTAGAAGAGTCCTACGTTTGATTTCTTGGCTGGTGTTATCGCCATCATCCGTTATCATACAACCAAGGTATATAAAATTTTTCACCAACTCAAAGTTGTAATCACCAAAAGTTATATTTTGACCAATTCGGTGAGCTAGAGCGTTATTTGTTTTTGCCACCATAAATTTGGTCTTAAATTCGTTGATCCGCAATCCTATTTTCTTAGCGCTCTCTTCCAGTGTTGTGAAGGCTTGAAATTCTCACTCTTTTTGTTTCCCGATTAGATCTATATCGTCAGTATACGCAAGAGTTTGGGCTGTTTTGAAAAAGATTTTTCCACTAGTTGCAATACTAGCACAACTTTTTCCAATGCAATATTAAATAAATTACAGGAAATTGCGTCGCCTTGTCTACAGCCTTTGTGAGTTTGGAAGCTGCTGGAGGTACGATTATCTATTTTAACAGCACACAATGTACAGGCCAAGGTCACTCTACATAAATTGACGAGTTTTGGCGGAAAATTTGGCTCAGTCATGGCCTGCAGAAGCTCGTTCCATCCGATCGTATCATATGCCACTTTAAAATCTATGAATAGATGATGAGTTGTTATGTTGAACTCGTTACACTTTTCCATAATCTGGCGCAATGTGAAGATTTGATCCGCAGTTGGCTTCCCAGATCTGAAACCATACTGGTAGTTGCCGATATTTTGTTCTATAAATGGTCTCAATCTGTCACATATGACACTAGACAGAATTTTATAAGCGACATTCAGAAGACTGATACCTCGATAATTACTGCATTCTTGGCAATCTCCTTTTTTAAAAATGGGACATTCTATTCAATGTATGAAGGATGCGTCCCTGATATGAACATAAATTTAAGTTTACAACCAACAAAAATATAAACAAAAAACCAATTCCAAAATGGAAAAAGCAGTTCCAAATAATCAGCATCAAGAAGATCGTGAGAATACCTCTGAAAATAAATTTAACGTAGATGAAGCAATGAAAATAATAGCGGATTTTAATGGAAAATCGGTGGATCTAAAATCATTAGAGGGCAAGATGAAAATACCATTTCAAATAATATTGTTAATGGACTTCTCTGCGTCCATTACGTGTAATTCTTCGTTCAGCAAAACCACAAAACCTCTACAATGCTATAGACGAAGCTTTTAAAGAGGAAAAACTAAACAAAATTAACTATAGAAATAACCTACAGTCTGGTCAAAAGACCTATTGCAATAACTGCAAATCTACAACGCACCATACAAAGTAGTGTAGGCTGACCAACCATCTTCCATCTAATCACCCTTTAATAAACCTTTCAGTAACCACTACAATAATAGTAATAATAAATATATATTACTAATTATCACCAAAAACCACATATATCCACGGTAAAAGAAATTATTTATAATTATTGTAAAAAACGTGGGCAAATAATGTAGAAGAGTACCGACTTTAGCATATAACAAAACAAAAAGAGACACGATTACAAATTCTAATGATTCGGAAAGCTGCCACAGCCTGGATCATCTACAAAGAGACCCCAGGCGAGCGAATTAAAATAAATAAAAATATTTTGTTTTTCAAACGAAATCTCTAAAAAAAGTGAAAAGGAAATTTAAATCTAAATAAAAATCAAAATTTATATAAAAACCAAAGTCTAAATCCAAAAGAAAATCTAACTCAAAATAAAAAACAAAAACTAAATCCACTAGAAAACGAAAATCCGGAAGAACATTTAAAACAAAATGCTAATAAAATATTATACAAACCAAATAAGGATTTTCATCCATTAATATTTTTTAACAAACCTGATAACAACACATTTTAATGACAAAAATCAAATTTAATGACATATCTATAAGTCATTTTAACACCATAAAAGCTGTTATTAATATGATCGTAAGACATAGCTAACCAAATTAACTTTATAATACTAAAAACATTTTCTATTACACTATCTCTTAAAAAATATTACAAATTCTTACTAATTTATCTATTTAAAAATATTAAAAAACACATATAGATACTTGAAATAAATGAAAATATATTTATTCCAATTCAATTACAAAATGAAAAAATTCTGATTATTAAATTTTGTGATAAAAAGCTAATCAAGCTTAATATATTTAATAATCCAAATTTTTCAAAATTGCAATTATTTAATATGGTTATTTTATATACCTAATAGAAAACCATATAAACGCAAAATATGCAATAAATGTATTTCTAGAAATACTATTACAAATTTAGACCTTTTCATATAATTCATTTAAATATAAAAATAAATTTTACATAAATGCAGGAAGTACCTTTGAACATAGCTGAACCACTACAATTAAGTCTAAATTTCAGATACACATTGGAAATAGGAAATATATTCTTTGACTTCGCAATTATACTCGTTCGTCCTCAAATCGATCAAAAACTTCTAGAACCCAACTCATTGACCAAACTCGACCAGAACCAATTCCCATGGTACTTTCATTACTAGTAACCTAGAGTTTAAATTTCATCAAAATAGCGGCATTATTTTTTGAGTTATGGTGTTTTTAAGATATATGTTTATTAGCCCTTGAACTTTTCAAGGGTCCCAGAACCCGAAACCATGGTACGATTTCGCCCATATGCAGTCTCCATCATACTTTCAATACTAGTTAACCCTTGTAAACAATTGGAATGTTCTATCTTAATTTTAAGTTACTAGTTTTATTAATTTCGATGATAAACTTTTACACATTGCGGGGTCTAAGAAAGGTACTGACCACCACTCCAATTGATCCAAAATTAGAGGGACACGAAGGAAATAGTAAAGAACACCCATGTGCCAAATTTGAAGGATCTACATTTGTTTCAAGGTACTATCTTTATTAATTTCGAGAATATGCTTTAGTGTCCTCGGAACTGAGTGGCTGGTCCCCAACCACTACTTCAATTGGGCTCTAATTTCAAGGACACTAAGGAAATCGAAAGCGACACCCTGATACCAAATTTGGAGGTTCTATCTTCATTGGTTTCGGAATTATGCTAGTTTGGCCTAGATTCGGTCAAAAAGTTCTAAGTTCCGAACCCATTGTCCAATCCTCACCGTAGGCAATCATCGCTGTAGTTTCATTACCAATAACCTACAGCTCAAATTTCATGAAGATAGTGTCATTACTTGTTGAGTTATCGTGATTTTTTATATATGTTCGTTAGCCCTGAAACCGATTGAAAGGTCCTGAATCTGAACCCTTGAGCTGTTCGCCCTATGCAGTTTATGCTGTACTTTAAATAGCAGTTAACCCTTGTACACAATTTGAATGTTATATTTTAATTTTAAGTAACTATTTTTAGTAATTTCGATTATAAGCTTTTAAAACTTAAGAGGTCTAAGAGGGGTACTGAACCACCACTCCAATTGATTCCAAATTAGGAGGACATGCAGGAGATAGTAAAGAACACCCTTGTGCCAAATTTGAAGCTTCTACATTTTTTCAGGTTGCTATCTTTATTAATTTTGAAGATATGCTTTAAGATCTTTAGAAATGTGTGGCTGGTCCCCGACCCACAACTTCAATGGGATCCAAATTTCAAAGACACTAAGGAAATAGGAAGGGACACCCTGATACCAAATTTGGAGGTTCTATCTTCATTGGTTTCGGAATTATGCTCGTTTGGCCTAAATTCGATCAGAAAGGTCTAGGTTCCGAACCCAAGTTCCAATCCCGAACTTACGCAATCCCCGAAGTAGTTTTATTACTAGTAACCTACTGCACAAATTTGATGAAGATAGCTTCATTAGTTGTTGAGTTATCGTGATTTTTTATATATGTTCGTTAGCTCTTCGATCGATTAAAAGGTCCAGAATCCGAACCCATGGGCCGATCTCGTCCATATGCATTCCCCTTCGTACTTTCAGTCCTAGTAACCTACAGTTAAAATTTCATCAAGATATCTCCATTATTTTTTGAGTTATCGTGCCTACGGACGCACGGCGGGCGGACATGTCTATATCGACTCAGGAGGTCACGCTGATCGCAAATATATATACTTTTCCATATCTAGCTCGCTTCCTTTAGGTGGTAACAAACACCATAGCATAGTTAATATACCCTATTCTATAGATGTAGGATATAAAAACCATACATTTCATTTTGGTGTAATTGAAAACAAAATGATTATACCACATAGAACAGAGAAACTTATCAAATACGTTCCTGTTAACTTAAAAGAAGAGTCCGTAGTTCACTTACATCTTGAAGGGATGAATGAACAAGGAATTTTTATCTCCAATGCCATTGTAAAACCCACGGAAAGTTATCCATGTTAGCATTTTAAATACCAATACCCACTCTGTTGAACCAATTAAACTGAAACCACTTTGAATATTTAATGTACATAATTTAAATGATAATCATTTGAGTTATCAAGATCATTGAAAACAGGTTGAAAATATTAGAAAGTCAACTCAAGTTGAACTATTTAAATATCGAACAAAAGTGTTCTATAATTAATCTATGTAGAGAATACTATCATCTATTTGGACGGTTATTTTTTATCCATAACTCCGCTAATTAAAAACAGAACCAAGTAAAATATCTATTAATTCAAAGAAGAAATTAACAGACTAGTAGACACTATGGTTTTCAATGAAATAATGCGACCAATTTCTAATCCTTTAAACTCACCTTTATTAGTTGTTCCTAAAAAACCGGTCCAGATGAACAAAAGAAATGGCGGGTAGGGATAGATTTTCAAAAATTAAATGAAATCACCATACCATACGCTTCCCCTTTGCTTAAAATCGAGTGGTGATTCAAAGTATTTTAAGACTTTAAATTTGAGAAATAGATTTCACCAAATATAACTGAAGGAATCCGATAAATCTAAAACAGAAATGAAAAATGAAATGCTCCTCCTACTTTCCAGAGATTAATGAATAAAGCTCTTACAGGTTTACGAGGAATTTGTTGTCTAATATATCTTAATGACAGAAATATTTATGGCCAAATAAAAAAGTAAAAGACATACTAAACGTTCTTGAAAAATATAAAATTGCAACCCGAAAAGTGTAAATTTCTACATAAAGACGTTATGTAATTTCCTATATTTGGGACGCTTTCGTTGAGAAATCTTTTCAAAAATTAAAGGTAGCTATTGTTAAACAACCCATTTTACGGTTTGGCAGTCCAAAAGAGAGCCTGCAAAAAGTTTTAGGATTAAGTTCGATTAACCCGTTTTGCACGACGAGGCCTTGAAATTTTCTATAAATTTCATTTGTTTAAACGATTAAAAGAATTTTATTGAAAATTTTGTACCAGCATTTTTTTTTTTTTTTTTTTTTCTTTATTTTTATAATTTTAAAATTTATATTATTTACAAAACATAGTTTAGTTGGGATTATAATAATTTGTTTTTAGACCTTAGCCTTAGCCTTTGGTCTCATAAATTACAAACGTTTATTTTTTTCATTTTTGAAATTTACCATTTTTTTTTAAAAATATATACATTAATGTGTTAATATTTAATATTAGATATCATTTAATTAGGTAAAATTAATATAGATATAAAAAATAGATATTAATTAACTTATTTACAATTTAATTACATCTTATTTTTCATTTTACATAGATATTAAAGATTACAAGTTTTTCATAATATTTCTTTTAAATTTTTACTTATTCAAATATTTTACTTTATACATACTTAATTCCTTTCCTTTCCATTCAGAGTTTATTTTATATTTTATTTTATATTTCAGTTAAATTTCTTTACAAACAAAAAAAAAAAATAAAAATAATGTCTATTTTAATATGTGTACGTTTTCTTAATGTTGCTCCAACACATATGCTTTAATTCTATTTTTAAAGATTACTATGTTATCTATTACTTTTAAGATTTCAGGGAGTTCATTGTACACTTTTAAGCAATTATATAGACAATTATTTTTCTGGTTGTTAGTGCGAAATAAAGTTAAGTAGAAATTTTCTTTGTTGCGAGTATTATGGGCATGAATATCAATACTTCTATTTAATAAAAAGTTATGCTTAATTTCGTTATTAACTATTTTGAAAGCTAGGATATATAATTCGTATTTACATATACTAGTAAAGCTAATATATTGAGTAGAGTATAGTAAGCTAGAAGGATATTGAATTGGATATCTATGGATTATCTTTATACATTTTTTGTTAAGGACGTCAAGTTTATTAAGGTAAATTTGAGGAGCTCTGCTCCAAATTGGATTTAGATAAGTGATGTGTGACTTAATAAATAAAGAGTATATCGTGAATAATGCTTTGATTGAAAGAAAATTTCTTAGCCTACGTAAAATTTTTTTTAATTTTTTTAAAACATTTTTTATTACGTGCTCAATGTGGTGGTTCCAAACTCATTTACTATCTAGAATTAAGCCTAGGTAGTTGAACTTTTTAACTACTTAGATAACATCATTGTTGTAGGTAAACCTGGTCGCTGAGTTTAGAGATTTTTTATCAAAAAATAAAACTTTGGTTTTTTGCACATTCAAACTAAGACGATGTTTTTTTAACCAAGCTTGAATGATATTAAGATCATTTTTTATTGCATTGGTTAAATCTGCCTCATTATCAGCAGCATACTTAATCACCGCATCATCTGCATATAACTGTACAGTTCCTTTTATGTTTAAACGGGTGATATCATCTATATAAAGTTTGAAGAGATCAGGACCCAAGATGGATCCCTGTGGTACTCCTTTAGTTATTGATTTTTTTGAACTATAAATGTTATTTACCCGAACCATTTGCTCTCGATTACTAAGGTAAGGTATGATTTAAACAAACGCAACTGTGAGTCAGTAAGATTCAGTTTTGCTAATTTATGTAACATTATTTCGTAGTCAACGCAGTCAAATGCTTTCTGAAGATCAAGGAAGACACGTTGTTAATTGGAAATTAGAGTATATTGATCGCCCGAATTGATTCATATAATTTTGATCAATAACATTATTCAAAATTTGTATTTCTTGAGTGACATTAACTTTGACATTTTAATTAACACCCACAGGGTTTATTTGGTTTTGACCTGTTTGCGCATTTTGAAAAAAGATTCAATGAAATTTTCAAATTTTTAGTATGAACGCAAGGTAACCTTTATTCCAAAAGCTCACTTAATTAATAAGACTAATTTTTTTCCTTAGATAGTCTCAAAAAGTTAAAAGCTGAATGAGATAATATTAATAATAATAAAAATAAAGCTAATATAGAATCCGAATAATAATAAAAATAGATTTCAGTGTGAAATTGCAGTTTTCTTCAAATGAAATCTAAAAATCAAAAAATTCAATTTCGTATATATAATGCTTAAATACATAGTATTTTAAAACAGTTTTTCGAAATAGAAGCCTACATTTCTCTCATAAAATCTTTAAAAAAACGAGGAAGAGCATAGTACAATTTTCAGGTAAGTACTAAACAAAATATAAGTTGAAAAGCAGATTTTTAAACCTTTACTTAACCATCGGCTATATTTTATTCAAACGTTGGCAATTCAAGAAAACTACTATTGACATAGTTTAATGATATAATGGCAAATTTAGTATACCCTTTTGACCTGTAGTAATTTTAATTCAGTTAACATTATTCGCCGGAAACCTACCATCCTCAACTCTATCGTCAAGAAGCACCAAATTGTCAAGAAGCACCATGTATTGAAAAATTAGAGTAATCATTCAAACTATTTTGCAAACTATTTTTTAAAGTTTTTGTTTCGCAATCTGTTAAAAGAACTCTACAAAACATCTTTTTGAGCCTTTCCTAATTTAAAAAAGTTGTACCTACTTTCAAAAAGTGGACGTAATTTACTAACAAATTTTTTTTCAAAACAACAGTCGGGTCGGCAGGGGTTAACAAATTCCAAATCTGTTAGTAAAGTGAATTTCATTTTCAAAGCAAACGAAAAAACCTATAAAAAGCTGTTGGGCCACAATGGGTTAACGGAACTCCACAAATATTTTTTGTGGCTTTTATAGTATCATATTTAATTTATTTTGCTTAGGACATCTATTAATGGGTAATCTATGCTATTAGTCAAAAGGGTATACTAAATTTGTCATTAAGTTTGTGATGCAGAGAAGGAGGGGGGTAGATATAGACTCAAATGTATGGATCGGATCAGAATCGAAGAATAAACCAATTTAGATCCACGATAACTCAAAATATTAAGGAACTATAAAATATGAATACATACATTAAATATGTAAAGTACGTATAACAATATTTTTTTTATAGTAAACTATTTAAACAACCTGTTATACTAGACCATAGAGAAAAAAAAAGTGTAACAGAAATTAATAGTTTGTTAGTATTCTTTATTTTTTACTTTTTTTTGTTGTTATTATTTTTCTTATTAATTCTTATAGCAATATTGTATAGTTATTGTTACACGCCTGTTAAGTGTTTTTGTATGCGAATGCGCCTCAATCAATTTGCGAACTTTTTTGATATTTTTTGACTGATCAGATATCAGACAACATTAAAATATACATATGTATATATTATGTACTTATGTATGTAGGTATATATAAATGTGTATGCTCATTGGATTACGTGTTTTTTGACTTTTTATTTTAAACGATCCTCTAATTTAACAAAAAAATTAAAAACTGATTAAAACGAGGAAGATTATAGTTGCCCTTGTCAACTTTTAGATACCCGTGCATACCCACTAACCGTTATTTATTTACCTTATGCTATTATAAATATTACAAAAAAAAATATAACAAAGTCTATAACTTTTTATTATAAGTTTTGTTTAAAAAAAATAACAACAAAAAAAAAATTAAATTTTTAATTCATTATAGGTACCATAATTTTTGCTTAAAAACAAAAAAAAACCCTAAAAGTTGGTCCGGGTGAT
Organism: Dolichopus griseipennis; assembly: GCA_963082915.1. NCBI lineage: Eukaryota > Metazoa > Arthropoda > Insecta > Diptera > Dolichopodidae > Dolichopus > Dolichopus griseipennis. The sequence continues at coordinate 138,888,732 of OY720441.1, forward strand.
GTTCAACTTTGCCAACTAACTTGCCCTATTACTTTACCTACCCAGTTTTAATATTAACCTCATAGCTTCATTAGATTCACAGTTATCGAATTGACAACTTGGCATGGCAGTTGCCCGAAAATGGGGCCGTAACATTTTGAAATTCCATATAAGTGCTCGATTCATTATATAACTAATCCTCGTAGTATAATTAGTTTTAAAGAAATTCATATTGGTGCAAAGAAGTTGTATGGCAGCCCCCCCGAAAATGGGAACGTAACATTTTGAAACTTCATATAAGTGCTCGATTCATTATATAACTAACAGTGCGTAATTTTCATCCTCGTAGTATAATCAGTTTCCAAGAAATTCATATTGATGCAAAGAAATTGTATGGCAGCCCCCGAAAATGGAGCCGTAACATTTTGAAACTTCATATAAGTGCTTGATTCATTATAAAACTAACCGTGTGTAAATTTCATCCTCGTAGTATAATTACTTTTGATAAAATTCATATTGGTTTAAATAAGTTGTGTGGCAGCTCCCCGAAACCTTGGTCTGGTCTTAACCAAAAAGAATAGGGAACCTCAAAAATGTCCAAAATATGTTTTGTGTGAATTTCAAAATTCTAGCTCTAATTTTTCAATTCTATCTCTTTTAATTAATTTTTAATTCACGAATATATTAAAATTAAGCAAAATAAGCTTCATATGATCATATTCATATAATGATCATGATAGATAATAATCATCATATTCATAATGATTATTTCTATCAATATCAATAAGCCATTTACTTAAAAAAAATCGTTGTGTTCTTTTTTGATTATCTTAAATAAACTACGCATCGTTTAAATCATATGAAATTCTAATTCGAAATCGTTATCTACAAAATAAAAAATAAAAAAAAAAACAAAATTCATATAATTTCCTGTTAAATCAAGATGCATAGCAAAATTTCAAATTTTTATATGAAAATATTGGAGTTAAAAAAGTTAGTTGTTTGAGAGCTACCCGAAGTTTTGGTCCGATCTTAACCAAAAAAAATAGGGAACCTAGAAATTGATTGAAAAATATTTTGTGAAAATTTGAAAATTGTAGCTCTTTTAGTTTTGGAGTTATCGTGCTGACACACAGACGGACGGACGGACGGACAGACACACATAGCTAGATCGACTCATTTTTCGATTCTGAGCCGATACGTACACTTGACACTATACCTAGCTTGTCTAGATCGATGCGTTACAAACGGAGGAGCAATTCTAATATACCCGATGTCATATATGTATGCACGGGTATAAAGATAAGATTAAGGTTCATATAATTTCTAGTATAATAAATGATTTTTAAAGAATAAAGAATTTGTGAATTATTTTGTTATTATTAATGGTTAAATACACTTTTTTCTTTTAAATGAATGTATGTGAAAGTTACGTACGTATACATATTTTACTTGTTTTTAGCACATTTTCAAAAAATTTTGTAAAAATGTGCCTATATACCTTCACTCTGTCCGTCTGTCTGTCCGTCCGTCCGTCCGTATGTTTACAAAAACTTTTACACCGTTTGAAATAGAGTAAAGAAGTTTTAACCATGGGTAGCAAAAAAAATAATTTCGTAGAAGAATTTTTTTCTGTACCCACCTCTTACGGGGCTACATCCCCCCAAAGTTTGAAAAAGCCCTATATTTAAATTGTTACAACAAGAGTTGTGTTATATATATTTTCAATCTGAAAATGGGAAACGATAGCTGGTTTTATAAGCTTTATAAATTTTTAAAAGGTAAATGTTTAGGGTTGCCATACGGTACTAAAATTTAACATTACGCAAAACTCAATTTTTGCAAAATTTTTGGCCACACATATCTTCTGAATGGTTCAAGCTAGGGCCTTGAAATTTTGGTAGAAATTAGATACTCAGAAATTAGTAGGAGTCGGTTAACAATATTTTTTTGTCAAGCCCTCTATTTAGGTGCTTTAAGGGCTCGAAAATTGAAATTTTGCTATTTTTAAACACCTAACTTAAATAACTGTCCAAATTTTTTTTAGTCATATACAAAATTTAAAGTTTCAACATTATATTTTAACATATGTTAAAGGTTTTTCTTAAATTTAAAAGCGGTTCCTTAAATTGAAGAAATTGTCTCTCAGTTTTACTCATTTTTGCTTAGATAGTATAAATCTAAGTAAAACTCCAAATTTTTGTGGAATTCACAATTTAATTCCTAGAACCAACAAACATGGAGAGGGAGGGTTAGATGAAGTTAGTTCCTTGAAAAATTTGGCAACCTTCCCCATTGAACGGCTATTAGAACTTTAAAATAAAAAATTTACTGTTAGCAGTAAATTTTACAAGTAAGCAGTAACTTAGTCACCAGTGTGACTAAGTATATTTCCAAAATTAAACTCAATATGTAATACAATATAAATTTGAAAATGTGTTTTCCTAAAAACCCTTGGTTTTTTTTTCATCACTTGTTTATATAATTGATTTAAAAATAATTAATGAATACACTATAAAGTGTTTAAATTTATTTTTGAAATGACAAAATAGATTTAAAAAATTCATTTCAAGGAGTTTTCATTTTCTTATTTTGTTTTATATTTTAATATATATAGAAAATTTACAGTATTAAATTTAAAAATTCATTAAAAATTCGTTAATATTTCATATAATAATCATACATGAATACATGCACTTGTAGAATGTACACACATACACAATATATATGTAAATACATTCCAAACTAGATGTTATAAAATATATGTACATAATATGGAGTATGTACCTACATTTTAATAATCTAATATAATAACAAACTGCTGCTGCTGCTGCTGACTGACGTGCCCTATGTTATGTTAAGTGTTATTCACACATGTAAAATACTTATACTTACAAATACTCACATTCAAAAGAGAAAGAAAAAATGAAACTGATAAATGTAAATTATGAACAGAAGAAAGAAATAAAAATTAAAACGTATGTATAAGAAATCTGTTAACATATAGATACAGAAAATTATAATAAAAACGTTTAAAGAAATTTTTTACATTTCAGTATGTCTACTTTTATTTAAATACACTTACAGAACTAATAACTAACTTTAATTTGTAGTTTTTATTTTTTATAAATATAACGAGGAAGATTATAGTTGCCCTTGTCAACTTTTAGATACCCGTGCTTACCCACTAACCGTTATTTATTTTCCACATGCTATTATAAATATTACAAAAAAAATATAGGAAAGTAAAATAGTTAAAAAAAAATTTAGCTTATTATCACATAATTTTTGCTTAAAAAAAATTAAATAAAAAAAAAAAAATATTAAATTTTTAATTCATTATACCATAATTTTTGCTTAAAAACAAAAAAAAAAAACCATAAAAAAAAATAACCATAAAAAAAAAATAGCCCACCCTAAAAGTTGGCCCGAGCGATGTCCAACTTTGCCAACTAACTTGCCCTATTACTTTACCTGCCCAGTTTTAATTTTAACCTCGTAGCTTCATTAGATTCACAGTTATCGAATTGACAACTTTGTATGGCAGCTGCCCGAAAATGGGGTCGCAACATTTTGAAACTCCATATTAGTGCTCGATTCATTATATAACTAACAGTGTGTAATTTTCATCCTCGTAGTATACTCAGTTTCCAAGAAATTCATATTGGTGCAAAGAAGTTGTATGGCAGCCCCCCGCAAATGAAGCCGTAAAATTTTGAAACTTCATATAAGTGCTTGATTCATTATAAAACTAACCGTGTGTAATTTTCGTCTTTCTAGTATAATTACTTTTGAAGAAATTTATATTGGTTTAAATAAGTTGTGTGACAGCTCCCCGAAACCTTGGTCTGGTCTTAACCAAAAAGAATAGGGAACCTTAAAAATGTCCAAAAAATGTTCTTAGCTCTAATTTTTCAATTCTATCTCTTTTAATTAATTTTTAATTCACGAATATATTAAACCTAAGCAAAGTAAGCATCATATAATCATATTGATAAAATGATTCATTCAAAATATTACACATATGTATACATATTATATGAATATACATATATAAATTATTTATGAAGCCATTTACTTAAAAAAAATCTTTGTCTTCTTTTTTGCTTATCTTAAATAAACTACGCATCATTTAAATCATATGAAATTCTAACTCGAAATCGTTATCTACTTTTTGTAACAAAAACAAAAAACAAAAAAAACAAAAAAACAAAATTCATATAATTTCATGTTACAAGGTGCATAGCTATATTTCAAATTTTTGTATGAAAATGTTGGAGTTAAAAAAGTTAGCTGTTCGAGAGCTACCCGAAGTTTTGGTCCGATCTTAACCAAAAAAAATAGGGAACCTAGAAATTGATTGAAAAATATTTTGTGAAAATTTCAAAACTGTAGCTCTTTTAGTTTTTGAGTTATCGTGCTGACACACAGACGGACGGACGGACGGACAGACACACATAGCTAGATCGACTAATTTTTCGATTCTGAGCCGATACGTACCCTTGACACTATATCTAGCTCGTCTAGATCGATGCGTTACAAACGGAGGAGCAAATCTAATATACCCGATGTCATATATATATGCACGGGTATAATAAAAGACGCTACTACTGTTGCAATATGTTAATGATAAGTGTTATTCACACATGTAACATACTTCTAATTACAAATTCTTACATACAAAAGAGAAAGAAAAAATAAAACTGATAAATGTAAATTATGAACAGAAAAAAAAAAAAATCAAAACGTATGAGAAATCTGTTAACAGGTAGATACAGAAAATTATAATAAAAACGTACAGAGCTATTTTTTACATTTCAGTATGTATACTTTTATTTTACAGAACTAATAACTAACTACAGTTTGTAGTTTTTATTTTTTATAAGAAAAAAAAAATCAAAACGTATAAGAAGTCTTTAAGAAAATACATACGTCTAAATATAATAAAAGACAAACTGCTGCTACTGTTGCATTATGTTAATGTTAAGTGATATTCACACATGTAACATACTTCTAATTACAAATACTTACATACAAAAGAGAAAGAAAAAATAAAACTGATAAATGTAAATTATGAACAGAAAAAAAAAAAATCAAAACGTATGAGAAATCTGTTAACATATAGATACAGACAATTATAATAAAAACGTTTAAAGAAATTTTTTACATTTCAGTATGTCTACTTTTATTTAAATACACTTACAGAACTAATAACTAACTTTAATTTGTAGTTTTTATTTTTTATAAATATAATAAAAGACGCTGCTACTGTTGCAATATGTTAATGTTAAGTGTTATTCACACATGTAACATACTTCTAATTACAAATACTTACATACAAAAGAGAAAGAAAAAATAAAACTGATAAATGTAAATTATGAACAGAAAAAAAAAAAAAATCAAAACGTATGAGAAATCTGTTAACAGGTAGATACAGAATATTTTAATAATTTTTACACTTTAGTATGCATACTTCTATTTTATTATCACTTACAAAACTAAAACAAACTATTATAATGTTAACTTAATGTTCTTTAGGTAACGAATTTCCTTTTATTGATTCAGTAGCGCAATAGCAGGAAAAAATAATTTATATAAAAAGAGAAATTAAAATTATACCTGTCGTCCGACAGGCTTTTTTACTAGTATATAATAATATATAGTGTTACGTGTAGAACATAAATAAATACACATAATAACCTGAATATCGAAAAAATAAATAAGAACAAAAAAAAAATAAAATAAGAAATTTAAGTAACATTTGACTTATATGCATTTCTGTTATATTTTTATTTAACATCATTTTAATTGTATAGCAGCTTATTTTTGGTATATTCCTATTTTCTGGTACCTAATATCAATTTTGTAATTTTTAAATTTTGTTCTAGTTGAGACTTCTAATTACTTATTATTATATGCTAATAGTCATACGGGCATAAATTATTTATATATTTATTTATTTTATTTAAACCAAAGCAAGGTTTTTACAAACATAAGAATATAATAAAAGAGTAAAGCTAAAACTTAAAATTAACATTAAATTTAATTACAAAGCTTAAAATTTTAAATACATTGAAATCAAAAAATATTTTTGTTTTTTTGTAGATAGTAAAAAATGCATACATAGCGAAAACACAGTCACAATGCAATTTATAAAGTTACAAAAAAAAATTACCAAATTATAAAATTATAAAATAATGTGAACTTAAAGTGTAATATAATATATTGAAGGTTAAAATGATTATCTTAGGTTCTTAAGAAATTTTAATTAAATTTGTGTTGAAAAAAGATGACTGTGTTTATTGAATGTAATGCAACATCTATTTATTGGTTCATTTTTTCTGTATTCAGTTCCATGAGTATTTTCAACTAAATATTTAGTGCTTCTAGTATTTCTGCCCCCATTATTTATTTTAAAATTATCTGCTAAAAACTGAAAGTCAATGTATTTTCTTAAGACGTCAAAAGTAAAGCAGGAAGAAAGAATTTTCTTGTGTGAGGACAGAGTTAAGATATTTAATGAATTAAGTCTTACGAGATATCTAGATAGAATTGAACAACATCTAGGATTATATTGAATAAAAGAAATTGCTTTTGCACAGATTCCATTGCACCAGAATTTATTTGAAATGCGGGATCCGACACAATATTACCATATTTAAGAATAGATCATACTAAGGAACAATAAAGAGCTTTAGTTATAGCGATGTTGCTGAATTCTAGAAATTGTATACTCATAGTGAAGATGGAAGCTCAGTTTATCATCCAACAGAATCCTTAAATTGGTAAAACTTTTAACTCTTTCAAGGTTTACATTATTTATATTATAACCGATAGCAATGGTAGAACTCTTACGTGTAAAACTTATAACCTTGCATTTATCAATGTTTAGTTCTAACTTATTAGAGAAGCACTATTCTTGTAGATGATTTAGATTTGTCTGAAGTAGTGCAACATCCGAACTATTTTTAATTACATGATATATCTTGAGATCATCAGCAAATGTAACATGTGACAAAACGAAAAGTTTACTAGAATGATCGGAATTGAATAAATTATTTATTTATTTATTTATTTATTTGAACCAAAACAAGGTTTTTACAAAAAAATTCTTAAAACTAAAACTTATAATTAACATGAAATTTGATTACATAGCCAAAAAAATTTTAAATGCATTAAGAATCAAAAGTATAATTATTTGTTTATTTGTAGAAAATGCATACAAAGCAAAAACACAGTTGAAATTAAATTTATGAATACTAACTGTATTAACTAACTGTATAAAATAACTAAATTAAAAAAATAATATGAACTTGAAGTGTAATATGATATAATGAAGGTTAAAATTATTGTCTTAGGTCATGAATGAATTTTAAGTTTAATTTATGTTTAAAAGTGTATCGAGAAATTTGTGTAGAATAAAGATGACTGTGTTTATTGAATGTAATGCAACATCTATTTATTGGTTCATTTTTTCCATATTCAGTTCTATGAGTATTTTCAACTAAGTATTTAGTGCTTCTCGTATTTCTCGCACCATTGTTTATTTTAACGTTATCCAATAAATACCGAACGTCAATGTTTTTTCTTAAGACGTCAAAAGTAAAGCAGGAAGAAAGAATTTGCCTGCGTGAGGATAACGTTAACATATTCAATGAATTAAGTCTTACGAGATAGCTAGGCAGAATTGAATAATCTCTAGGATTATATTGATTTCTTAAAGCGAAAAGAAGAAATTGCTTTTGTACGGATTCTATTCTATCAGAATGTATTTGAAATGCAGGATCCCACACAATATTACCATATTCAAGAATAGAACGTACTAAAGAACAATAAAGAGCTTTAGTTACAGCAATGCTGCTAAATTCTTTAGCTCTTCTTTTTATAAAGCCGAGCATTTTGTTTGCCCTGGAAATCATATACTCATAATGGAGATGGAAGTTCAGTTTATCATCCAACAGAATCCCTAAATCGGTAATGCTTTTAACCCTTTCAAGGGTTACATTATTTATATTATAACCGAATGAAATGGTAGATCTCTTACGTGTAAAACTTAAAACCTTGCATTTTTCAATGTTGAGTTCTAGTTTATTAGAGAAGCACCATTCTTGTAGAGAATTAAGATTTGTCTGAAGTAATGCAACATCAGAGCTATTTTTAATTACATGATAAATTAAACAAAAGGGCACCCAAGTGGCTACCTTACGGTACTCCTGATGTACCATTGATCCAGTCCGTCAAAAATCCTTGAAATTTTATAAGATCTAGATTTTTAAGATCTATTTGTAATATGGGAGAATATCCGGTAAAGAAAAGAGCCCGAAATACCTAAAGCTGTAAGTTTGTTTAGTAGAATTTTGTGATCAACACGATCGAATGCTTTGCTGAAGTCCGTGTAAATAGCATCAACTTGGTGCCCATTATCCATTTCATTAAGGATTTCTGAAGTGTAAACTAAAGTGTAAACTAAAAGGTTTTTTGTTGTGGAACGACCTTTTCTGAATCCATGTTGTTGTTTGTTGAGTTTTGTATTTATGATGGGTGTAGTTTTGTCTACAATAATTTCTTCGAATAACTTTGGAATAGCTATACCACGGTAATTTTCGACGTATGATTTATCACCCTTTTTGTAGATAGGGGTAAGATAAGAAGATTTTCAAAAAAGAGGCAAAATACCTGAGGAAAGAGATTTATTAAAAATAAAATGAAGCGGATAAGTGAGATAACTGACACAGTTGTATAAAAAAGTCGGTGGAATTAGGTCAGGTCTTATACCTTTTTTGATATCAAGTTTAGCGATTGCTTCAAATATTTCAATTTCGGAAAGGTGTAAATCCGTAATAATAGGATTTGAATTAATTATTTATTAAGTTAGAGGAAAAATCAGATGGAGACTCTTGTGAATGATAAACTTTTTGAAAAGAATTGGCAAAGAAATTGCAGATTTTAAAACAATAACTTAAACCATAAATTAACTTTAAAATACATAAAATATTTTCAATTATTTTATCAATTCAAAAATATTAAAAATTCTTTCTAATTTATCTATTTAAAAATATTAAACAACAAATAAACTTGAAATAAATGGATTCGTAAAGTGCAATTACAAAATTACATATTTAAAACTTTTTATCCAATTCGATAAAATTGTACACACATGCAGCAATTACTTCTTTTCAGGATTTTTAGCTGTATTCCTTTACTGTTGAATGATTTAGTACTCTTCATTAATTATTTCAATTTTAAATAATATTTAAATATATTCTCTTAATTTACTTATTTTTTAATGTTTTATGTAACGTAATAATATAAGCTAGTATCGCCCTGTGCTCGAATTTCGAGCTTTTTGTGCTTTTAAATTTACATAAAAAATCCGTTTTGTGTAATTTATATTAGACTAATATTACACGAAATTAATTTTTTTTTCCTATACATAATAATATGTATGGCAACAATGTTGTCAACAATTCTTGCGTTTGAAATATTATTTTGCTTAAAAAAAAAATTTATAATTTTTTCAATTATAAAAACGTTTTTAAGTATTTTTGAATTTTATTCCTATACCTTAACGCGCTATAAAGAGAGTATAATTTTGTACACTTATTACACAAAAAAATATATAATGTTCTGAAAATTTTATGATTTTTCTAAACAAATACATATGTATACATATTTACTGAAGTCAAGTAGCCAAAATTCGAGTTAATGCTGTCCTACATATAGAAAACTGTACTTTTTTCTAAACATTTTAGTACGATTTGAACTATGTTGTATGTATTCTGTATCCTAATTAAAAAGCTTATTCATAGAGCATAATATGTACAACAAAATTTAACATACCTATCATAATTCATAAGTAAATAAGTTAAGTACTTAGTATTGTATTATAATTGAAGCTGCCAAAATACAAAATAATAGTTAAGTTGACAGAAGTCGAGATTTTTTTTAAAAACACAATTTTAAGATTTATAACATATCTAAAAAGATATTAAAAAACAAATAACTAATTAATTAAAAATTGATAAATTTTTCCTCCCCTTATTCCATTTTTAAATTTAATAGCTACATAGGCAAATAAGCACTACATTTCAATAATAAAATCTGAAATTTTTACTACAAATGTATGTACATATACAAAAAATGGTTCTGAATTCTTTACTTTACTTTATAGTAAAGTATATAGACCTATTTGTCTAGGAGTAAACTACTCTTTTTACAGCTACGCCACACCGACTCTTGAAAAAGAGTAGATGAAAGGAGTAGATAATTAAATATTTATTTTATCTAAATTAAAGAATACGACGTACAATTTTTATACGGCAGTACGTCAATATGTCTACATACATTTTGAATTTTTTTCAATATAAGATATTTTTTAAAACATAATCTTAGAAATGTAAGAAAAACCAAAAACCATTTGTCAATTTGTAAATTTTAAAAATCCGATTAAAGTACATCGCGTTACGCGTATTTTGGTTGCTCTCATGTATATTCATGTACCTATTTATTTGTAAATTTTTTGACAGAAATTATACCTACGTCAACTTTTATTTAAGATTATTTTTTAGTTTTTTTTTGCGAACATATTATAGGTATTTTCAATTATTTTAAATGTATGTTTTTTGAAAAAAAAAAATATTATTTTAAAATATTTTATTTTGAAAACTTAATCGTAGCAACATCAGAAAAAACAATTACAATATTTTTATACGCTTTGTCAAATTTTAAAATTTTAAATTCCGAAGTACAGTATATAACATACCTACTTATTTCTAAATTTTTTGACAGAAACTGCAAGCCGTACGCATTTATTCTGGTTGATCAATAAAGAACACATAAGTTTTCTTAAGAAATGTAATTTTTTGTTTCTGCAAACATATTATAGGTATTTCAATTATTTTGAATATATGTAATGTATTTTTAAAAAAAATATATAGGTATTTTTAAAAACAATATTATTTTAAAATATTTTATTTTTGGAACAATAACAACATAAGAAGAAACAATAACATTTTTATATGCTTTGTCAATGTTTAAATTTTAAAAATTCGAGGTACAGTAAGTTATTCTCATGTAATATCATGTACTAAACTACTAATTTACAACTTTTTGTTAGCAATTACCATAAGCGTTGATATTGGTTAGGCCCTAAGGAACAAATCTTTTAAATTACAAATTATTTTTTTAAGAAAGATTTTTCGTTCTTAATTTTTGGCAAATATATTTGATTACAACATTTGTTATACAGCTCTCAAACGTAATAACAACTACAGAATATATTTCAAAAGTCGGTTATTTTATTATTATATAAAACTTAACAGAAAGCATCAAGCATTTACGAAGTAGCAAAAAAATTTTGAAAGCAAAAAAAAAAATACATACAGTAGAGCTCGCTTATAACGACCATGAAGAACCAGAAAATATTCGTCGTAATAAACGAATGTCGTTTTAAAAGAATGTTGTGAATTTTTAAAAATTAGTATAAGAATTGAACATTGTAGAATGTGCTAATTCTAGAATGGCACTTTGAACTCATTTGCTAGATTTTTATTTGATATGTCAGCCTCACCCCTATGTATACTGCTTTTTCTTCTAATGAATTTTTTTTTGTATTTTTGATGCGTTATTATGATTTTTTTTTAAAAATACTAAAATAATCACCAAGCAAAATTATTAGATATAATAAGTTTAAATACGTTTTTAGGTAAAATTTAATTCTTTGGCAAAAAGTGTAACGTTTATTATAATTAAAATTGAACAGAGTTCGTTATAAATGAAAACTACTGTATAAACCAAATGTATTGCTTTCATTTCGAACAGAACTCATTTTTTTTTCACTGGAATTTTAGAGAGATAAAAAAAAAAAAAAAAACAAAAACAAAAAAAAAAAATTCTAAAATAGTTTCAATCTCCTTGTTCATTGAACATTTGAACTAAACAAAAAAAAGAAAGACATAAGTCGGCGCATATAATAGTTTGCTTGAGCTGCGAGTTACAACCGAAAATGAATTACTTTTACCCAGAAAGTCGGCGCATAATATTAGAGTCATAAGCCTTAACTTTTAACAGCGTGACCGTTAAATTCAAATTTACATTAAATTAAAGACGGGGTTTCACCTGAAAAAACGCAATATTCTAAAAAAAATATCATTGTCCTATGAAAACAAAAAAAAACCTTTCTTTTGGTTGTTGTTTCATTAAAATTGGTCAAATAGTTTGTTCTAAAAAGGGATATTTATATTTGAAAAAAAAAATATCATTATCCTATGAAAACAAAAAAAAACCTTTCTTTTGGTTGTTGTTTCATTAAAATTGGTCAAATAGTTTGTTCTAAAAAGGGATATTTATATTTGTATGGGAAAAAATAAGCCGATTAAAAATTATGATATAAGTTTATATAATATGATGCTTTTTAATGTTAATTAAAACCATAAATGCTTCATTAACTTTTTATCACAAAATTAATTAATCAAAATATGCTATAAATGTATTTCTAAAATACAATGAAAAATTTGGAACTTTTCATATAATTCATTTATATATAAAAATAAATTTTACAACCTAAGTATCGAACACAATTACTTAATTATATATTACTTATGGTAATAATTCAATAAAATTTAGATATATAATAAAAATTAAAAAAATAAAAAATTTCGTCGTTTATTAAAAAAATATTTAATAGAATGATAATGGAATTTAAATTTAATCACAATCGCGTAATTAGTTTTTGAGTTGGTGTTTTTATGGTGTTTTTAAGATATATATTTGTTAGCCCTTGAACTTTTCAAGGATTCCAGAACCCGAAACCATTTTACGATTTCGCACATTTGCAGTTCTCGTCATACTTTCAACACTAGTCAATCCTTTTACACAATTGGAACGTTCTGTCTTAATTTTAAGTTAGTATTTTTATTAATTTCTATGATAAGCCTTTAAACCTTGGTAGTTCTATGAGAGTTACCTGAACCACCATTCCAATTGATCATAAATTAAGGCAACGGGTAGGAAATAGTAAAGAACACCCTTGTGCCAAATCTGAAGCTTCTACATTTGTTCGAAGTAAATATCTTTATTATTTTCGAAAATATGCTTTAAGGTCTTCGAAACTATGTGGATGATCCTCGACCCACTACTCCAATTGGTCCTAAATTTCTAGGACTCTAAGCAAATAGGAAGAGGCACACTGATACCAAATTTGAAGGTTTTATCATTATTGGTTTCGGCATTATGCTTGTTTGGCCTAAATTCGATCAAAAAATTCTAGGATCCGAACCCATGGTCCGATCTCCACTGGACGCAAAACCCCTCATGAACTCATTACTTGCAACCTACAGCAAAAATTTCATGAAAGTAGCGCCATTAATTTTTGAGTTATTCTTATTTTTCTTGTATGTTCGTTATCTCTTAGAACGATTAAAAAGTCCAGAATCCGAACCCTTGGGCTGATTTCGCCCATATGCAATCTCCGCCGTACTTTAAGTCCTAGTAACCTACAGTTAAAATTTCATCAAGATAGCTCTATTAGTTTTTCAGTTATTGTGCCTACGGACGAACGAACATGGCAATATCGACTCAGGAGGTCACGGCGATCACATATATATATACTTTTCCATATCTAAGAAGTTTAAGAAGTTTTTGATCGAATTTAGGCCAAACTGGCATAATTCCGAAACCAATGAAGATATAACCTCCAAATTTGGTATCAGAATGTCTCTTTCTTTTTCCTTAGAGTACTTGAAATTTGGGCCCCATTGGAGTGGTGGATCGAGGACCAGCCACACATTTCCTGAGACCTTAAAGCATATCTTTAAAATTAATAAAGATAGCAACTTGAAAAAATGTACAAGTTTCTAATTTGGCACAAGGGTGTTCTTTACTATCTCTTGCGTGTCCCTCTAATTTAGGATCAATTGGAGTGGTGGTTTAGTACCCCTCTTAGACCTCCCAAGTTTTAAAAGCTTATAATCGAAATTACTAAAAATATTAACTTAAAATTAAGATAGAACGTTCAAATTTTGTACAAGGGTTAACTAGTACTTAAAGTACAGCGCGGACTGTATAAAGGCGAAATCAGCCCTAGGGTTCGGGTTCTGGACCTATTAATCGGATTCAGGGCTAACGAACATATATAAAAAATCACGATAACTCAACAACTAATGACGCTATCTTCATGAAATTTGTGCTGTAGGTTATTGGTAATGAAACTACGACGGCGATTGCGTACGGTGAGGATTGGACAATGGCTTCGGAACTTAGAACTTTTTGATCGAATTTAGGCCAAACTAGCATAATTCCGAAACCAATGAAGATAGAACCTCCAAATTTGGTTTCAGGGTGTCGCTTTCGATTTCCTTAGTCTCCTTAAAATTTGAGCCCAATACGAGTAGTGGGTGAAGACCAGCCACTCAGTTCCGAGGACCTTAAAGCATATTTTCGAAATTAATAAAGATATTAACTTGAAACTAATGTAGAAGCTTCAAATTTGGCACACGTGGTTCAGTACCTCTCTTAGACCCCCTAATGTGTAAAAGCTTATAATCGAAATTAATAAAACTAGTAACTTAAAATTAAGATAACACGTTCCAATTGCGTACAAGAGTTAACTAGTATTGAAAGTATGACGGGGACTGCATATGGGTGAAATCGTACCATGGTTTCCTGTTCTGAAACCCTTGAAAAGCTCAAGGGCTAACAAACATATATCTTAAAACACCATAACTCAAAAAATAATGCCGCTATTTTGATGAAATTTAAACTCTAGGTTACTAGTAATGAAAGTACCATGGGAATTGGTTCTGGTCGAGTTTAATTTCGAAGCCAAAGAATATATTTCCTATTTGTCCCCGAAATTTTGACTTTATTGTAGTGGTTCAGCTATGTTCAAAGGTACTTGTTGCATTTATGTAAAATTTATTTTTATATTTAAATGAATTATATGAAAAGGTCTAAATTTGTAATTGTATTTTAGAAATACATTAATTGCATATTTTGCGTTTATAAGCTTTTCGATTAGGTATATAAACTATCCATTTAAAATAATTGCAATTTTGAAAAATTTGGATTATTAAATTTATTATGCTTTGATTAGCTTTTTATCACAAAATTTAATTATTACAATTTTTTCATTTTGTAATTGAATTGGAATATTTTCATTTATTTCAAGTTTTTTGTTTTTAATATTTTTAAATAGATAAATTAGTAAGAATTTGTAATATTTTTTAATAGGTAGTGTAATTAGAAAATGTTTTTGGTATTATAAAGTTATTTTGGTTAGCTATGTCTTATGATCGAATTAATAACAGCTTTTATCGTGTTAAAACGACTTATGGATATGTCCTTAAATTTGAACCAAACACCTAGGGTATTTCTGTTTCTTTACTTATTTTTTATTTTAATGCTTTACTAATTTTAATATTCATTATTATTTCAATAATAATTTTTTTTTGTTCATTAATTATATAACTCTAAAAATAATTCAAAAATGCGAACTCTATATTTTGCGGTATATAAAAATTTTTCTTTTTATTTTTTATTGCTTTCTTTTTATTATACCCTACACCTATGAAATAAGAAAGGGTATATTAACTTTGGGTACTGTCAAATTTCTTATATAAAATTGACAGTTTATTATAAGAAAGGAAACAAGAAAATATAGAAATCAAAGAAATGTGTAAGTGTGTTATCGTAGTAGGTTGTTAGTAAGTTTACGTGATTGTAATTTTGTACTGAATTGTTTTAATTTGAAATATCTCGTATTGCTAATATCAGGTGGAATTGAAACTATGTTTTGTGTACTGAGTTCGAAAGATGTTTCATTAGGTTGAATTCATAAGAGAAAATATCTGTATGGGATATTGATTTTGTTACTTGAGATTGTAAAATGATAGTCTGGGTAAAAGCTTTGCAATTAGGTTTTAAAGTTAAAATTCCTAAGTTATATAATTGTTCAATGCACATATCGTTTCCACAAGAGATTCTTATATTAGTGTGATTTGGTAATGTATAAGTTAACAGGGTTAACATTCTTTCCATTTGAATTCAACATGCTCGCAGTAATCGTTAATTGAACTGTAATTAATGTTCAGATTGCTGTTTGAATATTTGTTACAAGTCAAAGACTAAATTTAGCCCCATTTAAACCGGCACTATGATCCAGTTAACTTATATTAATAAAATTTTCTGCATACTCTATTTTTAACCTAATTAAAAAAAAAAAAAAAAAAAATTTCAAAATTGTGTCCTGGAAAGGATATTTTCCATGTTTCGAAAACGAAACATTAGGATTATGTGGAATATTTTCTCACAAGAATATATATATTCTCACAAAATATTTTTCAAAAATTTACTTTTATAAAATAAGAAATATTATCTGAAAATAGTTAATTATGTTTACAAAATAAAGTAAAAACCATTTTAGTTATAAAAATTAGATTGTTATCTGTTTATTTTGTTTGTGTACTGAAAATATGTTTCCATTAAGGCATGGTATGATAATCAGAAAAGCATTTTGGATGCAAGTTAATCCCACATTTACTGCATTCAAAAATTGTTTGATTTTGGCAGTAACGACATCGAGCTCGCCTTTCACTACGAATAACGTTGTGATCCACAAGATCATATCTGATTGAAACTGATGAGGTGCTCACTCTTGCAACTGCTGTTGCTTGTTTTATAGGTATTGTAGCGGATTGGAGCAAGCTTTCAGCTACAAAAACTCTAAATTCCAGTTGATGTATAAAATTTTTGTTTTCAAATTTCCTAAATAAACATTGCAACTTCCACGCGTTTACCATTGCAGCATCCAAATTATTAGTAAACAGAGGCCAATACCACTTCTTTCCACGAATACGAATACGGTAGTTATTTATTGCATTATCGAATAAATCTATTCCACCCATTGTACGGTTATATTCAAAAATAGGGTTTGGCATATCTATTTTAACATATTTCTTATTTTTTCTGTCAAATCGCTTAGCAAAATGTATTGGTTCATGTTTTAAAAAATTTGTCAATAATGTTACGACAGAATTGTCATTCCATCGCAAAGCAAGAATATCATTAGATGAATCAAAACAAATGTCGCTGCTTCCTCTTTCCTTTTTCTTCATTTCACGCAGATCAACAAGATTTGGTTTGTTTGTACGGTTATCTCGAACAGTTCCTTTTTGTAATTTTGGAAAAAAAAGTTTTTTATAATTTTTATTTATAATGTGTTTATAAAAATAAAAACTTTACCTGTTGCAAAATAACCAAGTAAAGAAAACGGCACAAAAGTTTGTGAGATGTGAAAAAGTTATTAAACGTAACAGTGTGTTGGTTTCGATTTTGTACATTTGCTAGTAAACGTAAAACAACGTTTTCTCCTAGACCATATTGACTATCATTTTGCTCCGAAGCTCCTCCATAAGGTATAAATGAGTACAAAAAGCCTTCAGCAGAACACAAACACCAGTATTTGAAACCAAATCGGATAGGCTTACCCTTAATGAACATTTTGCAGGAATGGTGTCCAAAATATGGAATCATTTGCTCATCTATCGATAAATTATGAGCAAATATGCCAAATTGGATGAAACGTTTATTCATTATTTCATTGAATGGTTTTACTTTTGAAAATTTATCCCTTCGATTAAGAGATTGGTTATCCCAAACATGAATATATGATTTAATCCGGATAAAACGGTCGCGTGACATGGATGATTTAATTATTGGACAGCCAAGAGATGGACTTTGTGACCAATAACTTCTTATTGTTGGCAGAGTATGGTAACCGGAAACGAATAAAATTCCAATAAATTTTCTTATTTCATCAGCATTTGTTTTGAAGCTTTGATCATTTTTAGCAATTGTGGCATATCTGTTCGTATTATTTAAAATTAAATTTATGACTTCATCGTCTACAAATAACTCGAACAACTGAAGTGGATTGAGATGACCTAAATAAAAAGCTTCAAAATTCTAAACCAATAAAGTAAATTACAAAATTAAGAAATTACCGTATTTTTCATATAAATTTTGATATTTTTCATGTGAAATATCAACAGGTGTTTTTGAAAAGCTGTAATTCGTTTTAATCCATTTTGGTTTTGGTGCTTTTTTCCCTTCATCAGATTTTGATAACGGCTCTTTACTAATAGGTGCCATAGATGATTCGTGATCTGCTACACAATCACATAAAAGTTCAATTTCTCCTACAATTTCATTTGGCACATTTACAAAATTGTCATTGTTAACCATATCGTTTTCATCTAATTCTTCTTCCTCACTGATTTCGTCAACTCGATCTGGTGGGAAAGCAATTAGATCGACTTTGTCTGCAGTTTTTATAATCACAGCGTCTTCATTATCGGAACACTCATCGAATAATTCTTTTATTTCACGCAAATTCAAATATTTTTTGCTGAACATTTTTAAATAATTTTATTCTCGTACTTTATTTTTGCTAATTTTAAAAATAACACTTTATTAGTTTTTTACACAAATACAAACGCTATAAACACCTTTTCAACTTCTTAGTTCTTTCTAAACTAACGCTTTAAAATTGCAAAAGAATTTGCAAACAAATGCATGGCCTACTTAATTGAAACAAAGATAAACTTTTTTCAAAATTTGAAATAGAGAAAAAATTTAGATTTATCGTTTAAACCTGATGTTTCGTTTTCGAAACATGCTCCCAAAACGCACCAGTACAGCTACAAATTTTAGTCGACAGATTTCATATCGCATCTAAAATGCTGTTAGGGATTTATATTACTTATTTTTAAAAATTTTTGTTTGATTTAAGTTCCTTTTTTATTAATTTGTTAACAAAAGAACAAAAATAAAAAAAAATTGAAATTACAAGCTTTCAAGTCTAAGGCAAAACGGTT
This sequence comes from Dolichopus griseipennis, assembly GCA_963082915.1. Taxonomy (NCBI): domain Eukaryota; kingdom Metazoa; phylum Arthropoda; class Insecta; order Diptera; family Dolichopodidae; genus Dolichopus; species Dolichopus griseipennis. The sequence goes on from OY720441.1 coordinate 138,907,583, forward strand.
CTCGGTCGTTTTTGAAAATAATCCAAAAACCGGTAAATTAGATATTTCTATGAAATATAGAAAGAAACTTAGGTTTAACTAAAAATACGAACCAGACGATCTCAATGATGAAAAATATTGTATGTTTCGTTTTCGACACACTCGGTTAATATGGGTTAAGTTAACTGTAATATTTTACCACATGTAAAATTTTTTACTTTATATCACATGACTAAACATTATAAGTAAGTTAAAAAACATTGTTACCAATTAATTGAATTGAAACCTTTAAACTGGGTAGTTTCAGTCCAACTAATAAAATAACTGCGGTAAACAAATATAATTATTTTATTTTAACTGGCAACAAACGTGAAATAGTGAATTAATTAGTTAAAATATAAAAATTGTTTTAAAAAGTTAAAAATAATGAATTAATAAGTTAAAAAATAATAATTGTATTAACAAGAAGAAAAAATATTGCATTAATTATAAAAAAATAACAATTGTTCTAATAATTAATTATTAGTAAAATAAACACGTGCTGCACATGTGTAATTTAACTATCAATCTAACTGAATTATAATCTTTTATAACTTTATTTTTTTATAACTTAAAACTATTTATGTACACACAAATATATAAAAAGTTTAAACTCTAATCATATAATATGTATTATTAAGAATGTTGGAGAACATTTTATTAAAACAAACAAAGGAAAATGAAAAATAACTAACAATGGTTATTTGAAATGGTATTTCAACTAACATAATTAAATATTAAATAATTAATATTTGGCATTAAAAATCTTAAAAAAAAATTATTAATATTAATTCTTTAATTAATTTTTTTCGTAAAAAAAAGACATCAAAAATCCATATTAATTTTTAAAGCGGTGACGTAAATTGTAAATGAATGTTGAACCAATGGCGTGCTTTTATTACACCCAAAAGGTGGCAAATTTAACAATTTTTGAATAGACGATTGGATAAACTACGGCTTTGTCGCTGCCCTGTATTCCTTAATTACTCTTAAGTAAAGCGAGGATATTGTAAAGAAATGTAATACTTTGTAATACTTTAAAAAAAATACAAACAGTTACTTAATGAATGTAAGTAGATTTTTTTTCTCCCTTATAATAAGTACGAAAAATTTAATTTTAAATATTGTTTAACACGTACAAAAATATTGAAAATTGAAATAAGTTTAAAAAATTTTTTTAATAATAACGTTTTACAAATTTGAATACTTTTTTTTTTTTTTAAATAGCAAGATATAATTTTTTTCTCTAAATACTAAGAAAATTTAAGTTTAAATTTTGGAAATTAGAAATAAAATACCTATTGAAATAATTATCTTTTAAATAAATATTGAAATAATTATCATAATAAAATATATAGAAAATTCCTAAAAAAATTTAAGTTTAAATTTTTGAAATCAGAAATAAATTATTGAAATAATTAATTTGGCTAAAAGTAAAAACTAAACAAGTAAAGAAACAGTCAGTTGGTGCAACGGACTGAGACATACCCTCCACCTGTTTGGTTCAAATTTAAGGACATATCCATAAGTCGTTTTAACACCATAAAAGCTGTTATTAATTTGATCATAAGACATAGCTAACCAAAATAACTTTATAATACTAAAAACATTTTCTAATTACACTATCTATTAAAAAATATTACAAATTCTTCCTAGTCTATTTAAAAATATTAAAAAACAAAAAACTTGAAATAAATGAAAATATATTTATTCCACTTCAATTACAAAATGAAAAAATTCTAATTATTAAATTTTGTGATAAAAAGCTAATCAAAGCATAATAAATTTAATAATCCAAATTTTTCAAAATTGCAATTATTTTAAATGGTTAGTTTATATACCTAATAGAAAAGCTTATAACCGCAAAATATGCAATAAATATATTTCTAAAATTCAATTACAAATTTAGACCTTTTCATATAATTCATTTAAATATAAAAATAAATTTTACATAAATGCAGCAAGTACCTTTGAACATAGCTGAACCACCACAATGAAGTCAAAATTTCGGGGACAAATAGGAAATATATTCTTTGGCTTCGAAATTAAACTCGACCAGAACCAATTCCCATGGTACTTTCATTACTAGTAACCTAGAGTTTAAATTTCATCAAAATAGCGGCATTATTTTTTGAGTAATGGTGTTATTAAGATATATGTTTGTTAGCCCTTAAACTTTTCAAGGGTTCCAGAATCCGAAACCTTGGTACGATTTCGTTCATATGCAGTCCCCGTCATACTTCCAATACTAGTTAACCCTTGTACACAATTGGAACGTTCTATCTTAATTTTAAGTTACTAGTTTGATTAATTTCGATAATAAACTTTTACACATTTGGGGGGTCTAAGAGAGGTACTGAACCACCACTGCAATTGATCCAAAATTAGATGGACACGCAGGAAATAGTAAAGAACACCCATGTGCCAAATTTGAAGCTTCTACATTTGTTTCAAGGTACTATCTTTATTAATTTCGAAAATATGCTTTAAGGTTTTCAGAAATGTGTGGCTGGTCCCCGATCCACTACTATAATGGAGCCCAAATTTCAAAGGCACTAAGGAAATAGCAAGGGACACCCTGATACCGAACTTGGAGGTTCTATCTTCATTGGTTTCGGAATTATGCTCGTTCGGCATAAATTCAATCAAAAAGTAGTTCTAGGTTTCGAACCCATGATCCAATCCCGAACTTACGCAATCCCCGAAGTAGTTTCATTACTAGTAACTTACAGCACAAATTTTATGAAGATAGCATCATTAGTTGTTGAGTTATCGTGATTTTTTATATATGTTCTTTAGCCCTTCGATCGATTAAAAGGTCCAGAATCCGAACCCATGTGTCGATTTCGCCCATATGCAATCCCCGCCGTACTTTCATTCCTAGTAACCTACAGTTGAAATTTCATTAAGATAGCTCCATTATTTTTTGAGTTATCGTGCCTACGGACGGACGGACGGACGGACATGGCTATATCGACTCAGGAGGTCACGCTGATCACAAATATATATACTTTTCCATATCTACCTCGCTTTTTCTAGGTGGTTACAAACACCATACCAAAGTTAATATATCCTTTTACCAATTCTATAGGTGTAGGGTATAAAAAAAACAATGATCGAAATAAAATTATGTAGTAAAACAAATTAATACTATACTAGTATCACCCTGTACTCGAAATTCGAGCTTTTTATACCCTACACCTAAAGAATAGGTAAAAGGGTATATTAACTTTGGTATGGTGTTTGTAACCACCTAAAGGAATCGAGCGAGATATGAAAAAGTATATATATGATATTCAAAGTTATTTGCCGCATTTATATAAAATTTATTTTTATATTTAAATGAATTATATGACAAGTTCTAAATTTGTAATTGTATTTTAGAATATATTTATTGCATATTTTGCGTTTATAAGCTTTTCTAATAGGTACAAAAACTAACAATTTAAAATAATTGCAATTTTTAAAAATTTGAATTATTTAATAATTATGCTTTGATTAGCTTCATAAAAATTAATAACTCAAATTTTTTCACTTTTGTAATTGAATTGAAATAAATCCATTTTTATTTAGGTATTTCAAGTTTTTTTAATTTATTTGATTTATTAAATATTTTTAAATAGATAAATTAGTAAGAATTTGTAATATTTTTGAATAGATAAAGTAATTAGAAAATGATTTTAGTATTATAAAGTTAATTTGGTTAGCTATGTCTTACGATTAAACTAATAAAAGCTTTTATGGTTTTAATGCATATTTGATTAATTTTGAACCAAATAGGTGTTGGGTATTTCTAAGTCGGTTGCACCAACTGACTGTTTTTTTACTTGTTTTAAATCTCAATTTTAAGATTTACATACATTCATAGATATAAAAACAACCACTGCATAAAAAAAATTTTTTTTCAATAAATCTGAGAATAACCTTTAGCTATTGATAAATTTTTCCTTCCCTTATTCCATTTTTAAATTTAAGAGCTAGGTAGGTAAAAAGAAACTACATATTTTTCAATAATAAAATCTGAAATTTTTGCTACAAATGTATGCCTAAGTTCTGAAAAGCATGTAAAAATTATTCTGAATTTTTTAGTTTACTTTATATCTTTTTGTCTAGTTTATTTATTTAATTTTTCCTAAATTATTTATTGACAAAAATATATTTCTATGTATGGTCATGAGCCATGACTCATAAGTTTTTTAAAACAAAGAAATTTTATTGCTTGCGTTTCTTTATGAGGAGAAAACTCTTTTGTACTCTCAACTACTGTCATCTGCACCAGCTCTTCTAAAAGAGTAGATGAGAGAAGTAAATAATTAAAATTTTTCAGAATAAATGGATTTTCACTTGAATAAGTTATGCTAAGTCATATTTTTTATTTGATAAGCAATAAGACCTTCCATTTCAAAAAATTTTCTTTATATTTATATCAGCAATTAATCTTAATTTTTTCACTTTTTTTCATTATCTAAATAACTATAATAAATATAATTAACTTCTCAAGTGACAGGTAGTTTTAAAATGTCAAATGTTATATGTATGACAATTAATCTGACAATTAAGTATTCCTGGAACCAAAATTAGCGTTCCATTTACAAACTACTCTATCTACCCTTCATCTACACTTTTTCCTAAAAAGAACGCATGTATTATATAAAAATCGTTCGATTTGTCAAAGTAAAACTAAAAATAGTTTTTTATTAAAAAAAAACATTATTTGATGTTTCGAATGTAAAATAAACTTTTCAATTATTGGGCTTAACCTAAATCAAAACATACGAGGTACAATATTTTTACGGCAGTACGTCAATACGTTTATCTACATATCCGTGAATCGATAAGCATGTACAGTATTTAATTTATCGAAAAATATTTATTTGAATATTTTAAATTTGTACCTACAAAAAATATTTTACATTTCATATTATAAGTATTTTGAATTATTTTGATAATAAGATATTTGTTAATTGAAAATTATTTTCAAAAAGTATTATTTTTTAAATCATCAAAATAGCGGCATAATTTTTTGAGTTATGCTGTTTTTAAGATATATTTTTGTTAGCCCTTAAACTTTTCAAAGGTTCCAGAACCCGAAACCATGGTACGATTTTGCTCATATGCAGTACGCGCTGTACCGTCAATACTAGCTAACCCTTGTACACAATTGGAACGTTCTATCTTAATTTTCAGGTACTGTTTATAGTAATTTTCGATTACAAGCTTTTAAACTTTTGGAGGTTTAAAAAAGGTAATGAACCAGTACTTCAAATGATCCCCAATAAGGGGCTTCACAAGTATTTAAGAACATCCTTGTGCCAAATTTGAAGCTTCTACATTTGTTTCAAGTTTCTATCTTATTTTTAAAGATATGCATTAAGGTATTCAGAAATATGTGGCTGGTTCCTGACTCACTACTCCAATGGGGCCCAAAATTCAGGGACACTAAGGAAATAGGAAGGAACACCTTGATACCAAATTTGGAGGTTCTATCTTCATTGATTTTGGAATTATGCTCGTTTGGCCTAAATTCGATCAAAAAGTTCTAGGTTCCGAACCCATGATCCAATTTCGACCGTACGCAATCGCCGCCGTAGTTTTATTACTAGTAACCTACAGCATAAATTTGATGAAGGTAGCGTTTATAGTTGTTGAGTTATCGTGATTTTTTATATACGTTTGTTACCCCTTGGACTCATTAAAAGGTCCAGAACCCGAACGAATTGGCCGATTTCGCCTATTTGCAATCCCCGCCGTACTTTTAGTCCTAGTAATCTACAGTGAAAGTTTCATCAAGATAGCTCCATTATTTTTTGAGTTATCGTGCCTACGGACGGAAGAAAGAACGTACGGACATGGCTTTGTCTACTCAGGAGGTAACGCTGATAACAAATATATATACTTTAGGTATACATAGATAGATAGATTGATAGATTTTAATTGTATTATTACCATAGGTAATTTATATATAATTTAGAAATTGTGTTCGATACTTAAGTTGTGTTCAAAGGTTCTTGCTGCATCTTCAAGTAAAGTTTATGTTTATATTTAAATGAATTATATGAAAAAGTCTAAATTTGTCATTGTATTTTAGAAATGCATTTATAAATTTTTCTAAAAGGTAAATATACTAAGAATTTAAATTAATTTCAATTTTGAAAAATTTCAATTATTAAATTTTGTGATAAAAAGCTAATCAAAGCATTAATGGTTTTAATTAACATTAAAAACCATCAAATTAAATAAAGATATATATTATCACAAATTAATATTTCTTTAGGATAACTTTAAGTCTAATGAAAAATTGAGACACATAGAGCACCAGCATTATGATTCTAATACTTTTTTATAACAGATGTGCTCAAAATTCCTTGTCATAAATACGATATATCATAAATACTCGTATAAAAGAAAAGATGAGAATTAAACAATTCTAATCGCAATATTTCAATCTGAAATTAATTGTTCATTCAAAACATTTCTATTTATTTGTGTATTTGTTGCTTTTATTTTTTTTTTGTATTTTCTTCTATTAAAACAAATTCTTTAAATTTTTTTTTGTTTAATTATTAGTTTTGGTGTTTATACCCATAAACTGTGCATACATATTTGAACATAATGTGCATACATATTTGAACATGGGTTATATTAAAATTACTCCTCCGTTTATAACGAATCGATTTAGATGAGCTAGATATATGTGTCGAGGGTACGTATCGAATCAACATCGAAAATTGAATCAATCTAGCTATGTGTGTCCATCCGTCAGCACTATAACTCAAATACTATAAGAGCTAGAGTTCCGTAACATTCACAAAGCAATTTTTAGACAATTTGTAGGTTCCCTATTCTTTTTGGTTAAAATCGGACAAAGGCTTCGGTAATCAAAATTAATACCTAAATAGAAACTAAATAGAAAAACAAACAAAATGTAGTTAAATTATTAATTGCTTCATGGTGTAGTTGTTAGGATATGCGTCTTGTAGTCAAAACGTCTCGTTTCAAATTCAGGCTGGAGCAAAATTTTTTTTTTTTAAATTTATTTTTTGTTATCTACTTTCTTTTATTCTATTTTATATAAAATATATGTATTTATTTTTTATATGAGAAATTTTTATTCTATAAAAAATTTGACGGAATAATTTTTTTATTATTTTTATAATAAAATTCAAAACGGTTTTTCAAAATAAACAATTGATACCAGAGCAACTATAATAATTTTCAAAAGAAAAAATTAAGATAAACAAAAACTCGATGGCTTAGTGGTTAAGACGTCAGCCTTTTAATTGAAAAATGTGGGTTCGAATCTCGTTCAGAGCATGTTTTTTTTTAATTCATCTTTTTTTTAATAATTTTTTTGTAGTTAAATATAAAAAAAAACAAATATATTGAATTTTCAGTCAGACAGTTTCATAGCTGTATATGAAATTCTTATTTATTTAATACAAAATAGTGGGTACGCACGGGTATCTAAAAGTTGACAAGGGCAACTATAATCTTCCTCGTTTTAATTTGTTTCTAAATTAAAACAAAATATTACATTTTTTCTCTTTATTAAAGTAGATATAATTTATCATTATTAGTTTATATCCAATCTCCATTTCACCTTTTTGTAATAAAATAATAAGATTGGATTTAAAAGCACTTGCTTATTGATATTTTTTTTAACTTTTAATCAAACCAGTTAATAAATTAACCTATTAAACCATCAAATTAATTATTTATTTAACTAGTAATATATATGCTTTTATTTATTTTTTTTGAAACTTAACAAAAATAATACATTACACGCTAACCAATCAGTATAGCCATCCCTCTCAGTCCAATTCAGGCAGCTATTAATCTAATTTTATTTCAATTTGTTAAAAACACATACATTGTTACATATTTAATCAGTGATTATCAAATTTTAATTTTTAATTTTCAGCGAATATTAAACGATATATTTAAGATAAAGTTCTTTTCAAACTTTTTATCACCAAATAAGTTTTGGTTTATTTGTAATACTAATATTTTGGTTTCTTTTAAGTCTTTTATAATTTTTACTCAAAATAAAAATTATAAATTTTTCTTTTTTTATTTTTAATATTTTATATAAACTGCTAATTAATGTAATTTTATATTAATTTTTTTTCAATTTTCTATCTATAAATATAGCATTAGACCCAATGTGATTCTGCTGTCGGCCACTATCTCATGCTGGAAGATGTATATACTACATTATGAGATAACTGACCGTGGTAGCGTCACTGCAAGCAATAACAATTATATTTATAGTTTTGACTGAATCAAAAGATTCCATCTATTATTTTCGTATAGTTAACATTGTTTTTTAAAAATAAGTTTGATTTATGCAGAGTCAAATCAGCATAAATTTTGAAAATATTAGAGAATTAGAGTCCAATCATTTCGGAGTATATGTTTACATTACTACAAAAATCCAAGCGTGATGGAACTGAACGAAACTCAGGTGTTTTAAAACCAGGATAAGGTTAAATTCAGCATTCCTTGATACAAACTGAAACGATCTTTAGTGCCTATAGAGGCTTTGCTCTATATATTACAAATGATATGGCCTACCAAATTCTTCATAAATATAATATCAGCTCAAATTCAGAGTTTAATGTTCCCATTTAACGCATTTTTGTTTTTTGTACAGAAGTCCAAATATTGTTTCTCCAATTGTAGAATTGGATAATTTATCGGAATCAAAAATCCTTCAGGACAACCCCGAAACTGATTTCAATGTTCCCAATAAAAATTGGTTTCTATATTCTCCCCACACATCGACAGAAGGCAAAAATGTAGAACTTTTCAGTGCCCTCTCTCAACTTACACAATTGGTGAAACGACCCATTCGCATTCCAGACTGTTCAAGGCATAGTGCTCATATTCTGGATTTATTTCGAACTTCTCATCCAAAAAAATACAACATTTCTGTCAACAGCCCATTAGGTAGCGCTGACCACTACCTTGTTAATTGACGATTTCAAATTTAAAATTTAATACATAAAATGTTAGTTAGCGCTGACCACTACCTTGTTAGTTGAGGATTTCAAATTTAAAATTTAATACATAAAATGTTCCTCCCAAACATAAAATTTGTCTCCACAGTGAATCCAACTGGGATGGTTTAAACTCGTTTTTCAAAAACTTTAATTGGTTACTTTTTTTCAACAATAGAAATGTTGATGTAGTTGCTAACGCAAAAGTGCTAAGCATTCCAACCGTAATTGGTTAAACAGAAAGTGCAGGCAAACGATCAAGAAAAAATAATGCTTTTTTTAAGTACAAAGGGCATCCAACCGAAAACAACCGGATTACATTCACAGAAGTTAGTAAGCGTTGCAAAAGAATTTTATGACAGCAAAAATATAAACATAATTGTTTATTAAGGCAAAAGTTATTCTCTTTCCAAAAGGTAGCAAAAGCTTTTGGTCATTTGCCAAATCCGAAAAAAACAGCTTTACCTCTTGTACCACTCCCGCATTGATTTATAATAATGCTGTCACTGTTGACCCTGAACCAAAAGCAGATTTGCTGGCACAAATCTTCGCAGATAATTCAGCACTGCCGCCAACAGCTTACTCTCCTCCCGTCTATGCACCAGTAAATTCAAAACTTAAAAACATTTATTTTCGCCCACGAGTTTTTGTTAAAGTTCTTAAGGGTCTGATTGTTCACAAATCTACCTGCGATATTCCACCAAATGTCCTCCAAAAATGGGCAAACACCTTAGCAGGTCCACTAAGCTAACTTTTTCACATATCCTTTTTGGCACTTACCCTTCTACCTGGAAAGTTGCTTTTGTCCAGCTCATCCCAAAAAAGGGTGCTCAGATTAATCCTGAAAATTAAAGACCAATTTCTCTAACATTAGTACATTACGTTCTGGAGTAACGTTCTGGAGTAAGAGTAACGGCCTCCTAAGTGACCTCATAAGTATGGTTTTAGGTCATATAGATCAACAGGTAATCTGTTGACTTTTTTTAATGAAAAATGGGGTCGAAGCTTGGAAAAATATGTCAAACAAACATAATCACTCTAGATATATCCAAAGCCTATGATCGCGTTTAGCAAACCGCGCTATTAAAACAGTTAGAAGCAATTGGTCTAGGGAAAATTTTCAATTCATAGATAGAATATTGGCTTTCACACCGTTTGGCGCTATTAAAACAGTTAGAAGTATTTGGTCTAGGAAAAATTTTCAATTCTTAGGAAATACTCTATCCTTTCACACCGTTCAATACAAATGGTATTGGATGAAATCAAATCTACTTCAAAATAATAAAACCTATATTCGGCGAGATTTGAGTATAATTCTCAGATAGCACCCTGCACTGGTTTTTAATATCTGGATAAGATGCATTAAAGAGCTGTTTCTATTATCAACGATACTAGCGACTTTAAGTCACCACCATAATGTAGGAGCTGCTTGTCTATTTTATAAATATCTACCAGGTAATGCTTCGGAAGAAACTAAAAATATTATGCCAAAAATCAAACCCTACCGCCGTAACACACTGTTAACAGCTCAATCTCATGCATATACAGTTCCACTTTTTAGAACAAGAACTCTGAAATTTAGAAATTCTTTTTTAAGAAGCACCTCCAAATTGTGGTACACATTACCCCCATATGTGTGACCCAATATATATGATCTAGCAAAATTCAACAAAGTCAACTTTTACCTCTTGGGTTGCCCATTCAACCCTTGAAAGACATATATATTTATGTTTTATCAACAATTCTAATTAATCTATTTTTCAACAATTATACTGCGCAAGCAGCTAGGATGCTGGTTGTTATAGTTTAGTAAAAATCTCACACTTCCTCGTGGATTAGGATTGCCTTTTGAAGGTTTTTTCCTCCCTTAGTAAAGAAAAAAATAAAAAAAAAAAAACCTTACCATACCTCTAATCCTTATCAAGTCATATTTCAAAGAAAACTAAATAGAATTACTAAAAATCTGTAAATTAAATCTAACTAGATTTTATAAACTTAAAAGAATTAAAATATTCAAAATTGATACCTTTGAAATTAAGCAAATTATGAGAATAAATTTAAAAATTATTTAAAATAGAAATAATTAATCAACGGAACTAAATCATTCAACAGTAAATACAAAATAAATATAAAGAGTTATAATATTTTATATGCATTGAAAAAAAATATAACGAAAATATTAGACAGGAAAAGATTTAAATAGTTACAGTATACATTAAATATGTCAATAATGAATACAAAACATAAAAACAAGTAAAGAAACAGTTAGTCGGTGCAACCGACTTATGAATACCCTACACCTTTAAAACCATAAAAGCTTTTATTAGTTTGATCGTTAGTCATAGCTAACCAAAATAACTTGTCATACTAAAACATTTTCTAATTACTTTATCTATTCAAAAATGTTAAAATTTCTTACAAAATTATCCATTTAATGATATTAAAAAACAAAAAAACTTGGTAATAAATGTTACATACAAATTGTTCGTTTATGTACCTATTAGAAAAGCTTATAAATGCAAAATATGTAATAAATATATTTCTAAAATACAATGAAAAATTTAGAACTTTTCATATAATTCATTTAAATATAAAAATTAATTTTACATAAACCACTATTTCAATCCGTCTAAAATTTTGCGGACATAATGCTAATAAGAAAAAACACTTGTGTCCAAATTTTAGAGTTCTATCTTCTTTGGTTTCGGAATTACGCTGGTTTGGCCACAATTTAATCAAAAGCATTTAGAATCTGAACCAATTGCCCGATCTAGACCATAAGCAATTCACGCGGTACTTTCATTACTAGTAACCTAGAGTTTAAATTTCAACGAAATAGCGTCATTGGTTTTTGAGTTATGGTGTGTTTTATATATATGTTCGTTAGCCCTTGAACTTTTCAAAGGTTCCAGAACCCGAAACCATGGTCGCCCATATGCAATGTCAGCCACACTTTCAATACTGGTTCACCTTGTACACAATTGGAACATTCTATCTTAATTTTAAGTTACTATATTTATTAATTTCGATGATAAGCCGTAGGAACTGTGTAGATGGTCCCCGACCCACTACCCCAATTGGTTCAAAATTTCAAGGACACTATGGGAATAGGAAGAGACACCCTGATACTAAATGTAGAGGTTCTATCTTCATTGGTTTCGGGATTATGCTCGTTTCGCCTAAGTTCTTGAAAAAGTTTGAGCATCCGAAACCATGGTGCGATCTCCACAGTGCGCAATCTACACCGTAGCTTCGTTACTAGTAAATTATAGCACACAATTCATGAATGGAGCCTCATTAATTGTTGACTTATCGTGATTTTTAATTTATGTTCGTTAGCCTTGGACCGATTTAAGGGTCCAGATTCCGAACCCATAGAGGCAGTTTCACTCATATGAAATCCTCGCTGTATTTTCCGTACTAGTAACCTGCAGTTAAAATTTCATAAAGGTAGCTCCATTAGTTTTTGAATTATACATGTTTTTTGGATATAAGTTTGTTTGGATATATGTTGGATATATGTATGGTTTCACTCAAATGAAATCCTCGCTGTACCTTCAGTACTAGTAACCTACAGTTAAAATTTCATCATGGTAGCTCCATTTGTTTTTGAGTTATCATGTTTTTTGAATATATGTATGTTGGCCCTTGAACCGATCAAAAGTTCCAGGATCCGAACGCATGGTCTGATTTCACCCATATGGAGTCCCCGCCGTTGTTCTAATACAAGTTAACCCTTGTACGCAATTATAACTTTTATCTAAATTTTATTCAACTTTTTTTATTAATTTAAATACTTAAGGTCTTCAAAACTGTTTGGATGGCCCCTGACCAACTACTCCAATTGGTCCTAAATTCCACACTCCAAGGTTATAGAAAGAGGCACCCTGATACCAAATTTGGAGGTTTTACCATAACTACTGGTTTCGCAGTTATGCTTGTTTGGCCTAAATTCTATCAAAAAAATCTGGGATCCGAACCCATAGTCCGACCTCGACCGTACGCAATACCGGTCGTAGTCTTATTACTAGTAAACAAGAGCACAAATTTCATGAAGGTAGTGCTATTAGTTGTTGAGTTATGCTGATTGTTTTTTATTGTCGTTAGCCCTTAAAGCCATTAAAAGGTCCAGAATCCGAAAACAAAGGGCGGATTGCGCCCATGTGCATTCCCCGCCGTACTGTAAGCCCTAATAACCTACAGTTAAAATTTGATCAAGATAGCTCCATTAGTTTTTGATTTATCGTGCCTACGAAGATCACCTTGATCACAAATATATGTACTTTTCTATATCTAGCTTGCTTCCTTTAGGTGGTTAAAAACACCATACCAATGTTAATATAGATTTTCCTATTTCATTTTACCATATAGGAGCATATTTGTTTACGAGCATATTTTTATACATTTTCCTATGCAGGGTATAAAAATATATTCTCTCGCAATACTCTTAAAACATTTTACAATTGAATCTTCCATTTTTCAGATGATTTATTTAGAGAATTAAAAACTCTACCTGTGCGCCAGTTGTTTTATTTTAAAGTTTGAATAGGAGAATTTTCAATGATTATAACTTACGTATTAATAATAGCCAGTTTGTTAACATTTCGTCTTTCCGCACAACAAATTACCATACTTGTGAGCACATCGTATCAGCCAGACTTTTCAATAAACTTCCTTAATCATTAAGTTATATGCAAAAACTTAAAAAGATTTAAATCTTAAATTATTAAAATCTTGGCTTATAAATTTTGGCCATAAAGAAATTGAAATTTTGCTAGAGAATCCTATCTACTTTATTTTTACCATTCATTTGCGACTTGTATTTTTGCGTTATATTATTCCAATTAATAAAATTTATACTTATTAATTTAATTTAAATTCTTCACCCTACGTAACTTTTTAAAAATTTTTATTTTATAATATTACTGTTATTCTAATTAATACAAATATGAATTGAAATGATATTTAACAACATATTTTGTACTATTAAAGAAGTAGGTAAAAGAAAAAATGTCACTATAAAACTATTTCCTTTTTAGCACATTTTCAAAAAATTTTGTAAAAATGTGCCTGTATAGTTTTACTCCGCCCGTCCGTCTGTCCATCTGTCCCTGTGTCCATCTGTCTGTCTGACCGTCTGTCTGTATGCTTACAAAAACTTTTACATCGTTTGAAATAGAGGAAAGAAATTTTAACCACGGGTAGGTATGTTTATGTATATAAAACAGTAATTTATTCAGCAGTGTATGTTTTTCCAAAATTAAACGTTAACGTTGAAACTCCATCATTATATTTCGCACTTGTTAACAGGTTTTCTTTACTGCATTGGAATTATATTCTAAGAATTGATTTCACTATTAGTCATAATTAATAAATTAATGAAATAACTAAATTATAATATTATCATTTATTTTTATATATATTTTTATCTGCAAGAAACCCTATAAAATAACCCTATATTAAACTCAGTAAGAAACCCTATGTAATTTTGAAAGTGTGCTTTTTAAAAAGCCTCGGTATTTTTCATCATTTGTTTAAATTATAGTAATTGAATAATGTATTATTTATTAAAGAAATGAAATTTTTTATAAATGAAGGAAATACAGAAAACATTTAATTTAAAATCTAATATTAATTAATTCCTCTATTAAACCAAGGCTCTGTTGTTTTATCTTTTTTTACGAATTATTGGCACAAGGGAGGTGATTACGAATATATCGAAAATTTTTGAGTAAAGTTGATCTGGAAATATTCCTTCTGTAAAACATTTATTGATCATTATCTCTAAAGGTTGTTTTATAATATTAACTAATTCCTGTAAGTCTTTTACTGTTATTTTATCTAATCCTGGAGTTGCATTTTTATTTTATTTCATAATAATTTGATAGATTTCAGCTTTTGGAACCGGAGTAAGAAATAACGATTTACTATTATATATTTTATAAGCACCATTATTAACTGTGCAAGAATTCCGACTCTCTGTTAGAATACATTTACATATTTCATAAAAAAATTAATTAAGGGTATCTGCCGTTTCATTTTCATTAATTGTTTTCTCGCCATTTTTCTTTAAAACGTAAGTAATAGTTTCAGTTTTTTGGTCATTATTATTTTTTATAGTATTATATTGTAATTTCCATAGTTTTCTAGAGTCATTCCCTGCTTTTTCAATACTTTAAATAATATGTTTATTTTTAGCTTCCTTAATTAATTTTTCTACTTTTTTTTGAATAGCATTTATTTTAATCTTTTTTCAATATTGTTTGGATCTTTTGTGTGTGCGTCGTATAGGGATTTTCTGATTTTAAGTTTTTCAAATATCATACCTGTAATCCAGCTATTATTTCTAGTTCTGACAGTTACTGTTTTAGTACACAATTCTTTTGCTTCCTGTATTATTTTAACTAGTGTATCAATATCCATAACGTTTGTATATTCTATTTACGATGTTACGCATTTGAATGTAGTCTGTTTTATTTATAGTATAGTTTTCCATAGGTATTTTCTCAATATTAATTGTTTTGATTGATGTTACGGCTATTTGGTGATCAGATAAACTGTTATCCTTTATTGTGAAAGAAACCTGATATTTTTCATTGAAGTTTGTTATTATATGATCTATTAGATTTTAAGGTTGAGCTGTATTTCTTGTACTTTGCCTCTTATTAAGTATATAATATACAGAAGTATCTATCATATCTTTGTATCTTATTAGTAAGTTAGTATTATCAAACAAATTTAAGTTGGTATCAGCAAAAAATATGTGATTTGAATTATCTTTCATTTTAGTTTCTAAGTATTCTATAAATAAATTGCTGTTTTCCGTTGGAGCTTTATAGAATGTTCCAATTTTTACTCTTGGTTGAGAGTTTAGGATTTCAATTACCATATAATTATATCTTTCATCCTTAAATACTACATTAAAGGTATGTTATCCTTTACAAAAATTGATGTACCTCCTCCCTTTTTTTCTTTTCTGCAGTTATAAACCGCTTTGAAGTTGGGAGTATTATGTATATCAATTTCGTTGTCGAATATCCATACCTATGTAAGTACTACTATATCAATATCCTTGAGTTCTGTGATTAAAACTTGTAATTCATATGCTACATATATTTAATTATAAAATATTTAGATTCCCTATTTGTTTCTTATATTTGGGTGATTGATCATTATCGAATGCTTATCATATAATTTTACCAGTTTTCTCTTATTTTTAAAAGATACTCTCGATATTTGTTATCAATGTGGTTTCTATACGCTTTTAGATCCTTTATAAAACCTCATGAGAGACTCCGATATTTTCATGATATTTATAAATTTTTTTATGTAGTTCTTTATAATCTGTTGGTAATCCTTCTTGATCGATTAGTACTCTTAGATATTTGTTTGTGTCATACCATTATAACAAATATCAGCTTGATCATAAAAATATGATAAATATTTTCTTACGTTGCAATATATTCTGTGATATTTTTTTTTTTTTTTTTTTGTCTTGGGGTAAGGATGGTGGAAATCGTCGAAAGATACTGAGCGCAACCACAGTTATGTGTGACTTTAACACACTAAAAACACCCGCCCTGTTTTAAAATATTAAAACTAGTCTTAGAGACTAACCATTAATTTTGCGCTAACTTTTTATGATCTACTGGAATTACAGACCTCCGTTAAGGTGATCTGAATTTATCGCTAGTTGGAGGGGCGTAGTTCTTTTAAGCCTTCTATTAACATTTGAAAATAGTAGAAGTTTTGACGCTTCTATGTTTATGTGACCTTCTAAATGGGTCTTATGTTTTATGGCATATTTTTTGATTTCATCGCTAACAATAGGAATTCCTAGATCCCTGTGTAAGTCGGAATTTCGTACGTACCAGGGAGCACTCACCATGTTACGTAGCACTTTGCTTTGAAATGTTTGAATTCTCTGAATATGTGTTCGTTTGGCACACCCCCAAAGTTGTACGCCGTACAACCAGATAGGCTTAATTATTTGGTTATATAACAAAATTTTGTACTCTATTGGCAATTTAGATTTTCGACCTAGGAGCCAATACATTTCTCTATATTTTTGTTCTAATTCTATTCTTTTCTTTTTGACATGTTCTTTCCATTTTAGCTTGACATCTAATGTCATTCCTAGGTATTTTGCCTTGTTTTCATGAGGAATATCTACCCTATTTAATTGTACGGCTGGGGGATTTTGAATAGGTTTATTTGAAAAATTTACTTGCACTGATTTCAGTTCATTTAGTTTGATTTTCCATCTTTTGGTCCAAAGATATAATTTATCACTTGCTTTTTGTAGTTTATTTGTAGCCTCGCCGACATTTGATCCTACTGCCATTATTGCAGTATCGTCAGCAAAAGTCGCTACAGTTATTTCTTGAAATTGGGGCAAGTCACTAGTATACAGCAAGTATAATATTGGACCCAAGATACTTCCTTGAGGCACACCCGCTTTAATTTCTCTCAGTGTAGAGTACTCTTCATCCTGTTTAATTCTAAACAGTCTATTAGTTAAGTATGATGAGAGTATATCTACATATTTTTTAGGTAATAGTTTCCGCAACTTATAAATTAAGCCTTCGTGCCAAACTTTATCAAATGCTTGTGCTACATCTAGAAATATTGTAGAGCATATTTGTTTTTCTTCTAGAGCTTTCTCAATTATATCAGTAATTCTATGTACTTGGTCAACAGTAGAGTGTTTTTCTCTAAAACCAAATTGATAGTTTGGAATTAGTTTTCTATTTTTTATTATAGGTTTCAACCTTTTTAATAACAGTTTCTCAAAGAGTTTTGACATAATTGGTAACAGAGAGATAGGTCTATAAGACTTTGTTTCGTTTGGAGGCTTTCCTGGCTTAAGTATCATAATTATTTCTGCCACCTTCCAAACGTTAGGTACATAATTTAGCCTTAACATAGCATTCATAATATATGTTAACATTGTTATCCCTTTTTTCGGGAGTTGTTTTAGAATGTCTGCAGTAATTAGATCGAAACCTGGTGCTTTTTTTGACTTCAGAGCTTTAATTTCTTCAACCATTTCTATATGAGTAATTAGTTCAATGGCATTTTCTTCTCTTCTGAAATCATTTTCAATGTAGAGGTCTGACTCTATTTCATTGGGCCGAAAAATTTCTTCCAGGTGATCTGCGAATGTTTCGGCTTTTTCTTTATTATTTTTTGCCCATTTACCATCCATTTTCCGAATTGGTGGGACTGGCACTACAGGTTTTTTCAAACTCTTTGTTGCTTTCCACAAAGAGTAATTTCTTTCTTTTTTAGCTGATAAATTCTCAACATATTTTTCATATGATTTGTTTTTTATTTCAAGAATTCTTCTTTTAAGATTCTGCGTTATTCTATTCAACACAGTTTTATCAGCTGGGTCACGTGTTTCATGCCATCTTCGTCTAGCTCTTCTCTTTAGTTTAATCATATTTAATATATCTCTAGGATAATTAGGTCCTGCTGTCATGTATGTATTTTCTTTTGTATTATTCCATGCAGCATTTTGGACAATTTTATTAAGATTCTCAATTGCTAAATCTATTTCATCTTTAGTTGTTATTTTAACCCTTAAATTTATATTATTTTCTATCTCTTGTTTAAAGTTGAACCAATTTGTTGATTTATTAACAAGTGTAGGCTTATTTTGTTTCTTAACAATTTTTTCATGCAGGTTTAGTACGACAGCCGAATGGTCTAAGTCTAAATCCTCATTATTTTCTAGGCTAATAAAATTTGGAGATATTTTTTTTGTTATGAAAAAATCCAGTAGATCAGGAGTTTTATTTGTATCAGTAGGCCGATAAGTTGGTTCGCCTGTGGAATGAAAATAGCAACCCAACTCTCTAATAGCTTTCCTTAGCTCTCTTCCTCTTGTTGAGGTAAGTCTTGAACCCCAATCGATATGTTTGGCATTGTAGTCACCTCCTAGGATGAACCTATCCCCAAGTCGGTTCAAGAGGTCTTTAAGGATCATATTCTTTAAATTATATTTAGGAGGGCAATATAAAGCCCCAATGTTTAAATCCTGTTTAAGGGACTTAACACGTATTACTGAAAGTTGAAATTCATCAGTTTCTATTTTAAACTCTTCGTGATGCAGTAAAGAGTTTTTCACCAAAATTGCACTACCTCCTCGCGGCTTATTACTAGGGTGTGTCGCATTATAACATGTGAAACCTATTATTTTTAATTTTGACTGTCTTGTCATATGAGTTTCTGATAGGAGACACACATCAATGTTTTTAGTTTTGAGAAATAGCTCTAATGCTAGTTTTTTATTTAGTACGCCGTTTGCGTTCCATGTAGCAATACTAATTTTATTTTGGGCCATTATTTAGAAATTTTCTCGGAGTACTACTATAGCTTTTGCTAGAATTGTTTTCTAAATTGGTTATTCTTTTAGAGATATCGTTCATTGAATTTAACAAATTTTGCATCATCTGCATTAAAATGTTATTATCAGCTTTAGTGTTAGGTTTATGAATGCTATTTGTGCTATGAGTTTTATTCCTAACGTTAGTGCGTTTTATTATTTTTTCAGCTGATTTTTCTAATGCTACATTGTTCTGTTTTGTTGCACTAATAGGTTCTTTTGCTCCATTTTGTGATACTTGGGCATACGATAAACCGTCGATGACCCTGCTAAGATTTAAGCTTCTAGATTTAGGGTTAGGTGAATTCGACGCACCTTCTTTGGTATGTTTTGGATTACTTTTTTTTTTTCTCTTTTGTAATTCTTTTGCAACTACGCACCCCCTATAGTTTGCAGGGTGTGCCTCAAGGCAGTTAGCACACTTCGGCGTAACCTTTTTGTCTTTGTCACAATTCGTTGATAGATGTGACCCTGCACATTTTACACATTTAGCTAGACGCTGGCAAAATTTTTGTGTGTGACCATATCTTTGACATTTTTTACACTGAGGAATCAGATTTGTTTTTTTCAGAGCTTCAATTTTCACTCTCATGGGCTGAATAAACTCTATTTTATAAATCTTATCAATGTCCTCAGTATTTTCAAATGTTAACATAAAAAGAGGTAGTTTAACTATAGTTTCCTCCTCATTCTTTTTAATTTTTTTTCTTTTGTTAACAACTTCAATGATTTTAAAACCCTTATATTTAAGCTCTTGCTTTATATCTTCAGGATCGCATGAAGGATGCAAGTTCCTAGCCATAACTTTAATTGGCCTGGTCAACTTGTTTTCATAAGTATGCCATTCTAAATTAGCTTCATTTATGATTTTTGTTAGTTCTCTGTATTCCCCTTCTTTTTCAACATTAATCTTCAGTTGATGGTTATTCATCATATTTATTTTATAGTTAATTTGTACATCTTTCAGTATTTTATTAACTTTGGGGTATTCTACAACATTACTTAAGATAACCGGAGGAGGTTTGTTTTTTCTTGTAATTATGGGTTTATCAATTGAAATTTTTGGTTTAATCACCTTTAATTTTTCTACACTATTTTCTTTGTGTATTTCTGGTGAGTGCTCCGCTTTTCTTTTTTTCCCTGTACGTTTTACAATCCACTCGGTTTCCCGAGTTAGTTCTTCTTCATCTGTACAGTATTCTACTGCACTTTTAGTTAATTGCTTTTTCTTTAGCATTTTATTTTCTTCGGTTAGAGTGTGAATCTGACTCATCAAGTCGCTACACATCTTCTCTAGTTCACTTATTCTTAAATGAAACTGTTTCTCTACTGTAATACCCACGTCTAGGGGTTTATTCTGACCGTCATCGTTAGACATAATTTTTATTAAATTCGAACCAGTAATATTTCTAGTGACATTAGCCTGGATTCCCGCTTTGTCACTGGTTTTTTTTTCAACTACAGGTGGTGATCTTCCCACTAAACCGCCCTTTTTAAAAGGGTCGGCTGCGTTGAACGTAGATACATTTTTAACCACTGGCGACTTAACTAATCCCTTTGTGGAATTAGCCAAGCCCTCGCCGGCAGCCGTGGTCTCTGCCGACATTTTGGTAGATATCCCTACCATATTTTTATCTTTATTTGTGTTCATTATTTTATATTGTTATATTTTGTATTTTATACCTACTACCAGGTATTTTAACTGCCGCCCCTTTGGGGAACCGACGCAGACCAGAGAGCCGTCCATTCTGGATCAGTCGCTTCTGGATTTCCGTTGGATTTTAGAGGACTCGTACCCCAAGCATTCCTTACTGCGGATGTTTCTAAGCCCCAATCCGCCGGATTATAACTAATGATTTTGTCATTACTGGAAATTTTTTTATTATGATCTATTTCAATTTTAGTGCCTTTACTTGACCAAAAACTAAAATTATTATTGATATGATTATTTTCAGCATTATTATTATTTCGGTTAATAGCTATTTTCATTAATACCTATTTCATTCTTATTTACAATTACTTCACCTTCAATATCTCTTTCATTATTATATGATTTATTTATACTAACATTATAATTTATCTGATTATTTTCAAAATTATTATTGGTATTATAATTATAGTTGTTTTCTTTAGTACCTATTTCATTCTTATTTACTATTGCTACGCCTTTAATAATTTTTTCATTATTATTATTACTATTATTATTATCATAAATATCAAAAACAATTTCTGGAACACCCTTTGCACAATTATTCAATATATTTTCATCCTCTTCCCATTTCTTTAATTGCTAGTACCCAATTTTTTGCTTTCTTTCAATTAATTTTTTTTGATATACTGGACAGAACCTACTAAATGTTTTATGTTTTACATCTAGTCCTAGCTTTAATTTTTCATTATTTTTCTTGCAATTTATGCATTCATTAATTTCTCCCTGTTGTTTACAATCACTTGTTTTTTTGGTTCTGGTGATACTTGACGATTTTGATATATTTGATTTTGTGCCGCTTGATGTTGGTATTGTTGAACGACGGTCAGTTAGTCTTTCGACTTGTTGCGTTTGCAGTATTAGTTGTTGTTGTATTTGTGCTATTTGTCCTTGCTGTTGTTCTTGTTGAGCCATGTTATTATTCTTCTTTTGAATTCAATTTTAAAAATTTTAAATTGGTTTTAGTCTTTTATTTTTTTTTATCTTTTTATTTTACTTTCTTTTTATTTATTATTATGTTTTTTATTTGCTTAATTTTTAATGTCATGCGAGAAAGTAAATTAGGAATTCACTAAAGTTTTTACTTTTATTTAATTGTATCATTTACTTAAATTTTATTTAAATTTACATTTTAAAGCTTAAAATGTTGAAAATTTTTATTAACCAAAAATTGATGGTAGATCTTTTGCATTTTAAACTGTTTTAGTATACAAGTAAGTTGCTGAAATGGTGACAGTTCTTCTTTCAAATAGTCTTAATTCAGCAATTTAATTTTATATTAAAACACTTTTAAGTGCAAAAGATCTACCATCAATTTTT
Organism: Dolichopus griseipennis; assembly: GCA_963082915.1. Taxonomy (NCBI): domain Eukaryota; kingdom Metazoa; phylum Arthropoda; class Insecta; order Diptera; family Dolichopodidae; genus Dolichopus; species Dolichopus griseipennis. Next base: position 138,930,018 of record OY720441.1, read on the forward strand.
GGTTAATGAAAATTTTCAACATTTTAAGCTTAAAAGTTTTCAAATATTAAAAGAACTGTTTCTTATACCAGCAAATTACTTTTATATTAACACAGTAACAAATTCCCAAGATCTACCTTAAATTTTTTATTTTCTACATTTTAGGGGGCTAGTACTACTTTAATAAAAGTATATATTGAAAAAAATATTTATTTTTTATTTTATTTTATACTTTTTAGTTTTAATTTAATTTTTTTACACAATTATTTATATAAAATTATTAAATACAATATTTAATTTGACAATTTCCAAGTTAGATCCAATTCATTAATAGTTATAAACGGTATATCTTTTAACTAATCATAATTTATTAAAATATCCCCTTTAGTAAATTAAATTTAAAATTAATTTAAATTTTATAACAGAAGACAAAAATATCATTAATAAGCTTTATAAGTACCTACTTGATAAAATCTTTATCTAACTATCTAGTTTGTTCAACAAAATTGTTAATTCTTAAGATAATTTCTATAATGAATAACAAAACGATTTATACCTAGTTCTTTGTTTGTGGTCTTTTATAATATTTCTGCATACATATACATACATATGCTGATAATAATATAACAATAACATGTTTGAAAATATAATTCGAAATATTAATGTCATTAATAAAGCATATTCACTTAAATATTGGCTGCTTACGTTTGCATATACACCAAAAACAAAATAGGCATTCGCTTATTTATATAAGACTAGCAGATTTACCCGGCGTTGCCCGGAAGCTTGAAAATTGTAAAAAAGCAAGTTTCAGCCAATTTTTTGAGATACTACTTTGCCTTTAAATGCCACAAAAAAATATTTGTGGAGTTCCGTTAACCCATCGTGGCCCAACAGCTTTTTATAGGTTTTTTCGTTGCTTTGCTATATATTAGAAATGATTTAACAGATTAACTTCAAATTTCGAAAATGTGTTCTTCTTTGAAAATGAAGTTCAATTTACTAACAGACTTGAAAGTTGTTAACCCCTACCGACGATTGTTCAAAAAAAAATTTGTAAGTAAATTACGTCCAATTTTTGAAAGTAGGTACAACTTCTTTGAATTAGGGGAATACTTAAAAAAATGGTTTGTCGAGTTCTTTTAATCGATTGCGAAACAAAAACTTTAAAAAAAAGTTTGCAAAACAATTTGAACGATTATCTCTAATTTTTCTATACATGCTGCTTCTTGACAATTTGGTGCTCCTTGACGATATAGTTGAGGATGGTAGGTTTCCGGTGAACAATGTTAACTGAATTAAAATGACTATAGATTAAAAGGGGATTTTCTTGAATTGCCAACGCTTGAATAAAATATAGTCGATGGTTTAGAAAAGGTTTAAAAATTCGCTTTTCAACTTATATTTTGTTTAGTACTCACCTGAAAGTTGTAATACGCTCTTCCTCGTTTTTTTATGATTTTATGAGAGAAATGTAGGCTTATTTTTTGGAAAAACTGTTTTAAAATACTATGTACTATGTATAAGCATTATATATAACAAATTGAATTTTTTTATTTTTAGATTTCATTTGAAGAAAACTGAAAATTTCATTGAATCTTTGTTCAAAACGCACAAACAGGTCAAAACCAAATTAACCCTGTGGATTTTAATTAAAATGCTGGTACAAAATTTTTAATAAAATACTTTGAATCGTATAAGAAAATAAAATATATAGAAAACTTCATAGCGTCGTCGTGGAAAATGGGTTAATCGAACTTAACTAAAACTTTTTGCAGCCTCTCTTTTAGACTACAAAATCAACCTGTAAAATTGGACACAAATCGAAAACACAACATTTTTTGAAAGTCCGCCAGGCCGAAATGGGTTAATTTATTCCAACCAAATTTATAAACTAAATGCGGTTGCTAAGTGGAACATTTGTGCAAAATTTCAAGTCAATCGGTCAAACAGTTTTGACTCGACATCAAAAACATTGAAAAAGCTTCTTTGCACTCTCGTGCCCAAACGGGTTAACCGAATTCAACAAAAATTTATCCCAGACTTTATTTTCGACTGCGAAACCACCTTGTAAAATTGGACACAAATCGGAAACACAAAATTTTTTGGAAGCCCGCCAGGCCGAAATGGGTTAAATTATTCCAACCAAATTTATGCAACTAATTGTGGTTGTTAAGAGGAACATTTGTGCAAAATTTCAAGTCAATCGGTCAAACTGTTTCGGCTCGACATCAAAAACATTGAAAAAGCTTCATTGCGCCCTCGTTTCCAAACGGGTTAACCGAACCCAACAAAAATTTGTGCCAGCCTCTCTTTTTGACTGCAAAACCACCCTGTAAAATTGGACACAAATCCGAAACACAAAATTTTTTGAAAGCCCGCCGGGCCGAAAGGGGTTAATTTATTCCAACCAGTTTTATACCATTAATTCCGTGTAATAAGAAAAACATTCGTGCAAAAATTCAAGTGAATCGGTCAAACCGTTTCGACTCGACATCAAAAAAACGAAAAAGCTTAAAACGGCTCTGGAGCCACAACCTGCTGACTTATAAAAATGCGACATAGCCTATGTCACCCCCCGGACTCCCAAAATTATTCCTCTAAAATTTGGTGTCAATCGGACCAGTGGTTTTCACGTGAATCCTGGACAAACAAACAAACAAACAAACAAACAAATTTTCTTCTTTATATATTAGATTTTTATCTTACAAAATACAAGTAAACTCAACATTTAGACACATAACATATTATAAAAACCACAAAAAATATTTTTTATATGGAACTGATGGTCTATGTAATTATTTGGTCTATGTTTTTATATTATCCAAGTGAAGTATTTTATTTAAAGTTACAAATTTTTAAAGAAACTATACAAATAAATTTATTTTATTTGTGATTTTTTTTATTATTTCTGTTGAATTTAAAAACAAGTAAAAAAACAGTCAGTCGGTGCAACCGACTTAGAAATACCCTACATCTATTTGGTTCAAATTTAATGGGAAGTCCATAAGTTATTTTAAAACCATAAAAGCTGTTATTAGTTTGATCGTAAGACATAGCTAACGAAACTAAAATCATGATAACTCAACAACTAATGACGCCATCTTCATCAAATTTGTGCTGTAGGTTACTAGTAATGAGACTAAGGTGGGGATTGCGTTCGATCGAGATTGGACCGTGGGTTCGGAACCTAGAACTTTTTGATCGAATTTAGGCCAAACTGGCATAATTCCGAAACCAATGAAGATAGAACCTCCAAATTTGGTATCGCGGTGTCCCTTCCTATTTCCTTAGTGTCCTTGAAATTTGGTACCCATAGTGGGTTGGGGACCAGCAACACAGTTCCGAAGACATTAAAGCATATTTTCGAAATTAATAAAGGTAATAACTTTAAACAAATTTAGAAGTTTTAAATTTGGCACATGGGTGCTCTTTACTATTTCCTGCGCGTTCCCCTAATTTTGGATCAATCTGAATAGTAATGACTACTAGTAATGAAAGTACCATGGGAATTGGTTCTGGTCGAGTTCGGACAATTAATTCGGATTCTAGAAGCTTTTGATCGATCTGAGGCCAAACGAGCATAATTACAAAGCCAAAGAATATATTTCCTATTTCCTATGTGTCCCCGAAATTTAGACTTAATTGTAGTGATGGTTCAGGTGCCTCCTAAGAAATCCCAAAAGTAAAAAGCTTATCTTCGAAATTCATGAAGATAGAAACTTAAAATTTGATACACGAGGGTTCTTTCTTATTTCCGTTTTTATTTAACACTTTTATCTTTTTAAAAGGCTAAGAATTTTACCATAAAACATATTTAGAAACCTTGGGAGGTCTAAGAGGGGTACTGAACCACCACTCCAATCGATCCCAAATTAGGGGGACACACAAGAAATAGTAAAGAACACCCTTGTGCCAAATTTGAAGCTTCTACATTTTTTCAAGTTACTATCTTTATTAATTTTAAAGATATTCTTCAAGGTCTTCAGAAATGTGTGGCTGGTCCCGGACCCACCACTCCAACGAGGCCAAATTTCAAGTACATCAAGGAAAAAGAAAGGGACACCCTGATACCAAATTTGGAGGTTCTATCTTCATTGGTTTCGAAATTATGCTCGTTTGGCCTAAATTCGATCAAAAAGTTCTAAGTTCCGAACCCATTGAACAATACCCACCGTACACAATCACCGTCGTAGTTTCATTACCAGTACCCTACAACACAAATTTTATGAAGATAGCGTTATTAGTTGTTGAGTTATCGAGATTTTTTATATATGTTCGTTAGCCTTAAGACCAATTAAAAGATCCGAACCTATGGGGCGATTTCGCCCCTTTGCAATCCCCGCCGTACTTTCAGCCCTAGTAACCTACAGTTAAAATTTCATCAAGATAGCTCCATTATTTTTTGAGTTATCGTGCCTACGGACGGACGGACGGACATGGCTATATCGAATAAGGAGGTCACGCTGATCACAAGTATATATACTTGTCCATATCTAGCTCGCTTCCTTTAGGTGGTTACAAACACCATACCAAAGTTAATATACCCCTTTACCTATTCTACAGGTGTAGGGTATAAAAAATATAATTAAAAATTTTTTTTATCTTATTGAAAGTTTGTTTTATTTTATAATTTAGAATTCTAAAAGGGAAAAACCCGTGTGAAATATATTATGGAAAAGTACATAAATAAGCTTTTAAAATTCATATTCCACCTGGCATAAAAAACCCTTTAGGTATGTAAATACACATATGTCTTTTGCGATGCCGTTTGTTCTTTCGGAACCATAATCAGAAAAACCACAAATTTCATCCAGTGCACTGCTATTATAGTATAGGTCCCTTCTAATGGCTATTTCATCGAATACCAATACAGCTTCCATTTCAATTAAATCTTTTTCTGAGAATATAATGCTTAACTCATTTATATTTTTGTCGTTAAGCCCTATATTTAAATGTTGGATGGGGACTTCATTTAAATTTCTTAAATTTTTGTTAGAATAGCATTTAGTGCTTGAATAATTATTATTTATTTTCAAAGGTTCTCTATATTCTAAAAAAAAGAAATCGTCCAAATTATATAAAGAAATACATATATGCAAAATACACAAATGTACATACATACATCGATTAACACTTCTTAATCGTAACATTTCTTAATCGTCCAACTTGATAAGGAAATATTGACAAACAAACAAAATAAAAATAAAGCAAAAAATAATCTCAATTTGATTTTACTATGTATACCAAAAAAAAGGTCATCTTTTTACGATAATGGGAGGACTTCAAATACGATTTTGGGGTGATTTCAAATCAACAAAATTGGCTAACATTTTTTGTTCTAGATGAATACTCTAGGAAATGATTTCTTTATGTTATTACCTTATTTCGAACATATCTTCATTCAGTCTTCAAAGTTCAATAACGTGTTTTATTTTACTTAATTAAAAAAGTTTTAACAACAAAAATATTTTATTTTATATTAATTTCAATTTTTGTTAACGGTTGCAATTTTTTAATTTGTTTTAATTTAAAAAAAAAAAAAATAATAATAATAAATTTCACAATTTCTCATACTTAAGACTTTATTTTACAAAAAAAAAAAAAAACAATTTACAAAATCTGCTGATAATTAATTTATTGACCTGCCCCAATTAATTTCTTAAAATTCAATAAAAAAAACAATATACAATAAACCAAATCATGGAATTCAAATGCAATGCTAAAATTTGTTTAATCAATGACGCAAAAACTGAAACTGTAAGGGTGCTTGTCATTTAAAATTTCATGGCACATGTATAAATGCACACAGAAATTGTTATAGCACATTTCTTGCTGAATATTTTGTTTGCGAGAATTGTTTGATACAAAATAACAGTTTTCAACAATTTTATAGTAAAATCTTTGATGTAATCAACGAAATTAAAAATGATCATCAAGGAACGGTAGCAAAACTAACTACCGTTATTAAGAACAATGCTGCTAATTTCCAGGAAATGGAAAAAAATTTTGAGTCATTAAACAATAATTTTAGCATTTTCCCCGGTGATATAAAAAAATATTTAAACGTACAATTAATGGAGTTAAAAATTGAAATATTATCACTTAAGGGTATTGTTGGAAAATTTCAATCAAGAAGAGTTTAAGAATTTGGTAGATAGTTTGAATGAGCAGTACTCATCTCTAAAACAAAGTATTGCAGTTCATGATATATCAATGAGTTTTAGGGATGTCGTCTTAGCCGATTTAGATTTAGTGAAAACTAAACTTGAAATAATTCAGGACAAATTTAGAACTGACAATCTAACCGTGGTTCCTAAGCCGGCTAATAGTGTATCTTTATTGGAAGAATTATGGATAGCTGACTGCTTAGATGAAACACTTGCAAAAAACAATACTCAGATATCAGACCCCACTACGGTTCTATCGTTAATACCCATTGAAAAAAATGATCAAGCACCATATGTAGTTCTCCAGCCGAATTTTAATTTAAGAATTTAAAATTTGAGCACTAATACTACAGAACAGCTTTTGGTTGATTTTATAAAGACAACATTCAATTGTGAAGATATTTGCTGTAAATCAATTACTCCACGAGGGTTAAAATTTCAGCCGAAATATTTTACTTATAAAATCAGCGTTCCATCATCAAAGGTGAAGACTATCAAAAAATCTAAGGCATGGAAACCAGGTACGATAGTGACGGATTTTAAGGATTCAAGAAAGAAAATTGTAAGTAAAAATATACAAGTAAAACAAAGTAATTCAAATCTAAAAAATAAAAATAAAAAAAATTAAAATAAAAACAAAAATTTAAATTCTAAAAATGTAATAACAAACCAAAAAAAAATTAGTAAATAGAAATAATAAATTAAATAAAAATAAAAATACTAAAATTAGTCCTAATAAGAAACAGGTTAGTTTTAATAGCCACAATGAAACAAACACTCATACAGAATTATTTACAACTTCACAACAAAACAACACTAATTTGAATGCTTCTATTCTATCTGATAACAATTTTACTTTCCGCACCTGACCACACTATGAAAAACACCGTTTACTACCTTCTTTCAACAAATCCACATTTTTTAGTACTAATTTAATGTTACCGATTAACAATAATATTAATAATGTTGTTAATGATAGTGTTGATACTATTAAATAATGATAATAGTATTATAAGTACTGATAATAGCAATACAGACAATAGTAATTTCAAGATTTAGGGAGGAACGAGTTTATAATAACGTTAGGTTATTTTTAGCTTACCTTCACAATGATTCGTATAATCGTAAAACTCGTACTAACCTTAAAGTTTTAATTAATAATGAAGGACTCCCAACTAAATATGAAGACCTATATAAGTTATATATTAAATTTCACAATTCTATAGATGTTTCGGAAAAAGAAGTAAAAATGATCTTAAATCTTATCGAAGTCACTCTGAGAGTAATTATTATAAACATTTAAACTCAGCTCGTGAAAGTTATAATAAGTTTTTTCTCCCCAGTGCCTTGAAATAATCTTCTCAAGGTATCTATCAACCGTAACTTAAACAAAGATAATATGTCTTTTTATTATCAAAATGTTAGAGGCTTGAGAACAAAGACTAGGGACGTTTTTCTAAATTCATCTATTTTAAATTTTGACGTATTTGCATTAACTGAAACGTGGTTAAATCCAACCATATTGGACTTAGAACTTTTTGATAACTGTTATACAGTTTTTAGGAAGGATAGATATTCTGATCCATCCGATTACCCAAATGGTGTAATTCCTAAAGGGGGTGGAGTTTTAATTGCGGTAAAAAATAACTTTAATGCAAATCAAGTCAATGTCCCTGGATTAGAAGACCTTGAAGTTATTATTGTGAAAATTGAACTTCCTTCTAAAAATTTATACCTTGTTAACTGCTATATTCCTCCTTCGTCTGATTCTGATATTTATACTTCTGTAGGTAAAACGATAGATTTTATTTGCAATGACTTTAGTCCTAAAGATGAATTGATTTTATTTGGTGATTTTAATCTACCCAATCTTAAATGGGTAAAGCATGACGAGGAACATTTTATGATTCCAAAACATATTAGGACCGAATGTAAATATGTATTTATTGATAAATTAAATACTAATTATTTGCAACAAGTCTCAGAAATTTGTAACGTTCAGGGTAAACAACTTGATTTAGTGTTTACTTCTGAATGGAACAATTTAATTTTCTGCGAAAATACCTTCCCTTTAATAGGTATTGATAAGGTTCATCCACCATTAAGTTTTACTCTTTGTGTTAATTCACCAATCAATTCTGATTATTCTAATTCTTATAGTTTTAATTTTAACAAATCTAATTTTGCTGCTTTAAATGAATTCATTAGTTCCTTTGATTTTTATTCTGTATTTAATAATACAGATGTTAATATAATGACAAAAAGGTTTTATGAAGTTATTTTTGAAGGCTTTCGGCAATTTGTACCAAAATCTAAGAACCGAAACCCTTTATTAAGTCCGCCATGGTTCAATTCGGATTTGAGAAAACTCAGAAATAAAAAGAATAAAGCTTGGCGTTGTTATCTTACATTGAAGAATTCGCATGACTATAATAGATTTAAAATTCTTTTTGATGAATTTAAATTATTGTCTGAATTACTCTATAATAATTTTATTTAAAGTACATCTTCAAAATTAATATCAAATCCAAAATGCTTCTGGAAATTTGTTAATTCCAAGAGGAAAAGTGACGAGTTTCCCTCCCATATGAAGTATAATGGTGTTTCAAGTAATGATTCTAAAATAATATCTAATTTCTTTCGTGAATATTTTTGTTCTTCTTATAGTAATTCTATTTTTACACCAAATTATAATGATTTCTCTCATTTGGATACTTTTCCGAAAACTACTTTTTCTAATATAAATATTAATGAAGGTGTAATTAAAATGTATTTAGATAAATTTGGGAATAATACTCTTCCTGGACCTGATGGTTTTCCGGAAGTTATACTCAAAAAGTGTTCAAGTGCTTTGGCTATTCCTCTTTCAATACTATTTAACTCTTCTTTAAATTCAGGAGTTTTCCCTTCTATCTGGAAACATTCATATGTTAGACCTATTCATAAGAAAAATGCCAAAAATGAAATTATTAATTATCGACCAATTGCGAAACTTTCTTCACTTCCAAAACTGTTCGAATTAATAATGTATGATTCTATTCATAGTCACTGTAAATCTTTTTTAGTTCATAATCAACATGGATATATGGACAAAAAATCAACAGTTACTAATCTTGTTGAGTCAGTTTCAACTTTTACAAAAAATATGGAAGAAGGTTTTCAAACCGATGTTATCTTTACAGATTATAGTAAAGTATTTGATGTTTTACCACATTCTATAATACTGATAAAGCTAAGAAAATTTGGTTTCCCAGATATTTTTGTGAAATGGGTTGACTCATATTTATCTGATAGGACCTACAATGTTTTATTTAGAAACATTACTTCTAAACCTTTTAACGCCAATTCTGGAGTTCCACAAGGCAGTCACTTAGGTCCTCTTTTTTTTATAATCTCGATAAATGATGTTTCTTCAGTTATTGTTAATAGTGAGCTTCAAATATATGCGGATGACATGAAAATTTTTAAGAAAATTGAGTCACTAAATGATGCTTTACTCTTACAAAATGATTTAGATAATTTTTTTATTTGGTGTAAAAACAATAATCTTCTTCTAAATGTAAATAAATGTGCACTTATGTGTTTCACATGTCGTCTTAATCCGATTTGTTTTAATTACTGCTTGAACGGAATTAGTATTCCTAAAACGAATTCTATTAAAGACCTAGGCGTTTACTTCGATGATAAGCTTAACTTTAAACTCCATTTCTGTTATATTATAAATAAAGCTAATTCTATGCTTGGTTTTATAAAACGTTGGTCTAAAGAATTTAATGATCCTTATGTTCCTAAATCTTTATATTCTTGTCTTGTTAGACCTAATTTAGAATATGCTAGCCAAGTTTGGTCACCATTTTACGAGGTACACATTAATAGGATAGAGGCGGTGCAAAGAATTTTTTTAGATTTACTTTGAGAAATCTTCAATGGTCAAACCCGCTGATCCTACCTCCTTATGAAAATAAATTGAATTTAATTCACTTGAAAACTTTAAAATTAAGACGAGAAGTTGCTGATGTTATTTTTATTACTGAAGTTATAAAAGGTAACATTTCTTCTCCTCAAATCCTTAATAACATTAAAATTAATTCAAATAATCGTTTACGTAATACTAATTTATTTACGTTAAGTTTTCATAGAACAAATTATGGCAATTATGAACCAATTCATAGGATGTTGATAATGGGTAATAAACACAAGAACAACATTGATTTCACACTTTCAAAACAAACACAAAAACTTAAATTGTATAAATAGTAATATAAATTCTTATTTTTTTATATAATATATTTAGTTGTTTTTATTGTTCACTTAAATTTTAATTTAAGAAATATGAAATTGTAACTTAATTCATAAGCTATTTTTTTTTATATGTTGTATAATACTAATTGTTAAAATTTTGTAAAGTTTGAGTTAAACTAATAAATAAATAAATAAATATCCTATAATCGAAGGTTTCTTAAAAAAACTAGTAAAATAAAAAAATTTGACTTATTATTATCAAAACAAAAAATACGTTAATAATCTTTCAAATCGCTAAAACTTGAAACTAGTTTTTGAACAGTGTGCTTTTCATTGAAATTGCTAATAAAAAAAGAGTTTTAAGCGTTGCAGGCAATAGTGTTTTTTTATGAAATCTGTAAGTAAAATCTGAGAGCGAAGAAAAAAGAATTGTAGAATGGCTTGTTAATTTGGCTAAATCCGGCTTTCAATGGAAGCAATTTGAAATCTCGCAAATTAAAGTCTCGTGTCTCAAAATCTCGTTTTTTGCGGAATATTTTTTAAAAATCTTGCGAAAAAAAGGAAAAATTATTTATATACTTTATCGCTAACGTATTATGTATTATGTATGAAAGAAAATTAGAAATTTGGGGGTTTGATTTAGATTCTGAATTGGAGATGATTTTAGAGTTGATTACAAAAATATAGGGTTGTTCCCATTTTTTTAAAAATTAAGTAAAAAGTTAGAAAAAGGAATAAAAAAAAAAAATTTTTTTTTTAAATATTATTTATGAAATTTTTATTTGGTGTTTTTTATTTGTGGATTTTTTTTTTTTTGACTTTCGTCTTCGTACCAAATTAATTTATTAAAAAAAAAATAATTGGTTGCAAAACGCGTGATTTAAAGACACGAGATTGTGATAATCAAGATTTTGAAACACGAGATTTCGTAGCCAAAACAAAAGCCAGAAGCGCTCCAAGATGTGATCCAAAAAATTGCAACAGATGAGAAAAGAAAACTCCCTTTTACCAACGTAAGGCCAGGAAAAATATAATATTAGAAAATAAGGCGTTACAAGTTTAAAGGGGATGAAAGACGGGCGCACTTTTCGATCCTTTTCACTTAATTTGGTATTCGTAATAAATATGATTTAAATACTGATAACTGTGATGTTAAAAATTTTATTTTTTTTTTAAATTTTTCCAAAAGTTTTAAAAGTTCTATTTAATTTTATTAGTACTAGGTAAATCGTGTCTATATACGTACTTTAAGTAGACAAAGAAAATTTTGTATTAGTGAATCTATAGTAAATGTATAATCTCGATTTGTTAGCTAATCACCTTAAGTTTATTTATTAAAACAAAATATTTAATGAAAGTCACTTATTATGACTTACCTTATTATACCCTACACATATAGAATAGGTAAAGGGGTATATTAACTTTGGTATGGTGTTTGTAACCACCTAAAGGAAGCAGGCTAGATAAGGAAAAGTACATATATTTGTGATCAGCGTGACCTCCTGAGTCGCTATAGTCATGTCCGTCCGTCCGTGGGCACGATAACTCAAAAAATAATGGAGCTATCTTGATGAAATTTTAACTGTAAAATATTATACTAAATATGTTTTATAAATTAAAAACCATAGGTGATATATAATTAACACATCGTGTATAATACTTAAGCTATATTCAAAGGTATTTGCTGCATTTATGTAAAATATATTGTTATATTTAAATGAACTATATGAAAAGTTTTAAATTTGTAATTTTATTTTAGAAATACATTTATTGCATATTTTGCGTTTACAAGCTTTTCTAATATGTACTTATAAACTATCAATTTAAAATAATTGCAACTTTGAAAAATTTTAATTATTAAATATATTATGCTTGGATTAGCTTTTTATCACAAAATTTAATAATTCAAATTTTTTCACTTTAGTAATTGAATTTAAATAAATATATTTTCATTTATTTCAAGTTTTTTTGTTTTTTAAAATTTTTAAATAGATAAATTAGTAAGAATTTGTAAATAAATTAGAAAAGTAATTAGAAAATGTTTTTAGCATTATAAAGTTAATTTGATTAGCTATGTCTTACGATCAAACTAATAACAGCTTTTATGGTTTTAAAATAACTTATGGACTTCCCATTAAATTTGAACCAAATAGGTGTAGGGTATTTCTAAGTCGGTTGCACCGAATGACTGTTTCTTTACTTGTTATATATGTTTGTTAGCTCTTGGGCCGATTAAAAGGTCCAGAACCTGAACCCATGGGCCGATTTCGCCCATATGCAATCCCCGCCGTACTTCCAGTCCTAGTAACCTACAGTGAAAATTTAATCAAGATAGCTCCATTATTTTTTGAGTTATCGTGCCTACGGACGGACGGACGGACGGACAGATATGACTATATCGACTTAGGAGGTTACGCTGATCACAAATATATGTACTTTTCCTTATCTAGCTCGCTTCCTTTAGGTGGTTACAAACACCATACCAAAGTTAATATACCCCTTTACCTATTTTATAGGTGTAGGGTATAAAAAAATGAAACAAAAAAAAATTTATCTTTGAAGGAGAATCGAACTCAGATCAATTTACACCCTAAACCACTTTGCTAACCACTGACCCACACAATTCTTTTAAATATTTAACAGCCCTTCAATGGCGAAGGTTCACAAATTTTCACTGAGGAAACTTATAATAACTACCCCCTCCCAAATTTTTAAGGTTCTATAAATTAAATTGTGAATTCCACAAAAATTTGGAATTTTACTTAGAATTCTATTATCTAAACAAAAATGGTGATAACTAACAAACACTTTCTTTAATTTTAAGAACCTCTTTTAAATTTTAGGAAAATCTTTAATATATTATGTTAAAACATAATGCTGCAGCTTTAAATTTTGCATATTTGTAAAAAAAAAAAAACTTGAACAAGTATTCAAGTTACATGTGTTTAAAAATAACAAAATTTCAATTTTCTAGCCCTTATACCTCCTAAATAAAGGGCTTGTAAAAACAATATTGTTATTTATTTTTTTATTTTATTTGAACAAAACAAGGTTTTTATAAAAAATTCTTATAGCTAAAACTTAAAATTAACATTGAATTTAATTACAAAGCATAAATTTAAATACATTAAAATCAAAAGCGTATTTATTTTTTTTGTAGATTATAAAAAATGCACACATAGCGAAAACACAGTTAAAATGCAATTTATAAAGTTAAAAAAAACAAAAAGAGCTAAATTATAGAATTATAAAATAATGTGAACTTGAAGTGTAATATAATTATATTGAAGGTTAAAATTATTGTCTTATGTCATTAAGAAATTTTAATTTTAATTTACGTTTAAAAGTGTATTTAGCAATTTGTGTTGAAAAAAGATGACTGTGTTTATTGAATGTAATGCAACATCTGTTTATTGGTTCATTTTTTCCATATTCATTTCTATGAGCATTTTCAACTAAATATTTAGTGCTTCTCGTATTTCTGCAACCATAATTTATTTTAAAATTATCTGCTAAAAACTGAACGTCAATGTTTTTTCTTAAGACGTCAAAAGTGAATCAGGAAGAAAGAATTTGCCTGCGTGAGAATAAAGTAAAGATATTTAATGAATTAAGTCTTACGAGATAGCTAGGAAGAATTGAATAATCTCTAGGATTATATTGATTTCTCAAAGAAAATAAAAGAAATTGGTTTTGCACGGATCCTATTCTATCAGAATGTATTTGAAATGCGGGATCCCACACAATATTACCATATTCAAGAATAGATAGTCCTAAGGAATAATAAAGAGCTTTAGTTACAGCGATGTTGCTGAATTCTTTAGCTTTTCTTTTTATAAACCCGAGCATTTTGTTTGCCCTAGAAATTGTATACTCATACTTGTATATGAAAGTTCAGTTTATCATCCAACAGAATCCCTAAACCTGTAATATTTTTAACTATTTCAAGGTTTACATTATTTATATTATGGTAAATCTCTTACGTGTAAAACTTATAACCTTGCATTTTTCAATGTTTAGTTTTAACTTATTAGAGAAGCACCATTATTGCAGACGATTTAGATTTGTCTGAAATAGTGCAACATCGGAACTCTTTTTAATTACATGATAAATCTTGAGATCATCAGCAAATGCAACATCACTGGAAAGTTTACTAGAAAAATCGGAAATGAATATATTAAACAAGAGTAGACCTAAGTGGCTACCTTGCGGTAATCCTGATGTAACATTGATTGAGTCCAACAAAAATCCTTGAAATTTGATATTTTGCGTTCTATTTGTAATATACGAGAATATCCAATAAAGAAAGAACCGGAAATACCTAAAGCTGTAAGTTTGTTTAGTAGAATTTTGTGATGAACACGATCGAATGCTTTGCTAAAATCTTTGTAAATAGCATCAACTTGGTGCCCATTTTCCATTTCATTAAGGATTTCTGAAGTGTAAACTAAAGTGTAAACTAAAAGGTTTTTTGTTGTGGAACGACCTTTTCTGAATCCATGTTGTTGTTTGTTGAGTTTTGTATTTATGATGGGTGTAGTTTGGTCTACAATAATTTCTTCGAATAACTTTGGAATAGCTATACCACGGTAATTTTCGACGTATGATTTATCACCCTTTTTGTAGATAGGGGTAAGATAAGAAGATTTTCAAAAAAGAGGCAAAATACCTGAGGAAAGAGATTTATTAAAAATAAAATGAAGCGGATAAGTGAGATAACTGACACAGTTGTATAAAAAAGTCGGTGGAATTAGGTCAGGTCCTATACCTTTTTTGGTGTCAAGTTTAGTGATTGCTCCAAATATTTCAATTTCGGAAAGATATAAATCCGTAATCATAGGATTTGAATTATTTATTAAGTTAGAGAAAAAATCAAATGGAGACTCGTGTGGATGATAAACTTTTTGAAAAGAATTGGCAAAGAAATTGCAGATAGTTTTAGAAAAATTAGAAAACGTATTGTCTTTTGAAATTGAGCTTGGATAACCGTAAGTTTTAAGTTTTGTCAAAAAACATTTCAAGATCTGAAATTAATTTGTTGCCTACGTTAATGAGATATCTATCAGAAGCCAGGTTAGATTTATGTTTAAATTCAAAAGCAAGATCCTTGTACTTGTTTAATAAGTCATTATTAGGCTCTTTAGAATTTTTAATTATTTTGTATAGTTTATTGCGCTGGTTACGCAATGTCCTAAGTTCACTGTTCAGCCAAAGTTCGGTTGTCTTGTCCTTTTTGCAAAATTTAGGAACAAAGGAGTTAATTATCTCAAATAGCTTTGAAAACATTAAGAGATAATCATGTCAATATCCTGTTCGGTTAACAGGTCGTCCCAACTGATGACTGATAAAGCATTATTAATGCTTTGACAATCAGCATGAAGAAAGTCATATACAAAAATTTTATTGTAAGATTTGGTAAAAAGTGGTATAGCGGTGAAATATTAGAAGATGATTGCGTTGTGATAAGGAGTGTTTATAAAAAGGTTTTCTGACTCATCAGCGAGCTTTACCACCACTTTATCATACGCATTCGAATGCAAGATCAAACCACTTGTAATAATTATTCGGAAAGCTGATAATTTGGTGTAAATCTAAATATAATAAAAGACAAACTGCTGCTGCTGACCAGCGTGCCCTATGTTATGTTAAGTGTTATTGAATATGTAAAATACTTCTAATTACAAATACTTACATTCAAAAGAGAAAGAAAAAATGAAACGAGAATAAAACGTAAATTATGAACAGAAAAAAAAAATCAAAACGTATGAGAAATTTGTTAACTGGTAGGTACAGAAAATTTTAATAAAAACGTATAAAGAAATTTTTTAAATTTCAGTATGTATACTTTTATTTAAATATCACTTACAGAACTAATAACTAACTACAATTTGTAGTTTTTATTTTTTATAAATATAATAAAAGACGCTGCTGCTGTTGCATTATGTTAATGTTAAGTGTTATTCACACATGTAACATACTTCTAATTACAAATACTTACATACAAAAGAGAAAGAAAAAATGAAACTTATAAAATCTAAATTATGAACAGAAAAAAAAAAATCAAAACGTATGAGAAATCTGTTAACAGGTAGATACAGAAAATTTTAATAAAAACGTATAAAGAAATTTTTTACATTTCAGTATGTATAATTTTATTTAAATATCACTTACAGAACTAATAACTAACTACAATTTCTAGTTTTTATTTTTTATAAATATAATAAAAGACGCTGCTGCATTATGTTAATGTTAAGTGTTATTCACACATGTAACATACTTCTAATTACAAATTCTTACATACAAAGGAGAAAGAAAAAATGAAACTGATAAAATGTAAATTATGAACAGAAAAAAAAAAATATCAAAATGTATGAGAAATCTGTTAACAGGTGGACAGAACATTTTAATAAAAACGTATAAAGAAATTTTTTACACTTCAGTTTTTTATACTTCTATTTTATTATCACTTACAAAACTAAAACAAACTATTATAATGTTAACTTAATGTTCTTTAGGTAACGAATTTCCTTTTATTGATTCAGTAGCACAATAGCAGGAAAAAAGAATATATATAAAAAGAGAAATAAAAATTATACCTGTCGTATAAATGACAGGCTTTTTTACTAGTCATTACCATAAAATACATTAATAAAATCAAAATCTATTTCGTCTTGAAAATTGATTGGTAGTAATAAATTATGAGATACGTCAACAGTAAAAGATAAAGAAGGACAGTTAAAGCCCCCAAAAATTATAATTGAATCATCCTCATTCATATTTGATATAAAATGCTGGTATATCTCGAAAAATTCAGAATATGAAGAAGTGTTGGAATTAGGAGTAAAGTAAGCAATACCAAGGTATAAAAAATTATTACCTAAGTTAACTTTAATAAATTCGTGATCGAAAGAATGGTAAGTCCTAGTGATTAATGCCACACTATATAAGGTGTTGTTTACTGCAAGTAGTACACCACCACCACGGGATCAATTTGTAGCAACATAATCCTGATCTTTTTTGTATAACGACAAAGTACTGTCCAAAATTTCTCGTTTTTCAAGTTATCGTTTAACCATGTTTCAGTGATAGCCAGAATATTAAATTCACATGACTTAGCGTCAATTTATAATTTCTTAAGCTTTCCCTTCACACAACTGCAATTGTGGTAGAATAATTTCAGTTTACTAGAGGAACTAACGCTATTTTTATTTTGATACTATGGTTAGACAATGTAGCTAAATTGGAATTAGTGTAAGAACCGATATAGAATTTTGAATTTAAATTGTTATTTGCTGCTCGGTAGAAAAAATTTATTATAATTTTCACGAGACTGATACAAGTGGTTGTAGTAATTGCTATTGCAATGACTACGAAAAGCACTAAGATCTTTTTAAACCTGTTTGGAATTGAAACCAAACTTAATGTGATACTTAAAATAAGGGCCGTATAATTCCTTGTAATTAGATGGTAACCCTTCATTATGTATCAACACAAGCAAATTTGTTCTTATTTTACCCTCAATTACGCGATTATTTTTGTTATCGTGCAAAAATGCAAGAAATAGCATCACATAATTTAAAATTTTTTCATCTCTAAATCTGGAAAGTGCGTAGGTACAGTCTTCCGTTAGAGATTTCCGAGTTATTCCAACAATTGGAAGTAAAAGAGGATTTAACGAGAAATTAGCATTAAGATTATTATTATTATTTTTTCTAGAAATATCATTATTATTTAGTTCTAGAAATATCATTATTATTATTATTAGGATTAATAATACTATTATTAACATTATTATTATTATTGTCATTATTATTTTTATTATTATTATTATTATTATAAATATTGTTATTGTTATAGTGTTATTAATAATATTAAAAGAAGCTGGCTTTAAAGTTTCTCCTTTTGTAAAGTTTTTGTATTTAGAATTATTAGCTGTTGAATTAATTGAGTTTAGCATAATGGTAAGTTTTAGTACCGTATGGCAACCCTAAACGTTTGCCTTTTAAAAATTTAAAAAGTTTATATAACCATATATTTTGCCGTTTTCAGATTTAAAATGCGCTTAACAGAAATCTTGTTAAACAATTTAAATATAGGGCTTTTTCCAACTGTGGGGGCTGTAGCTCTGTAACGGGTTGGGGCTACAGAAAAAAGTTCTACTATGAAATTATTTTTTTACAATATCTACCCATAGTAAAAATTAAATTTTGAAAAATATGAAAACTAATTGAAAAATATATAATTTAGTCTTAAGACCGCAACCAAATTTATAACACCGTAATTAAATAAAGATATATAAAATTTAATTATAAAAGTGTTTTAATTTATAATAATTTATATTTTTATTTTTTTTTATAATAACTTTACAGTTTTCATTTCATTCGCTTCGAAAATAAAAATATAAATTAAAAATAATATAAAATATAAAAAAAAAGTTTTTTACTTATTAATTCAATATTTTCCGAAGTGCACTATTTTAAGAAAGTTTACATCACATTTTTAATAATAATAACAAAAATTAATAAAAATAATTTAAATAATTCAAACTTATTTGCTGATTGTATTATATTTTTTTCAACAACTTCAACTATATTAAAATTTATACTTAATTTCTTTAAGCAATACTATATTTTTTTTTTTTTTAACTTTTTCAATTTGAATTTTTTATTTTATGCTGATATAAAAAGTATATTTACGTTTTAATTAATAGTAATAAAAATAAAAATAATAAAATTATTTGAAAATTTTGCTAATTGTATCTTATTTTTATTACAAACTTTATTAAATTCTATTAAAAGTTATACTGAAATTAAGCAAAGTCAAATTTTATTTAACTTAACTAGCTTAAAACTTTTAACTTAAAAAACATTTTAAAAATTGTTTATAATTTAGTTTTAATTTTATTAATAATTTTAATCCAAATTTGAAATTTTTATAATGATTCTAAATGTAATCTTTTAAACTGCATGATCACCGATAACAAATGCCATTATGTTGTATGAAAAGCCTTTTGTAAACGTCAGTTATATGGTATTTGTATGGGAGCCAGTAGAGATTGGTATCATCCTTCTCTCCAAAACTGGTTTATTTGCTATTGTCACCATCATGAATCTTTATTGAGAAGTATGTAGATAATCTCAGTAGGTTAATATATGATATAAATTTTACAAATACTGTTTTAATTAAAAATGTATCTCTGGTAATCGATTCAAATCAGAATTCATTTAGCGATTTGGCCAAATCATTCAATTTAATATGTAATAAAATGGCATAGAATTCTACTGATAGAATTAATATATTAAGTAATATGTTTTTGCAATTGAAAACAAGGCTATTAACCGAAATTTTTTTTACTCAAATTACTAACAATTTTGAAAAATCACCAAGTCGCAGATACCTCCCGATAATTTTGAACGTATTCAAGTTGCTGTTACCAATCATATAATCATACGTTAATGCTGAATTATTACCAAATTTTTGTGCTGTATTGCAAAACTCTAAACTATCTGGAAATGCTCAAACTTCTGATTTTGCAATCCAGAATGTAAATAATAGTAAATCACTCACTATTAACAAAGCAATTCAGGTTAGCACTATACTTGATATTCCAAATAATTGTGATAAAAGTGTGCAAACGAACTCTACTAATATTGCATAAATTTGAACCTCAATGGACTGAAAATGAATGGAGTAAATGGAATAAAATCAATCGGCAATTGCTAGTAATTATTCATCTACCTTCGTAAAAGTCGTCCCATGCTCTTTTGTACTGGTTGAAATGAAAGATGATCAAACAATTTGTTTTTCTTTTGTTTTCTTATGCCTCCTAATATTGATTTAGTACTTTCGTATTTTTAATTTTCGCAAACTCAATTTTGATGCTATCAGTAATTATCTTTCTTCTTATGATTTTTCATTTTTGACCTCTTCCAATTTAAATGTTGCAGTTGATCATTTTTACAAATTTATTTAATCCCTTATTTCACTGTTTATTCCACTAGTTATTGAAAATAGTTACAATAGTTACAATTGGAGCTCGCAGTGGTTTACTAAAATCTTAAAAAATTGAAAATATAAAAATTAAGCTTGGCGTAAATTTATTAAAAGCAATAATAGTTACGATTTTAATGTTTTCTTAAGTTTATTTAAGGAATATAAGATAATGTCCGAAAATTTATATTCCAATTATGTACAAAATATGTCTTTTAATATTAAATCTAATTTGTCAATTCTAAAAGAAAAAGTGATCAATATACCTTGTGTATGAATTGTAAAAACTCTAGTAATAGTGACTCTGATGTCATTTCCGATTTTTTCAGAGACCTTTTCTCAATTAGTTAATCTTTTTCTGCTTTTTCATTAAATAAAGATAATTTTGATCATTTAAACAACTTTCCTAAAACTACATTGAATAATATTCATATTGATTCTAACGTGGTATTTAACTTTTTGATTATGCTTGATGATAATCCTTATCCTGGGACTGACGGCATCCCAAACATATTTTTAAGATACTGTTCATCTTTATTGTCTTGTCCTCTTTCTTTATTATTAAATTCTTCTTAAACTTCTGGTATCTATCCGTCGATTGGGGGAATTTCCTTATTAGTCCACTTCACAAAAAAAATTATGTAACTAAGTATCGTCCAATTGCTAAACTTTCTTCTATACCTAAACTCTTTGAATTAAATGTATTTGATTCTATTTATGATCACTGTACTTATTTTCTGTAGCCTTTTCAACATAGCTTTGTAAAGCTTATATCTACTGTTACTAATCTCGTTGAATCAACATCTGCCCATATTCTAATATATAAAGGAGAAAATTTGTTTGTTTGTTTGTTTGTCCAGGATTCAAGTGAAAACCACTGGTCCAATTGTCACAAAATTGTAAAGGAATAATTCTGAGAGCCCGGGGAGTGACATAGGCTATGCCACATTTTTATAGGTCAACAGCCGTTTTAAGCTTTTTCGTTTTTTTGATG
The DNA here is from genome assembly GCA_963082915.1 of Dolichopus griseipennis. Classification (NCBI taxonomy): domain Eukaryota; kingdom Metazoa; phylum Arthropoda; class Insecta; order Diptera; family Dolichopodidae; genus Dolichopus; species Dolichopus griseipennis. The sequence continues at coordinate 138,951,393 of OY720441.1, forward strand.
TCGAGTCAAAACGGTTTGACCGATTGACTTGAAATTTTGCATAATTGTTCCTCTTAGCAACCGGAATTAGTTTTATAAATTTGGTTGGAATAAATTGACCCATTTTGGTCTGGCGGGCTTCCAAAAAACTTAGTGTATCCGATTTGTGTCCAATTTTACAGGGTGCTTTCAGAGTCGAAAAGAGAGGCTGCAAAAAGTTTTAGTTAAGTGCGATTAACCCGTTTTCCACAACGACGCTATCAAGTTTTCAATAAATTTTATTTGCTTAAACTATTAAAAGAACTTTATTGAAAATTTGGTACCAACATTTTAATTATAAAAACCCACAGAGTTTATTTGGTTTTGACCTGTTTACACGTTTTGCACAAAAATTCAATTAAATTTTCAAATTTGTGGTATTTACGCATGCTAACCTTTATTCCAAAAGCTCACTTAATTAATAAAACTAATTTTTTTGCTCTCCTTAAATAGTCTCGAATAGTGCAAAAGCTAAATGAGATAATATTAATAATAATAAAATTAAAGCTAATTAAGAAGCCGAATAATAATATCATTAAATTTAAATAACATAGCATTTTCCTTCTCTATATATTTTCTTTAAAAATAGATTTCAGTGTAAAATTGTAGTTTTCTTCAAATAAAATCTAAAATTCAAAAAAAATTCAATTTCGACATAACGAAAAAATCTGTAAAATGGTGCTGTGCCGCAATGGGTTAACGGAACTCAAGAAACCTGTTTTTGAGACTTTGACCAAGCAATATTTCGAAAAATTGGACGTTATATCCTTCCACAATTTTTTTTTTGGAAAATTATCGGGCGGCAAAGGTTAACAAATTCCAAATCTGTTATTAGAGTGAACTCCATTCTCAAAGAGGAGCACATATACAAAATTTGAAGTCAATCGGTTAAACCATTTCCAATTTATAGCAAAGTAATGAAAAAACCTATAAAAAGCTTTCGGACCTATAAAAAGCTTTTGAGCTTTTGGGCTTTAAAATGGGTTAACGGAACTCCACAATTTTTTGTTTTAAGGATTTCTTTTTAACAAAAGTAGTACTTCAAAAAATTGGCTGAAACTTGCTTTTTTACAATTAGCGCGTTCCCAGGTAACGATGGGTAAATCTGCTAGTTAATAATATGGAAGTTGGTTTTCAAATGGATGTAATTTATGCAGATTTTAGTAAAGATTTTGATTTGCTTCCACATAGTATTATCATATTTAAGTTCAAATAATAGGATTTCCTATTTTATACTTATTTCTTAAATTAGGTTCATTCCTACCTTTCTGACCGTAATTATAGTGTCTCTTTTAGGTCCTCTGTATCATCCGAGTTTTAAGGTGCCACAGGAGTTCGTCAAGGTAGTTTATCTTAGTCCTTTATTACACATTATTTCTATTAATGACGTTTCTTCTGTATTAAATAATAGTCACATTAAAATTTATGCAGACGATTTGAAAATTTATAAAAAAATTATAAATTCAAAGATGTATTAACATTACAATCCGATCTGAATATCTTTAATAATTGGTGTTCGAACAACAATCTTCAGCTCAATATTAATAAATGTGCCCTTATGACTTTTACAATGCGACTGTGTTCTATTTCTTATGAATATTCATTTAATAACTAAAGTATTTCAAAAGTTACATCAATTAAAGATTTAGCGGTAATTTTTGATAGCAAACTTTTATTCCATGTTCATTACTCCGCCTAATCTATGTCGCATGAAACATTGGGCAAGAGAATTTAAAGATCTTAATGTATTAAAATCTATTTATACCTGCTTAGTTAGACCTAATTAAGAATACGGTAGTCCAGTATGGTCCCCATTTATGGTGTTCGTTTAAGAAAAATTTCTTAGATTTGCTTTTCAAATATTAATTGCTTTACAGATATATTTTACAAATATATATATTTTTTTTAAACATTGTAATTTTTGGTAACTTTTTTATTAATTTTTTGTTTTGTTCTTCAAAAAGTTTCATTGTAGCTTTTTATTTTTAATTTTTTTGTAACTTACTTGAAGCTCGGAAATAAATAAAAAAATAAATAAAATAAATAATTTAAAAAATGATAGCAATACAATATTATTCACAACACCAATATTGTTAAAGATTTTCCAAGTTGCAATTATACAAATGAGATAAAAGGCGAAATACTGAAACCTCAAATCAAACACGAATCTGCAAACAAAATTGTTACCTTCGATCCACCGGTTGTAAACTTCGTAAAATATATTACGCATATCAGAAGATGTTAAAAAATATTTAAAGTTATACAGAATACAAATTGATAATAAATATAGAGATTACATTCAAAAAGTTAAAGAAAATTTAAATGATTATATAAACCCTATTTCTAAATGATAGATACCTTCAATAACATAAATAAAATTAATTCAATAAATATACTGTAAGTTTATATTAGAAGTATGAGAAATAAATTAGGCGATTTAATTTTATTGATTAAAATGCACTCTCCAGACATTGTTATTCTAAATGAAACATGAATTTACTCATTTTTGTTTTTTTTTTTTTAATTTTAATTTAATTTCAGATAATAATATATAAAATTATGTATAAGAAATTAAGTAATTCTTAAACCACAGCTTATAACTAACATTTAATAACTTATGCTTTTTTACAATTTTTCTAAATTCTAGATTTTTTTTTTATGTTTTTTTAAATTTTCAAATTTTAAAGAATAATTTCTAAGATTTTTTACAAATTTTCTAAGTTTATTTTTAAATATGTTTAAATTTTGACTGTTTTTAGTTTCTACCGGTAGCGAGTTGAAAAGTTTTATTGCGCTGCATTTTAGACTTTTTTGCTTCAACGTTGTTTTGGCTTTAGGAATTTCGATATTTTTCCTGTTTCTGGTTAGATAATTATGAATATTCTCCCTATTTGGAAGTTTTACTTTTGAATTAATATTATTGCTCAGGATATTATACATGTATTTACATTTTTCAAAGTAAATTAGTTGGTTAATATCCAGTGTATCAATTATTTTATATAAATTTTTGGTTCTGGTTCTTTTATTCAAATTAAAAAAAAGTTTTGAGGACTCTATCCATTACCGAACTCATTTGATTTTTATGAAAATATGAACAATGACTCCAACTACATGGCCATTATTTATAAGTTTAGCAGCATAATTCGGAATACTCCCCATTCTTCTGACCGCTATTGTTATAGGAATATTTTTTTTTTAATGTTTTTATATGTTTATCCCATCTTAAGTTTTCATCAATTATCATTCCCAAGTACTTAACATTATCAACTTGTTCTATTATAGTATCCTTTACCTTAAGCGTAATATTATCATTTGTTTTCTTTACATTTTGCATATCATATAATTAGTTTTTTTCGCATTTATACATAATTCATTTTGGTCCAACCAACTGCAATATATCTTTAAGTCATCATTTAGTATATTTTGCAGCTCTTCTAATGTTTTCGCTTTTGCTATAAGGTTAGTGTCATCCGCATAAATGTTGTATTTTGACTAAATATTGTTTTTAGGTAAGTCCATTATATACAGCAGGTATAATAAAGGCCCCAGTAATGAACCTTGTGGTACGCCTGTTTTTATTACTAGTTCATCACTTAGTACTTCATTAACTTTAACACGTTGGGTTCTATTTGTCAAATAACTTTTTAGTAAGAGATTACTGTTACCTCTAATTCCTAAGTTGTCTAGAAATCTGATAAGTCTGGAATGACTTACCATATCAAATGCTTTTGTTAAGTCAATAAAAACTGCGCCATCCAACGCATCGTAAATATGTTCCAAGGTTGCTGCGATAGCTGATTCTGTACCACTTTTTTCTAAGAAACCATATTGATTAGCATCAAAGCCTATTGTTTTAGTAATGAAACTTCTTATTCTTGAATTAATAAATTTTTCATATATTTTCGAAATTGAGTTTAGAATTGAAATTGGTCTATAGTTACCACAGTCTTCTATTGACCCACTTTTGAGAATAGAAACTAAATATGCTTTTTTTAACGAATCAGGGAATATACCATTAGTGAAACTATCATTTATCAGTTTCACTAAAGATGGGGTTATAATATTGACCAACTCTTGTAGATCTCTCACTGTAATTTTATCCAATCCTGGATTTGCATTTTATTTAAATTCATAATAATTTGATGGATTTCTTGTTCTATAACAGGAATAAGAAACAACGAGTTGGTATTAAATAGATTTTGTGAGCAGTTAGTAAAATCTTTTGTATTTAGAATGTTTTTCTTAATACGTTCTCCTATTTCAGTAAAAAAATTATTGAGAGTATTTGCAGTTTCATCATCATTTTTAGCTTTTTCACCATTGATTTTAATAACATGACTGACATTTTTCAGTTTATCTTCATTGGTATTTACTATTTTTTATTCAATATTTTCCATAATTTCCTAGAACCGCTCCCGGCTTTTTCAATATTTCTATTAATATAATTTTTTTTTTTTCTTTTATTAATTGTTCTAACTTTTTCTTCATTTTTATATATTTTGCCTTTTTTTCACTATTGGTCGGATCATTTTTATGTCGCTTATACAATGCTTTTCTTATTTTCAGCTTGTCATGAACCAAAGGTATTGTTTTAGTACATAATCTTTTGCTTCATGTATAATTTATACTAAGGTTTCGATTTCTGGTATATTATTATTTTCTATTTTGTATTTTACCATGGAACGCATTTGATTATAATCGATTTTGTTTATGTTGTACTTTTTCATTGATAACTTCTCAATGTTAATTGCTTTAAAAGTTACTATTGCCAATTGATGGTCCGATAGCCAGTTATTTTCTATTATATAATTAACATCATAATTGCCATTCATGTTTCTTATTATGTGATCATTTAAGGTACTAGAGTTAGTTGTATTTCTTGTACTTTCCGTTTTATTAACTATGCTATATCCAGAAGTCGCTATAATATCGTTATACTTAATAATTATATTGGAGTTCTCAAATAGATTTAGATTGGTATAAAAATATATGATTTGCCTTATCTACCAGTTTAGGTTCAAGAAACTCCATAAATAAGTTGCTGTTTTCCACTGGAGCTTTATAAAATGTATCGATTTTTAATTTTGGTTTTGAGTTCAGGATTTCAATTACAGTAAAGTTATATTTTTCATCTTTACATATTTCATTGAAACTGATATTATTTTTCATAAAAATGGCAGTCCCATCTCCTCTTTTTTTATTTCTACAGTTGTAAACTGCTTGTTAATTGGGGATATTGTAGGTATCTTTTTCATAATCATAAATCCAAACCTCTCTAATTATTACTACGTCTATTTCTTTATATGCATTAATTAATGTTTCCAGTTCCAGTATTTTATTTCTATTGCTACATATATTTAAATACAATATATTTAGATCTCCAATTTGCATTATATTTTCTTGTTCTGCCATTATTATCTGCTGATCAGGTAATTTTGCCAAGATTCTCTTGTCTTTTGAAGATTTTCCCTATATTTGTTATAAACATGTCGTCTAGATGTAGCTAGATCATTCGAAACATCTTTATTACAGATTCCTATTTTTTCGTGGTATCTGTTATATATTCTCCGAAGTTCCGGATAGTCAGTTGGTAGTCCTTCTTGATTAATTAAAACCTTTATATTGGTTTGTGTTATACCATCAAAGCAAATATCATTTTGATCGTGGGAAAATGCTAAATATAGTCGCACATTGTTATATATTCTGCAATCTTAATCTGGAAAGAACATATACACTATCTCCATTTTCAATTGCTCTTTTTGTAAGCCTTACAATTGGGGGTGACATGGGATCAACAAAACTTTTGCTATCATCCTGTAATTTGGAGTAACCTATTTTTCTTTCAGTTGTGTTCTGTGGATTTATTGTTTTTGGGTATTTGGAGTCTTTTATTTCTACATTATTATTACTATTATCATTGGTTTGATTAATTGTATCATTTTTAATCTTACTAATACTATCATTTTCTCTTTTTTCTGTATTGTTATCATAGCTTGGGTTAATTTTATCGTTTTTAATTTTACTTTTTACATTATCATTGGTTTGATGAATTCTATCGTTTTTAATCTTACTTGTACTATCATTTTCTACTTTTTCTGTATTATTATTATCTTTTTTTTGGTTAATTTTATCATTTTTAATGCTACTTTTTGAATTATTATTAACAGTTGTATTTATTTTAAGGATAATGTTTTTATTTTACCATATGTTTGAAAAATATGAAAGAATATAGCTACGCTTCTTTTTATCTTTATTATAATCAATTTTGTTAGTCTTTTCACTGTTATGGTTAATATTATTACTATTACTATTATTATTATTATTATTATTTTCATTATTATTATAACTTTTATTATTATTATTATTTTCATTATTTTTATTATTATATATAACTTATAAATATCAATGTTAGAGTCTCTAATATTATTAATACTTGGTTTAACATTAGTGTTATTCTTATTAATATTATCATTAACATTATCAGTTCTGCATGCAGAATCACTTTTTTTATTTTCATTTACATTTATATTAAATTTGTTATTTTCCTCCTCTATTTTCCTTAATTGCTAGTATCCGATTTTTTGTTTTCTTATACTTAATTTATTTTTATACACTGGACATTATCTACTGGAAGTTTTATGATTAACATCCAACCCCAAATTGAATTTTTCGTTCGATTTTAAGCAAGTAATGCATCTATTAATTTTCTCTTTTTATACCCTACACCTCTAGAATAGGTAAAGGGGTATATTAACTTTGGTATGGTGTTTGTAACCACCTAAAGGAAGCGAGCTAGATATGGAAAAGTATATATATTTGTGATCAGCGTGACCGCCTTAGTCGATATAGCCATGTCCGTCCGTCCGTAGGCACGATAACTCAAAAAATAATGGAGATATCTTGATGCAATTTTAACTGTAGGTTACTAGGACTCAAAGTACGGCGGGGATTGCATATGGGCGAAATCGGCCCATGGGCTCGGATTTTGGACCTTTTAATCGATCGAAGGGCTAACGAACATATATAAAAAAATCACGATAACTCAACAACTAATGACGCTATCTTCATCAAATTTGTGCTGTAGGTTACTAGTAATGAATCAACTTCGGGGATTGCGTAAGGTCGGGATTCGACCATGGGTTCGGAACCTAGAACTTTTTGATCGAATTTAGGCCAAACGAGCATAATTCCGAAACCAATGAAGATAGAACCTCCAAATTTGGTATCAGGGTGTATCTTCCTATTATCTAAGTGTCTTGGGAATTTGGGCCCCATTGGAGTAGTGGGTCGGGGACCAGCCACACATATCCGAAGACTTTAAAGCATATCTTTAAAATTAATAAAGATAACAACTTGAAAAAATGTAGAAGCTTCCAATTTGCCACAAGGGTGTTCTTTACTATCTCTTGCGTGTTCCCTTAATTTGGGATCAATTGGAGAGGTGGTTCAGTACTCCTCTCAGACCTCCCAAGTTTTAAAAGCTTATAATCGAAATTACTAAAAATAGTTACTTAAAATTAAGATAGACCGTTCAAATTGTGTACAAGGGTTAACTAGTACTATAAGTAAAGCGCGGGCTGTATAAGGGCGAAATCAGCCCATGGGTTCGGATTCTGCACCTTTTAGTCGGTGTCAGGGATAACGAACATATATTAAAAATCACGATAACTCAACAACTAATGAGGCTATCTTCATGAAATTTGTGCTGTAGGTTATTGGTAATGAAACTACGGCGGTGATTACGTATGGTGAGAATTGGGCAATGGGTTCGGAACTGAGAACTTTTTGATCGAATTTAGGCCAAACTAGCGTAATTTCGAAACCAATGAAGATATAACCTCCAAATTTGGTATCAGGGTGTCCCTTCCTATTGCGTAAGTGTCTTTGAAATTCGGGCCCCATTGAACTAGTGGGTCGGGGACCAGCCACTTAGTCCCGAGGACCTTAAAGCATATTTTCGAAATTAATAAAAATAGTAAATTGAAACAAATGTAGAAGCTTCAAATTTGGCCCAGGGTGTTCTTTACTATTTCTTCCGTGCCCCCCTAATTTGGGATCATTTGGAGTGGTGGTTCAGGACCTCTCTTAGACCCCCAAATGTGTAAAAGCTTATCATCGAAATTAATAAAACTAGTAACTTAAAATTAAGATAGAACGTTCCAATTGTATACAAGGGTTAACTCGTATTGAAAGTATGACGGGACTGCATATGGGCGAAATCGTACCATGGTTTCGGGTTCTGGAACCCTTGAAAAGTTCAAGGACTAAAAAACATATATCTTAAAAACACCATAACTCAAAAAATAATGCCGGTATTTTGATGAAATTTAAACTCTAGGTTACTAGTAATGAAAGTACCATGCGAATTGGTTCTGGTCGAGTTTAATTTCAAAGCCAAAGAATATATTTCCTATGTCCTATGTGTCTCCGAAATCTAGACTAAATTGTAGTGGTTCAGCTATGTTCAAAGGTACTTGCTGCATTTATGTAAAATTTATTTGAATATTTAAATGAATTATATGAAAAGGTCTAAATTTGTAATTGTATTTTAGAAATACATTTATTGCATATTTTGCGTTTATAAGCTTTTCTATTAGGTATATAAACTAACCATTTAAAATAATTGCAATTTTGAAAAATTTGGATTATTAAATATATTATGCTTTGATTATCTTTTTATCACAAAATTTAATAATTAGAATTTTTTCATTTTGTAATTGAGTTGGAATAAATATATTTTCATTTATTTCAAGTTTGTTTGTTTTTTAATATTTTTAAATAGATAAATTAGTAAGAATTTGTAGTATTTTTTAATAGATAGGGTAATTAGAAAATGTTTTTAGTATTATACAGTTAATTTATTTGACCGCTATGTCTTACGGTCAAATTAATAACAGCTTCTATGGTGTTAAAATGACTTATGGATATGTCCTTAAATTTGAACCAAATAGGTGTAGGGTATTTCTAAGTCGGTTGCACCGACTGACTGTTTCTTTACTTGTTGGCATTCACTTTGCTTGTGTTGTCGGTGGCACTTCAAGCATGTTTCTTTATTCGTGCATTCCGCAGCCATATGGTTAAATCCTTTACATTTATAACATCTAGAGACTTTTATGGCATTAAATATCTTGCACCTTTTCCATCCAATACATAATTTTTCGTTAGCTGTTATTTTTGGGAATGATTCCCTTTCCACTTCTATAATTGCATTAAAACTTTAATTTGTTGTATTTTTTCACTGGATATATCTTTAATACTTTAAGTTCACTCATTTGTAGAAAAGAATTTTGTTTTTTAAGTTTTTCCACAATATCATTTTCACTAAATTTATTATTCATGTGCACAATTTCTATGTTAGGTTTAATGACCACAGGTATTTTGATATCATAATTCTCTTTCATCCATCTTCGATGGTTTCCGTTTTTATTAAAATCATTCCATTACTTTAGTTTTCAATATTCTTTATTTTCAAATTTTTTGGATCCACCCTTGTATGTAAATCTCTTTTTGTTTTTTCAGTTTTCTGCTTATTCTTCGGTTTTATTATTAAAGGTAACTCTTTCTTCATTTTTAGCACATTTTCAAAAAATTTTGTAAAAATGTGCCTATATAGTTTCACTCTGTCCGTCATACGGGTTGCCATACGGTACTAAAATTTACCATTATGCAAAATTCAATTTGTGCAAAATTTTGGCCCTACATATCTTCTAAACGGGCTAAGCTACGGTCTTGAATTTTTTTTGTCACGTCCCTTGTTTAGCAGCTATAAGGGCTCGAAAATGGAAATTTTGCTATTTTTAAACACCTGTAACTTGAATACCTGTTCAAATTTTTTTTTGTTAATATACGAAATTTGAAGGGAACAACATTATACTTTAACATATGTTAAAAGATTTTCTTAAATATAAAAGTGGTTCTTTAAATTGAAGAAAGTGTCTCTCAGTTTTACTCATTTTTGATTAAATAGTAAAATTCTAAGTAAAGTTCCAAATTTTGGTAGAATTCATAATTTAATTCCTTGAACCTACAAAAGTTGGGGGAAGTAGAGCAGTGAGGATTAGATCTTTGAGAAATTGGGCAACCTTCCCCTATTGAGCGGCTATTAGGACTTAAAAATTAAAAAATTTACTGTTTCTATAAGTAAGTAGTAACTTAGTCACCAACGTATATATTTCGTAAATTAAACGTTAACATTGAAGCTTCAACATTATATTCCGACAAAATACTCACAATGAACACTATATTATTTTGAAAATGTGCTTTTTTAAAAACCCTTGGTTTTTTTTATCACTTGTTAAATTTACACTTGCTTTAGTATTTTTAATTACATCAGCAAATGACACTGTTTGACCCATATTCGAATTTAAAATTATTTGAAATAACATTTATGCAAATTTCTGGATTTTCAGCCATTCATTCATGTAAAGATAACAATTGGGGAGGTGGTAACGTAATTTGTATAAAAAACGGAATTTCTTTTACAACGCTTTCTCTACCTAATATAATTAATCACAAACTAAATACAATCGGAATACAATTACTTAATTGTCAACCAAACACATTATTTTCACGATGTGTGATGCTCCTGACAATGATAAAAATAATTGAAAAAATTACTGGGTAGTCTTCTTAAAACATTTAATTACAACTCATAGTAGGTCATACAAACGTTGATTTACTCCAAATAAATTTAATCACGAGTACTTATGTTAATTTATATTTTATTTTATTTGACTCATGCTTAACTCAAACACGTTAAAAATTTTTACTTAAAACTAACAAAGTGTAATAAAAAAAAAAATTAAATATATGAAATATATTTGAAATTTATATGAAACAATATACAAAACAAAAAAAATTTAAATAAAATTCATTTAAAAAAGTAACAAATTCATTAACTGTTTTCGTTATAATAATAATTAAAGGTTTAACAATAAACAAAATTATTAAAAAAAAATTTAAGTATAAATTTTTATAAAATTCACTCATACGGAGGAAGATTTAACGGATCTTCGCAAAGCAGATGACGAAGAGCGAATCTAAGAAATTTCTTTTGAACAGATTCAATCCTATTAACATGGACTCCATTAAATGGATCCTCTCAAATTATTACTACGTCTATTTCTTTATATGCATTAATTAATGTTTCCAGTTCCAGTATTTTATTTCTATTGCTACATATATTTAAATACAATATATTTAGATCTCCAATTTGCATTATATTTTCTTGTTCTGCCATTATTATCTGCTGATCAGGTAATTTTGCCAAGATTCTCTTGTCTTTTGAAGATTTTCCCTATATTTGTTATAAACATGTCGTCTAGATGTAGCTAGATCATTCGAAACATCTTTATTACAGATTCCTATTTTTTCGTGGTATCTGTTATATATTCTCCGAAGTTCCGGATAGTCAGTTGGTAGTCCTTCTTGATTAATTAAAACCTTTATATTGGTTTGTGTTATACCATCAAAGCAAATATCATTTTGATCGTGGGAAAATGCTAAATATAGTCGCACATTGTTATATATTCTGCAATCTTAATCTGGAAAGAACATATACACTATCTCCATTTTCAATTGCTCTTTTTGTAAGCCTTACAATTGGGGGTGACATGGGATCAACAAAACTTTTGCTATCATCCTGTAATTTGGAGTAACCTATTTTTCTTTCAGTTGTGTTCTGTGGATTTATTGTTTTTGGGTATTTGGAGTCTTTTATTTCTACATTATTATTACTATTATCATTGGTTTGATTAATTGTATCATTTTTAATCTTACTAATACTATCATTTTCTCTTTTTTCTGTATTGTTATCATAGCTTGGGTTAATTTTATCGTTTTTAATTTTACTTTTTACATTATCATTGGTTTGATGAATTCTATCGTTTTTAATCTTACTTGTACTATCATTTTCTACTTTTTCTGTATTATTATTATCTTTTTTTTGGTTAATTTTATCATTTTTAATGCTACTTTTTGAATTATTATTAACAGTTTTATTTATTTTAAGGATAATGTTTTTATTTTACCATAATTTTGAAAAATATGAAAGAATATAGCTACGCTTCTTTTTATCTTTATTATAATCAATTTTGTTAGTCTTTTCACTGTTATGGTTAATATTATTACTATTACTATTATTACTATTATTATTATTATTATTATTATTATTTTCATTATTATTATAACTTTTATTATTATTATTATTATTATTTTCATTATTTTTATTATTATATATAACTTATAAATATCAATGTTAGAGTCTCTAATATTATTAATACTTGGTTTAACATTAGTGTTATTCTTATTAATATTATCATTAACATTATCAGTTCTGCATGCAGAATCACTTTTTTTATTTTCATTTACATTTATATTAAATTTGTTATTTTCCTCCTCTATTTTCCTTAATTGCTAGTATCCGATTTTTTGTTTTCTTATACTTAATTTATTTTTATACACTGGACATTATCTACTGGAAGTTTTATGATTAACATCCAACCCCAAATTGAATTTTTCGTTCGATTTTAAGCAAGTAATGCATCTATTAATTTTCTCTTTTTATACCCTACACCTCTAGAATAGGTAAAGGGGTATATTAACTTTGGTATGGTGTTTGTAACCACCTAAAGGAAGCGAGCTAGATATGGAAAAGTATATATATTTGTGATCAGCGTGACCGCCTTAGTCGATATAGCCATGTCCGTCCGTCCGTAGGCACGATAACTCAAAAAATAATGGAGATATCTTGATGCAATTTTAACTGTAGGTTACTAGGACTCAAAGTACGGCGGGGATTGCATATGGCCGAAATCGGCCCATGGGTTCGGATTTTGGACCTTTTAATCGATCGAAGGGCTAACGAACATATATAAAAAATCACGATAACTCAACAACTAATGACGCTATCTTCATAAAATTTGTGCTGTAGGTTACTAGTAATGAATCAACTTCGGGGATTGCGTAAGGTCGGGATTCGACCATGGGTTCGGAACCTAGAACTTTTTGATCGAATTTAGGCCAAACGAGCATAATTCCGAAACCAATGAAGATAGAACCTCCAAATTTGGTATCAGGGTGTATCTTCCTATTATCTAAGTGTCTTGGGAATTTGGGCCCCATTGGAGTAGTGGGTCGGGGACCAGCCACACATATCCGAAGACTTTAAAGCATATCTTTAAAATTAATAAAGATAACAACTTGAAAAAATGTAGAAGCTTCCAATTTGCCACAAGGGTGTTCTTTACTATCTCTTGCGTGTTCCCTTAATTTGGGATCAATTGGAGAGGTGGTTCAGTACTCCTCTCAGACCTCCCAAGTTTTAAAAGCTTATAATCGAAATTACTAAAAATAGTTACTTAAAATTAAGATAGACCGTTCAAATTGTGTACAAGGGTTAACTAGTACTATAAGTAAAGCGCGGGCTGTATAAGGGCGAAATCAGCCCATGGGTTCGGATTCTGCACCTTTTAGTCGGTGTCAGGGATAACGAACATATATTAAAAATCACGATAACTCAACAACTAATGAGGCTATCTTCATGAAATTTGTGCTGTAGGTTATTGGTAATGAAACTACGGCGGTGATTACGTATGGTGAGAATTGGGCAATGGGTTCGGAACTGAGAACTTTTTGATCGAATTTAGGCCAAACTAGCGTAATTCCGAAACCAATGAAGATATAACCTCCAAATTTGGTATCAGGGTGTCCCTTCCTATTGCGTAAGTGTCTTTGAAATTCGGGCCCCATTGAACTAGTGGGTCGGGGACCAGCCACTCAGTTCCGAGGACCTTAAAGCATATTTTCGAAATTAATAAAAATAGTAAATTGAAACAAATGTAGAAGCTTCAAATTTGGCCCAGGGTGTTCTTTACTATTTCTTCCGTGCCCCCCTAATTTGGGATCATTTGGAGTGGTGGTTCAGGACCTCTCTTAGACCCCCAAATGTGTAAAAGCTTATCATCGAAATTAATAAAACTAGTAACTTAAAATTAAGATAGAACGTTCCAATTGTATACAAGGGTTAACTCGTATTGAAAGTATGACGGGACTGCATATGGGCGAAATCGTACCATGGTTTCGGGTTCTGGAACCCTTGAAAAGTTCAAGGACTAAAAAACATATATCTTAAAAACACCATAACTCAAAAAATAATGCCGGTATTTTGATGAAATTTAAACTCTAGGTTACTAGTAATGAAAGTACCATGCGAATTGGTTCTGGTCGAGTTTAATTTCAAAGCCAAAGAATATATTTCCTATGTCCTATGTGTCTCCGAAATCTAGACTAAACTGTAGTGGTTCAGCTATGTTCAAAGGTACTTGCTGCATTTATGTAAAATTTATTTGAATATTTAAATGAATTATATGAAAAGGTCTAAATTTGTAATTGTATTTTAGAAATACATTTATTGCATATTTTGCGTTTATAAGCTTTTCTATTAGGTATATAAACTAACCATTTAAAATAATTGCAATTTTGAAAAATTTGGATTATTAAATATATTATGCTTTGATTATCTTTTTATCACAAAATTTAATAATTAGAATTTTTTCATTTTGTAATTGAGTTGGAATAAATATATTTTCATTTATTTCAAGTTTCTTTGTTTTTTAATATTTTTAAATAGATAAATTAGTAAGAATTTGTAGTATTTTTTAATAGATAGGGTAATTAGAAAATGTTTTTAGTATTATACAGTTAATTTATTTGACCGCTATGTCTTACGGTCAAATTAATAACAGCTTCTATGGTGTTAAAATGACTTATGGATATGTCCTTAAATTTGAACCAAATAGGTGTAGGGTATTTCTAAGTCGGTTGCACCGACTGACTGTTTCTTTACTTGTTGGCATTCACTTTGCTTGTGTTGTCGGTGGCACTTCAAGCATGTTTCTTTATTCGTGCATTCCGCAGCCATATGGTTAAATCCTTTACATTTATAACATCTAGAGACTTTTATGGCATTAAATATCTTGCACCTTTTCCATCCAATACATAATTTTTCGTTAGCTGTTATTTTTGGGAATGATTCCCTTTCCACTTCTATAATTGCATTAAAACTTTAATTTGTTGTATTTTTTCACTGGATATATCTTTAATACTTTAAGTTCACTCATTTGTAGAAAAGAATTTTGTTTTTTAAGTTTTTCCACAATATCATTTTCACTAAATTTATTATTCATGTGCACAATTTCTATGTTAGGTTTAATGACCACAGGTATTTTGATATCATAATTCTCTTTCATCCATCTTCGATGGTTTCCGTTTTTATTAAAATCATTCCATTACTTTAGTTTTCAATATTCTTTATTTTCAAATTTTTTGGATCCACCCTTGTATGTAAATCACTTTTTGTTTTTTCAGTTTTCTGCTTATTCTTCGGTTTTATTATTAAAGGTAACTCTTTCTTCATTTTTAGCACATTTTCAAAAAATTTTGTAAAAATGTGCCTATATAGTTTCACTCTGTCCGTCATACGGGTTGCCATACGGTACTAAAATTTACCATTATGCAAAATTCAATTTGTGCAAAATTTTGGCCCTACATATCTTCTAAACGGGCTAAGCTACGGTCTTGAATTTTTTTTGTCACGTCCCTTGTTTAGCAGCTATAAGGGCTCGAAAATGGAAATTTTGCTATTTTTAAACACCTGTAACTTGAATACCTGTTCAAATTTTTTTTTGTTAATATACGAAATTTGAAGGGAACAACATTATACTTTAACATATGTTAAAAGATTTTCTTAAATATAAAAGTGGTTCTTTAAATTGAAGAAAGTGTCTCTCAGTTTTACTCATTTTTGATTAAATAGTAAAATTCTAAGTAAAGTTCCAAATTTTGGTAGAATTCATAATTTAATTCCTTGAACCTACAAAAGTTGGGGGAAGTAGAGCAGTGAGGATTAGATCTTTGAGAAATTGGGCAACCTTCCCCTATTGAGCGGCTATTAGAACTTAAAAATTAAAAAATTTACTGTTTCTATAAGTAAGTAGCAACTTAGTCACCAACGTATATATTTCGTAAATTAAACGTTAACATTGAAGCTTCAACATTATATTCCGACAAAATACTCACAATGAACACTATATTATTTTGAAAATGTGCTTTTTTAAAAACCCTTGGTTTTTTTCATCACTTGTTAAATTTACACTTGCTTTAGTATTTTTAATTACATCAGCAAATGACACTGTTTGACCCATATTCGAATTTAAAATTATTTGAAATAACATTTATGCAAATTTCTGGATTTTCAGCCATTCATTCATGTAAAGATAACAATTGGGGAGGTGGTACAGTAATTTGTATAAAAAACGGAATTTCTTTTACAACGCTTTCTCTACCTAATATAATTAATCACAAACTAAATACAATCGGAATACAATTACTTAATTGTCAACCAAACACATTATTTTCACGATGTGTGATGCTCCTGACAATGATAAAAATAATTGAAAAAATTACTGGGTAGTCTTCTTAAAACATTTAATTACAACTCATAGTAGGTCATACAAACGTTGATTTACTCCAAATAAATTTAATCACGAGTACTTATGTTAATTTATATTTTATTTTATTTGACTCATGCTTAACTCAAACACGTTAAAAATTTTTACTTAAAACTAACAAAGTGTAATAAAAAAAAAAATTAAATATATGAAATATATTTGAAATTTATATGAAACAATATACAAAACAAAAAAAATTTAAATAAAATTCATTTAAAAAAGTAACAAATTCATTAACTGTTTTCGTTATAATAATAATTAAAGGTTTAACAATAAACAAAATTATTAAAAAAAAATTTAAGTATAAATTTTTATAAAATTCACTCATACGGAGGAAGATTTAACGGATCTTCCCAAAGCAGATGACGAAGAGCGAATCTAAGAAATTTCTTTTGAACAGATTCAATCCTATTAACATGGACTCCATTAAATGGATTCCATACCTGACTAGCCTATTCCAAATTGGGTCTTACCAAGAAAGTATAAAGAGATACTTTTAAAAACATTGGGGTCTTCAAATTCTCTTGCCCAACGCTTTATAAAACCCAGCATAGAATTTAATTAACATGCTTTATTTAATATATAGGCATAATGAGGTTGAAATGATAGTTTACTATCAAAAAATAGTCCCAAATCTTTAATTGAAGCAACAGATAGAATAATTTGGTTATTAAAAGAATAAGTATGTGATTATAGATTTAAACGACGCGTAAAAGAAATAAAAGCACGAATGTTATTAAGAAGAAGGTTATTATTAATACACCAGTTATGAAAATAGTTTAAATCATTTTGTCAAGCTAACGAATTGTCTAATGATTTAATTTTTTTTAAAATCTTTATATCATCGGAATATATTTTAATGTGACTGTTGTAAATTAAAGAAGTAACGTCATTTATCGAAATAATAAACAATAAAAAGCCAAGATGACTACCCTGAGGAACCCCAGCGAGAACCAAGAACGTAGTCGAAGTTATAGATCTAAATAGAATTGAATAACTACGATCTGAAAGATATGAGGATATCCAATTTATAAAGTATGAAGGAAAACCTAATTTTCTTAACTTAAAGATGATAACATTGTGAGGAAGAAGATCAAATGCTTTACTAAAGTTGATGTAAATTACATCAGTTTAAAAGCCATCCTCCATATTTTTAACAAAAATTTATGTTGCCTCAAGAAGATCTGTTATTTTTCATAAAGCCATGTTGATACGGCGATAAGAAGGTGACGCAGTGATCGTAAAGAGAATCAAAAACGATTAATTCAAAAGGTTTTGGAATCGAGGATAGTTTTGCTATCGGCCGATAAGTAGTAATGTGATTTTTATGATCTTTTTTATGAATAGATCTAATAAGTGCACTTTTCCAAATAGATGCGAAAACTCCAGTAGGTAATGAGGAATTAAATTTGGAAAACGGGACAGCTAAAAATACAGCGCAATTTTTTAAAAATAAGTTAGAAATACCATCAATTCCAGTACTAGAATAATCATCATTTTATTTAGGTAATTGATAACCATGTTAGAGTCTATATTAATATTAGGAAATGTAGTTTTCGAAAAATTCTCAAGGTGTGAAAAATGTGCTTTATTTAAAGAAAATGTTGAAGTAGAGTAACTAGAAGAAAACATTCGCGAAATAATTCACAAATACTTTTGGAGTAATTACTAACAGAATTTTTGTAATTAAACTGATCACTTTTTTTTTAAAGTTTACAAATTTTCAAAACTGTTTTGGATTGGCTTCAATATAACATGTCACGAACATAATTTGAATACAGATTATCAGGCAATAATTTAACTTCATTAAACAGAGTAAGAAAAAGGTTATAATCATAATTCGAGTTACTTTTAAGAAATTTACGTCAGACTTTTTTTTTTAATATTTTAAGATTTTTATTAAACCAGAGTGGGCTAGATGCATTCGTAGTATCAACATAATTCAAACATACAATTACATTTTCCTCTACATACTCCTGAGTTTCACCGATATAATTAGTGATTCATTGCTCACTCAAGGATAGCTTTTACATCCCAACTAGTATTGCCTCCCTGTATTGCAGCAAAAACCTTATCGGCAATATCAGCACATTTGATGTTTTTTGAAATTTGATTTGATTTGAGATTTGATTTGAAATTTTTTTTTTTTGTTTTTTCTGTATGTTTTAAAAAAATGTTTCGAGAAAAATTTTCTGAGAATTTAAAAAAATCGTAATTTTTATTTTACTGAAGGTTCAAAAACTAATAAACTGTGTTTATTTATAACTTTCTTCAAATTTTCTTATTTTTAAATTTTCAAATTTTCCAAAACTAAAAATAATAATTTACTAATGGAAATTACATCTTATTTATTTTTTAGCTTTAAAGAAAATGAAACAAACAAATTGACAAAAACTTATATAACATTTTAAGTTTCTTTTTTTTTAAAGTTAACGTCTTCCTGTTATTTTTTTTCTTTTCTTTCTTTTGGTTTTTCGTAAATATTTTAAAACATTTATCTTTTTAATGTCAATATTGGTATAATTTTTAGGTTTAACTGATTTCAATATTACATATTAGAATATCTTCCTTTATAAGTAGGCTATTTTATTATATGGCTTAGGAAAATACTTTTCAGATGTAAAAGACAGCACATACATCATAACTTGGTCTAAAATTTGCTTACTTAACTACAAAAAAATAAACAATCTCACTCACTCTTCAAACAAAACAATTGACACACTCTTATCCTTCTGACTTAAACAATTATTTTTCTACAATAAGAACAAATTTTTACAATATTGCACCAGTTATGTATCCTATACTGGGTATTACATTACTTACTTACTTACTGGATCCTAAAATCCCTGGTGGGGCATAGGGCGTCAACAAATCCTCTCGACCTTTAACGATCCTTAGCAATTCCTTTTAGCTGTAACCACGTCTTGCGTTGCGCTTCTGAAGTACTTTCAAAACAGTACTTCTCCATGTTTTCTTTGGTCTACCCACTCGTCGTCTGCCTTGTGGATTCCACTCAATACTTTGCCTTGCAATGTTTTCTTCTGGCTTCCTCAAGGTATGTCCGATCCATCGCCATTTTCTCTCTCGGATCTCGACCTCAATCATCTTTTGGTTCGTTTTTTGCCACAGGTGTGTGTTGGTAATGATTTGCGCCCAACGAACCCTTAAGATGCGGCCTAGTCAACGGTTTATATACGTCTGCAACTTTTTTGTGAAAATGGCGGATACCTTCCATGTTTTACAGCTGTATAGAAGTATTGATTTGACGTTTGTTTCAAATATTTTTAGCTTTGTACGCAGGGCTATATTATTTGACTGCCATATGTTCAATAGAGTTCTAAAAGCAGCTCTAGCTTTATTTATTCTGCTGTCAACATCAACTTCTGTTCTCCCATTTGATGTCGCCATGCTTCCTAAATAATTGAACTGCTCTACTTCTTCAATTTGGCTTTCTTCTACTAGAATTTACTGATGTGTGGAGTGCTCTGTACGCATGCTTTTGGTCTTAGCTGCATTTATTTTTAGACCAGCTCGTTTGCCATATCAAATTTTTCACACATTTCGTTCAGCCCACTTCTTGTGTGTGCCATGAAAACTACATCATCAGCATAATCTAGGTGGCTTAAATGTTTTCCTAGTCACAACTGAATGCTATACCTCTCATCAACGCCTACGGTTGCGGTTAAAATTTCGTCCATCACAACCAAAAATAATATAGGCGACAATATACAGCCTTGCCTTACACCCTGGTGCAACTCAAATGAATCAGTCAACTTTCCATTGTGTAAGACTCGACACCTCGCATTTTCGTAGGATTCCTTAATAATGGCAATAATTTTCTCCGGGATACCCCATCTACTAAGAGCTCTCCATATATACTCGCGGTTTACACGATCAAAAGCTTTCTCGAAGTCTACAAACATGAGATGTAGCGGCGACCCGAACTCTGTTGATTGCTCGAGTATTATTCGTAGCGTGTTGATATTGTCAACACAAGAGTGACCACTGCGAAAGCCAGCTTGATGTCTTTTCAATGTATTTTCAATCCTGCTTTTGATTCTTTTGAGTATAATATTTGCCATTATTTTCGAGAAGACAGATAACAGCGTAATACCGCGCCAGTTATTGCAATGTTTCAGGTTACCTTGTTTTGCCAGCTTAACAATAACTCCTTCTTTCCATTCACTCGGGTACTTTTCTTCTTCCCATATAACCTGAATTAATGGGAGAAGTATATCTGCCGTTGCGGGGATGTCTGCTTTTAGAAGTTCGGCGGGTATTTGGTCAATTCCTGCAGCTTTGTTATTTTTCAAGAGCGACATGGCACTTTCGATTTCAGGTTTCATGGGTGGTGCTGTACTAATACCCTTGTGTGATCGACGCAACTCAGGTTCTTCAGAAATTTTTGATGCAGATTGCTGTATAAAATGTTTGTTTAGCAAACGGCAAAGGTAGTCTTTCCACCTCCGTAATTGATCATCCAGCGACACCAAAAGCCTTCCATCTTCGTCCAAGATAATATTTTGTTGCTTTGTTGAATGAACTGAAAGAATTTTTGTTATCTTATATAAGGCTTTACCATCACCTCTTCTTGCTGCTATCTCTGCTTCCGTAGCAAGGTTTTCTATTTGTTTCCTTCTGTCTCGTCTTACACTTCTCTGCGATTTTATGAGCTCTGTCAAACTCACTCCGAAGCTCACTCAATAGCCGCGTATCCTGTTGAGAGTTTATTTTGTTTTTCAGCTCTTTACGTCTGTCTATGTTGTCCCACGGGGTATTGTTTCTCTTCCAGTTTCTATAAATGATTGTTTTACTTTATCCCACTTTTCATCTATAGAAACTGCCCCGTCCTCTCGTTCATTTGCTTCATTCAATGTTGATGCCTTCTCTCGGAATTTTTGTACAAAATTTCGACGTGTTGCGGGATTTTTTAACGCTTCAACATCGAAAAGTGCTTTTCTGACAGGCACTTGATTTTGTCTTTGGACAGCTGCTGTTCTTAACTGCATTAAAGCAACAACTAAATGGTGATCGCTTCCAACGTCACCACTCCTCTTATTTCGAACATCGCAAAGATATTTCCTCCACTTCTGTTGGACAATGAAATGGTCTATTTGGTTTTCAGTTTGACTATTTGGGGAAACCCATGTTACCTTATGACATGACTTATGTGGGAACAACGTACCGCCAATGACTAGCTGGTGGGAATAGCAAAAATGCACGAGCCTTTCGCCATTGTCGTTCCTTACCCCAATGCCATGCCGTCCCATGACTCGTTCGCGTTTAGATCACCCAATATAACAAAGGAAAAACAGGACGATATTTCAATGGATATTGAAAAAGAAACAAAAGTTGTCGATCCACCAGATGCTATAAGTAAGCCGAAATTTAACATAAGAATTTCGAATCTTAGCGTTAACACAACTGAAGTCAAACTGGCCAAATACATAAGAAGCAAGTTGAAATGCGATGATGTTCACTGCAAATTAATAACACCGAAGTGGCTGAAGTATAAACCGAACTATCACACATTTAAAGTTAGTGTTCCGGAATCAAAAGTTAATGAAATTAAAAACAGGAGCTTGTGGCGTATAGGAACCAATATCAGCAGTTTCAAAAGTTTAGGTAAAAATAATTTAAGGACAAACACACAACATTCAATAAACACAAAACATTCTAAAAATAATAAAACAAAAACTAAAAATTCAAACAATAGAAATACTAATTTGCCTAAAATTATTAAAACAAAAAATAAACAAATCAAAAAAAAGGATAATAATAATAATAATAACAATAATAACAATTATAATAATAATAATAATATTAATAATAATAATAATAATAATAATAATAATAATAATAATAATAATAATAATAATAAAAATAATAATAATAATAATAATAAGAACAATAATAATAATAATAATAATAATATTTTAAATTCAAACAAAACACAACCCATTTTATTAACACAAACACCTATTAAATTTCAAAACTATTTGCCTCCGTCGAACTTAGTTACATATTCACTAAATAAGCCCAATTTAATTGAGACTCCAGCCATTAATACAAGTTCAAGTGCATTGTCTAGCACAATGTGCAATTCAGTCATTTCTGAAAATTCATTTTCAATTTCAAATCCAAATTCAAATTTAATTACAACAACACCAATTACGTCTAAACATAAATATTCTAACTTCATTCAGGGTCAAACCTTTAATGCTGGCACTCCGTGTACTCAGAGCTTAAACGTAAACTGTAACACGACTTCAATTAACGATAAGCCAATTGCATCGGTTTCATCCCAATCTATTGCGAGTTTTGTTAATCCTATGTTACCTCCTATAGTCAGATTAACGAAAAATGCTGTAGCTAATGACGATCATACGTATGTTTTATCACGTTTTAGAGATCAAAAAATATACGAAAATGTAAGGCTATATTTAGCTTACTTACATAAGGAGGATGACGACCTTTGTGTAGATGGTAAAACCAAACTCAATATTAAAATTTTTATTGATCAAGAAGGTTTGCCTTCTAACCCTAAGGAATTAATGAAATTATACTTAAAATATCATGAAGGTTTCGGTGCTTCGTCCAAATCGGTTGAAAAAGATTTACAAGCTTATTGTAGTCACCTTAAAAGTAAGAGAATCGATTATTTGCAAAAAATTAGGAAAAGTAGTAATGATTTTTTTCGTCCCCTTAGCGGAAGAAAATAACATTAACACTAATCTTATTTTAGTAAATACAAGATCTAGCTTTAAGAAGTTAAAACCAACAGATAATAAATGTAATCTTAGTGACAATCTCAAAATCTTCTACCACAACTGTAGTGGTATGAGAGGTAAACTAAAAAAATTATATGTTGATGCTAAGTCTTGTGACTTCGTTGTGCTTGCTATTACCGAAACATGGCTAAACGATTCCTTCATAAATGAAGAAATACTGGACAATAATTGGTCGATTTATAGAAAGGATAGGGACTTTTTCTCTACAAACTGCACCCGTGGAGGCGGTGTTTTACTTGCAGTAAATAATAACCTTTCTAGTATTCCACTAATCACTAGGACCTCCCACACTTTCGATCACCAATTTATTAGAGTAAACTTAGGTAATAATTTTCTTTACCTAGGAATTGTTTACTTTCCACCAAATTCTGACAATTCCTCATATTCTGAATTTTTTGATATTTATCACGATATTATATCTAAAATGAATGAGGATGATTCAATTTTTATTTTTGGCGATTTCAATCGTCCATCATTATCTTTTATAGAAGATGATTCAGATAATTTGTTATTACCAATTAACTTTCATGATGAAATTGATTTTGACATTATTTCGGAGTTCTATGGTAATGATTTACAACAAATTATAAATTTTCCAAATAAAAACAATAAGTGGCTAGATCTTGCATTTTCAAATGCATATGACAGAGTGGTGGTAAAACTCGCTGATGATGCAGTCAACCTGTTCACTAACACTCCTCATCATAACGCAGTCATCTTCGAAATTTCCACTTCTATGCCTCAATTTGCGAAATCTTACAATAATAATATTGTATATGACTTTTTTAACGCTGATTATCAAAGCATTAATAATGCTCTATCAATTTTAAATTGGGACGACCTGTTAATACAACAGGATATTAACTCTTCAATCTCTATCTTTTACTTAAAAATATTTGACATAATTAACTGCTTTGTGCCAAAAATTCGTAAAAAAGATAAAACAACAGAACCTTGGCTTAATAGAGAAATTAGGACATTGCGTAATCAACGCAACAAACTTTACAAAAAAATTAAAGTTACGAAGGATCCTAATGTTATTTTACTTAACAGGTACAACGATCTTGTTTTAGAATTTAAACAGAAATCAAATCTAGCATACGATAATTATGTCAATGAAATTGGTAATAAATTAATTACAGATCCAAAAAAGTTTTTCGACTTCATTAATACAAAGCGAAAAACATATGGATATCCAAGTTCTATGTCTAAAGATAATGTTTTTTCTTCTTGCCCTAATGTAATCTGTAATTTCTTTGCAGAATGTTTTCAAAAAGTTTATAGGCGATTAGATTCGCGTATCAATTTCGCTTTTCCTATTTCACTTAATAGATCTAATTCAATTATTACAGATCTATATCTTTCTGAAAACGAAATATTTGAAGCAATTACCAACCTTGATACAAAAAAAGGTGTTGGACCCGACTTGATCCCACCTTCTTTTTTATATAATTGTGCCAATTATTTGACGCAACCGCTTCATTTTATTTTTAATCTATCGCTTTCGACAGGCATTTTTCCGTATGCGTGGAAATCTTCTTTTTTGACCCCCATTTATAAAAAGGGTGACAAAGCTTCCGTCGAAAACTACCGTGGTATAGCTATCTTATCCACTATTCCAAAATTGTTCGAAAAAATTGTAGTTAGTAAAATTACACCCGTCATAAATACAAAATTAAACGAACAACAACATGGATTTAGAAAAGGTCGTTCTACTACAACTAATCTTACGGTTTACACATCGGAAATACTAAATGAAATGGAAAATGGTTATCAAGTTGATGCTATCTACACGGATTTTAGCAAAGCTTTCGATCGTGTGGATCACAATATTTTGCTTAAAAAGCTTGAAACTTTAGGCATTTCAGGTTCTTTCCTCGCTTGGCTTTGCTCTTATCTTACTGAAAGAACCCAAAATATTAAATTTCAAGGTTATTTATCAAACACAATTAAGGTCACCTCAGGAGTGCCGCAAGGTAGCCATTTAGGCCCACTTCTATTTAATATTTTTATTTCAGACCTTTCTAGAAAATTAGAGGGTGTATCACATATTGCATTTGCTGACGATCTTAAAATTTACCACGTTATCAAAAACAGTTCTGATTTGGCATTACTTCAATCAAATTTACATTCTTTACAAGAATGGTGTTTCTACAATAAATTAGAACTTAACATAGCGAAATGCAAGGTCATAAGCTTCACACGTAAAAGATCTACAATGTTTTTCGACTATGCAATAGATAACATAGTTCTTGAAAGGGTGTCCAGTATAACCGATCTTGGCATTCTTCTGGACTATAAGCTTAACTTCCATATTCACTATGATCATATGATTTCCAAAGCAAGCAAAATGTTAGGTTTTATTAAGAGAAGAGCTAAAGAATTTAATAACCCAGCAGTAACAAAAGCTCTCTATTGCTCGTTAGTTCGATCTATTCTAGAATACGGTAACATCGTATGGGATCCAGCGTTTCAATTACATTCCAACAGAATAGAATCCGTTCAGAAACAATTCCTTTTGTTTGCCTTGAGAAACCAATATAATCCTACAGACTATTCTACTCTTCCAAGCTATGCTGTAAGACTTAATTCATTGAATATGTTAACCTTATCTTCACGTAGGCAAATGCTTTCATCTTGCTTTACCTTTGACGTCATAAAAAAAAGTATTGACGTTCAATTCTTAGTAAATAAGATTAGACTAAACAATGTAGTCAGAAATACAAGAAACACTAAATTTTTATTAGAAAATACACACAGAACAGAATACGGAAGAAATGAGCCAATAAACAGATGTTGCACTATATTCAACAAACACAGTCATCTTTTTTCATCAGACATATCAAGAAACTCTTTTAAACATAAATTAAAACAGAAATTCCTAAATGACCTAAATACTTAAATTACCTAATTACTTTGTAAACATTTAAAATTTTTTCAAGTTCAAGTTCATATACAAGTTACTATTTTGTAATAATACACTATTTATTTTATTTCTAAATTTTATTACGTTTAACTTTACAAGATCAGAACTGAAGTGATCTTTTTTATTTTTAGCTTTCTTTCAAAACAAATTTTAAAATATTTACTGTTACAATTACATTTTTTTGATTGGTTAATTTTATGGTGTGATTTTATACAAAAACAATAATAATCTCATTATAATTAATTACAAACAAAATAGTAACTGGTGACCATTTACCATTTTTAGTTTTAGCATATTAACAAATATAATAAGAAATATAAAGTGCACCGAGTGTCTCGGTTGGCGATGAATATAAGTGACAATGGTGTTGATGTGTTAACTCCTCCCGCTTTAAATGTCTGCGTCCCTGTAGACTATGAGCACCTATTCCTTGTGTTACCGACAAAGTGATTGTTGGAAAGATGGTTAGATTCTTTACTGTTGTTCTGTAAGGAAACCTAAAAAGATTGAATGGGATGTTTATTAGTTGATGTTTTTAATTTGCGACTTATGTATTCGTCTTCCGCTTTCCGTTGTTATGGTTACCCTATGGTCTTTGGCGACTATCTCTTTTTTGTATATCGGTTTGTGTTTACTTTGAATTTGCTTTACGCCGACATAAATAGTTTGTCCGGGATTGTACGTTTGCGGTTTCTGTCTTTTCTGGTTTTCTCTTTTTTGTTTTATTTTTTGGTTTTTCTTTATTTGTTCGGCTAGGTTTTCGTTAACTTTCGCCCGAATGTCAATTAGGTTCTGGTAGTTCAATTTCTGCGTTCTACCGAAAAATATGTTCGAGGGTTTCATTTTTGTGACGGAGTGAATACAGTTATTATATCTGTCGGCCGAAATATTCATAATTTCTTTTAGATTAAGATCTGGGTATTCTTTCTGTAGGCATCTGGCTAGTTCAATGATAGTGGAGTGAACACGTTCGATTGTTCCATTAACCTCGCTTTTTTGGCACGGTGTTTTGTAAAGTTGAATTCCAAGCTCTTTTATATATTGTGAAATTATAGGGCTCAAGAAACTCGTTTCATTATCAGTCACTAATATCTCCGGTACTGTAAAATAGTGCAGTATTTTGGTGATTTTTTCTCTTAAATGAAGAACCGACTTGTCGCGTATTCGGAAGAGTTTTGTGAATTTTGAAAATTTGTCAATACATGAAATAAACTTTTCCCCTTGAAATTCAATCAGGTCCATATGTAGAATTTGTGCTGGGTATTTAGGAATTGGTGTTCCTTGCAGTTCTGGTTTTTTTGGATGGCGATCATATTTACTTGTATTACATATGTCGCATTTTTTTATGTATTTTTTTATTTCTTTGGCCATTTGTGGGAAGTAGTATTTCTCCATAATTTGGCTTTTATTCTCGATTATATTTCTGTGGGCTCGTCTGTGTTCTCGTTCTACGATTTCAAATTTGTGATCCTCGTTTTTTACATCCTCCACCAGTTTCTGGGTTATTCGAATTTTAAACTTAGAAAAGCTCTGTCTATATGTGTCTTGAAGCACTTGAATATATTTCTCGGGTATTTTAATGCCATTCACTATGTTTGGGTTCAATTTTTCCATCAAGATGTTTGTTAAACTATCCCGTGATATATTCGCTAGGCCCACAGTGTGACGATTATAACCGGGGTGCGGTTCTTCGTGCGCATTTATAACTCCGCCTTCCCGTATTATTAGCTGATTGCGAAAGACATTCAATGGTGCCTCACAATGGGCTATTAAATTTGAACTGTCCTCGTCCGCGCTATGAATTGTTTCAGTTCCAGATGAAGTTAGCATATTTGCTTCACTTTGAAGTCTGGAAAGTGCATCCGCAACATGATTTGTTCTTCCTGGCTTATACAAAAGTTCGTAGTTGTACTCCTCGAGTCTCGATTTCCATCTTTTCAACTTTGTGTTCGTATTTCTTGAGCTTAAAGCGAATGTAAGCGGTTGATGGTCCGTAACGATTTTAATATTTTTCGCGCCGTACAGATAGTTTCGAAGGTTTTCAAGCGCCCATATTATCGCGAGCATCTCTTTTTCGTTTACCGCGTAATTTTCTTCGGTTTTATTTAACGATCGCGAGATATAGGTTATCGGATTATCTTTCCCGATTTCGCCCTGTGAAAGTACAGCACCGAGAGCTGAATCGGAGGCATCGGTTGTTAAAATAAACGGCTTCGAAAAATCAGGAAATATTAGCACTTCAGAAGATATGAGCATTTCTTTTATATGATTGAAAGCTTGTAATTCTTTTTCACCAAGTTTGATTTTAATTTTTTTCGATTGGGTTGCCTTAATGTGTCCATTTTCGCCCCTTGTCAAGTTTGTTAAAGGTTTTGCCAGTTTAGCAAAATCCCTTATAAATCGGCGATAGTACGATGCCAAACCAAGAAAACTTTTTAGATCTTTTAGGTTTTCCGGCGGTTTAATATTTTTGATTGCCGCTACTTTTTTTGGATCGGGTTTAATTCCTGTGGAACTTATTAAATATCCCAAAAATTCTGTGTCTGGTTCCAAAAATTGTGTTTTACTAATATTTACTCTCAAATTGGCTTCTTCTAATGCTGAGAAAATTGTCTCCACATTTCTCAGATGTTCTTCTGGTGTATTACCAAAAACGATTACATCGTCGATATAGACATAGCAGATTTTTCCGATGTATGGTCTTAGGACATCGTCGATCATCCTTTGAAATATTGAGGGGGCATTTTTCAGCCCGAATGGCATTCTTGTAAACTCATACTTTCCATTCATGGTGGAAAATGCCGTTTTTGCAACATCGATTTCTTTCATTTTGATCTGGTGGAATCCGGATGTTAGATCTAAGGTCGTAAAGTACTTTGCTTTGCCTAGATTAGCGATTGTTGCCGAAATGTCCGGGATGGGGTATGCATCTGATATTGTTACGTTGTTTAACCTCCTAAAGTCAATTACAAGTCTATATTTTTTGACACCGGAAGAGTCAGGTTTTTTCGCTACCACCCATAATGGCGAATTGTATGGGCTTTTAGAGTGGCGTATGATTCCATCTTCTAACATCTGTTTTATTTGCTTTTCGACTTCTTCTCTTATGTTTGCTGGGTAAGGATATGATTTTGTATATATCGGTTCCTCGGTATTGGTGTTTATTTCTGCTTCGACGGTTGTATGAATTAGTTCTCTGTCGTTTATTGGTCCAAATAATTTTTTATGTTTCGTAATAATTTTTATCAATTCTTGTTTTATATGTGGCTCTAAATGCTCGTTGCGGATTTCCAGATTGTTGATCTGCGTTGAAAATTTTTCTTTGAGAGGGATAGTTATACCGGGTTTGATTGTCAAGGTATTGTGTTTTCTATCAATTATAGCCTCAAGTTCCTTCAGGCTATCGTCTCCAATTATCCCGTCGAAACTTTCTAACCCCGGAAGAATGAAAAAGTGGAAAACTGTGTCGTTTCCGACAGCTTTGAAAAATCTTCCGCTAGTCTTTTCCGTTATGTGTATATTTCCGGCTGCTGATTTTATTTTGAAAGATGCTTCTGCTGGCTGTGGTGTTTTCGCCAAGCCTGGGCGTATAAAATTTTTATTGGACCCTGTGTCTATCAGAAACTTAAGGATTAGTCCTTCCTTTGTTTTATATTCTAGGTAGGGTATACTGGAGAGGCACCCTCCATAAAATTTAGTTCATGAACTTCGTCGAATAATTCGACATTTGGTTCGTAAATGTTTTCATAGGCTTCGTCACTGATCTCCAAATCTTGGTAAAATTGATCTGATGTTTCCAAATAAAACAATTTCGGTTGCTTTTGCATTTGATGGTTCCTTGTGCTTGTCTGTGATTCCCGTTGTGGCTCCTGGGCTGGCCTGTTCATATAATTAACTTGACGTGTCTGAGTTGAAAGACCAATTTCCATCCGCTCGTCTGGTTTAGGTTGTATTGGTCTAGGTGGTGGGTAGTTGGTTCTCTCGTGCCCAATATTATATGCCGCATTTCTTTGTTGGTCAGAAAGAACCACTTTTTGATGGTTAGGCCGTATTGCATTTGGTCTTGTAGTAAATATCTCGTTGATTGGTGTTGCAATTTTGTTAGCTGGATTCCCGGTACGAATTGTTAAGCTTCTATAAGTAAAGTTCTGTAGCTCCAGACAGGTTGCGTATGCTTCTGGGGGCGTTGTAGGCCGTTGTATTAGCAAAAATTTCGAAATTTCTCCCTTTAAGCCTCGTATGAAAACGTCAAGGGCCCGATTTCTGTAGGAATCTACGAGCACTTTCACCGTTTCGTCCGAGTAAGTTTCCGTCTTTATTTTATTAATTATTAATGAAAACTGGTGATTGATTTTTGCATAATATTTGTCTACGCTGTCTCGCCCTTGCTCGAGAATACTGAGTTGGTGTTCTAGTGTGCGCAAGTCACGCTTATCCGCATAGTGTAGTGACAAGCATTCCTTAATTTCTTTCCAATTTTCATCGAAAATGTTGTAGGATATAAGAGCGGCGTCGGCGTTACCCCGAATTTTTCCTCTAATTGATTGTAGAACTGTTCTGTACAACGGTTTTTCTCGCACGAGCTCGTAATCTTTTAAGATAGTCTCCACTCTATGCACCCACGAGACGTATTGTACAGGATCACCTTCGAATGCTGGCAATTCCTTCACACAATCAGGTAATTTACTTATCTCTTTTAGTTCCTGTTCGTTTCTCGGTGATACCAGTGAATTATTGCCACTTGGTTGTGATTGAATGCGATCCCTGGCTTCCATTTGTGTCAACCTTTCATCAAGATTCCTCGTAAGATCGATTTGTGAGGTTACTGCACCTGCTAAACTTGCAATTTGTGCCGAAATTCGTTCAATACTTGCGGTAAGTTGATCCATTTTTTAAGTTAAATTATATTATTCAAAAAAGGTTTTTTAATTATAAATTAATTACAAATTTGAATCAAAAATTTCTACTAGTTGTTGTTTTTATTTTTTATTAATTTTATTATAATTTTGATTTATTTATTTTATGTTGCAGTTTATTCAAAAAAGGTTTTTAAATTATAGATTAATTACAATTTTGAATTAAAAATTTCTATTAGTTGTTGTTTTTATTTTTTATTAATTTTATTATAATTTTGATTTATAAATTTTATGTTGCAGTTTTAAAATTATAAATTAATTACAAATTTGAATCAAAAATTTCTATTAGTTGTTGTTTTTATTTTTTATCAATTTTATTATAATTTTGATTTATAAATTTTATGTTAGAGTTTTTAAATTATAAATTAATTACAATTTTGAATTAAAAATTTCTATTAGTTGTTGTTTTTATTTTTTATTAATTTTATTATAATTTTGATTTATAAATTTTATATTGCAGTTTTTAAATTATAGATTAATTACAATTTTGAATTAAAAATTTCAATTTGTTGTTGTTTTTATTTTTTATTAATTTTATTATAATTTTGATTTATAAATTTTATGTTGCAGTTTTAAAATTATAAATTAATTACAAATTTGAATCAAAAATTTCTATTAGTTGTTGTTTTTATTTTTTATTAATTTTATTATAATTTTGATTTATTTATTTTATGTTGCAGTTTATTCAAAAAGGTTTTTAAATTATAGATTAATTACAATTTTGAATTAAAAATTTCTATTAGTTGTTGTTTTTATTTTTTATTAATTTTATTATAATTTTTATTTATAAATTTTATGTTGCAGTTTTAAAATTATAAATTAATTACAAATTTGAATCAAAAATTTCTATTAGTTGTTGTTTTTATTTTTTATCAATTTTATTATAATTTTGATTTATAAATTTTATGTTAGAGTTTTTAAATTATAAATTAATTACAATTTTGAATTAAAAATTTCTATAAGTTGTTGTTTTTATTTTTTATCAATTTTATTATAATTTTGATTTATAAATTTTATGTTAGAGTTTTTAAATTATAAATTAATTACAATTTTGAATTAAAAATTTCTATTAGTTGTTGTTTTAATTTTTTATCAATTTTATTATAATTTCGATTTATAAATTTTATGTTAGAGTTTTTAAATTATAAATTATAGATTAATTTAATTTATAGAACAAATTTTTATTTAACAATTATTAAAAATTTATTAATGACTCACAGTTTTAATGACCGCAGGCTCCTTTTTGGGTCCAACTTTGATTGGTCGTTGGCTCCTACTCTGGTGCGATCACCTGATCTTGATTCTTGGAGAATTGTATATTAAAGGTTTCTTTTTTTTGTGTTCTTTTTTTTCCTTAGTTAAAATTTATATCACAAAATTTTAACAAGAATTCATTCAGAACTTCAAATACTCCAAAACTTATATTTTTTTGAGTTTTTAAATCGAAATAATTTTTATTTAATTATTATATTATAATTTAAATTTTTTCTTTTAAACAAAAAAAAAATGTTTTTATCACTATATAGTCACTTTTATAGTTCCTTTGAATACTCCAAAACTTAGATTTTTTGGTTATATTTTTTTTAATAGAAATGAATTTTAATTTTTCAACACAATTTAATTTTTTTCTTTTAAACAAATAAAAAAAATTTTATTTAATTGTTATATTATAATTTTAATTCTTTCTTTTAAACGAAAAGAAATGTTTTTATCACTATATAGTCACTTTTATAGTACCTTTAAATACTCCAAAACTTAGATTTTTTGGTTATATTTTTTTTAATAGAAATGAATTTTAATTTTTTAACACAATTTAATTTTTTTCTTTTAAACAAATAAAAAAAAATTTTATTTAATTGTTATATTATAATTTTAATTCTTTCTTTTAAACAAAAAAAAATGTTTTTGTCACTATATAGTCACTTTTATAGTACCTTTAAATACTCCAAAACTTATATTTTTTGGTTATATTTTTTTCTTTTTTAATAGAAACAAATTTTATTTAATTATTAATTCACAATTTAATTTTTTTCTTTTAAACAAATAAAAAAATTTTATTTAATTATTAGATTGTGATTTTTTGCTCGGGCGCCAGTTACTATTTTGTAATAATACACTATTTATTTTATTTCTAAATTTTATTACGTTTAACTTTACAAGATCAGAACTGAAGTGATCTTTTTTATTTTTAGCTTTCTTTCAAAACAAATTTTAAAATATTTACTGTTACAATTACATTTTTTTGATTGGTTAATTTTATGGTGTGATTTTATACAAAAACAATAATAATCTCATTATAATTAATTACAAACAAAATAGTAACTGGTGACCATTTACCATTTTTAGTTTTAGCATATTAACAAATATAATAAGAAATATAAAGTGCA
Organism: Dolichopus griseipennis; assembly: GCA_963082915.1. Lineage (NCBI taxonomy): Eukaryota > Metazoa > Arthropoda > Insecta > Diptera > Dolichopodidae > Dolichopus > Dolichopus griseipennis. Next base: position 138,984,939 of record OY720441.1, read on the forward strand.
CCGAGTGTCTCGGTTGGCGATGAATATAAGTGACAATGGTGTTGATGTGTTAACTTACATATCACATACATTCCAATTATTTATATCTCATACTGTGTTTTTGTCCTGTAAGCATTTTCGTTTTTTTGTTTTAAAATTTAGTATATAGTACAACTTTTTAATTTTTCATTGTAAATTTTTAACTTAGTAATCAAATTTGTATTTTTTTTTTGTTTGTGCATTTTGTTAGCTTTAATTTTTTTTTGTTTTTTTCAATAGCTGTAAGATATTTTTTGTAAAAACCTTGTTTTGGTTTAATAAATAAAATAAAAAAATAAAATAAAAATAATCTTTATGTCGGCTCTGGGAGTGTTATCATATGTTGTCCCAAGTAGGGTGTTAAAACATTGTAAGGAGCGTAACATTGTATTATGGTTATATTTCGGACCCTGGATTTGAATCTGGCAGTCATCAATTTTCGCGATATTGGTTCCCAAGAGATAAGACTGCGTCTTGCTTCTGCATTTAGCATAATTCCTACTCCACCGCACCTTATTCCTGTTTCTGCCTTATCATCTCCAATTACTGTCTGAAATAATTTCACCACAACCTCTCCATTTAGTTTCACTGACGCCAAGTATGTTAATATTGAATCGTAACATTTCACGCATTTAAATATGAATTTATCTGCACCTCCAAATCCGATGTGCAGTTTACATTGACTGGAGAAGTCAAAGGAGGATTTACCATATTACTATAATTACCCCTTGGGGAAATATATCCATTCGCATTTGTGTTCATGTTTGCATATTTTATACAGTTAGTGTTTTATGAGATATGGTTGATAACCCCATAAGCTCATGTCTGTAGGCACACCTGCTTTTTGGATGAACACACACATCTCACACACATTTATATAGCGAGGTTTCAAGACAGACACTCGCTTGGAGCAGCCAATTCTTGGTGCAGACGCTCCTAAATCAAGCCTATGTTTTGAATACATAAAACTCGACCCGTCAAAATCTCGTTTGTTTGTCGATCCTACTTACTCCACCTTGGTTGGATACCAGATCTTCCGGTAGGATTACTCGACGTAACAGTGGGGACCAACGTAAAGGTGAGATTTGACTTGGTGTAGTACAAGAGGCCAACGTACCAGGGTACCCGTCAGCTGTAATCGCATACTACACCCATTGATCCTATAGAGCTACCCAAAAGAGACACTCCATAGAATAACTAATATATTTATATTTATTGATATTCCCCCCCCACATAATAACTAATATATTTATAAGTCCAATTACTAACTTTTCTTTATATGTTATTTACCTTTATGTACAGTGTATTAGTGCCTTGCTGTCTCAACGGAATATTGGAACATACAAGGGCAGGTATTGGAGGAATATCAATATCTCACGAAGATTTCCGGAGGATTTTTATCCATGGTTGCCTTCCTGATATGATATGGATACATTTGAATGTAAGTGCTGTTTTTTATTATCATTAGTTTCCATTTATGTCTTTTAAACGCCCGAATCCTTATCCTAAAAATTATAATAAGATTAGGAAACTTAAATTTACTTGTTTGTAAAGTATTAGTGAAGAAGATTGTGAGGATAAAGCTGATAGTCGGGAAAACCTAAATAATATTTTACTTTTTCCATTATCTCCATTAAATAATACGTATTTGAGCTTTGAAAATTCCGATTATCAAAATCCTATAAACATGAACCCAATAAATAATAATAATATACCAGAAGTTCGACTTGTAAACCAACCCGTCCCACAAAGTCCGGGAGAAAATGTTGTTACGATAAATACAATCGATATTTTCAACTCGTTAGGAGTTCCGGACGCCATAAAAGACCTTCCAAAATTTCAAGGCAATCCAAAACTATTATTTGAATTTATTAGCAATTGTGAAGAAATTTTTTTAATAATTGCATGTACAGACGGAACTCCATACGGACAAATGCTACTTATAGCTGTTAGAAATAAAGTTGTAGGACCTGCTAACGAGGTGTTAAATATGTATGGCACCACACTAGTATGGGCAAACATCAAAGAAAATTTAATTCTTCATTACTCTGATAAGAGAAATGAAACTTCTCTTATTCGAGACCTTCACGGTTTCAAACAGCATAGTAAAACTGTAGAAACTTTCTACAGTGAAGTTATAGAAATCTTAGCAACAATGACAAATCATATTCAAATACATGAAAGAAATTCTGCTATTATAAATTGCAAAAGAGATTTATACACTGAAATGTGTTTAAATGTCTTTCTATCAGGTTTAAGAGAACCTTTGGGCTCAACAATAAGAGCCATGAAGCCATCATCTTTGTCAGTAGCTTTTTCCTACTGTATCAAAGAACAAAACATTTCATATACTAAATTCAATAATAGTTCTATAAAAACAGTAATCGTTTTTCACATAATCTCCAACAACCAAAATACCAAAATTTCAATAAACCGCAAAATTCTTTTAATTCACATCCAAGAAACTCTTTTTATAATAATAATAATAAACAAAATAACCAATTCAATTATACATTTCAAAGACAAAATTGGGGTCCTCATAGACCAAACACTCAGAATTTTATCAAATCTACTCCCATGGACATTAGTACTGGTAATACAATTCAACATCGATTAAATTCTTCAAATCAAATTAGAAATTTCAATCAAAATCAAAATTTAATAAAGAATTATTCAATATATCAACTGAATGTTCATGTTCATATAACAATAATAAAAATAATTTTATTAAAAACGATATTTTCAAAATTTAGATTAATTCTATAATTTTGAACACAATACACCAACTTGGATAAACAACATTAATGTTGAAGAAACCCCAGAAAATCAAAATTTTCTGGCAACTTCCTCAAACCAGCCATCGGTTTCATAGATTTAAATAAACACGGCACAGTTCTTCCCTATATAAATATCAGGGGGATTCTAAGGTTTAACTAGTATCCGCGTAGGACCAAATGACTATATATAAAAGATAGCTGGTGTTGCCAGCTTTAAAAAAATATATAGCTTTAATGGCGCATATTATCCTTTAAGGACGAAAAGGACATTTAAAAGTATCCTTGTTATTTTAGTCTATTTTACAAAAATCGTTATAACTAGCGATCTGTTGAATATATATGTATTCAGTTCAAACTAATAATTAAGATGACGGTCTGGAGAATATTTTACCGTTTATTTGATGACGGTAGGTGCTGCCGTTCTGAAGATATTGTAGTTCAAAGTTGAAAATTTTTGCAAAAAAAAAAATTTTTAACATCCTTTCTCTAAAACTCATATTTTTCAAAATTTTGCAAAGAAACCCTCTAAATATTTTTACATCGTTTAAAAGCTCTTATTTTTTGCTATAATTTGGGCATATATAAGGTATGTCTATATTAAAGCGTTTAGAAGATATAAGCATTTATGAAATAAAAAAATTTTTGTTTTGTAATTTTTTCTGTATAAAAAAATGTTGATATGTTTTACAATTTTTTCAGCTGTTGATATGTATTACAATTTTTTCAGCCGTACTTTTTAAATGAATTAAATAATTTTATTTTTGAAAAAAAAAATTTTAATATGCTATAAATATGTTTCAAGGTATAAAAAAATTCCAAAAAAAAAACAATTCCAAAAAAAATAATTCCAAAAAAAAAATTCCAAAAATCAAAATTTAATGACAAACTATTTTTTAAAAACAGTAATTTTTTACAAGCCTATTTCAACAAATAAAAATTTAAAAATAGTGGGGGCTGCCGCCCCCAAACCCCCGCTAAACAAATTATTGAAACCCTGATTTTAAATCCAACTCTAAAATCTCTCCTAATTCAGAATCTCACTTATACAAATATATACATATTCTGGAAAAAGCGTATAATCCTGTAATTGTATCCAACTATAAAATCTCTCCTAATTATTTTTTACATGCATATTTCAACAAATAAAAATTTAAAAATAGTGGGGGCTGCGGCCCCCAAACCTCCGCTAAACAAATTATTGAAACCCTGATTTTAAATCCAACTCTAAAATCTCTCCTAATTCAGAATCTCACTTATACAAATATATAAATATTCTGGAAAAAGCGTATAATCCTGTAATTGTAGCCAACTATAAAATCTGTCCTAATTAGTTTTTACATGCATATTTCAACAAATTAAAATTTAAAAATAGTGTGGGCTGCCGCCCCCAAACCCATACTAAACAAATTATTGAAACCCTGATTTTGAATCCAACTCTAAAATCCCTCCTAATTCAGAATCTCACGTATACATATGTATAAATATTCTGGAAAAAGCGTATAATCCTGATTTTGTAACAAACTCTAAAATTCTTGCTCGCTAAAGCTATGGAAATATTTTTTGGCAAAATAAATTTATGAGAAATAAAGTATGAAAATGTATTTTTTAATCAAATTGTTGTGTCAGTTTTTATTCATGTTCTCTGGTGGGGCTATTTGTCAACATATACCATACTTATTATATACCGTTTGAAAGAGTGTCAAAAGACCTTTCTAACAATATAATAAAAAATACAGGGTGCTTTTGAAAATTTCATAGTTATAGTGGTTTTTTTGAAAGTTCAAAATTTTTTTTTTTGTTTTAAATTTCCACTTGAAATTGCAATATCTCCAAAACGGCAACACCTATCGTCATCAGATAGACGTTTAAATATTCTCCAAAACGTCATCTTAATTAATAGCTTTGATTGAATATATATATATTGAACAGATCGCTAGATATACCGTTTTTTGTAAAATAGACTAAAATAACAAGGATACTTTTAAATGTCCTTTTCGTCCTTAAAGGATAATATGCGCCATTAAAGATATATATTTTTTGAAAGCTGGCAACACCATCTATCTTTTATATTTAGTCATTTGATCCTACGCGGATACTAGTTAAACCTTAGAATAGCCAATATCAGTTCACCTTTTGATCGTCCTTTAAAATTTCTTATCGACACCGGTTCTTCCAATTCTTTCTTCTTACAAACTAAACTCTTTGAAAAAATTAAACCTATATCTAACAAACAAAATTTTTAATCTTTAAATTTCACGCATATTTTGACGGACTCCCTGGGTTTGATGCACTCCGCCTTAGGAGCCAAAGTTGATACTGAGAACAAAAATTTAATTACAAAATATTCTATTTTACCTCTAAATTTTAAACCTAATTACATGTCTAATAAATTTATAATCGAACCAAACTCTAAACAAATTTTTAAACTACTAGTTGATATAGAAAGTGGCGATATTACGGTTAATAAATTACAAATAAAACCTAGTCTGTATACACAAGAAGGTATTTACAATGCAAAGGACTGGTATAGCGTAACGAAGTTTCAAATTTTCTACCTACTCCACAAACTATCTTTATTGAACAACCTTTAAAGGTTACTGCTTAGTCCTCTAATCAATTTATCGAAATTAATAACTTTAATCTTTCTTCCCCAAATTCAAATATTCTTCCTGAAAACTTTTATATATAGGATTAATCTAATATATAAAGAAGAAAATTTGTTTGTTTATTTGTTTGTTTGTTTGTTTGTTTGTTTGTTTGTCCAGGATTCACGTGAAAACCACTGGTCCGATTGACACCAAATTTTAGAGGAATAATTTTGGGAGCCCGGGGGGTGACATAGGCTGTGTCGCATTTTTATAAGTCAGCAGGTTGCGGCTCCAGAGCCGTTTTAAGCTTTTTCGTTTTTTTGATGTCGAGCTGAAACGGTTTGACCGATTCACTTGAAATTTTGCACGAATGTTCTTCTTATTAAACGGAATTAATGGTATAAAGTTGGTTGAAATAAATTAACCCCTTTCGGCCCGGCGGGCTTCCAAAAAATTTTGTGTTTCCGATTTGTGTCCAATTTTACAGGGTGGTTTTGCAGTCAAAAAGAGAGGCTGGCACAAATTTTTGTTGGGTTCGGTTAACCCGTTTGGGCACGAGGGCGCAATGAAGCTTTTTCAATGTTTTTGATGTCGAGCCGAAACAGTTTGACCGATTGACTTGAAATTTTGCACAAATCTTCCTCTTAGCAAACGGAATTAGTTGTATAAAGATGGTTCGAAAATATTAACCCATTTCGGCCCGGCTGGCTTCCAAAAAATTATTTGTTTCCGATTTGTGTCCAATTTTACAGGGTGGTTTTGCAGTCGAAAAGAAAGGCTGGCACAAATTTTTGTTGGGTTCGGTTAACCCGTTTGGGCACGAGGGCGCAATGAAGCTTTTTCAATGTTTTTGATGTCGAGCCGAAACAGTTTGACCGATTGACTTGAAATTTTGCACAAATCTTCCTCTTAGCAAACGGAATTAGTTTTATACAGTTGCTTGGAATATATTAACCCATTTCGGCCTGGCGGCCTTTCAATATTTTTTTTGGCCGTTTGGGCAAGAGAGCGCAATGAAGCTTTTTCAATGTTTTTGTTGTTGAGCTTAAACGAACACTTTTTTCAGCTAATCTTGAACACATTTTTCAGCTAATCTTTATTAGCAAAGCTCACAGGGTTAATTTGATTTTTATCATTTAACCCCTTTTGTCACAAGGGTTCATTAAATTTGATCTCCTTAAAGAGTTCAATCTTTAATATAAATGTGTTCTTCTGTTGAAAAGGTTTAATCAATATGTTAAAAAAAAAACAATTGTTCGACTAACACAGTTTAAAGTTAACGCAAACATTGCATTATTTCACAAGCTCACCAAAAAACATGATTGCGCTCTATTAACCCGTTTGGACCTAATGTATTTTTTTTAAGTTTTTGTTGGCCTGCCTAACGGTCGAAAACAATATTTTTAAAACTTCTAACTCATATCTATTTGTAATTTTCTAAAAGGTTTTGAATGCAAATTTCTAATCTAATATATAAAAAAGAAAATTTGTTTGTTTATTTGTTTGTTTGTGTGTTTGTTTGTTTGTTTGTTTGTTTGTCCAGGATTCACGTGAAAACCACTGGTCCGATTAACACCAAATTTTAGAGGAATAATTTTGGGAGTCCGGGGGTGACATAGGCTATGTCGCATTTTTATAAGTCAGCAGGTTGCGGCTCCAGAGCCGTTTTAAGCTTTTTCGTTTTTTAGATGTCGAGTCGAAATGGTTTGACCGATTCACTTGAAATTTTGCACGAATGTTCTTCTTATTATACGGAATTAATGGTATAAAACTGGTTGGAATAAATTAACCCCTTTCGGCCCGGCGGGCTTCCAAAAAATTTTCTGTTTCCGATTTGTGTCCAATTTTACAGGGTAGTTTTGCAGTCAAAAAGAGAGGCTGGCACAAATTTTTGTTGGGTTCGGTTAACCCGTTTGGGCACGAGGGCGCAGTGAAGCTTTTTCAATGTTTTTGATGTCGAGCCGAAACAGTTTGACCGATTGACTTGAAATTTTGCACGAATGTTCTTCTTAGCAACCGCAATTAGTTGCATAAATTTGGTTGGAATAATTTAACCCATTTCGGCCTGGCGGGCTTCAAAAAAATTTTGTGTTTCCGATTTGTGTCCAATTTTACAAGGTGGTTTCGCAGTCGAAAATAAAGTCTGGGACAAATTTTTGTTGAGTTCGGTTAACCCGTTTGGGCACGAGAGTGCAAAGAAGCTTTTTCAATGTTTTTGATGTCGAGTCAAAACTGTTTGACCGATTGACTTGAAATTTGGCACAAATGTTCCTCTTAGCAACCGCATTTAGTTGTATAAATTTGGTTGGAATAAATTAACCCATTTCGGCCTGGCGGACTTTCAAAAAATTTTGTGTTTTCGATTTGTGTCCAATTTTACAGGTTGATTTTGTAGTCTAAAAGAGAGGCTGCAAAAAGGTTTAGTTAAGTTCGATTAACCCATTTTCCACGACGACGCTATGAAGTTTTCTATATATTTTATTTTCTTATACGATTCAAAGTATTTTATTGAAAATTTTGTACCAGCATTTTAATTAAAACCCACAGGGTTAATTTGGTTTTGACCTGTTTGTGCGTTTTGAACAAAGATTCAATGAAATTTTCAGTTTTCTTCAAATGAAATCTAAAAATCAAAAAATTCAATTTGTTATATATAATGCTTATACATAGTACATAGTATTTTAAAACAGTTTTTCCAAAAAATAAGCCTACATTTCTCTCATAAAATCATAAAAAAACGAGGAAGAGCGTATTACAACTTTCAGGACTAAACAAAATATAAGTTGAAAAGCGAATTTTTAAACCTTTTCTAAACCATCGACTATATTTTATTCAAGCGTTGGCAATTCAAGAAAATCCCCTTTTGATCTATAGTCATTTTAATTCAGTTAACATTGTTCACCGAAAACCTACCATCCTCAACTCTATCGTCAAGGAGCACCAAATTGTCAAGAAGCAGCATGTATAGAAAAATTAGAGGTAATCGTTCAAATTGTTTTGCAAACTGTTTTTTAAAGTTTTTGTTTCGCAATCGATTAAAAGAACTCGACAAACCTTTTTTTTAAGTATTCCCCTAATTCAAAGAAGTTGTACCTACTTTCAAAAATTGGACGTAATTTAGTTACAATTTTTTTTTTGAACAATCGTCGGCAGGGGTTAACAACTTTAAAGTCTGTTAGTAAATTGAACTTCATTTTCAAAGAAGAACACATATACGAAATTTGAAGTTAATCTGTTAAATCATTTCTAATATATAGCAAAGCAACGAAAAAACCTATAAAAAGCTGTTGGGCCACGATGGGTTAACGGAACTCCACAAATATTTTTTTGTGGCATTTATAGGCAAAGTAGTATCTCAAATAAGTGGCTGAAACTTGCTTTTTTACCATTTTCAAGCTTCCGGGCAACGCCGGGTAAATCTGCTAGTAATATATAATTGTAATATATAATTAATCTCTTAGAGTTTCTCACTTAAATAAAGAGGAACAATAAGTTCTACTTAATTTATGTCAAAATTATGATGATGTTTTTTATAAAGATAACCAAAGCTTAACACTTACAAATAAAGTTAAACATCGTATTAATACAGTTGACGATGTTCCTATATATACAAAATCTTATAGATATCCTTATGTACATAAGTATGAAGTAAAAATACAAATTAATGGTATGTTGTCTCAAGGTATAATTCGACCCAGCCATTCTCCATGGAGCTCTCCAGTCTGGATCGTTCCAAAAAAATTAGACGCGAGCGGTAAACAAAAATGGCGATTAGTCATCGATTATCGCAAAGTTAACGAGAAAACAGTTAGTGATCGTTACCCACTACCGAATATTACGGAAATTCTCGATAAATTAAGGAAAAGTATGTACTTTAATACACTTGACTTAGCTTCGGGTTTAATACACTTGACAAAGAGAAGGACCCAAAAGATGTTCAAAAAACCGCATTCACTGTTGAAGGTGGCCATTTCGAGTACTTGAGGATGCCATTTGGGCTGAAAAATGCCCCATCGACTTTCCAACGCGTTATAGATACTATCCTTGGAGATTTACAAGAAAAAATATGTAATATAATAAATATTTTATTAAATTTTTATTAAATAATTTATATAATAATATTTATATAATAATTTTTATTAAATAATTTATATATATATAAATATAGATATAATCAACTACTCAACTTCCCTTCAAGAACATGAAGAAAGCCTGAGGAAATTATTCGAAAAACTTCGAACCTCAAAATTCAGCTTGACAAATCTGAATTCCTCCATAAGGAAGTCGCGTTTTTACGTCACATTGTGACCACAGAGGGTGTCAAACCCAATCCAGAAAAATTAAAGCCATCCAAAAATTTCCAATTCCAAAAACCCAAAAGGAAATTAAATCTTTCTTTGGCCTTTTAGGCTACTATCGCAAATTTATAAAAAATTTTGCAAAATTAACTAAACCATTAACTTCATGGTTAAAGAAAAACAAAAAAATTGATCTTAACGAGTTATGTAAAAACCTCCTCATTAACGATCCAATATTGCAGAATCACGACTTTTCGAAACCTTTCGTACTAACAACCGGCGCAAGCAATATCGCAATAGGAGCCGTACTATCTCAAGGTCCTATTGGTAATGATTTACCCATTTGTTACGCCAGCCGCACTCTCAACGAAACTGAGATTAATAATTCAACAATCGAAAAAGAACTGCTTGCCATAGTGTGGGCCACCAAATACTTTAGACCATACCTTTACGGTCGTAAATTTCAAATCGTTACTGATCATAAGCCGTTAACTTGGCTTATGAGTCTCAAAGACCCTAATTCAAAATTGGTCAGATGGCGCCTTAAACTTGAAGAATCCGACTACCAAGTTGTTTACAGAACTATAATTAATGAAACTTCAACTAAAATTCCAAATATTGACATCAATATTAATGAAACAAACAATACAAATTCAATAAGATCCTGTAATTCCAATATTGTTTCCACCATCCCTACTAATAATCCTAATAATGAAACTATCAATAGTACTATTTATATCAATCCAATTTCTGGCCCATCCTCTACTATTCATTCTGCTATTGAAAACCTTGATGACGGAATACATATATCGGAAAGACCTCTAAATGAATTTAATCTTCAAGTAATTTTAATAAAAACTGATAAAAGACCTCCATTCTCACTGGAATCCATTTTTAGAAATAAATATCGCAGAACGATTCACAGTTCTGCATTTAATGAAGAAAATATAACTGAAATCCTTAAAAAACATTTAGCTCCAAATAAACTTTCAGCATTTTATACAGACGACGAAACGTTTAAAATAATACAAAACGTTTACTCAAAATAATTTTGGAACAGTAAAATCTTTAGACTAATTAGATGCACTGAAATGTTAGCAGATATAAAAGAAAACGACCAACAAGACAAATTAATAAGAGATTATCATATCAAAAACAACCACAGGGGTATCAATGAAACATTGAACCACTTAAAAAGAAAATATTATTTCCCGTTTCTTAAAAATAAAATTCAAAAAAAAATAACAATTGTGAAATTTGCAATACATTTAAATATGACAGACACCCGGTCAAATTAAAATTCGAAAAAACTCCCTACAAAACCCTTAGACATAATACATATCGACATATATACAATAATAAATTCTTTGAACTTAACAATGATTGACAAATTTTCCAAATTCGCATCAGCTTACCCTTTAGAAACCAGGAATAGTCTTAAAATTGTTAAATCTCTTAAACATTTTATAAGCCTTCATGGTATTCCTAAAAAATTATAGGTGATCAAGGTGGTAAATTCACTGCCAACATTCTACAGTACAATATCAATGTTCACTATACTTCTTTTCAAAAATCCTCTTCTAACTCACCTGTTGAACGTCTTCACTCCACCATTACCGAAATCTATCGAATTGTTTTAAATAAAAGTAAAGAAAATAACATTGAATTAAATCACTCAGAGATCCTTAATGAATGCTTAATAACCTATAATAATTCTATACCCTCTTCTACAAAATTTACTCCCTTCGAAAAACCTCCATGAAATAGAAACACATCCAAATTTAATGATAATGTAAATTTTAATAATTAACACGAATACTTAGAGAAATTAAATTTATTTAAACAAGAATTACATCCAAAAATTAAATTTCAATTAGAAAAAATTATGAATCAAAATATTGATAAACTAAACAAAAATAGGGAAGATCTTGTTGAGATTAATGAAAATCAAATTATATTTAGAAAAGAAAATCGTAGAAATAAAATCACTCCTAGATTTAAAAGATGTAGACTTAAGAAAAACAATAAAGTTACAGTTATTACAAAAAATAATCAAAAATTACATAAATCTAAAATTAAACGTAAACTTAAATTCTAGAATAATACCGCTAGCCCTTAACCAGCGGATGGAAATTCACGACGTCTCTAATAATAATGGCATTCTCTCTTTAAACCTTGGTTCGGCATAAACTTAATAAAAACGTAATAATAACTCACATAAACTTCCTCCATATTGTAAAATTGGAACATTATCAAGAAAACATAAATAACTTAGAAATTTCTATAAATTCACTTGACAAAATAACAGTTTTAGATCAATCTCTAACAATCTCTAAACTGAAATTCCAAAATTTAAAAGACAAACTATCTAACTTAATGCCCATATTTCGGAAACGAAGAGGCATAATAAACGGACTAGGAACTCTTATTAAAAGTATCACAGGAAACATGAACGCAAATGACGCTTTAAAACTAAACGAAGAAATCGAAACTATTATCAAAACAGAAAATAACTTAAAGAACAGTATTTTTAACCAAAATTTTTTAAACAATAATATGATCGAACGCTTTGAAAATATCACATTAACGAACAACAAACTTCAATAGTTAACCATTTTAATGAAATCCAAGACCAACTTTGGAATTCCATAAAATCCGAAAATTCAAAGTTCAAATATCTCCAATTATTGCAACAAATTAACTACAATATCGACTTACTACAAGAACATTTAAATAATATCGCGGAAGCAGTTATCCTTGCAAAATTGAATATAATATCTAAACAAATTCTAAATCCAATGAAACATTTTCCTTCTTTCACATCATAACACTTCCTATCAAATCAACTAAAACTATTTCTTCTAAACCTTTCTTAAATGATAATACAATTCAGTACTTAGATAAAAAATGTCCAAAAATAGAAAATTTATTTTATTGTAAGGAAAATCCACATAAGGAAAAAACTCAAAATTCAACATGTATTGGCAACCTAATACGAAATAAAACTACATCATGCGAATTACACAACAGAGAAACAGATTTAGAAATCTTTCAACCTGAACATAATTACCCTGTATTAAAGGCTCTATACTCATACATTTCTACAACTGTGAAATAAAGATCAATAGCATAACATATACTGGATACTGGAAATACTGGATATTATATAACCATATTATGCAATAACTAATATATTTACTAACTTTTCTTTATATGCTATTCACCTTTATGTACAGACGCAATGTCAGCAAACTAAATTAAAATAAATCAAATATATTAAAATTAATAACTATTGGGAAACCTTTAATTATTATTTTCCCATAAAATATGTTTCGCTGGCATTGCATCTTTTTGATATAAATACCTGTAATATTTCGATTAACAAATTAATTAATAATTAACAATTCAAATAAACAGTTTAAAAGTTAAAACTTGTATTTTTTTTATATTAAAAGTGAACCAGTCACTTACTTCGCGCAGCCATATAAATAAATTTTTTGCTAAATTTTAATTTTTGAATTCAAAATTACTGGTAGATAGGAATATTGAAAAACAAAACATTTAATCTTTATACCCGTATGACTATATAGTCAAAGGGTATAATAAATTTGCCATTACGTTTGTGACGCAGAGAAGAAGGGGGATTGATATAGATTCAAGTGTATGGATCCGTCCGTCCGCACGATAACTAAAGAACTAAAAGAGCTAGGATCTTGAAATTTTCGCAAATTGATACTGTGAATATAATCCCAATGCTCTGAAGAAAACCTGTTAACAAGTGCGAAATATAATGTTGGAGCTTCAATGTTAACATTTAATTGTGGAAAAACATACAATGCCGAATAAGTTACAGTTTCAGAAAACCATAAAAATTTTAATTTTAAAGACCTAATAGCCCTTCAATTGGGAAGATTCCCAAATTTTTGTTAAACAAACTTATGTTGATTCTCGAGGATCTGCCTATCCCCCTCCTTTCCCCACTCTTCCATTTTTTTTTTGTTATAGGAAATCAATTGTGAACTCCTCCAATTTGAATTTTACCTAGAATTTTACTATCTAAGCAAAAATGTTTAAAACTAAGAGACAATTTCTTCAATTTAAAGAACCCTTTAAATTTCTGTGAGAATATTTATTTAAATATGTTTTTAATATTTAATAATTATAATATTTTATTATAAAAACTGCAAAAATACATACTTTTTATTAAATTTCATTTTTTTTTTTGAATTTAAATACTTTTTATAAATGTATAAAAAAATTGTTTCTTCATCATATTTTAGTTTTTTTTTTAATTTTTCAAAAATTGGTTGTATTTTTTAAAATTTTCGCTAAGATTCAATTAAAATTATTAATGTTGTTTTTAATTTTAATAATAAACTATTTGTTTTTTTTTTTTTTTAAAAAAGTAAAGGTTTAAAACTAAATTTACTTGTAACAAAAAAAACAAAAAAAAAATGGTATATATATGATCTATCTACAGTTCGGTGATCTATATAAACCAAATAACAAGAAAGTATTTTTACCATTATATACTTTTAAAATTATATACCAATATTCATTTTCAAAACTATCACTTTTAATTATTTCATAATAAATAAGTTGCTTAATCTTATTAATGAGTCATCGTCATCACTTACTAAGTGAGTTTCCGAAATGCACACAAAATCTACTTTTTCTGTTATAATCGTTCTCAACTTTGCAAAATTATTTATTAAGCCTTGGATATTTAATATAGACACCTAATTTGCTTTGGTTGCTAGTATTCAATATTTTCAGTCTCCATTCTAAGCTTTTTTGAATATACTTTGCAAGTCGAACTAAAAGTATTATGATAATTAATATCACATTCTTCATCTGACAGTTTTAAACTTTCTTTGACTCTAATACAGCTTATGCATTTCTGTGTTGCTTCTTTGCAATCTTCTTTTTTATGTTCCTCACTTCCACACTTAAAACAGCATTCTTTGTTCTTACAAATACTTGCTTTGTGATTAAAGCCTAAGCATTTGAAACACCTTAGAACACTCATTTTCTCATATACTATACATGAATTCCAACCAACCATTAATCTTTTTAAATCCATTATTTGTTTGAATGCTTTTCCATCAACTTCTAATATTGCATTATAAACAGATCTATTTCTATAGGATAAATTTTTTTACATTCAATTTCACAAGTGATTTTATTTTGAATTTTAATGGCATTAATAATTTTTTCTTTACTTAATTGCTCCTTCATGCCGCATATTAAAATTTTAGGGTTATACATATTAGGCATAACAATCTCATAATCATCACAAATTTTCGTTGAAATTTCTTTTTGCAATATTTCTGCAGAATTTTTAATTGCACAGCATATTGAAATTGAACCATTTTTCCTCTACAATTACATTAACAATTTCAACATGCATGTTACAAATATCAATATTATCACTAATATCTGATTTAGTTTTTTTTATACTCTGATTAGCTTTTTTTGGTTTAACAATAACTTTATTAACAACATTTTTGTTGCTATTTTTTTGTTCTTGCATATTTTTTTTATTTTGGTTTCCAATAATTGTTTCCGATAATTTACACATTAGCACATTTTCAAAAAATTTTGTAAAATGTGCCTATATAGTTTCACTCTGTCCGTCCGTCCGTCTGTCTGTCTGTCCGTCTGTCCGTCCGTATGTTTACAAAAACTTTTACATTGTTTGAAATAGAGAAAACAAATTTTAACCACGTGTAGGTATTACAAAAACAAATATTTCGTAGAAGAATTTTTTTCTGTAGCCCCACCTGTTACGGAGCTGCAGCCCCCCAAAGTTGGGAAAAGCCCTATATTCAAATTGTTATAACAAGAGTTCTATTAAGTGTATTTTCAATCTGAAAACGGCAAAAGATAGCTGGTTTTGTAAACTTTATAAATTTTTAGGGTTGCCATACGGTACTAAAATTTACCATTATGCTAAACTCAATTTTTGCAAAATTTTTGGCCACACATATCTTCTAAACGGGCCAAGCTAGGGTCTTGAAATTTTGGAAGTAGTTAGCTCCTCTGAAATAAGTAGAAGTCGGTTAACAAATTTTTATTGTCACATCCCCTGTTTTGCAGCTATAAGGGCTCGAAAATTTAAATTTTGCTATTTTTAAACACCTGTAACTTGAATACCTGTCCAAATTTTTTTTTAGTAATATACAAAATTCAAAGCTCTATAATTATATTTCAACATGTGTCAAAGGTTTTTCTTAATTTTGAAGGGTGACGAAGCTACAGCCCCTGGAAACTCCAAAAAAGCCCTATATTTAAAATGATATAACAAGAGTTCTGATAGGTTTATTTTCAATCGAAAAACGGTATAAGAGAGCTGCTTTTATAGACTTTACAAAAATACTTCGCTTAAATGTTTAGGGTTGCCATACGGTACTAAAATTTACCACTGTGCAAAACTCAATTTTTGCAAAATTTTTGGCCCCACATATCTTTTAAACGGTTTAAGCTAGGGTCTTGAAATTTGGGAGAAGTTAGATCCTCAGAAATTAGTAGGAGTCGGTTAACAAAATTTTTTTTTCAAGCCCCGTGTTGAGGAGCTATACGGGCTCGAAAATTGAAATTTTGGTATTTTTAAACACCTGTAACTTGAATACCTGTTTAAATATTATTTCCTTAATATACAAAATTTAAAGGTCTAACATTATATTTTAAGATATGTTAAAGGTTTTTCTTTAATTTAAAAGGGGTTCTTTAAATTGAAGAAAGTGTCTCTCAGTTTTAACCATTTTTGCCTAAATAGTAAAATTCTAAGAAAAATTCCAAATTTGGGTGGAATTCACAATTTAATTCCTAGAAACTAAAAAAGTGTGGGGGAGGGGGAGTAGTAAGCATTATATCCTTGAGAAATTCGGCAACCTTCTCCATAGAGGGGCTACTAGGACTTAAAAATTTACTGTTTTTATAGGTATGAAGTAACTTGTCGCCAACGTATATATTTCCTAAATTAAACGTTAATATTGAAGCTTCAACATTATATTCCGAAAAAAAAATTAGTATGAAACACTATATTATTTTGAAAATGTGCTTTTTTAAAAACCCTTGGTTTTTTTCACACTTGTTTTTTTAATCTCTATCAAACTATTTTCACAATTCATTCTATGTTGCTCTTCTTGTTTATTATTTTTGTTTTGGTTTTCAATAATTGTTTCCGATAATTTACTCATTTTTTTTATCTCTAATACGCTATTCTCACAAGAAATTTGAGCTATTTTTATGTTTTTGAGTCTTTCCTCATATCTTGCTTCGATGGTTTCGAGAAGTAATTTTAACTCATTCTCATTTTTCTTTAGTGAGTATTCGAAAGCATTTTTATATTCTTTGAGTAAACCGTTGTTTTTTTCAACACTCTCTTGAATTTCTTTCATTACTAAATCTATATCATTTAGTAGTGTAATACAATCATCACATATATACTTTAATATTCCATTTGCTATAAGCACATTATAACTCGATATGTGTGATAAAAATCAAAGCATAATATATTTAATAATCCAAATTTTTCAAAATTGCAATTATTTTAAATGGCTAGTTAATATACCTAATAGAAAGCTTATACGCAAAATATGCAATAAATGTATTTCTAAAATACAATTACAAATTTACACCTTTTCATATAATTCATTTAAATATAAAAATAAATTTTACATAAATGCAGCAAGTCCCTTTGAACATAGCTGAACCACTACAATTAAGTCTAAATTTCGGGGACACATAGAAAATAGGAAATATATTCTTTGGCTTTGAAATTATACTCGTTCGGCATCAAATCGATCAAAAGCTTCTAGAATCCGAACTCATTGGCCAAACTCGACCAGAACCAATTCCAATGGTACTTTCATTACTAGTAACCTAGAGTTTAAATTTAATCAAAATAGCGGCATTATTTTTTGAGTTATGGTGTTTTTAAGATATATGTTTGTTAGCCCTTGAACGAAATTATGGTACGATTTCGCCCATATGTAGTCCCTGTCATAATTTCAATACTAGTTAACCCTTGTACACAATTGGAACGTTCTATCTTAATTTTAAGTTACTAGTTTTATTAATTTCGATGATAAACTTTTACACATTGGGGGGTCTAAGAAAGGTACAAAATTAGAGGGACACTTAGGAAATAGTAAAGAATACCCATGTGCCAAATTTGAAGCTTCTACATTTGTTTCAAGTTACTATCTTTATTAATTTCGACAATTTGCTTTAAGGTCCTTGGAACTGAGTGGCTGGTCCACACCCACTACTCCAATTGGGCTCAAATTTCAAGGACTCTAAGGAAATCGAAAGCGACAACCTGAAACCAAATTTGGAGGTTCTATCTTCATTGGTTTCGGAATTATGCTAGTTTGGCCTAAATTCGATCAAAAAGTTCTAAGTTCCTAACCCATTGTCCAATCCTCACCGTACGCAATCGCCGCCTTAGTTTCATTACCAATAACCTACAGCACAAATTTCATGAAGATAGCGTCATTAGTTGTTGAGTTATCGTGATTATTTATTTATGTTCGTTGGCCTTGAAACCGCTTAAAAGGTTCAGAATCCGAACCCTTGGGCTGATTTCGCCCTTATGCAGTCCACGCTTAACTTTAAGCACTAGTTAACCGTTGTACACAATTTGAACGGTCTATCCTAATTTTAAGTAACTATTTTTAGTAATTTCGATTATAAGCTTTTAAAACTTGGGAGGTCTGAGAGGGGTACTGAACCACCTCTCCAATTGATCCCAAATTAAGGGAACGCGCAAGGTTTAGTAAAGAACACCCTTGTGCCAAATTTGAAGCTTCTACATTTTTTTAAATTGTTATCTTTATTAATTTTAAAGATATGTTTTAAGGTCTTTGGAAATGTATGGCTGGTCCCCGACCCACTACTCCAATGGGGTCTAAATTTCAAAGACATTAAGGAAATAGGAAGGGACACCCCGATAAAAAATGTGGAGGTTCTAACTTCTTTGGTTTCGGAATAATGCTCGTTTGGCCTAAATTCGATCAAAAAGTTCTAGGTTCCGAACCCATGGTCCAATCCGGAACTTACGCAATCCCCGCAGTAGTTTCATTACTAGTAACCTACAGCACAAATTTGATGAAGAAAGCGTCATTAGTTGTTGAGTTATTGTGATTTTTTATATATGATCGTTAGCCCTTCGATCGATTAAAAGGTCCAGAATCCGAACCAATGGGCCAATTTAGCCCATATGCAATCCTCGCCGTACTAGTAACCTCTAGTTAAAATTTCATCGAGATAGCTCCATTATTTTTTGAGTTATCGTGCCTACCGACGGACCGACGGACGGACAGACGGATGGACGAACGAACGGACGGACATGGCTATATCGACTCAGGTGGTCACGCTGATCACAAATATATATACTTTTCCATATCTAGCTCGCTTCCTTTAGGTGGTTACAAACACCATATCAAAGTTAATATACCCTTTTACCTATTCTATAGGTGTACGTGTAGGGTATAAAAAAAAATATTAATATTTCGCCAGGTTTTTAGCACATTTTTTTTTGATTTTTTGATTTTTGATTTTTTTTTTTGTAATGTAATTATGTAACAAGTTTATTTATCCAAAAATAATTTAATTTATAATTTATACGCCTAAACATACACATAAATTTATATATTGAGAGATTATGTAAGGAAGAAATGTTATTTTATAAAGATTTAAATGCTTTGTATTTTAGAGTGTTTTGTGTGAATGTGTTGTGTTGTATTGTGAATGGAGACAAAAAGTTTGTTTACATCATATTTTATTTTATCTCAGAAAATTATATAGAGCATAAAAACATTTTAAAAGTAAAAACATTTATACAATCGTATATATATTTTTTTTTTGTTTTCTGCAATTTAATTATTTATTAAATCTTTGTATTTTTATTCAATTTTTTTTTTGCTATTTTACTTTTTTTTTAAATTGATATTAATTTGTGTGTTTTTTGTCGTTTTTTTTAAAATCATTTCTTTTTTATTATTTATTATAATTTAATTCTTTTATTATTTTTTTTTTAATTTTCAACCTCTTGCAGCTCCTAAACAGGACATAAACATGTACCTAACAGAACTCTTGTTATAACAATGTAAATAAAGGTCTTTTTCTGATTTTGGGAGGCTGTAGCTCCGTTATAAGTGGGGCTACAGAAAAAGGTTTTACGATTTACGAATAAAACGATTTATACCTAGTTCTTTGATTATGGTCTTTTATAATATTTCTGCATCCATATACATACATACACTAATAATAATATAACAATATCATGGTTGAAAATGTAATTCGAAATATATAAATATCCTTAATAAAAAATATTGACTTAAATATTGTTTGATTACATTTGCATATACACCAAAAACTAAATAGGCACTCGCCCATTCATATAAGATTTTTATCTTACAAAATACAAGTAAACTTACATTAAGACACATTTTACTATAATTTATACATATACATACATTGCATATTAATACAACTTAATAAAATCATTTTGTACATTTTGTATTACGCAGATTATGCTTCGATTCTATATACACATACAGAAAAGAAAACAAAAACAAATTACTGATAAATTTTTGTTGTTGTTGTCAAATTTTAAAAATTTGAAGATGAATAAGTTACGTATTTTACTTTTTGTATGTTTCGTATTTTATAAAATGTTGAGATCGTGGGTTCAAATTCGCTTCCTGGTGAAATTTTTTTAGCATATACAAGAGACATGAAGTACTCACTTTTATAAATTTTAAATTAATGAACCATAAATGTACGAACTGACTTAAAAAAAACACTAAAAATTTTGTATATGAAACTGATAGTCTATATAATTATTTGGTCAATGGTTTTATATTATCAAAGTAAATACTTCACTTACAAGTTACAAATTTTTAAAAAATTATCCAAATTAAATAATTTTATTTGTAATTTTTTTTATTATTTCTGTTGAATTAAAAAAAAAAAAAATTTTTAATCTTTCAGTTGGATCGAACTCAGATCTATTTACGCACTAAGCCACTTTGCTAACCACTGAACCATACAATTCTTATAAATTTATGGTCAGATTTCTTATATAAATATATCACTAACTGACAGAATGAAAAATAAACCCATACACACAGGCAAGTTCATATAATAGTATATAATAAAAGCAAATATACATCTCAATCGTCTCAAAACGATTTTGGCTGATTATCAAGACCCTAGCTCTTTTATTTATTTTAGTTTTCAGATTGACAGACAAATTCACCTAACGAATCCATTTACTCTTAGGTGTTCATCAAATCTGTCAATTTAAGAACATATCACGGGCTGAGGAGTAATATATTTATATACTCTCTACTATCGTTAACAATGTTATGGAAAACAAAAATGCATAATTATTATAATTAATATAAAAAATATTTAAAATAATGAATGGCAATAATATTATGTAGCACAACATTTTTATCAATAAAATAATATTTTTAAAGAGCACTTTAAGGCACTTCGTTAAAATAAAATTGTAAAATATTCAATATAAACACAATTTTAAAACATTTAAAATAAATATTTTTAGTAGTTTATATATTATTTGAAATCATTTTGTTAAAAGAACATAAACCGAAAAAAGGGTAACAAGAAAATTGTAATGAAAATATTACAAAAAAAGACACGTGCTAATAACAATTTTAAGTTTACAATGGGAAAACAGCAAAAACTTGGGATTAAACATTTCTCATGTGTAACGGAAAATATCATCATCATTTTTTAGTGGTTTGATATATTCAAGAAAAAAATATAATTTAACAACTCCAAAAATGGAAACACGTTTTATTTAAACTCAACGCTTATATAACCGTGCGAACTAACTATGGTGTTTAAAATACAATAATCTGTAAATATATAGATGTTATTATATTTTGAAATAAAAAATTTAACACAAAAAATTACAAAAACTGATAAATTTTGTAATTAATGGAGATAATGTTACATTTAACACCTCTGGATATTCTGGCTAAACAATTAGCAGCCAATACCGCACAACTACTCGCGTAGTGGTTCTTCTATCCTACTCTTCCATCTTAAGAAATTTATCATTCCAAGAATCTACATTTTTACGGATAGTCAACCTGCAATCAATGCTTTTACATTATACTGCGCAAACTCCGTTGTCGTCGGTAATTGCAGACTTGTTTTTTTATTATTTATAATATAGAGTCAGTTTCATAATTATTTAGACTATTAATATTAGAAAGATAAATATGATTTTTAATTACAATAGCTCTTGCAATTTTGAAAAAATAAAGTTCAAACTTATTTCCCAAATTCTTTATTTAATTGCTAACAATAAATATAAAACAAACAAGTAAAGAAAAAGTCTGTCGGTACAACCGCCCTAGAAATCCTACACCTATTTGCTTCAAATTTAATGAGAAGATCATAAGTCATTTTAAAAACATAAAAGCTTTTATTAGTTTTACATTGTTGGTTAGCAACAATATAATTAACTTAATAATACTAAAAACATTTTTTAATTATTTAATCAATTCAAAAATATTAAAAATTCTTACTAATTTATCTAAAAAACAAAAAAACTGGAAAAAAATGTATTCATAAAATGCAATTACAAAATTATATATTTAAAACTTTTATCCAAAAATATATTTAATAAAACTTTACACACATGCAGCAATTACTTCTTTTCAGGATATATTGCTGAGTGCATTTAATGTTAAATAATTTAGAACCTTTGATTAATTTTTTCAATTTTATATAATTTTTTTAATTTATTCTCTTAATTTACATATTTGTTTATGTTATACATAACTCAATTTTTAATATTTTAATTCTTATAAGTTGAAAAATTCTGCTTAGCTTTAGATAATTTATAGATTTTCAGGAATCCTATTTAGTTTTCCTTGAAATATGACGTGATCCAGATTACAAGTATGAAAAACATTAATTTCAGATTGAAATATTGAGACTAGAATTGGTTAATTCTCACCTTTTATATTTTGATAAGGAATTTTGAGCACTTCTGTTATAAAAAAGTATATACAATGATAATGCTGCTGTTATCTGTGTGTTTCGTTGAACTCAAAGGTGTTCAAAATAAATATTAATTTTTGATAATTTTGATAAAAGTTTATATAATTCGATGATTTTTCAAGTAAATTAAAACCATTAATGCTTTGATTAGCCTTTTATCACAAAATTTAATAATTGAACTTTTTCAAAGTTGAAATAATTTAAATTCTTAGTATAGGTACCTATTAGAAAATCTTATAAACGCAAAATATGCAATAAATGTGTTTCTAAAACACAATAACAAATTTAGAACTTTTCATAAAATTCATTTAAATATAAAAGCAAATTTTACATACATGCAGCAAGTATTTTTGAACACAGCTTAAGTATCGTACACAATTTTTTTAATTATATATTACCTGTGGTAATAATCCAATAAAATACATGATTTAATAAAAATTAAAACAAGTAAAAACACAGTCATAATAAATAAAGTTGAGATAAATGGATTCGTAAAATGCAATTAAAAAATTACATAATTAAAACTTTTATCCAATTTAATAAAATCTTACACACATGCAGCAATTACTCCTTTTCAGGATTTTTAGCTGTAGTGCATTTACTGTTGAATGATTTAGTACCCTTGGTTAATTATTTCGATTTCCAGTAATTTTTAAATTTATCCTCTTAATTAACTTATTTATTAATGTTCTACATAATTAAACTCAAAGTTATTCGAAAGAAATATTAATTTGTAATAATACAAATATAAAAGTTTATATAATTTCTTTTTTTTTAATGTTAGTTAAAACCATTAATGCTTTCATTAGCTTTTTATCACAAAATTTAATAATCAAAATTTGCATAAATGTATTTCTAAAATACAATGACAAATTTAGAACTTTTCATATAATTAAAATATAAAAGTTAAAATATAAAAAAAAAATATAGATATGATATAATAACAATTAAATAAAAAAAAAATTTCGCCGTTTATTAAAAAAAATATTTTGTTTTTAATTTATAAAATATAATACATTATATGTTTCATGGTATAATTTGTTAAATAGGAACGGAAATAGGAAAGAATCCTTGTGTATCAAATATAAAGTTTCTATCTTCAAAGATAAGATTTTTAGTTTTGGGATTTTTAGGAGGCAATTAAACCACCACTACAATTAAGTCCAAATTTCGGGGACATATAGAAATAGGAAAAAAATACAGGTTTAACAAATTTAAAGCTTGAATACTTTCAAATTACTATCATTATTAATTTCGAATACATGTTTTAAGGTATTGGGAGTTGGTGGAATGTCACGTAAAGCCCTATTCCAATTCTTCCAAATTTTACGCACACAATGTCAATAAGAAAAAACACTTGTGCCCGCCCCAAATATTAAGGGGGGCGGCCACAATTAATATAAATATTCTACCTTCCTTGGTTACCACATTATGCTCGTTATGCCTCAATTCGATAAAAAGCTTCTAGAATACGAACCCATGTTTTTGGATTCAAAAATTAAAACTCTTATGTTTTTATAAAATAGTAACTTATTAACCAGTATATGTTTTTCCAAAATTAAACGTTAACATTGAAGCTCCAACAATATATTTCTCACTTGTTAACAGGTTTTCTTGAGTGCATTGGGATTATATCCTAGGTATTGATTTTACTATTATTCATAATTATTATTTTAAATATAAATATATACTAAATTAAAATATTATCGCTTATTATACCCTTCACCTATGAAATAGGAAAAGGGTATAAGAACTTTGGTATGGTGTTTGTAACCACCTAAAGGAAGCGAGCTAGATATGGAAAAGTATAAATATTTGTGATCAGCGTGTCCTCCTGAGTCGACATAGCCATTTCCGTCCGTCAGTAAGAACGACAACTCAAATATAATGGAGCTATCTTGATAAAATTTTAACTGAAGGTTACTACGACTTAAAGTACGGTGGGGATTGCATGTGCGCAAAATTGGCCCATGGGTTCGGATTTTGGACCTTGTAATCGTTCTAAGGGCTAACAAAAATATATAAAAAATCACGATAACTCAACAACTAATAAAGCTACCTTTATGAAAGTGGTGCTGTAGGTTACTAGAAATTAAACTAGGGCAGAGATCGTACGAAAGATCCGACCATGGGTTCGGATCTACGGAAATGGCTACATCGACTCAGGAGGTCACGCTGATCATAAACATATATACTTTTCCACATCTACATACCAAACCCCATACCAAAGTTAATATACCCTTTTCTTATTTCATAGGTGTAGGAAATAACAAGAAAAGAAACAGTAAGTCGAAAGAAATACTAATAGGTTAAATTTTAATTAAAAGTCCATAAGTCATTTATAAATGTTAAAAGTAAGACCTATGATCTAATGAAATTAATTTTATAATAATAAAAATAATTTCTAATTAATATATCTATTCAAAAATATGAAAAATTCCTATTATTTATCTATTTAAAAATATTAAAAAACAAAAGAACAAGAAATAAATTTATTTATAAAATTCAATTACAAAATTCTAGGTTTAAAATTTTTTATAAATTAAATAAAATTTAACACAAATGTAGAACACTTCTCTTCAGATTTCCTGAAAAAGGAAACTAAATCTATCTTTAGTAAAAAAACAAAAAATTGTGTTTAAAGAACTTGAAACAATTTTATTGACAAAAGCCGTTTTAGCACTATAACACCAAGAAGCTAAAACCGAATTCCACATTGATGCGGGATTATTGAGCCATTTTGGTGCAAAAATCAGCTGATTATAGCTATTTCCATCTAGTTTATTATTGCAACAAAAAAATATCACGCACTGAAAAGAATTATCATAGCTACGAGTTAAAAATCCTCACGATTATATCAGCATTAAAGAAGATGTGCGTTAACTTGTTGGGCATAAGTAATAATAGTGGGAGGACTTGGGTGTGGGAATTCTGTGCCAGAAAGAGAAAGCAATATATATATGAAATTTGGTGCATTTACTAGTGATTATTTAATTATTGATGCAAATTGGATGCATCGATTAGTGTGTGTATAATTATTTATGGAAATTTGTAGTTACTTCATATTAAATAATCCTACAGAAAAAAGTGTCCACGGACGGAGGACAAAGTGAAGCTATATAGGCACATTTTCACAAAATATTTTTAAAATATGCTAAAGAGTGGTATTTTTAGTGATTTATTGTTGTTTATTTTTTTTTTTTTTTTTTTTTTTTACGAGGGAATGGAACGCTCGAAAGCCACCCATTGAAATTGTTCGGAATTTCGTTGGGTAGTGTGCGATTTTAACGCACCAAAACCACACCCGTTTTGAACCAAACTTTCGGAAAGAACCTGTGATACAAATGTACAGTTTGGTTACAGGGATGGGATATGAAAGGATTTTGGGATTGTTGGAGGATATTTGGGAATTTTGGATTATGGTGGATGGGGAAAATTTGGAGGAATATTTAGGAGAAAGATGTTAATATTCTTCTTAAATTTATTTAAGTCGTACACATACGAATTACCAACTTTAGGAAACACATTGGACGGAATGTGATTCCATAATCTCGACATGCGCATAACAAACGAATTCCCATAAGCCGTGTTTCGCCATCTTAACAATTCGACGCAGTAGGGATGAGCATCTGTTGCACTCCTTGATTCACGTTGGAAAACTTTGAGTGGAGGCATTAATTGTTTTATTTCCTTAGAACAGGTGTTCGTCACCACTAGGTATCTATAAAACAGGGTAAGTGACCAGACTGTACGCCGATGGCTAAGTGGAGTGAGCGTTGAGTTAACACTGGGATCATTTATAAGACGAATAGCTCTGTTTTGCACTTTATCAAGATATCCCAGCGCTGATTGGGGTGAACCAGCCCAGATATGTGCATTATATTCCATTTTTGGTCTAATATATGTTTTATAGATATTGAGGAGATCTAATGGAGAGAAGTAAGTTTTACAGCGATACAAAAAACCCAAACACTTAGCTGCATCTTTAGCTATACCAAAAATATGATTTGACCAAGTCAATTTCTGGTTTAACCCGATGCCCAAAATGTTTAAATCTGTTGAGTGCTGCAAAGCTTCTCCCTGAAAAATCAAGTTTGGAATGGAAGTTGCTATTTTTCGCGAGATGAGACAGCATTGGGTTTTCTTCGTGTTGAATTGAACACGATTATTTTCACCCCATTTGTGAATTTTTGCTAAATTGTTATTTAGCTCACTGACAGTCAAATTTTTTGCTGTTGTATTAACCTGATGATTAATGTTACAGCGGCTATGAAATTCATAGGAAGCTACAAGGGTGCTGTCATCTGCGAAACTGTGAATTGGATTGGAAGTTAAAGATAGAAGATCATTAATGAATATTAAGAAGAGGGTGGGAGAAAGAACAGAACCTTGAGGGACACCAGCGTTTAGTTTAAATTTGTCAGATGATAAACCATCGACCAGAACACGAATCGTACGATTCGAAAGGAAATCTCCAATCCATTTGAGAAACACTCTACCTAACCCTATAGCTCTGCATTTTGCTAACAAAGCAGCATGCCATACACGGTCGAAAGCTTTAGAAATATCCAGTGCTACCACATCAGATTCATAAGAGTGATGAAGACTGATATTGAGCTTTTCACAAAGATAAGTCATGAGATCACCAGTTGAACGACGGGCTCTGAACCCGTATTGTCGATCGTGAAAAAAAGCATTATGATCCAGATATTTTAAAAGCTTTTGCTTTTGGCTTCTTTGCAAGTGCGATTAAACCATGATTTGGATTCTCGTTTAATACTTTTCATGGAGTGAGGAATATACAACCTCATTCCAAGTAAAATTGTTTCACTAATCGCATTTGCAGCGAAGTTAACATTTTTAGCGCGGAAGCACAATGACCAGTCGAATGCTTTGAAAAAATTGTTTAATCCCTCCCAGTTAGCACGACTATATTGCCATACTAATTTTTTGGGAAGAATCCTTCGGCTGGCTAATGTGCTTACCGGGAAGCTTGTGGTTACCAGGCAGTGGTTGGAGCCCCCCAGGGGACAACCAACTGAAACTACATATTTTTCAGGGTGAGTGGTTAAAAACAGATCCAAGAGGTGACCCTCTTGATCAGCTCGGTCGGGGACCCTAGTGGGATTTTGGAGAAGTTGAGAAAGATGGAACAGTGTGGAAAATAATTCAACTTGTTTCCCAATTGAGTTTTGACTCAAAGAAGAGTTACTTGAAAAATGAAGCCAGTCTTTGTTGTGTACGTTGAAATCCCCTGCCAGAATAATTTCGGTTTGTGGACATGATTCCAATATTTCATTGATCTGGTTTGAAAGATTGTCAATTTCCACAGCAGTTTGTGCACTTTTCCACAGCATTTGAAAAATAACTTGATGTGTGTTATAGAAAACTACTGTGAATAATGCAATTTTAAATTTATTATAGAACATAATTTATTATGTCCCTGTAAATTACTTTGTATTATGCAAAATTTGAGATATAATATTGAAAACTAGTTTGCATAATGAAAAAAATTAATAAAGAATTATAAAAATAAAAACAAATAAATTAAGTTTCATATAATATCATTTTTATTTATCCAAGAATTGTGATCTTTATTAAAACCCTGCCTATTATTATTAAAGAATAAAATTCAGGTTTTTAATAATTTTCAAACGCGTTACCAATTTGATTAGTAAGAAACTAAAACCTTATCTTTTTATTACTTTCAAATTTTTCTGAATATCATCCCTGCTTTTTTATTACAATTATAACAAAAATAAAAAAAAATTTTTATTTATTATTTTTTTTATTTGCCTCTATATTCTAATTCAGATACATATCTGTTGATATACTATCAATACAATTGATGATCGAATTACATTGTATGAAAATGAATTGAGATGTGAAATAGCTTAGTCTCTAAAAAATTGCAACATTTAATTCAGAAAAAACAAAATAAAAAAAGAATAATAATTGTATAAAAATATATAGTACGAATAAAAAAAAAAACAAATATTTTATTTAAGATGACCAAATTTTGAAATGTTTGCAGAAAACCATTTTATGGGAAATCAAGAGGAATTCAATGTAATTTGTGCAAAGAATTCTTCCAGCTGTGGCAGAAGAAGTTTTTGAAGGAGTTCAAAAAGGACATGTAACATAAAGTTGTATTAAATCTCCAAATCCTGTCAATGAATCTCTTGTGTTTGAGGGAGACACAAACGATTACCTGAACGCGCCTAAGCAAAATAAAGTTGCTAAAACACCACTGTTACATTTAACTCCAGTCAAACAAAGTGAATTAGTAAATGATAAAATTTTCAAATGGCTACAACAACTGTCAGAGTCAGTAAATAATATACAACTTTTACTTTCATTCTTCAACAAACAAATGGAAGATATAAAATAACAAAAAGGAAAACTGAAGAAATCGGAAGATAATTCCTATGCATTGGAAAAAATTGTCAATACCTTACAATATGAGGTAGACTTACCTGAACAATCAAAAAGAAAAAATAATCTGATTTTCGCAGGTTTTGAATTGTTCAACCCAGTTGATGCCTTCTTCTAAATAACAGAAAAGATTCAAGCAAATGTAAGTAAAGAAGATATAAAAAACGTCACACTAATAAAACCATATTCAAAGAGAAATGAAGACACAAAAAAAAATATTTCTTACTTAATTGAATTAATAACTCAAGAAAAAAAAAATGACCTATTTGAAAAAAAAAAAATCATAAACATCTATATACAACTTATGTGGATTTACAAGAATGTGATAATGGAGAAATTTTTTTTGACATCACTTCACAAAGGTACAAATCGCATTGTATTATGAAGCGCAACAAATCAAAACATCTTTTGAATTTAAGTTTCTTTGTATTACAAACAACTCAATCTTTTTACATGAAAAGGAAGGTTCAAAGGTATATAGCATTGAAAATTTTAACGACATTAAATTCATTAAAAATAGATTTAGTAATTCAGCTAATATGTTTACTTTCAATTTTATAAAACCACTATATACAATAATTTTTTATAAATTCTTTTACACTAATTTTCGTAAAATATTTCAAATCATACTAATATTAAATTTTAGTTTTTTCTTTATTGTTTAGTTTTACATTATATTAACAATTAAATCTAATATATAAAGGAGAAAATTTGTTTGTTTGTTTGATTGTCCAGGATTCACGTGAAAACCACTGGTCCGATTGTCACAAAATTTTAAAGGAATAAATTTGAGAGCCCGGGGGTGACCAGTATATGTTTTTCCAAAATTAAACGTTAACATTGAAGCTCCAGCAATATATTTCTCACTTGTTAAGAGGTTTTCTTGATTGCATTGGGATTATATCCTAGGTATTGATTTTACTATTATTCATAATTATTATTTTAAATATAAATATATACTAAATTAAAATATTATCGCTTATTATACCCTTCACCTATGAAATAGGAAAAGGGTATAAGAACTTTGGTATGGTGTTTGTAACCACCTAAAGGAAGCGAACTAGATATGGATTTGGAGAAAAAAAATATTTCTTACTTAATTGAATTAATAACTCAAGAAAAAAAAATGACCTATGTATTTGAAAAAAAAAAATCATAAACATCTATATACAACTTATGTGAATTTACAAGAATGTGATAATGGAGAAATTTTTTTTGACATCACTTCACAAAGGTACAAATCGCATTGTATTATGAAGCGCGACAAATCAAAACATTTTTTGAATTTAAGTTTCTTTGTATTACAAACAACTCAATCTTTTTACATGAAAAGGAAGGTTCAAAGGTATATAGAATTGAAAATTTTAAAGACATTAAATTCATTAAAAATAGATTTAGTAATTCAGCTAATATGTTTACTTTCAATTTTATAAAACCACTATATACAATAATTTTTTATAAATTCTTTTACACTAATTTTCGTAAAATATTTCAAATCATACTAATATTAAATTTTAGTTTTTTCTTTATTGTTTAGTTTTACATTATATTAACAATTAAATCTAATATATAAAGGAGAAAATTTGTTTGTTTGTTTGATTGTCCAGGATTCACGTGAAAACCACTGGTCCGATTGTCACAAAATTTTAAAGGAATAGTTCTGAGAGCCTGGGAGTGACATAGGCTATGTCATATTTTTATAAGTCCACAGGTTGCGGCTCCAGAGCCGTTTTAAGCTCTTTCGGTTTTTTGATGTCGAGTCAAAACTGTTTGACCGATTGACTTGAAATTTTGCAGTAATGTTCCTCTTAACAACCGGAATTAGTTGTATAAACTTAGTTGGAATAAATTAACCCATTTCGGAGCCGCGCCCTCTTGGGCTTCAAAAAAATTTTGTGTTTCCGATTTGTGTCCAATTTTACAGGGTGATTTTGCATTTGAAAAGAGCAGCTGACACAAATTTTTGTTGAGTTCGGGTAACCCATTAGCACACGAGGGCCCAATGAAGCTTTTTCAATGTTTTTAATGTCGAGTCAAAACCGTTTAATCGATTGACTTGAAATTTTGCATAAATGTTCCTCTGAGCAACCGGAATTATTTGTATAAATTTGGTTGGAATAAATTAACCCATTGCGGCCTGGCGGGCTTCCAAAAATTTTGTTTTTCCGATTTGTGTCCAATTTTACAGGTTGAGTTTGCAGTCTAAAAAGCGACTGCAAAAAGTTTTAGTTAAGTTCGATTACCCGGTTTTTCACGACGACGCCATGAAGTTTTCTAATTATTTTATTTGCTTAAACGATTCAAAGAATTTTATTGAAAATTTTGTATCAGCATTTTAATTATAAAAACCCACAGGGTTAATTTGGTTTTGACCTGTTTACGCGTTTTGAACAAAGATTCACTAAAATTTTCAATTTTTTGGTATTAACGCAAGTTAACCTTTATTTTTAAAGCTCACTTAATTAATAAGACTAATTTTTTTGCTCTCAAAAGCTAAATGAGATAATATTAGTAATAATAAAAATAAAGCTTACAATGAATCCGAATAATAATATCTTTAAGTTTAAATAACGTAACATTTTCCTTCTCTACATTATTTCGTAAGTCTTTGTTTTTTATCTTTTTTGCAGTTGTTGTTTTTTAAGAATAGATTTTAGGGTAAAATTGCAGTTCTCTTCAAATAAAACCTATAATCAACAAATTCAATTTCGTATATATTATGCTTAAAAACATAGTATTTTAAAATGGTTTTTCCAGAAAAGAAGCCTACATTTCTCTCATAAAATCATAAGAAAACGAGGAAGAGTGTAGTAGAGCTTTCCGGTAAGTACAGTACACAATATAAGTTTAAAGGCAGATTTTGAAACCTTTTCTAAACCATCGACTATATTTTATTCAAAAGTTGGCAATTCAAGAAAGCTACTATTGACATAGTATAATGACATAATGGCAAATTTAGTATTCCTTTTTGACCTATAGTCAAACGGGTATAATAATACTTTTGTGTAAACTACCTATTACCCGGCGCATGTTGACTCGTCACTCAATGGAGTTTTAATTTAAGTTGATGTTATTGCAAAAATTAAAATAAAAATTATATATGGTGTACATAATTTTAAAAAGTAGTTAAAGTTTAAATGGATTTTTATAGAATTATTCTTGCAATTTTTCAACAAATTTATCAAATTTCACTTGAAACTTTTCATAATTATTAAATAATAATAAAAAAAAAATTTTAATTCAGTTTTACCGGAAATCCACCATCCTCAACTATATCGTCAAGGAGCAGCAAACTGTCAAGAAGCACCACGTATAGAAAAATTAGAGATAATCGTTCAAACTGTTTTGCAAACTGTTTTTTAAAGCTTATGTTTCGCAATCGGTTAAAAGAACTGTACAAAACATTTTTTTAAACATTCTCCAAATTTAAAGAAGTTTTACCTACCTTCAAAAATTGAACGTAATTTACTTACAAAATTTTTTTTTTGAATAAGTAGTCGTAGGAATGATAAGTATGTACATGTACGCACACAAATTTTAAAGTCAATTGATCAAGCCGTTTCTGCTTAAGAGTAAAGTAACGGAAAAGTCTGTAAAAAGCTGCTGTACCGCAATGAGTTAATGGAACTCAACAAACCTGTTTTTGATACTTTGAACAAGCAATATTTCGCAAAATTGCACGTAATATTTTCCAAAATTTTTTTTGTACAATTGTCGGGCGACAATATTGTCAATCAGGCATCGGTCGGCAAAAAACCTATAAAAAGCTGTTGGGCCGCAATGAGTTAGCGGAACTCCACAAATATTTTTTTGAGGCCTTCTTTTCAACTAAAGCTTTTCAACCCTTCCAAAAATTGGCTGAAACTTATTCTTAACAAATTCTTGAAAACATATATATACGCGAACGTATTCATATATTCTTATTCTTCATATATCTTTACAACTGTGATTTACACTATATTAGAAATAAAAGTTTTATTAATGAAAACTGCTGCACATATAAATAATTGCAAGTACATTTTAAAAACTATCAGACACTAAATGTTTGCTATGGAAGATGTAAATTTTGAAAATAACTTAAAAGTAGATTACTATTTAAACCTTGATAAAAAATCTTCTAAACAAAATTATAAAAACAATTTTAATACTGTTTGACTTTGAGAATTGAAGTTGAGAATTAAATTGAGAGTTTTGGATGTGATAATAGTCTTGAGAGAAATATGGCTTCTTGCGTCAGAAAACAAGATTTTTAATATACAGGGTTTTAAACCATATTTTTCTAACCGAAATAAGCCTTATGGAGGAGTAGCTATTTATGTCAAAGAAGAAATTAGTAATTGCCTTTTATTTTGCGAAGAATTAGGAAAAAGTAATATTTTAGGAGTTAGGCTTTTGAAACAGAATATTAATATATTAGGCATTTATAGAGCTCATGAAACTAGTATAGATTCGTTTATAGAAAAAATCGATGAATTAACTTATAAGTATAGAAGATCAATAATTGTAGGAGATATAAATATAAATTTATTAATCACAAGTATTACTGTAGTTAAAACATATTCTAATATATTACTGAGCAATGGTTTCTTAATCTGTAACAAAATTTCAGAAAATTTCGCTACTCGATTTTGTTCCCAAACGAAAACAATAATTGACCATTTTATAACTGACATCATTGAAAATAAATATCATATACATATATTAGACACTTGTCTTTCAGACCACCAAATGATGTTCTGCAGTATAGAACAAAACCCGATAACAGAAAGTATTCTGCAATTTAAAAGAGTCCTAAATTATAACAATATGTCGAATGATAATATATGGACCATTCTCAACACATTTAACGAATTTGGCGAATTATTAGAAGCCCTTAGTTTACTAATCAAGAACAATACCCAAATGATACGTACAAAAAACAGCAAAAAGAAAAATAACTGGATGACTACAGAGATCTTAAAAGAAATGAAAATTAGATTTTTTTTTTTTAAATATAAAAAAAATATCCAGAAGATATTCATACCAGCAACTTATATTTCAAGTATAGAGATAGAGTAAAAAAATTAATAACCGAGGCAAAAAAGAAATATTACTGAAATGAAATTCCCGAAGTCCAAGTGATACTAAAAAACCATGGAATTTATATAAAAAAGTTATGTATAATACAAACAAAATTCCAGAAGACCAAATAAAAGTATTATGTCAAAATGATAAAAAGCTTACTCAGGAAAAGGATATTGTTGTTAAATATAACTGCAGCTAATGGTTTTGATAACATCTCTACTAAATTTATAAAAAAATTTTCAATTTACTTAGTTCCATTAATTGTCAAATAGATAAGCAAGTCGAAGGCCTTGTATATTCCAAACAAGTATTTTCCAAGTAAACCCAAAATTGCCATAGTTATTCCAATCTTTAAAAAAGGAAACGGTATATATTGCTCTAATTATCATCCAATATCTATTCTTCATTCATTTTCTAAAATTTGTTAAATTATTATTAAGAATAGATTGAATGTATTCTTAATCAATAATAAAATTCTAAGTGAAAAGCGATACGGATTTGAAAAAGGTTCAAATACGAAAGCTGCTTGTCTGGCCCTAACTGATTTCATTTCTAAAAATAATGATCAAGGTAAATATGTAGAATGCGTAGTTCTCGATTTGCAGAAGGCATTTGACTACGTTGATCACAAAATCTTACTATTAAAACTTTCAAATCTAAATTTTAGCAGAAGCTCTATAAAATTTTTTGAATCCTATTTTCAAGATAGACAAAAAATGGTTCGTCTAAATAATATCTTTAAAATATACATAGATGATATTATGCAGTTGAATCTAAAAGGAGATATCCAACTCTATGCTGACGACACTGTATTAAAATATGCAGAATCAAATGAGGAAAATTTAAAGATTTCAATACAAACAGATATGCAAAAAATACAGATATGGTTAAATAAACATCGTCTTAATCTTAATATTAAAAAAACAAAAATTGCTATATTTGAGAACAAATCCTTGAGTATTAATACTAATTTTTCATATAAAAACGAGCATATTGAAATTGTCAAAAACTGCAATTATCTTGGCCTAAACTTAGATAGTAAACCCAACTGGAGCTATCATATTGACTCAATTATAAAAAACATTACGCCTTACATTTTCAATTTACGAAAATTAAGATATTATTTATCAAATAATGTTTTATACATTTTATTCATCCTATATTAAATCTCACATCACATCTCTAAATCCTATTTGGAGTAGAGCTTCCAAAACGTATCTAAATAGAATACATATCATACATAAAAAGTGTATTAAAGTCATTCATAAATATCCGTTACTTTTTTTTACAAACTTACTATACTCCTATAAATACTTCAGTTTTGCCAGTGTTTGCTAGTTTGAATTATACATTATAGCCTTTAAGATAAATAATAATAAAATAAAACACAACTTTATATTAAACAGAAACATAGAATTACATAACCATACCACACGAAATAAAACTAATTTTTATATAAAATTCTTTAAAACTAACAACAGAGCAAACAACTGTCTTTATAATAGTCAATAGAACAAAATGGACGAGTGGCACTGGCAGTGTAAGAAATAAAACTAGTGTTTTATATATTAAAAAAAAATAAAATTATTATTTTATTTATTGTCTTAATTAGTTACAGTTTATTCGGCCTTATTACAAACATCGGTATCGGCCGATAAACGATTCTTTATCGTAAAAAATTTTGTTTTATATTACAAACATCGGAAATTTTTATGTTTTTTCGTAATAGAAAAAGCTTTTTTTTTATCGGTTTCTTTGTATTGTAGTCGTGAAAACGGTATTATGACATTGATAAATTGTCGGTTTTTTAATATTTTTAAATCGGGTTCAAATTTCTTACCGATAAAAAAAATTTAACAAGAATTTTTTTTTTTAAATTAAAAAAAAAAGAGGAAATGTAAGTAAATTTTAAAGATAAATTAAAAAAAAATGTAATTAATAAATTATAAATTTTTTAAGGAGTAATGGTTGAATTGTTGGAAAAAGATCTTAATCTTGCAAGAAATATATGTACCAAGGTTGTAAGTACTAAAAAATGGCAGCTTATAGCCCTGGAAAAACACATACCTTTCTATTACATTAAAAATTTCTGCAGAAATAATCGAAACTGTTGGTTGCGATAAACCTAAGTTAAAGTCATTTCCAACACTTAATTGATAGCTTCCCTGTGCGCAAAATTTCAAAACAGCTGCTAATTTAATTACATTGGGTACAGCGCGTGAGGTTTTAGTTAATTTTAATTTACCGGCATTTCTTCAAGTAAATCACGGAAAGCATCTTTAGATAATCTAAAATTTTGAATAAATCTGAAACAGATAATTACAACCCTTTCAAAACTAATTACAGTTTTTTTAATGTTATCTTACATTCCGCTTTCTAAATCTAAAGGATTAGATGAATCTCTAATTTGCCTTGTTATAATAAATTTTCCATTATGTTCAATTTCTTCTTCATCATCAAAATAAAAAAATTGGTTCGACATTTTTTTTTTAAATAAAAATACAATTTTTCAATTTAAAATTAAAAAAATTACTTTTTATTCAAAACACTTTTAAAACAAACAAACTTCAACTTTGAAATACAAAAAATACAAAAAAAAAAATAAGTGAAAAAGCTTTATAGCTTTTATTTTTATCGTTTGTAATAATTTTATCGGTTATCGGTTCGTAATATACAACTTACGGATTTCCGATAAATATGTTCAGTCGGATATCGGCCGATACCGATGTTTGTAATAAGGCCGATTATTTTATTATAATTATTATTTTATTTATTATAACTTATAAACCTCAGTTTATAAGTTTGATTTTATTATAATTATTATTTTATTTATTATAACTTATAAACCTCAGTTTGTAAGTTTGATTTTATTTGCTCCGTTATTAGAAAAAGACAAGACTAAACTGTTACTACCAATAATTGGTCATTTTATATTATTAATTTGTTTGGTCAGCACAAACTATACTGTGGGAAACTTCTAATTAAAGAATTAATCATACTGATTAATTCACAAAAAAAATTCTAATGAGAAAATTTATTGAACGCGATTTAATTTGTCGCGAAAAACTTATGGTGGGAAATTATAATAATATAATAATGACCATCATATAGATCATGTTGTTAGAGCGAGAAAGATAATAATTATTTTGTTAATAATTTATCGGTGAGAACAAAAATATATTAATCGCGGTTTTCTTTGTCGGGAAATTTAAAAGAATGAGAAATTATTAAATAAAGAATTGACCAGAATCAAATTACAATATGAGAAAATTTGGTAGCGAATTTTCTCATTAATGAAAAATATTTTAATATTGGAGAATTTTACACCTTGATATATTGTGGGAAGATAATCCCCCCAACGTTAGGCTGAACAATCTCCTGAGTGTTCTGAAGTTCAATTTTATCTTTTTTTGTTTTGGTTTTACAACACTTGGGTTTTACATAAATTAGAATAACATTCGTTAACCCTAGTGTTATTAAAATTATTATTAAAAATATGATAATATAATACATTATTGAATGTTTATTGGTTGTAAGCTTTATTTTATTTATTTCTTTTATATTTTCAAGTTGCTTAATATGAATGTTTTCAATATTTGTTTTTATTGTAACATTTTGTTTAATTTCTAAATAGTTAGGCAAAATTATGTGATTTTTTACAGATTTTTCTAAATTTGAAAATATGACATCATTAATTTTTATGGTACAATTATTAAATATTACAATAATATTTTTCTCTAACTTATAATCAACGTTATTACAATTATTTGATAAAGTTATATTTTTAGCATTTTTGACCAATATCATATTTGGTAAAATTTCTACTAATTCATAGTTTTTATTTATTACTTTTTTACATTTATTATAATTTTCATTTAGTAAACTATTGGTACAATCTTCTAATTTTTTTAATAGTCTAATATTAATTTCTTCATTATCAATAAATAGCTTATTTTTATATTTTAAAATATTAGTATTTTCTATATGAATTTCTTCAAAATTGTTATTTGGAACTGGAATTACTTTGTATTTTACGGCAAGATCTTTTGTAAAATTTGGAATTAATATTACAAAAATTAGTTTATCATTAAATTTTAGAAAAGATCATTTTAAATTCTTGTATTTTAAAATATCTATATCATATTCGTCAATTTCTTCGTTTGTTAGTATAGAGTTACTCATAATATTATATTTTGCAAATGCGATGTTTTGTTGGATTTTGACTATTTCTGAATTTAGAAGATTAATGTTAGATAGGACAGAAAGGAAATGTATATTTTTAATACTTTTCCTTGTTATATCAGTTGTTTGATTTAATGCTTTTAAAGTAAGAACTCTATTTTCTGAAATATGTTGTTTTAATGTTTCGATATTGTTTTGAAAATTCGAGTTAATTTGAATTTGTTTGTTCGAATTTGCGATGAGTTGATGATTGTTTAAGTCTAAGCTTTTTAAATGCTCTTCAATTTCAATTTTGTCATCGTTATCTACAAGTCCGAAAAGCCAGTTTGCAACTTTTCCACCTATGTTCAAAATTCCTCGTTTATGGCGGTGAGAAATTATAGTTTTAATTTTATGTCTTGTTTGGGTCACTTGAGTTACAAGTTGATTTTTTAGTAGTTTATCTTCGTCTGATGAGAATACGGTAGTTATTGTTTCGTTAATTTTATCTAGTGCTGTTTCTAGTTCGTAAGGGTCTATAATGTGTAAAACTTTTGAGAAATTTTGAATTAAAGGCATTTCATCTTGTTTTATAATTTGGAATCCACTTTGTCCTTCTAGTTTTGTTATTTTAATGTCTGCGTTAGTAAAATTAGTTGGTAGAGCAATTCGCAGCATTAGGCTTGTTAGTAATATTTTGAATAGAAGTGATTTTATTATAAATTTCGGTGTTTTTGTTATCTGAAAAATATTTAAAGCTTCTTTTAATCCGAGATGGATGAATATTTTTATTTCTTATATCTTTTAATTTATTATCAAGAAGTTTTGGTTTAATTTTTATATATTTTTGTTTATGTTTATAACGTACTGCTTCTGGGTTTTCTATAATAATTTCTGAGTCTCCCTGATGTATAAAGGATTTCCTTTTTTCATTAATTTTTTCTATTGTTTTATTTTTTACATTCTCTAATCTTTCCTTGATAACTAATAAACTTGGAACTTTATTTCTTCGAAAATCTATTGGTCTTACTAATGTTACAAGAGTGAATAGAGTTGTTATAGTTTTCAGCTGCAAATAAAACCTTTTCTAAAGCAGAAAGTTTAGATTTTTGAGCTTCTAGAACTCGTAGATACTCGTTCAGAGTCCCGTGAACTCTTTCAATGGGTGAATTACCCGTGTGAGAACGAGGTGAAGTGAAGTGTACTTCAATACTTTCTTGTCTCAAACAATCTTTTATATTAATGCTATTGAATTCGTTATCAAAAACGATTTTCTTAGGTTTCCCAAATATAGAAAATCTAATTTTTAAAGAGTGAATGATAGTGACAGCGTTTCTGTCATTCAGTCTTTGAACCATTATATGTTTTGTAAACTTATCGATAAGGGTGAGATAAACCTCCTTATAACAGAAGAACAAATCTCCGTGTAGAATTTCGTTAGGCTCAGAGGGTGTTTCTGTAATTTCAAATTTATATTTAATTGGTTGTCTATCATATTTCGCTAAGTTACATGGGTCACAATTGTTAATGTATTTGTGAATTAATTCCTTAAATTTTGGAAAGAAATAAGTGGTTTTTAATTCATTATAATTTTCAAAGATACCCCTGTGATTGGTCCGTTTATGTGTGTTTTCAATAATTTTTATTGCTTCCTCTTCAGTACTTAAGTCAATTGCCTTATTTGAACATTTTATAAATTTAATTTTTCTGTTATTCGAAAACAGTTGTATTAGTTTTTGTTGTAGTATGTTATATTGAGAGTCTTTTAATTCTGAAAAGATTCCCGTTGTCCCCTTTTTTATATATCTTCGTAAAATATTGTTTAAGTATTCTTCGTTATTTAGCTCAATGTCTGTTATATAAATTTGTCTAAAAGAATTGTACTTTATTATTATTTCTTTTTCTTTCTCTTTAACTAAATGAATTTGACTGAAATATTTATTAACTATGTTTTCTGAAATGGGAAAGTGGTCGTCCAAATTTTCGACACCACTATGAATAGTTGCCATTTCGGAAATATTTTTTTCTACGATATTTATTTCGTGTTTCCGAGGTTTTATACGAGCGTACTTTTTCATTCGTTCTATAGTTTCAGGTTCATTCCAAACAGAGCTAATAGGACGTATTCGTCGTTTTTTAGATCGTTTTATTGTTTGTCTGTTTGTATTGTATTCAAAAGTGTTAATCTCAAATTTTTCTGCGTTTATACGACTTAAAAAGTCTGCAACCTTATTTTCCTTCCCTTTCACGTATTCGATATCGAAATCGTATTCATTAAGCTTTATTCTCCACCGTTGTAATTTTGCGTTAGATTCTTTGAGAGAATTGAGCCAAACTAGTGGTCGATGATCAGTTTTAATCAAGAATTTTACACCATACAAGTAGGGTCTAAAGTATTTAGTTACCTATATTATGGCCAATAGCTCCTTTTCTATAGTTGAATATTTTATTTCGTGTTCGTTTAGAGTTCTACTTGCGAAACATATTGGTCTTCCATCTTCTTGTTAATAACATAGTTTGATGCGTCTGTAACGAGTGTGAATTTCTTTTTAAAGTCTGAGTAGCGTAGTATAGGAGGACTGGTGATCAGATCTTTAAGTTTTTTAAATGAATCTTTATAAGATATGTCTTTCAAATTGATTTTATTATTTTTCTTTAGACATTTTGTTAGTGGTTGCGCTACTTTAGCATAGTCCTTTATGAACTTACGATAGTAGCCTGTTATACCGAGGAAACTTTTAATTTGTTTGCATGTTTTGGGGAGTTCTAAATTTTTAATGACTTCAATTTTTTTGTCCTTTGGTTTAATACCTTCTTGTGTTAAGATATGTCCTAAGTATTCCGTTGACTTTGCAAAGAAGTTGCATTTGTCGATTTGCATTTTTAAGTTGTTTCCCTTAATTTTTTAAATATTTCTGTTATTGCTTCAACATGCTCTTGAAGAGATGTTGAGAATATCAGAATGTCGTCAAGATAGACTACGCAAATTTTATTCATTTGATCTCTCAGGACAAAGTTAATCATCCTTTGAAAAGTAGCCGGTGCATTTTTGAGTCCAAACGGCATTCGCTTGAACTCAAAATGACCCTGTGGTGTGGAAAACGCGGTCTTAGCCCTATCTTTTTCATCTACTAGGATTTGGTGAAAACCCTTAGCGAGATCTATTGTTGAAAAATATTGAGCTCGTCCGAGTTTGTCGAACAAAGATTCAATATTGGGAATAGGGAACTTGTCGTTTACGGTAATTTCGTTCAGTTTGCGGTAGTCTATTACTATCCGCCATTTTTGTTTCCCGGCATTGTCGATCTTTTTGGATACAATCCATATAGGACTATTATATGGACTACTAGAGGGTTTTATAATGTCTTGATTTAACATTTCTTCTATTTGTTTGTTGACTTCCTCTTCATGAACCTTAGGAAATCTATATGTTTTACTATATATTGGTTGGGAATTAGTTGTTATAATTTGGTGTTTTACACCGCTAACACAAGTTAAATTGTCACCTTCTTTAAAAAAGAGGTCTTGATTTTTTTGTAAAATTTTTCCTAGAAAATTTTGTTCTTCTTTGTTTAGAAGATTGTTTTTTAATTTTTCAAATAAGTCATGGTTATTTATTTGTAACGACTCTAATTGGTTTGTGCTAGTAATGGGATAGGTGTAATTAAACTTTATAAGCTTGTTTTTGACCTCAATTCCACCATTGAGTAAGTCAATTTTAGCACCTATTGGCAAAAGTAAATTTAGGCCTATAATTTCTTTAAATTTTTTATTTGAGAGTTGCGTTACTTTCCAAGACATAAAAGTGTTTTCATTGAATTCGGTTGGAGTTTTAGTAATAATTTCATTAAATATAATTTGGTTACCCGTAATTGTACAGAGTTCTATAGGGTTTTTTAATTTTTTAAATCTTTTATGAGAAAAGATGTTTTCGTCTATAAGTGAGGTAGCTGCTCCAGTATCTATCAAACAATCTACCTTTTTACCTTCTATGTGAAAATGAAAATTTTCGACAGGTTCTGCCGTGTCCATTGGTTTTGTTTCTAAAACTACCTGAATTAGCATTTGTTCTATAATTACCACTATAACGAGTTTGATTAGGAAAATTTTGACGACTGTTATGAGGAACATTATGATTAAAATTTCGGTAATTAGTCTTACCGTAAGTTTGATTGTGAGTGTTAAATTTATTAATATTATTGTTATTATTATACGAACGATTTTTATTTGAGTTCTTGTCCTTATACGAAGCAATTCCAGTTTTAAAATTTATATTATTTATCCCCGTCTCGACAAGGGCTTGATAAGCTTCTTCGAACTTTGTTATATTTTTAGTCCTTATAAACATAGCGTCTACCCGCTCTATTTTATTTAAAAATTTTTCTAAAATAGAGTTTTCATTGTTTGTGGGGTTAAACTCGCTAGGTTTAGAAGGATCTAAAGAGTAATTAAGGTTTAAATTATCTAATATTATATTTAATTTGTTATAAATTTGACTTACGTTTTTGTTGCTAGTCACTTGGTCTGCTTGTTCCTTTAGTTTTAAGTATGATTCCGTAACTCCGAAACTTTTAATTAGTTGCACTTTAACTTGGTTCCATGATGGGTTCTGCAATCTCCTCATGGCAACGCCAGCTTCCCCTTGTATTTTTGCAAAAAGTATTCTGCCAACATAGGCTTGACCAACTTCATTGTCATTTATTAAGGATATTAATTTCTCTACCTCGCTGATGAATGAGGATAGAGAATACGAGTCGTTCCCCGTAAATGAAGGAACGGAACGAGCTTCTTTAATGATATCGTTGAATGATAAAGCCATTTTTTTTTTTTTGTTTTTTTTTACAACTTTTTTTTTTATTTGTTTTTAGCTATAAATTGTTAAAGTTTATATTATTTAGTAATTAAGAGTTATTAAAGTCTCAACTTTAAAAATTTTTATTAATATTTTTTTTTTTTGTATTATTTAGATACCGATAATACTTTTAAGAAAGTTCACTGTAACTTTAGGATGTTTTTGATTGTTAACAAATTACACTTTTTGTTATTTAATATTACAGTGTCGGTATCCTACCGACTGCGCCAGAAATAAAACTAGTGTTTTATATATTAAAAAAAAATAAAATTATTATTTTATTTATTGTCTTAATTAGTTACAGTTTATTATTTTATTTATTATAACTTATAAACCTCAGTTTGTAAGTTTGATTTTATTATAATTATTATTTTATTTATTATAACTTATAAACCTCAGTTTGTAAGTTTGATTTTATTTGTTCCGTTATTAGGAAAAGACAAGACTGAACTGTTACTACCAATAATTGGTCATTTTATATTATTAATTTGTTTGGTCAGCACAAACTATACTGTGGGAAACTTCTAATTAAAGAATTAATCATACTGATTAATTCACAAAAAAAATTCTAATGAGAAAATTTATTGAACGCGATTTAATTTGTCGCGAAAAACTTATGATGGGAAATTTAAATTATAATAGTGACCATCATATAGATCATGTTGTTAGAGCGAGAAAGATAATAATTATTTTATTAATAATTTATCGGTGAGAACAAAAATATATTAGTCGCGGTTTTCTTTGTCGGGAAATTTAAAAGAATTAGAAATTATTAAATAAAGAATTGACCAGAATCAAATTACAATATGAGAAAATTTGGTAGCGAATTTTCTCATTAATGAAAAATATTTTAATATTGTAGAATTTTACACCTTGATATATTGTGGGAACATAATCTGTAGCTTACGGTTAAACATATGTGTTTGAGTGATTTACGGGTTATTTAAAATAAACTTAAACAAAATTATCTTTTTTCTTTATTTTAATTAAATTAATCATAAATATAAATTTTAAAAAAAAAGAATCATTAAAAATTTTGATTAAGTGAAAGTGATGACTTTTAATTAAATATAAATTTGATTAAATGGAAAATAAGTGAATTTTATTCCAAATTTAAAATTTTTTTTTTTAAAAGTTACATATCTTACAAAAAAAAAGAAAGGCTAAAGTGATTATTCCAATTGATAT
Organism: Dolichopus griseipennis; assembly: GCA_963082915.1. Classification (NCBI taxonomy): domain Eukaryota; kingdom Metazoa; phylum Arthropoda; class Insecta; order Diptera; family Dolichopodidae; genus Dolichopus; species Dolichopus griseipennis. The sequence continues at coordinate 139,029,370 of OY720441.1, forward strand.
AAATTTAATATAAATATTATTAAATTAAAAATTCTATTTGTATGTATTCTGAATAAATTTTTTAGCTAAAAAAATATGTTGTGGATTTGAAAATAAAAAAAAAAAATCATTGAATGAGCCTTTTCTCTAATTCAGCGTACATATATATATAATTTATATATGTATAATGTATGTTTTAATTTGTCTTTAAATTTGTCATACTCTATTTTTTTTGTTCAAATATTCTTTTGTTTAAATTAATTAATTATTTTTAATTTTGAATATTTTTTTACAAAAGAACAAACAAAAAAAAAAAATATAATACTTTTAAATCAATATATGAAAAAGATTTTAGTAAAAACTAATTTTTATTTACATAAATAAAAATATATACTTCCATATTAAAAAATAAAACAAATTTGAAATATTATTAAGACTATTAAATTATAAACATGGGTTTATTATTTTCAAAATTATGGAGCCTTTTTGGCAATGAGGAACATAAGTTAGACTAGGTTGGACTAGATAATGCTGGTAAAACAACAATATTATATCAATTTTTAATTCATGAAGTTGCACACACAAGTCCTACAATTGGTTCAAATGTTGAAGAAGTTGTTTGGCGTAATATACACTTTTTAGTATGGGATTTAGGTGGACAACAAAGTTAACGTGCTGCATGGAGTACATATTATACAAATGCTGAATTTATTATAATGGTAATTGATTCAACAGATCGTGAAAAACTAGCTGTTACAAGAGAAGAATTATATAGAATGCTACAGCATGAAGATTTATGTAAAGCTAGTCTTCTAGTATACGCAAAATTAGACATTTAGATTTAATTATTATTTAATTATTGATTTAATTATTTGCAATTAGATTTAACATCAATTAAAAAACATCAATGGCATATACAAGGTTGTTGTGCTCTTACAGGAGAAGGATTATTTTAGGGCCTGGAATGGATTATACAGCGTATTAAAAAGAAATGACATGTAAATGATGATTATAATATGTACAATGAAATGTAGTAAATTATTTTTTTTCTTTTCTTCCTTTTTTCATAAAAAAAATAAAAAAAAAAACTAAAAAAAAAAATATATTTAAATGATATAAAAAATGACACTGAATTCAGTAACGATAGTTCTAAAAATTTAAAACAAAACAAAAATTAAATAGTTTCTAATTAAGAATTATATAATTTTAAAATAACATAATATACATAAAATAATTAAAATAGAAAAGAAAATGAGACAAAATTTTAAATCTAAAAAAAATAAAAACAAGTAAAGAAACAGTCAGTCGGTGCAACCGACTTAGAAATACCCTACACTTATTTGGTTCAAATTTAATGACATATCCATAAGTCATTTTAACACCATAAAAGCTGTTATTAATTTGATCGTAAGACATAGCTAACCAAATCAACTTTATAATACTAAAAACATTTTCTAATTACACTATCTATTAAAAAATATTACAAATTCTTCCTAATTTTTTGATGTTTGAGTTATCGTGCCTACAGACGGACGGACGGACGGAAATGGCTATATCAACTCAGGAGGTCACGCTGATCACAATTATATATACTTTTCCATATCTAGCTCGCTTCCTTTTGGTGGTTACAAATACCATATCAAAGTTAATATACCTTTTTCTTATTCAATAGGTGTAGGGTATAAAAAAAAAAAATACCAAAAAAACAGAGAAAATTAAAATTAAAGCAGTATAACTTATCTGTACAATGAAACAAAAAAAAAACCTACTTTAAGTAAAGTTATCATTTATCAACATCAAAAATTAAACAAATAAATTTGTTTTAAGTCAACAGACTGGATTAATTTTTAATATTAAAACTGAAATTAAATTTAATGCAGAGAGTTAAAAAAAAATATTTTATATGTATTATATCAATTTAATAATAAATAAAATTTTTTTTCAAAATCCACTAAAATAGAGAAATGGTTTCTTCTTTTTCCAATTATTGATCAATTAATTTTAATTTGGTAAATAGTTGCATTATTTTGACAGCAACACGCTAAACATTTTGTTTCACCTTTTCTTTAAGTTCTTTTTTTTTTTTAATTTTTTATATATTATAATCTTAGCACAGATAAAATGACATGTTGATAGCATAGCATGATCTTAGTGTATAAGAATTAAATTAAATACGCAAGTTTTTAAATGCAAATTTCATTTAAATTATATACAATACTGTTAATTTATAGTTAGCTGAATATTTTGACTAAGAAAATTCTTATTATAAGTTTAAAAGCTTATAACGAACTACCTGAAAGTCTCAAACTTTTTTTAAACCTCTCGGCGTTCAAAAAAGAAATTAAAAAATATATCACGATAGCTAATAATTAATCAGAATATATGTATGCTCACTATAGTCAGTATAATCAATATTATTGTATTATATGTAATTGTCGTAATATAAGTTTCTGAATACATAAAAAAAGAGTGTATATACAATTATTAATAAAAAAATAGGAAATATTAAAAAACAAAAATGTAAATAATAAAAAAAAAAAAATAAATAAAAAATAATAAAAAATGTGAATTAATTACACCAGCATGTAAATTAATACAAAACTAGATAAGAATAAACTAATTCGATTACTAATAATAAAAAAAAAAAAATAAAAAAACAAATAAAATACTATAACAATAAAACTTTCAATTAATGTATTTATAATTTATAAGACCATAAAGCTTCGCTAAGGTTTATTCAAACTTAAATTAAGATAAAAAAAAAACAGCATGTATTAAAAAAAAAATATTAACAAGAAAAAACAAGTAAAGAAACAGTCAGTCGGTGCAACCGACTTAGAAATACCCTACACCTATTTGGTTCAAATTTAAGGACATATCCATAAGTCATTTTAACACCATAAAATCTGTTATTAATTTAATCGTAAGACATAGCTAACCAAATTAACTTTATAATACTCAAAAGATTTTCTAATTATACTATCTATTAAAAAATATTACAAATTCTTACTAATTTATCTATTTAAAAATATTAAAAAACAAAAAACCTTGAAATAAATGAAAATATATTTATTCCAATTCAATTACAAAATAAAAAAATTCTAATTATTAAATTTTGTGATAAAAAGATAATCAAAGCATATTATATTTAATAATCCAAATTTTTCAAAATTGCAACTATTGTAAATGGTTAGTTTATATACCTAATAGAAAAGCTTATAAACGCAAAATATGCAATAAATGTATTTCTAAAATACAATTACAAATTTAGACCTTTTCATATAATTAATTTTTTTTTTTTGTTTTGCGAAGGTTGATGGAAAGCATCGAAAGCCGCCCAGAATCACTGTACGGGGTTCATCTGGGGAGCGTTGGACTTTAACCAACTAAAACCCCCCACCTTTTTTTAAAAAAAACCTGGTATGGACCTTAAATACAAATGTATTGTTTGGTTTTTAGGATCGGGATTTTTTTTTTTTATTCTAAAACCACAAACTAGGAATATGATCCTATGTACTTAACGTAGTTGTGATTGAATGGAATAGGATAGGGATGGAAAAAATGAGGACAACGGGGAGTTAACTGGTAAATTCGTGAAGAATCCGTTAAGATTCTTCTTAAATTTGGGCAAATTATAAATATCAAAATTGCCAACTTTTGGAAATACAGAAGATGGTAATAGATTCCACATTTTTGCAGTTCTAACAACAAACGAATTACTATAACCAGTAGAGTACCACTTAGGAAGTTCCACATAGTAGGAATGCGCGTTTGCTGCCCCTCTGGTGGTACGTTGGAATTGTTTGAGAGGAGGCATCAGAGATTTTATTTCAACTGAACAAGTGTCATTACCTACAAGATATCTATAAAAAAGAGAAAGAGCTCCAATATTACGACGTATATCAAGTGCAGATATAGTATTACTCACATTGGGGTCATTAATTAGACGAATGGCGCGTTTTTGAACTCTATCGAGAAAGTTTAAGGAACTTAATGAGGCGCCAGCCCAAATGTGTGAGTTATATTCCATCTTAGGTCGTATATAAGCTTTATAGATTTTAGACAGGTCCCTTGAAGAGAAATACGACTTACACCTAAAGAGAAAACCCAAGCATTTGGCAGCATTTTTAGCTATATCAAAAATATGATCATTCCACATCATTTTTTGATTAAGCTGCATACCCAAAATGTTTAAGTTTTCTGATCGGTGTACGATTTCACCAAGAAACCTCAGACTAGGGTTATAATTGTTTCTTTTTAGCGTTATCTGACAGCATTGGGTTTTGGAAGAATTAAACTCCACTCTGTTTTTCGAACCCCAATTAGCGACTTTAACTAGATCGTCGTTAACCGAATTGGTCATAGACAGTCTAGCTGTGTCAACTGCAAAGGTTGTGGCATTTGACTTTCTCGGAAAATTGTAGGATGCCACCAGAGTGCTGTCATCGGCGAAACTGTGGATTGGATTGAGGGTAGAAGATAGAAGATCGTTGATAAAAATCAAAAAGAGTGTAGGTGCAAGGACGGATCCTTGTGGAACACCAGCGTTTATTTGATATGTGTCAGACGTGTAGCCGTCGACCAAGACACGAATGCAACGATTCGAAAGATAGCCTTCAATCCATTTACATAGAGTTGAACCCAGACCTAGAGCTTGGCATTTTTTCAAAAGAGCCGCATGCCATACTCGATCGAAAGCTTTTGAAATATCCAGAGCAACAACAGTACACTCACCAGAGTAGTGGATACTGCTGTTAAGTTTACCGCTGAGGTATGTCATAAGATCGCCAGTAGATCGGTTGGATCTAAAACCGTATTGGCGATCATGTAAGATACCTCTTTCATCTAGATATTTCTTAAGCTTCCGGTTTATGATTGTTTCCATGACTTTAGAAATTATCGAAAGAATAGCAATAGGTCTATAGTTTGAGGGGTCGCTTTTGTCACCTTTTTTGGGAATTGGTGAAACATGAGCAGCCTTCCACTGACTGGGATAGATGCCAATCGAAAACGATAGATAGAAAAGGTTGCGCAGAGGTTTCGAAATAGAGAAGGCAGTATTTTTTAGAACCATAGCGGGGATACCATCAGGACCAGTCGACTTTTTATCATTCAGATTCTTCAGAACTTTCACTACAGCTCGGGTCCTGAAGTAAATTTTTCCAAATCTACAGGATCTATCTACTTCAGGAATTGTTGGTGGAAGTTGAGCTGTAGGAAGGAGTGTGGAATTTGCCGCAAAAAGTTTTGCAAACAGGTTAGCTTTACCAACCGAATCTGAAATGATATCGTCGTTTTTATCAATCAAAGGAGGGAATGAAGATTTACAAAAGTTCTGCTTAACGCTTTTTGCGAATGTCCAAAAAGAACGATTGCAGTTGGGTTGGTGGAGAATTTTATGCTTCAACCTCTGGTTATGCAGAAACTTTTGTTGACTGATAATTTTTTTACACTCATTTCGAGCCACTTTATAACTTCCACGTGATGCCTCCGAATCATTAGCCTTGTAAAGCTTGAACTTTTCCTCTTTGTTCTTGATGGCCCTTTTGCAAATGTCATTAAACCATGATTTGGAATTTGGTTTCACTGATTTATACGATCTAGGTATAAACAATTTCATACCTAGCATTATAGTTTTACAAATGACATCAGCAAAAAGGTCAACATTCCTATGGCGAAAGTACATGGACCAGTCGAAGCCTTTTAAAAAACAGTTCAGGCCATCCCAGTTAGCCCGGTTGTAATGCCAGACTACTCTTTTCGGGATTACGCTCGTACTAGCCGTTGTACCTGTAGGGAATGTAGCTTTAACAAGGCAATGATCGGAGTTGCCAAGTGGAGAGTTAACAGAAATTGTGTATTTTTCTGGATTTGTGGTTAGAAAGAGGTCCAAAAGATGTTGATTATGGAAATTCTGGTCAGGAATCCTCGTTGGGTTCTTAACAAGTTGAGAAAGTTGGAAGAGATTGGAAAATAGTTCAACTTGCCTGCCTTCTGGGGAATTGTGACTGGAGTAATGGAGCCAGTTCTTGTTGTGAACATTGAAGTCACCAGCGATAACAACCTCAGCATCCGGGTGTTGTTCCAGGATTGAATTGATGTTATCGGATAGTTCCTCAATGACCATAGTTGATTCTGACTCACTTGCTTGGGGTGATCTGTATAAGAAACAGAAAAATATTGTAGACTTTTCAACACGGAGTTTGATCCATATGTAATGAAAAATATGGTTGGAGCCTTTTAGGTTGTGAAGAGTGTTGAAAGTTACATCAGAACGAATATATATAGCGACACCTCTATGGGGTATGAAATGTGAAACCAAAGAATAGCCGTTAATATTAAAATTAATATTATCGTCTTTAACTTGGGTTTCGCATAATGCTAACAGTGCAGGTTTTTGGGAGAATAAGTGGGCCTCTACGGCGCAAAAGTTTGATGCGAGACCTCGAATATTGCAAAAATTAATAGAAAAGTTGGCAATCATGATATTACATTACAATATTGCAAATAGATTATTGAAATATAAAAATAGAAAATTATTTAAAATTAAAATTGAAACGTAATTATTTAACTGAATTTATATATTATATAAGAAAGAAATTATTTATTTGTTTAACAAATAAATTTTAGCTCTAGATTTTGCACTTTATCGAGATATCCCAGTGCGGTTTGGGGGGCTCCAGCCCAAATATGTGCATTATACTCCATTTTTGGTCTAATGTAAGTTTTATAAATTTTTAGAAGATCAGGTGCAGTAAAGTAAGTTTTACAGCGAAACAAAAAACCTAAACATTTAGCTGCATCTTTAGCTATACCAAAAATGTGGTTTGACCAGGTCAAATTTTGGTTTAACCCGATACCCAGAATGTTCAGGTCTGTTGTGTGCTGCAAAGGTATACCCTGAAATGACAAGCTGGGGGTAGATATTGCAATTTTCCGCGAGATTAAACAGCATTGGGTTTTTTTTGTGTTGAAATCAACACGGTTACACTCTTCCCATTTTTGGATTTTTGCTAAATCATTGTTTAGCTCACTAGTCATGAAATTTTTTGCTGTTGTGTTAATCTGATGATTAATTTTACAGCGACTATGAAATTCATAGGAAGCCACAAGGGTGCTGTCATCTGCGAAACCGTGAATTGGATTGGAGGTTATTGAAAGTAAGTCATTGATAAATATTAAGAAAAGAGTTGGGGATAGAAAAGATCCCTGAGGAACACTAGCATTTATTTGAAATTGGTTGGATGTATAACCATCCACAAGTACACGAATTGTGCGATTTTAGAAAAACCCTACCTAAACCTAAAGCCTCGCATTTTGCTATTAAAGCATCATGCCATACTCGGTCGAAAGCTTTAGATATATCCAAGGCTACAACATCAGATTCACCAGAGTGGTGAAGACTGATATTTAGCTTCTCGCAAAGGTAAGTCATGAGATCACCGGTTGAACGACGGGCTCTGAACCCGTATTGTCGATCATGGAGCAAACCTTTGCGATAAAGGTATTTCAGAAGATTTATGTTTACAATTTTTTCCATAACTTTGGAAAGGACCGAGGTTATAGCAATAGGGCGGTAGTTTGAGGGATCGCTTTTGTTGCCTTTTTTTGGAACTGGAAAAACATTCGCAACCTTCCATTGGGCAGGATGAGTACCCGAAGTAAAGGAAAGGAAAAAAAGGTTGCGGAGAGGTTTAGAAATAGTGGAATAAGTTTTTTTGAGAACCATTGAAGTGATTCCATCCGGACCGGCCGATTTGTTTGCGTCAAGATTTTTCAATATTTTCATCACTGTTTGTGTCCTGAAGTAAATTCTACCAAAGGAACAGCCAACGCGTGGAATATGAGGTGGATTTTGTGTTGACTGGGGCAATGTTGAATTGGAAGCAAATTGTTCACCAAACAAGTTTGCCTTTTCTTTAGAATCTGACACAATTCTGTTATTTTTATCAACAAGTGGGGGAAAAGAGGAATCGCTTACGTCCTCCTTTAACCCCTTTGTAAAAGTCCAAAAGGACTTGCTGTTCTTTGGCATGTGGAGCAACATACGTTTTATTCTTTGGTTGAATAAGAACTTTTGTTTGTTGATAACTCTCTTGCATCTATTTCTGGCCACTATATAGTTGGCCCTGTGAGACTCCGACCGATTGTGTTGGTAACGTTTAAAAGCCTCCTCCTTATTATGAATTGCTTTACTACAAATGCGATTGAACCATGCATTCGGTTTTTGTTGAATACTTCTCATGGAGTGAGGTATGAACAACCTCATTCCAAGCAAGATGGTTTCACTGATCGCATTTGCAGCAAAGTTAACATTCTTGTTGCGAAAACACATTGACCAATCGAAATCTTTAAAAAAGTTGTTTAAACCTTCCCAGTTGGCACGATTATAATTCCATACCAGTTTTTTGGGAGGAGTCTTTCCATTGATCACTGTGTTAATATGGAAGCTTGTTTTCATCAAACAATGGTCGGAGCCCCCCAGGGGACAACCTACTGAAACCACATACTTTTCAGGATGTGTAGTCAGAAACAGATCCAAGAGGTAACCTTCTTGATCAGCACGGTCAGGGACCCTAGTGGGATTTTGGACAAGTTGAGAAAGGTGGAACATTGATGAGAACAGTTCAACTTGCTTCCCAATTGAGTTTTGGCTCAAAGAAGAATTACTTGAAAAATGAAGCCAATCTCTGTTATGGATATTGAAATCCCCAGCCAGAACTATTTCAGTTTTTGGGCATGACTCCAAAATTTCATTAATCTGGTTAGAGAGATTTTCAATCTCCGTAGCAGTTTCATGATCATTTGAGTTGGGTGATCTGTATAAGAAACAGAAATGTATGAATAAAAATTTATAATCAAAATAAAATTTATTTTTAAAAATAAAAATAAATTTTACATAAATGCAGCAAGTACATAGCTGAACCACTACAATTAAGTCTAAATTTCGGGGACACATAGGAAATAGGAAATATATTCTTTGGCTTCGAAATTAAACTCGACCACAACCAATTCCCATGGTACTTTCATTACTAGTAACCTAGAGTTTAAATTTCATCAAAATAGCGGCATTATTTTTTGAGTTATGGTGTTTTTAAGATATATACGGAACTGAGTGGCTGGTCTCCACGCACTACGCCAATTGGGCTCAAATTTCAAGGAGACTAAGGATATCCAAAGCGACACTTCACTAAAGCGACACCCTGACCAAATTTGGAGGTTCTATCTTCATTGGTTTCGGAATTATGCTAGTTTGGCCAAAATTCGGTCAAAAAGTTCTAAGTTCCGAACCCATTGTCCAATCCTCACCGTACGCAATCGCCGCCTTAGTTTCATTACCAATAACCTACAGCACAAATTTCATGAAGATAGCGCCATTAGTTTTTGAGTTATCGTAGTTTTTTATATATGTTCGTTAGCCCTTCGATCGATTAAAAAGTCCAGAATCGGAACCATCATTCATTCCGCATAGTCGTGTTTTATTTCCTTAATTCAATATATTTATTTAAAATTATAAAAAATAAGCTAAATTATCAATACTATTATAATAATAAAAAGTGAATTGAAAATGTGCTTCAAATCTAACATTATTTCAAGTTTAACAGCAATTTAACTATAAACTGTTTCTAAAAACCAAAAAAAAATTTAAAAAAGAAAAAAACAAAATAAAAATTAAAACAACAATTAAAATAAAATTAGAGAAAAAATTTATACGAAATTATTAAAATTTGAGTTTTTATTTAATTAATTGAAAAAAGTGCAACCGAATTTTGGAATTTTATCATTTCACTACTTAATAAGGAACTTTATTAATTTGCTTTTTATTAACTTTACTTTGTTTTTATTTACATTTTTATTTTTAACTCATTTTAAATATTAATTAAAAATACACATTGTTTATTTATTTGTACACAATTACATATTAATTAGCTTTCATTTTCTTTTACAAATTTATTTTATTCCATAACTTTATCTAGAAGTTTAATTACACGTTTTTTAATAATTTTTTCAAATATCTTAGAGAAAGAAAATAACAGTGATATTTGACGGTAGTTATAAAAATCAGAACAGTCACCCTTTTTTAACAGAGGAACGACTTCAGAAATTTTTAGACTATTTGGGAAAATAACTACTACTATTAAATAAGTAAGCTAAAATATCAATCACTTGAAAAGAAATTCTCTTTAGAATTTTGGAAGAAATTTTATACGACGTGCTGGAATTAGAATTATCTAGACACATAATGGTTTTATGAATTTTTAAAGCAGAGATATCTTCAAAAAAAAAACTTTCTACATTGTACGTATCATCTAGAGTAAGAGTGACCGACGAGACAATATTATCTGAAACAATATAATTTTTAGCAACATTTACAAAAAACTTATTAAAATAGTTAGCAATTAATTACAAATAAGAATTTATCAAAGGCTAAAGAAGGATTGCTTTCAGAATACACAATATCCCAAAGTTCAAAGTTTAACAAATATTGTAGTTGATGAAAGTCTATATGATCAGAGTAAGAAATCTCATAATTATTTTTGACTTCCAGACAAACATTTTTCAGTACAACGTTAATCAACATATGGTTAGTAATTAGAATATCCTCAATAAAACTAGAAATACTATGCTGAAAAGTTTTTTGAGTTCTATAAAATACATGATCTATATAAGCTGAAGTAGTAGAAGTGGATTACGTTGCATTATTAACCAAAGAAATAAAACTATTGGATGCCATTAGCAACAAATAATCATCAACATCTTTAGATTTACTCAATATATCAATGTTTAAGTCACCAATCACAAAGCAGTTTCAATTTTTGATACTATTAAGAAGCAAAGAGAAAGCACTTAAAAACTCTCTGATTTTAAATTTATGTAATCTATATACACACAAAAAACAATATATTACATTATCTATCTCACAATTTAATTTCAAAATGTCTTCACATATAAAATCAACCTGGAAGAAAGAAAATTTTATGTCATTTCTAACAAATACAGCCACACCACCAGAAGCATAAGTGTTGTTACATGAAGCAAATAAATAATAATTTGGAATAGAAATCATTTAATTCCGAATCAAAAATCCAAATTTCAGTCAAAAAAATTAAACCATGAGCAAAAAGTGATTCAAAGTTTTTACGCAAACTCCTAATATTAAGATGAATAAAGTAAAAATTATTCTCAGAAATACAAGAAGAAGATGAATTAAAACTATTAAAATTATCCAAAAAATTTTGAGATAGAGTTTCTAAATCAATATCATTAATATGATCAATAACAATACAATCAGATTCCATAATTACTTAATAACAAAAAAAAAAAATTTACAAGTTTATATAGGTATATCATCTAATTTTCTAATTATACTTACATCTCTATCTCCTTCTTTCTTTCTTAAATAAATAATACCATTCCTAATCCATAAATATTTATACTTTTTTTTCTCTTTTCACCTGAAGCGCTTTCGAATATACTGATCTCATGTTGGTGAGAAAATCATTCACATAATATATTGGCTTGGCTTTGTATGTGTCACCAAATATACCAGCATTAATTTTTTTAAGAGAGCTTTTTTTTTACATAATTCTCTTTTTTATTTCTGCAGAGGTAAAGTTAATACGAACAATACTGAGAGGAGATTTTACTGGAGCGTTACCGTTATTGCTCACACTCTCAGGAAGAATATACCAACATTGCTAATTACTTCAGCAAGAACTTCAGAATATTTACTCTGTGAACACATACTTATATCCTCACCAGTAATATCCAATTCTAAACCAGTCTTAATTGTATTGATTACTTTCTCTTTAACATTTGTCTTGTTAACATGTGGAATACCAACAATATCAACTGAGTTTTTTAATTAATTTTGCTCAATTACATTAATTTTATTTTGTAGAAATTCTAATTTAGATAAGAGTGTGTTGTTTTCCTCTTGTAATTGTTGAATTTTAGCTAGTGCATCAGAGTTCACTTGCTCCAGTTTTGATAGAGATGGTTACAGACGATACATAATTTTGCAGATTAATTATTTGTGAATAAACTAATTCAAGTGTTATAGCTTATGAAGTATGTTTATTCACCGTATCAGCAATAGAAGACATAGTTTCAGAAGCATGTGTTTTAATACTTGGCGTAGAACTAGCAATAATGTGCGTGGGAGTTTTACAAACACCAGTATTAATTGATGAGTCAGTATTTATAGGTGATACTGCAATATTATCTATTTGAGAGGATAATCTTCGATTAGCAATACATACTTTACATTTGAAACCGCTTTACTCCTCTCCAAAATTTCCAGTTCATTTCTTTCCAAATTGGCGCAATTGGCGTGATTAAAATTATAAGAAATTGAACATTTTATTTTCAGATCATTTCTATCTACTTTCTTGGTACAGATGTTACATTTACCATTCATAATATTTATAGTATTTTTTAATTATAAAGAGTAAAAATTAAATTTTTTTTTAAAACGTATGTTAATTAACAAAAATGTTTTAATTAAGAGCAAATTTTAGCACTTGTTTCCCCCACAGATACAAATACATGACGATTAAATTTAATTCTTAATTTGTTTTTCTTAAGTATTCTAAATAAAAAAAAAAAAACACGCTAGTTTTCTCAATTATAAAAACGTTGTTAAGTACGAGTACCTATTTTTATATATTCATATAAATATTATTCTAATAATATATAATGTTCTGAAAATTTGATTATACCTATTTCTAAACATATACATATATTTATTGAAGTCAAGAACCCAAAATTCGAGTTAATGCTCTCCTTCATATAGCAAACTATAGGTGGTGTCGGGAGAATCAATTCAACTTGGTTGATTTTGACATTTTTCAATTCCACTAAAAAATTTCCCGGTGTCGGCTAAGTCAATTGATTGAATCAAGTTGTTTCAATTTTGATTTTTTGACAACAGAAATGTCAGTATTATAAAAATAATTTAAAGGAAAATTTTTTTTTAGTTTTTAGACGGTTTATTTTGTGCTGCATTATATTTACTACTAATAATTTTTGCAATGAGTTTTTTGTGGTTGCTTCCATTAGATTGATTAATTTTTCTAATTGTTTACTGTTGCTGAAACATTTTTTCCTGAAAATAATAAATAAAAATTTTTATATTTATATAAATTATTTATCTTTATTTACCTTTCTAAATTACTCATTTTAATTTTTCTTTAAATTTTTAAACACAAACAACGCCAATAACAGAATAAATTTAACAGAATAGATTTAAACATAAACAACGGCAATGCCATAATGTAATTTCAAACACAAAAATGTATTTGAATTTCAAAGTCGACTCAGACGACTTTAAACAACACTAATTGATTTCCCCGACACCGATAGTTGATTCAAATCGACTTAAGTTGAAAGTAAAAAAAAAAATGATTCTCTCGACACCACCTTATACTTTTTTGTAAACATTTTAGTACGATTTAAACTATGTTGTAGTACGTGTTCTGTATCCTAATTAAAAAGCTCTATGAATACATAATATGGATAACAAAATTGAACATATCATAACAGAGCGTCTACATATGCAATAAAACCTGCAATAAAAATAGAAATAGAAATAATATTTCTTGTGTGGGGAACTTTATATTTCTATTGCATGCCATAATTCTGTCAAAAATTGTAGAGTTAAATTCAAAATCACAAACGGATGAAATTATAATTTTTTTTTCTTATTAAAAAATTTTTTTGGATCAAATAATAATTTTTTTGTTTAGTAATTAAAAAAATTTTTTGTTATAATGAATGAAATAGTTTCTTTAATAAAATGCATAGAATCATTAGAAGAGTTAGAAAAGCTGAAAATAAAGAAAACAAAAAAAGAAAATATAGGGTTAATCCTTTTTTAATTAAGAGGGAAAAATATGATAGTATTCACAACGTTCTCGATGATTTATTATTCTCAGAAACGGAGTATAATAACTTTGGAAGATTATCTAATGATAAATTTGAAGAGCTGCTCTCATTAGTAAGTAAATTTTCTGATATTTGATGTTATCAATTTGTAATAAATAAATTTGTAGGTTGATCCAATTATTGGAAAGAAAGACACTTCTTTTAGGCATTCCATTCCATCAAAAGTACGTTTAGCTGTCACTTTAAGGTTTATCGCATCAGGTGATTCATACAGATCACTTGAATAACTTTCTCGAATTTCAAGGAAAACTATTAGCAAATTTGTACCAGAAGTTTTAACTGCTATTTACGATGTTTTGCAACCTAAATATATGAAAGTAATAATTTCAATTATTTTTACTAAAGTATCTTTACATTAATTTCTTTTTGTTTTTAGATTCCAAACACTGAAAATGAGTGGCACGAAATTGCTACAGATTTCAAAAATATTTGGAACTTTCCTCATGTATTAGGAGCTTTGGATGGAAAACACATTCGAATAATCTCACCAGCGCATTCAGGATCGGCTTTTTATAATTATAAAGGGTTTTTTAGTATCGTACTTTTTGCACTAGTTGATGCGCATGGTTTTTTTCGGTTGATTAACGTTGGAGCTAATGGAAAAACATCAGATAGTGCCATTTTTGAAAGTAGTTTCATAAATAGAAGATTAGAAAATGGAGATCTCAACATACCGAAACCAGAGGAATTATCAAAAAGTTAGGAGAAATTCCTTATTTTTTTATAGGAGATGATGCATTCCCTTTAAATAAAAATTTAATGAAGCCGTTCAATAGAAACATCAAATTATCGATTAAGCAAGAGATTTATAATTATCGAATAAGTCGTGCAAGAATGATAGTCGAAATGGCATTTGGAAGATTATCTAACAGGTTCCGAATATTTCATAGACCTATTGAGGTATTGCCTGAAACATGTGATGTTGTAGTTAAAGCTTGTTGTGTATTACACAATTTTTTAACTCAAAAGCGAACAAAACCTGCTGATCCTAATGAAGTGGTAGAAGAAACTATCTCACCTCACATTACACCAATTGCTCCACAGCGTGCAAATGCATATAAATTAGGTAAAAGTACTCAAACAAAATTATCTGATTATTTTGTTAAAGAAGGAAATGTTTCATTTCAATGGAATAAAATAAATCGAACACAACCACCATAAACATTTGAAGTTTTATTTTCTCTTTCAAGATTTTTGGGCTAACGAATTTTCTGCTGTTTTCTATATTTTTCTAAAGGAACCTAAAAAGTTTGTGTATTCTTGAACGTTTAGAAAGTAATAGAAAAAAGTAATGCAAAAGTTATAAATTATATTAGTAAGCTTTAATTACTATTCATTTAATTCAAAATTGTATTCATTTAATTCAAAATTTATATCTGCCCTACTTAAAGCTTCATTCAAAATATCGTGTCTTTGAGAATACGATGATGATGATGATGTTGTAAATATAGACTCGCAACTTGTAGATGCAGATTGACTTTTTTTTTTATTACTTGCTTGGACGGCCTTCGATACTAGAACCTGTACATCGCACATTGTTTGGTTGCACTCGAGAGGTTCAAGTAATTTTATTTGCTGTGCAATACTCTTAGCAAATGACAAAAATAAATCGTCGTCGTCATTTGATTTGGGTTTACAGTTTTTTACAATTGCTGCTACAGCGTCTTCATATTTATTTAAAACGTCTGTCTAAATATCCTTAAATCGATACGCGCGTTCAATATTTAATTTTTCGAAAAATATTTATTTGAATGCTTTAATTTAGTACCTACAAAAAGTATTTTTAATTTCATATTATAGGTATTTTAAATATAAGATTTTTTTTGATAAAAATTATTTTAAAAAAATATTATTTTTTAAAACATAATATTAGAAATATAAGAAAAACCAATAATAATATTTTTATACATTTTGTCAATATTTGTAAATTTTAAAAATTCGAGGTACAGAACGTCGCGTATGCTTTCATGTAAATTTTTTTACATAACTAATTATTTAAAAATTTTTTGACAGAAACTGAATGCCGTACATGTTGATTTTGGTTGATCCATAAGAAACAAATCATTTTTCTTAAGAAAAAAATTTAATTTTTTGTTTTATGGTTCTGAAAACATATTATAGGTATTTTTTAATAAACAAATATTTTACAAAGATATTATTTTAAATTTTCTATTTTAATTTTTCGCTTTGTCAATTTTTAAATCCGCGGTACCAGTACGTCGCCTATTTCAATTGCTCACATGTAACTTCATAAACCTAACTATTTATTTCAAAATTTTCTAGAAATTTCCAGAAATTATACACCGTACGCGTTGTTTTTGGTTAGGCCCTAAGTAACAAATCATTTAAATTAAAAATTATTTTTTTTAAGAAAGATTATTTGTTTTGTTTTTAAATTTTTTGCAAATACATATAATTTTTATTGCTATTATACTTTCAAACGTAATGGCAACTACAGAATATATTTCAGAAGTCGGTTTTTTATTGTACCAAAAAACCTTAACAAAAAGCAACAACAATTTTTTCTTCTTCTTCTATAGCTTTACGGTCCTTGATGAACCTGAGCTTCCGCTATAATTCCCTTCCATACATCCCGTTCTTTTGCAACTCTCTTCCAATTTCTTATTCCTAAAATCCTTAAGTCATCTTCAACAGCGTCTAGCCATCTTTTTTTTGGTCTCCCTCTACCTCTAGCACCCTGCATTTGGTGGAGAAACACTATTTTTGTTGTTCTGTTATCCGGCATTCTTATAACATATCCTATCCATCTTAACCTTTGCGCTTTTATAATTCTTATTAGGGTTCACAACAAATTACGATTTACAAAAAAATTTTTTTTTAGTACTGTGATATAAATTGCAAACAAAATACAGTACTTTTCGGTTATAACGACCATAATGGGACGGAAAATATTCGTTTTGAAGTCGTTTTAAAAGAATGCTGTGAATTTTGAAAAATTAGTATAAGACTTGAACATTGTAGAAAGTGCTGATTCTAGAATGGACACTTCGAACTCATTTAGTAGAATTTTATTTGATGTGTCAGCCTCAAGCCTATGTATAGTGCTTTTTCTTCTATTGAAATTTTTTTTTGTATTTTTGATGCGTTATTATGATTTTTTTTTATATTCAAAACTAAATAAAAAAGACTTAATTAATCTTATGTAATAAAAAACTTACATTTTTAGGTAAAATTTAATTCTTTAGCAAAAAGTGTAAAGTTTATTATAATTAAAATTGAACCGAGTTCGTTATAAATGAAAACTACAGTATAAACCAAATGTATTGCTTTCTTTTCGAACAAAACTCATTTTTTTCGTTCACTTTTTAAGATACAAAAAAAAACAAAAACAAAACAAAAATTTAAAAAAAATTTAAATCTCCTTGTTCATTGAACATTTGAACTAAAAAAAAAAAGATATAAGTCGGCGCATATATTAGAGTCATAAGCCTCAACTTTTAATCGCGTGGCCGTTAAATTCAAATTTGAGTTAAATTAAAGACGGGTTTCACCTGCAAAAACGCAATATTCAAAAAAAAAATATCATTGTAATATGAAAACAAAAAAAAACTTTCTTTTGGTTGTTGTTTCATCAAAATTGGTGCTATAGTTTGCCCTAAAAAATGATGTTTATTTGTATGGGAAAAAATAAGCCGATTAAATATTATGATATATCAAAAAAAAAATTTTTTCTTATTTTTGCAAACAATTGTTTGCACTTTTCTATTTAATTAATTATTATTGCAGTTGTAATCTTTTTTCAATGCTGTGTAGTGTGTATTACAAAAATTATTTAAACTGCAAGTGGGAAAAAGAAACATAATATAATATTATGTTACAAGAAGGTTCATGTCCGTGCCGAATACATGGTGAATATGTTAAGCTCTTCTTGTGTACAATAAGGTACTAAGAACTGTTGTACCTTGGAATTCGTTTAGCATGTTCGCCATTTATTTAGTACTGGCATTTTGTTCTATACATAATTCAATTAGATTTATTTATTTATTTTGAAGAAGTTTTAATATTTTTGTTTAGATAACTGCACTTCAAATATTATTTTGAGTAATTTGCTAATTATGCAAGAAAATACTAACACCTGGTATATGATTGAACTTACTTGTTATACATTATTTCGTTTGCCTTCTCTATTATTTTCAAAAGTCTTTTTCAGAAAGTTGTTATGCAAGCGGTAAACAAATTACATATTAAAAAAACCTTTTTAGATCATTGCACTTTCTTCTTTCACATTATCTAATTGATCTGTCACATAATTTACAAACATTATAAAAAACCACTTAAATTCTTGCATATTATTATCGTAGTGTATCTAATTATAGTGCAAAAACTGTTTTAGATCAATATAAAATAAATCATTGCACTTCTTTATTCTATACATTATCTAGTTGACCTTCTATATTATTTACTAAAGTTTTTCTGGAAATTTATTATAAACGCGCAATTCAATGCTCCAAATTTCCATAAATAATTATACAAAACAAAAATCAATGCATCAAATTTGCATCAATAATTATATAAGCACAAATAAGTGCACCAAATTTGCATATATACATTGCTTTATTTTTTGCACAGAATTCCCACGCCCAAGTACTCCCACTATTATTATATATGCCCAACAAGTTAAGGCACATTTTCTTTAATGCTGATATGATCGTGAGGATTTTTAACTCGTAGCTTTATAATTCTTTTCAGTGGGTGATATTTTTTATTGTAATAACAAAATATATGGAAATTGTCAATTTGCCAAATTGGCTCAATAATCACGCGTCTATGTGGAACTCGGTTTTAGCTTCTTGATGTTAAAGTGCTCATGCGGCTTTTGTCAATAAAATTGTTTCAAATCCTTTAAACACAATTTTTTGTTTTTTTACCAAAGATAGATTTAGATTCCTTTTTCAGCAAATCTGAAGAGAAGTGTGCTACATTTGTGTTAAATTATTTTTTTTGAATTGTATAAAAAGTTTTAAACCTGGAATTTTGTAATTGAATTTTATAAATAAATTTATTTCTTGTTCTTTTGTTTTTTAATATTTTTGAATAGATAAATTAATAAGAATTTTTAATATTTTTGAATAGATACATTAATTAGTTAATCAAAATTTCAAGTCAATTGGTCAAACCGACATGACTCGACATCAAAAACATTGAAGAAGTTTCATTGCGTCCTCGTGCCCAAACGGGTTAACCGAACTCAATAAAAATTTGTGTCAGCCTCTTTTTTCGACTGCGAAACCACCCTGTAAAATTGGACACAAATCGGAAACACAAAATTTTTTGGAACCCCGCCAGGCCGAAATGGGTTAATTTATTCCGACCAAATTTATACAAAAAATTTTGGTTCCTAAGAGGAACATTTGTGCAAAATTTCAAGTCAATCGGTCAAACCGTTTTGACTCGACATTAAAAACATTGAAAAAGCTTCATTGGACCCTCGTAAGCATTATATCTACGAAATTCAATTTCTTGATTTTTAGATTTCATTTGAAGAAGACTGCAATTTTTTGGTTTTTAGATTTCATTTGAAGAAGACTGCAATTTCACACTGAAATCCATTTTTAAAAAACAACAACTGCAAATTACATAAAAAACAAAGACTTACGAAAAAATGTGGAGAAGGAAAATGTTATGTTATTTAATTTTAAAGATATTTTTATTCGGATTCTTTATTAGCTTTATTTTTATTATTATTAATATTATCTAATTTAGATTTTAACTATTTGAGACTATTTAAGGAAAAAAATTAGTTTTATTAATTAAGTGAGCTTTTGGGAAAAAGGTTAACTTAAAGGTTCATACCAAAAATTTGAAAATTTCATTAAATCTTTGTACAAAACGCGCAAACAGATCAAAACCAAATTAACCCTGCGGGTTTGAATTAAAATGAGGGTAAAAAATTTTCAATCAAATTGTTTTAATCGTTTAAGCAAATAAAATTTATAGAAAACTTCATGGCGTCGTTGTGGAAAACGGGTTAATCAAACTTAACTAAAACTTTTTGCAGACTCTCTTTTAGACTTCAAAATAAACCTGTGAAATTGGACATAAATCGGAAACACAAAATTTTTTTGAAAGTCCCCCAGGCCGTAACGAGTTAATTTATTCCAACCAAATTTATACAACTAATTCCGGTTGCTAAGAGGAACTTTTATGCAAAATTTTAAGGCAATCGGTCAAACCGTTTTGACTCGACATCCAAAAAACGAAAAAGCTTAAAACGGCTCTGGAGCCACAACCCGTTAACTTATAAAAATGTGACATAGCCTATGTCACCCACCGGGTTCTCAGAATTATTCCTTTAAAATTTTGTGACAATCGGACAAGTGGTTTTCACGTGAATCCTAGACTCATTGGAATGAATTTTCTCATTTATATATTAGACTAGCAGATTTACCCTGCGTTGCCCGGAAACGTGTTAATTGTAAAAAGCGAGTTTCGACCATTTTTTTTGAAGTACTGCTTTTGTTAAAAAGAAAGCCTCAAAAAATTATTTTCAATATTTTTATAGCATCTTTTTATAGGTTTTTTCGTTATTTTGCTATAAATTAGAAATTGTTTAACCGATTGACTTCAAATTTTGTATATGTTTTCCTTTTTGACAATGGAGTTCACTCTATTAACAGACTTGGAATTTGTTACCACTTGCCACCCGACAATTTTTTCAAAAAAAAATTTGGAAAGGATATTACGTCCAATTTTGCGAAATATTGCTTGGTCGAAGTTTCAAAAACAGGTTTGTTGAGTTCCCTTAACCCATTGTGGCACAGCAGCTGTTTACAGATTTTTTCATTACTTTACTCTTAGCAGAAACGGTTTGACCACTAGAATGTAAATTTTGTATGCATTATATATATCATTCCTACGATTATTCAAAAAAAAAATGTTTTGCAAGTAAACTACGTCCAATTTATGTAAGTAGGTAAAACTTCTTTGAATTCGGGGAATGTTTAAAAAAATGTTTTGTCGAGTTCTTTTAACCGATTGCGAAACAAAAACTTTAATAAACAGGGTGTCATTATGTCACTTTGCTACGTAAATAGCAATTTACTTGAATTGCTAGCGTTTGAATAAAATATAGTCGATGGTTTAGAAAAGATTTAAAAATCTGCTTTTCAACTTATATTTTGTTTTGTACTTACCTGAAAGTTCTCCTACGCTCTTCCTCGTTTGTTTTCGCCTTTAAGAGAGAAATGTAGGCGTCTTTCTTAGAAAAACTGTTTTAAAATACTATGTATTCAAGCATAATATGTACGAATTTTTTTTTGATTTTTAGATTTTATTTGAAGAAAACTGCAATTTTACACCGAAATCTTATTTTAAAAAACAACAACTGCAAAGTAGATGAAAAACAAAGACTTACGAAAAAATGTAGAGAAGGAATATGTTACGTTATTTAAATTTAAAGATATTATTATTCGGATTCTTTATTAGCTTTATTTTTATTATTATTACCATCATCTCATTTAGCTTTTGCACTCTTTGAGACTATTTGAGAGGAAAAAAATTAGTATTATTAAATAAGTGAGCTTTTGGAATAAAGGTTAACGTGCGTTAATACCAAAAATTTGAAAATTACATTGCATTATTGTGCAAAACGCGTAAACAGGTCAAAAACAAATTAACCCTGTATGTTTTTATAATTAAAATGCTGATACAAAATTTTCAATAAAATTCTTTTAACCGTTTAAGCAAATAAAATTTATAGAATACTTCAAGAGGTCTTCGTGGAAAACGGGTTAATTGAACTTAATCCTAAAACGTTTTGCAGCCTCTCTTTTGGACTGCAAAATCAACCTTTATTGGACACAAATCGGAAACACAATTTTTTTTGGAAGCCCGCCAGGACGAAATTGGTTAATTCATTCCAACCAAATTTATACAACAAATTCTTAAAAACAGTATAACTCAAAAAATAATGCCGCTATTTCGATGAAATTAAAACTCTCGGTTACTAGTAATGAAAGTACCATGGAAATTGGTTCTGGTTGAAATCGGACAATGAGTTCGGATTCTAGAAGCTTTTGATCGATTTAAGGCCAAACGAGTATAATTTCGAAGCCTAAGAATATATTTCCTATTTTTTATGTGTCCCCGAAATTTAGATTTAATTGTAATGGTGGTTCAGGTGGCTCCTAAGAAATCCCAAAATTTAAAAGCTTATTTTCGAAATTCATGACGATAGAAACTTTAAATTTGATACACGAAGGTTCTTTCCTATTTCCGTTTTTATTTAATACTTTCATATTTTTAAAAGGCTAATAATTTTACCTTAAAACATATTGTGTATAATATTTTATAAATTAAAAACAAAATATTTTTTTAATAAACGATTATATTCCTTTTTATACCCTACACCTATAGAATAGGTAAAGGGGTATATTAACTTTGGTATGGTGTTTGTAACCACCTAAAGGAAGCGAGCTAGATATGGAAAAGTATATATATTTGTGATCAGCGTGACCGCCTTAGTCGATATAGCCATGTCCGTCCGTCCGTCCGTCCGTCCGTAGGCACGATAACTCAAAAAATAATGGAGCTATCTTGATGAAATTTTAACTGTAGGTTACTAGGACTGAAAGTACTGCGGGGATTGCATATGGGCGAAATCGGCCCATGGGTTCGGATTCTTGACCTTTTAATCGGTTTCAGGGCTAACGAACAAATATAAAAAATCACGATAACTCAACAACTAATGACGCTATCTTCATCAAATTTGTGCTGTAGGTTACTAGTAATGAAACTACTTCGGGAATTGCGTAAGGTCGGGATTGGACCATGGGTTCGGAACCTAGAACTTTTTGATCGAATTTAGGCCAAACGAGAATAATTCCGAAGCGAATGAAGATAGAACCTCCAAATTTAGTATCAGGGTGTCCCTTCCTATTTCCTAAGTGTCTTGTGAATTTGGGTCCCATTGGAGTAGTGGGTCGGGGACCAGCCACACATTTCCGAAGACCTTAAAGCATATCTTTAAAATTAATAAAGATAACAACTTGAAAAAATGTAGAAGCTTCCAATTTGCCACAAGGGTGTTCTTTACTATCTCTTGCGTGTTCCCCTAATTTGGGATCAATTGGAGTGGTGGTTCTGTACCCCTCTCAAACCTCCCAAGTTTTAAAGCCTTATAATCGAAATTACTAAAAATAGTTACTTAAAATTAGGATAGACCGTTCAAATTGTGTACAAGGGTTAACTAGTACTATAGGTACAGCGCGGACTATATAAGGGCCGAAATCGGCCCATGGGTTCGGATTCTTGATCTTTTAATCGATGTCAGGGCTAAGGAACATATATAAAAAATCACGATAACTCAACAACTAATGAGGCTATCTTCATGAAATTTGTGCTGTAGGTTATTGGCAGCGAAACTACGGCGGTGATTACGTACGGTGAGGATTGGACAATGGGTTCGGAACTTAGAACTTTTTGATCGAATTTAGGCCAAACGAGCATAATTCCGAAACCAATGAAGATAGAACCTCCAAATTTGGTATCAGGGTGTCCCTTCCTATTTCGTAAGTGTCTTTGAAATTTGGGCCCATTGGAGTAGTGGATCGGGGACCAGCCACTCAGTTCTTAGGCCCTTAAAGCATATTTTCGAAATTAATAAAGATAGTAACTTGAAACAAATGTAGAAGCTTCCAATTTGCCACAAGGGTGTTTTTTATGTCCTATGTGTCTCCGAAATCTAGACTTAATTGTAGTGGTTCAGCTATGTTCAAAGGTACTTGCTGCATTTATGTAAAATTTATTTTTATATTTAAATGAATTATATGAAAAGGTGTAAATTTTTAATTGTATTTTAGAAATACATTTATTGCATTTTTTGCGTTTATAAGCTTTTCTATTAGGTATATAAACTAACCATTTAAAATAATTGCAATTTTTAAAAATTTGTATTTTTAAATATATTATGCTTTGATTATCTTTTTATCACAAAATTTAATAATTAGAATTTTTTCATTTTGTAATTGATTTGGAATAAATGTATTTTCATTTATTTCAAGTTTGTTTGTTTTTTAATATTTTTAAATAGATAAATTAGTAAGAATTTGTAGTATTTTTTAATAGATAGGGTAATTAGAAAATGTTTTTAGTATTATACAGTTAATTTGGTTAGCTATGTCTTACGATCAAATTAATAGCAGCTTCTGTGGTGTTAAAATGACTTATGGATATGTCCTTAAATTTGAACCAAATAGGTGTAGGGTATTTCTAAGTCGGTTGCACCGACTGACTGTTTCTTTACTTGTTTTTAATTTTTATTATATCATATATTTTATTGAATTATTAACATAGGTAATTTATACCAGCAGGTTATATCAAATATGAATGAGGATGATTCAATTATAATTTTAGGGGACTTTAACCGTCCTTCTTTATCTTTTATTGTTGACGAATCTGATAATTTGTTACTACCAATCAACTTTCAGGACGAAATAGATTTCGATCTAATTAATGTATTTTATGGTAATGATTTACAACAAATTATCAGCTTTCCGAATAATTATTACAAGTGGTTAGATCTTGCATTCACGAATGCATATGATAAAGTGGTGGTAAAGCTCGCTGATGATTCAGAAAACCTTTTTACAAACACTCCGCATCATAACGCAATCATCTTCGAATTTTCCACTGCTATACCTCTTTTTACCAAATCTTACAATAATACTTTTGTATATGACTTTCTTAATGCTGATTATCAAAGCATTAATAATGCTTTATCAGTCATCAGTTGGGACGACCTGTTAATCGAACAGGATATTGATTTGATTATCTCTCAATTCTATGCAAAGTTATTTGAGATAATTAACTCCTTTGTTCCTAAAATTCGCAAAAAGGACAAGACAACCGAACCTTGGCTGAACAGTGAACTTAGGACATTGCGTAACCAACGCAATAAACTATACAAAATAATTAAAAATTCAAAAGAACCTAATAATGACTTACTAAACAAGTACAAGGATCTTGCTTTTGAATTTAAACAAAAATCTAATTTGGCTTATGATAGATATCTCACTAACGTAGGCGACAAATTAATTACAGATCCTAAAAAGTTTTTTGACTTCGTTAACACAAAACGTAAAAGTTATGGTTATCCAAGCGTAATGTCAAAAGACAATACGTTTTCTAATTGTCCTAAAACGATCTGCAATTTCTTTGCTAAGTCTTTTCAAAAAGTTTATCGTCCACACGAGTCTCCAATTAATTTCGATTTCTCTAACTTAATTAATAATTCAAATCCTATTTTTACGGACTTATATCTTACCGAAATTGAAATATTTGAAGCAATCACTAAACTTGATACTAAAAAAGGTATAGGACCTGACCAAATCCCACCGACTTTTTTATACAACTGTGTTAATTATCTAACTTATCCACTTCATTATATTTTTAATAAATCTCTTTCTTCAGGTATTTTCCCTCTTGTTTGGAAATCTTCTTATCTTACCCCTATTCATAAAAAGGGAGATAAATCATTCGTCGTAAATTACCGTGGCATTGCTATTTTATCAACTATTCCAAAGTTGTTCGAAAAAATGGTTGTTAACAAAATTACGCCCATCATTAATACAAAACTAAACGAACAACAACATGGATTCAGAAAAGGTCGTTCCACAACAACAAACCTTTTGGTTTATACTTCTGAAATCCTTAATGAAATGGAAAATGGGCACCAAGTTGATGCTATTTACACGGACTTTAGCAAAGCATTCGATCGTGTTGATCACAAAATTCTACTAAACAAACTTGCAACTTTAGGTATTTCTGGCTCTTTTCTTTACTGGATATTCTCCTATATTTCAAATAGATCGCAAAATATCAAATTTCAAGGATTTTTGTCGGACCCAATTAATGTTACATCAGGAGTACCACAAGGTAGCCACTTAGGACCACTCTTGTTTAATATATTCATTTCCGATCTTTCTAGTAAACTTTCCGGTGTGTCACATGTTGCATTTGCTGACGATCTCAAGATTTATCATGTAATTAAAAATAGCTCTGATGTTGCATTACTTCAGACAAATCTTAATTCTCTACAAGAATGGTGCTTCTCTAATAAACTAGAACTAAACATTGAAAAATGCAAGGTTATAAGTTTTACACGTAAGAGATCTACCATTTCATTCGGTTATAATATAAATAATGTAACCCTTGAAAGGGTTAGAAGCATTACCGATTTAGGGATTCTGTTGGATGATAAACTGAACTTCCATCTCCATTATGAGTATATGATTTCCAAGGCAAACAAAATGCTCGGCTTTAAGGCTAAAGAATTTAGCAGCATTGCTGTAACTAAAGCTCTTTATTGTTCTTTAGTACGTTCTATTCTTGAATATGGTAATATTGTGTGGGATCCTGCATTTCAAATACATTCTGATAGAATAGAATCCGTACAAAAGCAATTTCTTCTTTTCACTTTAAGAAATCAATATAATCCTAGAGATTATTCAATTCTGCCTAGCTATCTCGAAAGACTTAATTCATTGAATATGTTAACGTTATCCTCACGCAGGCAAATTCTTTCTTCCTGCTTTACTTTTGACGTCTTAAGAAAAAACATTGACGTTCGGTATTTATTGGATAGCTTTAAAATAAACAATGGTGCGAGAAATACGAGAAGCACTAAATACTTAGTTGAAAATACTCATACAACTGAATATGGAAAAAATGAACCAATAAATAGATGTTGCATTACATTCAATAAACACAGTCATCTTTATTCTACACAAATTTCTCGATACACTTTTAAACATAAATTAAACTTAAAATTCATTCATGACCTAAGACAATAATTTTAACCTTCATTATATCATATTACACTTCAAGTTCATATTATTTTTTTTAATTTAGTTATTTTATACAGTTAGTTAATACAGTTAGTATTCATAAATTTAATTTCAACTGTGTTTTTGCTTTGTATGCATTTTCTACAAATAAACAAATAATTATACTTTTGATTCTTAATGTATTTAAAATTTTTTTGGCAATGTAATCAAATTTCATGTTAATTTTAAGAATTTTTTTGTAAAAACCTTGTTTTGGTTCAAATAAATAAAATAAAATAAAAATAAAATAAATATAATAAAGACATTGTGTACAATACTTAAGCTATATTCAAAGGCGCTTCCTGCATTTATGTAAAATTTATTGTTATATTTAAATGAGTTAAAAATAATATGAAAAGTTAAAAATTTAAAATAATTGTAATTTTGAAAAATTTTAATTCTTAAAAATATTATGCTTTGATTAGCTTTTTATCACAAAATTTAATAATTCAAATTTTTTCACTTTTGTAATTGAATTGAAATAAATATATTTTCAAGTTTATCAAGTTTTTTTGTTTTTTAATATTTTTAAATAGTTGAATTAGTAAGAATTTGTAATATTTTTGAATAGATAAAGTAATTAGAAAATGTTATTAGTATTATAAAGTTAATTTGGTTAGCTATGTTTTACGATCAAACTAATAACAGCTTTTATGGTTTTAAAATGACTAATGGACTTACCATTAAATTTGAACCAAATAGGTGTAGGGTATTTCTAAGTCGGCTGTTTCTTTACTTGTTTTATTTTCTTTTAGACACTCCTTTGTGTTTCCCTGGCTGTTCTAGATAATTCTAGAATCATATCTATATTACATATTACATTTGGTATTTTGAATTTAAATTTTATATATGCACTAGTCAATATGTTTTCTTAAGACTTCAAATAGTCAACTTAATGTTTTAATTTCTTCACTTATTTTATTAAAATCAGTTTTTAGTTTAATCACAAACTACTATAACATTATTGCGCTGTGGTTTAATTTATGTTTTTAAGTTTAGTTCATGTTTAAAGTTTAAATTTCAACTCCAAACAGAGCATAATATTGATTATTGATTCCACATAATATTTATTTATTTATTGATTACCCAATTGCATTTGTTTTTAATAATTATATCCCACTTCTGACATCGATTTTGTGGGGCTTAAGTTCCTTTGTTTAATATTTAAATGAAATTACTACAACTTTTAAGTTTAATTATTATTCGTTTATTTTTTACTCCTTGCGTTTTAAAAGCCAGACAAGAATTGACTCATTTTTTATTAGTTTTACATATTTATTTTGGTAAGTGTATTCTGCACTAGAATAAGTAGTGTTGCCAATACCACATATATATATATATATAGACTCGAAATTTTGTGCGAATCCTTGAATTAGGTTCTTGTAAATTAATAGAAGTTGGTTAACAAAATTTTTTTGTCACGTTCCCTGTTTAGAAGCTATAATGGCTTGAACATTGAAATTTTGCTATATTTAAACACCTGTAACTTGTCCAATTTTTTTTTAATTAATATACAAAATTTAAAAGTCCAACATTATATTTTAACATATGTTAAAAGTTTTTCTTAAATTTAAAAACGGGTCTTTTGGTTAACAAAGAAAGCAATTGATACTAGTAATAATGTTTATCACTCAGACTATTTTAAAAATAATAATTCATCAAGAGGGATTGCGAAATAACTACAAAAAACTTTCTCAACTTTATTTTAATATTCCTGGGTATACATCTTTATTTAATTCAAATAATTTAAATAGAGGAGGGGGAGCTGTTATTTATTTCAAACAAAATATACAATATAACATTTTGGAAGTCATAGAACAGTTCAATACAATAATTATATCATTATGTGGTACTAGTCCAGTTATTAAGCTTGCGGTTTGTAACAAAAGTCCTAGTGAAAATAATAATATATTTATTACTCATTTAGAATCAATTTTTAATAGATATAAAAATATTATAATGGTTTGCTTTACCAACATTGATTTATCATCTGATACGGACTTCTCTAGATCCAACAAAACAAAGCTAGAATCTAATGCTGTAGATGTAAAGAACAAATTAAGGAAGGAAAATGCTATTAGAGTTGCGGAAAACGCTTGCACAATTATTGATCATGTTCTATCAGAAATAAAAAATTAAAAGTATGATTTTAAAATTTCTACTGAAGATGTTTTCTAGACCGACTTAGACCATAAGGCCATTCAAAGAATAAATAAAGTAAAAAAACGTGATACTATTTTCAATAAGGAAATAATCGTTACACATATTCAAAAATACAAAACTCAAGTTAGCAATCTACTTTCAACAAATAATTGTGATCTTATGAAAATGTTACAATTGGCCAAAGAGAACTCCTCTGGAGAAAAGTTATAAGTATAAGAAAAGATAATGACAGGATGACTACAGAAATAATAAACCTCATCCAAAAAAGAAATAAATTATTTAAAAACTTAAAGAAAAACTCTAACTCCGCAAAAATTCAAGCTAAATTTAAAAAATATCAAAATACTGTCACGAAGGAAATAAAGAGAGAAAACCTAAATTATTTTAATAATAAAATCTCCTTAGCTGGGTCTGTTCATAGAAAAATGTCTAATTAAAGTAAACTTATCAATGAAATAAATAACAATGGTATTAAAATATGTAATAAATTCTGTATTGCTAATACTTTATCAAGTATTTTAGTGAAATTGGAAACAATTTGGCGGATAATATTATTAATGCAGAAAAATTCACAGTAAAAAACACTATTATTGAACGATCTATTTCTCTAAGACAAACAAATGAAATAGAAGTATTAAAAATCATTAATCTACTAGAAAATTGTTCACCACGAGTTGGTGGTATAACAACATCAAATCTAAATAATGTGCCAACTATTATAGCACCCGAGCTGTAATAAATAATCTAATATATAAAAGAGAAAATTTGTTTGTTTGTTTATCCAGGATTCACATGATTTGTGTCCAATTTTACAGGGTGATTTTGCAGTCGAAAAGAAAGGCTGACACAAAATTTTTGTTGAGTTCGGTTAACCCGTTTGGTTGGAATAAATTAACCCATTTCGGCCTGGCGGGCTTCCAAAAAATTTTGTGTTTCCGATTTGTGTCCAATTTTACAGGTTGATTTTGCAGTCTAAAAGAGAGGCTGCAAAAAGTTATAGTTAAGTTCGATTAATCCGTTTTCCACGACGACGCCATGAAGTTTTCTATAAATCTTATTTTCTTAAACGATTAAAAGAATTTTATTGAAAATTTTATACAAACATTTTAATTATAAAAACCCACAGGGTTAATTTGGTTTTGACCTGTTTACGAATTTTGCACAAAAATTCAAGGAAATTTTCAAATTTTTGGTATTAACGCAAGTTAACCTTTATTCCAAAAACTTACTTAGTAAGACTAAGTATTACTTACTATTACTAAGTATATCTTTAAATTTAAATAACGTAACATATTCCTTCTCTACATTTTTCCGTAAGGCTTTGTTTTTTATCTACTTTGCAGTTGTTGTTTTTTAAAAATAGATATTAGTGTAAAATTGCAATTTAAATTTTACACTGAAATTATGCTTCAAAAAAGAAGCCTACATTTGTCTCATAAAATCTTAAAAAAACGAGGATGAGCGTAGTAGAACTTTCAGGTAAGTACAAAACAAAATATAAGTTGAAAAGCAGAATTTTAAACCTTTTCTAAACTATCGACTATATTTTAGTTAAATGTTGGCAATTCAAGTAAACTACTATTGACATAGTGTAATGAAATAATGGCAAATTTAGTATAACCTTTTGACCTCTTGTATTATATGTAAACTAGCTATTACCCAGTGCACGTTGCCCCGCCTCTTAATGGAGTTTTAATTTAAGTTGCTGTTATTAAAAAGATAACACAAAAATTACACATAGTGTGCATGTCAATTTTAAAATGTAATAAAGACATTTTGTTAAAACAATTTTTTAGGATTATTCATAAAAAATTTTCTTTTTCACCAATCGTAGGAATGACAAGTATATAAATGTGAGCATAAAAAATGTAAAGTCACTTTTTCAAACCGTTTCTGCTAAAGAGTAAAGTAACGAAAAAATCTGTAAAAAGCTGCTGTGCCGCAATAGGTTAACGGAACTCAACAAACCTGTTTTTGAGACTTTGACCAAGCAATATTTCGCAAAATTGGTCGTAATATCCCTCCAAAATTTTTTTTTGGAAAATTGTCACGCGGCAAGCGTTAACAAATTCCAAGTTAACGCTTACTGTTGTTACCGATTGACTTGAAAATTTGCACAAATGTTCCTCATAGCAACCGAAATTAGTTGTATAAATTTGGTTGGAATGAATTAATGCATTTCGACCTGGCGGGCATCCAAAATATTTTGTGTTTCCTATTTGTATCCAATTTCAGAGGTTGATTTAAAAGTCTAAAAGAGAGGCTGCAAAAAGTTTTAGTTAAGTTCGATTAACCCGTTTTCCACAACGACGCCATGATTTTTCTAAATATTTTATTTGTTTTAACGATTAAAAGAATTTTATTGAAAATTTTTTACCAGCATTTTAATTATAAAAACCCATAGGGTTAGTTTGGTTTTGACCTGTTTACGCGTTTTGCACAAGGATTCAATGAAATTTTCAAATTATTGGTATTAACGCAAGTTAACCTTTATTCCAAAAGCTTACTTAATTAATAAGGCTAATTTTTTTTCTCTCCTTAAATAGTCTCAAATAATGCAAAAGGTAAATAAGATAATATTAATAATAATAAAAATAAAGCTTATAAAGAATCCGAATAATAATATGTATCTTTAAATTTAAATAACGTAACATTTTCCTTCTCTACATCTTTTCGTAAGTCTTTGTTATACCCTACACCTATAGAATAGGTAAAAGGGTATAAGAACTTTGGTATGGTGTTTGTAACCACCTAAAGGAAGCGAGATAGATAAGGAAAAGTATATATATTTGTGATCAGCGTGACCGCCTGAGTCGATATAGCCATGTCCGTCCGTCCGTCCGTAGGCACGATAACTCAAAAAATAATGGAGCTATCTTGATGAAATTTTAACTGTAGGTTACTAGGACTGAAAGTACCATGGGTTACCATGGGTTCGGATTCTGGACCTTTAAATCGATCGAAGGGCTAACCAACATATATAAAAAATCACGATAACTCAACAACTAATGACGCTATCTTCATCAAATTTGTGCTGTAGGTTACTAGTAATGAAACTACTTCGGGGATTGCGTAAGGTCGGGATTGGACCATGGGTTCGGAACCTAGAACTTTTTGATCGAATTTAGGCCAAACGAGCATAATTGCGAAACCAATGAAGATAGAACCTCCAAATTTGGTATCAGGGTGTCCCTTCCTATTTCCTAAGTGTCTTGGGAATTTGGGTCGTATTGGAGTACTGGGTCGGGGACCAGCCACACATTTCCGAAGACCTTAAAGCATATCTTTAAAATTAATAAAGATAACAACTTGAAAAAATGTAGAAGATTCCAATTTGCCACAAGGGTGTTCTTTACTAAACCTTGCGCGTTCCCTTAATTTGGGATCAATTGGAGAGGTGGTTCAGTACCCCTCTCAGACCTCCCAAGTTTTAAAAGCTTATAATCGAAATTACTAAAAATAGTTACTTAAAATTAAAATAGACCGTTCAAATTGTGTACAAGGGTTAACTAGTACTATAAGTAAAGCGCGGGCTGTATAAGGGCGAAATCAGCCCATGGGTTCGGATTCTGCAGCTTTTAGTCGGTGTCAGGGATAACGAACATATATTAAAAATCACGATAACTCAACAACTAATGAGGCTATCTTCATGAAATTTGTGCTGTAGGTTATTGGTAACGAAAATACGGCGGTGATAACGTACGGTGAGGATTGTACATTGGGTTCGGAACTTAGTACTTTTTGATCGAATTGAATTGAAGATATAACCTCCAAATTCGGTATCAGGGTGTCCCTTCCTATTGCGTAAGTGTCTTTGAAATTTGGGCCCCATTGCACTAGTGGCTCGGGGACCAGCCACTCAGTTCCGAGGACCTTAAAGCATATTTTCGAAATTAATAAAAATAGTAACTTGAAACAAATGTAGAAGCTTCAAATTTGTCCCAGGGTGTTCTTTACTATTTCTTTTGTGCCCCCCTAATTTGGGATCATTTAGACTGGTGGTTCAGGACCTCTCTTAGACCCCCCAAATGTGTAAAAGCTTATCATCGAAATTAATAAAACTAGTAACTTAAAATTAAGATAGAACGTTCCAATTGTATACAAGGGTTAACTAGTATTGAAAGTATGACGGGATTGCATATGGGCGAAATCGTACCATGGTTTCGGGTTCTGGAACCCTTGACAAGTTCAAGGACTAAAAAACATATATCTTAAAAACATCATAACTCAAAAAATAATGCCGGTATTTTGATGAAATTTAAACTCTAGGTTACTAGTAATGAAAGTACCATGCGAATTGGTTCTGGTCGAGTTTAATTTTAAAGCCAAAGAATATATTTCCTATGTCCTATGTGTCTCCGAAATCTAGACTTAATTGTAGTTGTTCAGCTATGTTCAAAGGTACTTGCTGCATTTATGTAAAATTTATTTGAATATTTAAATGAATTATATGAAAAGGTCTAAATTTGTAATTGTATTTTAGAAATACATTTATTGCATATTTTGCGTTTATAAGCTTTTCTATTAGGTATATAAACTAACCATTTAAAATAATTGCAATTTTGAAAATTTGGATTATTAAATATATTATGCTTTGATTATCTTTTTATCACAAAATTTAATAATTAGAATTTTTTCATTTTGTAATTCATTTGGAATAAATATATTTTCATTTATTTCAAGTTTGTTTGTTTTTTATTGTTTTTAAATAGATAAATTAGTAAGAATTTGTAATATTTTTAAAAGATAGTGTAATTAGAAAATGTTTTTAGTATTATAAAGTTAATTTGGTTAGCTATGTCTTACGATCAAATTAATAACAGCTTTTATGGTGTTAAAATGACTTATGGATATGTCCTTAAATTTCTAAGTCAGTTGCACCGACTGACTGTTTCTTTACTTGTTTTTTATCTACTTTGCAGTTGTTTTTTTTTAAATAGATTTCAGTGTAAAATTGCAGTTTAATTTTACACTAAAATTATGCTTAAATACATGGTAATTTAAAACAGTTTTTTCAGAGGTTGATTTAAAAGTCTAAAAGAGAGGCTGCAAAAAGTTTTAGTTAAGTTCAATTAACCTGTTTTCCACGACGACGCCATGATTTTTCTAAATATTTTATTTGTTTTAACGATTAAAAGCATTTTATTGAAAACGCAAGTCATTTCTTCATTTCTTTCAATAATTGAAAGAAATGAAGTGGTTAATGAGCTTTATGTTGTGGAACTGGCTTCTGAAGCAATAAAAAGCGAGTTGATGGAGAAAAAGCGGAAATATGATCATCTTTTAACTGAAGAGTTAAATATACAACCTGATAGGAATAAAGAAATATTTTTTCGTCACCATCTCACTCCATTTCAGGCAAAACTCTATAAAGAGGCAAAAAAAATCAAAAATTCAAACAACTTCGAGTTTCTGTGGGTCAAGGATAGTAAAATTTATCTCCGCAAGACCAAAGTTAGCAAAGTTTACAATGTATCTTCCATCAACGATATATTATTTATTAAAAAAACTTTTGAAATTTAACACTAATAGTTGTACTAAAACACTAGATTTATTAAACAAATTTTGGTGAAACTTCCGGAAAGGGGTTGTGAGCTATCAAGATGACGTCATCACATAACGGTACTAAATATGTCAAATTTTTTGAATATATATACCATTAGTGGCGATGGCGCCATCTAGTGGTCGAAAAATGCATTACAAAATGTTCCTAAGATTTTGTAGCATTTTTATTAAAATGTTATATTTTTCCTGTTAGTCCATAAACTGGAACCAACATCTTACAATATTGTAGGGCATGATATTGTCTTTCATAAACATCTTATTTCATCTGGATCGGTGCTACCATTTTTGAGATATTGCAATTTAAAGTGAAAATTTAAAAAAAAAAAAAAAAAAAAATCAAACTTTCAAAAAAACTACTATAACTGTGAAATTTTCAAAAACACCCTGTATTATTATTATACCATTAGAAAGGTCTCTTAAAACTCTTTCCAACGGTATATAATAAGTATGGCATATGTTGACAAATAGCCCCACCAGAGAACATAAATGCAAAAATGACGAAACAATTTTATTAAAAAATACATTTTCATACTTTATTTGTCATAAATTTATTTTGCCTTTTTGTTTTCCATTTGAAATATTTATTTTAAAATTTAAGAATGTACTTTATAGTTTGATAAAATATTGAGTTGGGTTTTATTTAGAAGATTTTTGAGATATTTATATGTATGTAAAGTATAATTAGAAAGGACCTTAGAGTTGGTTATAAAGTCAGAATTATACGCTTTTTCCAGAATATTTATATACTAAGATTTTGAAGATTGACAGGGTTTTGAGTTGGATATAAAATTACGTTTATACTGTTCCAACAACCTGTATAACGTTTTATTTAGCCCTTTCGTTGGGCCCTTTCGTTGGTTGGGCGAACAGGTTGTTCGCATTTGAATGCGAAATAAAGCCATATCATTTTCTAAAATTTTACGAAATAAAGCCATATAGTAAAATTGATACAAATTCTAACACTAAAATGAAAAGAATGGTATAAGAATTCGGATACCTAATTCATTCAAAAAATTAATAAGTTCCTAATTTTTTTTAATACACTGTAATAAAACATGTTAAATAATATTATATTTTCATTACGGGGGCTGCCGCCCCCGAACCCCCGCTAACTCAATTATTGAAGCTAGATTTTGAATCCAACACTAAAATGAAAAGAATGGTATAAGAATTCGGATACCTAATTCATTAAAAAAATTAATAAGTTTCTAATTTTTTTAATGCACTGTAATAAAACATGTTAAATAATATTATATTTTCATTACTCGGATACCTAACACTGTAATAAAACATGTTAAATAATATGATATTTTCATTACGGGGGCTGCCGCCCTCGAACCCCCGCTAACTCAATTATTGAAGCTAGATTTTGAATCCAACACTAAAATGAAAAGAATGGTATAAGAATTCGGATACCTAATTCATTAAAAAAATTAATAAGTTTCTAATTTTTTTAACACACTGTAATAAAACATGTTAAATAATATTATATTTTCATTACGGGGGCTGCCGCCCACGAACCCCCGCTAACTCAATTATTGAAACTAGATTTTGAATCCAACACTATAATGAAAAGAATGGTATGAGAATTCGGCATAGCTATTTCATACAAAAAAAAATCAACCCTAATTAATAAATATAAATATTCTGGAAAAGGGGGCAATCCTGGTTTTGAATCCAACTCTAAAATCCCTCCTAATTGAGAATCCCACATATACACATATATAAATATTCTGGAAAAAGCGTAAGACCCTGCTTTTGAAACCAACTCTAAAACTCCTTCCTAACTATTTAAATAAAAAAGTTTGGAAAATTAAATTGCTTCTATTTTCACAAATAAAATTACTTCTGATTTTGTAGCCTAAGGGCCTTTCTAATTATATTTTTACATACATATTTAAATAAAAAAAATTTTAAAACTTTGAGGTTGTCACCTCCAAAATCTCTCAAAACAAATTGTCAGACTCAAACTCAATATTGTATCCAAACCTAAAATGCATTGTTACATTTTTAAATTTGCCAAAAAGGCAAAATAAATTTATGACAAATAAAGTATGAAAATGTATTTTTTAATAAAATTGTTGCGTCATTTTTGCATTTATGTTCTCTGGTGGGGCTATTTGTCAACATATGCCATACTTATTATATACCGTTGGAAAGAATTTTAAGAGACCTTTCTAATGGTATAATAATAATACAGGGTGTTTTTGAAAATTTCACAGTTATAGTAGTTTTTTTGAAAGTTTGATTTTTTTTTTTTTTTTTTTTTAAATTTTCACTTTAAATTGCAATATCTCAAAAATGGTAGCACCGATCCAGATGAAATAAGATGTTTATGAAAGACAATATCATGCCCTACAATATTGTAAGATGTTGGTTCCAGTTTATGGACTAACAGGAAAAATATAACATTTTAATAAAAATGCTACAAAATCTTAGGAACATTTTGTAATGCATTTTTCGATCACTAGATGGCGCCATCGCCACTAATGGTATATATATTCGGAAACTTTGAGATATTTAGTACCGTTGTGTGATGACGTCATCTTGATAGCTCACAACCCCTTTGCGGAAGTTTTGCCCAAATTTTTAGCTTTATTTTATTTTAAGTATTCTAACATTCTTACAAAAATTTTTTTAACAATTAATAATTATCCTAACAATCAATTACGAATTTTTTTTCGATCAAATTTTTTAATAACTTTATTTTATATTATTATATACATACAACTTTATAACATTATATACATAACCTCATTTTATATTATTATACGCATAAAAATTTTTTTTTTCAATCATTTTACTTTAATCAATTTAATTTATTATTATTTGTATATATTTCAAAGCATAGTACTATATTTTTTACAAAAACTTATAATAATTAACAAAAACAAAAAATTATTTTTTTACAATCGTGTTATCTCCACATATTTTATTTATTATTATCAAAACAATTATTTATTTTTTAAGTTACAAAACATACAATTATATAATTCACTTAAACATATGCTAATTATCAAAAACAATAATTCACTTAATATATTCCTACATAATGAGAACTTATTTAATGTAAACAACAACCTAAGCAAAAAAAAGGTTTTATTTTAACAAAAACACGCTTATATAAATTATATTTTTTTCTACTTATACTTAAATACTTATACTTAATTAATTCTTTAATTTTTTTTTTACTAAAATTTCTTTTATATTTTACACTAAGTTATAATTATTTTAAACATTATCTTATTTTACTTATTCTTAATTTTTTAAATAACAAAAGAAAATACAACCTTGAACTAATAATTAATTGAAAGACACTGATTACGGAAATGATAGAACTGTCAAATTTTGTGAGCACTGAAAAAAAAAAAAAAACCTATCTAACTCTATCTATTACACTAATAAATCATTTATTTTTAAATTTTTTCTCACTTGCTTTTCATACCCGTATTAATTAATGGAAGAGATAGAGATAGATAGAAATCAAAACATTATTGATTTGAATAATGATGTTCAAGTGCAATACTACACAGACATGGGCAAATTAGTAGACAATTCTTATAGTAACAATTTTAATATTATATACCTAAATATTCAAAGTATTAGAAACAAATTATATGATCTAGAATCGCTAATAAATTCATATAGTGTAAATATTGA
This sequence comes from Dolichopus griseipennis, assembly GCA_963082915.1. Lineage (NCBI taxonomy): Eukaryota > Metazoa > Arthropoda > Insecta > Diptera > Dolichopodidae > Dolichopus > Dolichopus griseipennis. Next base: position 139,067,529 of record OY720441.1, read on the forward strand.
TGTGATTGTACTGTCGGAAATATGGTTGCATGAGAGTGAAAATAAATTTTTTAACTTACCAGGATATGTATCATATTTTTGTAACAGGGAAAACAAATATGGGGGCGTTGCAATATATATAAATAATAAGATTAGTAGCAGCTGTATATATAAGGAGGAATTTCAAAATTCAAATATTTTAGGAATTAAACTAGTTAAACATAATCTAAATATATTCGCTATTTATAGGTCCCACGGAACGAATTATGATACATTTATAGAAAAACTAGAAAATCTTCTTACGCAAAGGAGGACAATTATTGTCGGTGACATTAATTTAAATATATTAAAAAATGACACAAATATTAAAGACTATATTAATTTGATACATAGTAACGGATTTATAATTCTTAACAAAATTTCACCCGAATATGCAACTAGAGTAAGTAATACCACAAGAACGATCATAGATCATTTTATTTCAGACATATTAGAATTGAAATACAATTTTCATGTTTCAGACACAATTTTATCTGATCACCAAATGCTTTTTATCAGTATAGATTTCAAGCCAATAAGAGAAAAAATTAATTCTCATAAAATTGTTTTAGATTATGACAATATTGATAAAAACGAACTCTGGAATAATATTCACAACTTAAATTCTTTTAATGAAGTAGTTCAAAAACTGACCACTTTGATAGAAGTGAATACAAAAACAATTCGATCGTCGAAATTTAATAACAATAAAAAAATTTGGATGACTGATGAAATCCGCGAAAATATGAAAATTCGCAATTCTTACCTAAAATTCAAAAAAAAATACCCGAGTGATACTCATATCGTAAATTTGTATTTATATTATAAATCCAAAGTATCTAAGTTAATTTTGAACGCAAAAAAGAATTATTGCTCAAACGTCCAAAAACCAAACCATTAAAATCATTAATTATAACGATAACGTATATGATAAAGAACAGGAAATAGCTGATACTATGAACAACTATTTTGTCAACGTAACTAATGATTTAAAAATTCCAGATAAACCCATTGACTATGAATATTTCGATTTATTTTCACCCAACGAAACTTTTACAACATTCAGTCTTGATTCTACCACGCCTGAGGAAGTTAATGAGGCCTTCAAAAATCTTAAATCCTCAGCCGCTACGGGATATGACAAGATATCAGCTAAATTTATAAAAACGTATGCAAACCGTCTGGTCCCAATTATTGTAAAATTTATAAATTTATCTTTTAACACAAAAGTTTTTCCAGATGCGTTGAAAACTGCAATAGTTACACCTATTTTTAAAAGCGGAGATGCAACAAATCGGGCCAACTATAGACCAATCTCGATCCTTAGTACTTTCTCTAAAATCTTTGAAACAATTATAAAAAGTCGCTTAAACACTTTTATGACAGATAATGGGATTCTAAGCGTAAATCAATTTGGTTTTGAAAAAAATTCAAATACAGCAGCAGCCTGTCTAAACTTAACCGACTTCATTAGCAAAAATATTGATTGTAAGAAATATGTGGGCTGTATTTTTCTTGATTTAAGAAAAGCATTCGACTGCGTTGACTACGAAATTCTGATTCACAAATTTTCTCAGTTGGGCGTTTCTACTGAACACATTTATTTCTTTAAATCATATTTACTAAATCGTAAACAGAAAGTTCGAATAAACAATAGTTTCAGTAATCTAAACAATGTGATAAAGGGGGTCCCCCAAGGTTCAATCTTAGGTCCGGACCTCTTTAAACTCTATATAAATGATATATGTAAACTCGGCTTGCACGGATCATTGCAACTGTACGCTGATGATGCTGTGCTAAAATATGCTGTAGATAGTGAAAACGAATTAAAAAGAGCAATAGATATGGACCTTTGTACAATTAACATATGATTAGAAAAGCATAAACTCTCGCTTAACATAAGTAAAACCAAAATAATATTATTTGACAATAAAAAATTTCAAAACACCAATTTTACATTTAGTAATTCGTCAATTGAAGTTGTCAATAAATTTACCTATTTAGGTTTAGTATTAGATAAAAGTCTTAAATGGGACGAACATATCGATTATGTATCCAAAAAAATAACCCCCTACGTTTTTATCATAAAAAGGTTACGCAATTTTTTGACTGAAAAAGCTTTATTTGTTATTTATTCTTCCTATGTTGTGTCTAACCTATTGTATCTAAATCCACTTTGGAGTGGCTCATCTCAATATTTACTAAAAAAATTAGATATTTTGAATAAGAAAGCCATCAAAACAATACATGGATTACCAACAAGATTTCCTTCTGCATCGCTTTATACTCATAAATATCTAAGTTTTGCGAATATTTGTAAAAAAGAACTTTTCCTCACTGCTTTTAAAATTATTAACAATAAAATCAAACATCACTTCATTCTCAACCGTATGATCGACATTCACAACCACAATACTAGAAACAAAACCAACTTTTACTTATCACTTTTTAAAACAGAACAACAAAAGAAAAATTGTCTCTATAACTGTTTAAAAGCCTTTAATGAATTGCCTACTGCTACCAAAGCAATCACTGATATATGTCACTATAAAAAAGAAATAGTACAATATATTCTATCATCAAATAATCAGTCCTAGTGTCTTAGGTTAATTAGTTTACTTTTTAAACATATTCTATTTTTTAATGCTAAAAGAGCGTAGGTAACGTTTACTTAAAAAAATTTTCTTTTTTGGGAATAATGAATAATATAATAAAATAAAGATTGTAAATATAAACAAAATTAAATGTAAATTGTCAAAAAAAAGTAAATTTGAAGTATGATAAATTAAAGTCAAACTATATTTTATAAAATAATTAGACTAACAGCATTTACTTATGCTATACAGTCGTGAAAAAACTAATGGATTAAATATTCAAACAAAATATTGCAGATTTACTAAATCACTAACTTATAATTAATCTAAACTAAATTGTATACAAATTTATATTTTTTTGTTTTTATAAATAAAGAAAAAAAAAAAAAAAAAATTTAACCTTTATTCCAAAAGCTTACTTAATTAATAAGGCTAATTTTTTTTCTTTCCTTAAATAGTCTTAAATAATGCAAAAGGTAAATAAGATAATATTAATAATAATAAAAATAAAGCTTATAAAGAATCCGAATAATAATATGTATCTTTAAATTTAAATAACGTAACATTTTCCTTCTCTAAGTAGATACAATATGTATGTTCTACCACAGGAAGTGACGTCACACTACATTTTTTACTATAAAAACGTAAATGAAATAATCATATCAGTTCTTGTGGTTACTTAATTTTGAATTTTTTCTGTTATACGTGTTGTGGTTAATATTCTGTCTGTTAGACTACCTATCATATCAGTTCTTGTGGTTACAATTATTTTAAATTTTTTCTGTTATAAGTTTTGTGGTTAACTTTTAGACTATCTATTAAATTATATTCTAACTTAAAAATATGTTTGTGGTTCTATTTTTCTAGAAATTTCTCTTTTTAATTAAATGTTTATCATATTATCATAATTGTCAAAAACTAAATTTTTGAATTAACTTTAGATGATATTATAGGAAATAAAAAAGAAATAAGAAAAATAAAATTATTCAATATTTATTATGATTTATTTAATTTAATTAATACCTTGTAATTATCAATGAGTATCAAAATGCCTGTTGACAAATTCGGACGTAACGGTTTAAGAAGAAAACCAAATACTGCTATTAAAGGTGAACCTGGGATTGGATTCAAGTTATATTCTACTGGTGATTTTGATGTAGACAATAAACAATTGAAAAATGTAAAAAATCCAGATGCAAATAATGATGCGGCAACAAAACAATACGTTGATGAGCAAATTTTATTTTATAAAGAAATACTAGAAATCAATATGAAAAATCTTATTCAAATAGAAAGACAAAAAATAAATACTTTTGAAAGAATTGTGAAGGAATTAAAAGAAAAATTTAAAGATGATATAGATAGAATGGATAGTAAATTAACAACATTGTTAGATAAAACTATTAATGATTTAAAAGAATCATTACAATTTGAAATAAAAAACTCAATGTATTTTATAAATCAAAGATTAGAAAAAATGGAATTTAAAACTAAAGAGATCTATAATACTATAATGACTAAGCAAAATTAAAACCACAAACCATAAATATTTTTTTATTATGTAAATAGAGTAACTATACAATAAAAAAAAAAAAAAAAAAAAACCTATATAAGAATAGAACATATATTCCAAAAAATCAGTAATAAATTCATTTTCAATAAATCAAATAATAATTTTTTATTTAAAATGGCTAAACGAAAAAATGATGGTAACATTGCTATTCCAACAAGAAAATGTTATGATTGTATGATTGATGTACCATTAAAGGAATGGTCTTATCATACACGTACATTCAAACATAAAAAGAATGCTGGAGTCTTTATACAAAAATATTTGAAATGTGTTAAAAGTTCTAAATGAACGCGTTGAAGAGTATATTTTCGAAAACGAGAAGGAAGAACTACTTTTACCACAAGAGTTCTTAAATAATTCAAAAGAACAAATTATTAAATTATTGGAAAACTGTTTAAAAAAGCATACATCAATAAAGTTCAATATAGAATTATTTAATGAGTATATTAAAGTTACACAAGAAAAAGATGATGAAATTAATTTTGAAACAGAATTATCTATAAAATCATTTAATACAAAAATGAAAATAATTAATCAATTCGAAGAATTATCAAATGCATATGATTATATGGTACAACAAATTATAACGAAAACAGATGAATTTCAAGAAAGAGATAGCGGTTGGGTGCTATTGCGAATAATTCACATTGAAATCAATATTAATCAATATACGCCAATTAAAGGTTCGCAATATTTACCACTACCAAATGAAATTAAAAAAAAACATGCTTGTGTCAACATAAAAAACAATGATGAATATTGCTTTAAATGGTGTATAATTGCAGCTTTATATAATGGTCAATGTAAAAGTAATTTAAATCGAACATCTATTTATAAAATAGCTAATATAGCAGCTGATCAAATAATAATAAATGATAACATTACTTTAAATTTTCAAAATTTAAAATTTCCATTAAAGCTTTATGATATACATTTTTTTGAAGAAATGAATCCATCAATTAGTATAAATGTTTTCGGTTATGAACTTAATAATACTTCTTGTAAAATAATTGGACCGTTTTAAAAAACATTAGAAGAAAAATCAATTCATATTAATTTATTATTGATTGAAGATGAAGATAAAAAACATTATGTTTGGATAAAAAATATATCTGCTTTATTAGGTAGGCAAGTAACAAAACATTGTAGAAAAATATTAATGTGTAATAATTGTTTACTATATTTTTATAATGAGTCCGCTCTTTTACAACATAAAAGCGAATGCAATAAACTTGTGACTTATTTGCCAGATAAAAGAAAATCAATATTACAGTTTCAAAACTATCATAAAAAATTAGATGTACCTTTTACATGTAAATGAACATATACCTTGCTCATTTGCATATTATATTAATTGCAGCTTTAATAGAAAATTAAATATATTTAAGATGTATACAGGAGAAAATTGTATAACTGAATTTATAAAAAATTTAATAGAAGATATTGAAAAGTTAAGTTCTTCATATATATTAAATGTTATACCAATGCAACCATTAACAAATTACGAAAAACAGATTCAAAAAGAAAGCAAATTCTGTCATATATGTGAAAAAGATTTAGATTTGGAAAGTAGAGTTGCCGATCATTGTCACCTAACTGGAAAATATCGAGGTCCAGCACACAATAGCTGTAATTTAAATTATAAAGTTGCCAAATTTTTTCCAATATTTTTACATAATTTATCTGGTTATTATGACTGTCACTTATTTATAAAAACCTTATCAGAGCATTCTTCTATAATTAAAATAATACCAATTAACAAGGAAAAATATATTTCATTATCAAGAGTAATTAATGTTAATAATGAAATGATTGAATTAAGATTTTTAGATTCATTTAGATTTATGCCTGCCAGTTTAGATTCATTGGCAAATACTATATCTGATGAAAATATGTCAACAATTAAAGAAATGTTCCCGAATAATGATGAATTAGCTTTACTTAGAAAAAAAGGTGTATTTCCATATGAATATCTAGATTCATGGGAAAAATTAAGATATTCATATTTACCTTTACAAGAAAATTTTAACAATACTTTTTCTAATACCACTTGCTCAGATGAACAATATAATCACGCAAAAAAAGTATGGGAAACATTTAAATGTAAAAATCTTCAAGATTATTTGGAAGTTTATTAAAAAACAGATGTTTTTCTATTATGCGATATTTTTGAAAATTATCGAAATATTTGTAAAGGCATTTATTCATTAGATCCATGTCATTATTATACAACTCCCGGATTATCATGGGATGCAATGCTAAAAAAACTTAATATCAAAATAGAATTATTTATTGATATTAATATGTATAATTTTATTAAAAGAGGTATTAGAGGTGGTATTACACAATGTTCATTAAGATATTCTATTGCCAATAATAAATATATGGATAATTTTGATAAAACAAAACAATCAAAATATATAATTTACAATGATGTAGTAAATTTGTATGGTTGGGCTATGTCTCAGTATTTACCCATTTCCAATTTTGAATGGGTTGATAATATTTCAGATATAGATTTTATGAATACTCCATTTAATTCAGATATTGGATACATATTGGAAGTAGATATAGAATATCCAATATATTTACATGATGATCATAATGATTTACCATTTTGTGCGGAAAATAAAAAAAATAATTTTATGAAGACTGAAAAATTAGTGGCAGATTTTGAAGAAAAAAAAAATTATATAATTTATTATAGAAATTTACAACAATGTATAAAATATGGTCTTAAATTAAAAAAGATTAATCGAATTTTAAAATTCAAACAATCACCTTGGCTTAAAAATTATATTGATTTAAATAATGATCATAGACAAAAAGCAAAAAATGATTTTGAAAAAAATTATTTTAAATTACAAAATAATGCTGTATATGGAAAAACAATGGAGAATGTTGATAAAAGGAAAGTTGTAAAAATTATTACCGAATGGGAAAGCAGAGGCAGACGATTAGGTGGGCGAGCATTAATTGCTAAATCTAATTTCCACAGCATAACCCAATTTGCAACTGACATGTGTGCCATTCAAATGAACAAAGGTTCTGTGTTATATAATAAACCAATATTTATTGGTTTTGTAGTTCTAGAACTCTCAAAATGGAAAATGTATGATTTTCATTATGGTTATATGAAAATTAAATATAAAGACAATCTTACTCTAAACTATATGGATACTGATTCTTTTATTTATACAATCGCAACAGAAGATTACTATAATGATATCATACCGGATATAGAAGAACGATTCGATACTTCAGATTATAGTGAAAACAATCCTTATAAAATTCCATTAAAAAATAAAAAAATTTTGGGTATGATGAAAGACGAATGTAATGGTAGTTTAATAAGAGAATTTATTGGTCTAAGAGCTAAAATGTATTCAGTTGATATTATTAAGAAAAAAGAAATTATTAAAGCAAAAGGTGTTAAAAGAAATGTCTTAAAGATGTTAACATTAAGTAATTATAGAGATTGTTTATTCAAAAGAAAATTGTATTACCATAGAATGTTCAGATTTAAAAGTAAATTGCATAAGATATATACACAATCATTTAATAAAATTTCGCTTAGTTATTTAGATGATAAAAGATATATTAAAAATAATAATATAGATACATTAGCATGGTCACATTATAAAATTAATTTGTAATCAATTTAATTATTTTGTATTAAATAAAGAAAATAGAAAACAATTTTTGTGGTTATTATTTTGTGGTTTCTTTGTTTTTTTTACAAAAAATTTTATTATAAAAGCATTTGATTCTTTAATAAAATACCATTCATCGAATATTAGAATTTGAAGAACAAGCTTTAAATATACCAAAAAAAATAAGTCAACTGCTTGTACAATTTTAAATGAAACTAAATCAACGGATTTTAAAAAAAATCGCGATTTCGTTTTAAATCATAAATACAAAATAGTTGGAGCTCAAATGATGGAAACTAAATATGGAACAAGTGTGGTTCTCGTCTTGGAAGGAAACCTGAAACTTTTTCTACCTAAACGGTATGATAAAATAAGTACCGATGTTCTTGATGAATTGAACACAGGAAATATGTTCTTGAAAGTGATAGAACATCTGGCGAAAACAGTGGAATTAGAATTTGGCATTATATGAAAATTAATAAAAAAATTGTATAATAATAAAAAACTTTAATTTCCAAACATCTATGTTTTTATAAGTATTATCTAATAATAATAAATTGTATTCTTTAAAAGAAAACAATGTTTTCATGTGTTTTTATTACAACTGAGCTCCTATTACTTTTTTCTCACATTACAGAAATTTAGGTTTGAAATAATTACAGTATTCCGCATAATACAGAATTGCCTCATAAGAAATAATTACAGCATACATGTATGATTCCTTTAAATTTCAATAAAACAAAAAAAAAATTTTTTTTTGATATGCAGTCATATAGTAAACAACAAAATATGATAATTGTACAATATCAGTGTTTTATAAATACACTTATAAAAAATTTTTTAATAAATTTAAATTAAATAAAGAAATATATATTTTGTTGTTTTTATTACTGATCGCCTATTACTTTTGTTTTAGACATTTATTTATTAATTAATAATTATTTTTAATATAATTCCTAATGTTAATTAAATAGACTCAAACAGCAAAAATATAAAATTTTACACCATCATAATGCCAACTTCATTGTTTCTATTTAGCTTTAAATAAAAAATGAGAATAATTCATTTTTTTCTGAGTGTTTAAAAAAACTAAACAAAACCAAATATAAATATACTACTCGCATATCAGTTGAATAAAATAGTAAATAAAAAATTTTAATCTATTCATTTGATTCCAAACAAATTTTTTTTGACTTAAACTAAAAGTGCATTCTTTAAATATTATTTAATCTTTTGTTAAACGAAGCAAATTTATAGAATTGCATTGCAAATGAATTTATTTTAGGAGAAATGGTATTTGTTTACTCCTTTTTATATTCTTTGTTTAAGATTGCACAATATATGCATTATTAAGTTTATTTTGAATTGGCTTATGACTCTGAAAATGATTATTCAAATAGATTCTTTGAATTTAATTTTTTTTAAATAAATTTGTAAACAATTACAAATTTTAAATAGAAAAATTAGAATTATTTTAATATTGAATAAATATTCATAGACACTTCCAGATTCCGGGTTATGAGTCAAAATTAAGTTATAAAAAAATTAAGGTTTAAATGAATAACCATAATAACCTTTTTTGTTCGAAAAAGTATTAATCACATTATTGGGTAATTAATTCATTTTGTGCAATAATCTAACAGATAGTAGTTGGTCTATTTAAACTTAGATCTAGTATGTCTATTTAAAATTATGTTTAATGTAAAATTCAAGTTTATACTATTAATTTGAAGGCCAAATTTGATTATATTTATGTTAGATTAATTCTTTCAAAGTACTTTTTAATAAACTGTGAATTTAGTCCCAAAGATTATTGAGTTTTTAATTTAAGAGTTGGATTTGAAATCTCGGTTAGTATAAATCCCGTTTTCAAAAAATCTCGTTTTTAAAAAATCTTGTTTTAGAGAATCTCTTTTTTTTTTTTAAATTCTTATTTTAGAAAATCCCATATTTTTATATTCCATAAAAGGCTTATAATTCTGATGGGAGCCTCACATAATCTCGGTTTAGTAAATCCCCTTTTTTTTATAAATTTCTTTAGAAAATCTTGCTTTTTTTAAAAATCTTATTTTTTATTGAAAAATCTTATTTTAATTGGAAAATCTTGATTTTAATGATTTTTGATTTGAATACAAAATCAGAATTATCTTGCTTTTTCCAGATTATAAAAAAAAACAGATTTTAAAACGAGATTTTTCAAAAACGCGATTTTTCAAAAACGCGATATTTAAAAAATTAAACAAAACCAAATATAAATATACTACTCGCATATCAGTTGAATAAAATGGTAAATAAACTTTTTTTCAAGTCATAGTCGCCCACTCATTTTGTATATTAGATAATATATAAACACACTGCGCTCTTATCAGTTGAATTTTTTTATGTTGTCAATGAACTCTATAATTAACTAGAAGCAAAAAAAAAAAATAATCCTCCCTCTTTCTCTGCGTCACAAACGTAATAGCAAATTTATTATACTCTTGAACTGGGGGGTTAGATATAGAGTCAAGTGTATGGATCGGATCAGGATCGAAAAATAAATCGATTTAGCTATGTATGTCCGTCCGTCCGTCCGTCCGTCGACCGGTAATAAACCGATCAGTTCAAAACATGGTAAACATTATACAAATTGCTGTTGGGCATCTGATTTCGCAACTGTAGGTCCTGATACCTGCAGTTGTGTTTCATTTCACAATCAATATGAGAGAATTATAGAATTATTAAGATTATTTTATGTAAAATATTGTTGAAATAAAATTTATTTGAAAAATTTAATTTTTGTTTTACTTCTTACCATAGATACCTACTTGAACTTTCTTCTTCACACAAAAAATTATAATAAGAAATGAAATTACGAAAAATAATAATATGACCTATATTTTTTGCTTCTAGTTAATTATAGAGTTCATTGACAACATAAAAAAATTCAACTGATAAGAGCGCATTGTGTTTATATATTATCTAATATACAAAACAAGTAAAGAAACAGTCAGTCGGTGCAACCGACTTAGAAATACCCTACACCTATTTGGTTCAAATTTAAGGACATATCCATAAGTCATTTTAACACCATAGAAGCTGTTATTAATTTGACCGTAAGACATAGCTAACCAAATTAACTGTATAATACTAAAAACATTTTCTAATTACCCTATCTATTAAAAAATACTACAAATTCTTACTAATTTATCTATTTAAATATATTAAAAAACAAACAAACTTGAAATAAATGAAAATATATTTATTCCAATTCAATTACAAAATGAAAAAATTCTAATTATTAAATTTTGTGATAAAAAGATAATCAAAGCATAATATATTTAATAATCCAAATTTTTAAAAATTGCAATTATTTTAAATGGTTAGTTTATATACCTAATAGAAAAGCTTATAAACGCAAAATATGCAATAAATGTATTTCTAAAATACAATTAAAAATTTACATCTTTTCATATAATTCATTTAAATATAAAAATAAATTTTACATAAATGCAGCAAGTACCTTTGAACATAGCTGAACCACTACAATTAAGTCTAGATTTCGGAGACACATAGGACATAGGAAATATATTCTTTGGCTTCGAAATTAAACTCGACCACAACCAATTCCCATGGTACTTTAATTACTAGTAACCTACTGTTAAATTTCATCAAAATACCGGCATTATTTTTTGAGTTATGGTGTTTGTAAGATATATGTTTGTTAGTCCTTGAACTTTTCAAGGGTTCCAGGACCCGAAATTATGGTACGATTTCGCCCATATGCAGTCCCGTCATACTTTCAATACTAGTTAACCCTTGTACACAATTGGAACGCTCTATCTTAATTTTAAGTTACTAGTTTTATTAATTTCGATGATAAGCTTTTACACATTGGGGGGTCTAAGAGGGGTTCTGAACCACCACTCCAATTGATCCCAAATTAGGGGGGCACGCAAGAAATAGTAAAGAACACCCTTGTGGCAAATTTGAAGCTTCTACATTTGTTTCAAGTTACTATCTTTATTAATTTCGAAAATATGCTTTAAGGGCCTAAGAACTGAGTGGCTGGTCCCCGATCCACTACTGCAATGGGGCCCAAATTTCAAAGACACTTACGAAATAGGAAGGGACACCCTGATACCAAATTTGGAGGTTCTATCTTCATTGGTTTCGGAATTATGCTCGTTTGGCCTAAACTCGATCAAAAAGTTCTAAGTTCCGAACCCATTGTCCAATCCTCACCGTACGTAATCACCGCCGTAGTTTCGCTGCCAATAACCTACAGCACAAATTTCATGAAGATAGCCTCATTAGTTGTTGAGTTATCGTGATTTTTTATATATGTTCCTTAGCCCTGACATCGATTAAAAGGTCCGGAATCCGAACCGTTGGGCTGATTTCGCCCTTATATAGTCCGCGCTGTACTTATAGTACTAGTTAACCCTTGTACACAATTTGAACGGTCTATCCTAATTTTAAGTAAATATTTTTAGTAATTTCGATTATAAGCATTTAAAACTTGGGAGGTCTGAGAGGGGTACAGAACCACCACTCCAATTGATCCCAAATTAGGGGAACACGCAAGAGATAGTAAAGAACACCCTTGTGGCAAATTGGAAGCTTCTACATTTTTTCAAGTTGTTATCTTTATTAATTTTAAAGATATGCTTTAAGGTCTTCGGAAATGTGTGGCTGGTCCCCGCCCCACTACTCCAATGGGACCCAAATTCACAAGACACTTAGGAAATAGGAAGGGACACCCTGATACTAAATTTGGAGGTTCTATCTTCATTGGTTTCGGAATTATGATCGTTTGGCCTAAATTCGATCAAAAAGTTCTAGGTTCCGAACCCATGGTCCAATCCCGACCTTACGCAATTCCCGAAGTAGCTTCATTACTAGTAACCTACAGCACAAATTTGATGAAGATAGCGTCATTAGTTGTTGAGTTATCGTGATTTTTTATATTTATTCGTTAGCCCTGAAACCGATTAAAAGGTCCAGAATCCGAACCCATGGGCCGATTTAGCCCATATGTAATCCCCGCCGTACTTTCAGTCCTAGTAACCTACAGTTAAAATTTCATCAAGATAGCTCCATTATTTTTTGAGTTATCGTGCCTACGGACGGACGGACGGACGGACGGACGGACATGGCTATATCGACTAAGGCGGTCACGCTGATCACAAATATATATACTTTTCCATATCTAGCTCGCTTCCTTTAGGTGGTCACAAACACCATACCAAAGTTAATATACCCCTTTACCTATTCTATAGGTGTAGGGTATAATGAGTGGGCGACTATGACTTGAAAAAAAGTTTATTTACCATTTTATTCAACTGATATGCGAGTAGTATATTTATATTTGGTTTTGTTTAATTTTTTAAATATCGCGTTTTTGAAAAATCGCGTTTTTGAAAAATCTCGTTTTAAAATCTGTTTTTTTTTTATAATCTGGAAAAAGCAAGTAATTCTGATTTTGTATTCAAATCAAAAATCATTAAAATCAAGATTTTCCAATTAAAATAAGATTTTTCAATTAAAAATAAGATTTTTAAAATAAGCAAGATTTTCTAAAGAAATTTATAAAAAAAAGGGGATTTACTAAACCGAGATTATGTGAGGCTCCCATCAGAATTATAAGCCTTTTATGGAATATAAAAATATGGGATTTTCTAAAATAAGAATTTAAAAAAAAAAAAGAGATTCTCTAAAACAAGATTTTTTAAAAACGAGATTTTTTGAAAACGGGATTTATACTAACCGAGATTTCAAATCCAACTCTTAAATTAAAAACTCAATAATCTTTGGGACTAAATTCACAGTTTATTAAAAAGTACTTTGAAAGAATTAATCTAACATAAATATAATCAAATTTGGCCTTCAAATTAATAGTATAAACTTGAATTTTACATTAAACATAATTTTAAGTAGACATACTAGATTTAAGTTTAAATAGACCAACTACTATCTGTTAGATTATTGCACAAAATGAATTAATTACCCAATAATGTGAATAATACTTTTTCGAACAAAAAAGGTTATTATGGTTATTCATTTAAACCTTAATTTTTTTATAACTTAATTTTGACTCATAACCCGGAACTCTGGAAGTGTCTATGAATATTTATTCAATATTAAAATAATTCTAATTTTTCTATTTAAAATTTGTAATTGTTTACAAATTTATTTAAAAAAAATTAAATTCAAAGAATCTATTTGAATAATCATTTTCAGAGTCATAAGCCAATTCAAAATAAACTAATAATGCATATATTGTGCAATCTTAAACAAAGAATATAAAAAGGAGTAAACAAATACCATTTCTCCTAAAATAAACTCATTTGCAATGCAATTCTATAAATTTTCTTTGTTTAACAAAAGATTAAATAATATTTAAAGAAAGCACTTTTAGTTTAAGTCAAAAACGAGGAAGATTATAGTTGCCCTTGTCAACTTTTAGATACCCGTGCATACCCACTATGGTGTATAAAATAAACCGTAATTTACTTCCCTTATACATTTAACTCATTACCCCATAATTTTGACGTAAAAAAAAAAAAAAAAAATTAACAAAAAAAAAAAAAAAATCACAAAACAAAAAACAAAATTTTCATTCATTGTCCCATAACTTTAGCTTAAAAAAAAAAAAAAAAAAATAAAAAAAAAAAAAACAAAAAAAAAAAAATTGGCCCACCCTAAAAGTCCGAAGGTCCGAGTGATGTCCAACTTTGCCAAGTAACTTGCCCTATTAATTTATCTGCCCAATTTTAATTTTAACCTTGTAGCTTCATTAGATTCAAAGTTATTGAATCGAAAACTTTGTATGGTAGCCCCCCGAAAATGGGGCCCTAAAATTTTGAAACTTCATATAAGTGCTCGATTCATTATATAACTAACCGTGTGTAATTTTCAGCCTAGTAGTATAATTAGTTTTGAAGAAATTCATATTGGTGCAAAGAAGTTGTATGGCAGCCCCCCGAAAATGGGGCCCTAACATTTTGAAACTTCATATAAGTGCTCGATTCATTATATAACTAACCGTGTGTAATTTTCATCCGCGTAGTATAAATAGTTTTGAAGAAATTCATATTGGTGCAAGGAAGTTGTATGGCAGTCCCCCGAAAATGGGGCCCTAACATTTTGAAACTTGATATAAGTGCCGGAGTCATTATAAAACTAACCGTGTGTTTAGCCTCGAGCCTTTTCAGCCTCGTAGTATAATTAGTTTTGAAGAAATTCATATTGGTGCAAAGAAGTTGTATGGCAGCCCCCCGAAAATGGGGCCCTAACATTTTGAAACTTCATATAAGTGCTCGATTCATTATATAACTAACCGTGTGTAATTTTCAGCCTCGTAGTATAATTAGTTTTGAAGAAATTCATATTGGTGCAAAGAAGTTGTATGGCAGCCCCCCGAAAATGGGGCCCTAACATTTTGAAACTTCATATAAGTGCCGGAGTCATTATAAAACTAACCGTGTGTAATTTTCATTCTCGTAGTATAATTACTTTTGAAGAAATTCATATTGGTGCAAAAAAGTTGTATGGCAGCTCCCCGAAGACTTGGTCCGATTTTAACCAAAAACAATAGGGAACCTAGAAATTGTCTAAAAATTACTTTGTGAAAGTTTCAAAACTCTAGCTCTTATAGTTTTTGAGTTATCGTGCTGACGGACGGACGGACGGAGGGACACACATAGCTAGATCGATTCACTTTTCGATGCTGATTCGATACGTACCCTTGACACTATATCTAGCTCTTATATTTCGATGCGTTACAAACGGAGGAGTAATTTTAATATACCCGATGTTCATATATGTATGCACGGGTATAAAAATTTGTTTGGAATCAAATGAATAGATTAAAATTTTTTATTTACTATTTTATTCAACTGATATACGAGTAGTATATTTATATTTGGTTTTGTTTAGTTTTTTTAAACACTCAGAAAAAAATGAATTATTCTAATTTTTTATTTAAAGCTAAATAGAAACAATGAAGTTGGCATAATGATGGTGTAAAATTTTATATTTTTGCTGTTTGAGTCTATTTAATTAACATTAGGAATTATATTAAAAATAATTATTAATTAATAAATAAATGTCTAATTTAGAAACAAAAGTAATAGGCGATCAGTAATAAAAACAACAAAATATATATTTCTTTATTTAATTTAAATTTATTAAACAATTTTTTATAAGTATATTTATAAAACACTGATATTGTACAATTATCATATTTTGTTGTTTACTATATGACTCCATATCAAAAAAAATTTTTTTTTTGTTTTATTGAAATTTAAAGGAATCATACATGTATGCTGTAATTATTTCTTATGAGGCAATTCTGTATTATGCGGAATACTGTAATTATTTCAAACCTAAATTTCTGTAATGTGAGAAAAAAGTAATAGGAGCTCAGTTGTAATAAAAACACATGAAAACATTTTTTTCTTTTAAAGAATACAATTTATTATTATTAGATAATACTTATAAAAATATAGATGTTTGGAAATTAAAGTTTTTTATTATTATACAATTTTTTTATTAATTTTTATATAATGCCAAATTCTAATTCCACTGTTTTCGCCAGATGTTTTATCACTTTCAAGAACATATTTCCTGTGTTCAATTCATCAAGAACATCGGTACTTATTTTATCATACCGTTTAGGTAGAAAAAGTTTCAGGTTTCCTTCCAAGACGATAACCACACTTGTTCCATATTTAGTTTCCATCATTTGAGCTCCAACTATTTTGTATTTATGATTGAAAACTAAATCGCGAATTTTTTTAAAATCCGTTGATTTAGTTTCATTTAAAATTGTACAAGCAGTTGACATTTTTTTTTTTGGTATATTTAAAGCTTGTTCTTCAAATTCTAATATTTGATGAATGGTATTTTATTAAAGAATCAAATGCTTTTATAATAAAATTTTTTGTAAAAAAAACAAAGAAACCACAAAATAATAACCACAAAAATTTTTTTCTATTTGCTTTATTTAATACAAAATAATTAAATTGATTTCAAATTAATTTTATAATGTGACCATGCTAATGTATCTATATTATTATTTTTAATATATCTTTTATCATCTAAATAACTAAGCGAAATTTTATTAAATGATTGTGTATATATCTTATGCAATTTACTTTTAAATCTGAACATTCTATGGTAATACAATTTTCTTTTGAATAAACAATCTCTATAATTACTTAATGTTAACATCTTTAAGACATTTCTTTTAACACCTTTTGCTTTAATAATTTCTTTTTTCTTAATAATATCAACTGAATACATTTTAGCTCTTAGACCAATAAATTCTCTTATTACACTACCATTACATTCGTCTTTCATCATAACCAAAATTTTTTTATTTTTTAATGGAATTTTATAAGGATTGTTTTCACTATAATCTGAAGTATCGAATCGTTCTTCTATATCCGGTATGATATCATTATAGTAATCTTCTGTTGCGATTGTATAAATAAAAGAATCAGTATCCATATAGTTTAGAGTAAGATTGTCTTTATATTTAATTTTCATATAACCATAATGAAAATCATACATTTTCCATTTTGAGAGTTCTAGAACTACAAAACCAATAAATATTGGTTTATTATATAACACAGAACCTTTGTTCATTTGAATGGCACACATGTCAGTTGCAAATTGGGTTATGCTGTGGAAATTAGATTTAGCAATTAATGCTCGCCCACCTAATCGTCTGCCTCTGCTTTCCCATTCGGTAATAATTTTTACAACTTTCCTTTTATCAACATTCTCCATTGTTTTTCCATATACAGCATTATTTTGTAATTTAAAATAATTTTTTTCAAAATCATTTTTTGCTTTTTGTCTATGATCATTATTTAAATCAATATAATTTTTAAGCCAAGGTGATTGTTTGAATTTTAAAATTCGATTAATCTTTTTTAATTTAAGACCATATTTTATACATTGTTGTAAATTTCTATAATAAATTATATAATTTTTTTTTTCTTCAAAATCTGCCACTAATTTTTCAGTCTTCATAAAATTATTTTTTTTATTTTCCGCACAAAATGGTAAATCATTATGATCATCATGTAAATATATTGGATATTCTATATCTACTTCCAATATGTATCCAATATCTGAATTAAATGGAGTATTCATAAAATCTATATCTGAAATATTATCAACCCATTCAAAATTGGAAATGGGTAAATACTGAGACATAGCCCAACCATAAAAATTTACTACATCATTGTAAATTATATATTTTGATTGTTTTGTTTTATCAAAATTATCCATATATTTATTATTGGCAATAGAATATCTTAATGAACATTGTGTAATACCACCTCTAATACCTCTTTTAATAAAATTATACATATTAATATCAATAAATAATTCTATTTTGATATTAAGTTTTTTTAGCATTGCATCCCATGATAATCCGGGAGTTGTATAATAATGACATGGATCTAATGAATAAATGCCTTTACAAATATTTCGATAATTTTCAAAAATATCGCATAATAGAAAAACATCTGTTTTTTAATAAACTTCCAAATAATCTTGAAGATTTTTACATTTAAATGTTCATCTGAGCAAGTGGTATTAGAAAAAGTATTATTAAAATTTTCTTGTAAAGGTAAATATGAATATCTTAATTTTTCCCATGAATCTTCCAGATATTCATATGGAAATACACCTTTTTTTCTAAGTAAAGCTAATTCATCATTATTCGGGAACATTTCTTTAATTGTTGACATATTTTCATCAGATATATTATTTGCCAATGAATCTAAACTGGCAGGCATAAATCTAAATGAATCTAAAAATCTTAATTCAATCATTTCATTATTAACATTAATTACTCTTGATAATGAAATATATTTTTCCTTGTTAATTGGTATTATTTTAATTATAGAAGAATGCTCTGATAATGTTTTTATAAATAAGTGACAGTCATAACCAGATAAATTATGTAAAAATATTGGAAAAAATTTGGCAACTTTATAATTTAAATTACAGCTATTGTGTGCTGGACCTCGATATTTTCCAGTTAGGTGACAATGATCGGCAACTCTACTTTCCAAATCTAAATCTTTTTCACATATATGACAGAATTTGCTTTCTTTTTGAATCTGTTTTTCGTAATTTGTTAATGGTTGCATTGGTATAACATTTAATATATATGAAGAACTTAACTTTTCAATATCTTCTATTAAATTTTTTATAAATTCAGTTATACAATTTTCTCCTGTATACATCTTAAATATATTTAATTTTCTATTAAAGCTGCAATTAATATAATATGCAAATGAGCAAGGTATATGTTCATTTACATCTGTTGTTGACGATATTAACGAATCTGGTAAACAAGTATCTATGTTGTTAAGTATACATTCAAAATCAGCATATATTGTAAAAGGTACATCTAATTTTTTATGATAGTTTTGAAACTGTAATATTGAATTTTTTTTATCTGGAAAATAAGTCACAAGTTTATTGCATTCGCTTTTATGTTGTAAAAGAGCGGACTCATTATAAAAATATAGTAAACAATTATTACACATTAATATTTTTCTACAATGTTTTGTTACTTTCCTACCTAATAAAGCGGATATATTTTTTATCCAAACATAATGTTTTTTATCTTCATCTTCAATCAATAATAAATTAATATGAATTGATTTTTCTTCTAATTTTTATAAAACGGTCCAATTATTTTACAAGAAGTATTATTAAGTTCATAACCGAAAACATTTATACTAATTGATGGATTCATTTCTTCAAAAAAATGTATATCATAAAGCTTTAATGGAAATTTTAAATTTTGAAAATTTAAAGTTATGTTATCATTTATTATTATTTGATCAGCTGCTATATTAGCTATTTTATAAATAGATGTTCGATTTAAATTACTTTTACATTGACCATTATATAAAGCTGCAATTATACACCATTTAAAGCAATATTCATCGTTGTTTTTTATGTTGACACAAGCATGTTTTTTTTTAATTTCATTTGGTAGTGGTAAATATTGCGAACCTTTAATTGGCGTATATTGATTAATATTGATTTCAATGTGAATTATTCGCAATAGCACCCAACCGCTATCTCTTTCTTGAAATTCATCTGTTTTCGTTATAATTTGTTGTACCATATAATCATATGCATTTGATAATTCTTCGAATTGATTAATTATTTTCATTTTTGTATTAAATGATTTTATAGATAATTCTGTTTCAAAATTAATTTCATCATCTTTTTCTTGTGTAACTTTAATATACTCATTAAATAATTCTATATTGAACTTTATTGATGTATGCTTTTTTAAACAGTTTTCCAATAATTTAATAATTTGTTCTTTTGAATTATTTAAGAACTCTTGTGGTAAAAGTAGTTCTTCCTTCTCGTTTTCCAAAATATACTCTTCAACGCGTTCATTGAAAGAACTTTTAACACATTTCAAATATTTTTGTATAAAGACTCCAGCATTCTTTTTATGTTTGAATGTACGTGTATGATAAGACCATTCCTTTAATGGTACATCAATCATACAATCATAACATTTTCTTGTTGGAATAGCAATGTTACCATAATTTTTTCGTTTAGCCATTTTAAATAAAAAATTATTATTTGATTTATTGAAAATGAATTTATTACTGATTTTTTGGAATACATGTTCTATTCTTATATAGGTTTTTTTTTTTTTTTTTTTTATTTTCGGGTAGCTGCCATACAAATTTTTCGATATTTTATGAGTATTTTCTAAATTAATAACGAAATAGAAACCAAATATAAAAACAAACAAACTGTTGTTCAATTGTTAATCGATTCATGGTGTAGTGGTTAGGAGATGTTACTTGTAGCAAAAATGTCTCGGTTCGAATTCAGGCTAAGGAAAATTTTTTTTTTTTTTTAAATTAATTTTTTTTATCTATTTTTTTTTAAATAAAATATATGTATTTATTTTATGTTTGAAAAAATTTTGTTTAATAGAAAATTTGACAGAAGACTCTCATTTATATTGAAAATTATTAATTTTTTTTAATATTTCTATAAAAAAATTCAAAACCGTTATTTAAAACAAACAATTGATACCATAGAAACTACGATTATTTAAAACTGTTATTTAAAACAAACAATTGATACCTTAGCAACTACAATTATTAAAAAAAAAATAATGAGATAAATAAAAATTCGTTTTGTAGACAAATTATTAATTGTTCTATGGTATAGTAGATAGGACATGGGACTAGTAGTCAAAACGTTTCGGTTCGATTTCTGGCTGGGGCAAAATTTTTTTTTTTTTAAATTCATCTTAAAATTCTCATTTATAAATTATGTTTTTTTTTTAATACATTTTTAAAAAAATTCAAAACAGTTATTCAAAACAAACAATTGATACCATCGCAACTATAATAATTTAAAAAAAAAATTGAGATGAAGAAAAAATTGTTGATGGCTTAGTGGTTAAGACGTTGACATTTTAATTGAAAAGTGTGGGTTCGAATCTCGTTGAGAGCATATTTTTTTTTTAAATTCTCTTTTTTTTTAATTCATTTTTTTTTTATTAATTTTTTTTGTAATTAAATATAAAAAAACAAATATTTTGAATTTTCTGTCAAACAGTTCAATTGCAATATAAGAATTTCTTATTTATTTAATACACGCACGGGTATTTAAAAGTTGACAAGGGCAACTATAATCTTCCTCGTTTTTAGCACATTTTCAAAAAATTTTGTAAAAATGTGCCTATATAGCTTCACTCTGTCCGTCCGTCCGTCCGTCCCTTTTTACCTTCGACTGACTAAAAAATATCAGAAATGGGTAGGTATTGCAATAAAAATAATTTAATGTTAAAACTTTTTTTTGTAGTCCCCCTCGTTACGGAGCTACAGCCCCGCAAAGTCGGAAAAAGCCCTATATTTAAACAGTTATAATTACAGCTACTTTTATAAGCTTTACAAATTTTTAAAAACCAATTGTATAGGGTTACCATACGGTACTAAAATTTACCGTTATCCAAAAATAGGTTTTGCAAAATTTTTGGTCCCTCATAACTTCGGAACGGTCTAATCTAGAAACTTGAAATTTTGGGAGAAGTTAGATCCTTAGAAATAAATAAGAGTCAGATAACAAAATTTTTTTGTCACGCCCCCTCTTTACGAGCTGTAAGGGGTTAAAAATTTAAATTTTGCTATAAATTTTGCTTTTAAACACTTATCTAATATATAAAGAAGAAAATTTGTTTGTTTATTTGTTTGTTTGTTTGTTTGTTTGTTTGTTTGTTTGTTTGTCCAGGATTCACGTGAAAACCACTGGTCCGATTGACACCAAATTTTAGAGGAATAATTTTGGGAGCCCGGGGGGTGACATAGGCTATGTCGCATTTTTATAAGTCAGCAGGTTGCGGCTCCAGAGCCGTTTTAAGCTTTTTCGTTTTTTTGATGTCGAGCTGAAACGGTTTGACCGATTCACTTGAAATTTTGCACGAATGTTCTTCTTATTAAACGGAATTAATGGTATAAAGTTGGTTGAAATAAATTAACCCCTTTCGGCCCGGCGGGCTTCCAAAAAATTTTGTGTTTCCGATTTGTGTCCAATTTTACAGGGTGGTTTTGCAGTCAAAAAGAGAGGCTGGCACAAATTTTTGTTGGGTTCGGTTAACCCGTTTGGGCACGAGGGCGCAATGAAGCTTTTTCAATGTTTTTGATGTCGAGCCGAAACAGTTTGACCGATTGACTTGAAATTTTGCACAAATCTTCCTCTTAGCAAACGGAATTAGTTGTATAAAGATGGTTCGAAAATATTAACCCATTTCGGCCCGGCTGGCTTCCAAAAAATTATTTGTTTCCGATTTGTGTCCAATTTTACAGGGTGGTTTTGCAGTCGAAAAGAAAGGCTGGCACAAATTTTTGTTGGGTTCGGTTAACCCGTTTGGGCACGAGGGCGCAATGAAGCTTTTTCAATGTTTTTGATGTCGAGCCGAAACAGTTTGACCGATTGACTTGAAATTTTGCACAAATCTTCCTCTTAGCAAACGGAATTAGTTTTATACAGTTGCTTGGAATATATTAACCCATTTCGGCCTGGCGGTCTTTCAATATTTTTTTTGGCCGTTTGGGCAAGAGAGCGCAATGAAGCTTTTTCAATGTTTTTGTTGTTGAGCTTAAACGAACACTTTTTTCAGCTAATCTTGAACACATTTTTCAGCTAATCTTTATTAGCAAAGCTCACAGGGTTAATTTGATTTTTATCATTTAACCCCTTTTGTCACAAGGGTTCATTAAATTTGATCTCCTTAAAGAGTTCAATCTTTAATATAAATTTGTTCTTCTGTTGAAAAGGTTTAATCAATATGTTAAAAAAAAAACAATTGTTCGACTAACACAGTTTAAAGTTAACGCAAACATTGCATTATTTCACAAGCTCACCAAAAAACATGATTGCGCTCTATTAACCCGTTTGGACCTAATGTATTTTTTTTAAGTTTTTGTTGGCCTGCCTAACGGTCGAAAACAATATTTTTAAAACTTTTAACTCATATCTATTTGTAATTTTCTAAAAGGTTTTGAATGCAAATTTCTAATCTAATATATAAAAAAGAAAATTTGTTTGTTTATTTGTTTGTTTGTGTGTTTGTTTGTTTGTTTGTTTGTTTGTCCAGGATTCACGTGAAAACCACTGGTCCGATTAACACCAAATTTTAGAGGAATAATTTTGGGAGTCCGGGGGTGACATAGGCTATGTCGCATTTTTATAAGTCAGCAGGTTGCGGCTCCAGAGCCGTTTTAAGCTTTTTCGTTTTTTAGATGTCGAGTCGAAATGGTTTGACCGATTCACTTGAAATTTTGCACGAATGTTCTTCTTATTATACGGAATTAATGGTATAAAACTGGTTGAAATAAATTAACCCCTTTCGGCCCGGCGGGCTTCCAAAAAATTTTGTGTTTCCGATTTGTGTCCAATTTTACAGGGTAGTTTTGCAGTCAAAAAGAGAACCTGGCACAAATTTTTGTTGGGTTCGGTTAACCCGTTTGGGCACGAGGGCGCAGTGAAGCTTTTTCAATGTTTTTGATGTCGAGCCGAAACAGTTTGACCGATTGACTTGAAATTTTGCACGAATTTTCCTCTTAGCAACCGCAATTAGTTGCATAAATTTGGTTGGAATAATTTAACCCATTTCGGCCTGGCGGGCTTCAAAAAAATTTTGTGTTTCCGATTTGTGTCCAATTTTACAAGGTGGTTTCGCAGTCGAAAATAAAGTCTGGGACAAATTTTTGTTGAGTTCGGTTAGCCCGTTTGGGCACGAGGGTGCAAAGAAGCTTTTTCAATGTTTTTGATGTCGAGTCAAAACTGTTTGACCGATTGACTTGAAATTTGGCACAAATGTTCCTCTTAGCAACCGCATTTAGTTGTATAAATTTGGTTGGAATAAATTAACCCATTTCGGCCTGGCGGACTTTCAAAAAATTTTGTGTTTTCGATTTGTGTCCAATTTTACAGGTTGATTTTGTAGTCTAAAAGAGAGGCTGCAAAAAGGTTTAGTTAAGTTCGATTAACCCATTTTCCACGACGACGCTATGAAGTTTTCTATATATTTTATTTTCTTATACGATTCAAAGTATTTTATTGAAAATTTTGTACCAGCATTTTAATTAAAACCCACAGGGTTAATTTGGTTTTGACCTGTTTGTGCGTTTTGAACAAAGATTCAATGAAATTTTCAGTTTTCTTCAAATGAAATCTAAAAATCAAAAAATTCAATTTGTTATATATAATGCTTATACATAGTACATAGTATTTTAAAACAGTTTTTCCAAAAAATAAGCCTACATTTCTCTCATAAAATCATAAAAAAACGAGGAAGAGCGTATTACAACTTTCAGGACTAAACAAAATATAAGTTGAAAAGCGAATTTTTAAACCTTTTCTAAACCATCGACTATATTTTATTCAAGCGTTGGCAATTCAAGAAAATCCCCTTTTGATCTATAGTCATTTTAATTCAGTTAACATTGTTCACCGGAAACCTACCATCCTCAACTCTATCGTCAAGGAGCACCAAATTGTCAAGAAGCAGCATGTATAGAAAAATTAGAGATAATCGTTCAAATTGTTTTGCAAACTGTTTTTTAAAGTTTTTGTTTCGCAATCGATTAAAAGAACTCGACAAACCTTTTTTTTAAGTATTCCCCTAATTCAAAGAAGTTGTACCTACTTTCAAAAATTGGACGTAATTTAGTTACAATTTTTTTTTTGAACAATCGTCGGCAGGGGTTAACAACTTTAAAGTCTGTTAGTAAATTGAACTTCATTTTCAAAGAAGAACACATATACGAAATTTGAAGTTAATCTGTTAAATCATTTCTAATATATAGCAAAGCAACGAAAAAACCTATAAAAAGCTGTTGGGCCACGATGGGTTAACGGAACTCCACAAATATTTTTTTGTGGCATTTATAGGCAAAGTAGTATCTCAAATAAGTGGCTGAAACTTGCTTTTTTACCATTTTCAAGCTTCCGGGCAACGCCGGGTAAATCTGCTAGTCTAATATATAAAGAAGAAAATTTGTTTGTTTATTTGTTTGTTTGTTTGTTTGTTTGTTTGTCCAGGATTCACGTGAAAACCACTGGTCCGATTGACACCAAATTTTAGAGGAATAATTTTGGGAGCCCGGGGGGTGACATAGGCTATGTCGCATTTTTATAAGTCAGCAGGTTGCGGCTCCAGAGCCGTTTTAAGCTTTTTCGTTTTTTTGATGTCGAGCTGAAACGGTTTGACCGATTCACTTGAAATTTTGCACGAATGTTCTTCTTATTAAACGGAATTAATGGTATAAAGTTGGTTGAAATAAATTAACCCCTTTCGGCCCGGCGGGCTTCCAAAAAATTTTGTGTTTCCGATTTGTGTCCAATTTTACAGGGTGGTTTTGCAGTCAAAAAGAGAGGCTGGCACAAATTTTTGTTGGGTTCGGTTAACCCGTTTGGGCACGAGGGCGCAATGAAGCTTTTTCAATGTTTTTGATGTCGAGCCGAAACAGTTTGACCGATTGACTTGAAATTTTGCACAAATCTTCCTCTTAGCAAACGGAATTAGTTGTATAAAGATGGTTCGAAAATATTAACCCATTTCGGCCCGGCTGGCTTCCAAAAAATTATTTGTTTCCGATTTGTGTCCAATTTTACAGGGTGGTTTTGCAGTCGAAAAGAAAGGCTGGCACAAATTTTTGTTGGGTTCGGTTAACCCGTTTGGGCACGAGGGCGCAATGAAGCTTTTTCAATGTTTTTGATGTCGAGCCGAAACAGTTTGACCGATTGACTTGAAATTTTGCACAAATCTTCCTCTTAGCAAACGGAATTAGTTTTATACAGTTGCTTGGAATATATTAACCCATTTCGGCCTGGCGGCCTTTCATTATTTTTTTTGGCCGTTTGGGCAAGAGAGCGCAATGAAGCTTTTTCAATGTTTTTGTTGTTGAGCTTAAACGAACACTTTTTTCAGCTAATCTTGAACACATTTTTCAGCTAATCTTTATTAGCAAAGCTCACAGGGTTAATTTGATTTTTATCATTTAACCCCTTTTGTCACAAGGGTTCATTAAATTTGATCTCCTTAAAGAGTTCAATCTTTAATATAAATTTGTTCTTCTGTTGAAAAGGTTTAATCAATATGTTAAAAAAAAAACAATTGTTCGACTAACACAGTTTAAAGTTAACGCAAACATTGCATTATTTCACAAGCTCACCAAAAAACATGATTGCGCTCTATTAACCCGTTTGGACCTAATGTATTTTTTTTAAGTTTTTGTTGGCCTGCCTAACGGTCGAAAACAATATTTTTAAAACTTTTAACTCATATCTATTTGTAATTTTCTAAAAGGTTTTGAATGCAAATTTCTAATCTAATATATAAAAAAGAAAATTTGTTTGTTTATTTGTTTGTTTGTGTGTTTGTTTGTTTGTTTGTTTGTTTGTTTGTCCAGGATTCACGTGAAAACCACTGGTCCGATTAACACCAAATTTTAGAGGAATAATTTTGGGAGTCTGGGGGTGACATAGGCTATGTCGCATTTTTATAAGTCAGCAGGTTGCGGCTCCAGAGCCGTTTTAAGCTTTTTCGTTTTTTAGATGTCGAGTCGAAATGGTTTGACCGATTCACTTGAAATTTTGCACGAATGTTCTTCTTATTATACGAAATTAATGGTATAAAACTGGTTGGAATAAATTAACCCCTTTCGGCCCGGCGGGCTTCCAAAAAATTTTCTGTTTCCGATTTGTGTCCAATTTTACAGGGTAGTTTTGCAGTCAAAAAGAGAGGCTGGCACAAATTTTTGTTGGGTTCGGTTAACCCGTTTGGCCACGAGGGCGCAGTGAAGCTTTTTCAATGTTTTTGATGTCGAGCCGAAACAGTTTGACCGATTGACTTGAAATTTTGCACGAATGTTCCTCTTAGCAACCGCAATTAGTTGCATAAATTTGGTTGGAATAATTTAACCCATTTCGGCCTGGCGGGCTTCAAAAAAATTTTGTGTTTCCGATTTGTGTCCAATTTTACAAGGTGGTTTCGCAGTCGAAAATAAAGTCTGGGACAAATTTTTGTTGAGTTCGATTAACCCATTTTCCACGACGACGCTATGAAGTTTTCTATATATTTTATTTTCTTATACGATTCAAAGTATTTTATTGAAAATTTTGTACCAGCATTTTAATTAAAACCCACAGGGTTAATTTGGTTTTGACCTGTTTGTGCGTTTTGAACAAAGATTCAATGAAATTTTCAGTTTTCTTCAAATGAAATCTAAAAATCAAAAAATTCAATTTGTTATATATAATGCTTATACATAGTACATAGTATTTTAAAACAGTTTTTCCAAAAAATAAGCCTACATTTCTCTCATAAAATCATAAAAAAACGAGGAAGAGCGTATTACAACTTTCAGGACTAAACAAAATATAAGTTGAAAAGCGAATTTTTAAACCTTTTCTAAACCATCGACTATATTTTATTCAAGCGTTGGCAATTCAAGAAAATCCCCTTTTGATCTATAGTCATTTTAATTCAGTTAACATTGTTCACCGGAAACCTACCATCCTCAACTCTATCGTCAAGGAGCACCAAATTGTCAAGAAGCAGCATGTATAGAAAAATTAGAGATAATCGTTCAAATTGTTTTGCAAACTGTTTTTTAAAGTTTTTGTTTCGCAATCGATTAAAAGAACTCGACAAACCTTTTTTTTAAGTATTCCCCTAATTCAAAGAAGTTGTACCTACTTTCAAAAATTGGACGTAATTTAGTTACAATTTTTTTTTTGAACAATCGTCGGCAGGGGTTAACAACTTTAAAGTCTGTTAGTAAATTGAACTTCATTTTCAAAGAAGAACACATATACGAAATTTGAAGTTAATCTGTTAAATCATTTCTAATATATAGCAAAGCAGCGAAAAAACCTATAAAAAGCTGTTGGGCCACGATGGGTTAACGGAACTCCACAAATATTTTTTTGTGGCATTTATAGGCAAAGTAGTATCTCAAATAAGTGGCTGAAACTTGCTTTTTTACCATTTTCAAGCTTCCGGGCAACGCCGGGTAAATCTGCTAGTAACTTGAATAATTGTCAAAAATTTTTTTTATTTATATACAAAATTGAAAGCTCCAGAACGAAAGTTTCAATAAGTGTCAAAGGTTTTTCTTAATTTTGACTTTGTCCGTCCGTCCGTCCGTCCGTATGTTTACAAAAACTTTTACACCGTTTGAAATAGAGTAAAGAAATTTTAACCACGGGTAGATATTACAAAAAAATTAATTTCGTAGAAGAATTTTTTTTTGTAGCTCCACCCGTTACGGAGCTACAGCCCCCCAAAGTTTGAAAAAGTCCTATTTTTAAATTGTTATAACAAGAGTTTTGTTAAGTATATTTTCAATCTGAAAACGGCAAAAGATAGCTGGTTTCATAGGCTTCACAAAAATATAAGGCTAAAATGTATAGAGTTGCCATGCGGTACTAAAATTTACCATTAAGCTAAACTCAACTTTTGCAAATTTTTGGCCCCATATATCTTCTAAACGGCTCAACATAGGGTCTTGAAATTTTGGGAGAAGTTAGGTCCTCCAAAATGAGTAGGAGTCGGTTAACAAAATTTTTTTATCACGCCCCCTGTTTAGGAGCTATAAGGGCTCGAAAATTGAAATTTTGCTATTTTCAACCACCTGTAACTTTAACACCTGTTCAAATTTTTTTTTACAAATATGCAAAATTTATAGCTGCAGCATTATATTTCAACATACGTTAAAGGTTTTTCTTAAATTTGAAAGGGTCTCTTTAAATTGAAGAAATTGTTTCTTAGTCTTAACCATTTTTGGTTTGATAATAATATTCTAGGTAAAATTCCAAATTTTGTTGGAGTTCAAAATTGATTTCCTAGAACCGGAAAAAAATGGAAGAGTGAAGACAGGAGGGGGGTGAGCAGATCCATCATAAGTTTGCTAAGCAAAAATTTGAGAACCTTCCCAATTGAAGGGCTATTAGGTCTTCAAAATTAACACTTTTATGTTCTTATAAAACAGTAACTTATTTACCAGTGTAAGTTTTTCCAAAATTAAACGTTAACATTGAACCTCCAACATTATATTTTGCACTTATTAACAGGTTTTCTTGAGTGCATTGGGGTTTTATTCTAAGTAATTCACTATTAGTGATATAATTAATAAATTAATGAAATAAGTAAATTATAATATTATCATAATATATATTTTTATAAAAATAAATGAAAAAATACTCAGTATGAAACTGTATATAATTTTGAAAATGTGCTTTTTAAAAACCCTTGGTTTTTTTCACTCACTTGTTTAAATAGATTTCAGTGTAAAATTCCAGTTTAAATTTTACACTAAAATTATGCTTAAATACATAGCAATTTAAAACAGTTTTTGCGAAAAAGAAACCTACATTTCTCTCATAATATCATAAACAAGTGATTGAAAAAAAAACCAAGGGTTTTTAAAAAAGCACATTTTCAAAATTATATTGTATTACATACTGAGTTTAACTTTGGAAATATTTACTTGGAAATAGTTACTGCTTACTTATAAAATTTACTGCTAACAGTAAAGTTTTTATTTTAAAGTTGTTATATCCCTTCAATAGAGAAGGTTGCCAAGTTTCTCAATGATCTAACTTCATCTTACTTCCCACACCCTTCGCCACTCCCTCCATTTTTTTAGGTTCTAGGAATTAAATTGTGAATAAAAATTTGGAATTTTACTTAGAATTATACAATCTAAGCAAAAATAGGTAAAACTGAGAGACACTTTCTTCAATTTAAGGAACCGCTTTTAAATTTAAGAAAAACCTTTAACATATATTAAAATATAATGTTGGACCTTTAAATTTTGTATATTAAAAAAAAAAACATTGGAGAGGTATTCAAGTTACAGGTGCAAAAAAATAGCAAAATTTCAATTTTCGAGCCCTTATAGCTTCTAAACACGGGGCTTGGCAAAAAACTTTTGTTAACCGACTCCTACTAATTTCTGAGTATCTAACTTCTCCCAAAATTTCAAGACCCTAGCTTGTACCGTTCAGAAGATATGTGTGGCCAAAAATTTTGCAAAAATTGAGTTTTGTGTAATGTTAAATTTTACTACCGTATGGCAACCCTAAACATTTGCCTTTTAAAAACTTAAAAAGTTTATGAAACCAGCTATCGTTTGCCGTTTTCATATTGAAAATATATCTAACAGAACCCTTGTTATAACAATTTAAATATAGGGCTTTTTCCAACTTTGGGGGGCTGTAGCCCCGTAGCAGGTGGGGCTACAGAAAAATATTCTTCTACGTATTTCTACCATGGTTAAAATTTCTTTACTCTATTTCAAACGGTGTAAAAGTTTTTGTAAACATACGGACGGACGGACGGACGGACGGACAGACGGACGGACAGAGTGAAGCTATATAGGCACATTTTTACAAAATTTTTTGAAAATGTGCTAAAAAACGAGCAATAGCGTAGTAGAACTTTCAGGTAAGCACAAAACAAAATATATGTTGAAAAGCGGATTTTTAAACGTTTTATAAACCATCGACTATATTTTATTCAAACGTTGGCAATTCAAGAAATCTTCTATTGACATAGTATAATGACATAATCGCAAATTTGGTATACCCTTTTACCTATAGTCAAACGGGTATAATAATAATTATATGTAAGCTACAATTTACCCGGCGCACCGGGGAAACGCCACTCAATGGAACTTTAATTAAAGGTGTTGTTATTGATAAAAGTTAACAAAAAAATTACACATGGTGTACATGTTAATTTGAAAATGTAATATAGAAATTTTTTTAAAACGTTTTTTTTTAGAATTATTCTTGCAATCTTTTAACAAATTTATCAAATTTCACTTGAAACTTTTCATAATTATTAAAAAATTTTAATTCTGTTAAAATTATTCGGTGAAACCCAACCCACCATTCTCAACTCTATCGTCAAGAAGCACCAAATTGTCAAGAAGCACCACGTACAGAAAATTAGAGATAATCGTTCAAACTGTTTTGCAAAAGTTTTTGTTGGGCAAGAAAACTACTATTGACATAGTATAATGACATAATGGCAAATTTATTATACCCTTTTGACGTATAGTTGATGTTATTGAAAAAAGTTAACACAAAAATTATAAATGGTTTACATGTTAATTTGAAAATGTAATAAAGAAATTTTTTTAAAACGCTTTTTTTAGAATTATTCTTGCAAGTTTTCAACAAATTTATTAAATTTCACTTAACATTTTTCATAATTATTAAATAATAATAAAAATAAAAATTTTAATTTAGTTAACATTATTCGCCGAAAGCCCACCATCCTTAACTCTATCGTCAAGGAGCACCAAATTGTCAAGAAGCACCATGAATTGAAAAATTTGAGATAATCGTTCAAACTGTTTTGCAAAATGTTTTTTAAAGTTTTTTGTTTCGCAATCGGTTAAAAGAACTCGACAAAACATTTTTTTAAACATTCCCCTAATTCAAAGAAGTTGTACCTACTTTGAAAAATTGGACGTAATTTACTTACAAATTTTTTTTGAACAATCGTCGGCTCGGCAGGGGTTAACAAATCCCAAATCTGTTTGTAAAGTGAACTTCATTTTCAAAAAGGAACACATACACAAAATTTGAAGTTAATCGGTTAAATCATTTCTAATATATAGCAAAGCAACGAAAAAACCTATAAAAAGCTGTTGGGCCACAATGAGTTAACGGAACTCCACAAATATTTTTTTGTGGCTTCATTTATAAGAAAAGTAGTATTTTAAAAAAATATCTGAAACTTGCTTTTTTACAATTTGCTTCCGGGCAACGCCGCGTAAATCTGCTAGCTATCTATAATAATTATCGCTTACTTAATAAATAATTGTTTGACAACTTTTATTTATCCGGAATGTTTAAAATCAAATATGGTTGTGCCAATGCAAATCAGGGTCAATTTGGGGTGTATCAAAAACAGGGCTATTACTTTAAGAAGTTGGTTGGAAAAAAATTTTGGAAAAATAATAAATAATAGAATACAGAATTTGATTCAAAAGGTAGTTAGTTTTGATTATAATCAATTTGGGCTTTAAAAAGATATTGGAACCGATTCTGCAGGCTTCGCATCACCCAACTCTTTAGTAATCAAATTATATGCAGGGAACTATGTATGTTCAGTTTTAATCGATTTGTAAAAAGCATTCGATACAGTACATCATAAATGCCTTTAAACTCTATAAAATCGGTATAAGAGGAAAAGCTCTGGATCTTCTTAGATCTTATTTACAAAATAGGAAAATAAGTACAGGAATTAATGATGTATTAAGTGACCAGCCTAATATAAATATAGGTGTTCCGGAAGGATCAATTCTCGGACCTACTTTATATCTGCTTTATTATCGTTAAATTCAATGTGCTAATTAGCAAGCCGATTACAAGTATTTGGTGATAAAACCAGAGATGAATTAGAAAGAATAATAAATGAGTAATAATTTGTAATCTGTGTTTGAGTGTGTCCGTCCGTCTATCAGCACGATAACTCAAAAACTAAAATGATTGGAATTTTAAAATTCACACACAGCAATTTTTACACAATTTGTGGGTTCCTAATTGGTTTTAGGTAAAATCGGACGAAGGCTTCCGGCAGCTGCCAAACTGATTTTTTGAAACAATATGAATTTCTTCAAAACTAAAAATGTGGGAGGATTAAAATTACACACGGAAAGTTATATAATAGGCCAGGCACGGTTATGATGTTTCAAAATGTTAAGCATACATTTTTGGGGCGCTTCCATATAAACTTTAAACACTGCAAAGTTGTAATTAAAAGACAGCAAGTAAAGTAATATGGCAAGTTTGTTTAAAGCTTCCTAGAAGCTGCGTCCAAATTTTTCAAGACTTCGAAAAATTTTTTGTCATATTATATTAGATACGAATTTCAATTTTCAATCATCTAACCTTATTAGTTGCAAAAATATGTAGATACTATGGTTTTGCAATAACTTTTTTTTTTTTTTTTTCCCTAAGGGAGGAAAAAACCTTCAAAAGGCACCTGGTAACCTAATCCCCCAGGTAGTGTGAGATTTTTACTACACTAAAACAACGTCCCCCCGTAGCCATAATAATGGGATAAGCACCCTAGCTGCTTGCGCAGTATTATGGCTGAAAAGTTACTACTAGTCATAAATATAAATGACTTTTAAGGGTTGAAAGAGCAACCCAGGAGGTATAAGTTGACATTCTTCTTGAATTTTTCCGGTTTAAACGAATTGGGAAACACATATGGGGTAATGTGTTCCACAATTTGGAGGTGCGACTCAGAAAAGAGTTCCTAAATTTCAGAGATTTGTTCTGAAAAGCTCAACTGTATAAGCATGTGATTGAGCTGCTAACCGTGTGTTACGGCGGTAGGGTTTGATTTTAGGCATCATGTTTTTGATTTCTTTTGAAGTATTGCCTAGAAGATATTTATAAAAAAGACAAGCAATAATCTCTAAGCTTTAATCCAAAAACCTCAAAACTTGTAAATAAGCTTAACATGGTCTTCAATGACAAAACGTAACAAAAGAATGTAGGATTTAAAAAATAATTTTTATACACGTCATATAAGGGCCACGGGTATATTAAAAGTAGTATCGTATGTATCTGATCAGCATCGAAAAGTAAATCGATCTAGCTATGTGTCAATCCGTTCGTGCGTCCATCTATGTGTTAGCAAGATAACTCAAAAACCAAAAGAGCTCCAATTTTGAAATTTGCTCAAAATATTTTTAAGCAATTTCTGGGATCCCTAGTTTTTTGGTTAAGATTCGACCAAAACTTCGGGTAGCTCTCAAACAGCTCACTTTTTAACTCCAAATTTTTCATATAAAAATTAAATTTTTGCAGTACAGCTTGAATACAACGTGAAATTATATGATTTTTTTTGTTGTTGTTTTTTGTTATGTATTTAGGTTATATAGGTTATGTATAGATACGAGTTACGATCTCATATGATTTAGATGACGCGAGTTATGTTTTTATGATTCTTCGGAACCTTAAAATTGTTAACATTTAAATAAAACAACTTTATTCTTGTATTGCGGTCTTAAGACTGCTTTATTTTATATATTTTATTTAATTGCATAAAAATTTACAAATTACATTTATTGTCAGCATAAGCATTTTTTAACATAAAAAAATAACATTGCTTAATACAAATTTTCGAAATGCTTATGGATTTTTTGTTTTTACAATATTGTTTAATTAAAAGACAGTAAAAAAATGCCAAATTGCATTTCATGTTTTCAATTAGTTTATTTATCAAAAGGTGAATGAGTTCTACATAATTTCAAATTAATCAAGGTTAATTGCTAATCTATATAACTCACGTGCATCATTTTGGTCAACAAATAAGTTAAGACTTTAGGCTTGACAACTCAAAAACTGATGGATCAATCTTGGTGAAATTTAAACTGAAGATTACTAGTAATAAAAGCAAGGCGGGGATATGGACGAGATCGGGCCATGAGTTCGGATTCTTGAATTTTTGATCAGTTCAAAGACTAACAAGCATATATCCAAAACTTTCAAACATTGTACAAGGGTGTTCTTCCTATTACCTTTGTGTCCTTGATACACAAATTTGTCCTTGATACACAACCCACACAAATTTGAAGACCTTGAAGCATATGTTCAAAATTAATAAAGATAGTCTGTCTTGAAACAATCGGCTCGCTATATAAACGTGTGGTAGATGTGGCTGTTCATCCAAAAGGCAAGTGTGCCTACAGACATGGGCTTATGGGATTATCATCTATATCTCATAAAACACTAACTGTATAAAATATGCAAACATGAACAAAAATGCGAATGGATATATTTCCCCAAAGGGTAATCATAGTAATATGGTGAATCATCCTTTGACTTCTCCAGTCAATGTAAACTGCACATCGGATTTAGGGGTGCAGATAAATTCATGTTTAAATACAAACAGGATAAGCGAATCGAACACAAGTTCAACAAACCGGTCACGTGAAATAGTAAACACATTTGGCTACAAGAAGCGGACGCTAATCGGAGCATGGAACGTGATAACACTATATGGTGTTGGGCGATATGAGCAAGCCGAGCGTGAAATGCTACGATTCAATATTAACATACTTGGCGTCAGTGAAACTAAATGGAGAGGTTGTGGTGAAATTATTTCAGACAGTAATTTAACTCACATGCTGTACTCAGGAGATAATGATGAAGAAACAGGAATAAGGCGCGGTGGAGTAGGAATTATGCTAAATGCTGAATCAAGACGCAGTCTTATTTCTTGGAAACCAATATCGCGCAAATTGATGACTGCCAGATTCAAATCCCGGGTCCGAAATATAACCATAATCCAGTGTTACGCTCCTACCGAAGAAGCAGAAGATAAAGAAAAGCTGAATTTTTACACTCTACTTGGAACAACATATGATAACGCTCCCAGAGCTGACATAAAGATTACATTGGGTGATCTAAACGTGAAAGTCGGAACGGAAAACTGTGGTTTAGAACGAGTCATGGACGGCATATCATTGGGGTAAGAAACGACAATGGCGAAAGGCTAGTGCATTTTTGCAATCCCCGCCAGCCAGTCATTGGCGGTACTTTGTTTCCACATAAGTCATGTCATAAGGTAACATGGGTTTCTCCAAATGGTCAAACTGAAAACCAAATAGACCATTTCATTGTCCAGCAGAAGTGGAGGAAATCTCTTTGCGACGTTCGAAATTAGAGGAACGGTGACGTTTTTTTTTTTTTATTCACAGGTTCAAAAAAGTGCTTCACTTGTGGCGAACCCCTTTATTTTTATTACAATAGTTAACACTTAACACTAGGCAACAAAATTATATTAATAACAATAAGTTCTTATATTATTATAAAAATTTTAATTAGGTAAAATATTTTTTTTTAAGTTATGAAATACACAATTGGATTAGATTTTCATAAGAAATTTTCCTAATAAGTGTTTAAATACGACCATAGAGTCGGGGGATCTCAAATATAGAGGCAATTTGTTGTAATTAGTAATAGCTGAAAAAATTATTGTGTTTGGAGCGAAATTTAAAATTGTTAAATTGTTTCTTCTCCTGGTATTATAGTTATGAACCTCACAAACCTTAGAAAGTTGTACCCCAGATTTAATTTTATCGTGAACCTTTATTTTAGATCGTAGACCTTTAATTTATCAACAGATAACAATTTTTTACTGTAAAGTGTGTTGGATGGGGTTAAAAGAGGTAAACGGTTTATTGCCTTTAATGCCTTATTTTGCAAAAGTTGTATTTCATGTAATTTATATGCGGGAGAAGTCGACCATATCGAATTTAGATAAATAAACTGGGAATGTATATGTGCGAAATATATATTGTATAGAGTCGATTTTGGAAGAATGTAGCGTTGTCTATATAAAGCTGCTACATACGGAATAATTTTATTTTTAACATGGTCAATGTGATAAGTCCATTTCAAATTTTTGTATATATATAGACCGAGATACTTAATAAGATCAGTTCCTTGAAGGATATCACCATTCACAATTATTTTGAAATTATTTGGCATAGGTTTTTTCAACACCATGTATTTGGTTTTATTTATATTAATTTATAATTTGTTATTGCTAAAATATTCATCTAATGTATTTAAATCGGTTTGCATGCTTTCATATGCTGCTGCCATAGAATTTTCACTGTAAGCCAGCAAGGCATCATCAGCATATAAGATTATAGTTCCTTTACAAGGGAGTTCAAAAATGTCATTTATGTATACTGCAAATAATAAGGGACCCAATATGGAGCCCT
The DNA here is from genome assembly GCA_963082915.1 of Dolichopus griseipennis. NCBI lineage: Eukaryota > Metazoa > Arthropoda > Insecta > Diptera > Dolichopodidae > Dolichopus > Dolichopus griseipennis. The sequence goes on from OY720441.1 coordinate 139,104,697, forward strand.
GTGGTACACCTTTTTTTACCAAATTAAAATCACTGCTAATTTGACCAATTTGAACATATTGTTTCCTATTGGTAAGGTACGAATTTAAATATTGTACGGCGTCATTTGAAAAATGAGCTGCTTTAAGTTTCATTAGCAGAATGTCATGATCAATTGAATCAAATGCCTTTTGCAGATCAATACTTATTAATGAAGTTGTCTTGTTTCGAGACATTGACCCCTGAATTATGTTAATAACTTCGATGCAGGCTGAAGTCGTACTTGATAATGGAATAAATCCAAACTGGTTGGTATTCACGAAATTGGTCTTCGCAAAGTGTGTCCACATTTGATTAAAGATAATTCATTCAAATGGTTTCGAAATTACCGAAAGGACAGATATGGCTCTGTAATTATTAGGATCTCCCTTTGGCCCGGACTTATGTAAAGGTCTAACCTTAACTATTTTTAATTCATCTGGAAAAGAGCATTTAGCAACCGAATCGTTAAAAATTTTTGTGAGCAGGCTGATCTTACCATCTGAAAAAGCTTTAAGATCTTTTGCAGACATTCGATCATAACCACTCGCAACATTATCACGAATATTCTTTATGTGTTTGCTCATAGCCATATTATTGGTAAATTGAAAAAAAAATTGATGTTCATTTAATAAAAGATCTAAATTGTATTCATTACAATTCTGTACAATTAAACTAGATTGATTCCAAAAGCATGCAACCAAAAGAAATTGATTATTAAAATAATTTACTATATTCCGTGGATTACACACAGTAACACCATTATAAACGATATTTTCTGGTACATAATTACTACAAATATTAGGCCTGTTATAGACAGAATAATTTATAATTTGCCACAATTTTTTTGGATTTTTTAATTTAATAAACATTGATTATCACTAAATGATTTTTTTTTATTTTTTTTTTATTCTCAAACTGGTTTCTTAATTTTTCTAAATTCTTCTTTTATGTATAAATTATTAGGGTATTTTTTTGTTAGTTTATATAATCTTTCTTTTTCTTTAGACAAATGTAATAAATCTTTTGACATAAAAAGTTTTAGAAACCGGTTTTTATTTTTTATTTTGTATGGTTGAGTGTTAGAATCAATTATTGAAATCCATTGTTTTATAACATCTTTATAAATTACATGTTCTAAATTAAAATTTTGGTATTATTAAATTCTTGAACTGATTTTTTTTTGTTAGTATAAAATAAATTATTCTTTAAAGTGCAGTTACTAATCGCATTTGATTTAATTTGCAATAATAAAATATTGTGATCAGATATAGAGGTTTCAAAGATAGCCAAATTAAAATCGTACTGTAAAAGATCGGTAGAAAAATGATCGATAATGGTAGAAGAATGTTCACTAGTACGAGTTGGCATCGAGGGTGTGTTTGCATTAAGAATAGTATACCCGTTCAATTTTAAGCAATCTACATATGTTCGCGTATTAATATTTTCGTGATCCAAAAGATGAAAATTAAAATCACCTACCAAAACAATACTTTTAAAGTTTTGTGTAAGTTGATCTATTTTTGCTAAAAAATCGGGAATAGAATTACAAGCATTTGGAGATCGATAGGCTCCTAGCAATTTAAATTTAATTTTTGGAATTTCTACTATAAGAATGTTATTAAAGTTATCTGAGTTTTCATAAATTATATGTTCTTATATGGTTTTAATCTTATCCATAGTTTTTTTCAATTTTTTGTTAATATCATTATACTTTTCATTTAAAAAAGTTACAAATTGGCGCAAATCCTGCATATCTTCCGTGATATTGTTTAGTTTCGATATGATTACATCATACTTTGATTTCAGATTTGAGTTTTAACTTGTGTGTTTATGGTTAGTAAAATTTTCATGAAATTTTGGTGAACACCTATGGCATTTAAATGGTGCTTCTTCATTGCTATTTAGAATATCATACGTTTTTTTATTGATTTTTGAGCACTTTAAATGTATTCAACCACTGCATGAATCGCATTGTAAACTCAGATCTTCATCATCGCTGGACACAATATCCACCGTGTAAATTTCACACTTACTCCTTTTTTTAGATGAATTCAATGAATGCCTTTTATTTCTTGACATTTTGTAGCAGTTTTCCAAAACACCGTTTTTTAATTACTTATTTAAAAAAATAAATTAAATTAAAATATTTTAATAAGAGCAACAAAAAAGTTGTTTATAACAAGGCCAGTGTTGCCAGTTTTGGAAGTTGGAAGCGATCACATTTTAGTTGTTGCGATAATGCAGTTAAGAACAGCAGCTGTCCAAAGACGAAATCAAGTGCCTGTCAGAAGAGCACTCTTCGATGTCGAAGCGTTAAAAAATCCTGAAACACGTGGAACTTTTGTACAAAAATTCCGAGAAAGGGCATCAACATTGAATGAAGCAAATGAACGAGAGGATGGGCCAGTTTCTATAGATCAAAAGTGGTATAAAGTAAAACGATCATTTATAGAAACTGGAAGAGAAACAATACCCCGATTATCGCAGCAAAAAGCCCCATGATTCTAACGAATTTTGTGGGACAACATAGCCAGACGTAAAGAGCTGAAAACCAAAAAAAACTCTGAGCAGGATCCGTGGCTATTGGGTGAGCTTCATAAAATCGCGCAGAGAAGTGTAAGATGAAACAGAAAGAAACAAATAGAAAACCTTGCTACGGAAGCAGAGAAAGCAGCAAGAAGAGGTAATGGCAAAGCCTTGTATAAGATAACAAAAATTCCTTCAGGTCATTCAACAAAGCAGCAAAATATTATCTTGGACGAAGATGAAAGGCTTCTGGTGTTGCTGGATGATCAATTACGGAGGTGGAAAGACTACCTTTGCCGTTTGCTAAACAAACATTTTATACAGCAATCTGCATCAGAAATCTCTGAAGAACCGGAGTTGGGTCTATCGCACAAGGGTATTAGTACAGCCCCAACCACGAAACCTGAAATCGAAAGTGCCATTTCGGTCTTGAAAGATAACAAAGCTGCAGGAATTGACCAAATACCCGCCGAACTTCTAAAAGCAGACATCCCCTCAACGGCAGATATATTTCCTCCATTAATTCAGGCTATATGGGAAGAAGAAGAGTACCCGAGTGAATGGAAGGAGTTATTGTTAAGCTGGCAAAAAAAGGTAACCTGAAGTATTGCAATAACTGGCGCGGTGTTACGCTGTTACCTGTCTTCTCAAAATAATGGCAAATGTTATACTCAAAAGGATCAAAAGCAGGATTGTAAATACATTGAAAAGACATCAAGCTGGCTTTCGCAGGGGTCACTCTTGTGTTGACCATATCAACACGCTACGAATAATACTCGAGCAATCAACAGAGTTCGGATTGCCGCTACATCTCATGTTTGTAGACTTCGAGAAAGCTTTTGATCATGTAAACCGCGAGTATATATGGAGAGCTCTTAGTAGACAGAGTATCTCGGTATAATTATTGCCATTAATGAGGAATCCTACGAAAATGCGAGGTGTCGATTCTTACACTATGGACAGTTGACTGTAAGGCAAGGCTGTATATTGTCGTCTATATTATTTTTGGTTGTGATGGACGAAATTTTAACCACAACCGTAGGCGTTGATGAGATGTATAGCATTCAGTGGCGACTAGGAAAACATTTAAGCCACTTAGATTATGCTGATGATGTAGTTTTCATGGCACACACAAGAACTGGTCTGAACGAAATGTGCCGAAATTTGAACAAATATGGCAAACAAGCTGTTCTAAAATAAATGCAGCTAAGTCCAACTAGAAGAAGCCAAATTGAAGAAGTAGAGCAGTTCAATTATTTAGGGAGCATGGTGCCATCAAATGGGGGAACAGAAGTCGATGTTGACAGCAGAATAAATAAAGCTAGAGCTGCTTTTAGAATCCTATCAAACATATCGCATTCAAATAATATAGCCCTGCGTACAGAGCTAAAAATATTTGAAACAAACGTCAAATAAGTACTTTTATACGGCTGTGAAACATGGAAGGTAACCGCCATTATCACCAAAAAGTTATAAAAACCGTAAAAGACGTATATAAACCGTTGTTTACGCCGCATCTTAAGGGTTCGTTGGCCGCAAATTATTACCAATACACACCTGTTGTTTATAACAATAATTCGTTTTTTTATAGTATCTACTTGGTTTAACTAATTCTATTGAATTTTTTATCAGTTTTAATTATTATTGAGATTTTCATTTATTTTAACTTGTTGATTAATCGTTTGAATGGAAGTATGACTATTTTCTTCGACGTTCATTAGGTAGTTTTCAATATTTTGCCTATCTTCATCGTTCATATTTCCAAACAACGATTTCGTTGCAGAACCAAGAAATTTTATTAAATCTCTTTTATGTCTATGAGGTAATATAGTTTTAATTTTATTCTGATTTTTTTTTATTTTATTATTTGTGAATTCTTTCTTATTTTTTTAATTTCAGATAATTTGTTATGGTCTCTAAATTATTAGTCATTTCTAAAATTTCTGAATTATAATAATCTAGCAGATTTACCAGGCGTTGTCCGTGAGCGTGCAAATTGCAAAAAAGCAAGTTTCGGCCATTTTTTCAAAGTACTGCTTTGGTTAAAAAGAAAGCCTCAAAAAAATATTTGTGGAGTTCCGTTAACCCGTTGCGGCCAAACAGCTTGTTATAGGTTTTTTCGTTACTTTGGTATAAATTAGAAATGGTTTAACCGATTGACTTCAAATTTCGTATATGTGTTCCTCTTTGAGAATGGAGTTCCCTCTATACACAGACTCAGAATTTGTTACTCCTTGCCACCCGACAATTTTTTCCAAAAAAAAATTTGGGAAGGATATTACGTCCAATTTTGCGAAATATTGCTTGGTCAAAGTTTCAAAAACAGGTTTGTTGAGTTCCGTTAACTCATAGCGGCACAGCAGCTTTTTACAGATTTTTTCATTACTTTACTCTTAAGCAGAAACGGTTTGACCACTTAAATGTAAATTTTGTATGCGTAAATGTATATACTTATCATTCCTACGATTATTCAAATAAAAAATGTTTGTAAGTAAATTACGTCCAATTGTTGAAAGTAGGCAAAACTTCTTTGGAGGAATGTTTAAAAAAATGTTTTGTCGAGTTCTTTTAACCGATTGCGAAACAAAAACTTTAAAAAACAGTGTGCAAAACAGTTTTAACGAGTATCTCTAGTTTTTCTATACGTTTGTCTTCAGCTTCTTGACAATTTGGTGCTGCTTGAATTTTTATTGTTATTATTTAATAATTATGAAAAGTTTCAAGCGAAATTTGATAAATTTGTTTAAAAATTGCTAGAATAATCCCTAAAAAACTCGCTTTAAAAAAAATGCTTTATTACATTATAAAATTATATACACCATGTGCAATGTTTGTGTTAACGTTTTTCAATAACATCAATTTAAATTGAAACTCCATTGAAAGGCGGAGCAACGTATAGCTAGAGTACATTATTATACCATTTTGACTATAGGTCATAAGGGTATTCAGTAGTATTGATATAGGTTTTCTGGATAAAAAGCTCTAAATACAAAGCTAATTGAGCTCGTCAATTACGTTTGAAATATAAGCTGGAAAGCTTAAACTTAAATTAATATTTAATAATAAAGCTCGTCCGTTACGTTTAAAATATAAGCTGAAAAGCTTAAACTTAATTTAATATTTAATTGAAAAATTTAAAGCTTGGTTTCGAATTCAAAGGTAATAAAGCTCGTCCGTTACATTTAAAAGCTAAGCTGAAAAGCTTAAACTTAATTTATTATTTATTTGGAAAATTTAAAGTTTGGTTTTGAATTCAAAGCTAATAAAGCTCCTCCGTTACGTTTGAAATACACGCTGAAAAGCTTAAACTTAATTTAATATTTATTTGAAAAATTTAAAGTTTGGTTTTGAATTCAAAGCTAATAAAGCTCCTCCGTTACAATTGAAATATAAGTTTAAAAGTTTAATTCAGTATTTATTTGAAAAGTAATAAAAATTTGTTAAATTTTGGGTTTAAATTCAAAGCTAATAGTGCTCGTCCGTTACATTTGAAAATTAAGCTGTCAACTGAAATTTTAAAGTTGAAAAGCTTAATAAACGAAATTTTTTTGTTTGAGCATTAGCTTAACTAAAAAACTTTTGCAAAAAGGAAACAAATAAACGTTAATTATATTATATTAATAATAAAAGCTGTGATCATGAAATACAAATTCAAGTTTAAATTAAAAATAAACAAAAATAAAAAACTTGGGTTTAAAAAGTTGTTTTTTTAATATTAAATAACAACATTGCATTTTTTACTAAAAGTTTGTAAATTATTATTCATTAAATAATATCTTTTTTATTTATCCATGAATCATGACTTTTATCAAAGCCAAGCCACCTAACCAAAACTAGATTTCCTTGATGATCATCCAATAAGACGGAGGAATAAATATTTAAGAACTCCTCCACTTCCATAATTCAAAATGACTGTGCTAAAAATATGTTTGCTGCTTTTATATTAACTCCAAATTATATTTTTAATTCAGTTTCTTATCAGACACTGACCAAAAATGATTAATTTTATTCATCCATTTACAATGATGATAGCGGGACTATCAGGATGTGGAAAAACAACATTTGTGTGTAATTTAATTGAAAATATTAATAGATTGATTTATCCGAAAATTGAAACAATAAAATGGTGTAAACCAGAAATTTCTGTCATTCCAAAAAATCTAGCTTTTCCTGATATAGACTTTTATACCAGTATCCCAAAAGAAATAAGTGGCAATGAAAATAAACCTACTTTAAATGTTCTAGATAACTTAATGTTAGATTCAGCAAATAAACAGGTATGTGAGCTATTTACTAAAGGTTCGCACCATCATAATTTATCTTTAATATTGTTAACACAAAACGTTTTTCATCAGGGAAAATTCTCAAGAGATATTTCATTAAATTGTAAATATTTAGTGCCTTTCAAAAACCCTCGAGACAAATCACAGATTTTTCCTCTTGCCAGACAGCTATATCCGGAAAATATAAAGAGTTTCTTGAGAGTATATAGTGAGTCATTATGATTAAAAAGAAACTGAAGCCTAGTTTAAAATAAAAATTTGGTGAATGCCCTATACTCCTTAAAGGAGTAGAAAAGGAATAAAAAAAAAATATATAGTGAGTCAACATCAAAACCTCATGGTTATATTGTGTTGGATTTAACACAAGACATTAACGATTGATATTATAAAAACTATAATAGTGATAATGATATTATAAAAACTATTGCTGGAATTGCAATTAATACATTAAATGGTACCGTAAAGTTCTGAATACAGTACCCCCCCGAATAAAGTACCCCGGGTACACTAATTGGAACATTTTTCCAATTACAGTACCCCGGGTACACTAATTGGATTTGTTTTTTCGCAAATAAATTTCGAACATTATATTGGAATTATGTTTTGACTGTTTTAATAAAAATTATAAATTTTTATTAAAATTTTTTATTAAAGTAATAATAAAAATTATAAATCCTAGATAAATAACTAATTTACCTACCTTATCTTTTTTATCAATACTACCTTACCTTATTACAATTTTGTATTAAATAAATCTCATTATTTTATAAATAAAGTCATTAATTTTATCAAAACAAATTAGGTAGGTAGTTATTCGTTTCACTGTTGTTCTATGTATCTCCGCTGCGGGAAAATTGGTATGCACTCTTATTATACTAAAAGGTTTAAAAAAAATTCCAAAAGAAAAGTTAATTTGCCAAAGGCATCGATCTTTGTTTAGTTTGGGTGGTTCGATGACCACAGATTTAACGTTACGTTGGATGAAAACGTGTTTCCATAAAGAGAACAGTTTTTTTGGTATTGAAAAGTTACTTTTAATAATGGATTCTTATGGTTGCCATTTAATGGATGAAGTGACAAAAGAATTAAAGAAGCTATGCAATGCAGAGTCAATCATAATACCTCCAAAAACTACATCATTTTTACAACCATTGGATGTTTCAATTAACTATCTATTTAAAAATTTTATGAGAGCTGCTTGAAATGATTGGCTTATAAATGATAAAGAGGAATTTACAAAAAAAGGATACAGAAAAAAACCGACTTATCAAGATATTGTTGATTTTACATCTTCAGCTTTAAAACAAATTTCGCCAGAAATCATTGAAAGGTCATTTGAGTGTTGCGGAGTTGGAGGGTTTGGAAAAGAAATATGTTTGGAAAAATTAAATAGTCGCCTTCAAAACATTCTTAAATCTTGCGGGGACATACATGAATCAAATATTTCTGAAATCCAAACCGAACCAAATAATACAACTTATGAGCTAGTCGGGGTTGATGAAGCTAATGCAAACTTAGCGAATTTTGATGATGATATAGAAACTATTGATGAACGTGTAATTGATAATCAGACTTCTTCTGATGATGATGAATATATCAGCGAAACTTCCAGTGAAGTTGATACACCGGAGCTTTTCGAATTGGTTTAAATGGCTAATAAGTAATAGTTTAAAAAATTATTTAAAAAATTTAATCAGACTATATCTTAATAAATGTATCTAGTTTTTCTATTATTAATTAATTAATGTATATTTGCAGATTTTTTTTTATTATTAATAAGCTATGTATATATATTTTTTTATTTTGAATAAGTAGTAATATAGTTATTTTGTTTTGTGAATTATACTAATTGCTTTAACTTTATTTTCCATAATACATTCCCTATCATATAAAATTTTTTGTTGTTCCGAATAGTGTACCCGGGTATAGAAAACTAATTAGTGTACCCGGGTATACTAATTGGATTTATTATTTTTTCAGAATATTGCCATTTTCCAATTAGAGTACCCGGGTATTATATTCAGAACTTTACGGTAATAATAAAATATCACCAAATCAAAAAGCACAATTAAAAAAACATAAAAAACAATTAAGATTTCTAGCCTAGGAAAAGTATAAAGTGCTAGGAAAAGTATAAAAGCCAAAAGAAAAGTACTAGTTCATCATGGTGGATTTTTACCAACTTTAATCGGAACTATATTATCTGGGGTAATAGGGAATTGTTTAGTAAGACATAATGCAGCTAATGATTGTTATGTCACCAGAAATATTTTCAAAATTATGTAAATTATTTCAAGATGATAAAAACTTGGATTTATTAGGGAATTTTACCTCGATTTATTTCGGGATTTTACCTCGAAAGACTAAAATTTTTTCAAATCTTATCTAACTGATAGGTTGTAAAGAGTCAAAATAGGAAATTCTCTTAGCGATTACCTTAAAATTAAAAAAGGTGTCCCGCAAGGGTCTATCCTAGGGCCGGACCTTTTCAAAATCTACATCGATGATATATCTCGGCTAAACCTTTAAGGCTCAATTCAACTGTATGCTGACGATTCAGTTATAAAATATTCTACAACTACTGAAATTGAATTGAGAAGGTATATTGAGGACGATTTAAAAAAAATTGAACCCTGGATTACTAACCACAAATTGAGCTTAAATATTAAAAAAAGCAAGATTCTTTTGTTAGGCAACAAATCATATTGCTCATCAAACTTCTACTACAAAACACAAGTCATCGAAACTGTAGATAACTTTAACTATCTAGGATTGATTATTGATAAGAGATTGAAGTGGGCTGATCATGTTCACCACATTATTAACAAAATATCACCCTATATTTTCTTGTTACATAGACTAAGGAAAATTTATCTCCACGGATGCATTATATTCAATATATTCCTCATTTATAATGTCACATATTGTTTATCTAAATCCAATATGGAATGGAACTTCTCAAAGAACATTAAATGAGCTAGAAATTATTCAAAATAAAGCAATAAAAATAATTCACTTTTATCCCCGTATGTACCCCACGAATTTACTATATATAGATAGATATATGAGTTTCACAAATGTTTGAAAACGGGAATTATACCTAACTGCGTTCAAAATTATTAATAATAGAATCAAACACAATTTTATATTTAATAGAATGATTGACATACAAACGCACAATACGCGGAATAAAGCAAATTTTTACTTTACTAAACGAGTAAGGGACCATTGTCATTTTAGTGGTACATACAGGTCCTGCACATTTTATTTGTAATATTTTATATAGAAAACCTTCATATTTCCCTGTATATTTTCATAATTTCTCAGCATATGATTGCCATCTCAAATTTAAGTCATTAAACATAGTACACGCTTTTGAAAATTTTAGAAAAATATGTAGAAATATTTATAATTTAGACCCTGCAAATTTTTACACAGTTCCAGGTCTCTCTTGGCAAGCAATGCTTAAATTCACAGAAATACAGCTTCAATTATTTATAGATATAAACATGTACAATTTTATAAAATCAGGAATACGTGGAGTTATCGGTCAATGTTCTTTGCGTCATTCTGTAGCAATAATAAATATATGAAAGAAAAGTTCAATACAAATCATACGTCCAAATATGTAATTTATCAAGACGCAAATAATTTGTACGGTTGGCCTATGTCACAAGCCATACCATATAAAGATTTTGAGTGTTCAGATATTTCTAAACGTTTAATAACTCAATAAACGTTTTAGAGATATCTGATAATTCGGATGTTAGAAGTAGATTTAGATTATCCAGAGAATCTTCACGACATCCACAATGACTTACCCTTTTACCATGAAAATAGTATTCCTCCAACAGGAAAAGCAAAAATATTGTTAACCAATTTAAATAACAAGAAACAATATATAATGCATTATAGAAATCTCAAGCAATGCCTTGAAAACGGGTTAGATTAAAAAAAAATACACAGAGTTTTGAAATTTAAACAGAGTGATTGGTTAATGAAATATACTAATTTAAATACTGAATATAGAAAAAAAGCTAAAATTACCTTTGAAAAAAACTTTTTTAAATTAATGAATAATTCCGTGTTTGGTAAAACAACGGAAAACGTTGATAATAGAAAAATAATTAAAATAGCTAATTCATGAGAAATCAAAGGAAGACATTCAGGAGCTAGAGCTAGAGCTCTTATAGCAAAACCTAATTTTAATAGTGTCTCAGTGTTTGAGTCTAATCTAGTGACTATAGAGTTAAAGAAAACTAGAATATATTATAGCAAACCGATTTATATAGGATTCACAATTTTAGACCAGTCTCAAATTTTAATGTATAATTTTCACTATAATTATATGAAACCAAAGTTTCAAAATAATTTAACCTTTAATTATATAGATACAGACAGTTTTATATATACAATAACAAAGGAAGATTTTTATAGTGACATAAAACCAGATCTGATTCAACACTTTGATGCGTCAGATTATGTAAAAGATAATCCATATAACTTTCCTTAACCTAATAAGAATGTATTAGGTCTATTTAAAGATGAAATGGGTGAAAAATAATTACTGAATTTATAGGTTTAAGATCAAAAATGTATTTTCTTCAAACTTTAGAAAATGAAAGCATTAAAAAAGCAAAAGGGGTTAAAAAATATGTTGTTAATGACTTAAATATAGAGGATTATAAAAGTTCTTTATTTCATAATTTGATTATTTAAAGAAATATGAAAGTTTTTAGATCGAAATTACACACTATTTATAAGCAGAATCTTAACAAAATAGCTTTAAGTAGTTCATGCTTGGGGACACTATGCTTTAAAGAAATGTAATGTAAATAATATTATTTTTTTAAAAATGTATTTAATATTACACTTGAGATTGTTAAATTATTTTTATATGTAATTATTCCTAGCTAACTATGTATATATTAATTTCAAAGGAAATAAACTCCAATAATTTTGTATTTAAACAAACCAAACTAGTTTAAGCTTGTTATTATTTGTTTCAAAGCTTTTTTAATTAAGTTCACAATTAAATAAAAAGTTTACTTTCAACTTGAACTTGATCACATTGTCAATTTGTATTTCATAATCAAAGCTTTTATTATTGATATAATTTTAAAAGTTTATTTTTTTCCTTTTTGCTAAATTTTTTAAGTTAAATTAATGCAAACAAAAAAAATTTAATCGTTTTTTAAGTTTTTAACTTTAAAATTTCAGTTGACAGCTTAATTTTCAAACATAACGAACGAGTTTTATTAGCTTTGAATTCAAAATCAACTTTAAAATTTGTTTATAACTTTTCAAAAAAATATCGAATTAAGTTTAAGCTTTTCAACTTATATTGCAAATGTATGGTACGAGCATTATAACTATTAGTTTTGAATTAAAAACCAAACTTTAAATTTTTCAAATAAATATTATATTACGTTTAAAACTTTCAACGTAATTTTCAAACGTAACGGACGAGCTCTATTAGCTTTGAATTTAAACCTTAACTGTAAAAAATTTTTATAATCTTTCAAAAAAATATGGAATTAAGTTTAAGCTTTTCAACTTATATTTCAATTTTAACGGACGAGCTTTATTAGCTTTGAATTTAAATCCAAACTTTAAAAATTTTTTATAATTTTTGTAATAAATATTAAATTAAGTTTAAGACTTTCAGCGTTATTTTCAAACGTAACGGACGAGCTTTATTAACTTTGAATTCAAAACCAAACTTTAGAAAATTTTTTATAACTTTTCAAAAAAATATCGAATTAAGTTTAAGCTTTTCAGCTTAACTTCCAAATGTAAAAAACAAGCTTTATTAGCTTTGAATTCAAAACCAAGCTTTAAATTTTTCAAATATATATTAAATTAAGTTTAAGCTTTTCAGCTTATATTTCAAACGTAACGCACGAGCTTTATTAGCTTAATAAATATTAATTTAAGTTTAAGCTATTTAGCTTATATTTCAAACGTAACTGACGAGCTTTTTTCCAGAAACCCCATATCTATACTACTACTGTATACTGAATTTGCCATTATGTCACTATACTATGTCAATAGTAGTTTCTTGAATTGCCAACGTTTGAATAAAATATAGTTGATGGTTTAGAAAAGGTTTAAAAATCTGCTTTTTAACTTATATTTTGTTTTGTACTTACCTGAAAGTTCTACTACGCTCTTTCTCGTTTGTTTATGATTTTATAAGAGAAATGTATGTATTTAAAAATTAAAATTATGTATTTAAGCTTAATATTTAGATTTTATTTGAAGAAAATTGCAATTTTACACCGCAACCTTTTTTTAAAAACCAACAACTGCAAAGTAGATAAAAAACAAAAACTTAGGCAAAAATGTTGAGAAGGAAAATGTTACGTTATTTAAATTTAAAGATATTTTTATTCGAATTCTTTTTTAGCTTTATTTTTATTATTATCAACATTATCTCATTTAGCTTTTGCACTATTTGAGACTATTTCTGAGCAAACAAATAAGTCTTATGAATTAAGTGAGCTTTTGGAATAAAGGTTAACTTGCGTTAATACCAAAAATTTTTAAATTTTATTGAATCTTTGTGCAAAACGTTTAAACAGTTAAAAACCAAATTAACCCTGTGGGTTTTTATAATTAAAATGCTGATACAAAATTTCAATAAAATTCTTTTAATCGTTTAAAAAAATAAAATTTATAGAAAGCTTAATGGCGTCGTCGACGAAAACGGGTTAATCGAACTTAACTAAAACTTTTTCCAGCCTCTTTTTTGAAGTGCAAAATCATCCTGCAAAATTGGACACAAATCGGAAACACAAAATTTTTTGGAAGCCCGCCAGGCCGAAATGAGAAACTGACACAAAATTTGTGTCAGCCTCTCTTTTCGACTGCGAAACCACCCTGTAAAATTGGACAAAAATCGGAAACACAAAAATTTTTGGAAGCCGCCGGGCCCAAATGGGTTAATTTATTCGAACCAAATTTATGCAACTAATTTCTGTTGCTAAGAGGAAAATTTATGCAAAATCTCAAGTCAATCGGTCAAACCGTTTTGACTCGACAGTGATCGGTCAAACCGTTTTGACCCTCGTGCCCAAAAGGGTTAACCGAACTCCACAAAATTTTGTATCAGGCTCTCTTTTCGACTGCAAAATCATCCAGTAAAATTGGACACAAATCGGAAACACAAAAAGTTTGGAAGCCCGCCAGGCCGAAATGTGTTAATTTATTCCAACCAAATTTATACAACTAATTCCGGTTGTTAAGAGGAACTTTTGTGTAAAATTTCAAGTCAATCGGTCAAACCATTTTGACTTGACATCCAAAAAACGAAAAAGCTTAAAACGTCTCTGGAGCCGCAACCTGTTGACTTATAAAAATGTGTCATAGCCTATGTCACGCCCCGGGCTCTCAGAATTATTTCTTTAAAATTTTGTGACAAGCGGACCAGTGGTTTTCACGTGAATCCTGGATATGCTTTAAGGTCTTGAGAGTAGGGTTGGTGGAATGCAAACCACTATTCCAATTCATCCAAAATTTTTAGGACACACAGCAAATAGGAAAAAACTCTTTTGTCCCAAATTTTAATATTCTATCTTCCTTGATTTCGAAATTATACTCGGTTGGCCTCAATTCGATCAAGAACTTCTACAGTCCGACTCCATTGTCCGATCTGGACCGTAAGCAATCGCCTCGTTACTTTTATCTCTAGTAACCTAGATTTTAAACTTCATCAACTTTTCAAAGATTCCAGAATTCATAACCGAAATCCGATTTCCCCCATGTGCAGTCCCCGCCATACTTTCATTACCACTTAACCCTTGTACACATTTGTAATATTCTATCTTAATTTTAAGTTACTAGTTTTATTAATTTCGATGAAAGATAGTTTTTGAGTTATCGTGCAAACGGACGGATATGGCTATATCGCCTCAGGAGGTCACGCTAACCACAAATATATATACTTTTGCATATCTAGCTCGCTTCCGTTAGTTAGGTAGTTACAAACACCTTACCAAAGTTAATATACCCTCTTCCTATTTATCCTGTTAGAAGTATTATATAATTAGGAATAATAATATCAAAAGAAAATAAAAATTTATTAATGTTTGATAAAAAATTAAGAGTTTGGTGACTTATTTATTTATTATTTATTTATTTATTTATTATAAATTCATTATATTACAGTTATAAAATTACAATATACTAGACTTAGACAATAACTTAAAATTGGTATAAGAGTCTTAAAAATTATAATATATATATATATATGTACAGTTATTGAGTATAAATACAAAAATTAAATATATATTTTTATTATACCCTAATGTATATTTAACAATAAAATATTAATTTAGTTATAATTCTAACAATTTTTTTAATAAAGCCTGATCCTTTTTTAATAATATTTTCAATTTAAATGTGAAGCTACTTTTATTACTGCAATTCTTTAAATTCACCGGAAGATAGTTGTAAATTCTTGATGAGCAAAAATTACTGTTTCTAGCCAATTCAGTTCGAGTTTTTTCATGACATAGATTTCCCATGTTTCTTGTGTTATAATTGTGAATATTCCTTCTTTTTGGTAATAAAGTTTTACTTTTAGTAACACCATTTTCTATTTGATGTATAATTTTAGCCTTTTCCAATATTATTAATTCGTCTAAGTTAAGGAATCCCGTATTTTTGTATAGATCATCAGTTGGAGTACGCCAATTTAGTTTGTATAGTACCTTGATTGCTTTGTTTATTAGTATTTTCATTTTCATTTTTAATGTATTTCAACAACACGACATTGTATCTTATATGAGACATGATGTGTGCATGAAATAATTGTTTAGCTGATTTGTCATCTAACATTATTCCACTTCTTCTAATAGAGCCTAGCAATTGCATTATCTTTTTTTTTTGATAATTTGTCATCTATTATAATACCGAGATATTTATAAGTTTGTTCTCTTTTAATTTTTCTACTATCAATACAAATTTTTGGATTGATATCAGGCTTATTTAGACGTTTAAAAATCATGTACTTTGTTTTTTCAATGTTCATTGTTAATTTATTTCCATTTAACCATCTCATATATAATTTCAAATCATTATTAACCAATCTTTCTAATGTTTCCGCATTTTTTGCTGTATAGATAAGCAATGTATCATCAGCAAATATTTTATAATCAGCTTTAATGTTAGAAAATTGCATATTATGCACATACAATAGATACAAGGTAGGTCCAAGAACTGACCCTTGTTGCACACCTATATTTATGGCACGTTCATTGCTACAAACACCATTAACTTTCGTTTTGATAAATCTGTTTGTCAAATACGTTCTTAGTAGTTCATGCGGTAGTCCTTTTATTCCAATTTCATATAATCTGTCCAAAAATATTTGATGGTCCACTGTGTTAAATGCCTTACTCAGATCTACAAAAACAGAGCATACATAGTTTCCTTTATCAAGATGTCCAATAATAGATTTCACAGAATCATTGATTGCTACATCAGTTCCATGCGACTTTTGGAAGCCAAACTGATTGATGTCAAATCCGCCTGCACATTAAATAAATTCACATATTCTTTTATTAATTATTTTTTCAAATATTTTACTCATGCAGCTAGTGAGTGTTATCGGCCGGTAATTAGATGTTTCCAAGGGAGAACCATTCTTGTATATTGGAATCACAGTACTGCATTTTAATAAACTAGGATAGTTTCCTGTGCGAAAGCTGTCATTAATAAAATTACTAATTGTCGGAGATATTATCTCAGCTACCGCTTTTCAGTCTTTTGCTGCTATATTATCTGAGCCAGGTGAATTATCTTTTAGATTCATAATAACATTAAGCACTTCTATTTCATTAGTAGGTACCACGAACATGGAACTTTCATTTATTCTATTTTTTATTACAGTTTCTTCTTTAGTTTGTATTTTATCAGCTAACTCTCTTCCAACATTACTAAAATGTTCATTAAAGCCGTTGGCTATGTCTTTGCTAATGTGTCTTATTTCCTTTATAATATTGTTACTATCTGCTTTTTGGTTTGCTATCTGAGAGTTCAGAACATTCCATATCTTTTTAGTATTTGAACCAGCTTCTTGTAATTTTCTATTAAAATAATTTTGCTTTGCTTTCTTTATCTCTACATTAACCTTGTTATACCCTACACCTATAGAATAGGTAAAGGGGTATATTAACTTTGGTATGGTGTTTGTAACCACCTAAAGGAAGCGAGCTAGATATGGAAAAGTATATATATTTGTGATCAGCGTGACCGCCTTAGTCGATATAGCCATATTCGTCCGTCCGTCCGTCCGTAGGCACGATAACTCAAAAAATAATGGAGCTATCTTGATGAAATTTTAACTGTAGGTTACTAGGACTGAAAGTACGG
This sequence comes from Dolichopus griseipennis, assembly GCA_963082915.1. Classification (NCBI taxonomy): domain Eukaryota; kingdom Metazoa; phylum Arthropoda; class Insecta; order Diptera; family Dolichopodidae; genus Dolichopus; species Dolichopus griseipennis. The sequence goes on from OY720441.1 coordinate 139,121,903, forward strand.
CGGGGATTGCATATGGGCGAAATCGGCCCATGGGTTCGGATTCTGGACCTTTTAATCGGTTTCAGGGCTAACGAACAAATATAAAAAATCACGATAACTCAACAACTAATGACGCTATCTTCATCAAATTTGTGCTGTAGGTTACTAGTAATGAAACTACTTCGGCAATTGCGTAAGGTCGGGATTGGACCATGGGTTCGGAACCTAGAACTTTTTGATCGAATTTAGGCCAAACGAGCATAATTCCGAAACCAATGAAGATAGAACCTCCAAATTTAGTATCAGGGTGTCCCTTCCTATTTCCTAAGTGTCTTGTGAATTTGGGTCCCATTGGAGTCGTGGGTCGGGGACCAGCCACACATTTCCGAAGACCTTAAAACATATATTTAAAATTAATAAAGATAACAACTTGAAAAAATGTAGAAGCTTCCAATTTGCCACAAGGGTGTTCTTTACTATCTCTTGCGTGTTCCCCTAATTTGGGATCAATTGGAGTGGTGGTTCTGTACCCCTCTCAGACCTCCCAAGTTTTAAAGGCTTATAATCGAAATTACTAAAAATAGTTACTTAAAATTAGGATAGACCGTTCAAATTGTGTACAAGGGTTAACTAGTACTATAAGTACAGCGCGGACTATATAAGGGCGAAATCAGCCCAACGGTTCGGATTCCGGACCTTTTAATCGATGTCAGGGCTAAGGAACATATATAAAAAATCACGATAACTCAACAACTAATGAGGCTATTTTCATGAAATTTGTGCTGTAGGTTATTGGCAGCGAAACTACGGCGGTGATTACGTACGGTGAGGATTGGACAATGGGTTCGGAACTTAGAACTTTTTGATCGAATTTAGGCCAAACGAGCATAATTCCGAAACCAATGAAGATAGAACCTCCAAATTTGGTATCAGGGTGTCCCTTCCTATTTCGTAAGTGTCTTTGAAATTTGGGCCCCATTGGAGTAGTGGATCGGGGACCAGCCACTCAGTTCTTAGGCCCTTAAAGCATATTTTCGAAATTAATAAAGATAGTAACTTGAAACAAATGTAGAAGCTTCCAATTTGCCACAAGGGTGTTCTTTACTATTTCTTCCGTGCCCCCCTAATTTGGGATCAATTGGAGTGGTGGTTCAGAACCTCTCTTAGACCCCCCACCTAAAATGCCACCTATAAATGTCTTTACGACAGAAATAGAAGATATAACTAAGGCTATTAAATTAAAAACTAATGATTTTTCTATTAAAAAATTAAAAATTTCAACTATAATATTAACACTAATAATCTAGATAATTATAAATTAATTAACAACATATTAAAAAGCACTAAAACAAATTTTTACACATTTACCCCGAAAATCGAAAAAAAATTGACCATGTTACTAAAAGGCCTTAGTTTGCATTACACGGAGGAAGAAGTACTGAATTTTTTAAAAAATTATGAAAACGAAAATATTAAATTCGAAACGGTTACAAGATTAAAAACAAAACAATCGATTATGAACAACAATACTCTCCCGTATTTTATTATCCAAGCTTCAGCCGAAAGCTCTTTAAACGAATTGATGAAAATAAAGGCAATTGAGAACCAGATTATATACTGGGAGAAGCTCAAAAAACCTGATATATTACAGTGCAAGAGATGTCAGCGATTTGGGCATACAGCTTCAAATTGTCAAATGGACTACCGCTGCGTTAAATGTGGAGAAAGTCATCAGCCAGGGGAATGCAAAATTACCCTTGAAGACCCAAAAGAAAAATTATATTGCACCTTATGTAAAAAATTTGGACACCCAGCATCATTCACAAAGTGCGAACAATACCAAAAAAGACTCAAAGAACGAGAAGAAGCCAGAAAACTATCAAAACAAAATATAAAAAACAGACATTTTGGTAACAATTATGTAAAACCTAAAATTTCTTTTGCTAATGCATTAAAAACTAATAATAATAATAACACAAATAATATTTATAAAAATACTACTAACAATAATACTAATAATTCTAATGATAATAATAGCATATTAACTGAAATTAGAAATAGTATATTAGATATAAAAAAAAGTATAGATGATCATTCTAAAAAAATTAATACATTATTCGAAATTTCAAAAAAGATTACCCAACCGACAAATAAATATTAACAATGATTAACAACATAAATCTCAAATTAATTGCTGTTAACGTAAACTCTCTTATTTCTTATAATAAGAGATTCTCTCTAATGCAATTTCTTGAAAACAATAAACCTGATATTATCTGTATGAGCGAAACAAAATTAAAAAAAAAGCACAATCTACATTTTGATAATTACGATCTCATTAGAAGAGATCGTAAAAATCAAAGTGAAGGTGGTGGTACAGCAATATGCATTAAAAACAACATTAAATATAATATCGTAAAAAAAAAAGCTTTCGAAAATTTTATCTGCATAGAAATATGCACTATATGTATTAAATTAAACAATAGGGAAAAATTATATTGTTATACTCAATCAATAATATAACTCTCTCCCTTCAATAATAAAAGTGCCTTTCGCAATATTCTTAGTTAGTAACAATTAACATTAGTAAACAGGAAATGCACATAAACCTCGTGTAATCAATTGCACAATTAATAACTTTATTATAATTTAAAATAATAAAATTGATTACGCAAGGAAACAATAACCTTTTGCTTTAAGCGTGTTAAGTTAGTTAGGAATTAAGTAATAACGTTTTAAGTAATATAATTAAGAAATGCTATGTAAGCATTTATGTATTTTATAAGACTTATTTGTAAATTTCAAAAAATAAAAAGTAATCAATAAAAAAACTTAGTTTAAGAACAACTCTAAACGAAAGAGCGTTTAATTATAAAACTGGCGCAGTCGGTAAATAAGAAAAAAAATTAACAAAAAAAAATTAAAGAAATTTTTTTTTTAAAAAGCTGTTTTAATTTAAGAAAAATTAAAAACAAATTTTTGTTAAAAACTTTTTTAATTTAGGAAAAATTAAAAACAAATTTTAACTCTAAAAAAAATTAAAAACAAATTTTTAAAAACTGTTTTAATTTAGGAAAAATTAAAAACAAATTTTAATCAAAAAAAAAAAAAAATGTTTTAATTTAAGAAAAATTAAAAACAAATTAATAAAAACAAAAAACTAAATAAAACTTTAATAAAAATTGTGAACTGTGGAGTAGAAAATTCAAAAAAAAAAAAAAGAAAATCTAACAAGTTCTTTAAAGAAAAAAGAAGCAAAACAATTGTGAAAAAATTTTTTCAAAAACTGTATTTCTATTTTGAAATTTTTTGTTTGCTTGAAAAAAAAAAAACGACACATTCTCATAACAACAGACTTTGCATCATACACTCTATCTATAAAATCAAGGAAAATCCAGCTAACTACAAGAACCAACTAACAAAAAAAAGGCATCTTTATACTTGAGTCAACTAGAAATAACAGCAGAAAAATCAACAAGACCCAGCTAAAAATAAAAAAAGGTGACTTCATACTTCAATCAACCAAAAAGACAAGCATAAATAACAGCAGGTACAACAATTTACATTATTTAGTTTTAGTTTTAGCTATAGTTTTATTTTTTTTTATTATTTTATAAAATTTCAAAAAATATAATAAGGAAAAATTTTTAAACAAGAATAACTTTTTTTTCAATACAATAAGTGCCAACAAAATATTATTGTAAAATACAAAATTTTCGTTCAAATAATATCTATAATAAACAAATATGTCTGACGTAGAAAAATTAAAACTAACTTTAGATTTTATTGTCAAGATAACACCTTTTGACGGCAAAGATGAAAATTATTTGCCTGAATTTGTTGACCGAATAGACAAATTGATGCCAACTATACAGGCTTTTCAAGAATTCGACAAAATGATTATACAAGGGTATATTAGGGATAAAATTACAGGTGAAGCCAGAATCACTCTGAGGCAGCATGGAAGTGCCACAGAATGGTCTGACATAAAAAACATTTTAATAACTAATCACGGCGAAAAACTTTCGTCAGATAAATTAATTGATAAAATAAGATCATGTAGAGTAGAAACAAACATAGAACAGTATTACAACGAAATTAGAACACTTTTATGTAGACTTAATAATTACTACCAATTAAAAGGTAATGTTAACATAGATACTATTAATGGCAACAAAAGAATAACATTAGAAACTTTCAAAAATAATTTACCAGAACCCGCTAAAAGTGTTATTTTTAGTAGAAATCCTGGTACCCTAGACCAAGCGTATGAAATTATTTTAGAGTGTAATTACCAAAATTTTAGGAATAAGGCAAATCAATTTAAAAAACAAAATAATAATTTTAATCTTTTTCGTAATTCAAAATGTAATATTAATAATAATAATAACAGTTATAATAGTAACGGTAGTAACTATAATAGGAATAATAATAATAATAATAATAATAAAAACACTTATAGAGGATTTCAAAGTAACGCAAATAAATATCAGCAAACTCTTTCTAATAGTAGTTACAATAATAAAAAATTCCATTCAAATCGATCAGGTAACTCGAATTATAACAAACAAGCATCCTCAACTAGTTTTAGAAATAATAGCAGACAAAATGTTAGAGACGATCTCGAACAAATGGATACTTACAAAAACGAACAACAAAATTTTCAAATTGCAGGCGAAAAAATCTTCCCTATATAGTAATCCATAATCCTGTAAAAACACTCAAATTTATAATCGACACTGGAGCAGAGTCCAGTATTATAAACCCAAATTTATGTCAACCAAAGTGGAAACGTTTTATTAAGACACAATGCCTTAAAACCTTAAACCACAATATCGTTACGAATGTGCAATGCAAATTTCCGCTATTCGAAATCTTCAACGAAAAGAAATTTATGGCCAAATTTTTAGAAATCAATTTTCATGATAAGTTTGATGGTTTAATCGGTAATAATATCTTAGCTCCTCTTGATGCTATCGTGGACTACAAAAACCGCATGTTACAAACGAGAAACGCCTCTATTCCATTCTTCTTAAACGAAAGTGAAGAACACTACAACCAAAATAGTTTTAAAAAAAATTCAATCGAACTTTTTTCAAATGAAATTAACAAATACAATTTGTTAAATCACATTGAAACATCTCACTTAAATAATGAGGAGTTTAAATTTTTACATAAATTAATTTTAAATAATAAAAATGTATTTTACAAAGACGGTGACGATCTTTCTTTTACTAACCATATTAAGCATGATATAAAGACAAAACACGAAATACCATTATACAGCAAAATGTATCGGTATCCAGAAATACACAAAAAAGAAGTTGAAAGCCAAATAGAAGAAATGCTCCATAACAAAATAATTCAACATTCCAATTCACCATATAATGCACCTGTTTGGGTTGTCCCTAAGAAAATGGACAACAGTGGAAGTCAAAAATGGAGAATTGTCATCGACTATAGAAAACTTAACGAGGCTACAATCGATGCCAAGTTTTCTATTCCCAATATAGATGATGCTTTCGAAAAATTAGGAAAAGCTAATTATTTCACTACACTCGATTTGGCAAAAGGCTTTCACCAAATTGAAGTTAACCCTAAAGACCGTCATAAAACAGCTTTTTCCACTTCAACTGGGCATTATGAGTTTTTACGAATGCCGTTTGGTTTAAAGAACGCGCCAGCGACATTCCAAAGACTGATAAATAACGTTCTTAAAGACTTTATCAACAAAATATGTGTAGTATACATGGATGACATTCTAATATTTTCAAGCTCAATTCAAGAACATTTAGATTCAATTCAAAAAATTTTTAATAAACTTGCAGATGTTAATCTTAAGATACAAATAGATAAATGTTCATTTCTTTGTAAACAAACAGAATTTTTAGGTCATATAATTACTCCAAATGGAATTAAACCAAATCCTAAAAAGATTGAATCCATCCAAAATATCAAACTGCCCACAACGCAAAAACAGATAAAAAGTTTTCTAGGTGTGACCGGTTATTACCGCAAATTTATAAAGGATTATGCTAAGATTGCATACCCTATTACTAGGTATTTGAAAAAAGGAGCAAAAATAAATGTAAACGATAAGCAATATATATCCGCTTTTAAAATGCTCAAAAATCTTTTAACAACCGATCCAATTCTTATACATCCAAATTTCGATAAAACATTTGTAATCACAACAGATGCTTCAAACGTAGCAATAGGTGCCGTTCTGTCGCAAAATCAGCATCCTGTTTCCTTTGTATCTAGAACTTTAAACAAACATGAGACCCATTATGCAACGATAGAGAAAGAGCTCTTAGCTATTGTATGGGCAACTCAACAATTTAGACCTTACATATACGGACGTAAATTTATAATAAAAACAGACCATAGGCCACTTGTCTGGTTAAATGGGTTAAAAGAACCAAACTGTAAATTACAAAGGTGGAGGATAAAACTAAGTGAATTTAATTTTGATATTGAGTACGTGAAAGGAAAAGAAAACCAAGTAGCGGACTACCTATCAAGGATAGAAAATCCCAATATCCAAAAAGATTCTAATATTGATTCAGAAGCATTTTCACCCAATTTAAATTCTATGGAAAAAAAGGGTTATGAATATAATGAATTATTTAATACCGAACACAATGAAAGTACCGTTTCCGTTAACGAAGAAGTAATGTCAACCGGTGCTACAATTAATAGTGCTCAGGAAGATGAAACTAGTCATATTTACATAACTGACAAACCAATAAACCTATTCAAAAATCAAATTTACTTATATAAAGGAGAAAAAGAGAAATTTTTATTGAAAATTATTCACAACAAAATCCAAAACCATGTTACTGTTGGAGAAAATAGTAATTTATTGAATTTAATGAAAAGGGTCCTAAAAGATAAAGGCCTATTTTGTATTTATTGCGACGATATATCTCTGTTTGTAAAATTCCAAGATCTCTATGTACAATATTTTAGTAATAACAAAAACTTAAAAATGTTAAAATCTTCTCTTAAACTTACCAATATCACAGATAGAAATGAAATTTTAGAAATTATAAAAAAAGAACACTTAAGTAAAAACCATAGAGGAATAACAGAAGTGTTCAACGAATTAAAAAAGAAATACTACTTTCCTCGTCTTTTAATTGAAATAAATAAAGTTATAAATAATTGCGAACCCTGTAGTATTGCTAAACATGACAGAAAACCTATTAAAATTCCTTTTAAATTGACCGATACACCAAAGCATTTCAATGATATCGTGCACATGGATATATGGTATCCAGAAAGAAATAAACTCTATTTAACAACAATAGACAAATTTTCAAAATATGCTACCGTTCAAAAACTAAACGATCGCAATTGGATTTCAGTTTTAGAATGTATCAAACAAAGAATTCAGTTTTTAGGTAAAATGAATAAATTAATATCAGACGGTGAGAGATGTATAATTCATAGCGCTGTCGAACTATTTTTGAAAGAAAATAGTATCGAATTTCATCAAACTACAGCAGGATCAAAAACCGGGAATAGTGACATCGAAAGGCTTCATGGTACTCTTAACGAGCATTTAAGAGTGATGAATGCCGATAATAATAAAGATGATCTTGATAATCGTCTCTTTAAAATAGTAAACTTTTATAATAATACTATTCATAGTTTCACAAAACTGAAACCGATCGATTTATTAACTAAAAATCTCGATAAAAACGAAATAGAAAATCTAAAACTAAAATTCCAAGAAACAAAATCAAATTATTTAGAAAAAATCAATAGAAATAGAAGTCAAAATTTTACCCTTTCAAAAAACATTGTCAAAAATAGACAAATAGCGAAAAACACCACAAAATACAAGAAACTTCAAAAATTTTCAAAACATAACGACTATACTTATGACAAAAACAATAATAGAAATACCAAGTACTACCAAACCCAATTAAAACGAAAATATAATTACACATGATAAATTATTGCATAACTCAATGCCGTTAAATAAAATAAAATCTTTTACAATTTTATGACAATTTCAAACTTCTACTAAATTGGCTAATCAGCATAAATAATTTTTAATAATAAACATCATCATTACCTTGAACTTGGCCTACCTTAATAAATGTATTAAAGTAGGTTCAAAAACAAAAAATAAAGAAAAAAATAAAAAGCACTGTAATTTTAAATTGAATGAACTAAAATTTCAAAATGAAATTCTAAACCTTTAATGAAATTTGTTTTTATAAAACACAAAACAAAAAAAAAAATAAAAAATAAAAAAAAAAAAAAAAAATTTTTGCTAACTTTTATCATATTTAGAATTGTGCCATACACACTAAATTGAATAATTTTTTTTTAGAAATGATTAAAATGGTAATGTTCATTATCACCTGGTTAACTGTCGAAGCTAACGACTTAAGTATAACACCCATATACACCGAACAAGGGTTTACAATACTAAAATTAGAGGGAAGACCAATCGTTGATAGTTATACCAAAATTTTACATGTTATTGACTTAACTGAAATTAATAATATCTGTAATTCTATTGAAACAAGTTTGAATACTCTCAAAGAGAACGATTCTAATCATAATTTATTGCATAAGGAAATTGAAATTTTAAAAAATAATATAAGAACTATTATACCACACACCCATAGATTCAAAAGAGGTCTAATAAATTTTGTAGGGAATGCTCTGAAATTCGTAGCAGGAACAATGGATTCCGAAGACGCCAATCAAATCTATAATCATTTAGAAACCATAGACAACAATTCAAAAAACTTAATTGACCAATCAAATAAGCAAATAATAATCAATGATCAAATGTCTCAAGCTATAGAAAAAATTAAAAACCACATAAACACTCAAAATCTTAAAGTTAAAGAATATTTAAGTAACTCCATAAATCAAAGTAATTTTATGATAGATAGATTAAATAGTTATGAATACACATTGCATACTTATATACACATAACTCACCTAAACGAATTTGTAGAAAAAATGAAGGATAACATTTTACTCAGTCAACAAGGCATTCTAGCTCATGATATCCTTACAACCAAGGAAATAGAAAAATTTAATATAACAATAAACACACTACAATTCATTAAAAGTGCTGTTCTTTTAAAAGAGGAAAACACAATAATATTTGCAATTTCAATACCCCAATTTTGTATAGACAAATTTTTTAATGCACTTATTATTCCATTCCCTAATTCAAAAAATGAACAACTCGATTGTGAAAATGAAGAAGTAATTTTGAACGATAATTTTGTATTCGAACGTAATAGCAATATAAAAACTAAAAATGATTTAAAACCTCATAAGAATCAGTGTATCTATAATATCTTACAAAAAAATAATACTTGTAACTTTATTGTAAAATTAGAAAAAACTATTGAAGAAGTTGATAAAGGCATAATAATTACTAAAAACATAGAATTAACTTATCTAAAAGACATTAATGCAAATCGAGAAATTGCTCTTAAAGGAAATAATTTAATTCAGTTTTCAAATCGCGAAATCACAATCGGAAACTTTAAATTTATAAATAAAATCGAAAAATTTGAAAGCCACTTTATTATGCCTCAATCAAATTTCAACTTTACTAAAATTATAAAAAATGTATCTTTAGAAAACTTACACATACAAAATATTAAAAACAGAGAAAATATCGAGTTCATTGAATTTAAACATAATGTAACAATTTATAGTTTATTATCAATTTTTTTAATTATAATTATCATTATAACTTTAATTTTATTAAGAATTTTTAAAAATAAAACAATAAATGTAATTCAGTTAGAAGAAAAAACAGATACTATAAAATTTTCCGAGACGGAAAAATCTCGGGGGGGAAGTGTTATACTCAATCAATAATATAACTCTCTCCCTTCAATAATAAAAGTGCCTTTCGCAATATTCTTAGTTAGTAACAATTAACATTAGTAAACAGGAAATGCACATAAACCTCGTGTAATCAATTGCACAATTAATAACTTTATTATAATTTAAAATAATAAAATTGATTACGCAAGGAAACAATAACCTTTTGCTTTAAGCGTGTTAAGTTAGTTAGGAATTAAGTAATAACGTTTTAAGTAATATAATTAAGAAATGCTATGTAAGCATTTATGTATTTTATAAGACTTATTTGTAAATTTCAAAAAATAAAAAGTAATCAATAAAAAAACTTAGTTTAAGAACAACTCTAAACGAAAGAGCGTTTAATTATAAAACTATATATTATAAGTATTTATTCTTCACAGCAAAACCAACAAAAGTTCATAGAAGAATTCTCTTTAGTATTTAATAAGTCAAAACTAAATAATTTAAATAATTTTTACATTTTAGCTGGTGATCTTAACGCTAAACATCAAGCTTGGCTAAACGAAGTTCGAAATAGTAGAGGGTCACAACTTTTTAATTGGTTAGAAGATAATAAAATAATTTACAAATGTAAATTATTGCATTCTGACTCCCCTACCTATCCAAGAGCTAATTCTTACTTAGACATAGGTTTATCAGACGTAAGGTTAGAAATAAATAACATTGATTCTTTAGGTAGATTGCCAACTTTACCATACGATAGCGACCACTGCGCAATAGAAATATGTATAAAACTCGATAACGCTAATATTGAAAACATAGTAGTAACTAATGAAACTAGGTATATATACCATAAAACAAATTGGATAAAATTTCGGAAAAAGTTAGATAAAAATTTTGATACAACATATCAAAATGAAGAAAACAAAATAATTGATCATGCCAATATGCCAATAACTGACATAGACTTACACCTTCAAAAAAATAGATACAATAATTCTTAAAACTATAAAAGAGACAATTCCAACAGTTTCTAATTCAAAAAATTACCTTAAAAAATACAATTCAACCCAATTACAAAGACTTTTAAAAAAGAAAAATAATTTACAAAACGACATACATAGAATTTATAGACAAAGGTTAGATTTTACAGCACAAGAGATAATATTGTTAAAAAGCTTACTAAAAAATGTGAACACACTAATCAAACAACAAATAAACTTAGAAATTAGTAATTACTGGGAAAATAGAATCAAAAAAATTAACCCCTCCAAAAGTCATAGCATGTTCCCAGAAATAAATAAAATATTTAGGAAAAAAGAAAATTTCAATATTAGTTGCCTGAATATTGACCCAAGAGATCAAGAATTATTAACTACCAACAATTTTGACATAAATACTTTAAAAAAAACACCCGATAATAAATACATAATAGAAGATAATATAAGTATAAATAAAATTCTAGGTTCACATCTTGAAAGAACACATAAAATTCAAAATTTCCCTAGTAGTTCTTTTCACAATAGAATATCCAATAATATTAACATTTTGAAAAATAATATTTTAGAAAGTAGAAATAATCATTGCACATTAAAAACTTTTACATATTTAGATAAATCTTCCAATCAGAGTTACAACAATAACCCATTCACAACAATAGCAGAACTAACGGACAAATTCAAATGTCTTAACAACAAGACTTCAACAGGAATTGATAATATCCCAAATATAGTACTTAAAAATTTAACTAACAAAATAATAGTTCAATATGTGATTCTTTTTAACAATGCCATTAACTTTACATATTTCCCTAAATCATGGAAAATAGGTAAAGTTATCTTTTTTAAAAAACCTGGTAAGGATCCCAAAAATCCAAATAATTATAGACCTATTAGCTTGCTACCTAATATTAGCAAAGTCTATGAAACTATAATTAATGATAAAATTACCATGTTCATTAATGATCACAATCTATTACCAGAAAATCAATTTGGTTTTAGACACAAACATGGAACAGTTCATGCCATAACAAAGTTAACATCAGATATTTGTTGGTATGTCAATAAAAAATTTTGTGTAGGCGCCTGCGCTATAGATTTAGAAAAGGCTTTTAATAGTATTTGGATAGAAGGGCTAATATACAAGTTAATAAAACTGAGATTCCCTGAATATTTAATAAAAGTAGTCTTAGACATGGTAACAGGCAATGAATTCGTAGTAGGCAAAAACTTATGACATAAATTTTCAATAGAAAAGGGATTAATGCAAGGCACTGTTAACTCCCCAATTTTGTTTTCAATCTATATAATAGAACTATTAAAACAACTAGATAGCTTATCAGGATTTAATTTCGCGTTAGCATATGCTGATGATCTATTAATATACTCAGCAAGTGAAAGTGTTAAAACTGCTCAGATAAATGTACAGAAAATGTTTGATACTACTTCTGACTATTGCAAAAAATGGATCCTTAAAATTAATACAGATAAATGCGAAACAATATTATTTCGAAATACAGTAGATAAGGTTAATTCGAACATAAAAAGAAATTGGAAAAATTTTATAATAAAAAGTAATAGTACACGCCTAAGAAGAAAAAAAGTAATTAAGTATCTTGGGATACATCTACACCAAAATCTTAACTACATTGATCATATAAAAAATTCAATCTCCAAAGCCAACAAAGCATTTATGGCGGCGAAAAGATTGTTTTATAATAAAAATGTACATGATCGAGTTAAAGTTATTTCATATTTAACTTTAATAAGACCAATTATAACATATGGAGCACCCATATGGTACAACATTAGTGCAAGCCTAATGGAGAAGATACGGATGTTTGAAAGAAAGTGCATTAGAGTTAGTGTTAATAAGATAAGAAAAACAGATACGGAATTGAAACATTACTATTCTAACAAATATATTTACAAAGTTGCAAATATAAACAGAATAGATAATTTTATAATTAAATTAATTCGAAATCACTTCGATAGATCATTAAGAACTCCAGAAAACGGTTTAATATCTAATATATTCTACCATAATGAGGAGTACATAAAAAAAACACTTGAAACTGGATTCATACCTCCAGAGTATTTCATATACCTCGATAGGAATGGTTTTATTCAAAACCATGAACATGTCCCTATATTATACCATTATAATAGACGGGCCACATGTAAAATATTAGACTACAACCCAAATATTCTTATTAGGTCGCAATTTAAATATGATATGTCAATTCCATTTAAGGACACGCAAATAGATAAAAACTATTGGTGGTTGGGTAATACTTTTTGATAAAATGTAATTATAGTAACATAGTATTACATAGTCTAGATTAAGTTTATCGGTAAGTTTAGGTTAGTTTAAATTAGGTTAATTAGGATAGTGTAGGCTAAGTTTTATAAAATTAAATCCATAATATTCATTTGGTTTTTATAATGTTTTTCAAATAAAATAAACAAAAGATGTTATATAATTGAAATATTATAATTAATTCAAAAAACCTTATAACCTATATATATATAGATAAATTAACAAATTAAAATATTATTTTTTAAAGTTAATTCAAAAATTAGTGAATAAGAACAATTATTTTATAAAACTTTTTAAATTGTAATTTAAATGAATGAAATATATAAAAAAAGTTAAAAAAAAAAAAAAAAAAAAACAACCCCCCAATGTGTAAAAGCTTATCATCGAAATTAATAAAACTAGTAACTTAAAATTAAGATAGAGCGTTCCAATTGTGTACAAGGGTTAACTAGTATTGAAAGTATGACGGGACTGCATATGGGCGAAATCGTACCATAATTTCGGGTCCGGAAACCCTTGAAAAGTTCAAGGACTAACAAACATATATCTTACAAACACCATAACTCAAAAAATAATGCCGGTATTTTGATGAAATTTAACAGTAGGTTACTAGTAATGAAAGTACCATGGGAATTGGTTGTGGTCGAGTTTAATTTCGAAGCCAAAGAATATATTTCCTATGTCCTATGTGTCTCCGAAATCTAGACTTAATTGTAGTGGTTCAGCTATGTTCAAAGGTACTTGCTGCATTTATGTAAAATTTATTTTTATATTTAAATGAATTATATGAAAAGGTGTAAATTTTTAATTGTATTTTAGAAATACATTTATTGCATATTTTGCGTTTATAAGCTTTTCTATTAGGTATATAAACTAACCATTATAAAATAATTGCAATTTTTAAAAATTTGGATTATTAAATATATTATGCTTTGATTATCTTTTTATCACAAAATTTAATAATTAGAATTTTTTCATTTTGTAATTGAATTGGAATAAATATATTTTCATTTATTTCAAGTTTGTTTGTTTTTTAATATTTTTAAATAGATAAATTAGTAAGAATTTGTAGTATTTTTTAATAGATAGGGTAATTAGAAAATGTTTTTAGTATTATACAGTTAATTTAGTTAGCTATGTCTTACGATCAAATTAATAACAGCTTCTATGGTGTTAAAATGACTTATGGATATGTCCTTAAATTTGAACCAAATAGGTGTAGGGTATTTCTAAGTCGGTTGCACCGACTGACTGTTTCTTTACTTGTTTTTTAATTCATTATATTTTATTTTATGCTCCGCAATATTAGGGTATTTTTTATGATACTTATACAATTTATTTCTGTGTTCAATTAGTTTTCTAATTTCTCTTTTTTTCTAATTCTCATATATTTAACACTTGTAATAGTGTCCTTGAAATATTTTATAGCTTCAATCAATTCATCAATATTTTGACAAGTATGTCTACGTAAGTGATATTCCAACATATATGAGTATTTAGCATAGTTGGTTGCAGTTATTTGATTATACACCATCGTTTCAAGGGTTTTGAGAACTGATTTAATTTCAACACATACTGCTTTATGATCTAGGTTAGGAATGTCATGCAAAGTGATATTAAAATCAAATCGATCCGTCTTAAGATCTGAAAGAACATGATCTAACAGAGTCGCTGAGTTTAATGTAATTCTAGTAGCTTCATTCATGGTATTTATGTTAACAGAGTTAACATCTAGCATATCCATATACATTCTGCTTGCGTCTGTTTCAGAGAGCAAATCGATGTTAGTATCATCAACTACAATTATATTTTTGTACTTATTGAACAGCTGATCTAGATGTTCTATAAATGCCTTATTGTTTTCAGACGGGCTTTTGTAACATACGGCAATATTAATGGTAGGTTCGTTATCTTCTAAAGAAATTACAATAGTATTGAACGTAATAGATGTTTCCAAAACTTTGTGACTAATACCTTGCTTTACATATATTGCGCAGCCACCTCCTCTGCTTAAATTATTACAGATAAAGGATGCTGTATACCCAGGAATATTAAAGTATTTTTCTTCTTCTGAATAAAGCCAAGTTTCTCCAACCATGATAATATCAACATCATTTTTAATTTTTATAAATGTTTCAATTTCGATTAGATTTTTCCTCAAACTTCTAGCATTAAAATGCACCATTTTCAAATTCAATAGTTTTTCCATCATCATGGTCTTCCAATCAAATTATTTTGCCATGATTCTCTATATCTCTGCACATTCTCTCTGTATTTATTTTCTACATGTCTCCTAAAATGAGCAAGATCTTGTAGCACTTCCTTTCTTGATATTTCATAATAATTAAAGTATAGGTTAGAGAGCTCTTTGACTACGCTATTTGACTTTGCAATCTCACTACTGCCTACGTTTATCGTTTCACCCTTTATCCAGTTAGCATATTTAGTTGTTGGCACTACAAGTTGTCTTTCATATTTAGGCATATCTTTATTCATAAAAGTAATATTATTATTAGCAATATTATTATTTTTATTTTGACTATTATTAATATTTTCACTCTGATGAAGTTTATTGTTGGAATCTGTTGCCACGATGTCCTTGGAATCTTTAACATATATTATTATTACTGTTCTTGTAAACTTGAATTGTGCAAGTTTTCTTGTTTGCATTAATTATCTTTTTGAAGGGTAGTAGTTTAAGTAATACACTGCTTTTCTTACTTTGACCAGATTTTTTATTGGATTCTTCCGTTTTTGTTATAATTTTTCTTACAATATCCAATTTATTTTCCATATTATTATTATTATTATTATCATTATTATTATTATTATTATTATTATTATTATTATTATTATTATTATTATTGCTATTATTATTATTATTATTTATATTATTATTAGAATTGGAAAATTTCATTACATGATAACAAAGTAATAGTGGCCGTTTTTTTAGATTTAACACGTGCCTTTGAAACAGTAGATCGTGAAATTTTGTTATTTAAACTTGAGGAGTATGGTATATGTGAAAATTATTAATAAGTAAATAGATAAATATGAATAAACTTAAATTAAATGTAGATAACACAAAATGCTTAATAATCAAGAGAAATAATAATGAAAATCTGAATGTTTTGATTGATAATAGAAATATTGAAATAATTGATGAAATAAAATACCTAGGAGTAATAATAGATTGTAAATTGAACTTTAAAAGTCATATTAATTATATTTATAAAAAGATCGCGAAAAAAATATATTTTTTTAGTAAAATTAGAAATAAAATATCATTAAAATGTGCAATTACATTATACAACACAATGATCAAACCTCAATTTGAATATTGTTCTTCGATTATTTTTATGTGCAATTCTCAAATGATGGGTAGACTACAAAGGCTACAGAACAAATCGATGAGAGTTGTTTTAAGATTAAATCGTTATGCGTCTGTGCATGCAATGTTGGCTACATTAAAATGGCTTAATATCGAACAACAAATTAAAATGAATGTTTTGATCATTGTGTTTAAAATAAAAAATGGGCTTTACCCAAATTACTTATGCAATAAAATTTGTTTATAATAGAGATATACATGAGTATAATTTGAGAAACAATGATAACTTTAAATTTTTATAGAAATGAAAAAACAAAAAATATGATCATGTATAAATTATAATAATGATCTGCCAATTCAAATAAAAAGTGAAAATCGTTTGAACATTTTTAGAAAACAAATTAAATTATATGTCAAAGATAATATTTAATGTATTTAAATTAAAATGTACTTTATATTAAAATGTAAATTTTAATTATTTTTTCAAAAATGAACTTATGTTTAATTGTAAAAAGTTTATAATACGAACTAAATAAATAAACTAAACTAAACTAAACTAATTATTGTTATTATTATTATTATTAATATTATTATTATTATTATTAATGTTATTATTATTATTATAATTTTTATTTTTATTATTATTATTATTATTATTAGTATTATTATTATTCTTATTATTATTAGTATTATTGACATTAATATTATTATCATTAGTATTTGTATGTTCACTACAAATATCCAAAGCAATTGAGATTTTGTTTTCTTTCTCAACTATCATTGATTTTTTGCTAATATCCAATTTTTTGTTTTAGATTGCTTAACTTTCTCTGGTAAACTGGACACGTTAGACTGAAAGTCTTGTGATCAACGTTTAAACCAAGCTTAAGTGTTTCATTAACTTTTAAACAATTAATACATTTGTTAACTTCTTCTTTATTACAATCTTTACTTTTGTGATTTTGATGGCATTTGCTACATGTTTCCTCTTTGATACAATTTACAGCTTTGTGATTAAACCCCTTGCATTTGTAGCATCGTAGAACTCTCAAAGCATCGAAAACTTTACAACGCTCTCATCCTATTGAGAACTTTTCATTTTCAATCGCTTTTCGGAAAGATTCTTTATCAATTTCTATTATAGCATTATATTTAGCATTTGTAAAATTTTTTGCTTGATATATTTTCACCACTTTCATAGAACTGTTCTCTAAATTAGCGTTCTGTGCCTTAAGTTTGTTAATTAAGTCTTCTTCAGTATATTTAACACCCATATGTACAACTTCAATTTTTGTTTTTATTTCAGCTGGCACCTTAATTTCATAATCCTCCATCTTATTTTCAAGTTTATTTATTATTTTATCCCGTTCTTCTTTTGTTTTAAGCACCATTCCATTTTTCCTATTTACCACATTTTTTATCTTGAGATTTATTGGATCCACTTGTTTACTTAAATCCATTTTAGTTAATTGGCATTTTGGTTTTTGTTTCGGTTTAATAACCAGTGGTACACCTGTTTTTATTGGTGGCAAATTTTTTTTGCTTACACTAGCACTTTTTAAAATATCAGCAAATGAAATATTTTGACCTATATTTATATTTTTTTTATTTTCATTGTTTAAAATTTTTAATTCACTACACAGTTCATTGTTCTTAGATATAGTATTTTTAGGATTGGCATTCATATTTGCACTCTCCGATTTGAAAGTTTCCGTAAGTTGACACATTTTTTCAATTTCGCTTTTTTGTTCTTTTTTTATTTGCTCCAATCTCTCTAAGTATCTTCCTTCGATGGCTTTTAGTAATTGAATAACCTCTTGTTCATTTTTCTTCAAAGCACATTCAAATTCAGCCTTATATTCTTTTAAATAATCACTATTTTTTTTGACTGAGCAATCTATGTTTTGAACCACCATATAAACATTTTGGATGTATAAAACACATTCATCACATATAAATTTGATATTGGGATTCACATTTAGTACTCCAATTGAAGACTGATCTAGTCCCGAGCATTTAATTTGACTGTGGTATATTTTGTTACATACCCCAGCACACCTTACACCTGTTTCACCTCTAATTTTCAGCTTACATTTATCACAAGCTTATGGTTGTAAGAACAACTGCTCGATCACTTTAAATAATGAAGTGATCAAATTTCAATTTCAAGCTGTAATAAAATAACGCAATTTAAGTTGAATAAAAAAATAAAAATTATTAATTTCAGTTTTTCCGTTAATTTTTAGCACGTCTACATTCGATAACGATTAATAATAAAAAAAGAAAAAAAAAAAAAAAAAAAAAAACAAAAAAACTTGAAAATGATATTGGCATATAATTTTTTATAACATAATATATTTTAATTTTTAAGTGAATTTAAGTTCCTTGTTGTTAATGTTAGGTCGAAAGTAATTTTTTTATGCACCTGTGAAATAGGAAAAGGCTAAATAAAATGAGCTGGATATGGAAAAGTATATATATTTCTGATCAGTGTGAACCCCTGAATCGTTTAAAAACTAATGACGCTCTTTCGATTAAATTTAAACTCTAGGTTACCAGTAATAAATATACAGCTGGGATTGCTTATGGTCGAGATCGGATAATAGTTTCGGATTCTAGAAGCATTTGGTCGAAGAATCAATAAAAACAATACAAGAGTGTTTAGAGCTGAAGTAAATATCAACATGAACTATGTCATTTATCTGAGATGGTGTTTTTCTGCAATTTTAAATTTTTTTCTTATAGGATTTCTACCGTATTTCGCAGCAGTATAAATTTCTCAATTATCTATCCCTTAATAATTAAATTTAAAAAAATTTTAACCTCGGGCAGGTACTGCAAATAAAAATATTTCGTAAAAAAATTTTGTTCTGTAGCTCCACCAGAGCTCTAGCCCCTCAAAGTTGGAAAAAGCCCTATATTTAAATTGTTATAACAAGATTTCTGTTTTGTGTATTTTCAATCTAAAAACTGGAAGAGATAGCAAATTTCAAATTTTTTTTTAATAATATACAAATTACCAAAAATTTGGGAGCCTTCCCGATTTAGGCTTTTAGGACTTAAAAATTAAAATTTTTTTGATTTTATAAAACAGTAACTTATTCACCAGGGTATGTTTTTCAAAAATAAAACGTTGACATTGAAGGTCCAACATTATATTTCGCACTTATTAACATATTTTATGAATTGCATTGGGATTATATTTTAAGTATTGATTTCACTATTAGCCATAATTAATAAATTTATGAAATAAATAAAGGAACTCGTTAAAGAGATTCCTAAATTTTGAATTTAAGGACCATACAGCCCAGGCCACGGTCCAAGTAGCTAATTTAATGTTTATATTATTTATTTAAATTTTAATTGATTTACTGTAATTTATGAATACTTATAATAAAGAAAAAAAAAAAAAAGTATAATATATTTATTTTTAAATTATAATATTTACTTTATAAAATACTGAGTAAGAAACCCTACATAATTTTGAAAATGTGCTTTTTAAAAACCCCTGGTCAGTTGTAATAATCATCTTTGAAGTCTCGGGTTAATATATTTTCCAGAACTTTTTTGCTTATAGCCATTTCATAGGCTGGTGATCTGTATGTAAATCGCATTCTTTTCCAAAAAGATATGGCCTAAAATATTTAGTAACCCAATCAATAGCTAACAATTCTTCCTCATTTGGGGAATAAGTTTTTTTGTGATCATATAGGGTACGAGAAGCAAAAGAGATAAGTTGCCCATCTTAAATTAAGACTGCTCCTAAAGCAAAATTGCTAGCATCTGTGACCTGGGTCTGTGAGCTGTGGATTTGGGTATCTCAGAATAATCAGTGATAATCTCTTTTAGTTTCTCAAAAGCAATTATTATTTTGGGTCGTTTGTATTTATTCTGCAATTTTTTTTTTATTATTGACAATTGGATTAGGCAATTTTGGAGTAATTCTTTATAAACTTTCTATAGTATTTCAGTTATACGCCAGATTCGATGGAAATCGGAAATTTCCAGGATAATGTCATTAATTTTCAAAACGAGCCTCTGAATTCAGCATCCCCATAATTTCTTTAAATATCGATAATTAACTAATTACATATCTAGTTGATACTGGTTCTACATGAAGTGTTAAAAGACCAAATATTTTAAAAAACTATAATGAAGAAAACTCAACAAACCTATGTACAATAAATGGTACAAATAAAGTGTCGAATAAAATAGTTACCCCCATACCAAAACAGTTCAATACTTCTGGAACTATTTCTTGGAAAATAGTAGAATTAATTGGTAGAAATTACGATGCTATTATAGGCAAAATGTGTTGATGCCGTTTAAAACGAAAATTATTTTAGAACATAAATACGCCGTCGATCACTAAAATTATATCTTTGTCTACTTTGTCCAGAATCACTATAAAAACTGTTAGGTGTTCTATAATTATTTGAACTGTTATTAAAATAAGTACTTTGGTTTGCGTTACTGTTATGCCTGGGAAAAATCCTAGAATTTTGGCTAATTTGAGTTGAATTATTGCTTTTTCATAAATTGTTATTATTGTTGTTTTTATTATTATTATTTTTATTATAATTACAATTTTCAAATAGATTTTTTTGAGTTGGTTTTTAAAAATTTTATTATTCTTATATTTATTATAATTAATTTTCCTATGGTTCTTACAACATCTAAAAGTTTTTTATTATAAATTTCTACCATATTTGAATTTTCAGGAATGTGAGCTCTTATATTTCCATCCATTTTTTCTATCAAAATTTCAAATAAATCTCTACTAATATTTTCCGGGTTCCTAACATCAAGATCATATAATTCGTTTAATTGGTATAAAACTAATAATGGTTATTAACTCCTTCCCTCTGAAGACCAAATGTCCCCATTTGGCTGTTGGTGATAAGCTTTCTACCCGGAACACATGGTTTCGTGTGCATGGCTATTTTTAAAGGAGGTGATGCTACTGTTATCTCTGCGATTCGTTTTGGTTCTTGATAAATAACTGCGGTTGTTGATTCTTGTAAACTTTTTTTAACGTCGATTTCCGCCTTTGTTTCAGTTGCATTATTAATGATTAGTTTAGTCCTTCTTCTCTGTGTTGTAATCAGGTAAGCGATAACCAATATTATGACTATTGCTATTGGTCCGGAGTTTACTATAATTTCGGTAACTCTATCAACTTTGTCCGCCTTCAATATTTCTATCTCTTTCGTGTTGTTTATGTGAATTTCTTTAAGTAATTCCAATGGTTGGTTGGTCGTCAAACTTCGTTGCGATAACACCAGTTTCGGATTCTTTAAAAATTTTTTTTATAATTTCTTTAAATCCGAATGAAGAATAAAATTTTTAAATACCAACTTTTCAAATTTATTTAACTTTTTCACTTCACACAATTCTATTTTATTTTAAACTAGCAGATTTACCCGGCGTTGCCCGGAAGCTTGCAAATTTTAAAAAAGCAAGTTTCAGCCAATTTTTTGAAATACTACTTTGCCTATAAATGCCACAAAAAAATATTTGAGGAGTTCCGTTAATCCATCGTGGCCCAACAGCTTTTTATAGGTTTTTTCGTTGCTCTGCTATATATTAGAAATGATTTAATAGATTAACTTCAAATTTCGTACATGTGTTCTTCTTTGAAAATGAAGTTCAATTTACTAACAGACTTAAAAGTTGTTAACCCCTGCCGACCCGACGATTGTTCAAAAAAAAATTTGTTAGTAAATTACGTCCAATTTTTGAAAGTAGGTACAACTTCTTTGAATTAGGGGAATACTTAAAAAAAAGGTTTGTCGAATTCTTTTAATCGAATGCGAAACAAAAACTTTAAAAAACAGTTTGCAAAACAATTTGAACGATTATCTCTAATTTTTCTATACATGGTGCTTCTTGACAATTTGGTGCTCCTTGACGATATAGTTGAGGATGGTAGGTTTCCGGTGAAAAATGTTAACTGAATTAAAATGACTATAGGTCAAAAGGGGATTTTCTTGAATTGCCAACATTTGAATAAAATATAGTCGATTGTTTAGAAAAGGTTTAAAAATTTGCTTTTCAACTTATAGTTTGTTTAGTCCTGAAAGTTGTAAAACGTTCTTCCTCGTTTTTTTATGATTTTATGAGAGAAATGTAGGCTTATTTTTTGGAAAAACTGTTTTAAAATACTATGTATTTAAGTATTATATATAACAAATTGAATTTTTTGATTTTTAGATTTCATTTGAAGAAAACTGAAAATTTCATTGAATCTTTGTTCAAAACGCACAAACAGGTCAAAACCAAATTAACCCTGTAGGTTTTAATTAAAATGCTGGTACTAAATTTTCAATAAAATACTTTTAATCGTTTAAGAAAATAAAATATATAGAAAACTTCATAGCGTCGTGGTGGAAAATTGGTTAATCGAACTTAACTAAAACTTTTTGCAGCCTCTCTTTTAGACTACAAAATCAACCTGTAAAATTGGACACAAATCGAAAACACAAAATTTTTTGAAAATCCGCG
Organism: Dolichopus griseipennis; assembly: GCA_963082915.1. NCBI lineage: Eukaryota > Metazoa > Arthropoda > Insecta > Diptera > Dolichopodidae > Dolichopus > Dolichopus griseipennis. The sequence continues at coordinate 139,144,854 of OY720441.1, forward strand.
AGGCCGAAATGGGTTAATTTATTCCAACCAAATTTATACAACTTTTGAAAAAGCTTCATTGCGCACTCGTGCCCAAACGGGTTAACCGAACTCAACAAAAATTTGTGCCAGCCTTTCTTTTCGACTGCAAAACCACCCTGTAAAATTAGACACAAATCGGAAACAAATAATTTTTTGGAAGCCCGCCGGGCCGAAATGGGTTAATATTTTCGAACCATCTTTATACAACTAATTCCGTTTGCTAAGAGGAAGATTTGTGCAATATTTCAAGTCAATCGGTCAAACTGTTTCGGCTCGACATCAAAAACATTGAAAAAGCTTCATTGCGCCCTCGTGCCCAAACGGGTTAACCGAACCCAACAAAAATTTGTGCCAGCCTCTCTTTTTGACTGCAAAACCACCCTGTAAAATTGGACACAAATCGCAAACACAAAATTTTTTGGAAGCCCGCCAGGCCGAAATGGGTTAATTTATTCCAACCAAATTTATACAAGTCATTTCGGTTGCTAAGACGAACATTTGTGCAAAATTTCAAGTCAATCGGTCAAGCCGTTTCGACTCGACATCAAAAAAACGAAAAAGCTTAAAACGGCTCTGGAGCCGCAACCTGTTGACTTATAAAAATGCGACATAGCCTATGTCACCCCCCGGACTCCCAAAATTATTCCTCTAAAATTTGGTGTCAATCGGACCAGTGGTTTTCACGTGAATCCTGGACAAACAAACAAACAAACAAACAAATAAACAAACAAACAAATTTTCTTCTTTATATATTAGATTAGTGTTTTGTTTTGAAATTTGTGTAGATTTTTTATTTTTTTTTTTTAAATTTAAATTTTTTTTTTGTGAATCGGTTTGGACCACATTGCCGCATTTCCAATGGCGGCATTTTTTAGATAAGTATTATTATTCATTCTATTAAAATAACAAATTTCTCAACTAAAACTATTTTTACCTATCACTAAATATTTTTTTTATTTTTTATAACTATAAATTTTACTTTTCTATTTTTTTTACTTAATTTAATTAATTTTTTTTGTTTATATAGAATTTTTTTTTTTAAAAAAAATAAAATTATTATAAATTTTAATATCACGCGCCAGTTTGTTTTGTTTACATTTAACTAAATTAAAATAAGAATTTTTTTTTTTTTTCGAAGTAATACTTCTTTTAATCTTCTCCTAGTGGTAAACAAAACAAAATATCCATCTCTCTCCTTCCCATTGATAGATGTTAATGTTCCAAACAATTCTCACCGCTCTCAATATACCATCATAAAGCACCGTAACATAATTAATAAATTCTGATGGTATATGTCCAATATTATCAATAAACTTTCATTCTATTTTTGTATTTTGCTATTTATATTGTCACAATTACAAATTTTGTTTTTTTTTTTAATTAGATGTAATTGTGTATTTGTTTTATTTTGATTGAGTTTTTGGTTGAACCTACTACAATAAGGGCACATATAGTTCTATATAGATTCTATATCGTGCAAGTTAAAAACTGTTGGACGTAGTTATAACCCATTGCTCGAAATAAGACTTTTAAAATTAAAATTGAGAATAAATTTTTTTTTTTTTTTTTTTTTTGTTTTAAGGTTTTATCGGTTTAGGTTGAATAAATTGTACAATAAGCATTTTTTTTTTTTCCCTCTTTTTCTTTATTTTTGTTCTTTCTAACTTTTAACAAAATTATCAACTTTAACGTTAATTTTTGTAATATTCGCGGTTTACAAACGAACTTCCATGCCGTTGAGGGCCATCTTAATTCAATTAAACCGGCAATCCTTGCTCTATGTGGAACGCAAGTTAGTGGCCAAAATGTTAACTTCGATATTAACGGCTACTCACTCATTTCACACTTCGTTCCCAAAAGAGGCATCGCCATCTATATAAAAAAAGACATTGCTTTCAATACTCTTGTCAAATATAAATCTTCTAGCCCAATTTTCAATTACGTTTGGGTCAAAATCCATGTTGGAAAGCATGTTATACATTTCTGTTTTCTATACAGATCACCCAATTCAAGTGAACAGGAAACTGTTATGGAAATTGAAAACCTTTCAAACCAGATCAATGAAATTCTCGATTGTTATCCTGAGACAGAAATTGTTCTGGCGGGGGATTTTAATGTTCATAACAAAGACTGGCTTCACTTTTCCAGTACCTCTTCTCCGAGTCAAAACTCGATTGGGAAACAAGTTGAATTATTTTCCACTCTATTTCACCTTTCTCAACTTGTTAAAAATCCCACTAGAATCCCTGACCGTGCTGATCAAGAAGGTCACCTCTTGGATCTGTTTCTAACCACACACCCTGAAAAGTATGTGGTTTCACTTGGTTGCCCCCTGGGGGGTTCCGATCACTGTTTGGTCAATACAAGCTTCCAAGCAGGCCCGGTGTCCAACCAAAGGTCCCTTCCCAAAAAATTGGTATGGCGTTATAACCTGGGAAGGTCTGAACAATTTTTACAAAACCTTTGATTGGTCACTGTGCTTCCGTGGTAGGAATTTTGACTTTGCTGCAAATGCGATTAGTGAAACTATTCTACTTGGAATGAGATTATTTATACCTCACTCCATGAAATCTATTAAGCGGAAACCCAAAACTTGGTTTAATCGTATTTGCAAAGAAGCCATTCTAAAAAAAGAGGAGGCGTTCAAAAAGTACCAGGACAGTGGTTTGGAGGCTTACAGGGCCAACTATATAGTGGTTCGGAACAGATGTAAGAGAATTATCAACAAGCACAAATTCTTGTTCATCTAAAGGTTGAAACGTAAACTAATACACATGCCCAAGAATAGCAAATCCTTTTGGACTTTTGCAAAAAATTTAAAAGAAGACAATAGCGGGTCTTCTTTTCCTCCACTTGTTGATGTAAACAACCACATCGTGTCAGATTCAAAAGAGAAAGCGAATTTGTGTGGCAAACAGTTCGCTTCTAACTCGTCACTGCCTCAGTCAACTCAAAGATCCCCACCTATTCCAGAAGTTGGCTTCTCCTTTGGTAGAATATACTTTAGGGCGCGAGCAGTGATGAAAATTTTGAAGAATCTTGATACAAAAAAATCAGCCGGTCCGGACGGTATTACAACTACCGTCCTCAAAAACACATATACCTCCATTTCAAAACCTCTGCGCAACTTTTTCCATCATTCCTTTACTTGGGGTATTCATCCTACCCAATGGAAGACTGCACATGTTTTTCCAATTCCTAAAAAAGGCGATAAAAGCGATCCCTCTAACTACCGACCTATTGCTATTACATCGGTCCTATCCAAAGTAATGGAAAAAGTTATTAACTATAAGCTTTTGAAATATCTAGATCGTAAAGGTTTGCTTAATGATCGACAATACGGGTTCAGAGCCCGTCGTTCAACTGTTGATCTCATGACCTACCTGTGCGAAAAGCTTAATATCAGTCTTCACCATTCTGGTGAGTCTGATGTTGTGGCCTTGGATATTTCTAAAGCTTTCGATCGAGTTTGGCATGATGCTTTATTGGCAAAATGCAGGGCTTTAGGTCTAGGTAGGGTTTTCGTTAAATGGATTGGAGATTTATTTTCGAATCGCACGATTCGTGTTCTTGTCGATGGATATTCATCCAAAGATTTCAAAATAAATACTGGTGTACCTCAGGGATCTGTTTTATCCCCCAGTCTTTTCCTAATATTTATAAATGACCTACTATCAATAACCTCCAATCCAATCCATAGCTTCGCAGACGACAGTACCCTTGTTGCTTCCTATGAATTTCATAGCCGCTGTAACATTAATCACCAGATTAATTCAACAGCAAAAAATTTCACTATAAGTTCTGAATAAGTGAACTAAACAAAGATTTAATTAAAATCCAAAAATGGGGTGAAATCAACAGAGTTGAGTTTAACACCAAAAAAACCCATTGCTGTCTAGTCTCGCGAAAAATAGCTACAACTATTCCGAACCTTACTTTTAAAGGAGAGGCTTTGCACCATTCGGAAGACTTGAACATTTTGGGGATTGAGCTAAACCAAAAATTGACTTGGTCAAATCATATTTTTGGAGTAGCTAAAGACGCTGCTAAATGTTTGGGTTTCTTGTATCGCTGCAAAACTTACTTCTCACCCTCTGATATCCTCAATATCTATAAAACTTATATCATCTTATAAATGATCCCAGTGTTACCTCAACGCTCACTCCACTCAGCCATCGTCGCACTGTTGGGTCACTGACCTTGTTTTATAGATATCTTGTAGGGACTAACACCTGTTCTAAAGAAATCAAACAACTTATGCCTCCATTCAAGATTTTCCAACGGGAAACAACGAGGTCAACAGATGCTCATCCCTACACAGTTGAACTAGCCAGATGGCGTAACACGGCTTATGGAAATTCGTTTGTCATGCGCTCATCTCGTTTATGGAACCATCTTCCACCAAATGTGTTCCCCAAAGTTGATAATGTATATATGTACGATTTAACCAAATTTAAGAAGAACATTAACATCTTTCTTCTAAATATCCCATCCAATTTTCCCCATCCCCCATAATCCAGATATTCCAAATAACTTCCACCATAATCCTAAATCCTTCCATATCCTCATCCCTGTAACCAAACTATATATTTGTATTACAGGTTCCCTCCTAAAGTTTGGTTCAAAAAGGGTGTGGTTTTGGTGTGTTAAAATCATACATTACCCAGCGAAACACCGCACAGTTTCAATGGGTGGCGTTCGAGCTTTCCATTCCCTCGTAAAAAAAAAAAAAAAAAATACCATTGAACTGATTTAATAGCAGTATTCCATTGTCTATTTCCTCTACTGTTGGGATGTGATGATTGTTTACCAGATCGCATGTCGAATGTTTTCCTTGAAGTAAGTTTTTAATGCAATTAGAATTTTTTTTATTTACAATATTTTGTCTTTTACAAATTGATACATGATTTATTTATTACAAGAATTTTTTATACCATACAATTCAACTTTATTTGACAATATTTTTTCATAATCAATTTTTACAATAGTATTATTTATTGTTACAGGTTTAATTATTAATTTTTTATAAAATTTTTTATTTGTTAGCGGTATTTCTAAAAGATAGAATAAGCAAGTACCATTGGTGATAATTTTAATATTTGCAAAATCAAGCGCTTCTTCAGCGTTTGAATAAGGAAAATTTTCTTCGTCTAAAACCTCCGTTATAATTTTTATTTCAGATTTAGAAAGTAAAATGGGATTAACTGTACCGTTTTTAGCCCAATGTATGGCATATTTGAGGTTAACTACCTCCTCTTTGATTAATTTTATTTTATATTGCATTTTTAGAACATCTTGGTTCCCTATATTATTTTCTATTTTTGTATTTTGTAGTATTTGGTTTGTTTTGTGTTATTTATGTTAGTAAATGATATAGCTAGATTTTTTTTTTATTTTATATATTTTTTTATTAAAAATTTCTCCTCTATGGGAATATTTGTTAAAATTTTTATCTCCTCTATGAGAGTATTTATAAAAATTAATTCTCCTCTATAAGCATATTTATCATAATTAATTCTCCTCTATGAGGATATTTATCAAAATTAATTCTCCTCTATGAGGAGACATATTTATTAAATAATTTGTAAAAAATTTTTATAAAATTTTTTTTTTTATTTTTATATTTTCTCTTTCTTTTCAGGTAAGTAAAAATATTACAACTTACATGACAATTATGAACGAGAACACCATAGTAGAAACCACTCACAGTCTTTTACTGCAACAACTAGGCGGCTGCTAACAAGTACTTGTCGTGATTTAATAGTGAAAACCGTTCACCCGGACTCTTGTAGACTTTGAGCGTTTTAGTCTTTGCAGTTTCACTTTGATCACTGTACTGTAGCTCCCGTTTGTCCAGTGACTACTAAGGGGCCTCTTTTCCTGGTTTATTGTTATAATAATTTCAGCTTACACTTACTTGCTGTCCGTAATATAAAGTTTGTTTTTTTGTTGTTGGTGCACCTTGAATTTTATCTTTATTTTCCTTTTGTTTTTTCTTTTTACAGCTAACGATTTTCAGATTTCTTTATTATTTATTTTAAAATTGTTATAACTTAATACAACTCTAATAAAGTTTTTGATATAAAACAAATAAAGTTTTGATATAAAACTAGTAAAGTTTTTGATATAACAATTCCTTTCTTTTTTTATTCAGCTTATAAATTTTTTTCACACTAAATTGTTTACAATGTGATATTTTAGTTAAAAACAAGTAAAGAAACAGTCAGTCGGTACAACCGACTTAGAAATACCCTACACCTATTTGGTTCAAATTTAATGACTTATCCATAAGTCATTTTAACGCCATAAAAGCTGTTATTAATTTGATTGTAAGACATAGCTAACCAAATTAACTTTATAATACTAAAAACATTTTCTAATAACACTATCTCTTAAAAAATATTACAAATTCCTACTAATTTATTTATTTAAAAATATTAAAAAACAAAAAAACTTGTTATAAATGAAAATATATTTATTCCAATTCAATTACAAAATGAAAAAATTCAAGTTATTAAATTTTGTGATAAAAAGCTAATCAAAGCATAATATATTTAATAATCCAAATTTTCCAAAATTGCAATTATTTTAAATGGCTAGTTAATATACCTAATAGAAAAGCTTATACGCTAAATATGCAATAAATGTATTTCTAAAATACAATTACAAATTTACACCTTTTCATATAATTCATTTAAATATAAAAATAAATTTTACATAAATGCAGCAAGTACCTTTGAACATAGCTGAACCACTACAATTAAGTCTAAATTTCGGGGACACATAGGAAATTGGAAATATATTCTTTGGCTTCGAAATTATACTCGTTCGGCCTCAAATCGATCAAAAGCTTCTAGAATCCGAACTCATTGACCAAACTCGACCAGAACCAATTTTTTTTTTTTTTAAGCGCTAACTGTTCAACTGTTAGGCTAATAAGCCTGTCTATACCATAGGTACATGTTGGAACAGGGGGTCATATTATATTCGTGTTATTAGAATTGGTCTTATTGAATTCCACATACAATTTAAACATGAGATAGTACTAGGCCTTATAACATGTAGAAACGTCTTAGATTTTCAATATTTACAATTCTATTTTTTGTTTATGTTGTAATATTTTATACTTTTACTTATATGGTATTCTATATCTGCGAGTTATATTATTTAATTAAATTATTTGTTTATATTTTGCATTTGTTTATATTTTTATATTAAAGTATTTTTTATTAAAGATTTATAATTATTAATTATTGATTATGCCATTAATTTGGACCCAATGGCGAATGGTAGCTGAGTCGAGTCGAAAACCAGAAAAGTTTTTTCACTTTCACTAGAATTCGAACCCGGGCCCTTCTGCATGAAAGGTCGGCACTTAACCACTGTGCCACCCAGCTGTTCGTACAATCGTACTTTCATTACTAGTAACCTAGAGTTTAAATTTCAGCAAAATAGCGGCATTATTTTTTGAGTTATGGTGTTTTTAAGATATATGTTTGTTAGCCCTTGAACTTTTCAAGGTTTCCAAAACCCGAAATTATGGTACGATTTCGCCAATATGCAGTCCCCGTCATACTTTCAATACTAGTTAACCCTTGTACAAAATTGGAACGTTCTATCTTAATTTTAAGTTACTAGTTTTATTAATTTCGATGATAAACTTTTACACATTGGGGGGTCTAAGAAAGGTACAAAATTAGAGGGACACGCAGGAAATAGTAAAGAACACCCATGTGCCAAATTTGAAGCTTCTACATTTGCTTCAAGTTACTATCTTTATTAATTTCGAAAATATGTTTTAAGGTCCTTGGAACTGAGTGGCTGGTCCACACCCACTACTCCAATTGGGCTCAAATTTCAAGGACATTAAGGAAATCGAAAACTACACCCTGAAACCAAATTTGAAGGTTCTATCTTCATTGGTTTCGGAATTATGCTAGTTTGGCCTAAATTTGATCAAAAATTTTTAAGTTCCGAACCCATTGTTCAATCCTCACCGTACGCAATCGCCACCGTAGTTTCATTACCAATAACCTACAGCACAAATTTCATGAAGAAAGCGTCATTAGTTGTTGAGTTATTGTGATTTTTTATATATGATCGTTAGCCCTCTGATCGATTAAAAGGTCCAGAATCCGAATCAATGGGCCGATTGCGCCCATATGTAATCCCCGCCGTACTTTCAGTCCTAGTAACCTCCAGTTAAAATTTCATCAAGATAGCCCCATTATTTTTTGAGTTATCGTGCCTACGTACGGACGGACGGACGTACGGGCAGATATAGCTATATCGACTCAGGAGGTCACGCTGATCAGAAATATATATACTTTTCCTTATCTAGCCCGCTTCCTTTAGGTGGTTACAAACACCATACCAAAGTTAATATACCCTTTTACCTATTCTATAGGTGTAGGGTATAATAATACAATACCTATACTAGAAACGTTAGAAATACAAATAATAATAATAATAGCAATAACAATAGGATTAGCCAACCAAATCATAGAAATTTCCAAAATAATCCAAATAATAATAATAGTAGGTTTAATAATTATAATAACAACAAAAATAGGCCCAATAACTATAACCTTTATAGTAATAATATTGGTAACTTTAGTCAAATTAGAAATCAGCACTTACAAAATAGAAATAATTACAATAATTTCAATAATAGAAATGTTTCTTACCCAAATCAGAGAAACCAAAATTCAAACCGCCAAGAACAACTGCCACAAATAGCAAATATACCCAGAATCCCTTATAGGAACAACTTATATCCTTATAGAAATCCAAATACAACATCAGAGCCGATGGATATTAATATTAATATGGCTCTTCAAAATAATCAAGATAAGAAACCACCACAAGCCCAAAATTTTCAATTAGCGGCCTCAACCACCAGCTTCCCTTTATAATAGTTGACAGCAATACTAGACCGTTCAAAATTATTATAGATTTTGGAGCTACGCATTCTATAATAAACCCCAATCTCTGTCAACCAAAATATTTAGAAAATAGTACTATCATACTAAAAGCAGTTCAACAGAAAAATCAAATGACTCAAAAAGCCGTTATTCCTTTATTCAAAGAATTCGGTAGTCCAGATACAAAAGTTGAATTTTACGTATTTCCTTTTCATGAAATATATGATGGTTTAATAGGAAACAACATTTTAATACCCCTTAAGTCAAAAATAGACTACGAAAAAGAAATACTAATAATAAATGATAATAAAATAAAACTACATTTTTCATATAAACAAGAAAATTCTAATTATAAAATAAAAGCAAAAGGAAACTATATATTGTCTATTCCAGTCCAACAAAGAGAAGGTCTAGCTTATTTAAAGGAGCAGAAGTCCCTAAATGGCACTGTCACTATCTTTGAGGGCATATATAATGTTGAAAATTATAAAGTAGAAGCTAATTTTAAAATTGATAACAATAACAAAAATATCATCGACGTAAAACCTATAAAAACTCAAGTAGTAAGCTCTGAAAACTTTAACATTATCGAAGAACTCGAACACAAAAATATATTCGAGCAAATAAGAACTGAACACCTGAATAGCCAAGAGGTTGAGGCGCTACACAAAGTCATAAAACAATTTTCAAAGATTTTTTACCAAGAAAATTCTGATTTATCCCTTACAAATATTATTAAGCATGAAATTCGTACGACAAACAATGTTCCCAATTTCGTAAGATCATACCGGTACCCACAAATCCATAAAGAAGAAGTTCAAAAGCAAATTTCAGAGATGTTAGAAAAAGGTATCATAAGACACAATAGTTCGCCTTACTCAGCCCCCGTATGAATAGCCCGGAAGGAAGAGGATGCCAGTGGAAAAGCTAAGTGGCGACTCGTCATTGATTTTCGTAAACTAAACGAGGTCACAACAGACGACAGATACCCTATTCCCAATATAGATGACATCCTGGGAAAGTTGGAAAGATGCCAATACTTTACAACCCTAGACCTAGCAAAAGGGTTTCATCAAATAGAGATTGATGAAAAGGACGTTTACAAAACAGCTTTTAGTGTCGAAGATGGGCACTACGAGTTTGTACGTATGCCGTTCGGGTTGAAAACAGCCCCGGCAACGTTTCAAAGACTAACAAACTATATTCTCAAAGACTATATAAACAAAATCTGCCTTGCATACATGGACGATATTATAATTTTCTCTTCTTCACTCGAAGAACACTTAGACTCCTTAACCAAAATTTTAAAAGATTGAAAGAAGTATATTTAATGGTAGAACTAGATAAATCTGAATTTCTCAAAAGAGAAACTGAATTTTTAGGGCATGTTGTCAACTTAGAAGGAATAAAACCAAACCCTAATAAAATGCAATACGTGAAAGACTTTCCAATTCCGAAAACTCCGAAACAAATAAAACAATTTCTTGGGTTAACAGGCTACTACAGGAAGTTTATAAAAGACTACTCGAAAATAGCTAAGCCCATTACGAAATATCTTAAAAAGAATTCAAAAATAAATATAAACGACACTGAATATAAATCTAGGCATCCATCCAAGAAGGGCATCCAATATGTTATGCAAGTCGCACACTTAACGAACATGAACAGAATTATAGTACTATTGAGAAAGAATTATTAGGTGTGGTATGGGCCACAAAATACTTTCGTCCATATATATTTGGAAATTTATTATAGAGACGGGCCACAAGCCACTACAATGGCTGCTTTCAATAAAAGAGCCAAATTCAAAACTCGTGAGATGGCGTCTTAAACTATCAGAATTTGATTATGAGATAAAATATAAAAAGGGAATTCAAAACGGAAATGCTGACGCACTATCACGTATCGAAATCAATTTAACAGAAGAAACTAACGAAAACAATTTTCATATAAGTAAATCTGCTCTAAATTTGTTTAAAAGGCAAATAATCATTCAAAAAAGGAATTCCGGGTCCTTAACAATAAAAAACTTAACAATTTTCAACAAATCTAGAAGAATAATACGTACTAAAAATTTAGATAGAGAAACCACAATAACCCTACTCAAAAACCATTTTGACCCTAAGTTATTAAGTGCAATACATGTAGAAAATTAAGAATTCCTCAAAATAATTCAAGAGGTTCACCATGACCACTTTCCTCAAACGAAAATAATTCAATGTTGTAAAATCTTAGAAGACATTACGGATGAAGAGAAATTGGTTGAATTAATAGAGAAAGAACATCTCAGAAACAACCATAGAGGAATCGTAGAAGCTTCTAAAGAAATGCAATTAAATTATTACCACCCTAAACTGTATGACAGAATTACGCAGTTCATAAATAACTGTGAAATCTGTTATATAGAAAAATACGATAGAAAACCTATTAAACCAAAATTCAAGATTACAGAAACACCCTCACGTAGAGGAATCGGTAGTACATATCGATAGTACATATGATGCAGTTTTAAAATATTCTGAAAAAACTGAGGAAGATATGAGAATCGCTGTTCAAAATGATTTTGAAAATGATAGAAGAATGGCTAAAAAATAATCTTCTACTCTTGAATGTAGAAAAAATTAAAATTTTACTATTTGGAAGTAAAAATGATATAAGTCATCCATTAAAGATTGTAAAAAAATTCAACTATATGGGTTTGATCATTTCTATCCACCCACTTATGACACAATAGTGTCATTATATTCAGAACAATACTTAAGCATAGAAAATATTTCTAGAAATGCAATGTGTATTGCAAAAAAATATAACACGGTACCTGTTCCAACTTGGGCATTGATAGTCTAGTGGAAGTCAAAGCGGATCCCGAAAAATTTTGGTTTTGCGTTCACTAAACAGGCAAAAAATAAACGCAACTCAATTGGCCTCAATAGAACAAACGACCGTATATCAAATATAAGTAGAAATGGTAATATAATGCAAAACGAGATCAACAATCCTTCAATAATATAAAAATTGAATGAAATTCTCAAAAACCAAGAAAACCAGGAAAAAACTATTGCTAAGATGAAAACAACATGCTAATTAAATCAAAAAACGTCAACAGCAATGTTAAGTATAATAATGACGCAATTCAAATAGTTTGCAAATATAAATACCTAGGTGTTACGCTTGACGAAGATTTAAACTGGAACTCACAAATTAATGAATTGTTACCTTACCTTCGCAGGGTAGCCGGACTACTAAAAAAACTAGGAAAAAGACTCTAATACTGTCAAAAAAAATCAGTATACTACAGTATTTTCCATAGCATAATGTCCTATGATATATGAGCATGGGGAAATACATTCAACAACCACATTAGGACAGTTACCAGCCACAACCTGCCGTCGGTCAAACCGTTTTGACTTGACATCAAAAAAACGAAAAATCTTAAAACGGCTCTGGAGCCGCAACCTGTTGACTATTAAAAATGTGATATAACCAACCCCCGGGCTCTCAGAATTATTCCAGCGGTTTTCACGTGAATCCTGGACAAACAAACAAACAAATAAACAATGTTTCTTCTTTGTATATAAAATATAAAACATAATATGTTTAAACAGTAAAATTTTTAGACTTTTAAAAATGTAAAAAAGTTAAATAAGAATGGAAATAGGAGATAGTGTATCAAATTTGGTGCCACCTAAGAAATCCCAAAAATTAAAAAGCTTATCTTCGAAATTCATGAAGATAGAAACTTTAAATTTGATACAGGAGGGTTCTTTCCTATTTCCGTTTTTATTTAACACTTTTATATTTTTAAAAGGCTAAGAATTTTACCATACAAAATATTATGTATAATATTTTATAAATTAAAAACAAAATATTTTTTTAATAAACGGTTAAATTCCTTTTTTTTATTTTTAATTATATCATATATTTTATTGAATTATTACCAAAGGTGATATATAATTAAGACATTGTGTACAATACTTAAGCTATATTCAAAGGTACTTGCTACAATTATGTAAAATTTATTTTTATATTTCAATGAATTATATGAAAAGTTCTAAATTTCTAAATGTACTTTAAAAATACATTTATTGCATATTTTGCGTTTATAAGCTTTTCTAATAGGTACATAAACTAACAATTTAAAATAATTGCAATTTTGAAAAATTTTATTTATTAAATATACTATGCTTTGATTACCAATTGATTATGCTTTTTACCAACCGTTTTTATGAAATATAATAAGCGTTAGGTATTGTTTCGCATTCGTCTGCAAGAACCCCAATAACGTGTTTGTTTGCATACATCTACATATATAAAGTTTTGAAGTTAATATCTTGAATACAAAAAAATCAGCTAATCTCAAGGGCCACTTTTCTAGAGTAATTTTAAGGTTTTTAAGGTAGAAATGAGATTGCAAATTAAGTGAGATTTTAGAGTTTATTGGAAAACAATGTACGCGCTTTTCCACAATATTTATAATATATATATATTCTTAATTTAATTTAATTTATTTAACAAACCAAACAAGATCGCTTAAAAATAATTTTAATTTTTTCTTTTATTTTATTTAAAAGATTTGAACAAAACAACAAAATGCATTCTTAACAAAAAACGTCGAAGAGTGTAGCAGAGTAGGCTGAGTCAGCTCTGGGATACCCGTATGATCGGAATATAAATATTATGTCATCCGATTAATTAGTTATGGCAAAATTTTAAACATTCAGCTTTATTATTCCTTATGTGGAATATGATGTTTTTTTTTTTTTTTTTTTTTGCGAGGGAATGGAAACCTTGAAAGCCACCCATTGAAACTATGCGGTGTTTCTTTGGGTAGTGTATGATTTTAACACACCAAAACCACACCCTTTTTGAACCAAACTTTAGGAGGGAACCTGTAATACAAATGTACAGTTTGGTTACAGGGATGAGGATATGGAAGGATTTAGGATTATGGTGGATGTTATTTGGAATATTTGGATTATGGGGGATGGGGAAAATTGGATGGGATATTTAGAAGAAAGATGTTACTGTTCTTCGTAAATTTGGTTAAATCGTATATATATACATTATCAACTTTGGGGAACACATTTGATGGAATATGGTTCCATTAACGAGATGAGCGCATGACAAACGAATTTCCATAAGCCGTGTTACGCCATCTAGCTAGTTCAACTGTGTAGGGATGAGCATCTGTTGCCCTCCTTGTTTCCCTTTGGAAAATCTTATATGGAGGCATAAGTTGTTTGATTTCTTTAGAACAGGTGTTAGTCCCTACAAGATATCTATAAAACAAGGTCAGTGATCCAACAGTGCGACGATGGCTGAGTGGAGGTAGCGTTGAGGTAAAACTGGGATCATTTATAAGACGAATGGCTCTGTTTTGCACTTTATCGAGATATCCCAGCGCCGTAATGGGAGCACCAGCCCAAATATGTGCATTATACTCCATTTTCGGCCTAATATAAGTTTTATAGATATTGAGGAGATCAGAGGATGAGAAGTAAGTTTTGTAGCGATACAAGAAACCCAAACATTTAGCAGCTTCCTTAGCTACTCCAAAAATATGATTTGAACAAGTCAATTTTTGGTTTAGCTCAATCCCCAAAATGTTTAAGTCTTCCGTATGCTGCAAAGCCTCTCCTTGAAAAGAAAGGTTCGGAATAGTTGTTGCTTTTTTCGCGAGACTAGACAGCATTGGCTTTTTTTGGTGTTGAAATCAACTTAACAAAAACCAATCCATTTAACAAAAACCCTACCTAGACCTAAAGCCTTGCATTTTGCCAATAAAGCATCATGCCAAACTCGATCGAAAGCTTTAGAAATATCCAAAGCCACAACATCAGACTCACCAGAATGGTGAAGACTGATATTAAGCATTTCGCACAGGTCATGAGATCACCAGTTGAACGATGGGCTCTGAACCCGTATTGCCGATCATGAAGCAAACCTTTACGATCTAGATATTTCAAAAGCTTATAATTTATAATTTTTTCCATTATTTTGGAGAGGACCGAAGTAATAGCAATAGGTCGGTAGTTAGAGGGATCGCTTTTATCGCCTTTTTTAGGAATTGGAAAAACATGTGCAGTCTTCCATTGGGTAGGATGAATACCCGAAGTGAAGGAAAGATGAAAAAGGTTGCGCAGAGGTTTTGAAATGGAAGTACATGTGTTTTTGAGGACGGTAGTTGTAATACCGTCCGGACCGGCTGATTTTCTTGTATCAAGATTCTTCAAGATTTTCATCACTGCTCGCGTCCTAAAGTATATTCTACCAAAGGAGCAGCCAACTTCTGGAATAGATGGAGGTCTTTGAGTTGACTGAGGCAGTGATGAGTTAGAAGCGAACTGTTTCCCAAACAAATTCGCTTTTTCTTTTGAATCTGATACGATGTGGTTGTTTATATCAACAAGTGGAGGAAAAGAAGACCCGCTATTGTCCTCTTTTAGATTTTTTGCAAAAGTCCAAAAGGATTTGCTAATCTTGGGCATGTGTATAAGTGGAGGAAAAGAAGACCCGCTATTGTCCTCTTTTAGATTTTTTGCAAAAGTCCAAAAGGACTTGCTATTCTTGGGCATGTGTATAAATTTTCGTTTCAACTTTTGGTTGAACAAGAATTTTTGCTTGTTGATAACTCTCTTACATCTGTTCCGAACCACAATATAGTTGGTCCTGTGAACCTCTAAACCACTGTCACGGTACTTTTTGAAGGCCTCCTCTTTTTTTAGAATGGCTTCTTTACAAATGCTATTAAACCAAGTTTTGGGTTTCCGTTTAATAGATTTCATGGAGTGAGGTATAAATAATCTCATTCCAAGTAGAATAGTTTCACTAATCGCATTTGCAGCAAAGTCAACATTCCTACCACGGAAGCACAGTGACCAATCAAAGGTTTTGTAAAAATTGTTCAGACCTTCCCAGTTAGCATGGTTAAAACGCCATACCAATTTTTTGGGAAGGGACGTTTGATTGTGTGTGGTTAGAAACAGATCCAAGAGGTGACCTTCTTGATCAGCACGGTCAGGGATTCTAGTGGGATTTTTAACAAGTTGAGAAAGGTGAAATAGAGTAGAAAATAATTCAACTTGTTTCCCAAAGTGAAGCCAGTCTTTGTTATGAACATTAAAATCCCCCGCCAGAACAATTTCGGTCTCAGGAAAACAATCGAGAATTTCATTGATTTGGTTTGAAAGGTTTTCAATTTCCATAACAGTTTCTTGTTCACTTGAATTGGGTGATCTGTATAGAAAACAGAAATGTATAACATGCTTTTCAACATGGATTTTGACCCAAACGGAATTGAAAGTTTGGCTTGAAGATTTATATTTGTCAAGAGTGTTAAAAGCAATGTCTTTTTTTATGTAGATGGCGATGCCTCTTTTGGGAAGGAAGTGTGAAATGAGTAAGTAGCCGTTAATATCGAAGTTAACATTGTGACTACTAACTAGCGTTTCACATAGAGCGAGGATTTGCCGGTTTAATTAAATTAAGATGGCCTTCAACGGCATGGAAGTTCGTTTGCAAACCGCGAATATTACAAAAATTGAGGTTAAAGTTGATGATTTTGCTAGAAATTAGAAAGAAAAAAAAAAAAAATAAAAAAAAAATGCTTATTTATGTACGATTTTATCAACTTATCGACAACAATTATTAATTAATTAATAAAAGAAAGAAAAATTTAAAAACCTATGTACCTGTGGATAAAAATGGCTGGATTTCAATAGCGATGATGACTATTGCATAAAAACGAATTTGTGAAAATTTCAAAATCATAGCTCCTTTATTTTTTGAAATACCTTGTGGACGGACGGGCGGACATATGGACGGACATACATAGCTCAATCAATTTATTTTTCGATTCTGATCCGACCTATGCCTTTGAGTCTACATTAACCCTCCCGACTTCTCAGCGTCACAAACGCAATGACAAGTTTAGTATACCCTTTTGTCTTATAGTCATACGGGTATAAAATAATTTGCTTTACAAATTGTGTACATACATGTATATATAAATAGTAACAAGCATTATAATATTAATTTTTGCATTTTTAAAAGTAATTTGATATGTTATTGTTATGACTAAGTATTTATTATTACTTAAACGAATTAAAAAAACCTAAAAATAATAAAAATTACAAAATAAAAACCTAATAAGCTGATTTGGTTTATCAAACATAACACACACCACACTCATTACACTAGCCTTACGTCTAAACTTATTATTAAGAGATTGAATAGAAATATTGTTTTTTAAAATATGAAAATTAAAACAAGATGACCAGATTAGTTTTCGTGAAGATATGGAAAGCATGTTTAATGGCTTCTGTATTGTATGTTACTAGGAAGATTGGCAAAATTAAAAGGACTGTACAGATTTCTTAATGCAAATAAGAGAAATTGCTTTTATGGGTTACTGATTCTCTTGGTCTTTGACACAAGGATATATGTCTAAATAAATTATCTGGGTGGATTTCGTTTTCGAAAATTTCTCTGTAAGAGAAGTTTTAAGATCTTCCCAGCTATCAGAATTTGTGTACCGTAATGTATCGTTATATATCTGTCCGGAAATTTTAGAAGTTTAATGATTTGCAAGCAGTCAGTTTGGTTTTCGTCCGTTTTTGACATATTGTATTTCAGCGACTTGCAAGAATCTGTCTAAGTCGTTAGAATCTCCGCTGAACAAGGGAATCATTTTGTTTGATCGGTCAATATCAAAATGAGTAATTTTGTTTGAGTTATTACTTTCTGTTTCCTTATTCATTATTCCTGATTCTATCCCTGCAAGATCTGTACTTACTTAAATTATGGAGGACGAAGGCAAAGGCTTTGGTGGAGAACGAGAAATAGGCATAGGGACTAGTTTAGGAATTTTTCTTCTTCTTGAACTGAGGTTCATGCAAAACCCAAAAATATAATTTTCTATTGTAACCACATAAAGGAGGAGAGCGAGATAGAAAAAAGTATATATATATTGTGACCAGCGTCACCTCCTGAGTGGATATAGCCATGTTCGTTCGTCCGTCCGTCGGTAGGCTCAAAAACTAATGGAGTTATTTTAATGAACTTTTGATTGTAAATTAACCTACGTAATTAGTTTTTGAGTTATCGTGCGTACAGACGGACATGGCTATATAGACTCAGGAGGTCACGCTGATCACAAATATATATACTTTCCATACCTAGTTCGCTTTGGTGGTTGCAAACACCATACCAAATTTAATATACCCTTTTCTTATTTCATAGGTGTAGGGTATAAAAATTATTTAAAATTGAAATAATTAATCAAGGGTACTAAATAATTTAACATGTAAATGAAAAAAATAATTGCTACATGTGTGTAAAACTTTATTGAATTGAATAAACATTTTAAATATTTACTTTTGTAATTGCATTTGATGAATATATTTATTACAAGTTTTTTTGTTTTTTAATATTGTCAAATAGAAAAATATTAGTAAGATATTTTAATATTTTATTAGGTAAAATAATTAGAAAATGTTTTTAGTATTATAAATATAATTTGGTTAGGTATGTCTTAAGATCAGACTAATAAGAGCTTTTATGGTTTTAAAATGATTTATGGACTTCGCATTGAAATTGAAGATAAAAGGTGTAGGGTATTTCTAAGCCGGTTGCACCGACTGATTGTTTCTTTACTTTTGTTTTTTTTTTTTTTATTTATAAAAATATTTTTTTTTAACATGCTGATTTTAAAACTAGTAAAAACCAATCTTGTAAAAGATACTTATATGTATTGAATACCTCTATTATTTACGTATATATGTGTATAATTTCATTACTTCCTCTTCTTCTTTTATTGCCTATGCATAATTGGATGTTCGGGGTCATATGATATTGACAACGATGTCTTGAAAGATGTTTCGATCAGTTAGGTGAATGGATTGGATCAGTTGACAGAGAGCTGAATGGATTAAATCGCCAATGTTTTTGATGGCTGCCCTTCCTTCATATACCTCTTTTTTCCTTCAATTTTTCCTTGTACTATTAACTGAAGTAGCTCCTATTTGTTTCCACGCAGACTATGCCAAAATAATGAGAATTTTTGTTTTTTCAGCCTCAGAACTATTTTTATTTCCGTGTTTGCTCTACGTAGATCTTCTTCGTTTGTAATGTGATCAGCCAATGCCATTTTTAGCATGTTTCTGTAGAGCCACATTTCGAAATTTTCAAGTTTGTTGAGTTCTCTCGCTTTCAAGGTCCATTTTTCTACACCATATAGGAGTATAGACCAAGCATAGGAGTTAGCGAATCGTAAGCAAAGACGAAAGTTTATTTCCTATTAGCAGTATTAGACTACAAAAAACTTGTTTGTGTTTAAGAAATGCGTTTCTTGCTATTTCTATTCGGCATTCAATTTCCTTTTCGCAGCTCTAATCGTTGTGTAACCAGCATCCGAGATATGTGTATGTAGGAACTCTTTCAATTGAGCGGTTAATTATTTTTATTTTAGTTGTAGTGTAAGGTGTTCTTCTTCTGCTAACGGTCATTAATTTAGTTTTTGAGATATTTATTTTTAAGTTGAACAGTTAAGTTTGTTAACTTTATCGACTTTATGTTGTAAATCCATAGGTTGTCTGCTATGAGAACTGTATCTTCTACATATCTAATGCTATTTATAAATGTGCAATTAACTTTTAGAACAACATCTAAATCGTTCACTGCTTCCTAAAAAATGGCTTCAGCATAGATGTTAAAAAGTAATAGGGAGAGAATATCGCCTTGTCGAACGCTTTTTTGAAAGTCAATGCTTAGTGTCAGCACACTATTTATCTTTACACATACTGTTTGTTGCCAAATATATGCTATTTATACACATTATGATATTTTTATCTTTGCCAATTACATTTAATACCTCCATAAGTTTTAATGGTTCACCTTAACAAATGACATTTCATAATCCACAAAACAGAAGAAAACATCTTTATGAACATTACGACAATTCTGTACAAGTACTTGAATATCAAAAAGTTCCAGTTCCTTGTTTGAATCCAAATTGGGTTGGGGCACTCTCCGGAAGATTTTGTGTGCATGGCTTATTAAACTTATTATCCTGCAGTCATGGCATTTATTGGCATTAGCTATTTTCGGAACGTGTACAAATTCTGACTTTAGCCTATCTTGTGGAAAATTTTCGATGTTATAAATATGATTGGAAATTTTTTCGAGCACAATTAGATTTTCGTCATTGATCAGTTTAATTATTTCTGACAGAGTTTCGTCTGGGCCTGTGGTATTATTATTTTTGGCTGCCAAACCGTTTTTAGCACATTTTCAATATAGCTTCACTCTGTCCGCTTCACTCTCTGTTACGGTACACGAAACTCAATTTTTGCTAAATTTTTGCCCACACATATCTTTTGAACGGTTCAAGCTAGGGTCTTGAAATTTTTAGAGAAGTTAACAACATTTTTTTGCCAAGCCCCCTATTTAGGGGCTATAAGAGATCGAAAATTGTAATTTTGCTATTTTTAAACACCTGTAACTTATCCAAATTTTTTTTTAGTGATATACAAAATTCAAAGCTCTATAAATATATTTCAACATGTGCCAAAGGTTTTTTTTTAATTTTGAAGGGTTACGAAGCTACAGCCCCTGCAAATTCCAAAAAAGTCCTATATTTAAATTGATATAACAAGAGTTCTGTTAGGTTTATTTTCAATCGAAAAACGGTATAAGAGAGCTGCTTTTATAGACTTTACAAAAATATGCCGATAAAATGTATAGGGTTGTCATACGGTACTAAAATTTAGCATTATATAAAATTCAGAAATTAGTAGGAGTCGGTTAACAAAATTTTTTTATTTATTTTTTATTCTGATTTTTGACCTTATTTCACGCTGAATACGTCTATATTCTGCAGGTTGTTTGTTTTTGTAATTGCGTCTTTATTACATCAACTGTAGTATCTCTATTGTAGTTAAGTGCTAATCTTTATCAACAAAACTCTGTCAGAATGTTATGCAAATTCGGTTATGTGATGTTTTATGTTTTCAGTAAGTATGATGCCTACACCTTTTTGTTCCCTGAGTAATAAAATTTTGCACCATTCATATGGCATTCGCCGCGATTCGGTCACTATGTTTCGCTCTTTTAGCCGGAGCTTTTTATTTCTAAATTTTTATGTTTTAAAATTTAATTTTACGTGTTTTTCTAATTTCGAAATTCCATACTTTTAATATTAACTACTTTTTTTAATATTGGAACATGATATGGTAAATGGTAAAACCAAAAATTCAAAATTCGAACAATTTAAAAGTTTTTTTTCCTTAAACAAATTGCATATTTTACATTTCTGTTTAAATAAATTTTTTTTTTTTTTTTTTACATAATAAACCGATTATTTAGGGTATATAATATTATATAAGAAATTAATTTACATTTTAAACAATAAATAAATATTAGCATAATTTTATAATATAAAATATATACTTATACTATAAAGATTTTTGGGCATTGTAATAGTAAATTATATACATTATATAACTTTGCATATTAGAAAATTTTATTTAAAACCATCTGGTATTTTAACATATTTAATGTATTTGAGAAATGTTGCGGTCACGATGGTTATTAATATTCCTTTCAATACTTCCCCCTTGCTGCTGTTAAAAGTTTGCACCATGCTCTGTGCTGAACCCATCTGCATTAAAACGGCTCTTGGCCTCCGTTTTTAAGTTCCACTTTTTTTTAAGAAAATTAGGCAAATTTAGTCTTTTTTCATTTGAAAATTGCTTTATTCTTTTTCAGTGTTGTTTTTTTTTATTTGTTTTTCAATAACCTACTTGGTAATGTGAACTTTTTGATTTTTTTTTTTTTTGTTTTTTTTTTTAACAATTTAAAATGGTCTTTGGTGTATAGAATTCATATTCTATCCCACACCTGACACTAATGTAATAATTTTAAAGTTGTATTACAAAAGTCGGGGAAGTATTTTACATTTAATTTAATTTATTTAGATACATTATTTAATGCTATTTATTTTATTTATTTAAGTATCTTTATATTTTATTCAATTTAAGTATGGTGCAGATTTTCTTAATTATATATTATCTATGGTAATAATTCAATAAAATATAGATATGATATAATAAAAATTAAAAACAAAAAATAAATTTCGTCGTTTATTAAAAAAACATTTTGTTTTCAATTTATAAAATACTAGCAGATTTACCCGGCGTTGCCCGGAAGCTTGCAAATTGTAAAAACGCAAGTTTTAGCCAATTTTTTGAAATACTACTTTGCTTATAAATGAAGCCACAAAAAAATATTTGTGGAGTTCCGTTAACCCATCGTGGCCCAACAGCTTTTTATAGGTTTTTTCGTTGCTTTGTTATATATTAGAAATGATTTAACCGATTAACTTCAAATTTTCTATATGTGTTCTTCTTTGAAAATGAAGTTCAATTTACTAACAGACTTGGAAGTTGTTAACCCCTGCCGACCCGACGATTGTTCAAAAAAAAATTTGTAAGTAAATTACGTCCAATTTCTGAAAGTAGGTACAACTTCTTTGAATTAGGGGAATGCTTAAAAAAATGTTTTGTCGAGTTCTTTTAGCCCAAACGGGTTAATCGAACTCAACAAAAATTTGTGCCAGCCTCTCTTTTTGATTGCAAAACCACCCTGTAAAATTGGACACAAATCGGAAACACAAAATTTTTTGGAAGCCCGCCGGGCCGAAAGGGGTTAATTTATTTCAACCAACTTTATACCATTAATTCCGTTTAATAAGAAGAACATTCGTGCAAAATTTCAAGTCATCGGTCAAACTTTTTCGGCTCAACATCAAAAACATTGAAAAAGCTTCATTGCGCCCTCGTGCCCAAACGGGTTAACCGAACCCAACAAAAATTTGTTCCACCCTTTCTTTTCGACTGCAAAACCACCCTGTAAAATTGGACACAAATCGGAAACAAATAATTTTTTGGAAGCCCGCCGGCCCGAAATGGGCTAATATTTTCGAACCATTTTTATACAACTAATTCCGTTTGCTAAGAGGAAGATTTGTGCAAAATTTCAATTCAATCGGTTAAACTGTTTCGGCTCGACATCAAAAACATTGAAAAAGCTTCATTGCGCCCTCGTGCCCAAACGGGTTAACCGAACCCAACAAAAATTTGTGCCAGCCTCTCTTTTTGACTGCAAAACCACCCTGTAAAATTGGACACAAATCGGAAACACAAAATTTTTTGGAAGCCCGCCGGGCCGAAAGGGTTTAATTTATTTCAACCAACTTTATACCATTAATTCCGTTTAATAAGAAGAACATTCGTGCAAAATTTCAAGTTAATCGGTCAAACCGTTTCGACTCGACATCAAAAAAACGAAAAAGCTTAAAACGGCTCTGGAGCCGCAACCTGTTGACTTATAAAAATGCGACGTAGCCTATGTCACCCCCCGTACTCCCAAAATTATTCCTCTAAAATTTGGTGTCAATCGGACCAGTGGTTTTCACGTGACATCAAACAAACAAACAAACAAACAAATTTTCTTCTTTATATATTAGATAAAGATAATACATAATAATATGTTTTATAGTAAAACTTCTTAGTCTTTTAAAAATACAAAAATAAAAAATTGTTAAATTAGAACGGAATAGGAAATAATGTATCAAATTTGATTTTTTTATCTTTATTTATTTTGAATATAATACTTTAAGGTCTTGGGAGTAGTGGAAGTGGTACGCAAACCACTGTTCCAATTCATTGTTTTATAGTAAAACTCTTAAACTTTTAAAAATATAAAAGTGTTAAATAAGAACGGAAATAGGAAATAGTGTATCAAATTTGATTTTTTTTATCTTTATTGATTTCAAATATATTATGCTTTAAGGTCTTGGGAGTTGTGGGAGTGGTACGCAAACCGCTATTACAATTCATCCAAAATTTCACGTACAAAAAACAAATAAGAAGAAACACCGGTGCCTCAAATATAAGGTTCTATCTTTTTTGGTTTCGAAATTATACTAGTTTGACCTTAATTCGATCAAACGCTTTTAGGATCCGAACTCGACCAGAACCAATTCACATTTGATACCGGAATCTACGGTATCAGTTATTGAAACAATGTCGAGTTTATCCGTTAATGATGTAAAGGGCATTTTTGATGTGAAGGACATGAGGAATCTTTTAAATCACAAAATCCTGCTACCTTACCAACCAATGTTTCCACCAACTTTTCAAATCAACCAACACTCAATGGCACAACTAGTAATATTGCCTTTACTCTTCAAAATGCCTATTATATACAACTGTAAGTAGTCTAAATAGTTTTTTTAAAAAATTATAGTTAACATTCTTCTTCTTCTATGACTCTACAGCTCGGTGTGAGCTTTGGCCTTCATAACTATTTGCCTCCATATCTCCCGGTCTTTCGCCGTTGTTTTCCAATTTCTCACTTGTAATTTTGAAGCATCGTTTTCAATGTTGTCTTCCCATCTTGTTCTTGGTCTTCCTCTAGCTCGACTTAATATGGGTCTTAGATGTAATATCTTATATGGCATTCGATTTTCCTGCATTCTCACTGTGTGCCCTGCCCACCTTAGGCGTTGTGATTTACTGAAACGAATAATGTCTTCATTTTTTATAAGTTCATTTAGTTCAGCATTATTCCTTCTCCTGTAATCTCCATTTTCTACCCTTATAGGGCCATAAATTTTCCTTAGTATTTTCCGTTCAAAAATTCGGAGATCGTTTTCGTCAGCCATATTCAGTGTCCATACCTCACAACCGTATGTTACCACAGGGCGTATTATTGTTTTATAAATTAATAATTTCGTTGCCCTTGTCAAGAGACGTGATTGCATTAATTTTTTGTATGCAAATAGGCATTTATTTCCTGCTTTAATAAGTTCTTGAATACAATATTTAATACTATTGTCATTTTTTACAATTACTCATGGGTATTCAAAGCTTATTACTCCCTGAAAAGTAAATCTATCAATCGTTATATCTTGCGGTTGCCTTCTTCTTTCATCTCTTGACATCTTCATGTACTTCGTTTTGGTTTCGTTTATTTGAAGACCTACTTTGCTAGACTCTTTTTCGACCATAGAGAAGGCATCTATCATATCTTTAGCTCTTTTCGAAACAATTGCAATATCATCCGCGTATGCAATTATTTGATATGCTTTTGAAAATATATGTCCTCCTCTGTCTAGTTTGCCAATCGCTTTTTGAAGTATCATATTGAATATAATAGCGGATAACGCATCACCTTTTCTAACCCCACTCGTAATTTTAAATTCTTTCGATGCATTTTCTTGTATTAACACTTTGCCTATGGAGTTATTCATGGTCATATTTATTACATCTATTAATTTCTTAGGTACACCTATTTCTGCTAGTGCTTTGGGAATATTTTTTCTATTTATACTGTCAAATGCTTGCTTAAAATCTATGAATAAAATATGCAGGTCGACGTTGTACTCATAACACTTTTCCAGTATCTGTTTAAGTACAAAAATTTGGTCTATGGTAGATCGTTCCCTCCGAAAGCCACCCTGGTATTCTCCTACACTTTCTTCGTAATAGGGCTTTATTCTATAACAGATGATATTTGATAAAATCTTATATGCACAGTTTAGTAGTGTTATGCCCCTATAATTACTGTATTGCAGTTTGTCTCCCTTTTTATGAATCGGACAGCTAACATTACACCAAAAAAAATTAAAATATAAAGCGAAATATAAAGTGTTATGGTTATGGTATCTTTTTCGAAAGTTGATGATATACTTTTTATTATAGTTCAACATTTTAAAGCCCCTACACTTAATAAATCAAACACAAATTCAAAAAAAACTCTTTCTAATCCATTTACTCTCTTTAATCTTTAATCATTTTTACATTGCTGAACAAAAAAAAAAGTTCATTTCAGCATTCAGACAATTAAGACAGATAAACAATCATCGGTAAGAAAAAAAGATGGGAATGTTGTTCAAGATGTAACGTTGAAAGCGGGTTTAAATAGTAACAATTTAGCGAAAGTAAATAATAATAATAATTGTGATTCGTTTAAGACCAATTGACCAATTCTTGATGGTAATTGGTCAGAAAAAATTGTATAACATTTTAATTATTGTAATTTTTAGCAAAGAGTGGTATAGAAGTGGAGAACTATTAAATTAACAATCAAATTATCAATAATGCTTTGTCACGTTTTAACTGGGATGAACTGTTATTTCAACAGGATATTAATTTTCTTATCTCTATGTTTGATTCAAATCTGTTTGCAATTATTGACACTTTTGTTACTAATATTCGTTAAAAAAAATATAACTACAGAATCTTGGTTAGATTAGAGATCTTAGGAATTTGAGAAATCGACAAAGAATAAAATATTTAAAAATATCAATAATTCATCAGCACCAAGCGACGACTTATTATATTATTATAAGCAACTTATGGTTAAATTCAAACATAAAACCAATACAGCATACGATAGCTGATATTGGCAACAAACTAATCGTTGAACCCAAAAAATGTTTCGACTTTGTTAACACAAAGCGTAAGTTATTTGGTTATCCTAACTCAATAATATCCAAAGACAATATGCTTTCTTCTTGTCCTAAAGAAATTCTTTTCATAATTTTCAGAAATTTTATAGTCGTAAGAGCCCAATGGTTTTTTTCCGCCAATTCTTTATCTACCAACTCAAATTTACTAATTTCAAACTTACGTCTTTCATATAATGGTATTCTTAAATCACTTTTTAGTCTGGATAAAAAAGAATGTGCTGGTCCTGATTTTATACCCTCAAGCTTTTTACACAACTCTCAAAATTTTATTATACCTCTTCACTCCATTTTATAATATAGGGTTTTGTCAGATTTAGGGAGACTATAGCCTCCCAATGGTTCCATGATTTTAATTTTTTTGTAATATCTGTTTGCGGTTAAAATTTTATTTCTTAGTTTCAAATCGTATAGAAGTTTTTTAAAACCACGGACGGACGAGGGGCGGACAGACTGAGTGAAGCTATAAGGGCACAACATTTTTTCAAAATGTGTTAGAAATAGAAAGTCTGTCAAAGACAAAGAAACTTAGAAACAAGGTGGTTGATTAATAAAATTTATTATATTATAATTGTAGAAATTAAACAATTTTTTATAATTGTGGTAATTAAGTCCTATTGGTTCAAGACTAAAAAAATAAAAGCAATGTTTTATATAATTTTAGCGCTTCTTCAATTTAAATTTTTTCTTGAAAAATATTTTAAATTTTTTTTTAAGAATAAAAATATGAAGCTTTTGAAGTCTGTTATAAAATTTATTTTAATTAATTAATTGAAAAATCACATTAACACTTTATTATTATAATAAAGTGTTAGAGTGATTTTTTCTATCGATGAATAAGTAATTATATCGATAGAAAAATAAGAAAATTCATTAACAAAAAATAAAAAGAAATTTCAAAAAATTAATTTTTTAAAATGTACTTACCCCAACTCCCAAAACTTGTACGTATACGTGGAACATTTGACATTCAGTTTCAGAATCTGCATAATAATTTCCTAGAACTTTATTTTTACAATTAAAGTTTGTGTCTGGCAATCTGGGTATAGCCTAACTTCGTTTTTCTAAAAAGGTTTGTCCTTGTAGTATTGCCATTTGTAGTGCTTTAATATAAAAATAGCACATTATAAAAAGATTATAACATATATTTCAGTATATACTTAAATAAAACTGTGAGTTTTAAAATGTACCCAAAAATTATTGAATACCTGTATTTTTTTAAAACGATTTACGTAAAGAAAATTGAAATTAGTTAATAGCAGGACGTTATTGAGCAGGATTTATGATTCTCCTTACATGGAACTCAACCAAACCGACTTTTAGAAGCAAAAACAACAAAATGTTGGAAAATATTTTTAGCACCGAACCTATAATAAAACCAAGACTATAAAACTCTCTCTGTAAAATTGAAATTAAAACCGTATGTAATATTTTTATGACACATTAATAAATTTTCAAATTTAACACAATTTTTAAATGCTTCTTTATTTGAAGATTAAATTTTTTTTAAGCTCGCTTAGAAATATCGCATGTTATTAACTCTTCTCAAAATCGCCCGTTAGAAATCTCACATACCAAAATTTGTACTTAAATTCAAAACATTTTTTTGTATACCCTACACCTGAAACAGGTAAAGGAACCGATTTAGATTTGGAATAGTATATATATTTCTGATCAGTGTAAACTCCTGAGACAATTTACCCATGTCCCTCCGTCTGTCCGTAGGAGCAGTAACTAAAAAACTAAAGAAGCTATCTTGAAGAAATTTTAATTGTAGGTTACCTGTTCTGAAAGTATGACGGGATTGGATATGGGCGAGATTGGACCATGGGCCAGGATTCTGAAACGTTTGATCGGTCTAAGGACTAACGAACATACAACCAAAATCATGATGACTCTATAACTAATGACACTATATTGATGAAATTTGTACTGTAGGTTACTAGTAATGAAAGTACTGCGGGGACGACGTACCGTCGAGATAGTACCGTTGGATCGGATCCTAGAAGCTTTTGATGGAATTAAGGTCAAACGAAAATAATTTCAAAACCAATGAAGATAGGACCTTAATATTTGGGGCACAGGGGTGTCTTCGTATTTTCTTTGTGTCCATGAAATTTGCACTTATCCCAAAACATTAAAGCGTATCTAGGAAAATAATAATAATAGTAACTTAAAATAAATATAGAAGCTTTAAATTCGGTATAAAGAAGTTCTTTCGTATTTCCTTCGTGTCCTCGAAATTTAGACTTAATTGGAGTGGTGGTTCCTATAGGATTCCTATAAATCTATAAATTAAAAATTAAAAAATTGTTTAAAATTGAAATAATTAATCAAATGTACTAAATCATTTAACAGTAAATGCATAACAGTAAAAGTTAATAATTCTGAAGCGAAGTTATTGTTGCATGTGTGTAAAATTTTATTCAATTGTATAAAAGGTTTTAAATCTGTAATTTTGCAAGTTTATTTCATGTTCTTTTGTTTTTTAATATTTTTAATAGAAAAACTAGAAACCATTTTTAATAGTTTTGAATAGTTAAATTAAATAGAAAATGTTTTTAGTATTATAAAATTAATTTTATGAGTTATGTCTTACGCTCAAAATTATAACTGCTGTTATGGTTTTAAAATGACTTATGGACTTCTAATTAAATTTGAACCAAATAGTTGTAGGGTATTTATAAGTCAGTTGCACCGAAATTTCTGTTACTTAACATATTATTTAAATAATTTGAATGGATGCGTAATTTTAAAAAATAAAAATATAATAAAATGTCACTAATAAAAATATTCATGAGTTTAAAGAAGTTTTACTACGCGAATGCCTATTTTGTCAAGTCCTTTTGAAGTCAATTGAAAGAATTATAACACAAAATCCTGCTACCTTACCAACCAATGTTTCCACCAACTTTTCAAATCAACCAACACTCAATGGCACAACTAGTAATATTGCCTTTACTTTTCAAAATGCCTATTATATACAACTGTAAGTAGTCTAAATAGTTTTTTTAAAAAATTATAGTTAACATTCTTCTTCTTCTATGACTCTACAGCTCGGTGTGAGCTTTGGCCTTCATAACTATTTGCCTCCATATCTCCCGGTCTTTCGCCGTTGTTTTCCAATTTCTCACTTGTAATTTTGAAGCATCGTTTTCAATGTTGTCTTCCCATCTTGTTCTTGGTCTTCCTCTAGCTCGACTTAATATGGGTCTTAGATGTAATATCTTATATGGCATTCGATTTTCCTGCATTCTCACTGTGTGCCCTGCCCACCTTAGGCGTTGTGATTTACTGAAACGAATAATGTCTTCATTTTTTATAAGTTCATTTAGTTCAGCATTATTCCTTCTCCTGTAATCTCCATTTTCTACCCTTATAGGGCCATAAATTTTCCTTAGTATTTTCCGTTCAAAAATTCGGAGATCGTTTTCGTCAGCCATATTCAGTGTCCATACCTCACAACCGTATGTTACCACAGGGCGTATTATTGTTTTATAAATTAATAATTTCGTTGCCCTTGTCAAGAGACGTGATTGCATTAATTTTTTGTATGCAAATAGGCATTTATTTCCTGCTTTAATAAGTTCTTGAATACAATATTTAATACTATTGTCATTTTTTACAATTACTCATGGGTATTCAAAGCTTATTACTCCCTGAAAAGTAAATCTATCAATCGTTATATCTTGCGGTTGCCTTCTTCTTTCATCTCTTGACATCTTCATGTACTTCGTTTTGGTTTCGTTTATTTGAAGACCTACTTTGCTAGACTCTTTTTCGACCATAGAGAAGGCATCTATCATATCTTTAGCTCTTTTCGAAACAATTGCAATATCATCCGCGTATGCAATTATTTGATATGCTTTTGAAAATATATGTCCTCCTCTGTCTAGTTTGCCAATCGCTTTTTGAAGTATCATATTGAATATAATAGCGGATAACGCATCACCTTTTCTAACCCCACTCGTAATTTTAAATTCTTTCGATGCATTTTCTTGTATTAACACTTTGCCTATGGAGTTATTCATGGTCATATTTATTACATCTATTAATTTCTTAGGTACACCTATTTCTGCTAGTGCTTTGGGAATATTTTTTCTATTTATACTGTCAAATGCTTGCTTAAAATCTATGAATAAAATATGCAGGTCGACGTTGTACTCATAACACTTTTCCATTATCTGTTTAAGTACAAAAATTTGGTCTATGGTAGATCGTTCCCTCCGAAAGCCACCCTGGTATTCTCCTACACTTTCTTCGTAATAGGGCTTTATTCTATAACAGATGATATTTGATAAAATCTTATATGCACAGTTTAGTAGTGTTATGCCCCTATAATTACTGTATTGCAGCTTGTCTCCCTTTTTATGAATCGGACAGCTAACATTACACCAAAAAAAATTAAAATATAAAGCGAAATATAAAGTGTTATGGTTATGGTATCTTTTTCGAAAGTTGATGATATACTTTTTACTATAGTTCAACATTTTAAAGCCCCTACACTTAATAAATCAAACACAAATTCAAAAAAAACTCTTTCTAATCCATTTACTCTCTTTAATCTTTAATCATTTTTACATTGCTGAACAAAAAAAAAAGTTCATTTCAGCATTCAGACAATTAAGACAGATAAACAATCATCGGTAAGAAAAAAAGATGGGAATGTTGTTCAAGATGTAACGTTGAAAGCGGGTTTAAATAGTAACAATTTAGCGAAAGTAAATAATAATAATAATTGTGATTCGTTTAAGACCAATTGACCAATTCTTGATGGTAATTGGTCAGAAAAAATTGTATAACATTTTAATTATTGTAATATTTAGCAAAGAGTGGTATAGAAGTGGAGAACTATTAAATTAACAATCAAATTATCAATAATGCTTTGTCACGTTTTAACTGGGATGAACTGTTATTTCAACAGGATATTAATTTTCTTATCTCTATGTTTGATTCAAACCTGTTTGCAATTATTGACACTTTTGTTACTAATATTCGTTAAAAAAAATATAACTACAGAATCTTGGTTAGATTAGAGATCTTAGGAATTTGAGAAATCGACAAAGAATAAAATATTTAAAAATATCAATAATTCATCAGCACCAAGCGACGACTTATTATATTATTATAAGCAACTTATGGTTAAATTCAAACATAAAACCAATACAGCATACGATAGCTGATATTGGCAACAAACTAATCGTTGAACCCAAAAAATGTTTCGACTTTGTTAACACAAAGCGTAAGTTATTTGGTTATCCTAACTCAATAATATCCAAAGACAATATGCTTTCTTCTTGTCCTAAAGAAATTCTTTTCATAATTTTCAGAAATTTTATAGTCGTAAGAGCCCAATGGTTTTTTTCCGCCAATTCTTTATCTACCAACTCAAATTTACTAATTTCAAACTTACGTCTTTCATATAATGGTATTCTTAAATCACTTTTTAGTCTGGATAAAAAAGAATGTGCTGGTCCTGATTTTATACCCTCAAGCTTTTTACACAACTCTCAAAATTTTATTATACCTCTTCACTCCATTTTATAATATAGGGTTTTGTCAGATTTAGGGAGACTATAGCCTCCCAATGGTTCCATGATTTTAATTTTTTTGTAATATCTGTTTGCGGTTAAAATTTTATTTCTTAGTTTCAAATCGTATAGAAGTTTTTTAAAACCACGGACGGACGAGGGGCGGACAGACTGAGTGAAGCTATAAGGGCACAACATTTTTTCAAAATGTGTTAGAAATAGAAAGTCTGTCAAAGACAAAGAAACTTAGAAACAAGGTGGTTGATTAATAAAATTTATTATATTATAATTGTAGAAATTAAACAATTTTTTATAATTGTGGTAATTAAGTCCTATTGGTTCAAGACTAAAAAAATAAAAGCAATGTTTTATATAATTTTAGCGCTTCTTCAATTTAAATTTTTTCTTGAAAAATATTTTAAATTTTTTTTTAAGAATAAAAATATGAAGCTTTTGAAGTCTGTTATAAAATTTATTTTAATTAATTAATTGAAAAATCACATTAACACTTTATTATTATAATAAAGTGTTAGAGTGATTTTTTCTATCGATGAATAAGTAATTATATCGATAGAAAAATAAGAAAATTCATTAACAAAAAATAAAAAGAAATTTCAAAAAATTAATTTTTTAAAATGTACTTACCCCAACTCCCAAAACTTGTACGCATACGTGGAACATTTGACATTCAGTTTCAGAATCTGCATAATAATTTCCTAGAACTTTATTTTTACAATTAAAGTTTGTGTCTGGCAATCTGGGTATAGCCTAACTTCGTTTTTCTAAAAAGGTTTGTCCTTGTAGTATTGCCATTTGTAGTGCTTTAATATAAAAATAGCACATTATAAAAAGATTATAACATATATTTCAGTATATACTTAAATAAAACTGTGAGTTTTAAAATGTACCCAAAAATTATTGAATACCTGTATTTTTTTAAAACGATTTACGTAAAGAAAATTGAAATTAGTTAATAGCAGGACGTTATTGAGCAGGATTTATGATTCTCCTTACATGGAACTCAACCAAACCGACTTTTAGAAGCAAAAACAACAAAATGTTGGAAAATATTTTTAGCACCGAACCTATAATAAAACCAAGACTATAAAACTCTCTCTGTAAAATTGAAATTAAAACCGTATGTAATATTTTTATGACACATTAATAAATTTTCAAATTTAACACAATTTTTAAATGCTTCTTTATTTGAAGATTAAATTTTTTTTAAGCTCGCTTAGAAATATCGCATGTTATTAACTCTTCTCAAAATCGCCCGTTAGAAATCTCACATACCAAAATTTGTACTTAAATTCAAAACATTTTTTTGTATACCCTACACCTGAAACAGGTAAAGGAACCGATTTAGATTTGGAATAGTATATATATTTCTGATCAGTGTAAACTCCTGAGACAATTTACCCATGTCCCTCCGTCTGTCCGTAGGAGCAGTAACTAAAAAACTAAAGAAGCTATCTTGAAGAAATTTTAATTGTAGGTTACCTGTTCTGAAAGTATGACGGGATTGGATATGGGCGAGATTGGACCATGGGCCAGGATTCTGAAACGTTTGATCGGTCTAAGGACTAACGAACATACAACCAAAATCATGATGACTCTATAACTAATGACACTATATTGATGAAATTTGTACTGTAGGTTACTAGTAATGAAAGTACTGCGGGGACGACGTACCGTCGAGATAGTACCGTGGGATCGGATCCTAGAAGCTTTTGATGGAATTAAGGTCAAACGAAAATAATTTCAAAACCAATGAAGATAGGACCTTAATATTTGGGGCACAGGGGTGTCTTCGTATTTTCTTTGTGTCCATGAAATTTGCACTTATCCCAAAACATTAAAGCGTATCTAGGAAAATAATAATAATAGTAACTTAAAATAAATATAGAAGCTTTAAATTCGGTATAAAGAAGTTCTTTCGTATTTCCTTCGTGTCCTCGAAATTTAGACTTAATTGGAGTGGTGGTTCCTATAGGATTCCTATAAATCTATAAATTAAAAATTAAAAAATTGTTTAAAATTGAAATAATTAATCAAATGTACTAAATCATTTAACAGTAAATGCATAACAGTAAAAGTTAATAATTCTGAAGCGAAGTTATTGTTGCATGTGTGTAAAATTTTATTCAATTGTATAAAAGGTTTTAAATCTGTAATTTTGCAAGTTTATTTCATGTTCTTTTGTTTTTTAATATTTTTAATAGAAAAACTAGAAACCATTTTTAATAGTTTTGAATAGTTAAATTAAATAGAAAATGTTTTTAGTATTATAAAATTAATTTTATGAGCTATGTCTTACGCTCAAAATTATAACTGCTGTTATGGTTTTAAAATGACTTATGGACTTCTAATTAAATTTGAACCAAATAGTTGTAGGGTATTTATAAGTCAGTTGCACCGAAATTTCTGTTACTTAACATATTATTTAAATAATTTGAATGGATGCGTAATTTTAAAAAATAAAAATATAATAAAATGTCACTAATAAAAATATTCATGAGTTTAAAGAAGTTTTACTACGCGAATGCCTATTTTGTCAAGTCCTTTTGAAGTCAATTGAAAGAATTATAACGATAACTCAAAAAATAATTGAGCTATCTTGATGAAATTTTAACTGTAGGTTACTCGGACTGAAAGTCCGACGGGGATCGCCAATGGGCAAAATCGGCCCATGGGTTTCGATTCTGGACCGTTTAAGCGGTCCAAGGGCTAACGAACATATAAAAAAAATCATGATAACTCAACAACTAATGACGCTATCTTCATCAAATTTGTGCTGTAGATTACTAGTAATGAGACTAAGACGGGGATTGCGAACGATCGAGATTGAAACATGGGTTCCGAACCTAGAACTTTTTGATCGAATTTAGGCCAAACTGGCATAATTCCAAAACCAATGAAGATAGAACATCCAAATTTGGTATCAGGGTATATCTTCCTATTTCCTTAGTGTCCTTATAATTTGGGCCCCATTGGAGTAGTGGATCGGGGACCAGCCACACATTTCTTAAAGACCTTAAAAAAATAGTAAGTTAAAATTAATATAGAACGTTCCACTTGTGTACAAGGGTTAACTAGTATTTAAAGTACAGCGCGCACTGCATATGGACGAAATCGGCTCAAGGGTTCGGATTCTGGACTTTTTAATCGTTTTGAATGGCTAACGAACATATATAATAAATCACGATAACTCAACAATTAATGACGCTATCGCTATCTTTAAAATTTGTGTTATAGGGTACTGGTAATGAATCTACGGCGTTGATTGCGTACGGAGGGGAATGGGCAATTGGTTCGAAACTTAGAACTTTTTGATCGAATTTAGGCCAAACAATCATAATTCCAAAACCAATGAAGATAGAACCTCCAAATTTGGTATCAGGGTGTCTCTTTCTATTTCCTAAGTGTCCTTGAATTTGGGACCAATTGGAGTAGTGGGTTGAGGACCAGCCACAATGTTCCGAAGGCCTTAAAGCATATTTTCGAAATTAATAAAGATAGTAACTTCAAACAAATTTAGAAGTTTCAAATTTGGCACATGGGTGCTCTTTACTATTTGCTGTGGGGTTCCTCTAATTTTGGATCAATCAGAGTGGTGGTTCAGTATCCCTCTTAAACCCCCTAAGGTTTAAAAGCTTATCGTCGAAATTCATGAAGATAGAAACTTTAAATTTGATACAAGAGGGTTCTTTCCTATTTCCGTTTTTATTTAACATTTTTATATTTTTAAAGGCTAAGAATTTAACCATAAAACATATTTAGTATAATATTTTATAAATTAAAAACCATAGGTGATATATAATTAAGACATCGTGTAAATACTTAAGCTATATTCAAAGGTACTTGCTGCATTTATGTAAAATTTATTGTTATATTTAAGTGAACTATATGAAAAGTTCTAATTTGTTTATATGAAAAGTTCTAAATTATATTTTAGAAATACATTTATTGCATATTTTGCGTTTATAAGCTTTTATAATAGGTACATAAACTATCAATTTAAAATTATTGCAATTTTGAAAAATTTTATTTATTAAATATATTATGCTTGGATTAGCTTTTTATCACAAAATTTAATAATTAAAATTTGTTCACTTTAGTAATTGCATTTAAATAAATATATTTTCATTTATTTCAAGTTTTTTTGTTTTTTAATATTTTTAAATAGATAAATTAGTAAGAATTTGTAAATAAATTAGAAAAGTAATTAGAAAATGTTTTAGTATTATAAAGTTAATTTGGTTAGCTACGTCTTCCTATCAAACTAATAACAGCTTTTATGGTTTTAAAATGACTTATGGACTTCCCATTAAATTTGAACCAAGTAGGTGTAGGGTATTTCTAAGTCGGTTGCACCGACTGACTGTTTCTTTACTTGTTAATTTAATATATATATATAAATAGATATGAAAATTGAAAATAAAATTTGCTATATATAAATTGCAAATAAAAGTAGGGTTTTGTGAAATTTTTTATCTTTATGTAAATAATTAAATAGAAATAGATCGTATCATATAAAATAAAATAATATTATTTATAATTTATATCATAATATAAAAATTAAATACACCTGAAAAGCATAGGTTGAATCACTGGGTTTCTACTAAGTGGCATTGTAAATAGTAGGGGACTGTTTATATATAAATAAGTAGAAATAGTTTCAAATATATATATAATTTGAAAGAGAGAAATTATTAAGGTAAATGTAAAAAAAAGATTAAGTCCATGAAATTATAAACAATTAATAAGTTATAGTTATTAACTTCTAGTCATAAATCCCTAATCAAAAAAAATTATACTGTATCTTATCAAATTGCAACACTAAGAAATCCTTCCACCTCATTAAAGGTTTTACTTAATAACCAAATATATAATTGTTTAATAAAAATGATTATAGTTTACAAAAAAATGTATACATTTTAAAAACTACACAATATTTCATATTGAGTTTTAGGTAATGAAATAAAAAAATAAATTGAAAATTTATTTATTCCATCCATTTGTTTGGAAATTATGAATATTAAAAATATAATTATTTAGAATATAACCCTGTTAATATTCGATGTAAGAGCTTCAAGATTAACATTTATGTAATTTTTAAACTGTAAGTAACGTTTGTGGATTTGTAAGTAGATCAATGTAAGGTACTCGGTAATACAAAACACCAATACTCAACAGAATTAAATAAACAACAAAATGAAACAATTCGAAATTGCATGGCTATGATGCTATGTGTATTTTTTTTTTCTTTTTTGGCTATCTAATCTAAATATAATAAAAAACAAATTGCTGCTGCTGTTGTTGATTAGCGTGCCCTATGTTATGTTAAGTGTTATTTACACTTAAAACGTATAAGAAATCTGTTAGAAGGTAGATACAGAAAATTATAACAAGTAAAGAAACAGTCAGTCGGTGCAACCGACTTAGAAATATCCTACACCTATTTGGTTCAAATTTAAGGACATATCCATAAGTCATTTTAACACCATGAAAGCTGTTATTAATTTGATCGTAAGACATAGCTAACCAAATTAACTTTATAATACTAAAAGCTTTTCTAATTACACTATCTATTAAAAAATATTACAAATTCTTACTAATTTATATATTTAAAAATATTAAAAAACAAACAAACTTGAAATAAATGAAAATATATTTATTCCAAATCAATTACAAAATGAAAAAATTCTAATTATTAAATTTTGTGATAAAAAGCTAATCAAAGCATAATATATTTAATAATCCAAACTTTTCAAAATTGCAATTATTTTAAATGGTTAGTTTATATACCTAATAGAAAAGCTTATAAACGCAAAATATGCAATAAATGTATTTCTAAAATACAATTACAAACTTAGACCTTTTCATATAATTCACTTAAATATAAAAATAAATTTTACATAAATGCAGCAAGTACCTTTGAACATAGCTGAACCAATACAATTAAGTCTAGATTTCGGAGACACATAGGGCATAGGATATATATTCTTTGGCTTCGAAATTAAACTCGACCACAACCAATTCCCATGGTACTTTCATTACTAGTAACCTAGTGTTAAATTTCATCAAAATATCGGCATTATTTTTTGAGTTATGGTGTTTTTAAGATATATGTTTAGTAGTCCTTGAACTTTTCAAGGGTGCCAGAACCCGAAACCATGGTACGATTTCGCCCATATGCAGTCCCGTCATACTTTCAATACTAGTTAACCCTTGTACACAATTGGAACGTTCTAGCTTAATTTTAAGTTACTAGTTTTATTAATTTCGATGATAACCTTTTACACATTGGGGGGGTCTAAGAGAGGTTCTGAACCACCACTCCAATTGATCCCAAATTAGGGGGACACGCAAGAAATAGTAAAGAACACCCTAGGCCAAATTTGAAGCTTTTACATTTGTTTCAAGTTACTATCTTTATTAATTTCGAAAATATGCTTTAAGGTCCTTGGAACTGAGTGGCTGGTCCCCAACCCACTACTCCAATGGGGCCCAAATTTCAAAGACACTTACGAAATAGGAAGGGACTCCCTGATACCAAATTTCGAGGTTCTATCTTTATTGGTTTCGGAACTATGCTCGTTTGGCCTAAATTCGATCAAAAAGTTCTAAGTTCCGAACCAATTGTCCAATCCTCACCGTACGTAATCACCGCCGTAGTTTCATTACCAATACTCTACAGCACAAATTTCATGAAGATAGCCTCATTAGTTGTTGAGTTATCGTGATTTTTTATATATGTTCGTTAGCCCTGACACCGACTAAAAGGTCCGGAATCCGAACCGTTGGGCTTATTTCGCCCTTATATAGTTTGCGCTGTACTTATAGTACTAGTTAACCCTTGTACACAATTTGAACGGTCTATCTTAATTTTAAGTAACTATTTTTAGTAATTTCGATTATAAGTCTTTAAAACTTGGGAGGTCTGAGAGGGGTACAGAACCACCACTCAGAACCACCAAAGGCGGTCACGCTGATCACAAATATATGTACTTTTCCATATCTAGCTCGCTTCCTTTAGGTGCTTACAAACACCATACCAAATTTAATATACCCCTTTACCTATTCTATAGGTGTAGGGTATAAAAAAAATTTTATTAATTACTATTTACTTAATTAGAATTTTAGTTTTTGATAAAAATTTGTTTTTAACAATGTTTTGTTCACTTTTTTACCCGTATGACTATATAGTCAAAGGGTATAATAAATTTGCCATGACGTTTGTGACGCAGAGAAGGAGGGGGGTAGATATAGACTCAAGTGTATGGATCGGATCAGAATCGAAAAAAAAATCGATTTAGCTATGTATGTCCGTCCGTCCGTCCGTCCGTCCGTCCGTCTGTCCGTCCGACCGTCCGCACGATAACTCAAAAACTAAAGGAGCTAGAATCTTGAAATCTTCGCAAATTCGTTTTTTGCATTAACCGTCATCGCTATTTAAATCCAGCTATTTTGGTCCATGGGTTCGGTCTGTTGCAGTGAGTTTGAGTAGCTGCCATACAACTTCCTGTTTTATATGAGCATTACTCTATACCTATTAATGCTGGGTGTCTGAAATTTTTCCAAAAATAGTTTAGTGTAATGGCCAAGGTTACCACAAAATTTGGTTGGTCTACTGCAAAGGGTGCGAGTGGCTGCCATACAACACCTTCTTTTATATGAGCATTACACTACACCTAATAAAGCTGATATGTTTGAAATTTTGCCTAAAGTAATTAACGTTTATAATAATAATGATATAATGTTTATATAATGGTCATACGGTTATCCCAGAGTTGAGACAGTCTACTCAACTACACTCTTCTTCGTTTAATTAGTTATTATCTTATATTTTATAGTCTTTCACAGATGCACTTTTAACTCACTGTTATATTACTAAGTGGTCCCTGCTCGGGCGCCAGTTAAATTCTTATGATGTTCTTAACGTTCACAACTGCTTTGATAAAAAAAAATTTTAAATAAAAACTTAATTTTTTTGTTTATTATTAGTTTTTTTCAACTATTTTATTTGACGAGAAAAGTTTAACTGATTTTACAAAAATTTTATTTTAAGAATTCTACTTGCATTTATGCTGACTCACGTGTTCATTCCGCGTAATTTCAAAGAGTGTGAAAATGTGTTGCAATTAGTTCCCAAATAATATAGGTGCGTTGGCCAAATTTCAAAATTGATATTTGATGCTTGTTTTTATTTCGAAATTATATTAAACTAGCAGATTTACCCGGCGTTGCCCGAAAGCTTGCAAATTGTAAAAACGCAAGTTTTAGCCAATTTTTTGAAATACTACTTTGCTTATAAATGAAGCCACAAAAAATATTTGTGGAGTTCCGTTAACCCATCGTGGCCCAACAGCTTTTTTTAGGTTTTTTCGTTGCTTTGTTATATATTAGAAATGATTTAACCAATTAACTTCAAATTTTCTATATGTGTTCTTCTTTGAAAATGAAGTTCAATTTACTAACAGACTTGGAAGTTGTTAACCCCTGCCGAACCGACGATTGTTCAAAAAAAAATTTGTAAGTAAATTACGTCCAATTTCTGAAAGTAGGTACAACTTCTTTGAATTAGGGGAATGCTTAAAAAAATGTTTTGTCGAGTTCTTTTAGCCCAAACGGGTTAACCGAACTCAACAAAAATTTGTGCCAGCCTCTCTTTTTGACTGCAAAACCACCCTGTAAAATTGGACACAAATCGGAAACACAAAACTTTTTGGAAGCCCGCCGGGCCGAAAGGGGTTAATTTATTCCAACCAACTTTATACCATTAATTCCGTTTAATAAGAAGAACATTCGTGCAAAATTTCAAGTTAATCGGTCAAACCGTTTCGACTCGACATCAAAAAAACGAAAAAGCTTAAAACGGCTCTGGAGCCGCAACCTGTTGACTTATAAAAATGCGACATAGCCTATGTCACACTCGGGCTCCCAGAATTATTCCTTTAAAATTTTGTGACAATCGGACCAGTGGTTTTCACGTGAATCCTGGACAAACAAACAAACAAATTTTCTTCTTTATATATTAGACTAGCAGATTTACCCGGCGTTGCCCGGAAGCTTGCAAATTGTAAAAACGCAAACTTCAGCCAATTTTTTGAAATACTACTTTGCTTATAAATGAAGCCACAAAAAAATATTTGTGGAGTTCCGTTAACCCATCGTGGCCCAACAGCTTTTTATAGGTTTTTTCGTTGCTTTGTTATATATATTAGAAATTATTTAACCGATTAACTTCAAATTTTGTATATTTGTTCTTCTTTGAAAATGAAGTTCAATTTACTAACAGACTTGGAAGTTGTTAACCCCTGTCGACCCGACGATTGTTCAAAAAAAAATTTGTAAGTAAATTACGTCCAATTTCTGAAAGTAGGTACAACTTCTTTGAATTAGGGGAATGCTTAAAAAAATGTTTTGTCGAGTTCTTTTAACCGATTGCGAAACAAAAACTTTAAAAAACAGTTTGAACGATTATCTCTAATTTTTCTATACATGGTGCTTCTTGAGAATTTGGTGCTCCTTGACGATAGAGTTGAGAATGTTAGGTTCCCGGCGAATAATGTTAACTGAATTAAAATGACTATTGGTCAAATGGGGATACTAAGTTTGCCATTATGTCATTATACTATGTCAATAGTAGTTATCTTGAATTGCCAACGTTTGAATAAAATATAGTCGATGGTTTAGAAAAGATTTAAAAATTTGCTTGTCAACTTATATTTTGTTTAGTACTCACCTGAAAGTTGTAATACGCTCTTCC
This sequence comes from Dolichopus griseipennis, assembly GCA_963082915.1. Taxonomy (NCBI): domain Eukaryota; kingdom Metazoa; phylum Arthropoda; class Insecta; order Diptera; family Dolichopodidae; genus Dolichopus; species Dolichopus griseipennis. The sequence continues at coordinate 139,186,632 of OY720441.1, forward strand.
TCGTTTTTTTATGATTTGATGAGAGAAATGTAGGCTTATTTTTTGGAAAAACTGTTTTAAAATACTATGTTTTTAAGCATTATATATAAGAAATTGAATTTTTTGATTTTTAGATTTCATTTGAAGAAAACTGAAAATTTCATTGAATCTTTGTTCAAAACGCACAAACAGGTCAAAACCAAATTAACCATGTGGGTTTTAATTAAAATGTTGGTACAAAATTTTCAATAAAATACTTTTAATCGTATAAGAAAATAAAATTTATAGAAAACTTCATGGCGTCGTCGTGGAAACCGGGTTAATAGAATTAACTAAAACTTTTTGCAGCCTCTTTTTAGACTGCAAAATCAACCTGTAAAATAGGACCCAAATCAAAAACACAAAATTTTTTGAAAGTCCGCCAGGCCGAAATGGGTATAATTATTCCAACCAAATTTATCCAACTAATTGCGGTTGCTAAGATGAACATTTGTGCAAAATTTCAAGTCAATTTGTCAAACGGTTTTGACTCGAAATCAAAAAAATTGAAAAAGCTTCTTTGCGCCCTCATGCCCAAACGGGTTTGCGAAACCACCTTGTAAAATTGGACACAAATCGGAAATACAAAATTTTTTTGGAAGCCCGCCACGTCGAAATGGGTTAAATTATTCCAACCAAATTTATACAACTAATTGCGGTTGCTAAGAGGAACATTTGTGCAAAATTTCAAGTCAATCGGTCAAACCACTTTGACTCGACATCAAAAACATTGAAAAGCTTCATTGGGCCCTCGTGCCCAAACGGGTTAACCGAACCCAACAAAAATTTGTGCCAGCCTTTCTTTTCGACTGCAAAACCACCCTGTAAAATTGGACACAAATCGGAAACAAATAATTTTTTGGAAGCCCGCCGGGCCGAAATGGGTTAATATTTTCGAACCATCTTTATACAACTAATTCCGTTTGCTAAGAGGAAGATTTGTGCAAAATTTCAAGTCAATCGGTCAAGCTGTTTCGGCTCGACATCAAAAACATTGAAAAAGCTTCATTGCGCCCTCGTGCCCAAACGGGTTAACCGAACCCAACAAAAATTTGTGCCAGCCTCTCTTTTTGACTGCAAAACCACCCTGTAAAATTGGACATAAATCGGAAACACAAAATTTTTTGGAAGCCCGCCGGGCCGAAAGGGGTTATTTTTTCCAACCAACTTTATACCATTAATTCCGTTTAATAAGGAGAACATTCGTGCAAAATTTCAAGTTAATCGGTCAAACCGGTTCGACTCGACATCAAAAAAACGAAAAAGCTTAAAACGGCTCTGGAGCCGCAACCTGTTGACTTATAAAAATGCGACATAGCCTATGTCACCCCCCGGGCTCCCAGAATTATTCCTTTAAAAGTTTGTGACAATCGGACCAGTGGTTTTCACGTGAATCCTGGACAAACAAACAAACAAACAAACAAATTTTCTTCTTTATATATTAGACTAGCAGATTTACCCGGCGTTGCCCGGAAGCTTGAAAATGGTAAAAAAGCAAGTTTCAGCCATTTATTTGAGATACTACTTTGCCTATAAATGCCACAAAAAAATATTTGTGGAGTTCCGTTAACCCATCGTGGCCCAACAGCTTTTTATAGGTTTTTTCGTTGCTTTGCTATATATTAGAAATGATTTAACAGATTAACTTCAAATTTCGTATATGTGTTCTTCTTTGAAAATGAAGTTCAATTTACTAACAGACTTTAAAGTTGTTAACCCCTGCCGACGATTGTTCCAAAAAAAAATTGTAACTAAATTACGTCCAATTTTTGAAAGTAGGTACAACTTCTTTGAATTAGGGGAATACTTAAAAAAAAGGTTTGTCGAGTTCTTTTAATCGATTGCGAAACAAAAACTTTAAAAAACAGTTTGCAAAACAATTTGAACGATTATCTCTAATTTTTCTATACATGCTGCTTCTTGACAATTTGGTGCTCCTTGACGATAGAGTTGAGGATGGTAGGTTTCCGGTGAACAATGTTAACTGAATTAAAATGACTATAGATCAAAAGGGGATTTTCTTGAATTGCCAACGCTTGAATAAAATATAGTCGATGGTTTAGAAAAGGTTTAAAAATTCGCTTTTCAACTTATATTTTGTTTAGTCCTGAAAGTTGTAATACGCTCTTCCTCGTTTTTTTATGATTTTATGAGAGAAATGTAGGCTTATTTTTTGGAAAAACTGTTTTAAAATACTATGTACTATGTATAAGCATTATATATAACAAATTGAATTTTTTGATTTTTAGATTTCATTTGAAGAAAACTGAAAATTTCATTGAATCTTTGTTCAAAACGCACAAACAGGTCAAAACCAAATTAACCCTGTGGGTTTTAATTAAAATGCTGGTACAAAATTTTCAATAAAATACTTTGAATCGTATAAGAAAATAAAATATATAGAAAACTTCATAGCGTCGTCGTGGAAAATGGGTTAATCGAACTTAACTAAACCTTTTTGCAGCCTCTCTTTTAGACTACAAAATCAACCTGTAAAATTGGACACAAATCGAAAACACAAAATTTTTTGAAAGTCCGCCAGGCCGAAATGGGTTAATTTATTCCAACCAAATTTATACAACTAAATGCGGTTGCTAAGAGGAACATTTGTGCCAAATTTCAAGTCAATCGGTCAAACAGTTTTGACTCGACATCAAAAACATTGAAAAAGCTTCTTTGCACTCTCGTGCCCAAACGGGTTAACCGAACTCAACAAAAATTTGTCCCAGACTTTATTTTCGACTGCGAAACCACCTTGTAAAATTGGACACAAATCGGAAACACAAAATTTTTTTGAAGCCCGCCAGGCCGAAATGGGTTAAATTATTCCAACCAAATTTATGCAACTAATTGCGGTTGCTAAGAGGAACATTCGTGCAAAATTTCAAGTCAATCGGTCAAACTGTTTCGGCTCGACATCAAAAACATTGAAAAAGCTTCACTGCGCCCTCGTGCCCAAACGGGTTAACCGAACCCAACAAAAATTTGTGCCAGCCTCTCTTTTTGACTGCAAAACTACCCTGTAAAATTGGACACAAATCGGAAACAGAAAATTTTTTGGAAGCCCGCCGGGCCGAAAGGGGTTAATTTATTCCAACCAGTTTTATACCATTAATTCCGTATAATAAGAAGAACATTCGTGCAAAATTTCAAGTGAATCGGTCAAACCATTTCGACTCGACATCTAAAAAACGAAAAAGCTTAAAACGGCTCTGGAGCCGCAACCTGCTGACTTATAAAAATGCGACATAGCCTATGTCACCCCCGGACACCCAAAATTATTCCTCTAAAATTTGGTGTTAATCGGACCAGTGGTTTTCTCGTGAATCCTGGACAAACAAACAAACAAACAAACAAACACACAAACAAACAAATAAACAAACAAATTTTCTTTTTTATATATTAGATTAGAAATTTGCATTCAAAACCTTTTAGAAAATTACAAATAGATATGAGTTAAAAGTTTTAAAAATATTGTTTTCGACCGTTAGGCAGGCCAACAAAAACTTAAAAAAAATACATTAGGTCCAAACGGGTTAATAGAGCGCAATCATGTTTATTGGTGAGCTTGTGAAATAATGCAATGTTTGCGTTAACTTTAAACTGTGTTAGTCGAACAATTGTTTTTTTTTTAACATATTGATTAAACCTTTTCAACAGAAGAACAAATTTATATTAAAGATTGAACTCTTTAAGGAGATCAAATTTAATGAACCCTTGTGACAAAAGGGGTTAAATGATAAAAATCAAATTAACCCTGTGAGCTTTGCTAATAAAGATTAGCTGAAAAATGTGTTCAAGATTAGCTGAAAAAAGTGTTCGTTTAAGCTCAACAACAAAAACATTGAAAAAGCTTCATTGCGCTCTCTTGCCCAAACGGCCAAAAAAAATATTGAAAGGCCGCCAGGCCGAAATGGGTTAATATATTCCAAGCAACTGTATAAAACTAATTCCGTTTGCTAAGAGGAAGATTTGTGCAAAATTTCAAGTCAATCGGTCAAACTGTTTCGGCTCGACATCAAAAACATTGAAAAAGCTTCATTGCGCCCTCGTGCCCAAACGGGTTAACCGAACCCAACAAAAATTTGTGCCAGCCTTTCTTTTCGACTGCAAAACCACCCTGTAAAATTGGACACAAATCGGAAACAAATAATTTTTTGGAAGCCAGCCGGGCCGAAATGGGTTAATATTTTCGAACCATCATTATACAACTAATTCCGTTTGCTAAGAGGAAGATTTGTGCAAAATTTCAAGTCAATCGGTCAAACTGTTTCGGCTCGACATCAAAAACATTGAAAAAGCTTCATTGCGCCCTCGTGCCCAAACGGGTTAACCGAACCCAACAAAAATTTGTGCCAGCCTCTCTGTTTGACTGCAAAACCACCCTGTAAAATTGGACACAAATCGGAAACACAAAATTTTTTGGAAGCCCGCCGGGCCGAAAGGGGTTAATTTATTTCAACCAACTTTATACCATTAATTCCGTTTAATAAGAAGAACATTCGTGCAAAATTTCAAGTGAATCGGTCAAACCGTTTCAGCTCGACATCAAAAAAACGAAAAAGCTTAAAACGGCTCTGGAGCCGCAACCTGCTGACTTATAAAAATGCGACATAGCCTATGTCACCCCCGGGCTCCCAAAATTATTCCTCTAAAATTTGGTGTCAATCGGACCAGTGGTTTTCACGTGAATCCTGGACAAACAAACAAACAAACAAACAAACAAATAAACAAACAAATTTTCTTCTTTATATATTAGATTAGAAATTTGCATTTAAAACCTTTTAGAAAATTACAAATAGACATGAGTTAAAAGTTTTAAAAATATTGTTTTCGACCGTTAAGCAGGCCAACAAAAACTTAAAAAAAATACATTAGGTCCAAACGGGTTAATAGAGCGCAATCATGTTTTTTGGTGAGCTTGTGAAATAATGCAATGTTTGCGTTAACTTTAAACTGTGTTAGTCGAACAATTGTTTTTTTTTTAACATATTGATTAAACCTTTTCAACAGAAAAACAAATTTATATTAAAGATTGAACTCTTTAAGGAGATCAAATTTAATGAACCCTTGTGACAAAAGGGGTTAAATGATAAAAATCAAATTAACCCTGTGAGCTTTGCTAATAAAGATTAGCTGAAAAATGTGTTCAAGATTAGCTGAAAAAAGTGTTCGTTTAAGCTCAACAACAAAAACATTGAAAAAGCTTCATTGCGCTCTCTTGCCCAAACGGCCAAAAAAAATATTGAAAGGCCGCCAGGCCGAAATGTGTTAATATATTCCAAGCAACTGTATAAAACTAATTCCGTTTGCTAAGAGGAAGATTTGTGCAAAATTTCAAGTCAATCGGTCAAACTTTTTCGGCTCAACATCAAAAACATTGAAAAAGCTTCATTGCGCCCTCGTGCCCAAACGGGTTAACCGAACCCAACAAAAATTTGTTCCACCCTTTCTTTTCGACTGCAAAACCACCCTGTAAAATTGGACACAAATTGGAAACAAATAATTTTTTGGAAGCCCGCCGGGCCGAAATGGGTTAATATTTTCGAACCATCTTTATACAACTAATTCCGTTTGCTAAGAGGAAGATTTGGGCAAAATTTCAAGTCAATCGGTCAAACTGTTTCGGCTCGACATCAAAAACATTGAAAAAGCTTCATTGCGCCCTCGTGCCCAAATGGGTTAACCGAACCCAACAAAAATTTGTGCCAGCCTCTCTTTTTGACTGCAAAACCACCCTGTAAAATTGGACATAAATCGGAAACACAAAATTTTTTGGAAGCCCGCCGGGCCGAAAGGGGTTATTTTTTCCAACCAACTTTATACCATTAATTCCGTTTAATAAGGAGAACATTCGTGCAAAATTTCAAGTTAATCGGTCAAACCGGTTCGACTCGACATCAAAAAAACGAAAAAGCTTAAAACGGCTCTGGAGCCGCAACCTGTTGACTTATAAAAATGCGACATAGCCTATGTCACCCCCCGGGCTCCCAGAATTATTCCTTTAAAAGTTTGTGACAATCGGACCAGTGGTTTTCACGTGAATCCTGGACAAACAAACAAACAAACAAACAAATTTTCTTCTTTATATATTAGACTAGCAGATTTACCCGGCGTTGCCCGGAAGCTTGAAAATGGTAAAAAAGCAAGTTTCAGCCATTTATTTGAGATACTACTTTGCCTATAAATGCCACAAAAAAATATTTGTGGAGTTCCGTTAACCCATCGTGGCCCAACAGCTTTTTATAGGTTTTTTCGTTGCTTTGCTATATATTAGAAATGATTTAACAGATTAACTTCAAATTTCGTATATGTGTTCTTCTTTGAAAATGAAGTTCAATTTACTAACAGACTTTAAAGTTGTTAACCCCTGCCGACGATTGTTCCAAAAAAAAATTGTAACTAAATTACGTCCAATTTTTGAAAGTAGGTACAACTTCTTTGAATTAGGGGAATACTTAAAAAAAAGGTTTGTCGAGTTCTTTTAATCGATTGCGAAACAAAAACTTTAAAAAACAGTTTGCAAAACAATTTGAACGATTATCTCTAATTTTTCTATACATGCTGCTTCTTGACAATTTGGTGCTCCTTGACGATAGAGTTGAGGATGGTAGGTTTCCGGTGAACAATGTTAACTGAATTAAAATGACTATAGATCAAAAGGGGATTTTCTTGAATTGCCAACGCTTGAATAAAATATAGTCGATGGTTTAGAAAAGGTTTAAAAATTCGCTTTTCAACTTATATTTTGTTTAGTCCTGAAAGTTGTAATACGCTCTTCCTCGTTTTTTTATGATTTTATGAGAGAAATGTAGGCTTATTTTTTGGAAAAACTGTTTTAAAATACTATGTACTATGTATAAGCATTATATATAACAAATTGAATTTTTTGATTTTTAGATTTCATTTGAAGAAAACTGAAAATTTCATTGAATCTTTGTTCAAAACGCACAAACAGGTCAAAACCAAATTAACCCTGTGGGTTTTAATTAAAATGCTGGTACAAAATTTTCAATAAAATACTTTGAATCGTATAAGAAAATAAAATATATAGAAAACTTCATAGCGTCGTCGTGGAAAATGGGTTAATCGAACTTAACTAAACCTTTTTGCAGCCTCTCTTTTAGACTACAAAATCAACCTGTAAAATTGGACACAAATCGAAAACACAAAATTTTTTGAAAGTCCGCCAGGCCGAAATGGGTTAATTTATTCCAACCAAATTTATACAACTAAATGCGGTTGCTAAGAGGAACATTTGTGCCAAATTTCAAGTCAATCGGTCAAACAGTTTTGACTCGACATCAAAAACATTGAAAAAGCTTCTTTGCACTCTCGTGCCCAAACGGGTTAACCGAACTCAACAAAAATTTGTCCCAGACTTTATTTTCGACTGCGAAACCACCTTGTAAAATTGGACACAAATCGGAAACACAAAATTTTTTTGAAGCCCGCCAGGCCGAAATGGGTTAAATTATTCCAACCAAATTTATGCAACTAATTGCGGTTGCTAAGAGGAACATTCGTGCAAAATTTCAAGTCAATCGGTCAAACTGTTTCGGCTCGACATCAAAAACATTGAAAAAGCTTCACTGCGCCCTCGTGCCCAAACGGGTTAACCGAACCCAACAAAAATTTGTGCCAGCCTCTCTTTTTGACTGCAAAACTACCCTGTAAAATTGGACACAAATCGGAAACAGAAAATTTTTTGGAAGCCCGCCGGGCCGAAAGGGGTTAATTTATTCCAACCAGTTTTATACCATTAATTCCGTATAATAAGAAGAACATTCGTGCAAAATTTCAAGTGAATCGGTCAAACCATTTCGACTCGACATCTAAAAAACGAAAAAGCTTAAAACGGCTCTGGAGCCGCAACCTGCTGACTTATAAAAATGCGACATAGCCTATGTCACCCCCGGACACCCAAAATTATTCCTCTAAAATTTGGTGTTAATCGGACCAGTGGTTTTCTCGTGAATCCTGGACAAACAAACAAACAAACAAACAAACACACAAACAAACAAATAAACAAACAAATTTTCTTTTTTATATATTAGATTAGAAATTTGCATTCAAAACCTTTTAGAAAATTACAAATAGATATGAGTTAAAAGTTTTAAAAATATTGTTTTCGACCGTTAGGCAGGCCAACAAAAACTTAAAAAAAATACATTAGGTCCAAACGGGTTAATAGAGCGCAATCATGTTTATTGGTGAGCTTGTGAAATAATGCAATGTTTGCGTTAACTTTAAACTGTGTTAGTCGAACAATTGTTTTTTTTTTAACATATTGATTAAACCTTTTCAACAGAAGAACAAATTTATATTAAAGATTGAACTCTTTAAGGAGATCAAATTTAATGAACCCTTGTGACAAAAGGGGTTAAATGATAAAAATCAAATTAACCCTGTGAGCTTTGCTAATAAAGATTAGCTGAAAAATGTGTTCAAGATTAGCTGAAAAAGTGTTCGTTTAAGCTCAACAACAAAAACATTGAAAAAGCTTCATTGCGCTCTCTTGCCCAAACGGCCAAAAAAAATATTGAAAGGCCGCCAGGCCGAAATGGGTTAATATATTCCAAGCAACTGTATAAAACTAATTCCGTTTGCTAAGAGGAAGATTTGTGCAAAATTTCAAGTCAATCGGTCAAACTGTTTCGGCTCGACATCAAAAACATTGAAAAAGCTTCATTGCGCCCTCGTGCCCAAACGGGTTAACCGAACCCAACAAAAATTTGTTCCACCCTTTCTTTTCGACTGCAAAACCACCCTGTAAAATTGGACACAAATTGGAAACAAATAATTTTTTGGAAGCCCGCCGGGCCGAAATGGGTTAATATTTTCGAACCATCTTTATACAACTAATTCCGTTTGCTAAGAGGAAGATTTGGGCAAAATTTCAAGTCAATCGGTCAAACTGTTTCGGCTCGACATCAAAAAAACGAAAAAGCTTAAAACGGCTCTGGAGCCGCAACCTGCTGACTTATAAAAATGCGACATAGCCTATGTCACCCCCGGGCTCCCAAAATTATTCCTCTAAAATTTGGTGTCAATCGGACCAGTGGTTTTCACGTGAATCCTGGACAAACAAACAAACAAACAAACAAACAAATAAACAAACAAATTTTCTTCTTTATATATTAGATTAGAAATTTGCATTTAAAACCTTTTAGAAAATTACAAATAGACATGAGTTAAAAGTTTTAAAAATATTGTTTTCGACCGTTAAGCAGGCCAACAAAAACTTAAAAAAAATACATTAGGTCCAAACGGGTTAATAGAGCGCAATCATGTTTTTTGGTGAGCTTGTGAAATAATGCAATGTTTGCGTTAACTTTAAACTGTGTTAGTCGAACAATTGTTTTTTTTTTAACATATTGATTAAACCTTTTCAACAGAAAAACAAATTTATATTAAAGATTGAACTCTTTAAGGAGATCAAATTTAATGAACCCTTGTGACAAAAGGGGTTAAATGATAAAAATCAAATTAACCCTGTGAGCTTTGCTAATAAAGATTAGCTGAAAAATGTGTTCAAGATTAGCTGAAAAAAGTGTTCGTTTAAGCTCAACAACAAAAACATTGAAAAAGCTTCATTGCGCTCTCTTGCCCAAACGGCCAAAAAAAATATTGAAAGGCCGCCAGGCCGAAATGTGTTAATATATTCCAAGCAACTGTATAAAACTAATTCCGTTTGCTAAGAGGAAGATTTGTGCAAAATTTCAAGTCAATCGGTCAAACTTTTTCGGCTCAACATCAAAAACATTGAAAAAGCTTCATTGCGCCCTCGTGCCCAAACGGGTTAACCGAACCCAACAAAAATTTGTTCCACCCTTTCTTTTCGACTGCAAAACCACCCTGTAAAATTGGACACAAATTGGAAACAAATAATTTTTTGGAAGCCCGCCGGGCCGAAATGGGTTAATATTTTCGAACCATCTTTATACAACTAATTCCGTTTGCTAAGAGGAAGATTTGGGCAAAATTTCAAGTCAATCGGTCAAACTGTTTCGGCTCGACATCAAAAACATTGAAAAAGCTTCATTGCGCCCTCGTGCCCAAATGGGTTAACCGAACCCAACAAAAATTTGTGCCAGCCTCTCTTTTTGACTGCAAAACCACCCTGTAAAATTGGACACAAATCGGAAACACAAAATTTTTTGGAAGCCCGCCGGGCCGAAAGGGGTTAATTTATTTCAACCAACTTTATACCATTAATTCCGTTTAATAAGAAGAACATTCGTGCAAAATTTCAAGTTAATCGGTCAAACCGTTTCGACTCGACATCAAAAAAACGAAAAAGCTTAAAACGGCTCTGGAGCCGCAACCTGTTGACTTATAAAAATGCGACATAGCCTATGTCACCCCCCGGACTCCCAAAATTATTCCTCTAAAATTTGGTGTCAATCGGACCAGTGGTTTTCACGTGAATCCTGGACAAACAAACAAATTTTCTTCTTTATATATTAGACTAGCAGATTTACCCGGCGTTGCCCGGAAGCTTGAAAATTGTAAAAAAGCAAGTTTCAGCCAATTTTTTGAGATACTACTTTGCCTATAAATGCCACAAAAAAATATTTGTGGAGTTCCGTTAACCCATCGTGGCCCAACAGCTTTTTATAGGTTTTTTCGTTGCTTTGCTATATATTAGAAATGATTTAACAGATTAACTTCAAATTTCGTATATGTGTTCTTCTTTGAAAATGAAGTTCAATTTACTAACAGACTTGAAAGTTGTTAACCCCTGCCGACGATTGTTCAAAAAAAAATTTGTAAATAAATTACGTCCAATTTTTGAAAGTAGGTACAACTTCTTTGAATTAAAGGAATACTTAAAAAAAAGGTTTGTCGAGTTCTTTTAATCGATTGCGAAACAAAAACTTTAAAAAACAGTTTGCAAAACAATTTGAACGATTATCTCTAATTTTTCTATACATGCTGCTTCTTGACAATTTGGTGCTCCTTGACGATATAGTTGAGGATGGTAGGTTTCCGGTGAACAATGTTAACTGAATTAAAATGACTATAGGTCAAAAGGGGATTTTCTTGAATTGCCAACGCTTGAATAAAATATAGTCGATGGTTTAGAAAAGGTTTAAAAATTCGCTTTTCAACTTATATTTTGTTTAGTACTCACCTGAAAGTTGTAATACGCTCCTCCTCGTTTTTTTATGATTTTATGAGAGAAATGTAGGCTTATTTTTTGGAAAAACTGTTTTAAAATACTATGTATTTAAGCATTATATATAACAAATTGAATTTTTTGATTTTTAGATTTCATTTGAAGAAAACTGAAAATTTCATTGAATCTTTGTTCAAAACGCACAAACAGGTCAAAACCAAATTAACCCTGTGGGTTTTAATTAAAATGCTGGTACAAAATTTTCAATAAAATACTTTTAATCGTATAAGAAAATAAAATATATAGAAAACTTCATATCATCGTCGTGGAAAATGGGTTAATCGAACTTAACTAAAACTTTTTGCAGCCTCTCTTTTAGACTAAAAAATCTACCTGTAAAATTGGACACAAATCGAAAACACAAAATTTTTTGAAAGTCCGCCAGGCCGAAATGGGTTAATTTATTCCAACCAAATTTATAGAACTAAATGCGGTTGCTAAGAGGAACATTTGTGCAAAATTTCAAGTCAATCGGTCAAACAGTTTCGGCTCGACATCAAAAACATTGAAAAAGCTTCTTTGCACTCTCGTGCCCAAACGGGTTAACCGAACTCAACAAAAATTTGTCCCAGACTTTATTTTCGACTGCAAAACCACCTTGTAAAATTGGACACAAATCGGAAACACAAAATTTTTTGGAAGCCCGCCAGGCCGAAATGGGTTAAATTATTCCAACCAAATTTATGCAACTAATTGCGGTTGCTAAGAGGAACATTTGTGCAAAATTTCAAGTCAATCGGTCAAACTGTTTCGGCTCGACATCAAAAACCTTGAAAAAGCTTCATTGCGCCCTCGTGCCCAAACGGGTTAACCGAACCCAACAAAAATTTGTGCCAGCCTCTCTTTATGACTCTAAAACCACCCTGTAAAATTGGACACAAATCGGAAACACAAAATTTTTTGGAAGCCCGCCGGGCCGAAAGGGGTTAATTTATTCCAACCAGTTTTATACTATTAATTCCGTGTAATAAGAATAACATTCGTGCAAAATTTCAAGTGAATCAGTCAAACCGTTTCGACTCGACATCAAAAAAACGAAAAAGCTTAAAACGGCTCTGGAGCCGCAACCTGCTGACTTATAAAAATGCGACATAGCCTATGTCACCCCCCGGACTCCCAAAATTATTCCTCTAAAATTTGGTGTCAATCGGACCAGTGGTTTTCACGTGAATCCTGGACAAACAAACAAACAAACAAATAAACAAACAAACAAATAAACAAACAAATTTTCTTCTTTATATATTAGACTAGCAGATTTACCCGGCGTTGCCCGGAAGCTTGAAAATGGTAAAAAAGCAAGTTTCAGCCACTTATTTGAGATACTACTTTGCCTATAAATGCCACAAAAAAATATTTGTGGAGTTCCGTTAACCCATCGTGGCCCAACAGCTTTTTATAGGTTTTTTCGTTGCTTTGCTATATATTAGAAATGATTTAACAGATTAACTTCAAATTTCGTATATGTGTTCTTCTTTGAAAATGAAGTTCAATTTACTAACAGACTTTAAAGTTGTTAACCCCTGCCGACGATTGTTCAAAAAAAAAATTGTAACTAAATTACGTCCAATTTTTGAAAGTAGGTACAACTTCTTTGAATTAGGGGAATACTTAAAAAAAAGGTTTGTCGAGTTCTTTTAATCGATTGCGAAACAAAAACTTTAAAAAACAGTTTGCAAAACAATTTGAACGATTACCTCTAATTTTTCTATACATGCTGCTTCTTGACAATTTGGTGCTCCTTGACGATAGAGTTGAGGATGGTAGGTTTTCGGTGAACAATGTTAACTGAATTAAAATGACTATAGATCAAAAGGGGATTTTCTTGAATTGCCAACGCTTGAATAAAATATAGTCGATGGTTTAGAAAAGGTTTAAAAATTCGCTTTTCAACTTATATTTTGTTTAGTCCTGAAAGTTGTAATACGCTCTTCCTCGTTTTTTTATGATTTTATGAGAGAAATGTAGGCTTATTTTTTGGAAAAACTGTTTTAAAATACTATGTACTATGTATAAGCATTATATATAACAAATTGAATTTTTTGATTTTTAGATTTCATTTGAAGAAAACTGAAAATTTCATTGAATCTTTGTTCAAAACGCACAAACAGGTCAAAACCAAATTAACCCTGTGGGTTTTAATTAAAATGCTGGTACAAAATTTTCAATAAAATACTTTGAATCGTATAAGAAAATAAAATATATAGAAAACTTCATAGCGTCGTCGTGGAAAATGGGTTAATCGAACTTAACTAAACCTTTTTGCAGCCTCTCTTTTAGACTACAAAATCAACCTGTAAAATTGGACACAAATCGAAAACACAAAATTTTTTGAAAGTCCGCCAGGCCGAAATGGGTTAATTTATTCCAACCAAATTTATACAACTAAATGCGGTTGCTAAGAGGAACATTTGTGCCAAATTTCAAGTCAATCGGTCAAACAGTTTTGACTCGACATCAAAAACATTGAAAAAGCTTCTTTGCACTCTCGTGCCCAAACGGGTTAACCGAACTCAACAAAAATTTGTCCCAGACTTTATTTTCGACTGCGAAACCACCTTGTAAAATTGGACACAAATCGGAAACACAAAATTTTTTTGAAGCCCGCCAGGCCGAAATGGGTTAAATTATTCCAACCAAATTTATGCAACTAATTGCGGTTGCTAAGAGGAACATTCGTGCAAAATTTCAAGTCAATCGGTCAAACTGTTTCGGCTCGACATCAAAAACATTGAAAAAGCTTCACTGCGCCCTCGTGCCCAAAAGGGTTAACCGAACCCAACAAAAATTTGTGCCAGCCTCTCTTTTTGACTGCAAAACTACCCTGTAAAATTGGACACAAATCGGAAACAGAAAATTTTTTGGAAGCCCGCCGGGCCGAAAGGGGTTAATTTATTCCAACCAGTTTTATACCATTAATTCCGTATAATAAGAAGAACATTCGTGCAAAATTTCAAGTGAATCGGTCAAACCATTTCGACTCGACATCTAAAAAACGAAAAAGCTTAAAACGGCTCTGGAGCCGCAACCTGCTGACTTATAAAAATGCGACATAGCCTATGTCACCCCCGGACTCCCAAAATTATTCCTCTAAAATTTGGTGTTAATCGGACCAGTGGTTTTCACGTGAATCCTGGACAAACAAACAAACAAACACACAAACAAACAAATAAACAAACAAATTTTCTTTTTATACCCGTATGACTATATAGTCCAAGGGTATAATAAATTTGCCATTACGTTTGTGACGCAGAGAAGGAGGGGGGGTAGATATAGACTCAAGTGTATGGATCGGATCAGAATCGAAAAATAAATCGATTTAGCTATGTATGTCCGTCCGTCTGTCCGTCCGTCTGTCCGTCCGTCTGTCCGTCCGTCTGTCCGTCCGCACGATAACTCAAAAACTAAATGAGCTAGGATCTTGAAATTTTCGCAAATTCGTTTTTTTGCAATAGCCGTCATCGCTATTTAAATCCAGACATTTTGGTCCATGGGTTCGGGTAGCTGCCATACAACTTCTTTTTTTATATGAGCATTACTCTGTACCTATTACAGCTGCGTGTCTGAAATTTTGCCAAAAATAGTTTAGTTTTATGGCCAAAGTTTCTGCAAAATTTGGTTGGTCTAGTGGAGTGGGTTCGAGTAGCTGCCATACAACTTCTTATTTTATATGAGCATTACTCTCCACCTGATGAAGCTGGGTGTCTGAAATTTTGCAAAAAATAGTTTAGTGTAATGGCCAAAGTTACTGCAAAATTTAGTTGGTCTACTGCTGAGGGTTTGAGTAGCTGCCATACAACTCCTTCTTTTATATGAGGATTACACTACACCAAATGAAGCTGGGTGTCTGAAATTTTGCCAAAAATAGTTTAGTGTAATGGCCAAAGTTACTGCAAAATTTAGTTGGTTTACTGCAAAGGGTTCGAGTAGCTGCCATACAACTCCTTCTTTTATATGAGCATTACATTACACCTAATAAAGCTGAATGTTTGAAATTTTGCCAAAAGTAATTAACCGGATGATATAATGTATATGTTACGGTCATACGGGTATCCCAGAGTTGACACAGCCTACTCTACTACACTCTTCCTCGTTTATATATTAGATTAGAAATTTGCATTCAAAACCTTTTAGAAAATTACAAATAGATATGAGTTAGAAGTTTTAAAAATATTGTTTTCGACCGTTAGGCAGGCCGACAAAAACTTAAAAAAAATACATTAGGTCCAAACGGGTTAATAGAGCGCAATCATGTTTTTTGGTGAGCTTGTGAAATAATGCAATGTTTGCGTTAACTTTAAACTGTGTTAGTCGAACAATTGTTTTTTTTTTAACATATTGATTAAACCTTTTCAACAGAAGAACAAATTTATATTAAAGATTGAACTCTTTAAGGAGATCAAATTTAATGAACCCTTGTGACAAAAGGGGTTAAATGATAAAAATCAAATTAACCCTGTGAGCTTTGCTAATAAAGATTAGCTGAAAAATGTGTTCAAGATTAGCTGAAAAAAGTGTTCGTTTAAGCTCAACAACAAAAACATTGAAAAAGCTTCATTGCGCTCTCTTGCCCAAACGGCCAAAAAAAATATTGAAAGGCCGCCAGGCCGAAATGGGTTAATATATTCCAAGCAACTGTATAAAACTAATTCCATTTGCTAAGAGGAAGATTTGTGCAAAATTTCAAGTCAATCGGTCAAACTGTTTCGGCTCGACATCAAAAACATTGAAAAAGCTTCATTGCGCCCTCGTGCCCAAACGGGTTAACCGAACCCAACAAAAATTTGTGCCAGCCTTTCTTTTCGACTGCAAAACCACCCTGTAAAATTGGACACAAATCGGAAACAAATAATTTTTTGGAAGCCAGCCGGGCCGAAATGGGTTAATATTTTCGAACCATCTTTATACAACTAATTCCGTTTGCTAAGAGGAAGATTTGTGCAAAATTTCAAGTCAATCGGTCAAACTGTTTCGGCTCGACATCAAAAACATTGAAAAAGCTTCATTGCGCCCTCGTGCCCAAACGGGTTAACCGAACCCAACAAAAATTTGTGCCAGCCTCTCTTTTTGACTGCAAAACCACCCTGTAAAATTGGACACAAATCGGAAACACAAAATTTTTTGGAAGCCCGCCGGGCCGAAAGGGGTTAATTTATTTCAACCAACTTTATACCATTAATTCCGTTTAATAAGAAGAACATTCGTGCAAAATTTCAAGTGAATCGGTCAAACCGTTTCAGCTCGACATCAAAAAAACGAAAAAGCTTAAAACGGCTCTGGAGCCGCAACCTGCTGACTTATAAAAATGCGACACAGCCTATGTCACCCCCCGGGCTCCCAAAATTATTCCTCTAAAATTTGGTGTCAATCGGACCAGTGGTTTTCACGTGAATCCTGGACAAACAAACAAACAAACAAACAAACAAACAAACAAATAAACAAACAAATTTTCTTCTTTATATATTAGACTAGCAGATTTACCCGGCGTTGCCCGGAAGCTTGCAAAATGTAAAAAAGCAAGTTTCAGCCAATTTTTTTAAATACTACTTTGCCTATAAATGCCACAAAAAAATATTTGTGGAGTTCCGTTAACCCATCGTGGTACAACAGCTTTTTATAGGTTTTTTCGTTGCTTTGCTATATATTAGAAATGATTTAACAGATTAACTTCAAATTTCGTATATGTGTTCTTCTTTGAAAATGAAGTTCAATTTACTAACAGACTTGAAAGTTGTTAACTCCTGCCGACCCGACGATTGTTCAAAAAAAAATTTGTAAGTAAATTACGTCCAATTTTTTAAAGTAGGTATAACTTCTTTGAATTAGGGGAATACTTAAAAAAAAGGTTTGTCGAGTTCTTTTAATCGAATGCGAAACAAAAACTTTAAAAAACAGTTTGCAAAACAATTTGAACGATTATCTCTAATTTTTCTATACATGGTGCTTCTTGACAATTTGGTGCTCCTTGACGATATACTTGAGGATGGTAGGTTTCCGGTGAACAATGTTAACTGAATTAAAATGACTATAGGTCAAAAGGGGATTTTCTTGAATTGCCAACGTTTGAATAAAATATAGTCGATGGTTTAGAAAAGGTTTAAAAATTTACTTTCCAACTTATATTTTGTTTAGTCCTGAAAGTTGTAATACGCTCTTCCTCGTTTTTTTCTGATTTTATGAGAGAAATGTAAGCTTATTTTTTGGAAAAACTGTTTTAAAATACTATGTATTTAAGTATTATATATAACTATAACAAATTGAATTTTTTGATTTTTAGATTTCATTTGAAGAAAACTGAAAATTTCATTGAATCTTTGTTCAAAACGCACAAACAGGTCAAAACCAAATTAACCCTGTGGGTTTTAATTAAAATGCTGGTACAAAATTTTCAATAAAATACTATAAATAATCGTATAAGAAAATAAAATATATAGAAAACTTCATAGCGTCGTCGTGGAAAATGGGTTAATCGAACTTAACTAAAACTTTTTGCAGCCTCTCTTTTAGACTACAAAATCAACCTGTAAAATTGGACACAAATCGAAAACACAAAATTTTTTGAAAGTCCGCCAGGCCGAAATGGGTTAATTTATTCCAACCAAATTTATACAACTAAATGCGGTTGCTAAGAGGAACATTTGTGCAAAATTTCAAGTCAATCGGTCAAACAGTTTTGACTCGACATCAAAAACATTGAAAAAGCTTCTTCGCACCCTCGTGCCCAAATGGGTTAACCGAACTCAACAAAAATTTGTGCCAGACTTTATTTTCGACTGCGAAACCACCTTGTAAAATTGGGCACAAATCGGAAACAAATAATTTTTTGGAAGCCCGCCAGGCCGAAATGGGTTAAATTATTCCAACCAAATTTATACAACTAATTGCGGTTGCTAAGAGGAACATTTGTGCAAAATTTCAAGTCAATCGGTCAAACCGTTTTGACTCGACATCAAAAACATTGAAAAAGCTTCATTGGGACCTCGTGCCCAAACGGGTTAACCGAACCCAACAAAAATTTGTGCCAGCCTTTCTTTTCGACTGCAAAACCACCCTGTAAAATTGGACACAAATCGGAAACAAATAATTTTTTGGAAGCCCGCCAGGCCGAAATGGGTTAATATTTTCGAACCATCTTTATACAACTAATTCCTATTGCTAAGAGGAAGATTTGTGCAAAATTTCAAGTCAATCGGTCAAACTGTTTCGGCTCGACATCAAAAACATTGAAAAAGCTTCATTGCGCCCTCGTGCCCAAACGGGTTAACCGAACCCAACAAAAATTTGTGCCAGCCTCTCTTTTTGACTGCAAAACCACCCTGTAAAATTGGACACAAATCGGAAACACAAAATTTTTTGGAAGCCCGCCGGGCCGAAAGGGGTTAATTTATTCCAACCAACTTTATACCATTAATTCCGTTTAATAAGAAGAACATTCGTGCAAAATTTCAAGTTAATCGGTCAAACCGTTTCGACTCGACATCAAAAAAACGAATAAGCTTAAAACGGCTCTGGAGCCGCAACCTGTTGACTTATAAAAATGCGACATAGCCTATGTCACCCCCCGGGCTCCCAGAATTATTCCTTTAAAATTTTGTGACAATCGGACCAGTGGTTTTCACGTGAATCCTGGACAAACAAACAAACAAACAAACAAACAAACAAATTTTCTTCTTTATATATTAGACTAGCAGATTTACCCGGCGTTGCCCGGAAGCTTGAAAATGGTAAAAAAGCAAGTTTCAGCCACTTATTTGAGATACTACTTTGCCTATAAATGCCACAAAAAAATATTTGTGGAGTTCCGTTAACCCATCGTGGCCCAACAGCTTTTTATAGGTTTTTTCGTTGCTTTGCTATATATTAGAAATGATTTAACAGATTAACTTCAAATTTCGTATATGTGTTCTTCTTTGAAAATGAAGTTCAATTTACTAACAGACTTTAAAGTTGTTAACCCCTGCCGACGATTGTTCAAAAAAAAAATTGTAACTAAATTACGTCCAATTTTTGAAAGTAGGTACAACTTCTTTGAATTAGGGGAATACTTAAAAAAAAGGTTTGTCGAGTTCTTTTAATCGATTGCGAAACAAAAACTTTAAAAAACAGTTTGCAAAACAATTTGAACGATTATCTCTAATTTTTCTATACATGCTGCTTCTTGACAATTTGGTGCTCCTTGACGATAGAGTTGAGGATGGTAGGTTTCCGGTGAACAATGTTAACTGAATTAAAATGACTATAGATCAAAAGGGGATTTTCTTGAATTGCCAACGCTTGAATAAAATATAGTCGATGGTTTAGAAAAGGTTTAAAAATTCGCTTTTCAACTTATATTTTGTTTAGTCCTGAAAGTTGTAATACGCTCTTCCTCGTTTTTTTATGATTTTATGAGAGAAATGTAGGCTTATTTTTTGGAAAAACTGTTTTAAAATACTATGTACTATGTATAAGCATTATATATAACAAATTGAATTTTTTGATTTTTAGATTTCATTTGAAGAAAACTGAAAATTTCATTGAATCTTTGTTCAAAACGCACAAACAGGTCAAAACCAAATTAACCCTGTGGGTTTTAATTAAAATGCTGGTACAAAATTTTCAATAAAATACTTTGAATCGTATAAGAAAATAAAATATATAGAAAACTTCATAGCGTCGTCGTGGAAAATGGGTTAATCGAACTTAATTAAACCTTTTTGCAGCCTCTCTTTTAGACTACAAAATCAACCTGTAAAATTGGACACAAATCGAAAACACAAAATTTTTTGAAAGTCCGCCAGGCCGAAATGGGTTAATTTATTCCAACCAAATTTATACAACTAAATGCGGTTGCTAAGAGGAACATTTGTGCCAAATTTCAAGTCAATCGGTCAAACAGTTTTGACTCGACATCAAAAACATTGAAAAAGCTTCTTTGCACTCTCGTGCCCAAACGGGTTAACCGAACTCAACAAAAATTTGTCCCAGACTTTATTTTCGACTGCGAAACCACCTTGTAAAATTGGACACAAATCGGAAACACAAAATTTTTTTGTAGCCCGCCAGGCCGAAATGGGTTAAATTATTCCAACCAAATTTATGCAACTAATTGCGGTTGCTAAAAGGAACATTCGTGCAAAATTTCAAGTCAATCGGTCAAACTGTTTCGGCTCGACATCAAAAACATTGAAAAAGCTTCACTGCGCCCTCGTGCCCAAACGGGTTAACCGAACCCAACAAAAATTTGTGCCAGCCTCTCTTTTTGACTGCAAAACTACCCTGTAAAATTGGACACAAATCGGAAATAGAAAATTTTTTGGAAGCCCGCCGGGCCGAAAGGGGTTAATTTATTCCAACCAGTTTTATACCATTAATTCCGTATAATAAGAAGAACATTCGTGCAAAATTTCAAGTGAATCGGTCAAACCATTTCGACTCGACATCTAAAAAACGAAAAAGCTTAAAACGGCTCTGGAGCCGCAACCTGCTGACTTATAAAAATGCGACATAGCCTATGTCACCCCCGGACTCCCAAAATTATTCCTCTAAAATTTGGTGTTAATCGGACCAGTGGTTTTCACGTGAATCCTGGACAAACAAACAAACAAACACACAAACAAACAAATAAACAAACAAATTTTCTTTTTTATATATTAGATTAGAAATTTGCATTCAAAACCTTTTAGAAAATTACAAATAGATATGAGTTAAAAGTTTTAAAAATATTGTTTTCGACCGTTAGGCAGGCCAACAATAACTTAAAAAAAATACATTAGGTCCAAACGGGTTAATAGAGCGCAATCATGTTTTTTGGTGAGCTTGTGAAATAATGCAATGTTTGCGTTAACTTTAAACTGTATTAGTCGAACAATTGTTTTTTTTTTAACATATTGATTAAACCTTTTCAACAGAAGAACAAATTTATATTAAAGATTGAACTCTTTAAGGAGATCAAATTTAATGAACCCTTGTGACAAAAGGGGTTAAATGATAAAAATCAAATTAACCCTGTGAGCTTTGCTAATAAAGATTAGCTGAAAAATGTGTTCAAGATTAGCTGAAAAAAGTGTTCGTTTAAGCTCAACAACAAAAACATTGAAAAAGCTTCATTGCGCTCTCTTGCCCAAACGGCCAAAAAAAATATTGAAAGGCCGCCAGGCCGAAATGGGTTAATATATTCCAAGCAACTGTATAAAACTAATTCCGTTTGCTAAGAGGAAGATTTGTGCAAAATTTCAAGTCAATCGGTCAAACTGTTTCGGCTCGACATCAAAAACATTGAAAAAGCTTCATTGCGCCCTCGTGCCCAAACGGGTTAACCGAACCCAACAAAAATTTGTGCCAGCCTTTCTTTTCGACTGCAAAACCACCCTGTAAAATTGGACACAAATCGGAAACAAATAATTTTTTGGAAGCCAGCCGGGCCGAAATGGGTTAATATTTTCGAACCATCTTTATACAACTAATTCCGTTTGCTAAGAGGAAGATTTGTGCAAAATTTCAAGTCAATCGGTCAAACTGTTTCGGCTCGACATCAAAAACATTGAAAAAGCTTCATTGCGCCCTCGTGCCCAAACGGGTTAACCGAACCCAACAAAAATTTGTGCCAGCCTCTCTTTTTGACTGCAAAACCACCCTGTAAAATTGGACACAAATCGGAAACACAAAATTTTTTGGAAGCCCGCCGGGCCGAAAGGGGTTAATTTATTTCAACCAACTTTATACCATTAATTCCGTTTAATAAGAAGAACATTCGTGCAAAATTTCAAGTGAATCGGTCAAACCGTTTCAGCTCGACATCAAAAAAACGAAAAAGCTTAAAACGGCTCTGGAGCCGCAACCTGCTGACTTATAAAAATGCGACATAGCCTATGTCACCCCCCGGGCTCCCAAAATTATTCCTCTAAAATTTGGTGTCAATCGGACCAGTGGTTTTCACGTGAATCCTGGACAAACAAACAAACAAACAAACAAATAAACAAACAAATTTTCTTCTTTATATATTAGACTAGCAGATTTACCCGGCGTTGCCCGGAAGCTTGAAAATGGTAAAAAAGCAAGTTTCAGCCACTTATTTGAGATACTACTTTGCCTATAAATGCCACAAAAAAATATTTGTGGAGTTCCGTTAACCCATCGTGGCCCAACAGCTTTTTATAGGTTTTTTCGTTGCTTTGCTATATATTAGAAATGATTTAACAGATTAACTTCAAATTTCGTATATGTGTTCTTCTTTGAAAATGAAGTTCAATTTACTAACAGACTTTAAAGTTGTTAACCCCTGCCGACGATTGTTCAAAAAAAAAATTGTAACTAAATTACGTCCAATTTTTGAAAGTAGGTACAACTTCTTTGAATTAGGGGAATACTTAAAAAAAAGGTTTGTCGAGTTCTTTTAATCGATTGCGAAACAAAAACTTTAAAAAACAGTTTGCAAAACAATTTGAACGATTACCTCTAATTTTTCTATACATGCTGCTTCTTGACAATTTGGTGCTCCTTGACGATAGAGTTGAGGATGGTAGGTTTTCGGTGAACAATGTTAACTGAATTAAAATGACTATAGATCAAAAGGGGATTTTCTTGAATTGCCAACGCTTGAATAAAATATAGTCGATGGTTTAGAAAAGGTTTAAAAATTCGCTTTTCAACTTATATTTTGTTTAGTCCTGAAAGTTGTAATACGCTCTTCCTCGTTTTTTTATGATTTTATGAGAGAAATGTAGGCTTATTTTTTGGAAAAACTGTTTTAAAATACTATGTACTATGTATAAGCATTATATATAACAAATTGAATTTTTTGATTTTTAGATTTCATTTGAAGAAAACTGAAAATTTCATTGAATCTTTGTTCAAAACGCACAAACAGGTCAAAACCAAATTAACCCTGTGGGTTTTAATTAAAATGCTGGTACAAAATTTTCAATAAAATACTTTGAATCGTATAAGAAAATAAAATATATAGAAAACTTCATAGCGTCGTCGTGGAAAATGGGTTAATCGAACTTAACTAAACCTTTTTGCAGCCTCTCTTTTAGACTACAAAATCAACCTGTAAAATTGGACACAAATCGAAAACACAAAATTTTTTGAAAGTCCGCCAGGCCGAAATGGGTTAATTTATTCCAACCAAATTTATACAACTAAATGCGGTTGCTAAGAGGAACATTTGTGCCAAATTTCAAGTCAATCGGTCAAACAGTTTTGACTCGACATCAAAAACATTGAAAAAGCTTCTTTGCACTCTCGTGCCCAAACGGGTTAACCGAACTCAACAAAAATTTGTCCCAGACTTTATTTTCGACTGCGAAACCACCTTGTAAAATTGGACACAAATCGGAAACACAAAATTTTTTTGAAGCCCGCCAGGCCGAAATGGGTTAAATTATTCCAACCAAATTTATGCAACTAATTGCGGTTGCTAAGAGGAACATTCGTGCAAAATTTCAAGTCAATCGGTCAAACTGTTTCGGCTCGACATCAAAAACATTGAAAAAGCTTCACTGCGCCCTCGTGCCCAAACGGGTTAACCGAACCCAACAAAAATTTGTGCCAGCCTCTCTTTTTGACTGCAAAACTACCCTGTAAAATTGGACACAAATCGGAAACAGAAAATTTTTTGGAAGCCCGCCGGGCCGAAAGGGGTTAATTTATACCAACCAGTTTTATACCATTAATTCCGTATAATAAGAAGAACATTCGTGCAAAATTTCAAGTGAATCGGTCAAACCATTTCGACTCGACATCTAAAAAACGAAAAAGCTTAAAACGGCTCTGGAGCCGCAACCTGCTGACTTATAAAAATGCGACATAGCCTATGTCACCCCCGGACTCCCAAAATTATTCCTCTAAAATTTGGTGTTAATCGGACCAGTGGTTTTCACGTGAATCCTGGACAAACAAACAAACAAACAAACAAACACACAAACAAACAAATAAACAAACAAATTTTCTTTTTTATATATTAGATTAGAAATTTGCATTCAAAACCTTTTAGAAAATTACAAATAGATATGAGTTAGAAGTTTTAAAAATATTGTTTTCGACCGTTAGGCAGGCCAACAAAAACTTAAAAAAAATACATTAGGTCCAAACGGGTTAATAGAGCGCAATCATGTTTTTTGGTGAGCTTGTGAAATAATGCAATGTTTGCGTTAACTTTAAACTGTGTTAGTCGAACAATTGTTTTTTTTTTAACATATTGATTAAACCTTTTCAACAGAAGAACAAATTTATATTAAAGATTGAACTCTTTAAGGAGATCAAATTTAATGAACCCTTGTGACAAAAGGGGTTAAATGATAAAAATCAAATTAACCCTGTGAGCTTTGCTAATAAAGATTAGCTGAAAAATGTGTTCAAGATTAGCTGAAAAAAGTGTTCGTTTAAGCTCAACAACAAAAACATTGAAAAAGCTTCATTGCGCTCTCTTGCCCAAACGGCCAAAAAAAATATTGAAAGGCCGCCAGGCCGAAATGGGTTAATATATTCCAAGCAACTGTATAAAACTAATTCCGTTTGCTAAGAGGAAGATTTGTGCAAAATTTCAAGTCAATCGGTCAAACTGTTTCGGCTCGACATCAAAAACATTGAAAAAGCTTCATTGCGCCCTCGTGCCCAAACGGGTTAACCGAACCCAACAAAAATTTGTGCCAGCCTTTCTTTTCGACTGCAAAACCACCCTGTAAAATTGGACACAAATCGGAAACAAATAATTTTTTGGAAGCCAGCCGGGCCGAAATGGGTTAATATTTTCGAACCATCTTTATACAACTAATTCCGTTTGCTAAGAGGAAGATTTGTGCAAAATTTCAAGTCAATCGGTCAAACTGTTTCGGCTCGACATCAAAAACATTGAAAAAGCTTCATTGCGCCCTCGTGCCCGAACGGGTTAATCGAACCCAACAAAAATTTGTGCCAGCCTTTATTTTCGACTGCAAAACCACCTTGTAAAATTGGACACAAATCGGAAACACAAAATTTTTTGGAAGCCCGCCAGGCCGAAATGGGTTAAATTATTCCAACCAAATTTATGCAACTAATTGCGGTTGCTAAGAGGAACATTTGTGCAAAATTTCAAGTCAATCGGTCAAACTGTTTCGGCTCGACATCAACACATTGAAAAAGCTTCATTGCGCCCTCGTGCCCAAACGGGTTAACCGAACCCAACAAAAATTTGTGCCAGCCTCTCTTTATGACTGTAAAACCACCCTGTAAAATTGGACACAAATCGGAAACACAAAATTTTTTGGAAGCCCGCCGGGCCGAAAGGGGTTAAATTATTCCAACCAGTTTTATACCATTAATTCCGTGTAATAAGAACAACATTCGTGCAAAATTTCAAGTGAATCGGTCAAACCGTTTCGACTCGACATCAAAAAAACGAAAAAGCTTAAAACGGCTCTGGAGCCGCAACCTGCTGACTTATAAAAATGCGACATAGCCTATGTCACCCCCCGGACTCCCAAAATTATTCCTCTAAAATTTGGTGTCAATCGGACCAGTGGTTTTCACGTGAATCCTGGACAAACAAACAAACAAACAAATAAACAAACAAATTTTCTTCTTTATACCCGTGCATATATATATGAACATCGGGTATATTAGATTTGCTCCTCCGTTTGTAACGCATCGATCTAGACGAGCTAGATATAGTGTCAAGGGTACGTATCGGCTCAGAATCCAAAAATTAGTCGATCTAGCTATGTGTGTCTGTCCGTCCGTCCGTGTGTCAGCACGATAACTCAAAAACTAAAAGGGCTAGAGTCTTGAAATTCACACAAAGTCATTTTTAGACAATTTCTAGGTTCCCTATTGTTTTTGGTTAAAATCGGACCAAGGCTTCGGGGAGCTGCCATACAACTTTTTTGCACCAATATGAATTTCTTCAAAACTATTTATACTACGGGGATGAAAATTACACACAATTAGTTTTATATTGACTCCGGCACTTATATGAAGTTTCAAAATGTTAGGGCCCCATTTTCGGGGGGCTGCCATACAACTTCCTTGCACCAATATGAATTTCTTCAAAACTAATTATACTACGCGGATGAAAATTACACACGGTTAGTTATATAATGAATCGAGCACTTATATGAAGTTTCAAAATGTTAGGGCCCCATTTACGGGGGGCTGCCATACAACTTCTTTGCACCAATATGAATTTCTTCAAAACTAATTATACTACGAGGCTGAAAATTACACACGGTTAGTTATATAATGAATCGAGCACTTATATGAAGTTTCAAAATGTTAGGGCCCCATTTTCGGGGGGCTGCCATACAAAGTTTTCGATTCAATAACTGTGAATCTAATAAAGCTACAAGGTTAAAATTAAAATTGGGCAGGTAAATTAATAGGGCAAGTTACTTGGCAAAGTTGGACATCACTCGGACCATCGGACTTTTAGGGTGGGCCAATTTTTTTTTTTTGTTTTTTTTTTCTTTGTTATTTTTTTTTTTTTTATTTTTTTTTTTTTTTTTTTAAGCTTAAGTTATGGGACAATAAATGAAAATTTTGTTTTTTGTTTTGTGATTTTTTTTTTTTTTTTGTTAATTTTTTTTTTTTTTTTTACGTCAAAATTATGGGGTAATGAGTTAATAGTATAAGGGAAGTAAATTACGGTTTATTTTATACACCATAGTGGGTATGCACGGGTATCTAAAAGTTGACAAGGGCAACTATAATCTTCCTCGTTATATATTAGATTAGAAATTTGCATTTAAAACCTTTTAGAAAATTACAAATAGACATGAGTTAAAAGTTTTAAAAATATTGTTTTCGACCGTTAAGCAGGCCAACAAAAACTTAAAAAAAATACATTAGGTCCAAACGGGTTAATAGAGCGCAATCATGTTTTTTGGTGAGCTTGTGAAATAATGCAATGTTTGCGTTAACTTTAAACTGTGTTAGTCGAACAATTGTTTTTTTTTTAACATATTGATTAAACCTTTTCAACAGAAAAACAAATTTATATTAAAGATTGAACTCTTTAAGGAGATCAAATTTAATGAACCCTTGTGACAAAAGGGGTTAAATGATAAAAATCAAATTAACCCTGTGAGCTTTGCTAATAAAGATTAGCTGAAAAATGTGTTCAAGATTAGCTGAAAAAAGTGTTCGTTTAAGCTCAACAACAAAAACATTGAAAAAGCTTCATTGCGCTCTCTTGCCTAAACGGCCAAAAAAAATATTGAAAGCCCGCCAGGCCGAAATGGGTTAAAATATTCCAAGCAACTGTATAAAACTAATTCCGTTTTCTAAGAGGAAGATTTGTGCAAAATTTCAAGTCAATCGGTCAAACTGTTTCGGCTCGACATCAAAAACATTGAAAAAGCTTCATTGCACTCTCGTGCCCAAACGGGTTAACCGAACCCAACAAAAATTTGTTCCAGCCTTTCTTTTCGACTGCAAAACCACCCTGTAAAATTGGACACAAATCGGAAACAAATAATTTTTTGGAAGCCCGCCGGGCCAAAATGGGTGAATATTTTCGAACCATCTTTATACAACTAATTCCGTTTGCTAAGAGGAAGATTTGTGCAAAATTTCAAGTCAATCGGTCAAACTGTTTCGGCTCGACATCAAAAACATTGAAAAAGCTTCATTGCGCCCTCGTGCCCAAACGGGTTAACCGAACCCAACAAAAATTTGTGCCAGCCTCTCTGTTTGACTGCAAAACCACCCTGTAAAATTGGACACAAATCGGAAACACAAAATTTTTTGGAAGCCCGCCGGGCCGAAAGGGGTTAATTTATTTCAACCAACTTTATACCATTAATTCCGTTTAATAAGAAGAACATTCGTGCAAAATTTCAAGTTAATCGGTCAAACCGTTTCGACTCGACATCAAAAAAACGAAACAGCTTAAAACGGCTCTGGAGCCGCAACCTGTTGACTTATAAAAATGCGACATAGCCTATGTCACCCCCCGGACTCCCAAAATTATTCCTCTAAAATTTGGTGTCAATCGGACCAGTGGTTTTCACGTGAATCCTGGACAAACAAACAAACAAACAAACAAATAAACAAACAAATTTTCTTCTTTATATATTAGATTAAGTTAATGGTTATTTAGTTATATATTATCAGAATTTAAATTGAATACGTTTTGTTGACTTGCTTGTGTTTGTTGTTGTTGTTGGAGGATTTGTTAGTTGTGTAGTAGGTTCATTTGTTTTCTTAAATAATCGATTGTAGACATATTTTTACTGTTTCTTAAAAGCTTTTGTTTCACAATATTATTAGTATTAGTAGGGGAGAGTGGTGTAATTCCGCGCGGTGGGTAATACCGCGCAGCGCTTTATTTTTTAAATCTTTTCATTCTATCATATTTTAATAAGCTACTGTTAAAGAACCGTTAGAATGTTTGCTTTTGATTTTTTTGTTTCAAATTATTCGTTCATTTTGAAAGTGTTTTAGTGAAAAGTTTTTTTTTGTGTAGAAGGCTATTATTTTTGTGCCAGTAGTTATTATTCATTTATTTGAAAAAGGTAAGTGCTATGTTTAGTTTAAATATTGAAAAATAATGTGTAAATTTTATATTTAAATATTTCCTTTTACGATTTTCATAATTTTTAATAAGTTTTTTGGAATAACTAAATAAATGAAATAATTGGAATGTGGGTAATTCCGCGCATTTTATTTGGGGTAATACCGCGCTGCGCGAAATTACCCCCATAACGAAAATTTAAATTTTTTAAAAGTTTAATTCGTACTTTATCCATAGATGCCAAGAAATTACATAAGATGTACAACCAAGGGTTCTTGGAGCAACGAAAGTTTGCAAAATGCCATCAAATCAATTAAAGAAAGTGCCGATACACAACGTGGAGCAGCAAGAAAATTTGGCATTCCTGAATCTACGTTAAGAGATTACCTAAGGAAAGACGTAATTTTACTAGAAAATGCGAATCAAATGGGTAGAAAACCCACCTTTTCAAAGGATGTAGAAAAGGAATTAGCGGATCATATTATAAAATTATCAAATGTTTTTTATGGTTTGACCACGAGTGAAGTTAGACGGCTGGCATTTGAATATGCCGAAAAAAATAATATAGTGCATAATTTTAATAAAAATGCTGGTCTAGCTGGGATGGATTGGCTTCGTTTATTTTTGAAGCGAAATAAAAATGTTAGCTTGCGCAGACCAGAAAGCACAAGCTTAAACCGCATTACAGCTTTTAATTTACTGGAAATAAAACTTTTTTTTAACAACATATCCCAAGTAACTAATAAATACAACTTTCTACCTTCCAAGATGTTTAACATGGATGAAACAGGAATCACAAACGTGCAAAACCCGCCTAAAATTCTAGCAGCTAAAGGTATTAAACAACTTGGTGCTGCAACTTCCGGAGAGCGTGGTCAAACCGTCACGGCGGTGTGTTGCTTTAGTGCATCTGGCATATATGTACCACCATTTTTTATTTATGCCCGTAAAAGAATGACACCCCTTCTAGAAAAAGGTGGTTTAACAGGAGCAAAATACGCATGCTCTAAAAATGGTTGGATTAACGAAGAACTTTTTTGCGATTGGCTCCAACATTTCCAAATTAATATTAGTTGTACCGTAGATCAACCGGTGCTACTAATATTAGATAATCATTGTAGCCATATTTCGCTCAAAGCTTACGAATTTTGTAAAAATAATGGCATTGTAATGGTAACGATTCCTCCACATACCTCCCACAAATTACAGCCGCTGGATTTAACATTCTACGGACCACTGAAAACGGCTTATAATAAGGAATGTGCAATATTTTTAAGGAATCATGTTTTCCAAAAAATTACTATGTATGACATTTCTGAAATTTTCAAAAACGCTTATTTAAAAGTAGCTACATTAGAAAAGGCAGTTTCTGGTTTTTCGGCGGCTGGAATTTATCCGTTTAATCCAGATAAATTCAACGAATTTAATGAAGACTTAAACCCAGTAGATAATACAAGTGACGTCAATAATTCTCAGCTAAGAAGCTCGAGCGCATCAAATATCTGTCTTATTAATGGTAAAAAAATTTCGGAATAGTTTAAACCTTAGAATATGTGGTAAGTAATATTTTGTACTTTTACAGAAAACAACGAAGAAAATTTGAAAAATAATATCGAACCAGATAATATAAGTGCTTTAAGTTCCGTTTTAGTTCTTGGTAAGTTTAGGTATTGCAAAATTAGGTATCTATATTATTAACTTAATTTTGTCCTGTTTTAGATAAAAAAAATACTTCTAAGGAAATTAACTTAATAAGTTTTAATAAATTATCACCAGTTCCTCAAGCACCAAAAATAATTAAAAGCAATAGAAAACAAAGTTCCACTATAATAACTGAAAGCCCGATGAAACAGATTCTTCTAAATGCCGAACTTAAGCGAAAACAAAGGCTTACAGAAAAAAGCACCAAAAAAATAAAAAAAGAAAATAAAAAAAATTCTAAAAAAAATATTAAGAAAAGAATTAAATTTGAAAGTGAGACCGAAGAGTCTGATTCAGAGTTAATTTTGTTAGATGATGATGCGGTAGATGATATTTTACCACCTTCTGCTGTAAATAAAAGCTATTGCCTTCTCTGCTGTGAAGAAGGGTTTGGAACCAGAATTTTATGTATTATTTGCGATGGCTGGGTGCACCAAAGTTGCAGTGGAGCAAATTTTACCAGAAATTATATTTGTGACTATTGTTTATAATTTGTAATTAAAATCATTTTGTGCACCCTTTAATATATTTTTGTCTTACATATTATATTAATTTGTCAACATAAATTAAAAAAATGTATTTTTTTTTTAAATTATTTTCAAAATTATCGAGATTTTCTTGCGCGGTATTACTCCACCCTATGCGCGGAATTACCCACACTTTGGGGTAATTCCGTTTTTTCCCAGTTGATCTAATTTAATGAAAAAAAAAGTTGAATGAAGGAGTAATATAAATTTAACAATGTAAAATCTAAGATTAAATATGAAATATTGATTCCATAATTTTCATTTTAGATATTTCTTGATAGATACCTAGTTATTTCAAGAAAAGCTTAGGTGCGCGGTATTAGCCCACCTTCCCCTATTAATTTTTCGAATTTTTGTTATAAGTTTGGTTGTATTTATTTTGTTAAAATCAAAATTTATTTTATTTATTTTACACCGAATTTTGAATTATTTTTGTTTAATTTAACTAAATTCTAAACATTAAATTGGATTTTTTTTTTTTTAATTTAATTGATTTTATTAACTATTTTTATTTAAAAGTTTATTAATTTTATAGTTTTACCAAATTTAAATGTCACTTAATTTCCTTATATTAATCGATATAATAATTTAGGAATTAAAAGTGTTTTAGTATAAAAGTAAATTGCTGCATTAAGACTATCTGAAAGAAGAACTGTCACCATTTCAGCCATTCACTTTTATACTAAAACACTTTTAAATGCAAAAGATCTACCATCAATTTTTGTTTAATGAATATTTTCAACATTTTAAGCTTTAAAGTTTTGAAACATTAAAAGAACTGTTTCTTATACCAGCAATTTACTTTTATATTACCACAGTAAGTATTTTCTGCATTTTAGGGGACTAGTACTACTTTAATAAAAGTATATATTCAAAAAAATATTTTTTTTTTATTTTATTTTATTTTATACTTTTTAGTTTTAATTAAATTTTTTTACACAACTATTTATATAAAATTATTAAATACAATATTTAATTTGACAATTTCCAAGTTGGATACAATTCATTAATAGTTAGAATCGGTTTATCTAATAAATAATTATAATTTATTAAAATATCCGCTTTAGTAAATTTATCTACCTAAATTAATTTAAATTTTATAACAGAAGACAAAAATATCATTAAGAAGCATTATAAATACCTACTTGATAAAATCTTTATCTATCTAGTTTTTTAAACAACATTGTTTTGTATTTATTAGGTATCTTTAAGTTTGAATACATATATTTGCACATTGTACATATATATGTATGTTTGTAAATACCTAAGTTCTTTGTTTATGGTCTTTTATAATATTTCTGCATACATATACATATGCTCATAATAATGTTGAAAATCTAATTCGAAATATTAATGTCATTAATAAAAACTATTCACTTAAATATTTATTCATATAACATTATAATCTTAATTATTATCTATAAGATATATATACATATACATATATTCCGTGTTAATACAAAATCATTTCACAACCATTACATTTTTATTACGCAGATTATGCTTCAAAGTATAAAGTAAACAAAAACAAATGACTGATAAATTTTTTTTGTTGCATTTTAAAAATTTGAAGATGAATAAATTAGGGTTCAAATTCGCTTCATGGTGAAATTTTTTTTTTTATTTAAGTACCTACCTACTTGTATAAATTTTAAATTAATAAACCAAAAATATACGGACTGACTTAAAAAAAAACCCTAAAAATTTTTTATATGAAACTGATCGTCTATATAATTATTTGGTCTATGTTTTTATATTATCAAAGTGAAGTATTTTAGTTCTTAAAGTTACAAATTTTTAAAGAAACTATACAAATAAATTAATTTGGCAAGGCAAGTTCAATTAAAAGTATATAAAAATAAACAAGTATTGAAAAAAACAAGGGTTTTTAAAAAGCACATTTTCAAAATTATATAGGGTTTCTTACTGAGCATTTTATCATGATAATATTATAATTCAGTTATTTCATCAGTTTATTAATTATGAATAATAGTGTAATCAATACTTAGAATATAAATTCAATGCACTCAAGAAAACCTGTTATAAGTGCGAAATATAATGTTGGAGCTTCAATGAAAAACATACATTGGTGAATAACTTACTGTTTTATAAAAACACAAAAGTTTTAATTTTTAAGGCTCCCAAATTTTTGCTTAGGAAACTTATGATGAATCTGCCATACCACCCCCCCCCCCCCCCTATCCTCACCCTTCCATTTTTTTAGATTCTAGGAAATCAAATTTTTAAAGGTCGAACTTCTTCCAAAATTTCAAGACCCTAGCCTGAACCGTTTAGAAGATATGTTTGGCCAAAAATTTTGCAAAAATTGATGATGCATAATGTTAAATTTTGGTACCGTTTAGCAAGCCTAAACACTTACCCGTAACGGATGCGGCTACAGAAAAAAGTTCTTCTACGAAACTATTTTTTTTGATATATCTACATATGGTTAAAATTTCTTTACTCTATTTCAAACGGTTCTATTTCAAAAGTTTTTGTAAACATACGGACGGACGGACGGACAGAGTGAAGCTATATGGAAACATTATTACAAAATTTTTTGAAAATGTGCTAAAAATTAACACTATATTTTTTTTTTTTAATAAATGGTTTTATATTATGTGTGTTTGTAATATTTTGTATGTGTACTTTTGGGATTGATAGATAATAATCATTATGAATATGATGATTATTATCTATTATAATAATCATTATATGAATTAGACGCTTATTTTGTTAAGGTTAATTATACTGGTCACTCAAAAACTAGTGTACAAAAAAGATCTGGTATTCATAAACTAGAGCTAAAATTTTGAAATTCACATAAAAACTTTTTAGACGATTTCCAGGTTTCCTATTATTTATGGTTAAAATCGGACCAAGGCTTCGGAGAGCTGCCATACAACTTCTTTGAACCAATATGAATTTCTTAATTAAAGAAATTATAAATATAAAACTAATTATAATGAGAGTATTAATATACTTATATAATGGAACAAGCACCTATAAAAAGATTTTTTTATGTTTATTTTTTTTAAATATTTCATTTTTTTTTTATTTTTTTAATATAATATCTTAAGGTAGTTTATGTAAGGTAATATCTTAATTGTTAATTTTATTTTAAACATTATAGTGGGTATCCACAGGTATCTAAAAGTTGAAAAGGGCAACCACAATTTTCCTCGTTATTAGTTATTTATTAATAACTAATATTTTTTAATAACATATTCAGATTCATATGTAACGATAGCCTGAACGGTTAATCTTGAAACTAGCATACTTAGTAGAGTTCTTGCGTATGGATTAGAGTATTTTATAATATAATACACAAAAATATATGAATATGAATATAAAAAATTTTGAAAATTAAATTGGAAATAATAAGATTTAATCGATTATTTTAAACCATGTGTTATTAAAATTACTAAATTATTATTTTAGAAAATCATTTTTAGCACATTTTCAAAAATTTTGTAAAAATGTGCCTACATATATAGTGTCACTCTCTCCGTCCGTCCGAACGAGTTTTTAAATTGAAGAAATGGTCCCTCAGTTTTAACCATTTTTGCTAAGATAGTAAAATTCTAAATAGAATTCACAAATTTTTATTGAATTCACAATTTAATTCCTAGAAGCTAAAAAAAGTGGTTGGTCTGGGTTGTGTTGAAGTGAGATTAGATCCTTGAGAAATTTGACAACTTTCCCGATTGAGGGGCTATTAGGACTTAAAAATTAACTGTTTTCATAAGTAAGCAGTAACTTAGTCACCAGTGTATATATTTTCTAAATTAAACGTTAATATTGAAGGTCCAACACTATATTTCCATAAAATACTCAGTCACTATGCTTAGAAACACTGTGTAAATTTTAAAATGTGCTTTTTTAAAAATCCTGGGTTTTTTGATCACATGTTAAAAAATCACCCTCATTGTTGCGTAATTCAAATAATTGAACTCACCGTAAATGTTCTTTTATTCTTCTTTAAATGCTCGTTCCTGTTTTATTTACATTTCATTAAAAAAATTATCTACGTTTCTGTGCTTTTCTTAACAGGAGGGTTATTTTTTTCTTTTAACTCTTTATATAAATAATTTTATATTGTATATAGGTACAATTAAAAATACAAGCAAAAGAAACAAAATATATTTATAAGTAATGAAAATTTTATTTTAATTCAAAACATTTCCAAACTTAATAAAAAGAGACCATCAGCAATATTACAAAGAAATCGAACATGTGTTAAAAAACTAATAATTAAATTTTTTTTACTCGTAATTATTCATAAAAAAAATATGCATAACATGTTAAAAGTATTTATATTAATATATTTTTTAAACTGTGATACATATCTTATTGTAAATATGTAGTTGATTTAAGTTAAATGGTAAAATAAGGTTGCATGAAAAAGATCCCCAAAACTAAGGATTTTTAAAGTCCCCAAAATTTGTATAAAACTGTTTTCTCATATATCATTTTTCATAGCGAGTTTTAAAAATTCGATTTCCCAAAATATAGGATTTGGAAACTTTTATAACAATTTAATTTTAGGGAAAAAGTTCCCATATTTATTTTTATAGTGTATTTGACCGTTAGAATCAGTTGGTAGTGTGAAACTTTGAATTTTTCAACTATATTTATTTTGTTAAAATAAATGGGGAAACTTCCGCAGAGAGTTGTGAGCTATCAAGATGACGTCACCACATAACGGTACATAATATCTCAAAGTTTCCGAATATATAAATTATTAGTAGCGATGCCGCCATCTAGTGATCGGAAAATGCATTACAAAATTTTCCTGAGATTTTTCCTCTGCGGAAGTATTCTCAAATAAATTATATTTTTTAAACTTTTAAGTGTTGAACAACTTTATTAATTGAACTTAAACTCCACAGTTTAGAGGTTTCAACTCAACTGATTGCTTACAATGTTTATACCCATACACATGTGCATTCGTATATGACATCGGGTATATTGAAATTGCTCCTCCGTTTATAACGCATCGATCTAGACGAGCTAGTTATAGTG
Organism: Dolichopus griseipennis; assembly: GCA_963082915.1. Taxonomy (NCBI): domain Eukaryota; kingdom Metazoa; phylum Arthropoda; class Insecta; order Diptera; family Dolichopodidae; genus Dolichopus; species Dolichopus griseipennis. Next base: position 139,222,555 of record OY720441.1, read on the forward strand.
TCAAGGGTACATATCGGCTCAGAATCGAAAAATTAGTCGATCTAGCTATATGTGTCTGTCCGTTCGTCCGTGTGTCAGCACGATAACTCAAAAACTAAAAGGACTAGAGTTTTGAAATTCACACAAAGTCATTTTTAGACAATTTCTAGGATCCCTATTGCTTTTGGTTAAAATCGGACCAAGGCTTCTGGGGAGCTGCCATACAACTTTTTTGCACCAATATGAATTTGTTCAAAACTAATTATATTACTAGGATGAAAATTACACAAGGTTAGTTTAATAATGAATCCCGCACTGATATAAAGTTTCAAAATGCTACAGCTTCATTTTCGGGGGGCTGCCATACTACTTCTTTGCACCAACATGAATTTCTTCAAAACTAATTATACTACGAGGATGAAAAGTACACACGGTTAGTTATATAATGAATCGAGCACTTGTATGATGTTTCAAAATGTTAGGGCCAATTTTCGGGGAGCTGCCACACCCCTTCTTTACATCAATATGAATTTCTTCAAAACTAACTATACAAGGAGGATGAAAATTACACACGGTTAGTTATATAATGAATCAAGCACTTATATGAAATTTCAAAATGTTACGGCCCCATTTTCGGGCAGCTGCCATACAAAGTTTTCAATTCAATAACTATGAATCTAATGAAACTATTAGGCTATAACTAAAATTGGGCAGGGAAAGTAATCAGGCAAGTTATATGCAAAGTTGGACATCACTCGGACCAACTTTTAGGGTGGGCGAATTTGTTTTTTTTTTTTTTTAAGCAAAAATTATGGGATAATGAATTAAAATTTTTTTTTTTTAATTTTTATTTTAATGTTCTTTTTTTTTTGTTTTTTTTTTTAAGAAAAAATTATGGGGTGATGAGTTAAATTTTTTTTAATTATTTTACTTTTTTAAATTTTTTTTGTAATATATATAATAGTTTAAGGGAAAAAAATAACGGTTTATTTTATTGTATACATAATAAAGGGTATGCACGGGTATCTAAAAGTTCATTAATTCATTTTATTTACTATATTGAAAATTTATGTTGCAAGATTTTGATCAGTTCTTTTTTTATTTCAAAAGTGTTTCAAATTAATTGTTTTGAAAGTGCAATACGATTTATTATATTAATTTTCTTCAAGACAAAAATAAAATAACGTTATTATTTGTATTTTCTTCTATTATGCTTGTAAAATATTGGATAATTTTTTAAGATGGTATTTATGAATGATTCGTTTATCAGTTAGATTAACAGTCCAACCTTAATCATGTAAAAATTGAACCTCCTTATAATTATTTTTAATTTTACCTCCTAGTTAATTATTGATCTTTAATTCGTTTTTATACCCTAAAGCTTTTGCTCCGGTTTGAAATGTTTTTTCTATCTTACCTCTATTATAATATTGTAGGCTTTTATTTTGGACTATTGTTAATTTATTTTTAGATATGGAAAAGTGTACATATTTGTGTATTAATATTTTTATATATTTAAGTTATCTTAATGAAATTTTAACTGTAAGTAACTAGTACTTAAAGTACGGTGGGGATTGCATATGGCGAAATCGGACCATGGGATCGGATTTAGGACCTTTTAATCGTTAGGGGCTAACGAATATATACGAAAAATCACCATAATTCAACAAATAATACGATACCTCATGAAATTTGTGCTGTAGTTTGCCAATAATAAAAATACAGCGGGGATTGCGTGCGGTCGTAAATTAAGAATGAGCTATGAAACTTAAGATGAAACATTCCAATAGTGTACATGGTCTAACTAGTATTGAAAATACGACGGGGACTGCATATGGGCGAAATCGGATTATGTATTCAGGTTCTAGAACCTTTGATCAGCTCAAGGACTAACGAACAAATATTCAAAAAACACGATAACTTAAAAACTAATTACGCTATTTTGATGAAATTTAAACTCAAGGTTATTAGTAATGAAAGTACCGCATTGATTGCTACATGGATTAACTACTATTGAAAATACGACGGGGACTGCATATGGGCGAAATCGGATAATGGGTTCGGATTCTGGAACCTTTGATCAGTTCAAGGACAAACAAACATATATTCAAAATACACGATAACTCAAAAACTAATAAAGCTATTTTGATGAAATTTAAACTCTAGGTTACTAGTAATGAAAGTACCACATTGGTTGCTTATGGGCGATATCGGACAATGACTTCGGATTCTAAAAGTATTTGATCGAATAGAGTCCAAAAGAGTATAATTCGAAAACAAAGATAATAAAACCTTAAAATTTGGGGCACAAGTGTTTTTTTCTTATTTGGTTTGCGTATTACCCCCATTTTTCCCAATACCTTAGAGCATATATTCGAAATTAATAAAGATAGTAACTTTAAATAACTAAATATACATAAAATAGGAACTTTAAATTTGGTATAACCGGATTTTTCTCTATTTCCTTTCTGTCCCTAAAATTTAGACTTAATTGTTGTGGTGGTTCAGTTGCCTCCCAAGAAAACCCAAAAATTGAAAAACTCATCTGCGAATTTCATTAAGATAGAAACTTTAAATTTGATACACGAGGGTTCTTCCCTATTTCCGTTCTTAATTAACAATTTTATACTTTTAAAAGGATAAGAATTTTACCATAAAACATATTATTGCATTATATTTTATAAATTAAAAACAAAATATTTTTTTAATAAAGGATTCAATTTTTTTATTTTAATTTTTATTATATCATATATTTCATTGAATTATTTCTACAGGTAATATATAATTAAGAAATTGTATACGATAATTAAGTTGTGTTCAAAGGTACTTGCATCATGTATGTAAAATTTATTTTTATAACTAAATGAATTGTATGAAAAGTTCTAAATATTTTTTTTTTTTTTTTGTTTTTTCTTTATTTATAAAAATAATATAACTTTGTACAATAGTTTAAATTAATTCTATGTTAAATATTTTGTGATTTTTCAATATTTTGTTTGAATTGTTTCATTAGTTTTATACGACAATGGCATAAAGCTGTGAGTCTTATTATTTTATAAAATTTTGTTTGGATTTTGTTTATTATAATTGCTATTTTGTTTTTTTTTTCACAATTTTCATTATTCATTTTTGTCAAATATAAAATATAAAAAATGACTAAATGACTATGATTTCTTGACTATTTCTATAAGTTAGAATTACGATCAATAACAAAATGAAAAACGCTAAAGTAGACTAATAAACTTAAGAAACTATGACTGATTATTTGAAGATAGAATATATTGAACTATTTCTATTTTAAACAGACATGTAACAGTGATTGCTTTAGTAGCAGAACGCAATTTATTAAAGGCTTTTAAACAGTTATATAGACAATTTTCCTTTTGTTGTTCTGTTTTAAAAAGTGATAAATAGAAGTTCATTTTGTTTCTAGTATTGTGATTGTGAATGTCGATGTTTGATTTTATAATTTTGAAAGCAGTGAGGAAAAGTTACTTTACTTATGTTAAGTGAATGTTTATGCTTTTCTAACCATATGTTAATTGTACAAAGGTCCATATCTATTGCTCTTTTTAATTTGCTTTCACTACCTACAGCATATTGCAGTACAGCATCAAATGCGTACAATTGCAGAGATCTCTGCAAGCTGAGTTTACATATATCATGTAAAGAGGTCGTGACCTAAGATTGAGCCTTGGGGAACCCCTTTTATCACATTGTTTAGATTACTAAAGCTATTATTTATTCGAACTTTCTGTTTACGATTTTGTAAATATGATTAAAAGAAATTCATGTTTTCAGAATTAATGCCCAGCTCAGAAAATTTATGAATCAGAATTTCGTGGTCGCTACAGTCGAATGATTTTCTTAAGTCAAGAAAGATACAACCCACATATTTCTTAGAGTCTATATTTTTGCTGATGTAGTCGGTTAACTTTAGACAGGCTGCTGCTGTATTTCAGTTTTTTTTCAAAAACAAATTGATTTACACTAAGAATCCCATTATCTGTCATAAAATTTTTCAACCGACTTTTTATGATTGTTTCAAAGATTTTAGAAAAAGTACTAAGGATCGAGATTGGTCTGTAATTGGACCGATTTGTTGCATCTCCGCTTTTAAAAATAAGTGTAACTATTGCCGTTTTCAACACGTCTGGAAAAACTCTAGTGTGGAAGGATAAATTTATAAATTTTACAATAATTGGAACCAGACAGTTTGCATACTTTTTTATAAATTTAGCCGATATTTTATCATATCCTGTAGCCGCTGAGGATTTAAGATTTTTGATGGCTTCATTAATTTCATTATTAAATAATATTTTCTTGTACAATCCCCATAGTTTTTTGCCGTCATTAGGATTTTGCGTTATGACATTTGAACGTTAATTCTTTTTTGCGTTCAAAATTAACTAGATACTTTTGATCTATAATGTTAATACAAATTTCGACACGAGTATTATTCGTAATAAGTACATATACTAGGAATTTAAATAAATTTCATTTTTGAAAACCATTTCTAATCCCGCTATATTTCAAAGAAAACTAAATGGGATTCCTAAAAATCTTTAAATTAAATCTAATCAAAATTTTTCAAAATAAAAGAGTGAAGATATTAAAAATTGAATAATATAAAACATTAAATAGCATTAAATCATTCAACGTATGCACTACAGCAAAAAATCCTGAAAAGAAGTAATTGCTGCATGTGTGTAAAATTTTATTTAATTGGATAAAAAGTTTTAGATATGTAATTTTGTAATTTTTGTAATTGAATTTTATGAGTACATTTTATTCAAGAATTGGGGTGCTACCAAAGAGACTTAGGTCTTCGATCGTATTTAGCCTTTTGGCATATTTTACATCCATTTGTAAATTTTCTTAGAATATCCATTACTTTAGAAAAAAAATATTCATCGAGTATTTGTAATAGGTTTTGTTGTCAATTATGTTCGTTTGCTACTATTTGAAATTTGTCATCCGCATTAAATAAATCCATAACCATTTTTTCAGTGTGTTTAAATTTGACGGAAGGGAACGATTTACTTAAATGATCTTGAATTTGCGAAAGAATTGACAAGGAATAATGTATGCCATTTACTAAGTATTTGCCTGAAAAATTTCGAATTTCAAAAATGCTAAAATTTCGTTCGGGTAATAGTGTATCTTAGCCTTTTTGTGAAATCTGCGATTCTTTTATGTTTAGGACCTCCAACAGAGACTATTATCTGATTCCGAAAACAATTAATTGGAGCTTTTACAGTTTGGATTGAAAAAGGAGGTGACTCTTCGCTGTGATAAGCAGCTAGTGTTTCTACCTCCGATATACTACATTTTGCTTACCAGGTTTGTAGAAAAATTTTGGAGACAATTCTTCTATAAACGGTCTCCATCTCTTTATTTCGCTTTTTGGATTTATTCCTGACATTGTGAAAATTAAGGGTTGATGTATATCCGAATGTCATAGACGCCGTAAAATTTTTTTTTACTTCCGATACACTACATATCAGGTTTGTAGAAAAATTTTGGAGACAATCGGGTATATTAGATTTGCTCCTCCGTTTGTAACGCATCGATCTAGACGAGCTAGATATAGTGTCAAGGGTACGTATCGGCTCAGAATCGAAAAATGAGTCGATCTATCTATGTGTGTCTGTCCGTCCGTCCGTCCGTCTGTGTGTCAGCACGATAACTCAAAAACTAAAAGAGCTACAATTTTCAAATTTTCACAAAATATTTTTCAATCAATTTCTAGGTTCCCTATTTTTTTTGGTTAAGATCGGACCAAAACTTCGGGTAGCTCTCGAACAACTAACTTTTTTAACTATAGTTAATATTTTCATACAAAAATTTGAAATTTTGCTATGAATCTTGTATTTAACATGAAATTATATGAATTTTGTTTGTTTTTTTTGTTTATTTTTTTTTTTTTGTAGATAACGATTTCGAGTTAGAATTTCATATGATTTAAATGATGCGTAGTTTATTTAAGATAAGCAAAAAAGAACACAAAGATTTTTTTTAAGTAAATGGCTTATTGATATTGATAGATAATTATGAATATATATGATGAATCATATATGAATATGATGATTATTATCTATCATGATGATTATTATATGAATATGATCATATGAAGTTGATTTTGCTTAAGTTTAATATATTCGTGAATTAAAAATTAATTATAAGAGATAGAATTGAAAAATTAGAGCAAGAATTTTGAAATTCACACAAAACATTTTTTGGACATTTTTGAGGTTCCATATTCTTTTTGGTTAAGACCAGATCAAGGTTTTGGGGAACTGCCACACAACTTCTTTGCACCAATATGAATTTCTTAGAAACTGATTATACTACGAGGATGAAAATTACACACTGTTAGTTATATAATGAATCGAGCACTTATATGAAGTTTCAAAATGTTACGGCCCCATTTTCGGGGGGCTGCTATACAACTTCTTTGCAACAATATGAATTTCTTGGAAACTGATTATACTACGAGGATGAAAATTACACACTGCTAGTCATATAATGAATCGAGCACTTATATGGAGTTTCAAAATGTTACGGCCCTGTTTTCGGGCAGCTGCCATACAAAGTTGTCAATTCGATAACTGTGAATCTAATGAAGCTACGAGGTTAAAATCAAAACTGGGCAGATAAAGTAATAGGACAAGTTAGTTGGTAACCAACTTTTAGGGTGGGCTATTTTTTTTTTTTTTTATGGGATAATAAGTTAATCAAAAATTATGGGATAATAAGTTAAATTTTTTTTTAACTATTTTACTTTCTTATATTTTTTTTGTAATATTTATAATAGCATAGGGGAAATAAATAACGGTTAGTGGGTATGCAAGGGTATCTAAAAGTTGACAAGGGTAACTATAATCTTCCTCGTTTTTTTTTTTTTTTTTTAACGCCGTAAAATTAATTCCTTAAATTTCACAATGCTCATACAATAACAATTAATTCACGTTCATTAGTAGAGTAGTTTTCTCTGTTTTCCACAAAGTTCTTGAAATGAAAGTTATTGGTTTAAAATTTTGTGCCACAACTGCTCCTAATGTTAGAGGCGTCTGCTGATAGTTTTTTTTTTTGTTTTTTTAAGCGCTAACTGTTCAACTGTTAGGCTAGTAAGCCTGTCTATACCAAAGGTACATATTGGAACAGGGCGTCATATTATGTTCGTGTTATTAGAATTGGTCTTATTGAATTCCACATACAATTTAAACATGAGATAGTACTAGGCCTTATAACATGTAGAAACGTCTTAGATTTTCAATATTTACAATTCTATTTTTTTTTATATCGTAATATTTTTTATTTGAGTTATATGGTGTTCTAAATCTGCGAATTATATTATTCAATTAAATTATTTGTTTATATTTTGTATTTGTTTATATTGTTATATTAAAGTATTTTTAATAAAAGATATATAAAATTGACAACGTGATCAGTTAAGAGTAAACCTTTTATTTATTTGTGAACTTGATTAAAAAAGTTTTGAAACAAATAATAACAAACTTGAACTAGTTTCGTTTTTAAATACAAAATGATTAGAGTCTATTTTCTTTGAAATTAATATATATTTAGGAATAATTACATGTATAAATAATTTAACAATCTTAAGTGTAATATCAAAAACATATTAAGAAATTACATTATTTGCATTACATTTCCTTTGAAGCATAGTGCCCCCAAGCATAAGTATTTACATTGCCACTTAATAAAAACCTTTTTTCATCTGAACTACTATTATTGCTATTTAGTTAAGATTCTGCGTATGAATAGTGTGTAATTTCGATCCAAAAACCTTTCATATTTCTATAAATAATCAAATTACGATATAAAGAACTTTTGTAATCTTCTATATTTAAGTTAAGTAATAACATTGACAACATATTTTTTAACCTCTTTTGCTTTCTTAGTACTTTCATTTTCTAAAGTCTGAAGAAAATACATTTTATTTAATACATTTTAATTTACATTTATAATTTCAATAATTATTTTTCCACTCATTTCATCTTTAAATAGACCTAATACTTTGTTATTTAGCTGAGAACTATATTGGTTAACTTTTGTATAATCTGACGTATCAAAGTATTGAATCAGATCTGGTTTTATGTCATTATAAAAATCTACCGTTTTATAAAACTATCATCAATATCTATATAATAAAGGGTTAAATTATTTTGAAACTTTGGTTTGATATAATTATATTGAAAATTATACATTAATGAGACTGGTCTAAAATTGTGAATCCTATATAAATCGGTTTATATAATGTATTATAGTTTTCTTTAATTCTATAGCCACTAGGATAGTCTCAAAAACTGAGACCTATTAAAACTAGGTTTTACAATTAGAGCTCTAGCTCTTAAATGTCGTACTTTGCTATTAGCTACTTTAACTATTTTTTTTTTATCAACATTGTCCATTGTTTTACCAAGCACGGAATTTGTCAACAAATTAAAAACGTTTAAAGTTATTTTTAGCAATATTTCTATATTCAGTATTTAAATTGATATACTTCATTAACCAATCACTCTGTTTGAATTTCAAAATCTGTGTTTTTTTTTTAAAACTTACTCGTTTTTAAGACATTGCTTTCTTCTTACAAGATTTCTATAATTTATTACATACTGTCTCCTGTTATTTAAATTGGTTAACAATTTTCTTGCTTTTCCTGTTAGAGGAATTCTATTTTCAGGGCAAAAAGGTAAATCTTTGTGGAGGTCGTGAAGATTATCTGGATAATCTAAATCTACTTCTAATATATAATGAACAACCAAATTAGCAGCTATTTCTTAAACGTTTATTGAGTTATTAACCCACTCAATATCTTTAAATGGTATGTCTTGGGAAATAGCCGAACCTTACAAATTATTTGCGCCTTGATAAATTATATATTTGGATGTATTCTTTGTATTGAAGTTTTCTTTCATATATTAGTTATTGGCCACAGAATAACGCAAAGAACATTGACTGATTCCTCCACGTATTCCTGATTTTATAAAATTGTACATGTTTATATCTGTAAATAATTGTAGCTCTTTTTCTGTGTATTTAAGCATTGCTTGCCAAGAGAGGCCTGCAGCAGTGTAAAAATTTACAGGATCTAAATAACGTCAGCTAATATTAAAATATCTGTTTTTAAATACAATTTTAAATAACCTAATATTTTTTGGCAATTAGAAAAATCCTATACGGTAATTATAGAAAATGTTGTACATGGATTGAGGATTTCCTTTCGAATCGTCGTATTCGTGTTCTTGTCGACAGTCATATGTCCGACACTCATGAAATAAATGCTGGTGCACCCACTCTTTTTTCAGTTTTATCAATGATGTGCTCCCTTCCATTCTCAATCCAATCCACAGTTTCGCCGATGACAGCACTGTGGTGGCATCCTACGACTTTCTCAAAAAATCAAATGCCACTTCTGCCGCAATCAGTTTAAAGAAAATTCTGATGCCTAGCTCAGTCAATCATGACCAAGCAAAAATATATGATTGGGGTAAAGCTAAAAGGGGCGAGTTTAACACTTCCAAGACTCAAAGCTGTCGCATCTATTGCAAAAGAAATCAAATAACCTCTATTCTGAGATTCTAGGTTGAAATCATACCGCGGTCTGAAAATTTAAACATCCTAGGTAAACAACTTAACCAAAAAAGTTATGGAATGAACATATTTTTCATGTATTTTTCTCCCAGAGATCTGTTCAATAAATATAAAGCCTACATACGAACTAAGATGGAGTATAACTCTCACATTTGGGCTGGCGCTCCCCTAACTTCACTAGGTTACCTGGACAAAATCCAAAATCGCACCTTACGCCTAATTGACAATCCTGCCGTCGATCCTGCCGTCGTCGTAATATTGGAGCTTTAACTCTCTTTTATAGATATCTTGTAGGTATTGACACTTGCTCTATTGAATTAAAATCAATAATGCCTCCCTTTAAACAATTCCAAAGCTGTCCAAATAATCGTATGGAAAACTTCTTTTCTAAGCATATAATCAGAATTATTTCCAAAAGAACGTAATAAGTTTTGCATGTTTTTTTTACCTATATCTTTAGCAAGACTGTCTAAACAAGCGGCCATAAAACGAAAACTATCTAAATATTTAATATCAAGAATATAGTTTTCTTCAGAAACTATAATATTTTTAGAGGCAAACATTTTTCCTTTTTCAAAGGAACGACCGATATGTTACCTGGTGCTTTTTTTAATGACTTAAATAAGAGATGCCAATCATATGCTGAGAAATTATGAAAAAAATATAGGGAAATATGAAGATTTAGGAGCTCTATATTGACCACTAAAATGGCAATGGTCCGTTACTCGATTTATTTTTTTCTACACTTTTGTTATAATTTTTAAAAAGAACAGTATTAAAACTGAAAACTTACTGCAAATATTAACGGAATCAAATACATGTAGGTTCCGTTAATTGCGGTTGCCATCTGGAAGTGGACGAAAAAGAAATTATTTTACTTTCAATGAAGAAAGTTTAAAATTAATAGGCATTGTTGTCATTAAAAAATAATGATAATCTTTCTTTACTTCGAGCTATAGTAGTAGAAAAAGCTTTTATAAATGGGGACCTCTATATTGACCACTAAAATGACAATTGTCCCTTACTCGATTTATTTTTTTCTACACTTTTGTTATAATTTTTAAAAAGAACAGTATCAATCTTTCTAAAATATGTTTTAAAGCAATTTAAGCATTTGTGAAGCTTATGACTTTCAAAAATTTTCCATCTCGAAATGATCGTTTGCAAATTTTGCATGTAATAGTTCTACATATATTATTACATGCAGGAGATTGCTGACAACAAATTCAGATACCTTCACAATTATGATAATTTTTGTAATCTACATTACAGTTTTACAGTAATGGTTAATGCAAAAAACCGCTGTCAGCGAAATGATAACCTTAAAGTGATTTTCGTAAGATAATAAATTAATTTTTTTGTCAAAGTAAAAACACCTTCAAAAATTATATTTTTATACCCTACACCTATGAAATAGGGAAAGGATATATTAACTTTGGTATGGTGTTTGTAACCACCTAAAGGAAGTGAGTTACTAGATATGGGATTACGTACGGCAAGGATTGCGTACGGTCGAGTTCGGAATATTGGTTCGGGTACAAGAATTTTTTGATCGAATTTAGGACAAGCAAGCATAATTCCGAAACCAATAAAGATAGAACGTCCAAATTTGATGTAAGTGTGCCTCTTCCTATGTCCTTTGAGTTTTTGAAATTTAGAACCAATTGGAGTAGTGTTCCGAAAACCTTAAAGAATAACATTGAAATTAATAGTAAAAACAACTTCAAAAAAATGAAGAAGAATCAAATTTGGTTCAAGGGTGTTCTTTACTATTTCCTACGTGTTCCCGTTATTTATGATCAAATGGAGTGTGGTTCAGGTACCTATATAGTCTTTCCAATGTTTAAAAACATATCATCGAATAAAATTAATAAAAATAGTATTTTAAAATTTAGATAGAATGTTTTTTCGGAGATTTTAATCGACCTTCTCTTTCATTAATTGTCGATGAATCTGATAATTTATTATTACCTATTTTAGTGAGTTCTGTAGTAATGATTTATAACAAATTATTAGTTATCCTTATAGTAATGACAAGTGGCTAGATCTTGCACTTTCAAATACATTTGGTAAAGTGGTGGTTAATCGCTTATGTATACGATTTTTTTAATGCTGACTATTAAAGTATCAATAATGCTTTGTCACTAATTAACTGGGACGAAATGTTACTTCAATAGGATATCAATTCGCTTATATCTATCTTTTATTCTATGCTGTTTGCAATTATTGACACTTTTGCTCGTAAAATTCGTAGAAAAACTTAAACAACAGAACCTTGGTTAGATAGAGATCTTAGGAATCTGATAAATCGACGCAATAAAATATTTAAAAAAGTCAAATCAGCAACAAGCGGCGACTTATTGGATTATTATTAGCAATTTGCTATTGAATTCAAACATAAAGCCTATACAACAAACTGGAGCTATGTTGCTGACATTGGCAACAACCCAATTGCTGAATACAAAAAATTTCTCGACTTCGCTAACACAAAGCGTAAGTTATTTGGGTATCCCAACTCAATGATGTCCAACGAAAATTTGCTTGATGTCCTTGAAAAATTTCAAGGTCTCTTATGCAAATCCATTAATGTCAATTCTGGGCTACCACAAGGAAGTCATTTGGTGTCACTCCTTTTCAACCTTTTTATTTCTGGCCGTTCGGTATATTTAGGCGAGACAAAACATATTGCTTTTACTGACGACGTTAAAATATATATAGTTGTAAAAGATAACTCTGATGCAGTTTTACTTCAATCCAGCTTATCAGATTTACAATTTTGGTTCACATTTAATTATTTGGAGCTCAACATAAAGAAATGCAAAGTTATCAGCTTTACTCGAAAACTTTCTTCTTTAGTATATGACTATAAAATAGAAAATTTTACTCTTGAAAGGGTTTCTAGCATTACTGATTTAGGAATTCTTTTCGAAAATAAACTTAATTATAATCTGCACTAGGACCACTTAGTCTCCAAGGCAAATACAATGTTACGTTTCTTTAAGAGCTATATTAATTAAGGCATAATTTAAAACGTTTCAAGTTCACTCCAATAGAAATGAATCAGTTCATAAGCAATTTCTCTTAGAAGTGTATACAATACATCCAATTTTATTAATCTTTCTAGCTACAATACAAGGCTTAATTTATTAAACTACTTGTCTTTATCTGAACGAAGACAACTCTTGACATCATGTTTTACTTTTAAAATATTAAATAGTAGTATTTCTATTTAATATCTTAATAATAAGTTTGGACTACCCGCTATTGTTATGCAAAGAAATACAATACAGAGTTTGGAAAAAATAAACCCATTAATAGATGTTGCATTACTTTCAACAAAATTAATCATCTTTATTTTACATCTATCTCCAAAACTACTTTTAATAATATCTTTAAATTTATATAACATAACATTTTCCTTCTCTACATTTTTTCGTAAGTCATTGTTTTTTATCTACTTTGCATTTGTTGTTTTTAAAAACAAATTTCAGTTTAAAATTGCAGTTTTCTTGAAATAGAACCTACAAATCAAAAAATTCAATTTCCTATATATTATGCTTAAATAAATAGTATTTTAAAACAGTTTTTCCAAAAAAAAAGCCTACATTTCTCTCATAAAATCATAAAAAACGAGGAAGAGCATAGTAGAACTTGTAGGTAAGTACAAAACAAAATATAAGTTGAAAAGCAGATTTTTAAACCTTTTCTAAACCATCGACTATATTTTATTCAAACGTTGGCAATTCAAGAAAATTAGTATTGACATAGTATAATGACATAATGGCAAATTTAGTATACCCTATGGACCCATAGTCAAACGGGTATAATAAAACTTATATATTAACTAGCTATTACCGGCGTACGTTGCCCCGCCACTCAAAGGAGGTTTAATTTAAGTTGATGTTATTGAAAAAAGTTAACACAAAAATTACAGATGGTGTACATGTTAATTTTAAAATGTAATAAAGAGATTTTTTTAAATCGCTTAATAGCACATATTCAAAAATTTTTGTAAAAATGTGGCTCTATAGTTTCACTCTGTCCGTCCGTCCGTCCGTCTGTCCGTATGTTTACAAAAACTTTTAAAACGTTTGAAATAGAGAAAAGAAATGTTAACCACGAGTTGGTATTACCAAAAAAATAATTTCATAGAAGAATTTTTTTTCTGTAGCCCCAACTTAGGAGCTGCAGCCCACCAAAGTTGGGAAAACCCTATATTCAAATTGTTATAACAAGAGTTCTATTAGGTATATTTTCAATCTGAAAACGGCAAAATATAGCTGGTTTTATAAACTTTATATTTATATTTAATTAAAAATTTAAAAGACAAATGTTTAGGGTTGCCATACAGTACAAAAATTTACCATTATGCAAAACTCAATTCTTGCAAAATTTTTGGCTAAACATATTTTCTAAACGAGCCAAGCTAGGATCTTGAAATTTTAAAAATTAAAAAATTTACCGTTTCTATAAGTAAGTAGTAACTTAGTCAGCAACGTATATATTTCTTAAATTAAACGTTAACATTGAAGCTTCAAAATTATATTCCGATAAAATATTCAGTATGAAACACTATATTATTTTGAAAATGTGTTTTTTCAAAACCACTTGGTTTTTTTCATCACTTGTTTAGAATTATTCTTGCAATTTTTCAACAAATTTATCAAATTTCACTTAAAACTTTTCAAAATTATTGAATAAAAATAAAAATAAAAATTCTTATTCAGTTAACATTATTCGCCGGAAGCTCACCATCCTCAACTCTATCGTCAAGTAGGACCAATTTGTCAAGAAGCGCCACTTACTTAACTTCGGAAAACTGTTTTGCAAACTGTAAAGGATCTGATTTTCGCAATCAGTTAAAAGAACACGACAAATTTTTTTTTAACATTCGCCTGATTCAAAGAAGTCCTACCTACTTTCAATTGGACGGAATTTACTTATAAAATTTTTTTTTTCTCCAATCGTAGGAATAAGAAGTATATAAATGTACGCATACAAAATTTAAAGTCAATTTGTCAAACCGTTCCTGCTTAACAGTAAAATAACTAAAAATCTATAAAAACCTGCTGTGCCGCAATGAGTTAACGGAACTCAACAAACCTATATTTCAGACTTTGACCATGCAATATTTCGCAAAATGATACGTAATATCCTTCCAAAATTTTTTTTTGGAAAATGTTCGGGCGGCAAGGGTTAGCAAATTCCAAGTCTGTTAAGAGAGTGAACCCCATTCTGAAAGAGGAACACAGAGGAAAATTTGAAGTCAAACGGTTAAACCATTTCTAATTTATAGCAAAATAACGAAAAAAACTATAAAAGCTGTTATGCTGCAAAGGGTTAACGGAACTCCACAAATATATTTTTGGGGCTTTCTTTTAAACCAATGCAGTATTGCGAAAAATTGGCCAAAACTTGTTTTTTTACAATTTGCACGCTCCCGGACTACGACGGGTAAATCTGCTAGTGCTCATATAAAAGATGGTGTTGTATGGCAGCTACTCGTACCCTCTGTAGTGGACCAACCAAATTTTGCAGTAACTTCGGCCATTAGAATAAACTATTTTTAGCAAAATTTCAGACACCCAACTTCAATGGGTATAGAGTAATGCTCATATAAAATAAGAAGTTATATGGCAGCTACTCGAACACGTGGACCAAAATGAATTAAATAGCGATGACGGCTATTGCATAAAAACGAATTTGTGCAGATTTCAAAACCCTAGCTCCTTTATTTTTTCATGGACAGACTGACAGACATACATAGCTAAATCGATTTAGTTTCGATTCTGACCCGTTCAATACACTTTTATATTAGCATTTCTCTACACCTAATAAAGCTGAGTGTCTGAAATTTTGCCAAAAACATTTTATGGTATTGGCCAAAGTTAGTACAAAAATTAGTTGGTCTACTGCAGAGGGTTCGAGTAGCTGCCATGCAACTCCTTCTTTCATATAAGCACTAGCAGATTTACCCGGCGTTGCCCGGAAGCTTGAAAATTGTAAAAAAGCAAGTTTCAGCCAATTTTTTGAGATACTACTTTGCCTATAAATGCCACAAAAAAATATTTGTGGAGTTCCGTTAACCCATCGTGGCCCAACAGCTTTTTATAGGTTTTTTCGTTGCTTTGCTATATATTAGAAATGATTTAACAGATTAACTTCAAATTTCGTATATGTGTTCTTCTTTGAAAATGAAGTTCAATTTACTAACAGACTTTAAAGTTGTTAACCCCTGCCGACGATTGTTCAAAAAAAAATTTGTAAGTAAATTACGTCCAATTTTTGAAAGTAGGTACAACTTCTTTGAATTAGGGGAATACTTAAAAAAAAGGTTTGTCGAGTTCTTTTAATCGATTGCGAAAAAAAAACTTTAAAAAACAGTTTGCAAAACAATTTGAACGATTATCTCTAATTTTTCTATACATGCTGCTTCTTGACAATTTGGTGCTTCTTGACGATATAGTTGAGGATGGTAGGTTTCCGGTGAACAATGTTAACTGAATTAAAATGACTATAGGTCAAAAGGGGATTTTCTTGAATTGCCAACGCTTGAATAAAATATAGTCGATGGTTTAGAAAAGGTTTAAAAATTCGCTTTTCAACTTATATTTTGTTAAGTACTCACCTGAAAGTTGTAATACGCTCTTCCTCGTTTTTTTATGATTTTATGAGAGAAATGTAGGCTTATTTTTTGGAAAAACTGTTTTAAAATACTATGTTTTTAAGCATTATATATAAGAAATTGAATTTTTTGATTTTTAGATTTCATTTGAAGAAAACTGAAAATTTCATTGAATCTTTGTTCAAAACGCACAAACAGGTCAAAACCAAATTAACCCTGTGGGTTTTAATTAAAATGCTGGTACAAAATTTTCAATAAAATACTTTGAATCGTATAAGAAAATAAAATATATAGAAAACTTCATAGCGTCGTCGTGGAAAATGGGTTAATCGAACTTAACTAAAACTTTTTGCAGCCTCTCTTTTAGACTACAAAATCAACCTGTAAAATTGGACACAAATCGAAAACACAAAATTTTTTGAAAGTCCGCCAGGCCGAAATGGGTTAATTTATTCCAACCAAATTTATACAACTAAATGCGGTTGCTAAGAGGAACATTTGTGCCAAATTTCAAGTCAATCGGTCAAACAGTTTTGACTCGACATCAAAAACATTGAAAAAGCTTCTTTGCACTCTCGTGCCCAAACGGGTTAACCGAACTCAACAAAAATTTGTCCCAGACTTTATTTTCGAATGCGAAACCACCTTGTAAAATTGGACACAAATCGGAAACACAAAATTTTTTGAAAGTCCACCAGGCCGAAATGGGTTAATTTATTCTAACCAGTTTTATACCATTAATTCCGTGTAATAAGAAGAACATTCGTGCAAAATTTCAAGTGAATCGGTCAAACCGTTTCGACTCGACATCAAAAAAACCAAAAAGCTTTAAACGGCTCTGGAGCCGCAACCTGCTGACTTATAAAAATGCGACATGGCCTATGTCACCCCCCGGACTCCCAAAATTATTCCTTTAAAATTTGGTGGCAATCGGACCAGTGGTTTTCACGTGAATCCTGGACAAACAAACAAACAAACAAATAAACAAACAAATTTTCTTCTTTATATATTAGACTAGCAGATTTACCCGGCGTTGCCCGGAAGCTTGCAAATTGTAAAAACACAAGCTTCAGCCAATTCTTTGAAATACTACTTTGCTTATAAATGAAGCCACAAAAAAATATTTGTGGAGTTCCGTTAACCCATCGTGGCCCAACAGCTTTTTATAGGTTTTTTCGTTGCTTTGTTATATATATTAGAAATGATTTAACCTTATAACTTCAAATTTTGTATATGTGCTCTTCTTTGAAAATGAAGTTCAATTTACTAACAGACTTGGAAGTTGTTAACCCCTGTCGACCGGACGATTGTTCAAAAAAAAATTTGTAAGTAAATTACGTCCAATTTTTGAAAGTAGGTACAACTTCTTTGAATTAGGGGAATGCTTAAAAAAATGTTTTGTCGAGTTCTCTTTTAACCGATTGCGAAACAAAAACTTTAAAAAACAGTTTGAACGATTATCTCTAATTTTTCTATACATGGTGCTTCTTGAGAATTTGGTGCTCCTTAACGATAGAGTTGAGGATGTTAGGTTCCCGGCGAATAATGTTAACTGAATTAAAATGACTATTGGTCAAATGGGGATACTAAGTTTGCCATTATGTCATTATACTATGTCAATAGTAGTTATCTTGAATTGCCAACGTTTGAATAAAATATAGTCGATGGTTTAGAAAAGATTTAAAAATTTGCTTTTCAACTTACATTTTGTTTAGTACTCACCTGAAAGTTGTAATACGCTCTTCCTCGTTTTTTTATGATTTTATGAGAGAAATGTAGGCTTATTTTTTGGAAAAACTGTTTTAAAATACTATGTTTTTAAGCATTATATATAAGAAATTGAATTTTTTGATTTTTAGATTCATTTGAAGAAAACTGAAAATTTCATTGAATCTTTGTTCAAAACGCACAAACAGGTCAAAACCAAATTAACCATGTGGGTTTTAATTAAAATGTTGGTACAAAATTTTCAATAAAATACTTTTAATCGTATAAGAAAATAAAATTTATAGAAAACTTCATGGCGTCGTCGTGGAAAACGGGTTAATCGAATTAACTAAAACTTTTTGCAGCCTCTCTTTAGATAACAAAATCAACCTGTAAAATTGGACACAAATCGAAAACACAAAATTTTTTTAAAGTCCGCCAGGCCGAAATGGGTTAAATTATTCCAACCAAATTTATACAACTAATTGCGGTTGCTAAGAGGAACATTTGTGCAAAATTTCAAATCAATTTGTCAAACGGTTTTGACTCGAAATCAAAAACATTGAAAAAGCTTCTTTGCGCCCTCGTACCCAAACGGGTTAATAGAACTCAACAAAAATTAGTGCCAGACTCTATTGTCGACTGCGAAACCACCTTGTAAAATTGGACACAAATCGGAAATACAAAATTTTTTGGAAACCGGCCACGTCGAAATGGGATAAATTATTCCAACCAAATTTATACAACTAATTGCGGTTGCTAAGAGGAACATTTGTGCAAAATTTCACTTCAATCGGTCAAATCGTTTTGACTCGACATCAAAAACATTGAAAAAGCTTCATTGGGCCCTCGTGCCCAAACAGGTTAACCGAACCCAACAAAAATTTGTGCCAGCCTTTCTTTTCGACTGCAAAACCACCCTGTAAAATTGGACACAAATCGGAAACAAAAAATTTTTTGGAAGCCCGCCGGGCCGAAATGGGTTAATATTTTCGAACCATCTTTATACAACTAATTCCGTTTGCTAAGAGGAAGATTTGTGCGAAATTTCAAGTCAATCGGTCAAACTGTTTCGGCTCGACAACAAAAACATTGAAAAAGCTTCATTACGCCCTCGTGCCCAAACGGGTTAACCAAACCCAACAACAATTTGTGCCAGCCTCTCTTTTTGACTGCAAAACCACCCTGTAAAATTGGACACAAATCGGAAACACAAAATTTTTTGGAAGCCCGCCGAGCCGAAAGGGGTTAATTTATTCCAACCAACTTTATACCATTAATTCCGTTTAATAAGAAGAACATTCGTGCAAAATTTCAAGTTAATCGGTCAAACCGTTTCGACTCGACATCAAAAAAACGAAAAAGCTTAAAACGGCTCTGGAGCCGCAACCTGTTGACTTATAAAAATGCGACATAGCCTATGTCACCCCCCGGGCTCCCAGAATTTTTCCTTTAAAATTTTGTGACAATCGGACCAGTGGTTTTCACGTGAATCCTGGACAAACAAACAAACAAACAAACAAACAAATTTTCTTCTTTATATATTAGACTAGCAGATTTACCCGGCGTTGCCCGGAAGCTTGAAAATGGTAAAAAAGCAAGTTTCAGCCACTTATTTGAGATACTACTTTGCCTATAAATGCCACAAAAAAATATTTGTGGAGTTCCGTTAACCCATCGTGGCCCATCAGCTTTTTATAGGTTTTTTCGTTGCTTTGCTATATATTAGAAATGATTTAACAGATTAACTTCAAATTTCGTATATGTGTTCTTCTTTGAAAATGAAGTTCAATTTACTAACAGACTTTAAAGTTGTTAACCCCTGCCGACGATTGTTCAAAAAAAAATTTGTAAGTAAATTACGTCCAATTTTTGAAAGTAGGTACAACTTCTTTGAATTAGGGGAATACTTAAAAAAAAGGTTTGTCGAGTTCTTTTAATCGATTGCGAAACAAAAACTTTAAAAAACAGTTTGCAAAACAATTTGAACGATTATCTCTAATTTTTCTATACATGCTGCTTCTTGACAATTTGGTGCTCCTTGACGATATAGTTGAGGATGGTAGGTTTCCGGTGAACAATGTTAACTGAATTAAAATGACTATAGGTCAAAAGGGGATTTTCTTGAATTGCCAACGCTTGAATAAAATATAGTCGATGGTTTAGAAAAGGTTTAAAAATTCGCTTTTCAACTTATATTTTGTTTAGTCCTGAAAGTTGTAATACGCTCTTCCTCGTTTTTTTATGATTTTATGAGAGAAATGTAGGCTTATTTTTTGGAAAAACTGTTTTAAAATACTATGTACTATGTATAAGCATTATATATAACAAATTGAATTTTTTGATTTTTAGATTTCATTTGAAGAAAACTGAAAATTTCATTGAATCTTTGTTCAAATGCACAAACAGGGCAAAACCAAATTAACCCTGTGGGTTTTAATTAAAATGCTGGTACAAAATTTTCAATAAAATACTTTGAATCGTATAAGAAAATAAAATATATAGAAAACTTCATAGCGTCGCCAATTTTTGAAAGTAGGTACAACTTCTTTGAATTAGGGGAATACTTAAAAAAAAGGTTTGTCGAGTTCTTTTAATCGATTGCGAAACAAAAACTTTAAAAAACAGTTTGCAAAACAATTAGAACGATTATCTCTAATTTTTCTATACATGCTGCTTCTGAATTAAAATGACTATAGGTCAAAAGGGGATTTTCTTGAATTGCCAACGCTTGAATAAAATATAGTCGATGGTTTAGAAAAGGTTTAAAAATTCGCCTTTCAACTTATATTTTGTTTAGTACTCACCTGAAAGTTGTAATACGCTCTTCTTCGTTTTTTTATGATTTTATGAGAGAAATGTAGGCTTATTTTTTGGAAAAACTGTTTTAAAATATTATGTATTTAAGCATTATATGTAACAAATTGAATTTTTTGATTTTTAGATTTCATTTGAAGAAAACTGAAAATTTCATTGAATCTTTGTTCAAAACGCACAAACAGGTCAAAACCAAATTAACCCTGTGGGTTTTAATTAAAATGCTGGTACAAAGTTTTCAATAAAATACTTTTAATCGTATAAGAAAATAAAATATATAGAAAACTTCATATCATCGTCGTGGAAAATGGGTTAATCGAACTTAACTAAAACTTTTTGCAGCCTCTCTTTTAGACTACAAAATCAACCTGTAAAATTGGACACAAATCGAAAACACAAAATTTTTTGAAAGTCCGCCAGGCCGACATGGGTTAATTTATTTCGTGCTCAAACGGGTTAACCGAACCCAACAAAAATTTTTTTATTTTGCTATATATTATATGTTGCCCGGAAGCTTGCAAATTGTAAAAATTTTTTGAGATACTACTTTGCCTATAAATGCCACAAAAAATATTTGTGGAGTTCCGTTAACCCATCGTGGCCCAACAGCTTTTTATAGGTTTTTTCGTTGCTTTGCTATAGATTAGAAATGATTTAACAGATTAACTTCAAATTTCGTATATGTGTTCTTCTTGAAAATTGAAGTTCAATTTACTAACAGACTTGAAGGTTGTTAACCCCTGCCGACCCGACGATTGTTCAAAAAAAAATTTTTAAGTAAATTACGTCCAATTTTTGAAAGTAGGTACAACTTCTTTGAATTAGGGGAATACTTAAAAAAAAGGTTTGTCGAGTTCTTTTAATCGATTGCGAAACAAAAACTTTAAAAAACAGTTTGCAAAACAATTTGAACGATTATCTCTAATTTTTCTATACATGGTTCTTCTTGACAATTTGGTGCTCCTTGACGATATAGTTGAGGATGGTAGGTTTCCGGTGAACAATGTTAACTGAATTAAAATGACTATAGGTCAAAAGGGGATTTTCTTGAATTGCCAACTCTTGAATAAAATATAGTCAATGGTTTAGAAAAGGTTTAAAAATTCGGTTTTCAACTTATATTTTGTTCAGTCCTGAAAGTTGTAATACGCTCTTCCTCGTTTTTTTATGATTTTATGAGAGAAATGTAGGCTTATTTTTTGGAAAAACTGTTTTAAAATATTATGTATTTAAGCATTATATATAACAAATTGAATTTTTTGATTTTTAGATTTCATTTGAAGAAAACTGAAAATTTCATTGAATCTTTGTTCAAATAGCACAAACAGGTCAAAACCAAATTAACCCTGTGGGTTTTAATTAAAATGCTGGTACAAAATTTTCAATAAAATACTTTTAATCGTATAAGAAAATAAAATATATAGAAAACTTCATAGTGTCGTCGTGGAAAATGGGTTAATCGAACTTAACTAAATCTTTTTGCAGCCTCTCTTTTAGACTACAAAATCAACCTGTAAAATTGGACACAAATCGAAAACACAATATTTTTTGAAAGTCCGCCACGCCGAAATGGGTTAATTTATTCCAACCAAAATTATACAACTTAATGCGGTTGCTAAGAGGAACATTTGTGCAAAATTTCAAGTCAATCGGTCAAACAGTTTTGACTCGACATCAAAAACATTGAAAAAGCTTCTTTGCACCCTCGTGCCCAAACGGGTTAACCGAACTCAACAAAAATTTGTGCCAGTCTTTATTTTCGACTGCGAAACCACCTTGTAAAATTGGACACAAATCGGAAGCACAAAATTTTTTGGACGCCCGCCGGGCCGAAATGGGTTAATTTATTCCAACCAAATTTATGCAACTAATTGCGATTGCTAAGAGGAACATTTGTGCAAAATTTCAAGTCAATCGGTCAAACTGTTTCGGCTCGACATCAAAAACATTGAAAAAGCTTCATTGCGCCCTCTTGCCCAAACGGGTTAACCGAACCCAACAAAAATTTGTGCCAGCCTCTCTTTTTGACTGCAAAACCACCCTGTAAAATTGGACACAAATCGGTAAAATAAAATTTTTTGGAAGCCCTCCGGGCCGAAAGGGGTTAATTTATTCCAACCAGCTTTATACCATTAATTCCATGTAATAAGAAGAACATTCGTGCAAAATTTCAAGTGAATCGGTCAAAGCGTTTCGACTCGACATCAAAAAAACGAAAAAGCTTAAAACGGCTCTGGAGCCGCAACCTGCTGACTTATAAAAATGCGACATAGCCTATGTCACCCCCCGGACTCCCAAAATTATTCCTCTAAAATTTGGTGTCAATCGGACCAGTGGTTTTCACGTGAATCCTGGACAAACAAACAAACAAACAAACAAATAAACAAACAAATTTTCTTCTTTATATATTAGACTAGCAGATTTACCCGGCGTTGCCCGGAAGCTTGCAAATTTTAAAAAAGCAAGTTTCAGCCAATTTTTTGAAATACTACTTTGCCTATAAATGCCACAAAAAAATATTTGAGGAGTTCCGTTAATCCATCGTGGCCCAACAGCTTTTTATAGGTTTTTTCGTTGCTCTGCTATATATTAGAAATGATTTAATAGATTAACTTCAAATTTCGTACATGTGTTCTTCTTTGAAAATGAAGTTCAATTTACTAACAGACTTAAAAGTTGTTAACCCCTGCCGACCCGACGATTGTTCAAAAAAAAATTTGTTAGTAAATTACGTCCAATTTTTGAAAGTAGGTACAACTTCTTTGAATTAGGGGAATACTTAAAAAAAAGGTTTGTCGAATTCTTTTAATCGAATGCGAAACAAAAACTTTAAAAAACAGTTTGCAAAACAATTTGAACGATTATCTCTAATTTTTCTATACATGGTGCTTCTTGACAATTTGGTGCTCCTTGACGATATAGTTGAGGATGGTAGGTTTCCGGTGAATAATGTTAACTGAATTAAAATGACTATAGGTCAAAAGGGGATTTTCTTGAATTGCCAACATTTGAATAAAATATAGTCGATTGTTTAGAAAAGGTTTAAAAATTTGCTTTTCAACTTATAGTTTGTTTAGTCCTGAAAGTTGTAAAACGTTCTTCCTCGTTTTTTTATGATTTTATGAGAGAAATGTAGGCTTATTTTTTGGAAAAACTGTTTTAAAATACTATGTATTTAAGTATTCTATATAACAAATTGAATTTTTTGATTTTTAGATTTCATTTGAAGAAAACTGAAAATTTCATTGAATCTTTGTTCAAAACGCACAAACAGGTCAAAACCAAATTAACCCTGTAGGTTTTAATTAAAATGCTGGTACTAAATTTTCAATAAAATACTTTTAATCGTTTAAGAAAATAAAATATATAGAAAACTTCATAGCGTCGTGGTGGAAAATTGGTTAATCGAACTTAACTAAAACTTTTTGCAGCCTCTCTTTTAGACTACAAAATCAACCTGTAAAATTGGACACAAATCGAAAACACAAAATTTTTTGAAAATCCGCGAGGCCGAAATGGGTTAATTTATTCCAACCAAATTTATACAACTTTTGAAAAAGCTTCATTGCGCACTCGTGCCCAAACGGGTTAACCGAACTCAACAAAAATTTGTGCCAGCCTTTCTTTTCGACTGCAAAACCACCCTGTAAAATTAGACACAAATCGGAAACAAATAAGTTTTTGGAAGCCCGCCGGGCCGAAATGGGTTAATATTTTCGAACCATCTTTATACAACTAATTCCGTTTGCTAAGAGGAAGATTTGTGCAATATTTCAAGTCAATCGGTCAAACTGTTTCGGCTCGACATCAAAAACATTGAAAAAGCTTCATTGCGCCCTCGTGCCCAAACGGGTTAACCGAACCCAACAAAAATTTGTGCCAGCCTCTCTTTTTGACTGCAAAACCACCCTGTAAAATTGGACACAAATCGCAAACACAAAATTTTTTGGAAGCCCGCCAGGCCGAAATGGGTTAATTTATTCCAACCAAATTTATACAAGTCATTTCGGTTGCTAAGACGAACATTTGTGCAAAATTTCAAGTCAATCGGTCAAGCCGTTTCGACTCGACATCAAAAAAACGAAAAAGCTTAAAACGGCTCTGGAGCCGCAACCTGTTGACTTATAAAAATGCGACATAACCTATGTCACCCCCCGGACTCCCAAAATTATTCCTCTAAAATTTGGTGTCAATCGGACCAGTGGTTTTCACGTGAATCCTGGACAAACAAACAAACAAACAAACAAACAAATAAACAAACAAACAAATTTTCTTCTTTATATATTAGATTACACTACACCTAATAAAGCTGAATGTTTGAAATTTTGGCAAAAGTAATTAACCGGATGATATAATGTTTATAATACGGTCATATGGGTATCCCAGAGTTAACACAGTCTATTAGGTGAAAAAATTGTGCACAAGGGTTAACTTGTATTAAAAGTATGGCGGGGACTGCATATGGGAGAAATCGGACAATGGTTTCGGGGTCTGGAACCTGCAAAAGTTCAAGGTCTAACGAACATTTATCTAAAAAACACCATAACTCATAAACTAATGAGGCTTACTTACTTACTTACTGGACCCTAGAACCCCTGGTGGGGCATAGGGCTTCAACAAATCCTCTCCACCTTTCATGATCCCTTTTAGCTGTAACCACGTTTTGCGTTGCGCTTCTGCCTCTTTCAAAACAGTACTTCTCCATATATTCCTTGGTCTACCCACTCGTCGTCTGCCTTGTGGATTCCACTCAAAACTTTGCCTTGCAATGTTTTCTTCTGGCTTCCTCAAGGTATGTCCAATCCATCGCCATTTTCTCTCTCGGATCTCGACCTCAATCATCTTTTGGTTCGTTTTTTTCCACAGGTGTGTGTTGGTAATGATTTGCGGCCAACGAACCCTTAAGATACGGCGTAGACAACTGTTTATATACGTCTGCAACTTTTTGGTGATAATGGCGGATACCTTCCATGTTTCACAGCCGTATAGAAGTACTGATTTGACGTTTGTTTCAAATATTTTTAGCTTTGTTCGCAGGGCTATATTATTTGACTACCATATGTTTGATAGAGTTCCAAGAGCAGCTCTAGCTTTATTTATTCTGCTGTCAACATCAACTTCTGTTCCTCCATTTGATGATACCATGCTTCCTAAATAATTGAACTGCTCTACTTCTTCAATTTGGCTTTCTTCTAGTAGAAATTGCTGCTGTGTGGAGTGCTCTGTACGCTTGCTTTTAGTCTTAGCTGCATTTATTTTTAAACCAGCTCGTTTGCCATATTTGTTCAAATTTTGGCACATTTCGTTCAGACCACTTCTTGTGTGTGCCATGAAAACTACATCATCAGCATAATCTAAGTGGCTTAAATGTTTTCCTAGTTACCACTGAATGCCATACCTCTCATCAACGCCTACGGTCGCGGTTAAAATTTCGTCCATCACAACCAAAAATAATATAGACGACAATATACAGCCTTGCCTTACATCCTGCTGCACCTCAAACGAATCAGTCAACTGTCCATAGTGTAAGAATCGACACCTCGCATTTTCGTAGGATTCCTTAATAATGGCAATAATTTTCTCCGAGATACCCCACCTACTAAGAGCTCTCCATATATACTCGCGGTTTACATGATCAAAAGCTTTCTCGAAGTCTACAAACATGAGATGTATCGGCAACCAGAACTCTGTTGATTGCTCGAGTATTATTCGTAGCGTGTTGATATGGTCAACACAAGAGTGACCACTGCGAAAGCCAGCTTGATGTCTTTTCAATGTATTTACAATCCTGCTTTTGATCCTTTTGAGTATAATATTTGCCATTATTTTCGAGAAGACAAATAACAGCGTAATACCACGCCAGTTATTGCAATACTTCAGGTTACCCTTTTTTGCCAGCTTAACAATAACTCCTTCTTTCCATTCACTCGGCTACTTTTCTTCTTCTCATATAGCCTGAATTAATGGGAGAAATATATCTGCCGTTGCGGGGATGTCTGCTTTTAGAAGTTCGGCGGGTATTTGGTCAATTCCTGCAGCTTTGTTATCTTTCAAGAGCGAAATGGCACTTTCGATTTCAGGTTTCGTGGGTGGTGCGACGCAACTTAGGTTCTTCAGAGATTTCAGATGCAGATTGCTGTATAAAATGTTCGTTTAGCAAACGGCAAAAGTAGTCTTTCCACCTCTGTAATTGATCATCCATCGACACCAGAAGCCTTCCATCTTCGTCCAAGATAATATTTTGCTGCTTTGTTCAATGACCTGAAAGAATTTTTGCTATCTTATATAAGCCTTTGCCATCACCTCTTTTTGCTGCTATCTCTGCTTCCGTAGCAAGGTTTTCTATTTGTTTCCTTCTGTCTCGTCTTACACTTCTCTGCGGGATTTTATGTGCTCTGTTTTACTCGCTGCGAAGCTCACCCAATAGCCGCGGATCTTGTTCAGAGTTTATTTTGGTTTTCAGCTCTTTACGTCTGGCTATGTTCTCCCACGAAATTCGTGAGATCCATGAGGCTTTTTGCTGCGATGATCGGGGTATTGTTTCTTTTCCAGTTTCTATAAATGATTGTTTTACTTTATCCCACTTTTCATCTATAGAAACTGCCTCGTCCTCTCGTTCAATTGCTTCATTCAATGTTGATGACCTTTCTCGGAATTTTTGTACAAAATTTCCACGTGTTGCGGGATTTTTTAACGCTTCAACATCGAAGAGTGCTTTTCTGACAGGCACTTGATTTCGTCTTTGGACAGCTGCTGTTCTTAACTGCATTTGCGCAACAACTAAATGGTGATCGCATCCAACGTCACCACTCCTCTTATTTCGAACGTCGCAAAAAAAACTACTTCATCATCTCCTGAGTACAGCATGTGAGTTAAGTTACTGTCTGAAATAATTTCACCACAACCTCTCCATTTAGTTTCAGTAACGTCAAGTATGTTAATATTGAATCGTAACATTTCACCCTCGGCTTGCTCGTATCGCCCAACACCATATAGTCACGTTCCATGCTCCGATTAGCTTTCGCTTCTTGTAGCCAGAAGTTTTTACTATTTCACGTGAACGGTTTCTTGAACTTGTGTTCAATTCTCTTATCCTGTTTGTATTTAAACATGAATTTATCTGCACCCCGAAATCCGATGTGCAGTTTACATTGACTGGAGAAGTCAAAGGAGGATTCACCATATTACTATGATTACCCCTTGGGGAAATATATCCGTTCGCATTTTTGTTCATGTTTACATATTTTATACAGTTAGTGTTTTATGAGGTATGGTTGATAACCCCATAAGCTCATGTCTGTAGGCAAGTTATCTATCTTATAAACTTAAATTCTTAAATTATAAATTTCCTATTTTACTTAAACGGTTCTTTCAATCTTTCAAGTAAACAAAAGTGTCAAATTGCAATTTCTACATTTATATTTTTTTCTTCACATAATTTTTATTAACGCGATCAAAACTGATGACATCGCGAATAATTGCAACTAATTATTTCCAACTGTACTAATTATTATAAAATAAAGTACAGTTACATTTTAGTCTTTGAAGTAATAAGTTCTAGCTTCTAAAAAATTATTAATTATTATATAAATAAAATTTAAGTAAAATATAAATAAAATTTAAGTTTTTGTTATTAAATCAATTTTTGTTTTTTTTATTTAAAAAGGAAGTGACTCGAACCTAATTTTGGCACACCTGCCTTTTGGATGAACAGACACATCTCACACACATTTATATAGCGAGCCGCTTGTTTCAAGACAGACACCCGCTTGGAGCCGCCAATTCTTGGTGCAGACGCTCCTAAATCAAGCTTATGTTTTGAATACATAAGACTCGATCCGCCAAAATCTCGTTGGTTTGTCAATCCTACTTACTCCACCTGGGTTGGATACCAGATCTTCCGGTAGGATTACTCGACGTAACAGAGGGGACTAACGTGAAGGTTAGATTTGACTTGGTGTAGTAGAGGCTAGGCCAACGTACCAGGATACCCGTCAGCTGTAATCGCATACTCCACCCATTGATCCTATACAGCTTCCCAAAAGAGACACTCCATAGAAATTTAAACTCTAGGTTACTAGTAATGAAAATACCGCGGAGATTGCTTATCACTCAGGACAATGGGTTTGGATTCTAAAAGTTTTTGATCGAATTGAGTATAATTTCGAAACCAAAGAAGGTAGAGCCTTAAAATTTGGGGCACAAGTATTTTTTCCTATTTGCTTTGTATCCGTAAATTTTGGATGAATTGCAAGGGTAATTTTAACACATTTATATTTTTAAAAGGCTAAGCAGTTTTAGAGTCTAGACTATATTTTTTTACGTCTTTTTATTTTTATTCCCGTGTCTTATGAAATAATGGATCTCGATATTACTGATCATTGTATGTGTGGTATTTTATTAGAGTATATCTCCAACAATGTTAATACGTTGATTAGCAACGGCTTTATAGTTTACAATAATATTTCAATAGAATAAGCCACTAGAATCGGATCGCAGAGTAAAACAGTTATAGACCACCTAATAACTGACATAATTGAAAAAAATATCATTTCCATGTCTTCATTCATTTCATTTCATTTATTTGGTTAATATTCCATTTACATAATATAATTCAGTTTCTTATAATTTATATATATAGTTAGTTATTTACATCTAATTAAAAATTAATTTTTACATATTCTGTAACCTTTTTTTTAATTCTATTAATATTGTTTATATTTTTAACTTCGATTGGCAATTCATTAAACATTTTTAGCCCATTATACATTAATAAATTCTTAGTTCTTTGATTCCTAAACAATTCTAATCTAAAATTTTGTGCATTTCTTAAATTATAATTATGAATATCATTACAATATGTTAATCTACTACATAAATAATTTGGATATGCATTATTTTTCATTTTATATACTATTACTAATACAGTCAATATAATTTTTTGTTTAACACTTTACCATTTTAAAGTTCTCAACATGTAATTAATTGATGTGTATCTATTTACTTTAAGTATTATTGTCGTAGCTTTATTTTGTAATTTCTGGAACCTATCTTTATCTGCATTTTTTGACATAAATATTACTGTTGAACAATACTCAAAATGAGGCTTAATAGTATTATAAATATGAATTGCACTTTGAAACTTTAATAGATTTCGAATTTGCGATAAAAAATAAATTTATTTAGCTAGCTTTTTACAAATATACTTTATATGTTGTTTAAATTCTAATTTTCTAACTATAATTATGCCTAAATATTTAATTTCATGTATTTTCTATAGTATTTGATTACCAATTTTAACATTATCATTTGTTTCACAGTTAATAAACATACATTTAGTTTTTTCTACATTTAGTTTTAACTTATTCATATCAAACCAATCATTAAACTTATTTAAATCAAAATTTATACTTTCTATGCATTCTTCCACGGAACTTCCAACCACATATAATAATGGATCATCAGCGAAAAGCAGAAGCTTACATAAAGTTACCCACATTTCCATGTCGTTAATATATATTATAAAAGTAAAACGCCCAGCACCGAACCTTGTAGTGCACCCAATGTTACATTTATTGATTCAGAGACTACCCTATTAACTTTAGTCCTTTGATATCTCTTTCATTTATAATATTGTGTAAACTGTTACTAAATTTATTTTATTTTTTATTTGCATTACAATCTATATAACTCCGCCGTAGCCGGTTCCAAGCCCGGTTGAGAAAGGAGGAGGGAAGAATAGTTGGAACCTGAATGGCCACATACATCGGCGTCTCTGGAAATAGGAAAACGCTATATAATGTAGTTGAACTCGTAACATAGTTATGAGAACTTCAACGCATTATATGGCAAATTCTAAAGCAACTCTTCAAACCCAACGGCCCTCCAAAGATGGGGGTTTGGCATACGGTTAACAGCCCTATCCAGTAAAAAATATTGTTACGAAACCTAGATCAAAGCCTCGGATACAAATGGAAACACGACACCGACCCAAGCAAAAGAAAATGGATATTGATTTTGCAACATGGAATGTGAGAACACTGAACAAAGATGGAGCGTTAAAATCCCTGCTACCTGAACTAATAAAATATAAAGTAGCGATAGCAGCAATTCAAGAAACAAAATGGCACAACAAAGGTATTTCGGATCTTAGGAGCCACTCGGTATTCTTCAGTGGAAAAGATTTTAAAGCGATCCTAGATTTTAAACCGGTGAATGAGAGACTCTGTGTAATCAGCATCAAAACAAGATTGCACAATGTATCCTTGATAAACGCTCATGCACCTACCGAGGATAAGGCGGAACAGGTCAAAGAGGATTTCTATAGTAAACTGGAGGCTGTCTACGATCAAATACCATCGAACGACATTAAAATTCTGCTCGGGGACATGAATGCGAAAATTGGAAAAGAGGAAGTATACAAAGGCACGATTGGAAAACACAGCCTACATAGTTCCACCAACGATAACGGACAAAGATTAATCGATTTCACGAGTAGCAAAAGAATGGTTATATCATCCACATTCTTCCCCCACAAGGACATTCATAAGATCACATGGGTATCTCCCAACGGAAAAACCTTCAACCAAATTAATCACGTTTTAGTTGAAAAGAGAGGGGCATCCCACATCATGGATGTAAGAGCCTATAGAGGAGCCTGCTGTGGATCGGATCATAATCTTGTGATATAGGAGCAGAATCATAGCTAAACGAGCATTGAGGTAACACAATGCAACGAAGCTGGACGTAAGCAAACTCAATATAACATCTGTGAAAAACGAGTACAAAGCGTCGATCGAGACAAACTTAAATGTAGAGGAGATGCAATAAATGGAGCTAAATGAAATGTGGGATGGTTTAAAAACGGCACTGCATCGAGCTTCTGAAGAAACTATTGGTTTCCAGCCAATAAAAGTTCGAAACGAATGGTATGACAGAGAATGCAGAGATTCGGTAGCCTCAAGAAATAAGCACACAAAGGAAAATTAAGTAGACCAACACGTGCTAAACAACTACATTTCGAGCAACTTAGAAGAGAGGCCGATAAAATCTGCAGAAAGAAAAAAAGGAAATGGCAGAATGATGCGCTAAGAAAGGTCCAAGATAATTTGCAAAATCGCGATAGTATCAGAGCAGCATCCAAAGTCATCCGCATCATCAGAGATGGTTACAAAGCCCAGTCAAACTTATGTAGAGATGCAGAAGATAATCTTTTACCATCTGAGGATGACATTAAGAACAGGTGGAAAGAATATTTTGAAAACTTACAAAATACGCCAAACGATGAAGTAAATGAACAAGAACAGATCACAGTGGAAAGGCAAACCCAAAATGAAAAAACGGGACAACCTACATTAACAGAGGTGGTCAATGCCATAGAGCTATTAAAAATGACAAAGCTCCTGGTGCAGATAACATTCCGGCTGAACTTCTGCGTAATGGAGGAGAAACGGTACAAAAAATCCTTCATTAAATAATACTTAAGGTGTGGCAAAAAGTATTATATGTCCAATCTACAAAAAAGGAGACAAGCTCAACTGTAAAAATTACAGAGGGATATCGCTACTTAGCACCTCCTACAAAGTTTGACTCTATGACTCTATTCAAAGGGAAAAATTATATGTAGTTTTAAGCAACCTAGGCGTACCGGCAAATATAGTTAGATTGATTAAAGCTACTACGCAAAACACAAGAGCGAGGGTGAAATCCAAGGGGACCTCCAGAACCCTTCAACATCAAACAGGGACTGAAACAGGGGGATGGACTAGCGCCTATGCTTTTCAATCTTGTCCTGGAGCATATAGTCAGGAAAATCCCATCTGACCCGAATGCCACGTTGCTATTCAAAACCACCCAGATAGCTGCATACGCAGTTAGAGAAAACAGCTATAGAAGTGGGTCTGAGGATAAACATCGATAAGACGAAAATGTTAGTAGTATCCAGACGTAACCAGAGAGAGAAACAAAACATTACTTTTGGTGATGACAACGTGGAAGTAGTAAAAAGTTTTGTCTATCTAGGGTCCGAGATAACAAGTGGAAACGATGAAACATCAGAGGTAACCCGAAGGATAGGCAAAGCAAACACCGCTTATTTCTCTGTGTTGAAGATAATGAGATCTCGAGAAGTCAGGAGAAAATGTAAAATTGAGCTGTACAAATCTCTTATCAGACCGGTGTTATGCTACCCCAGTGAAACGTGGACGATCACCCAAGCGACGGCAAACCTACTTTCCCGTTTCGAAAGAAAAATACTTCGTAAAATTATCGGACCAATTATCGACCAGGGCCAATTTAGAATGCGACGCAACGCAGAGCTATACAATGTATACACTGACAGCGATGTTGTGACATACATCAAGTTGCAACGCCTTAGGTGGGCCGGTCACATACAACGTATGCCAGATTCCCGCATTCCAAAAAAAGTATTGAACGGGAAAATAGATAGAAAAATACCAGTAGAAAGTCGAGAAATCGATGGGTTGATGCAATCGAGTCAGACAACAAATGTTGTACAAATGTCATTACGAACTACTTTATTTATAAACCTCTCTTTATTGTATTTCACTATTTTTACATTTTTATTAATAACTTTTAGATTTTTATTAATTTTTATTCGAACATCTAAAGTTTCATAATCAGATATTTTGTACTGATTATTAACTTTAGCTTCAATATTTTTATATATATTCGTAATTATCCAATCAAATAAAGTTTTAGAAGCATTAGCAATTCTTGTATAATCAGTCACTATTTGTTTATAGGCATTATCATTTATTATTTCAATCATCTTATTACTACAATTATTACTACTTAACCAATTAATATTAAAGTCTCCCATTATTATTACATTCTCTTTTTCACATAGATCTTCAATTATATTATTAAAATAAATAAAAAAATTTGACTCCATTTTTTGACAAAAAATTTAACTCCATTTAGATGTCTTGAAGGCCATCTATAAAGACCAATAAGATAAAATATTTTATCACTATATGATACTCTTAAACCTAATATTCATAATTCATACTCTAATGCAACCCGACCAATTATATCAACATTCCAATAATTTCTAATATAAAATGCAACGCTACCAGTGTGTTTTGAATTGCTATCCTCTCGAAACAAAGTATATCCTTCAATTTGAATTAAAGAATCTTCATCACAGCTTATTAAATGAGTTTCACTTAAACATACAAAATCTATATTACTATTTGTTATAATTATTTCAAGTTCATTAAAATTATTGATTTAGCCTTGAATATTAAGATATATGCACTGTATTTCATTTAATTGCTAATAATTAATTTTGTTTTCTTCTTGCTTAAGTTTTCTTTGAAATACATTGCATTTGTGGCTTAATGGTAAATATAATTTATTGCACTCAGCTTCTTGTAGGTTTAATTTTTGTTTAATCTTTACACATTTTACACAATGTATTTCACTACCATCTTTTGTGCAGTCATTTTTTTATGGCCTTCCTCACCACACCTATGACAGAGGCTTTTTCCGTTTTTACATTTATCAGCTGTATGATTAAAGCCTAAGCATTTATAACACCTTAACACACTAATTTTTTCATAAACAGGACAAATATTCCAACCTTATCTATTTTTTTTAATTCCATTATTTTTTTAAAAGATTCTGCATCAACTTCAATTAATTATATAATAGGAGTTATACAATCCTTATTATTATACGAATTATAAATTTTTAAACACTTAATTTTTTTGCAAACTATATGCAAACTATATTATTTTGATTTTTTATAGCACTAATAATTTTCTCATCGCTATACTTTTCGTCCATCCCACTTATTGATTTTTTTTGGATCATGTACTTTAGGTACTGATACATCATAATTACTACCCATTTTTGCTTTTATTTCACTCTCAATTGTTTTTACTGATTCATTATTTTAGCAAGTAATAGACACTGTACCGTTATCTCTCTCACGCATATTGTTTATTTTTACTGGCAAATTACACACATCAACGTTTTTTTTAAATCAGTTCTAGTTCTTTTACTTTCTTGCACATTATTTTTTGGTTTACTTATAATTGCTAATTTTAATTTGTCTGCGTAGGAGACTTCAGAGATCAATTTTGATTTATTAATCTCTTTAAAATTTTCAACTACATTTGTTACTTTTTTCATTTAAACAATGCAAGTATTTTTTATTTCTGATATACTATTTTCACATAATTTTTCGGTAATTTTCATATCTTTTAATCTTTCAATATATCTATTTTCTATTGCTTCTAATAAGTTTTTTATTTCATTTTCACTTTTTTGTAAACATGCTTGAAAGTCATTTTTGTATTCTTCTAATTGAATATTGTTTTTGTTTACATTTTCTTACATGTCTTTTAATACCATATTGTTTTTAATTACACTATCTTGCACTTCTTTTAGTACCATATCAACATCTTGTATGTATGTAATACAATCATCACATATAAATTTTAGTATACACGTATTATTGTCAACCAGATTACTAACACTCTGATCTAAACCACTACATTTAGTCGCAGAGTGAAATATTTTTCCACATACTCCCGCGCACTTTTTTCCAGTCTCTCCTCTAATTGCAATTTTACATTTATTGCACACTTCAGTATTTGGCATTTAATACATTTGTTTTAAAACAAACTCACAATTATATATAATCAAACATTAAAATTCTAAAGATTTATATATTATAATTTAATTTTTTATATCTTTATGTAATAACTTTTATTAAAACTTTTTAAAATTAATTAAGAAAATCAGCACATTTACACACGTCGTCAACCCGCCGACCTTGTCTCTAAAGTCTTAGATACTTATCTGTTCGATCACCAAATGTTTTTTGTCAGTATAAATCATAAACCCACTAAAACTAAAATATTACAATTTAAAACAGTCCTAAACTATAATAAAATAGCGTATGATAGATTTTGGTCAAACCTTGACTCCTATATGAACATTTAATGGTTTTGCACTTGAATTTAGCTTGGTAATCAAAAACAACACAAAAAATATATTAATTAAAAATTCACAAAAGAAAAGTGAATGGATCACGGTTGAAATTCTCAATAACATTAAAATTAGAAATTCTTTTTTCAAATACAAAACAAAATACCCAAATAACGACCATATCAATAGTTTATACCTTCAATATAGAGATAAAAAAAGCTAATACACGAGAGAAAAAAAAAATACTGCTCGGACAAAATTTTAGGAAATTTAGATAACAAAAAACTTTGGATATTATATAAAGAATTAATTTTCAATACAAATCAAACGGGTGAAAATAAAAGTCAATTAAAAGCTATTTATCACAACAATAACTCTTGAGAATCCTTTTGATATCTCTGAGCACATGAATAATTATTTCATTAATGTCACTAAAGAAATACAAATTTCCAAAAATGTGGTTGATCAAAATTTTATGAATCAATTCGGGCGATCAATATTTTCTAATTTTCAGTTAACACTAACTGACATGGATGAAGTCAGTGCAGCGATTAAGTCTTTAAAATTAAACGCAGCAACAGGATATGATGGATGGTATCTCAACTAAATTTATTAACAGGTTCATTCGATATCTAATTCCCATCCTTGTGAAATTCATAAACAATACTTTTCAATCGGGTACTTTTCCCACTTTCCTGAAAACAGCTATTGTAACTCCAATTTTTAAAAAAGGGAATAAAATCGAGTGTTCTAATTATCGCCCGGTCGCCATATTACCAGCTTTTTCGAAAATATTTGAAATTATAATTAAAAATAGGTTGAAACATTTTATAAATTCTAATGGTATTTTAAGCGAGGACCTGTTTGGTTTTGCAAAAAGATCAAATACCACAGCTGCTTGTTTATACTTATCTGACTTTATTTCGAAAAATATAGATAAAAAAAAATATGTAGGATTTGTCTTCCTGGATCTCCAGAAAGCATTTGACTGCGTTGATCGCGAAATACTGTTACATAAATAGCAAGACTAAATCTTACCGACTCGCAGTTACGTTTGTTTAAATCATACCTTAGTAATCGAGAGCAACTGTTTCGGGTAAGTAACATATACAGTTCCAGAAATTAATAACTAAAGGAGTACCTCGGGGATCCATTTTGGATCCTGATCTCTTCAAGATTTATACAAATTATATTAGTCGTTTGAACATAAAAGGAACTCTGGAGTTATATGCAGATGATACGGTGATTAAGTATGCTGCAGACAATGAGGATGATTTAAACAATGCAATAAAAAATGATCTTAATATCATACAAGTATGGTTAGAAAAACATTGTTTGAACATAAAAGGAACTCTGCAGTTATATGCAGATGATGCGGTGATTAAGTATGCTGCAGACAATGAGGATGATTTAAACAATGCAATAAAAAATGATATTAATATCATACAAATATGGTTAGAAAAACATCGCGTTAGTTTGAATGTTGAAAGAACCAAAATTTTATTTTTTGAGAACAAACTTCTAAACTTAGCGACCATGTTTACTCACAAAACTGAAAATATTGAAGTAGTAAAAAAATTACCTGGGCTTGATTCTAGATAGGAAAAGGAATCTGGAACTACAAGAAAAGAAATTATTAATATGGGTGTCAAACTTGATGCTAGTTTGGATAGATCTTTTGATACTTTTAGATACAACCAAATGTATTTATGTCAAAATTCAAAAAATGTATGGATTCAAACGGATGAACCAGTTCATTACAGTAATTTTCAAAATGCTTTCATTTTCAACCTGATTAATTCAAAAACGGTTGCATATTCAAGTAATTTAACGCATGATGTTATAGATTCAAGATCTATTACATCCTTAGAGAATTCAAAAGCAGTAATGAATTAATACAATGTGGTTCCTCCGTTATTTTGGACTCAACATCTGCTTCTTCTGCATTTCTATCATCTCCATTAATTTTATCAATTAAACTAGTTGAGCACAATTCAACGTCTACTTCAACATCAACATCAACGTCATCATTATCAACATCACCATCACCATCACGATCACCATCACCACCATCACCATCATCATCATCATCATCATCTTTATCTAATACTTCTGCTTCAAAGTTGGTAGCTAATAAAGTTCATTTTACACTACCACTTGACAAGGAAGTTAGTACAAAATATAGGCTTAACCCTTATGCTGTACATATGGGTCAAAATTGCCCAAAAGCAAGTTTGGATGTTCATACTTTTTAAACTATAAACGTTACAAACTTCAAATCCACGGAATTTAATTTTAATAGAAATATTAACGTATTTTAAGAAGTAGAAAGATGAACCGTGGCCGTGGAATCCCCTATACAAAAAGTTACATATCCTGTAATCTTGGGCAAAAATTGCCCAATAATAAAAATTAGAACAATTTCTATTTGGTTAAGCAATTTTTTGGTTTTGTTCTATTGTTTTCGGTTAGATATTACAATAACATCGATTTGAATATTGCTATACACAAGTAGGCAACAATAAAAAAATACTTCTTATTTTTTTACCGCTTTTTTATCGACTCTGAAGAACAAAATTTTATGAAAAAATATTTTAGTTGGCTTGAAAAAATTCTTTTGTGGGTATAATATAATTGAATATTGCAATACACAACTAGGCGACGAAAAAAAAAATACTTCTTATTTTCAACCGCTATTTTATCGTCTCTGAAGAACAGAATTTTATGAAAAAATATTTTAGTTGGGTTGATAAAGTTCTTTAGTGTGTATAATATTATATTGATTGTGTTTTTATGAAATTCATAAAAATGTCACGAAGAGTAAGTTATAATTTATTATATATTTATGTACAGTGTACACCTGTGTTTTTGCTTTGAAATGTTGTCCAAATACTTATATTGTTTTGTTTGTTATTTCGAATGATTTAGAAAATTTTAAATGGAATAGAAGTTGAGGAGCTTATGAATATTAGTTCTGATTATGATGGTTCACAAAATTCAAAATGAGTTTGAAAAAATTTCGAAATATTACTCGTGTACTTCGTTTTGATAACAGACAAGATCGAGAAGAACGGCGTCAACGAGATAAACTAGCACCGATTCGAATTTTATGGGACAAATGGGAAAATAATTTACGAAAAATGTACAATCCCAGTGAATTCGTTACTGTAGACGAACAACTTGTGCCTTATAGAGGAAGGTGGCCATTTAAACAATATATTCCACCAAAGCCGCCCAAATATGGTCTGAAAATATGGGCTTTATGTGATACTTCTTCTAGTTATGCTTGGCGGCTTCAGGTTTATACAGGTAAGATAATAATCTACTAAAATATGAATGTAAAATAATATAATGTTAATATAATATAACTAAAATTTGTTGTTTTTTAGGCAAAAATAGAAATTGTTCATCTGAAATAAACCAAGGAATGAGAGTTGTACTTGATCTTACCCAAGATCTCCAAGGACGCAACGTAACTTGCGACAATTTTTTTACTACTCATCAATTGGGCTGTGAACTTCTAAAGAGAAAATTAACCATGGTCGGCACTGTAAGAAAAAATAAAGCATTTCTTCCTCTTAATGCAGTTAACACAAAACAAAAACCTGTATGTTCCTCCGAATTCTTTTTCGACCATACAAATAACATTACTCTGGTTTCCTACATACCAAAAAAGAATCGTTGTGTTAATCTACTCAGTACATTACATCACAAAATAGAAATTAGCTCTGATAAACAAAAAAAACCGGAGATTATAAAATTTTATAATAAAACTAAATGTGGGGTGGACGTTTTAGATCAACTTATAGGAACTTACAGTTGCAAACGTAGAACTAATAGATGGCCAATGGCTTTATTTTCTAATATGGTGGATACTTCAGCATACAATGGCTTTGTCATTTGAACAGAAATTTATCCTTCCTGGAATAGTAACAAAAAATATAAGCGAAGACTATTTCTGGAAGAATTAGCCTTTGCTTTCATTAATCCAGAAATAGAAAGACGTCCCGCCAAATCCCATGATCTGTGTGCTAAAACATACCAAGAAAATATTTAGAGTGCGAATACAAAATTTAAGCAAGATAAACCAAGTTTGAAAAGAGCAAGATGCTTTATGTGCCTACAACTTTCTAATAGTACAAAATTTTCTACTAAATGTAATAAATGTAACAAATTTATTTATAAAGTTCATTCAAATATTGAAATTAAATGTAAAAAATGTGAAGAATTACAATAAAAATATATTGGGCAATTTTGACCCATGATTACAGTTTACGTGATTTTTTTTTAAGACAAGATAAGGGTTAAATCAACTAAGGTTATAAACGAATGCAAAATGGGTTTGCATTCAT
The DNA here is from genome assembly GCA_963082915.1 of Dolichopus griseipennis. Classification (NCBI taxonomy): domain Eukaryota; kingdom Metazoa; phylum Arthropoda; class Insecta; order Diptera; family Dolichopodidae; genus Dolichopus; species Dolichopus griseipennis. The sequence continues at coordinate 139,262,611 of OY720441.1, forward strand.
TGTTCTTTACAAAATTCGCTGCATCAACAACTCCTTGTTACCTCAGTAAGTTTCTGAAAAATACATTTAAGTTAAATAATAATGAAATACAAATAACTAATATTACTCCTAAAAATCTTAGATTTAAACCTAAATATAGGTCTTTAAAGTTATGGTACTCAAACCCAAAATTTGCCAAAAATATGAATTACAGATGGAAAAAAGGTACTATAATAAAAAAATTCATAGACAATAAAAACACTTCCAACACAATTTTAAAACATAATAATAAACTTTCTACTCAACAGAAAACACTTCTTTTAAATCCGTTTGCAAAACAAAAGAAATTCATCCTAGTCAAAACACAACAACTAATAGTTCTAAATACAAAAACTTTACTAGAGGAAAAACTTTAAAGCCAGCTTCTTTTAATATTATTAAGAACGCTAATAATAATAATAATAATATTAATAATAACAATAATAATAATAATAATAATGACAATAATAATAGTAACAATATTAATATTAATAATGATAATGATAATACTAATACTATTAATAATAATAATAGTAATAATAATAATGACAATAATAATAATAATAATAACAATAATAATGTTAATAATGATATTACTAATACTAATAACAATAATAATAATAATAATAATAATAATAATAATGTTAATAATGATATTACTACTACTAATAATAATAATAATAATAATAATAATAATGTTAATAATGATATTTCTAATACTAAAAATAATAATAATAATAACCTTAAAGCTAATTTCTCGTTAAACCCTCTTTACCTCCAATTGTAAGAATGACTCAGAAATCTCTAACGGAAAACTGTACCTACGCACTTTCCAGATTTATAGATGAAAATATTCTAAATTATGTGAGGCTATTTTTTGCATTTTTGCACGATGACAAAAATAATCGCGTAATTGAGGGTAAAACAAGAACAAATTTACTTGTTTTGATACATAATGAAGGGTAACCATCAAATTACAAGGAATTATATGACCTCTCTATTTTAAGTATCACATTAAAATTGGCTTCACTTCCAAACAGGTAGAAGAAGATCTTAATGCTTTTCGTAGTCATTGCAATAGCAATTACTACAATCACCTGTATCAGTCTCGTGAAAATTATAATAAGTTTTTTCGGCCGAGCAGCAAGTAACAATTTAAATTCAAAATTCTAATTCAATATTCTATATTATTAAATTTTATTATTATTTTATTATTTAAAATTTATTTATTATTTTAAATTTTAGGTTTATTTTAAAAATTTTTCTTTTTTATTTAATTGTATCTTTAGATAAAATTCCTTTTTCCGACTGCGAAAGTTACGTTTTATATATTTACTAGTAAAAAAGCCTGTCGGACGACAGGTATAATTTTAATTTCTCTTTTTATATATATTCTTTTTTCCTGCTATTGCGCTACTGAATCAATAAAAGGAAATTCGTTACCTCAAGAACATTAAGTTAACATTATAATAGTTTGTATTAGTTTTGTAAGTGATAATAAAATAGAAGTATGCATACTAAAGTGTAAAAATTATTAAAATTTTCTGTATCTACCTGTTAACATATTTCTCATACGTTTTGATTTTTTTTTTCTGTTCATAATTTACATTTTATCAGTTTAATTTTTTCTTTCTCCTTTGTATGTAAGAATTTGTAATTAGAAGTATGTTACATTACATGTGTCAATAACACTTAACATTAACATAATTAAAGAGCAGAAGCATCTTTTATTATATTTATAAAAAAATTTCTGTATCTACCTGTTAACAGATTTCTCATACGTTTTGATTTTTTTTTTTTTCTGTTCATAATTTACATTTATCAGTTTTATTTTTTCTTTCTCTTTTGTATGTAAGTATTTGTAATTAGAAGTATGTTACGTGTGTGAATAACACTTAACATTAACATATTGCAACAGTAGCAGCGTCTTTTATTATATTTATAAAAAATAAAAACTACAAATTAAAGTTAGTTATTAGTTCTGTAAGTGCATTTAAATAAAAGTATACATACTGAAATGTAAAAAATTTCTTTAAACGTTTTTATTATAATTTTCTGTATCTATCTGTTAACAGATTTCTTATACGTTTTGATTTTTTTTTTCTGTTCATAATTTACATTTTATCAGTTTAATTTTTTCTTTCTCTTTTGCATGTAAGGATTTGTTATTAGAAGTATGTTACATGTGTGAATAACACTTAACATTAACATAATGCAACAGTAGCAGCAGTTTGTCTTTTATTATATTTAGACGTATGTATTTTCTTAAAGACTTCTTATACGTTTTGATTTTTGTTTTCTTTTAAAAAATAAAAACTACAAACTGTAAGTAGTTAGTTATTAGTTCTGTAAAATAAAAGTATACATACTGAAATGTAAAAAATAACTTTGTACGTTTTTATTATAATTTTCTGTATCTACCTGTTAACAGATTTCTCATACGTTTTGATTTTTTTTTTTTCTGTTCATAATTTACATTTATCAGTTTTATTTTTTCTTTCTCTTTTGTATGTAAGTATTTGTAATTAGAAGTATGTTACATGTGTGAATAACACTTAACATTAACATATTGCAACAGTAGCAGCGTCTTTTATTATATTTATAAAAAATAAAAACTACAAATTAAAGTTAGTTATTAGTTCTGTAAGTGCATTTAAATAAAAGTATACATACTGAAATGTAAAAAATTTCTTTAAACGTTTTTATTATAATTTTCTGTATCTATCTGTTAACAGATTTCTTATACGTTTTGATTTTTTTTTTCTGTTCATAATTTACATTTTATCAGTTTAATTTTTTCTTTCTCTTTTGCATGTAAGGATTTGTTATTAGAAGTATGTTACATGTGTGAATATCACTTAACATTAACATAATGCAACAGTAGCAGCAGTTTGTCTTTTATTATATTTAGACGTATGTATTTTCTTAAAGACTTCTTATACGTTTTGATTTTTTTTTTCTTATAAAAAATAAAAACTACAAACTGTAGTTAGTTATTAGTTCTGTAAAATAAAAGTAGACATACTGAAATGTAAAAAATAGCTTTGTACGTTTTTATTATAATTTTCTGTATCTATATGTTAACAGATTTCTTATACATACGTTTTAATTTTTTTTTCTTTCTTCTATTCATAATTTACATTTATCAGTTTCATTTTTTCTTTCTCTTTTGAATGTGAGTATTTGTAAGTATAAGTATTTTACATGTGTGAATAACACTTAACATAACATAGGGCACGTTGGTCAGCAGCAGCAGCAGCAGCAGCAGCAGCAGCAGCAGTTTGTCTTTTATTATATTTAGATATGTTCTTTAGAACATATATGAAAAACGATATTGTTTTAGTGTTGTCTTAAGACTACTTTTTATTTTTCTTAATTTTAACTTATATTAAAAATTACAAATAAATTATTGTTAAGATAAGCATTTCTTAATATTATAAAAAACATTATTGTTATTACTTATTGTTACTAATTGCGAAATGCTAATCCAGTGTATTTTTTATTAATTTTGTTCAAAGTTAATTAACCTTAGTAAATGCTGAATTGCATTTCCTTTATTGATTAATTCATTCATAATCGTTGAATGAATTAATTTTAGCTTTTATTAATCAAGGTTGAATGATTATGTAACTCGCAGGCAAATTTTTTCTTCTTGCTTTACTTTTGACGTCTTAAGAAAAAACATTGACGTTGAGTTTTTAGCAGATAATTTTAAAATAAATATTGGGGCAGAAATACGAGAAGAACTAAATATTTAGGTGAAAATACTCATAGAACTGAATATGGAAAAATTAACCAATAAACAGATGTTGCATTACATTCAATAAACACAGTCATCTTTTTTCAACACAAATTTCTAGATACACTTTTAAACGTAAATTAAAATAAAAATTTCTTAATGACCTATCACAATAATTTTAACCTTCAAAATATTATACTCATATTACACTTGAAGTTCACATTATTTTATAATTCTATAATTTAGTTATTTTTGTTTTTTTTTTACTTTATAAATTGCATTTTGACTGTGTTTTCGCTATGTATGCATTTTTTACAATCTACAAAAAAAAAAAAAAATAAATAAACTTTTGATTTTTATGTATTTAAATTTATGCTTTGTAATCAAATTTCATGTTAATTTTAAGTTTTAGCTATAAGAATTTATTGTAAAACCTTGTTTTGGTTCAAAATAAAATAAAATAAAAAATAAATTCAATATGGAACAGAGCTCCTCAAATTTACCTTAATAAACTAGACGTCCTTAACAAAAAATACATTAAGATAATTCATAGATATCCAATTCAATATCTTTCAAGCTTACTATACTCTACTCAATGTATTAGCCTTGTTAATATATGTAAATACGAATTATATATCCTAGCTTATAAAATAATTAATAACAAAATTAAGCATAACTTTATATTTAATAGGAGTATTGATATTTATAATCACAACACTCGCAACAAAAACAATTTCTATTTAACACTATTTCGCACTAACAATCAAAAAAATAATTGTCTATATAATTGCTTAAAAATGTACAACAAACTGCCGGAAATTTTAAAAATAATAGATAATTTAGCAACCTTCAAAAATAGAAATAAAGCACATGCGTTGGTGGAACAATTAGAAAGCACTTGAAAATTAAAAGACTAGAAAAAAAAATAATAACACTTGAAAATTTAAAAACTAGAAAAAAAAATAATAAAGAAACAAAAAATGTTATCAGGTAGCTGTAGCTGAATGAAAAGAAAAAGTATGTATAAAATTTAAATTTAAAATATTTTAATAGTAAAAATAAAACATAAATATAATAAATAACTTAACCTTTGTATTAACTATGTAAAATAATTATATGTCAATATTATGTGAATAAAATGTAAATAGGTAAAATGTATATAACTACATATTCCAGTTACATAATATAAAATATTAACATATTAAGGTATATTTCAATTTTTTTAATTTTCTTTAATGAATTTTTTTTTTGTTTTTTCAATTAATTCACTACACATAAATACTTTAAAAAAAAAATACGTTTGTAATTTATGAGGCTATAAAGATAAGACTAAGGTCTATAAACAAATTATTGTAATTCATAAAAAAGAAAGTAGAGCAGTTCAATTATTTAGGAAGCATGGTGACATCAAATGGCGGAACAGAAGTTGATGTATACAGCAGAATAAATAAAGCTAGAGCTGCTTTTGGAACTCTATCAAACATATGGCAGTCAAATAATATAGCCCTGCGTACAAAGCTAAAAATATTTGAAACAAACGTCAAATGAGTACTTTTATACGGCTGTGAAACATGGAAGATATCCGCCATTATCACCAAAAAGTTGCAGACGTATATAAACCATTGTCTTCGCCGCTTCTTAAGGGTTCGTTGGCCGCAAATCATTACCAACACACACCTGTGGCAAAAAACGAACCAAAAGGTGATTGAGGTCGAGATCCGAGAGAGAAAATGGCGATGGATCGGACATACCTTGAGGAAGCCAGAAGAAAACATTTAAGGCAAAGTTTTGAGTGGAATCCACAAGGCAGACGACGAGTGGGTAGGCCAAGGAAAACATGGAGAAGTACTGTTTTGAAAGAGGCAGAAGCGCAACGCAAAACGTGGCTACAGCTAAAAGGAATTGCTAAGAATCGTGAAAGGTGGAGAGGATTTGTTGACGCCCTATGCCCCACCAGGGGTTCTAGGATCCAATAAGTAAGTAAGTAATATAAAATATACTATTAATAAAAAACAGAAATGACCAGAAGTAAATATTACATATCATGTACCAGAATGTACAGCGTTAAAAACGGTTAATACAAGTTGTAATGGTTTACATGTACCGTATCGTCACGAAGTTAAATGTAGTTCTAACTGCTTTATTCTCGAAGAAGTTTGTTGTTTTAAGTATTTAGGCTTAATATTGGATTCGCAAATGAATTGGACCGATCACGTAATGGATTTACAGAATTATTGCAGGTCGGTTCTGAGAATCTTCTATCAAATGAAAAATTTATGTTCATTAAAAATTCTAAAAGCTATTTATTATTGACTGGGGAGGTTGTACCTACAACAAAATACAACCTATTGTTACTATACAAAAACATGTTATACGATTACACGAACTTTATGTAAAAAAAATAGGCTTCACAGTAGTTTACCTTTGTTTATTAGTTTTTTTTTTTAGATATTAAGGTATCTGTTTTGCTTTAAGGTTTTAAAAACATTTTTTATTAGACCATGGTATTTAAACTCTATTCCAACATAGAACATAACATGTTTGTTCTTTTAACATAGAACAATACAATCTTCGTATAAATCAAAGTACAATTATACCTATTCAACCTTTTCATGCCGTTTGTTTAATAAACTACCGCTTAAGGATAGAATTTTACAATCTGCAACTCTCTTCTGCAAACAAGTTAAACTTTGGCTTCTTAATTTTGATTATACTCAGTAGAAGCTTCTTTGATGTGTTAATTTAGTCTTATAGTTTTTCTTCTGCACAGAACTTTGCCTTCGTTTTATTGTTTTTACTTAATTTTTTATGTTTGTATCTTTCACTTTTTTTTATATTTTATATTTTTTTTTATTTTTCGCTTTTACTAGAGTAAAGTTCCATTTAGTTTAAATTTTTGCTATTATTTTTAATTTCAGTTTAATGAACTAATTAGTTACAATCTGGATTACCTCACTACACTTTCATTGTTCTAAGTAATTTATTCTATTAATTAAGTAAAAGTGCACCATTACTATTTTGAATTAAATCAAGAGTGTTCTTTTTTTCTTTTTTTTTTTTTGCCGGCACCTCTACGTGCTAACTGTTCACTGTGATAGGCTAAACAGCTTCACTATATATGTGAATCTCGGAACAGGGGAGATATATTCATATATTAGAACTGATCAAATGAGTTCCACATAAAATTTAAACATGAGATAGTACTACGCCTTATAACATGTAAAGATGTCTTAGAATTTTAATAAGTACTATTTTGTTCTATTTTGTTTATATTGTTATAATTTTGTATTTGAGTTATATGGTATTCTATATCAGTGAGTTATATTATTTAATTCAATTATTCGTTTACATTTTGTATTTGTTTATGTTGTTATATTTAAGTATTTTTTATTTTTTTTTTTTTTTTTATTTTTATTTTCACGTAGGTTGGAATGGAATCTTCAAAAGACACAATGAGCCCCGTAGCTTGCCATTGCGTGTGGGATTCTTACCCACTAAACCACACCCTTCCTCTATTGCGATCTAGTCCTATAGGGCTAATGAGCAATTTTTCTTCTAGCTTTATTTTAGTTTTAAATGTAGATTCCATCCAGCGATGTCAATCTTACTGTTTCTTTCTCTTATTATAGCTACACTAACTCAAAAGGCTTAACTCTTTTGAGTCGTCTGGCTATATTTGTATTATCCAGAAGCTGGACTACCTCGACATTTACATGGTTTTAGAGTCTTTTTTCGTGACTTCTTGCAAAATTTTGGATTTCTTTGTCTACAAATTCTATTTGCATATCTCTATGTAAGTCATAGTTTCTGATGAACCAGGGCGCGTTCACAATATTTCTTAGAACTTTATTCTGGAACCTCTGAATAACATCTCTATTACTCTTTTTGCTGCATCCCCATAGCTGGATACCATATGACCATACTGGTTTCAATATTTGTTTATAGAGCAGAAGTTTGTTTTGTATTGTCAAGGTAGAATGCTTACCTATGTGCCAGTACATTTTTCTATAACGGATTTGTAACTCTTCTTTCTTGTTTTTGATGTGGGCTTTCCAGCGAAGCTTCGCATCTAATGTCATACCAAGATATTTGGCAGTATTTGAATAAGGTATTACTTGACCATTTATATATACTGGTTTATGGTCAATTTTTTTATTTGTGAAATCCACATGAATTGACTTAGCTTCATATAATTTTAGCCTCCATCTTTTTGTATAATTTTGGATTTTTGTCATAGCTCTCTGCAGTTTTTCTGTAGATTCTTCATTATTTTCTCCGACAGCCAAAACCGCTGTATCATCAGCAAACGTCGCAATTATATTATTTTCAAGTGCAGGAAAATCACAAGTATACAACAGATACAGTATTGGACCGAGTACACTTCCTTGAGGAACTCCAGCACTGATTTCTTTAAGATCGGAATATTCTCCTTCTTGTTTTATGTAGAAATATCTGTCTGATAGATAGCTTTCTATCATTTCCGAATGCTCTTTTGGAAGGATTGTTTTCAGTTTACAATTCAATCCCTTGTGCCACACCTTATCGAATGCCTGAGTCACATCCAAAAAGATTGCTGAACAGACTTTCTTCTCCTCTAAAGCTTTTTCAATAGTGTTTGTTATTCTATGTACCTGGTCTATTGTTGCGTGTTTTTCTCTAAAGCCGAATTGGTGGTCCGGAATTAGATTCTTCCTTTCAATAACCGGTTTTAGTCTTCTCAAATAAATTTTTTCAAATAGTTTTGACATTATAGGCAGCAATGAGATTGGTCTATAGGACGATACCTCATTTGGTGGTTTTCCTGCTTTGGGTATCATAATGACCTCTGCCACTTTCCACAATTTCGGCACATATTTCAGCCTGAATGCAGCATTTATAAGATTTATTATTTTAACTATTACCTTTTCTGGTAGCTGCTTCAGAATTTGTCCGGTTATTAAATCATATCCCGGAGCTTTTTTAGATTTGATGTTGTTTTTAATTTCTTTTTTCACTTCAGCTGGATTTGTTAATGCGATTTCCTCTTGCTCCTGAATTTGTTCTACATCTAGATCTTCCTCTTCTTCTCCAGTGTTTACTTGAAATATCTTTTCTAGGTGTTCCGCAAATAATTTGGCTTTTTCTTTATTATCTCTCGCCCACTTTCCGTCCAGCTTTCTAATTGGAGGAATTGCTGCAATGGGTTTTTTCAGATTTTTAGCTGCCTTCCAGAGAGAGTAATCAGTAATTTTATCATTTGTTAGCTTTTCCAAATATAAATTTATCGATTTGTTTTTCACTTCCTTAATTTTTCTTCTTAGTTGTTGGGTGAGATTATTCAGCCTAGTTTTATCTTGTGGAGCTCTAGTTTGGTGCCATTTTTTCCTTGCTCTGCGTTTTATTGCAATTAGTTCTAAGATTTCGGCTGAATATTTATTTTCTTTTACTCTTTGTTTAATTACTGGAGTATTTTCCCACACTGTATGTTGTATATCGTTAATGTAGTTTTCCACCTCCGCATCCAATTGTTCTTTGTATTGCAACGGTACAGCTAGTTGTATTTTTTCTTCCACACATACTTTAAAGCTTTCCCAGTCAGTGTATTTATTGGCGAGAATCGGAATGCTCTGCTTTTCAATAGCGTTTTCACTTACAGTTAGCAGAATTGGTGAGTGGTCAGAGTCCATTTCCTGCCTATCTTCTATATGTATGAAATTATTCGAAATGTTTTTAATAATGAAAAAATCTATTAAATCAGGTATTTTATTTGGATCTGTAGGCCAATATGTAGGTTTTCCTGTTGATATGGTTTCACACCCAAATTCGCTTGTTGATTGGAATAATTCCCTGCCTTTGGTTGTTGTTAGCCGTGATCCCCAGTATGTATTTTTGGCATTAAAATCACCTCCTATAACAAACTTTTTTCCTAGTTTCTTAAAAAGATTTAAATAATGATGTTTCTTCAGAGAATTTACTTAGGTGGACAATATATACTTGCTACTACAATAAAGTAGTTTTTACATTTTACGTTTACGGCCATAGCTTGTATTTCTTCTGTTTCAAATTTGGCTTCTTCAAAATGTTGTATACTTTGTTTTATAATCACTGCACTTCCTCCTCTAGCAGAGTTACCTGGATGTATGCTATGGTAAACTTTATAACCATGAAAATTAATATGCGTTTATAAAATAAAGATATATAATTATTAATTATTGATTAATGATTAAGCCATTAATTTGAACTTAAGGCGAATGGTAGCTGAGGCGAGTGGAAAAACAGATAAAAGTTTTCTCGCTTTCGCTGGGAATCGAACCCGGGGCCTCTCGCATGGAAAGTCGGCACTCTAACCACTGTGCCACCCAGCCGATGATTTACTATTACAACTATTTACAGATATAAACACGTACAATTTTATAAAGGAATACGTGGAGGAATCAGTCAATGTTCTGCTCGTCATTCTTTTATTTTCTCAAAAGTTTTTTTAAGAAAAACTATTTGTTTAATATATGTAGGGTGTTCCACCCAGTCTGCAGCACCATTAAGCACTTTAGTCAAATTGTTATACTCACACAATTAATTGAAATTGAAATACAGAAATGGAACTAAAAAATTTAGATAAATTTGATAATTTCCTTTAAATTTTCGAAGAAGTTTTTTAAATTTTCTTAATATATTATTAAATATTAAACTAAAAGATGGTTAAGATAGAACAATCAGTGTACAGCACCATTTATCCAGTATGCAGCATATAATTTTCCCCAGTCTGCAACATGCTTTTACTTTAGGAATTTGAATATTTTATGTTTGGGAATTAAGTTCAAATAAGAAACTATCCATCTATCAGTGTTATTTTTTTAATTTGGGAATTAAATTATTTAAAGTGCGGTTAAAATAAAAATTTAATTAGTATTATACAGATAAGAGTTACGACAAATCCTATAAAAATTAGTTATATAAAGTTAAAAAAAAACATAGTTCTTAAAACAAAAATAAAATTATTTTATTCCAATTAAAACAAATATAACTTTCTTCATTTTTAAGCTAATAATAATATTAAACAAATATAATTTTCTTCATTTTTAAGATAATAATAATATTTAAATATGTACCTACATCTATAATTTTTTTTATAATTAAAATTTTAAATTATTTTTTCCCAATTTTGTTGCATGCAGCACATATAAATAAACTTGATCCAATTTTAAGTTTTTCCTCTGCACATTTATTATGGAAGTTACGTGAACATTGTCCACATTTAATTCCGGTATATTTAATTAGGTTTCCACAAATGAAGCAGAGTCCAGATGTAACTGTTGTATTTTGAAACGATATTTCATCGTTAAAGATATTTAGAATATCTTCAACAAACTTCTCTGGTTTCGAATCAACAGCTTCAATAATGTTTTTTGGATATTTTGACGGTGTCGATGTTTTCGTTGTTTTAAATTTCGGTCTTTTTTTACTAGTTTTTGCTTCTAATTTTATTTTCTTAAGCATTAGGGCATTTTCTTTTTTTTTCTGCTTTATCTGCAATTTGTCCGCTTTTTGTATTTCAGCTAGTTCTTTAAGTTTTAGTTTTTCCAATTCATTATCAGAAAATTCTTGGTAGGAAATAACTATAGGTGAAGGTTTTTTTAAAAATGTTGTCGTAAGCCGTTTCTTTTCAGGTGTATCAAATGGCTTCAAAAAGTTTTTAAATTCAATACTTTCAGAAGGTTGGTAAGATGAGGAATGTGGTAATATGTTTGAAAACGAATCGTCAATTTTTGAGCTTATCTCATTTTCTATTTCGAAAGATTGATTTGGCAAAATAACAATCGGTATATTTTCAAAATCAAAATCTGTTAAATTAACAGTTGAACCAATTTCTGGAATATTTATATCATGAATATTTTCACTTAAATTAATTTCATTTTCGTCCTAACTAATTTCAACAATAATATCATCATTATTCTCGAATTGTTCGAATTCTGAATCAGGATTATCATGTACAAGTTTTTTGTAAATTTCATATAAATACAAGAATTCACTGGAATAAGATTCGTTTGAGTTTTCGAAATTCTGAAAATTTTTAATTTTGTCATTTCCAACGATTTCTACAAAATTGGTATAATTCAAAGTTTTTTGAATATTATTCGTTGAATCCCCAGTTATGTGTTCCGGAATAAGCCGACTCTTTCCTAGACATTTGGAAAAATCTATATTGTCAACATTGAATGGACTTAACCCGCAAGCACGAAAGCCATTTATAATAGTTTGTTTGGAGACATGCGATTCTATTGCAATTTTCAATATAGGTGCTACATGAGCCTTTGTTACATCAGTGTAAGGATTTTCTTGCCTAAATTTTAGTATAGCTTTTCGCCAACCCACTTTTAATGGCCTAAATACCGATACATCTGCTGGTTGTATTATACGTGTAGCATTGGGAGGCAGGCATATTAATAGTATTTGTAACTCTTGGCACATTTTTGAAAGATCATAACTCAGATGACTTTTGTGGCCATCCACGTATAAAATAATTGGTAGTTTCACCTAGATATTTAAACAATAAATAACAAATGAACCATTATTATTACAAAATTATATTACCTTAATTTTTAACAAATATGGATGAAATATATTCTTTATATATTCAATAAAAATTTCGGATTTCATCCAGCCATTATCACTTATAGCAATACCCCACTCTTTTGGTACGGACTCTGCGATTTTTTTGGGTATTCTTTTGAAAGGATATATGATCAATGGCGGAGTGATATCGCCATTTGCCGAAAAAGTAAACATAACAGTTAGATTTTCTTTAGCAGCACCCCTATCTATTTCATATACGTTTCTGGCTCCTTTTTCCGCGACAACTTTTCCAGTTTTAGGACAAAGAACAAAATTAGTTTCATCGCCATTAAATATTCTTTGTGGATTTTCTAAAATATCTAAATTTTGAGTTTCGTTTAAATACAGATTAATTTTTTTAAACCAATTCCGTATATCAATTTCAGAAACTTTTGAGGAAGCTGAAGTTACCGTTTCCAATGTTCGTTCAGATAACTGTGGATGACGTTTCATAAAATTTAGATACCACTTTGAACCCGGGAGGTTATTCTTAAAAGGGTTGGATCTTGGCGACTTATCCAAAAATTCTTTTACAACGTTTTGAATATTTTCCTTTCTTTGTGGAAAACCTTTTCAGTGGCATTCTATTATCCAAGAAACTAATTCTTGCTCTTCTTTTGCATACAAAATTGGTGGTGGACCAAAAGTACCTTTCTTATTTCTTCCACTTAATTTTTTGCAGCTGTTAGTACAGCCATACCTCCTTTTACTTCCCTGATCGCGTTCTGAAGATCAGACTCAGTATATGTATTATTTTTTCTGCATGGCATTTTGTTTAAAAACTATAACACTATCGAATAAATTAAGAATAATATTTTAAATCCAATTAAAAACTTTAAACTAATAAATTAAATAAATAGAAACTTAAAAATTTAATTCCTCGTAAATATTTCTAATTTCATTAGGTGCCGCAGACTGGTCATATAAAAAACTTAAAGTTTTACCTGTCTGCGGCACCTGATGCAGAAAGAAAATTTCTCCAATTCACTTACCAGTAAACAGCAAACCAGTTTTTAACAAAATTAATTAATTTTTTTTAAATATTTTTGAACAATAGTACTATTTCAACATTAATTTTTCAAAATTAATTATCTAAGTATATTAAATAAAATTAAAAATCATAGAAATTAATGATTAAAACACATCACTTCTTAAGACAGATAACACTTTTGTATGTACGATTCATAAATACTTTTTTTCGATTTCAAATTGCATAGCCTACTGACAGTTAAAATTCAAATATTTTTTCATAAAAATGAAGAAAAAGTAAGAATTTATAAGATTTTATAAAGGTTTGTTTATTATTCTTTCCTAGAATCTTAATAATTGAAAGTTTTTCCAAAAGTGCTGCAGATTGGTAGTGGTGCTGCAGACTGGGTAGAACACCCTAAATTAAATTTTTTTCTGTTTTTATAGTTTTGTTTTTTATAATTCTAAATTTCTATTAGTTTTACTATATATTATATTATTTTATTATATTAAGTGCACAATGTAAATGAGAAAATATGAAATAAATAGTTCCTGAAAAAAACTATACTTTTGATATTAAATTATAAGATAGTTTTCGTTTTATGGCCGCTAGTTTAGACAGTCTTGCTAAAGATATATATAAAATTAATATGCAAAACAGTTTACATTCTTTTGGTAGTAATTCTGATCCTATGCTTAGAAAAGCAGTTTTTTCCATATGAATATTTAAACATCTGGGAAAAACAAGAAGAAGAAAATTTACCACCACAAACAGAATTTTATAATAAAATTATGAACACTCATTGTTCCATAGAAAATTTTAATCATGCAATTACCGTATAGTATTCTTTTAATTGTCAAAATTTATTAGATTATTTAAAATTGTATTTAAAAACAGATTTTTTAATATTAGCCGACGTAATTTAGACCCTGCAAATTTTTAAAACTGCTGCAGGTCTCTCCTGGCAAGCAATGCTCAAATACACAGAAATAGAGCTACAATTATTTACAGATATGTACAATTTTATAAAGGAATAGGTGGAGGAATCAGTCAGTGTTGTGCTTGTCATTCTGTAACCAATAATTAATATATGAAAGAAAAGTTCAATGCAAATAATACATTCAAATATATAATTTATCAAGGTGCAAATAATTTTTACGGGTGGGCTGCGTCGGAAGCCATATAAAGACTTTGAGTGTGTTAATAACTCAATAAACGTTTTAGAAATAGCTTGTAATTCGGATGTTGAGCACAAAGCACCAAACTGTTAAAAGATAACCAAGATGTTACTGTGAATCTACTAAAAATTGATATAACTAAGTTTTCTGGTGGCTACACCGACTGGAAACCTTTTAGAAATTTATTCATGGAAATTATTGACAACAATACAAATATAGGCAAAGCTCAAAAATTCCATTATTTGAAAGCTAACTTCGTTGGAGAACCTGCAGAGGTGTTGATTAGCATGATGTTTGATTAGCATTTTCCAATTACAAAGTCTAGTGGAAGCACTGGAAACGAATACAAATGAAACGAAAATCAAATCATACCATAGTTCTATAACTAATTTATTCGTGATATGTCAAGAATCACACAAAATTTATGGCTGTGAAAAGTTCAAACTACCTACTATGTAGAAGGCAGAGAACAGCAGGTCGCAAACAATTTCCACATAATTTATGTGGAAATTTTTTGCGACCTGGTCATTTTGCAAAGGACTACGCAAACTTTGTCTTAGAAAATGTAGAGGTATCAAAAAAATCATACTTTGTTGCACTTATTTCCAGAAAACACGATTAATAAACAAATATTAAATAAAAAACAATTATTAAACAATATAAAATTAATTGATATTATCGCTTACTGTGCAATAATATTAAAAACAAAAATTTGATGAGACCTATAATGAAGCAAGAGCGTTTGCCGATCAGGGCTCTCAATCAGCTCTAATTTCAGAAAATATGGTCCAATATTTGCAGCTACGAAACACTAAGTACATGCAGTTGTATTTGAAATTGGAAATGCAAAATCTGGTATAGTGCAAAGTTTTGTGGAAATTTCCTTAAAATCCAGATTGAACTCAACATTTTCTTGTATGACCAAAGCATTAATTCTGGTTATTTGCCGTAAGAAAATGTAATATCTTATAAAAATTGGGAACATATAAAAACCTTAGAACTAGCAGATTCAAACTTTTACAAACCGAGTAGAATCGACATAATCTTTGGAGCTGATGTTTTTACCAGATACTCCAATAGCTCAGAAAATCATTTATTTTATCAGGTGAAATAACGAATGAATTTCCAGAAAATACTATTAATTGCTTTATTGGGGAAGTCGACCTATGTCAGGAGCTAACCGAATTATGGGAAACTGAAAACCTTCTACCATAAAGATCTACCACATTTGATGAAATAGAATGCGAAGTTCATTACAAACTTACCTGTCAACGCCAAAAAAATGGAAGATATGTTGTGCGATTTTAATTTGGATGAAATTCAGGGATCAAAAGAATTAGCACTTGCAATATTATTTCAACTTGGGATAAAATTAAGACGAGTAAATTACAAGGATTTCATGACAAAGTATATTTAGTTAGGTTATTTAGTTCTAGCTCAAGAAACAGTTGAAGATAAATATTACCTACCTCACCCTGTTGTTTTTAAGCACGATAGTTCAACCACTAAGTTATACTAGTTTTTGACGCTGTTGCAAAAAGAAATTCATCTAAAAGCCTAAACGACGTATCGATGATTGGAGAAAACTTGCAGCAAAATATAATAGAAATACTAATACGATGGCGCAAATATGAGGTAGTATTTACGTTCCGTCAAATTCGAATTGACAATCGCGATCAAGATTTCCAAAAAATACTTTGAAAAACTCACCAAATGAACCCTTTAAAGAATATAAGTTAACGACTGTTATTTATGGAACTGGACCTGCATCTTTCTTAGCAATAAGAACGTTGCGTCAATTAGTTGCAGATGATGGACACTTTATCCTTTGGCTGCTAAAGCCATTTGTAAGGATACTTATATGGATGGTGTGGTTTCTGGAGCATATACCTACGAAAAAACACATTCGAATAGACAAATTTAAAATTCACCCAGTTAATAAATTTATTAAAAGCTGGAGGTTTTAATCTACGTAATTGTAATTGCAGTGATCGTCGCTTGTTGAAACAAATAATTAGAATAAAGATACTGTGCAAATAACAAAGCTTTTGATGACGGAGAAGCTGTTAAGGCATTACGAATATACTGGGTTCCAGAACTGACAAACTAAAATTCAAGAAAAATCCTTAGATAATAAAAATAAAATTATTATTTCAACAAATATAGTTAGTAGAGATTGGCTGGGATCAGCCAGTATCTAACAAAATTTTGAAAGAATGGAAAACACAAATCAAGGAAAAACTACACTTATTAAAAAAAATAGAAATTTGAAGATAGATTGATTACGGAAATGACACCAAAGTTTGCCAACTTCATGGATTTTTGGTGTATCTGAAATGGCCTATGGTGCGGTTGTATACCTAAGAACAATAACAAGCGCATGTAATATTACTTTCATACTCATCGCTTCAAAAACAAAGGTAGCACCGTTAAGATCTCAACTTTTATTACCAGTTTTAGAATTAAGCGGAGCTATATTATTAGCAAGACTAATGAAGGAAGTTAAGAATTTTTTTCACATACAAAATATCGAAAGTTTTGCCTGGTCAGACTTAACTATTGTATTACCATACCTTATTTATCCTTAAATGATTGTAAGAGTAATGAGTTTATATAAATTAGGAATAAAATGGGACCCAGGACTGAGCCCTGCGGAAGTCCACAATTTATATCACTCTTACAACCAACCACATTTTTAATTTTTACCCGTTGTTTTCTATCCATAAGGAAAGGCTAAACCAATCAAGAACAAAACCTCTGATACCAATTACAAACAATTTATCTAATAAGATTCTATGATCCAAAAGGTCAAATGCTTTCGTGATGTCAATAAATAATGCTGAGCAAGATTTTCCTGTATTCAAAGCATCATATATCTCAGAAGAAAAGAAAAAAAAATCATACATCATTTTAGGAAAGCTCCTTCAGTAGACTTGTTCCGTAAAACCCAAATTGACAATTATTAAAAAAATTTATATTATTTAGATAGCATAGTATTTTTTGTTTAATTATTTTTCAGAAATTTTTGAAAATGTAGAAAGAATGGATATAGGTATATTTATTTATTTTTTATTTATTTAATTTATTTAATAAAAAGAAATATAAGTTACAATTATTATTTATAAATACTAGACTTAGACAATAACTTAAAATTGGTATAAAAAGTCTTAGCAGTTATAAAGCTTATATAAACAATTATACAATATAAATACAAAAATAGCTATATATTCATACATATATATACACATATACATACATATACATATATATACATATACACATATATTCATATACACATGCATACATATACATTTAATTTTTTATAAGCCAAATAAATCATTAACAATAGTAGTAACATTTTTATATTTTATTAACATTTCCATTTTATTAATTTTTTGTTATAGTTCTAATAACCTTCCTAATAAAATTGAATCATTTTTTATCAAAAACTTTAATTTAGTTGTGAATCTACCCATGTCACTGCATTTTTTTAAATCCTGAGGAAGACTGTTATAGATTCTGATTGAGGAGAAAAAATTACTGTTATTAGCCAATTCAGTTCTAGCTTTTTTGTGACACAATTTATCCATATTTCTTGTATTATAGTTGTGTATATTCCTTCTCTTTTTTAATAAAGTTTTGTTTTTAGTTATGCCCTTTTCAATTTTGTGAATTATTTTAGCCTTTTCCAATATTATTAATTCATTTAGCTTAAGAAAACCTGTTCTACTATATAGTTCTTCAGTAGGTGTGCGCCAATTTAACCCATATAGTATCTTGATGGCTTTATTAATCGCTGTGCTCACTTTCTTTCTTAGTGTGGCAGTACAACACGACCATGTCGCCACATTGTATCGGATATGGGACATGATGTGTGCGTGAAACAACAGTCTAGCTGATTTATCCTCTAATTTCAACCCACATCTCTTAATAGCACCTAGTAGTGGCATAATTTTTTTCAAAATGCAATTAACATGATCGTACCATGATAGTTTAGAATCTATGGTAATGCCAAGATATTTATAAGATTGTTCCCTTTTGATTTCTTTGTTCCCAATATAAATTTTTAGATTAATATCAGGTTTATTGCCCATTCTAAATATCATATACTTTGTTTTTTCCACATTCACTGTTAGTTTATTTCCATTTACCCATTTCCTATATCTATCTAGATCCTCATTTACAAGTCTTTCTAGAGACTCAGCATTTTTTCCTGTATATATAAGTAAAGTATCATCAGCGAATATTTTATAGTCCGCTTTTAAGTTAGCATATTGCATATTATGTACATATAGTAGATATAGTGTTGGTCCAAGTACAGATCCTTGCGGGACCCCCAAAGTTAATGCACTTTTACCACTATACACACCATTGACTTTGGTCACAATAAACCTGTTTTCAAGATATGTTTTCATATACTCTATCCAATAGAATTTTATGATCCACAGTATCAAAAGCTTTTCTTAAATCAACAAAAATTGAGCAGACATAATTTCCTTTATCCAGATTGCCAATAATAGATCTGATAGAATCATTTATTGCTACATCTGTGCCATGAGATTTCTGGAAACCAAATTGATTAATATCGAATCCACCGGAACTTTTGATAAATTCACAAATTCTTTTATTGATTATTTTTTCAAAAATCTTACTCAAACAACTAGTAAGTGTAATAGGTCTATAGTTAGAAGTATCCAAAGGAGAACCATTTTTGTAAATAGGTATCACAGATGCGGATTTTAATGTTTGTGGATAGACACCTGAGCGAAAGCAATTATTAACAAGATTACTGATTATTGGCGATATAATATTAGCTATAGTTTTTAAATCCTTTGCTGCTATGTTATCCGAGCCAGGTGCATTATCTTTCAAATTCATAATAACAGAATAAACTTCATTATGATTTGTAGGAATTAGAAACATAGAGTTTTCATTTATTATATTTCTTATCGTATTTTCATCCCTAACTTGAATGTTATCAGCTAATTTTTTCCCAATATTACTAAAGTGATCATTAAAACTGTTAGCTAAGTCATTACTGCTATTTAAAAGTTTATCATTATATCTAATTTCCTTAATTATTTTTTTATCATCTGATTTTTGGTTTGCTATGTGAGATTTCAAAACTGTCCATATCTTTCTAGTATTTGAACCTGCTGTTTGTAATTTTTTGTTAAAATGAGCTTGTTTAGCTTTTTTTATCTCAATATTGACCTTGTTTTTCATTTTGTTGTAATTAAATTTATGCTCTAAGCAATTTGGGTACTTTTTGTGTCTCTTGTATAATTCGTTTCTATACTCCATCTTTTTTAAGATTTCCTTAGACATCCAGTGATTGTGCTTTCTGGTTCTAATGTTTTTAACAATTGAACACCTTTCTTTAACAGTACTTATTAGTTTAACCAGTTCATCCACATTTTCGTAATCATAATTACGTAAATAATTTTCCATTAGATGTGAGTATTTTGCATAATTTGTAATATTTATTTGTTTATTCTCCATAGCTTCGAGTTTTCTAAGGACTGTTTTAATTTCTACACAAATAGCTTTATGATCTAAGTTTGGGATATCATGCATTGTGATATCAAACCCAAATCGATTCGTTTTAAGATCCGAAAGTACATGATCAATAAGTGTCGCTGAATTTGCCGTTACTCTAGTAGCATTATCAAAATCAATATTATTTTTTATATGAACTGAATTGACATCTAGCATATCTTGATACCGTCTGCTTACATCCGTTTCAGAGAGTAGATCAATGTTTGTATCACCAATTAATATTATATTTTTATACTTATCAAACAATTGGTCTAAGTACTCTATAAATGCATCATTGTTCTCATTCGGGCTTTTGTAGCATACCGCAATGTTAATAACAGGCTTAGTATCTTCTAAGGAAATTACTATAGTATTGAATGAATTCGATGTTTCAAGAATTTTATAGCTAATACTTTGTTTTACATATATGGCAGCCCCACCTCCCCTGCTCAAGTTATTTGAAATAAATGATGCTGTATACCCAGGAATTATAATTATTCCCTAAGAGTGGATCACCTTTTTTAAATAGTGGTACAACTTCATCAATTTTAAGGTTTTTTGGGAAAATTTAGTAAAAATGCTTAAATTAAACAAATATACGAGAACATCTACTATATGAAAGGATACAATTTTTATTATTCGACTTATACCATCGAATCCACTAGAATTCGAATTTTTAAGGTTTGAAACAATTCTCAGTACTTCAGAGCCAGTTATATGTTCAAAGAAAAAACTATTGTTTTGAAACGATGAACTATTGTTCATCAATTAAATTACAATTTGGAGAAGGAATATCATGATTATTTTTATTTAATGTTTTGGCTATATTAACAAAGTATTCATTGAAGTAAGTGGCAATTATATCATATTCATTTACCACATTATAATTAATTTTAAGAATAATATCATTATTCTATTCAATAAGGTATTAACCACTTTCCATTCCTTTTTATATCCTACACCTATAGAATAGGTAAAGGGTATATTAACTTTGGTATGGTGTTTGTAACCACCTAAAGGAAGCAAGCTAGATATGGAAAAGTATATATATTTGTGATCAGCGTGACCTCCTGAGTCGATATAGCCATGTCCGTCCGTGCGTCCGTAGGCACGATAACTCAAAAAATAATGGAGCTATCTTGATGAAATTTTAACTGTAGGTTACTAGGACTGAAGGTATGGCGGGGATTGCATATGGGCGAAATCGGCCTATGGGTTCGGATTCTGGACCTTTTAATCGGTCCAAGAGCTAACGAACATATATAAAAAATCACGATAACTCAACAACTAATGACGCTATCTTCATCAAATTTGTGCTGTAGGTTACTAGTAATGAACCTACTTTGGGGATTGCGTAAGTTCGGGATTGGACCGTGGGTTCGGAACCTAGAACTTTTTGATCGAATTTAGGCCAAACGAGCATAATTCCGGAACAAATGAATATAGAACCTCCAAATTTGGTATCAAGGTGTCCCTTCCTATTTCCTAAGTGTCTTGGAAATTTGGGTCCCATTGGAGTAGTGGGTCGGGGACCAGCCACTCAGTTCCGAGGACCTTATAGCATATTTTCGAAATTGATAAAGATAGTAACTTGAAACAAGTGTAGAAGCTGCAAATTTGGCACATGGGTGTTCTTTACTATTTCCTGCGTGTCCATCTAATTTTGGATCAATTGGAGTGGTGGTTCAGTACCTCTCTTAGACCCCCAATGTGTAAAAGCTCATCATCGAAATTAATAAAACTAGTAACTTAAAATTAAGATATAACGTTCCAATTATGTACAAGGGTTAACTAGTATTGAAAGTATGACGGGGACTGCATATGGGCGAAAACGTACCATGGTTTTAGGTTCTGGAACCCTTGGACTAACAAACATATATCTTAAAAACACCATAACTCAAAAAATAATGCCGCTATTTTGATGAAATTTAAACTCTAGGTCACTAGTAAGGAAAGTACCATGGGAATTGGTTCTGGTCGAGTTTAATTTCGAAGCCAAAGAATATATTTCCTATTTCCTATGTATCCCCGAAATTTAGACTTAATTGTAGTGGTTCAGCTATGTTCAAAGGTACTTGCTGCATTTATGTAAAAGTTATTTTTATATTTAAATGAATTATATGAAAAGGTCTAAATTTGTAATTGTATTTTAGAAATACATTTATTGCATATTTTGCTTTTATAAGCTTTTCTATTAGGTATAAAAACTAACCATTTAAAATAATTGCAATTTTGAAAAATTTGGATTATTAAATATATTATGCTTTGATTATCTTTTTATCACAAAATTTAATAATTAGAATTTTTTCATTTTGTAATTGAATTGGAATAAATATATTTTCATTTATTTCAAGTTTTTTTGTTTTTTAATATTTTTAAATAGATAAAGTAGTAAGAATTTGTAATATTTTTTAATAGATAGTGTAATTAGAAAATGTTTTTAGTATTATAAAGTTAATTTGGTTAGCTATGTATTACGATCAAATTAATAACAGCTTTTATGGTGTTAAAATGATTATGGATATGTCCTTAAATTTGAACGTAATAGGTGTAGGGTATTTCTAAGTCGGTTGCAACGACTGACTGTTTCTTTACTTGTTCGTGTTACCTTTGACCATTTGAAATTTATTAATGAAGTAATTTTCTTTGCAGAGTTTTATATCATTATTAATTGTCTTACATAATTTATTGTAATGGTTTAATAATCTGGGATTGTTATGATTTTTTCTCATTATGGATTTTAGACAATTTTAGTCGATATTTAATTTTGTTTAACATGCTATCGTTCATCCAAGGATTTAACTTTGTAATATTGTGTGAAATATTTTCGCTAAAGAATGTGCACATACCAATATATTTTGATAAAATGTTACTAAAAATATAAAATGCTTTTGACACATTAGATTCGAAATAAACATCATACCATAGCTCATTTTTAAAAACGAATTCAACATAACGAAATTTATTCGTTTAATATCTGGATATACTTTCAGATTAGGTAATATTCTAAAAGTTAAATTACAAAAAGAAATATTTACCAAAGAGTGATCAGATGTATGAGTCTCACTAACATAAGTTTCCAGATACATATTTGGATTTTTTTTCGAAATCCATAAAACATGGTCTAAAATTGTAGAGCTTGAAGAAGTAATAAACGTTGGTTGATTCAGTAGAGACTCAAAACAAAACTCTTGAGGACATAAACAATAAATAATCATCTATTTCATTAGAAGAAGCTTAGATATCGATATTCATATCCCCTACAACTAAACAATTTTTATAATTAATATCATTAAATGAATTAGAATGATCATTTAAAAATGTTACAATATTATTTCTGTAAGACCTATATAAACAAATAAAACCATAAATATCATTATCAATTTCGCAAACCAATAAAATCCGCAATGACACCATTATAATTATCTACTTTACATTTCAAATTATCTTGCACGAAAACAGCGACACCACCAGAAGAATAAATATTATTGCAACAAACATAGAAATAATAATTCCGAATAGTTTAATTTATAGTTTCTTCAAAAATCCAAATCTCACTTAAAAAAATGATATTTGGAAAATTTTCTAAAGCCATTAGATTTACCAAAAAAGAATCAAAATTTTTTCTCAAACTTCTTATGTTCTCATACTTCATATATACCAAAAATTGAGAATTATTCAAATTGTTATTAAAGCTAATACTATTATTTTCATTATATAGTAATAATAAGAAGGCATTACTTAAATCACAATATACATAAAATGAAAAAAAAACAAAATTTAAAATTACTCAATGTTCAATAAATCTTTTAAATTCAAAATTTTAATTACTTTATCGTCTTTTTTTTAAAGAAATATATTACAATCTCTTACCCAAAGAAATTTGTATTTGTTTTCTTTTTTTACTGCCAACGCCTTGTTGAATAGATGTCGCATATAATTAGTAAGAGAATCGTTAATATAGATATTTATATTGCTAAAACTCTCACCAAATATTTCTGCATTTAATTTTTAGCACATTTTCAAAAAATTTTGTAAAAATGTGCCTATATAGCTTCACTCTGTCCGTCCGTCCGTCCGTCCCTTTTTACCTACGATTGACTAAAAAATATCAGAAATGGGTAGGTTTTGCAATAAAAATAATTTAATGTTAAAACTTTTTTTTGTAGCCCCCCCCGTTACGGAGCTACAGCCCCACAAAGTCGAAAAAAGCCCCATATTTAAACAGTTATAATTAGAGTTCTATAAGGTATATTTCCAACCTGAAAACGGTAGCAGACAGCTGTTCTTATAAGCTTTACAAAATTTTAAAAATCCAATTGTATAGGGTTACCATACGGTACTAAAATTTACCGTTATTCAAAACTAAGTTTTACAAAATTTTTGGTCCCTCATAACTTCGGAACGGCTAAATCTAGAAACTTGAAATTTTGGGAGAAGTTAGATCCTTAGAAATAAGTAAGAGTCAGTTAACAAATTTTTTTTGTCACGCCCCCTCTTTAGGAGCTGTAAGGGGTCGAAAATTGAAATTTTGCTAAAAATTTAGCTTTTAAACACCTATAACTTGAATACCAGTTAAAATTTTTTTTTATTTGTATACAAAATTGAAAGCTCCAAAACGAAGGTTTCAATAAGTGTCAAAGGTTTTTCTTAATTTTGACTTTGTCCGTCCGTCCGTATGTTTACAAAAACTTTTACACCGTTTGAAATAGAGTTAAGAAATTTTAACCACGGGTAGATATTACAAAAAAAATATTTTCTTAGAAGAATTTTTTTCTGTAGCCCCACCCGTTACGGAGCTACAGCCCTTCAAAGTTGGAAAAAGCCCTATTTTTAAATTATTATAACATGAGTTTTGTTAAGTGTATTTTCAATCTGAAAACGGCAAAAGATAGCTGGTTTTATAAGCTTCACAAAAATATAAGGCTAAAATGTATAGGGTTACCATACGGTACTAAAATTTACCATTAAGCTAAACTCAACTTTTGCAAAATTTTTGGCCCCATATATCTTCTAAACGGTTAAACCTAGGGTCTTGAAATTTTTTTTTGGGAGAAGTTAGGTCCTCTAAAATTAGTAGGAGTCGGTTAACAAAATTTTTTGTCACGCCCCCTGTTTAGGAGCTATAAGGGCTCGAAAATTGAAATTTTTCTATTTTCAACCACCTGTAACTTTAACACCTGTTCAAATTTTTTTTTACAAATATGCAAAATTTATAGCTGCAGCATCATATTTCAACATACGTTAAAGGTTTTTCTTAAATTTGAAAGGGTCTCTTTAAATTGAAGAAATTGTTCTTTGTCTTAACCATTTTTGGTTTGATAATAATATTCTAGGTAAAATTCCAAATTTTGTTGGAGTTCAAAATTGATTTCCTAGAACCGAAAAAAATTAAAGGGTGAGAACAGGAGGGGGTGGGCAGATCCATCATAAGTTTGCTAAGCAAAAATTTGGGAACCTTCCCAATTGAAGGGCTACTAGGTCTTCAAAATTAAAACTTTTATGTTCTTATAAAACAATAACTTATTCACCATTGTAAGTTTTTCCAAAATTAAACGTTAACATTGAAGCTCCAACATTATATTTTGCACTTATTAAGGTTTTCTTGAGTGCATTGGGGTTATATTCTAAGTATTTCACTATTAGTCATATAATTAATTATTAATGAAATAACAAAATTATAATATTATCATAATATATATTTTTATAAAAATACATGATAAAATACTCAGTAAGAAACCGTATATAATTTTAAAAATGTGCTTTTTAAAAACCCTTGGTTTTTTCCCGTCACTTGTTTTATTACACAAAAAAAAACTTATGAAGGGAAAGATCATAAGTTTTTTTTTGTAGATAAAGAAGAGAACTTCATACTTACAATGCCTGTATTAATAGAAGATTGTAATAAACATTGTTAAAAGAAAAGTAGCCAATTCTTTCATTGAAAATTTACTTCATTAATATTTTTCTTTAACTAAATTAAAACGTGTCGTAGCTTATTGTATTCGTTTTTGTGAAAATTTAAGATGCAGTTCAAAAAACCGCAAAGCCGTAACATTAACTGCTGATGAAGTAGAAAATTTGTTTATAACATTAATAAAGGTTACACAGTATCAATACTTTTATAAGGAATTTGAGCAACTTTTAAAGGGTAAACCACTAATTAAAACAAGCAGATTATTAAGCTGAAATCCGTTCTTAGATTCTAGTCATCTTCTTCGCTTAGGTGGACGATTGTCAGAATCTGAACTTTCATATAAACAAAAACGTCCGCTTATACTTCCCTACAAGAGTGATTTAACAAATTAAATCATAAATCATGCACATTTGCATTCATTACATGGTGGCAACAATTAAACTCTAGAATATATTAGACAACGATTTTGGATATTAAATGCATTAAAGGCAGTCATAGGATGTATTCACAGATGTACAGTTTGTCATCGATTTAAAACAACTTCGGCATCCCAAGTAGTGGGTACCTAAACCTCATGTAACTATGTTCAGGCCATTCACAAATTGTGATGTTGACTTCGCTGGACGCTTTACGTTAAAGTCATCAGTAGGTCATGGAAACAAAACTATTAAGTGTTATTAAACATTATTTGTATATTTTAAGTTCCAAGACAATACACCTTGAAGTAGTTAGTAACATAACATATAGTGCCTTTCATGCAGCATTTAAAAGATTTGTAAGCAGAACAGGACCGGTCGCTAATGTGTATAGTGATAATGCCACACTTTTTGGAAACTCTTAACATAATTAAACTACACGGGCATCAGCAACATTTAAGCATGAAAAGACAACTATCTTCTTTACAAGAAGATGTTAAACGAACAAAGCAAGCGCAGAGATCATTCGAAATGTTTAATTCACCTGCCTTACTAATAACACTGGATCTACGTAGTACGAGAGATATGCCTCAGTCAATACTTTCATTGATAACAGATACACAATATGGACGGATGACTTCGCTTTTACTAGCTCCTGAACAATTAAAATCACAACTTACAATGATACGAGAACATGTTCCAAGTAACTTAAAAATACCGGAAGATCAAAATCAACTTGTGACTTTATATTTTTCAATGCAGAAAAAATAGCTTTAAATGGAAATAAGATTCTTTGGTTAGAACCTGGTTATACACTTACACATTCAAGTATGTTCATAGCATATACTCAAGGTTTATAGGAAACATAACTTCATCTTTTTTTATAGTAGCAGAAATACCACATAATGTTTTAGTAAATTATTTCAATTAACAATTTAAGTTCTAACAATTTAACAATTCTGGAGGAAGAAAAAACTTCAGCAGATATTCAATCATTGCATGCTAAAAAAGAGACACAAAGAGATGAATTAGTAGTAACAAAAAATATAAATACACATGATGTTCATCATTATGCAATGACATACGTAACGCTTCTACTAATTAGTCGTTTTCAATTGGTTTTTTGAGATTCAGAGTGCTTTTTTTGTTCCAATCGAAAATGAAACGAGAGTTACTTTTTTTTGTTTGTATTAGTGTATATAAATTTATTTGTTATGACATTTTAATAAAACTGACGAATGTCGAACACATAACATACATAGACAAAAAGAGTAAATCTGAGAAAAAATCTAGATTTACTATAAAAAAAAGATTTACCCTATTTTGTGTCAATCGAAAATAAAACCACAGTAGAGTGAATCTAGGGTAACTTTTTTTACTTTAGATGATTTACTCTTTTCGGCAATCAAAAACGACATAAGCAATAGTCGCGTTCAGAATGAAATAGTACACACTGAATAGCATCGCTGTAGCATCTAGCGCTAAATTGTTGTACTGAACATTTTGCAGCAAAATTAAATGAAATTTGATTTTGAGTGCCTTTAGACATTTTATTTAAATTATGGACAAAATGGAAAATTTCTATGGTGTTCAAAATATTTCTATAATTCTATTTCTTTAAATAATAAGGATAATTTTTTTATTTAAAATATTATTAAAATTCAAATTTATCAAATTAATCAAATGCGTATGTTTTTTTTTAATATTATATTTTTAATTTTTTAATCAATTTATATTTTTAATTTTATAAAACGTTAAAATTTGGAACCTCTTTTTTGTATTTCAAAACATTCAAACATTCAAAGCAATTGTTGACTTTCTTTCAGTTAAAAAATAGAGAAAATCATTTTTAATTCGCAACTATCAAATATGTATATAGAGCAGTTTCAAAATTTGACGTTTTATAAAATGACAAATCAATTGTAATATGGTTTCGTTGAGTAAGATTAAAATCGAACCGGAGTAAATTTAAATATAGATTTGATATATTTAAATGATATACATATGTTGACATAGTAAAACGATATGTTTTTACTGTGTAAGACTAAAATTGTACCAAATGTGAGTAAATTTAAATAAAATTGTACTTTTGTTTTACACAAATTTTGACAGCCCGTTATTAGTCTTACACAACGAAAACATAAATTATTACTTTAAATTTGATAAAACGTTAAAATTTAGAATTGCTTTATTTGTATTTCAAAATATTCAAACAATCAAAGCAATTGTTGACTTTATTTCAGTAAAAAATAGAAACAAATCATTTTTAAATTCGCAACTGTCACATTTATAACATATATAGACCAGTTACAAAATTTTACATCTTATAAAATTATTAATAAATTATATGATGATATGTTTTTTTGTGCAAGACTAAAATCGTGCCAAATGTGAACAAATTTAAATAAAATTGTACTTTTGTCTTACACAAAAAAAGCAATTGACAGCCCGTGGAACTGTTCTATACTACTTGTGTATTGTATTTGTATCATAATATTTAATAATAATATTTAATCGGCTAATTTTTTTCCATATAAATATAAACATCGTTTTCACGGGAAACTATTAGACCAACTTTAATGAAACCAACAACCAAAAGAAAGATTTTTTTTGTTTTCATATTACAATGATATTTTTTTTTTTAGAGTATTGCTTTTTTTCAGCTGAAAACCCGTCTTTAATTTAATGTAAATTGCTTAGTGATTAATTTAGTATTTTTATATTTATTTTTAACTCCGCCAAGGACGGTTCCAAGCCCGGTTGAAAAAGGAGAAGGGAGGGCAATAGAAGGAGGCCCTCGAAGTGGGTGTGGGTGGTTACTGCATTTGCATCTGGAAAAACAAAACTCGAGACTGGTCAATGATTTCATTGCAACATGGCGGGAAGTGGCGCCATCCAATAACCACAAACCACTACGGCCCTCCAAAATGTTGGCGTAAGATTGACTACCTTACCCATAAAAATTTGTTCAAAAATGAAGTTATGGAAGATGTAAAAGGAAATGCCTCGGATAAGAGGATTGGATTTATTGGAAAAAGACCTCGGAAAAGTTTAAGGGACCATGATTTAAGAATTTGTACCTGGAATGTGAGAACTCTCTACAGCCCAGGTGCATCTAACAATTTGGAAAATGTTCTTGAAAAGTATAAGCTGGACATTATTGCTATACAAGAATTACGTTGGAAAGGCAGTGGTGTAATTAAAAAAAAGAAAAGCGATATTTATTATAGCTGCCATGGAAAACACCACATATTAGGTTGCGGATTTATAGTTGGAGGTAAGCTAAGACGAAACATTATTGATTTTACACCTGTCAATTAACGCTTACCTAAAATCCGTTTGAAAGGAAAATTTTACAATATATCCCTAATATGTGCGCACGCTCCCACCGATGATCCGGACGATGTAACAAAGGATGAATTTTATGAAGTCCTAGAAAAGACTTACTCATCGTGTCCTAAGTACGAGGCGATGTACGAAGCTTTTACAGAAAAACTAAACAACTAGCGAATGGCTATAAGCCAGGTACAAATGGGCTGAGGAATGATTCCGGAAATTTGATGACTGCAAACGGGGATATAATTAGAGCATGGAAACATAATTTTGAAAAATTGCTAACTAGTGGCGACTGTGCAATTGAGAATAGGCCCTTCAATACTCCAACCAACGAAACCGACCCAGATCCACCCAATTTAGCTGAAGTTGAGTTAGCCATCAAGAGACTAAAAAATAACAAAGCTGCCGGCTTTGATGGCTTGCCAGCGGAGTTATTTAAAGCTGGAGGTGGAAAATTGGTAGAGTGCATGCACCAACTGATTAAAAGAATCTGGCTCGAAGAAAGTATGCCTAATGAGTGGAGTGTGAGTGTTATTTGTCCAATTTTCAAAAAAGGAGATGCTTCACTATGTGAAAATTATAGAGGAATATCGTTGTTAAATATCGCCTATAAAATATTTTCCAACATACTGTGTGCAAGACTGAAGCCCCATTGCGACGCTGTGATAGGTAATTGTCAGTGCGGCTTCCGACCTGGTAAATCTACCACCGACCAGATGTTTGCACTACGCCAAGTACTGGAGAAGACCAAATCGATACTCACCACCTCTTTATCGATTTTAAAGCCGCCTATGACAGTATATTCCGAAATACATTATAAGACGCCATGTCCGAATTCAGTATACCGGCCAAAATCATACGATTGTCTAAAAAGACTTTGGAAAACACAAAATGTATGGTAGCGGTTGGAAGTAATATGTCTGATGAATTCCAAACATACTCTGGATTCAGACAAGGTGATACACTGTCCTGTAACTTTTTCAATCTTGTGCTGGAGTACATATTACGTCGTTCTGGTGTTAATATGGTAGGAACAATTTTTTATAAATCAGTTCAGCTACTAGGTTTTGCTCACGATGCTGATATTGTAGGAAGAACACGACGTTCAGTCATTGAAGCCTTCACCCAAATTGAAAAAGAGGCAAACAAAGTGGGTTCATGTAAACGAGAATAAAACAAAGTATATGCCATCGACAATTCGGAATCCAATCAACATCCTATTGGATGCGATATCACTGTCGGTGCATATAACTTTGAAGTAGTTAAGGAGTTTGTCTACCTTGGGACCAATATTAACATCGAAAACGATATAAACGTAGAAATAAGACGTAGTATAACCATGGCAATCCGTTGCTACTTCGGTTTGTCAAAACAGCTTGGTTCAAAACTCCTGTCGCGGAATACCAAAGTGCAACAGTACAAAACGCTCATACTCCCAGTTCTGCTGTACGGTTCAGAATCGTGGACACTGCCAAAAGCAAGTGAGCTAGCACTAGGTATTTTCGAAAGAAAAATTCTACGCAGAGTATATGGTCCAGTAAGCGATGGTGCGGTCAGGCGGAGAAGATATAATGCCGAACTCTACGAACTGTATAATGACGTTGATGTAGCCACGAAAGTCAAGATCAGACGCCTTCATTGGCTTGGTCACGTCGAGCGAATGTCAACCGATGCTCCAGTTAAGAGGATATTTGAAGCCAGACCTCAGGGGAAGTGACGCCGAGGGAGACCGAACCTCCGTTGGGGAGATGAAACATCGGCAGATTTAAAAAAACTTTGCATCACCAATTGGAAGAGATGTGCGCAAAACTGAGAGGAGTGGAAGCAGATATTACATCAGGCCCAGAACCTTCATGGTTTGTAGTGTCTAGCAAGTAAGTAAGTAAGTAATATTTATTTTTGAATATAAAGAAAAAAACCTAATGGCAAATCAAAAATACAAAAAAAAAATCATTAGAAGAAAAAGAAGTATGCATAGGTTTGAGGCTAACACATCAAATAATTTCTATTATTTATATAATATTTTGATAATTTTCATTACAACAATTTACAACTTTTTTGGCAAAAGTTAGAGCATAGGCAGAAGATACAAAAATACTATTCGTGTGACAAAGAATAACGATAAATTACTGGGAGAGTCATCCATAATCCTTGGAGAGTTATATCCATAATCCTTAGACAAGTATTGAGAGTTACCATAATCCTTGGCAAAAAGATGTTCTCTAAAGTCTTTTTCCTATAAAGTTGCTACTACATACAAAAAAAAAAGTGTATTCTACACAAAAATTTTTTGCATACTAATACATATTTTTATGAATACATAACATTTGAATTTTGTAAACAAACAATAGAATGTAAACAAACAAAACAAAAGTTTTATATTATGGTTTGATGAACGAAATTTTATTTAAAAATATTTGCAATTGATTAAAATTTTATCATTTATTTTAAATTAATAAAATTTTAACTTTGAATTGAAAAATTCGCGAAATATAAATTTAAAAATTAAAAAATAAGGTTATGTTATTTCGTTTTTTGTCAAAACATATAAAACAATTTTAATATAAGTTAATTATTTTGCTCTTTCTCTCCTATTGAGAGTATACTATATACCTCTCTTTCTAAAGTTAAGAATACTGGGTAAAATTTCTCATGAAAACCTGCCTTTAAAACGACATTCGTTTATTACGACGAATATTTTCTGTCTCTTCAAGGTCGTTATAAGCGAGCTCTACTTTATGTATTTTATTTTGCTTGTTCTTACTTTTTGTTAAATTTTTTATAATAATAAAATAACTGACTTTTGAAATATATTCTATAGTTGCCATTACGTTTGAGAGCTGTATAACAAAAGTTGTTATAAAATATGTTTGCAAAAAATTAAAAACGAAAAATCTATCGTAAATAAATAATTTGTAATTTAAATGATTTGTTCCTTAGGGACTAAACATAATCAACGCTTATGGTGTATACTTGCTAACAAAAAAATTTAAATTAGTAGTTAAGTACATGATATTACATGAGAATAACTTACTGTACCTCGAATTTTTAAAATTTAAACAATGACAAAGTATATAAAAATGTTAGAGTAACTGTCCCTATTATGGAATACTACTTTTTATTTTGATGATTGTGTGCACAAAAATTATGTCAGAAACCTGTAAAATGGCTTAAAATGGTCCTTATTAATCTCTCTACTTTATATTAAATTTGTTGAATCTCAACGCTTATAACTTTTTGGGTATAATCATTTATGCAAAAAAAGTCATAATTGGCAAAAAAAAAAAAGTGTCCCTTTTATGGAATATTCCATATTAGGGTCATTTGAACCTAATATGAGATATGCCATATTGAGACCATATATTTTTTTATTTGAAAAAACCATATTTTATTTTAAATAAATGTAATTAATTCTTTTCTTTTAACATAAAATAAGTAAAAATAAATAATAGTTCAAAATTAAAAAAACATTAACAAAAAAACTAAATATAAAACACATTTCAGTTTAAAAAAAAAACATTTAAGAATAAATATTACAAGTTTTTAATTGAAACAGTTACTGCACGACGTGCAAATTAATTGGTCCTTAAAACAATTTTTATGTGCCCACATTTCGCATTGAAAACACGCAATCCAAACTTCACCATCCTTGTACAAATTTTGACAAACAATATAGGATTCATATTTCGATGGTTGTTCTGCCAAATCAAAATCCATATCATCTGTACTATCAGCGCATAAATTTTCATCGAAAGATGAATCAGTTGTGCTGCAGTCTATTTCAGTTTTTTTCTTATTTCTACATTTTGTGTTTACTACTTTACCTTCTTTTGCTGTATTTATTTTGGCTTTCTTTTTTGATTTTTCTTTGAATAAATTAATCCTTTCATTTTTTTTTGATTTTTTAGTTGGTTCTTTAGTGTTATTAATTAATAATGACTCTTTATATGGTGTACTTGTCAAACATGTAGCTTGTGTTAATTTTCTACCTTTTTTTGTTTTTGGTTTAATTCTAGGGACTTCACGAATTTCCCAAGGAGAAATGGAAAAACTTGTGCTAGGCTTAGCGTTTGCTGTTGGTGTTTTTGGACGATCTGTGCTTGGACCTGGTTTCTTTTGTTTTTCAGGTGTTTTGTGGTTCTCTGAATTACACTCTAGATCTGCAAATTCCATTTCTGTAGATCCTATGAAATCAGCGTCTGTAAATATTTGTGGGTTAAATGGATAAATTCCACAATATTTGAACCCATTCATAGCTAATTCAGCGGTTTGACATTTTGAAAATGCTTTTGAGAAAATCTCTGCCATATCATAAATGGTAACTTTTCGACCATTTTCCCTAATGAAAATTCTGACAGCTTCACTATAGTAAGACTTTAATGGTCCCATAAATGATCTGTCTAGTGGCTGCATCTTATGCGTGGAATGTGGTGGCAAGGATATAATTGCAACAAAATTTTTTTTGGCCAAATCAATTAATTCAATGTTCCTTGTATGGCTATAATGTCCATCTAAAATTAAAAGAACTGGATCTTCTTTTGTTGGATGTGTTTTTGCAAGAAAGTGTTTAAACCATTCAGTGAATAATGGTAATTGTATCCATCCTGACGGATGATACATTGCAATTGAACCTGCTGGAGCATTTTTCATGAGCTGAAGGTTTGCATTTTTTCGTGGGAAAACAAACATAGGAGCAATAAATTGTCCAGCGGCACTCATACATGTAACAACTGTTACTAAAGAACCTCTTTCTTCTGAAGTCAAAATTCCGATTTGTCGTTTTCCTTTTGACGCTAGTATTTTTGGCTGCTTAGATTGAACAACAGAAAAACCCGTCTCATCCACATTGAATATTCGATCCGGCGAATAACAATGTTTTTGATAACTATTTTCTAAAATATTAAAAAATATATTTACGTTGTTTCTGGTAAAACCAACTGCTCTGGCAAAAGAAGTTCCTGTCGGCCGGCGAATGGAAATTTCCTTTGCGTGGCGTCTCAAAAATCCTTTAAGCCATTTCCGCCCAGCAAGTTCATTAGATTGCGAAAATTTATTTGGCAAATTATTTTTGACCGCCAATTGAAATGCCACAGATTTTATATCGTTTGATGTTAACCCAAAATATCTGGCTTCCATTTCCTTAATGTAACTTACTAGTTCTAATTCCATTGTTGTATTAAAAACCGGTTTTCTGCCTAGAGGAATTTGGGAAATTTCCCTCGCAGTTTTTTCAGTAACTTGACACAGTCTAAACAATGTACTGCGAGGAACATTAAATGTTTTTGCGGTTTTTAAGAATCCCATTTTGTTGTTGCGAATGGCATTTATAGCCCTTTCCATGTCTTCTTGTTTCCATTTTCTTCTCTTTTCAATACTTTTCGGCATCTAAGGGCGAATTATAAATAGAAAACATAAAAATATTAAAGCATAATAACGGTGTTCCTAATATGGAATACAGTTCCTAATATGGTATAGTATTCCATATTGAGAACATGTTGGTATTCCATAATAGGAACACTTTCAACTTCAGAATTAAACATAAATATTTTAAAAATTTTGTAAATTTATTAAATGTTTAATATCATTAGTTAAAAATTTAGTCTTTAATGAATTTATAAATTAATACTTACTTCTATAAAATAGTAAAAAAATTAATAATAATTACACTCCTTGTCACCACTTTAAAAACTTTGAAAAGAAAGATTTCACATTTATTTCTATGCTAACTTTGTTTTTATTATAAATTCAAATATGAGTAAAAAAACTTAGTTTTTTTTAATTTCACTAATTTTTTTCTATTGAATAACAAATGTCACCATCATAGTTAAGAATATATTGAGGTATTCCATATTAGGAACGTATTCCATATTAGGCGCTCTTACTCTATTGTTTTTTCTTATGTTGGTATTGTTCTAAAAATAAAATATTTTAAAATAATATTCTTTTTAAAAGTACCTATATTTTTTTAATAAATACATTACATATATTCAAAATAATTGAGATACCTATAATATGTTTGCAGCAACAAAAAGAAAGTAACATTTCTTAAAAAAAATTATGTGTTCTTTAGGGATAGGACGTACGGAGTGTAGTTTCTGTCAAAAAATTGTGAAATAAGTAGGTATGTTATGTACTGTACTTCGGAATTTTAAATTTTAAAATTTGACAAAGCGTATAAAAAAATTGTAATTGTTTTTTCTTATGTTGCTACGATTAAGTTTTCAAAATAAAATATTTCAAAATAATACATTCAAAATAATGGAAAATACCTATATTATGTTCGCACAAAAAAACTAAGAAATAATGTTCAACTTAAATAAAAGCGTTCGGCGTAGATAGACATATTGACGTACTGTCATATAAAAATTGTGCGTTGTATGTTTTAATTTAGGTTAATTTAGGCCCTATTAAATGAAATGTTTATTTTACATTTTAAACATATGTTTTTTTTATTATAAAAAACTCTTTTTAGTTTTACTTATGACTTATGACGAATATTATATAATAATTTACCAAAAATATTTGATGAAGAGTAGTTAGAAGTTGTTTGTAAATGGAAGCTAATTTTTGTTTCAGGAGTATATAATTGTCAGATTAATTATCCTACATAATATTTGACATTTTAAAACTATCTGTCATTTGTGAAGTTAATAATATTTGATATATTTAGATAATGAAAAGAAAGTGAAAAAATTAAGGTTTATTGCTGAAATTTGTAAGGACTATTTTTTAAAATGGAACAGTTAAGTGGTAATCAAATAAAAAATATGATTTAACATAACCTATTCAAGAGAAAATTCAACTATTGTGAAAAATTTATTTAAAGCTATCTGCCGAAAATTATTTAATTATCTACTCCTCTAATCTACTCTTTTTCAAGAGCTGGTATGGTATAGTTGGCAGTAGATGAGAGTAAAAAAGAGTAGTTTACTGTTCATATAGGAACGTAAGTAATAACATTTGTTTGTTTGAAGAAACTTATGAATCATGACCATACATAGAAAAAAATAATTAAATAAACTAGACAAGTTGGTATACTAAAGAATTCAGAATCATTTTTTGCATACATACATTTGTAGTAAAAATTTCAGATTTTAATATTGAAATGTAGTGCCTACTTGCCTATGTTGCTACTAAATTTAAAAATGGAATAAGGGAAGGAAAAATTTATCAATTTTTTAATTGATTAGTTATTTTTTTTAATATCTTTGTAGATATGTTATAAATCTTAAAATTATGGTTTTAAAAAAAATTTCGACTTCTGTCAACTTACTATTACTTTCTACTTCTGGCAGCTTCAATATAATATAATACTAAGTACTAAACTAATGAATTATGATAGGTATGTTAAATTTTGTTGTACATATTATGCTCTATAAACAAGCTTTTTAATTAGGATACAGAATACATACAACATAGTTCAAATCGTACTAAAATGTTTGAAAAATGTACAGTTTTCTATATGTAGGACAGCATTAACTCGAATTTTGGGTACTTGACTTCAAGTACCCAAATGTATAATTCACTTAATATGTATATGTATTTGTTTAGAAAAATAATAAAAATTTTCAGAACATGACATATTAGAACGCTTTTTATATTTAGAATGGAAATCGCTTTTTTTGTGTAATAACTGTACAAAATTATACTCTCTTTATACCGCGTTAAACTACAGGAATAAAATTCAAAAATACTGAAAAACGTTTTTATAATTGAAAAAATTATAAATTTTTTTTTTAAGCAAATTTCAAACGCAAGAATTGTTGACAACATTGTTGCCATAAATTTTATTATGTATAGGACAAAAAAATAAGTTTCGTGTTATATTAGTCTAATATAAATTACACAAAACAGATTATTTTTAATGTAAATTTAAAAGCACTAAAAGCTCGAATTTCGAGCTCAGGGCGATACTAGTATATATAAATATTGTTCTAATATATAATGTTCTAAAAATTTGATTATATTTCTAAACATATACCTATATTTACTGAAGTCAAGTAGCTAAAATTCGAGTTAATGCTGTCCTTCATATAGAAAACTCTACTTTTTTTCTAAACATTTTAGTACGATTTGAACTATTTATGTACATTTTCTTTATCCTAATTAAGGTCTATGAATATATAACATGTTCAATAAAAGTTAACATATCACAATTCATAAGTTTAGTACTTAGTACTATACTATATTAAGGCTGCCAGAAGTACAAAATAATAGTCAAGTTGACAGAAGTCGAAATTTTTTTTTAAATCTCAATTTTTAAATTAATTATATACCTACATACATATAAAAAAAATTATTACATAGAATAAAATTTTTTTCTATAAATCTAAGAATAAGTTTTAACTTTTGATAAATGTTTTTTCCACTTATTACATTTTTGGATTTAATAGCTACATAGGTAAGTAGGAAAAAAATAAATCTGAAATTTTTACTGCAAATTAGGAACGTTAAAAAATATACAAAAAATGATTCTTAATTCTTTAGTTTACTTTATACCTTTTTGTCTAGTTTATTTATTTAATTTTTCTGAAGGTTTTTATTGACAAAAATATATTTCTATGTATGGCCATGAGTCATGACACATAAGTTTCTTAAAACAAATACATAATCTTATTGCTTGCGTTCCTTTATTAGGCTACACAAACTCTAGTGAAAGAGTAAATGAGAGGAGTTTAAATAATTTCCGGCAATAAACCTTAATTTTTTCACTTAATTTTCAATATCTGAGTATATTAAATTAATAATGAACTTCCCAAATGACATAAGTTTTAAAATGTCTAATCTATGTATGACAATTAAACTGACAATATTCCTGAAACAAAACTGAGTGTTCTACTCGTATATACTACTCTTCATCTACACTTTTGGCTAAAAGAAACGTATGCATTATATAAAATTCGCCCATTTTGTCAAAGTAAAACTAAAAATTGTTATGTATTATAAAAAAAAAATTATTCGATGTTTAAAATGTAAAATAAACTTTTCAATTATTAGCGATTAACATACGACGAACAAATTTTGTCAATATGTTCTTCTACATATACATAAATTACGCGGGTTGGTGAGTAAATCCACAAACCAAAATCCACAAAAAAAAATCCAAAAAAAAAAATCCACAAAAAAAAATCTAAAAGCCAAAATCCACAAAAAAAAATTCACAAAAAATATTATTTATGTAAATTAATTATGTAATATATTTACGTGATTTTTATGTAAATTATGTATACGTGAAATTCTGAATTAGGATGGATTTTAGAGTTGGATTAAAAATCACGATTGCCGCTTTTTCCAGAATATTTATATTTATATAAATGTGAGATTATGAATTAGGAGGGATTTTATATTTTCAGCCCCCGATATTAAAATTATTGAAGCTAGATTTCGCATCCAACACTAGAATCAATAGAATGGTATAAGAATTCGGCATACCTATTTCATAAAAAAATAATCCCTCCTAATTCATAATGTCACATTTAAATAAATATAAATATTCTGGAAAAAGCGGCAATCCTGATTTTGAATCCAACTCTAAAATCCATCCTAATTCAGAATTTCACGTATACATAATTTACATAAATATCACGTAAATATATTACATAATTAATATACATAAATAATATTTTTTGTGAATTTTTTTTTGTGGATTTTTTTTTTGTGGATATTTTTTTTGTGGATTTTTTTTTGTGGATTTTTTTTTTGTGGATTTTTTTTTTGTGGATTTTTTTTTTTGTGGCAAAAGTCATTATGGATTTTGTTTTTTGTGGATTTATTCACCAACCCAAATTACGCTTATGTACATTATTTAATTAATCGAAAAATATTTATTTAAATGTTTTAATTTAGTACAAAAAACTTTCATCTTATAGGTATTTTGAATTATTTTGAATATAAGATACTTTTTAATTAAAATTATTTTGGTTTTTTTCATGTAAATTCAAGTATGTACTTCTTATTTCTAAATTTTTTTGAATGATATTAAACGACGTACGCTTTTATTAAGGTTGGATCCTAAGGAACAAATAATTTTTTTTAAGAAAGATTATTTTTATACCCTACACCTATAGAATAGGTAAAAGGGTATATTAACTTTGGTATGGTGTCTGTAACCACCTAGAGGAAGCGAGCTAGATATGGAAAAGTATATATATTTGTGATCAGCGTGACCTCCTGAGTCGATATAGCCATGTTCGTCCGTCCGTACGTCCGTCCGTTGGCACGATAACTCATAAAATAATATAGCTATCTTGATGAAATTTTAACTGTAGGTTACTAGGACTGAAAGTACGGCGGGGATTGCATATGGGCAAAATCGGCCTATGGGTTCGGATTCTTGACCTTTTAATCG
Source organism: Dolichopus griseipennis (assembly GCA_963082915.1). Classification (NCBI taxonomy): domain Eukaryota; kingdom Metazoa; phylum Arthropoda; class Insecta; order Diptera; family Dolichopodidae; genus Dolichopus; species Dolichopus griseipennis. Next base: position 139,302,663 of record OY720441.1, read on the forward strand.
ATCAAAGGGCTAACGAACAAATATAAAAAATCACGATAACTCAACAACTAATGACGCTATCTTCATCAAATTTGTGGTGTAGGGTACTAGTAATGAAACTACTTCGAGGATTGCTTAAGTTCGGGATTGGACCATGGGTTCGGAACTTAGAACTATTTGATTGAATTTAGTTTGAATTATATTTATATTATTTATATTTATGAATATCGAATTTTATTTGATCGAATTCCAAACGAGCATAATTTCGAAACCAATGAACCTCCAAATTTGGTATCAGGGTGTTTCTTTTTTTTTTCTTAGTGTCCTTGAAATTTGGGCCCTATTGGAGTAGTGGGTCGGGGACAGCCACACAGTTCCAAAGACCTTAAAGCATATTTTCGAAATTAATAAAGATAGTAACTTCAAACAAATTTAGAAGTTTCAAATTTGGTACATGGGTGCTCTTTACTATTTCCTGCGCGTTCCCCTAATTTTGGATCAATCAGAGTGGTGATTCAGTACCCCTCTTAGACCCCCTAAGGTTTAAAAGCTTATCATCGAAATTAATAAAACTAGTAACTTAAAATTAAGATAGAACGTTCCAATTGTGTACAAGAGTTAACTAGTTTTGAAAGTATGACGGGGACCGGATATGGACGAAATCGTACCATGGTTTCCGGTTCTGGAACCTTTGAAAAGTTCAAGGGCTAACAAACATATATCTTAAAATCACCATAACTCAAAAAATAATGCCGCTATTTTGATGAAATTTAAACACTAGGTTACTACTAATGAAAGTACCATGAGAATTGGTTCTGGTCGAGTTTGGTCAATGAGTTCGGATTCTAGAAGCTTTTGGTCGATTTGAGGCCGAACGAGTATAATTTCGAAGCCAAAGAATATATTTCCTATTTCCTATGTGTCCCCGAAATTTAGACTTAATTGCAATGGTTCAGCTATGTTCAAAGGTACTTGCTACATTTATGTAAAATTTATTTTTATATTTAAATGAATTATATGAAAACGTCGAGATTTGTAATTGTATGTTAGAAATACATTTATTGCATATTTTGCGTTTATAAGCTTTTCTATTACGTATATAAACTAACCATTTAAAATAATTTCAATTTTAAAAAATTTGAATTATTAAATATATTATGCTTTGATTAGCTTTTTATCACAAAATTTAATAATTTTTTTTGTTTTTTAATATTTTTAAATAGATAAATTAGTAAGAATTTGTAATATTTTTTAATAGATAGTGTAATTAGAAAATGTTTTTAGTATTATAAAGTTAATTTGGTTAGCTATGTCTTTCCATCAAATTAATAAGAGCTTTTATGGTCTTAAAATGGCCTATGGATATCTCATTAAATTTGAACCAAACAGGTGTAGGGTATTTATAAATCGGTTGCACCGACTGACTGTTTCTTTACTTGCTTTGTTTTTGTAAACATACTATAGGTATTTTCAATTATTTTGAATATAATGTATGTTTTAAAAAAAAAAAAGGTATTTTATTTTTATAACTTAATCGTAGCAACATAAGAAAAACCCATTACAATGGTTTTATACGCTTTGTCAATTTTGAAATTTTTAAAATTTTTGGTATAGTACGTCGCGTATGGTTTCATGTAAATTTATTTACAAAACTACTTATTTCAAAAAATTTTGACAGACGTTGTACGTCAGACGCTTTGATTACGGTTAATACCAAAATTGGTTTGGTTTGGTTAATAATAAGTTACAGATAATTTTTCTTAAGAAATATTATTTTTTTTTAATTTTTGCAAACATATTATAGGTACCTATTTTCAATTATTTTGAATATAAGGTATTTTTTAATAAAACAAAAATTTTATTTTAAATTTTCTATTTTTATATTTTGCTTTGTCAATTTTTAACCAGTACCAGTATGCATTGATTTTGATGATTCATTTATATTACAAATTATTTTTTTAAGAAAGATTATTTGTTTTTTTTTTAATTTTTTTCAAACATATTTTATCATAACACTTTTTTAATTATTGAAAATTAACAAACTCAAACGAAATGGCAACTACAGAATATATTTCAAGAGTCGGTTTGTTTATTTTACAAAAAACTAAACTAAAAGCAACAACAATATACGATTAACAAAATATTTTTTTTTAGCAAATTTATTTTTTGTGGTTCAAACATTACACATTATAATATGTTAGAAGTAGATTTAGATTATTCAGAAAATCTTAACGACCTCCACATTGATTATCTTTTTTAACTGAAAATAGTATTCCACCATCAGGTAAAGCAAGAAATTTGTTAACCAATTTAAGTAGCAAGAGACAATTATGTAATACATTATAGAAATCTTAAGCAATGTCTTGAAGACGGGTTAGTTTTAAAAAAATACACAGATTTTGAAATTTAAACAGTGTGATTGGTTTATGAAGTACATTGATTTAATGATAAATACCTTTGAACTGTTTTAAATTAATGACTTATTCTAATTAAAATAGCTAATTCATGGGAAAGCAAACTAACACGTATAGAGTTAAAGAAAACAAAAATACATTATAACAAACCGATTTATATAGGATTCACAATTTTAGACCAGTCTAAAATTTTAATGTATAATTTTCAATATAATTATATAAAACCAAAGTTTCAAAATAATTTAAGGATTAATTATATTTATACCGATAGTTTTATATATACAATACAACGAAAGATTTCGAGGAAAAGGAAGATACATATAACTTTCCTCAGCTAAATAATAAAATATTAGGTCTATTTAAAGATGAAATGGGTGGAAAAATAATTACTGAATTAATAAGTTTAAGGTCAAAAATGTATTTTCTTCAGACTTTAGAAAATAACAGTATGAAAAAAGCAAAAGGGGTTAAAAGATATGTTGTCAATGACTTAAGTATACAGGATGATAAAAGTTCTTTATTTCATAATTTAATTATTTATAGAAATATGAAAGTTTTTAGATCGAAATTACACATTATTTATACATAGAAAATTAACTAAATAACTGATAAAATTCAGATGAGAAAGGTATATATTAAGTGGCAATGTAAATACTTATGCTTGGGGACACTATGGTTTAAACGAAATGTAAAGTAAATAATATTTTTTTTTAATATGTATTTGATATTACACTTAAGATTGTTAAATTTTTTATATATGTAATTATTCCTAACTATGTATATATTAATTTCAAAGGAAATAAATTCTAATAATATTTAAACAAACTAAACTAGTTCAAGCTTGTTATTATTTGTTTCAAAACTTTTTTAGTCTAGTTCACAAATAAATAAAAAGTTTACTTTTACCTTGAAATTGATCACGTTGTCAATTTACATTTCGTGATCACAGCACATTAATATAATTTTAAACATTTCTTTGTTTAATTTTTTCAAAATTTTTTTAGTTTAAGTAATAATCAAACGAAAAAAAATTCATCGGTTTTTAAAGCTTTTCAACTTTAAAATGTCAGCTAACAGCTTAATTATCAAATATAACGAACGAGCTGATAAAGCTAAAAAACTTTGAATTCAAAACCAACTTTAAAATGTTTTTATAATTTTTCAAATTAATATTAAATTAAGTTTAAACTTAAATAATTTTATTTTTTAACCTAGTCGAAAAACTTTTCATTAATAGTGAAAGAAGTTTAATTTTCAAACATAATGAACGAGTTTTCTATCTAGAACATAAATTATAATAGGAGCTTTCATCCAGAAACCACATATCTATACTACTGTGTAGCGCTTTATTGTCCAATTTTACCTTTACATTTTTTAAATTTTTGTTTCCACTGTTTCCATTTGCATTTCTAAGATACTGTGTGAGAGATTTTTTATTTGCGCAAAATTGTAAATGAATCGTCTATAGTATCTGGGTAGACCGAGAAAGATGAAATGGGTACTTGACTCGAAGATTGGCTGGTTCTTTATAATGCAAAATGTCATTTGTTTAATTTTAGAAAATCAATGATGATATGAGCTCGTTTTTTTTCTCTTTCATCCAAAGTTTTCTTTGTAACAACCTAAATAGGGCTATTATAAGCACTACGAGATGGTTGTATGACTTTATTATACCCGTGCACACATATATGATATCGGGTATATTAAAATTGCTCCTCCGTTTGAAACACATTGATCTAGATGAGCTAGATATAGTGTCCAGGATACGTATCTGATCAGCATCGAAAAATTAATCGATCTAGCTATTTGTGTCTGCCTGTCTGTCCGTGTGTCAGCACGATAACTCAAAAACACTAAAAGAGCTACAGTTTTGAAATTTTCACAAAATATTTTTCAAACAATTTCTATGTTCCCTATTTTTAGGACATTTTCAAAAAAAATTTTAGAAATGTGCTTATATAACTTCACTATTCAAATAACTTCACTTCACTCTGTCGATCCGTCCGTATGTTTACAAAACTTTTACACCGTTTGAAATAGAGTAAAAAAATTTTGGGTAGGTATTGCAAAAAAATAATTTCGTTGAAGCATTCCCCCACTTGATACGGGGTTACAGCCCACCAAAGTTGCAAAAAGCCCTATATTGAAATTGTTATAACAAGAGTTCTCTTAGATATATATTCAATCTGAAGACGACAAAAGATAGCTGGTTTTATAAACTTTATAAATTTTTAAAAGGCAAATATTTAGAGTTCCCATACGATACTAAAATTTAACATTACGCAAAATTCAATTTTTGCAAAATTTTTTGCCACACATATCTTCTTCAAAAAATACTGCGCACAAAATTTTTATGAATATACTTCATACAATAAATAATGGTAGCAATACTCATACCTTTAAATTTATTATTATGAATCCCATACACGATGGACCAGTTTTGTTGTTATGCATCCCTTACACGATGTTTTTAACTTGGTACACGTACTTCCAAGGTTGAATAGGTTGCATTACACGTATAATTATGACGTTTTTATTCTTTCTTTTTCCTTAACACAAACTTTTAAAAAAAGCAGAGTATATAATTCAATATTGTAAATGTACATACCTACACATTCATAAGCTAGAGTCTTGCAATTTTGGGAGAAGCTAGATCCTCAGAAATTAGTAGGAGTCGGTTAACAAATTTTATTTGTCACGTCCCCTGTTTAGGTGTTATAAGGGCTCGAAAATTGAAATTTAGCTATTTTTAGACACCTGTAACTTGAATACCTTTTCAAAATTTTTTTTACAAATATACAAAATTTAAATCTGCAGTATTATATTTCAACATATGTTAAATGTTTTTCTTAAACTTAAAAGGGGTTCTTTAATTTGAAGAAATTTTCTCTTAGTTTTAACAATTTTTGCTTAGATAATAAAATTTTAGGTATAATACCAAATTTTGGTGGAGATCACTATAGATATCCTACAAGCAAAAAAAACGGAAGAGTGGGAACAGGAGGGGAATAGGTAGATCCTCGAGAATCATTATAAGTTTGCTTAACAAAAATTTGGGAACCTTCCCAATTGAAGGACTATTAGGACTTTAAAATTAAACTTTTATTTTTAACTTTTTTTATAAAACAGTAACTTATTCACCAGTGTATGTTTTTCCAAAATTAAACGTTAACATTGAAACTACAACATTATATTTCTCACTTTTGAACAGGTTTTCTTGAGAGCATTGGGATTATATTCTAAGTATCTGCTGATTTCACTATAATTCATAATTAATAAATTGATGAAATAACTAAATTATAACATAATTATTTATTTCTAAATATATTTTTATAAAATAAAATGAAAAATAGTCAGTTAGAAACCCTACACATTGGGGCCAACAGTGCGACAACACCAGCATCGTTGGGATTCCCGACACATTTTATTTACCAAAATAACTTATGTCGTGAATAGGGAATTGGGGTAGTATGCGAATATATTTGATGTGAATCCAGTTACATCAACCTAGCCTCTACTACTCAACGCCAAATTTTACCTTCACGTGGTCCCCCCTGTTAAGCTGAGCAACCCCGATGAAAGATTTGGTATCCAACCCAAGTGGTGTAGTAAGGGTCAGCGAGCAAACTAAATTTGGCGGGTGAAGTTTCTGAACGTCAACTGGAAGCTTAATTCACAGTAGCGTCTGTCCTATAATAGGCGGCTACAAACAGCGTCTGTTTCCTTAAAGGGCGGCTGAGTTATAAAGAAGGAAAACTACCGAAAACCCTTCAGAAGGCAACGGGAAACCACTGAAGTATCATCATCCCTAGAAAAATCATATGATAAGTCAAAAAGAAAAACGGCCCTCAGTCTCCGGCAAAAAGAGGGTGCTAAGAATCCCCGGAGGTAAAACAAAAACCACACTAAATATAGACACCTGGAATGTTAATAGCCTATTTGAAGCAGGTAAACTAGCTAACGCAGTCCAAGAAATGCAACGCCTAAACATCGATATTCTAGGAATAAGCGAAACATGGTGGCCGAATCGTGGCGAGTGCCATATAAATGGTGCAAAATTTTATTACTCAGGGAACGATACACCAAACCACCGAAATGGCGTAGGCATTATAGTTGCTGAACACATAAAACATCACATAACCGAATTTGTACCACATTCTGACAGAGTTATGTTGATAAAGATTAATACAAAACAAGTAGCACTTAACATCATACAAATATATGCGCCAACTGCTGACAAACCCGATGATGAAATAGAAGAGTTATATCAACAAGTATCATATCTTCAAAAACAAATAAAACCACATGAGTTAACCATAATAATGGGAGATTTTAACGCTAAAGTAGGCACCGGAAAAGTAGATGAAATTGTTGGACCATTTGCTCTAGGTTCCAGAAACGAGAGAGGTGAACGTCTCATAGAATTCGCCCAAGAAGAAGGCTTTAAAATTACTAATACATGGTTTTGTTTACCATCACGAAGGTTGTACACCTGGAAATCACCACAGGACAGCAGTGCAAACATTGTGCGCAATCAAATTGATTATATTCTGGTCAACAAACGCTTCAGTTCTTCCATCAGAAAAGTTTGTACATATCCAGGGGCTGACGTACCGTCTGACCACAATCTTCTTTTAGCAAAAGTAAACATAAAATTATCCAAAGCTAGAAGAAGTAACCAGCAACCGAAATTGGATATCGAAAAACTAAAAATCGATGAAGTGAAAAATCAATTGACAGACGCAATCAATGATCAGTTAAGTCTCGTCTTAGAAGAAAATGATAACATCTGGGAGCGCACCAAAACTGTACTAAATGAAACGTCCAAACATATTCTGGGTACAAAAATATATAAGGCAAAGAAAAATTGGATGACAATAGAGATACTACAGTTGATGGATGAAAGACGCAATTACAAAAACAAACAACCTGCAGAATATAGACGTATTCATCGCGAAATAAGGTCGAAAATAAGAATAGCAAAAGAAAACTGGTTAAAACAGGAATGCTATGAAATTGAAAAACTACAACATCTGCACGATGACTTCAATTTACACAAAAAACTCAAAGAAACAGCAGGGGTGTACAAAAAATCACATACTTCCACACTTCTTAATGAAAACGGACAAATAATTTCTGAAATTAATGAAAAAACGAAGACCTGGGAAGAATATATTAAGAAATTGTTTTGTGATTTTACCCGTCCCTAGTACAATATTGAAACGTCTATAGAACCATCTGAAACACATATAACCAAAGATGAAATCAAAAAAGCGGTTATGTCAGCCAAAAATAATAAAGCCGCAGGACCAGACGAAACCCTGTCAGAAATATTTAAACTGATCAATGACGAAAACCTCACTGTGCTCGAAAAAATTTTCAACCATATCTATAACACCGGAAATTTCCCACAAGACTGGCTAAAGTCAACATTTGTCGCCCTTCCGAAAAAAGCTAATGCCAAAAAATGCGACGACCACCGATTAATAAGTTTAATGATCCATGCACTCAAAATCTTCTTGAGAGTGCTGCATAATCGTATTTACACAAATTGTGAGTTACACATGGGCAGAACGCAATTTGGATTCAAACAAGGAACTGGAACCAGAGAAGCACTTTTTAATATTCAAGTACTTGTACAGAATTGTCGTGATGTTCATAAAGATATTTTCTTATGTTTTGTGGATTATGAAAAGGCGTTTGATAAGGTCAACCATCAAAAACTTATGGAGGTATTAAATAGAATTGGCATAGATAATAATATCATAATGTGTATAAATAGCTTATATTGGCAACAAACAGACTGTGTAAAGATAAATAATGTGCTGACACAAAGCATTGATATTCAAAAAGGAGTTCGACAAGGCTGTATTCTCTCCCCTTTACTGTTTAACATCTATGCTGAAGCCATTTTTCAGGAAGCAGTGAACGATTTAGATGTTGGTATAAAAGTAAATGGCACATATATAAATAACATCAGATATGCAGATGATACAGTTCTCATAACAGACAATCTAAGGGATTTACAACATATAGTCGATAAAGTCAACCAGCATATCGAATTGTTCAACTTAAAAATAAATATATCAAAAACTAAATTAATGATCGTAAGCAGAAAAAGAACACCTTACACTGCAGAAACAATTAAAATAAATAACCGCTCAATTGAAAAAGTCTCCACATACAAATATCTCGGATGCTGGTTACACGAGGATTGGAGCTGCGAAAAAGAAATTAGATGCCGAATCGAAATAGCAAGAAATGCATTTCTTAAACACAAAAAAGTTTTCTGTTGTCGCGAAATGAACTTGGGCCTTCGCTTACGATTCGTTAAATGCTATGTTTGGTCTATACTCCTATACGGTGTAGAAACGTGGACCTTGAAAGTGAGAGAAATCAACAAACTTGAAGCGTTCGAAATATGGATCTACCGCAAAATGCTAAAAATATCGTGGATGGATCACATTACAAACGAAGAAGTTCTACGTAGAGCAAACGCGGAAAGAGAACTACTTATAAGGTTGAAGAAACAAAAAATCTCTTACTTTGGGCATATTATGCGTGGAAACAAATACGAGCTACTTCAGTTAATAGTTCAAGGGAAAATTGAAGGAAAAAGAAGTATAGGAAGGAAGCAATTATCATGGTTGCGTAACATTAGAAACTGGACAGGCATCAGAAACATTGGTGATTTAATCCATTCAGCAACAGATCGAAACATCTTTCAGGGCATCGTTGCTAATATCATATGACCGCTGACATCCAATTATGGATAGGCAACAAAAGAAGAAGAAGAAACCCTATATTATTTTGAGAATGTGCTTTTTAAAAACCCTCGGTTTTTTTCATCACTTGTTTTTCTTTGGTTAAGATCGGACCAAAACTTCGGGTAGCTCTCGAACAACAAACTTTTATAGCTCCAAATTTTTCATATAAAAATTTGAAATTTTGCGGTAGGTACAAAACATGACAATTATATGATTTTGATTTTGTTGTTTTTTATGTATTTATCGAGTTACGATCTTATATGATTTAAATGATGCGTAAAATTTTTAAAAACATGATAGATAAGAAAAAATTAACACAAATATCTTTTTAAGTAAATGAAAATAATTTGTATGCATTCATATACCTAATAGGTACGTAGATGTGTAATTTTTTAAGCGTGCTTTGTATTTTGATGAATAATAATCATTATGAGTATGATGACTATTATCTATCATGATGATCATATGATGCTTATTTGGCTTAAGTTTAGTATATTCGTGAATTCAAAATTAATTAAAAGAGATAGAATTCAAAAATTAGAGCTAGAGTTTTGAAATTCACACAAAACATTTTTTAGACATTTTTTAGGTTCCCTATAGATTTTGGTTAAAGTCGGAGAAGGAATTCGGGCAGCTTCCATACAAGGTTTTTGAACCAATATGAATATCTTCAAAACAAATAACACTGCGGGACTAAATTTCACGCGGTTAGTTATATATGCTATTGGATAAGGATATGATTTTGTGTAAAGAGGGATTTCAGTTACTGTGTTTATTGTAGCTTTCACATTTGTGTTGTAGGGTAGAGATTCAGAAGGTTCTGTAAAAGCTTTTTTATTCTCTGTCATAAGTAATTTACACGCGGAAAGTATATTTAAGGCGATGCTTTAATAATCTATGCTAAGGTGAGAAACTTATTGACATCGAAGAACTTTTTCCTTTAGAAGTGTCTATTTTAGCATAAATATCTTTGTGGTGATTGTAGCCAACTATAGTGTCAAAACTTGATAACCCTGGCAGAATATAGAAATCTGATATTTTACCTAGAAAGGTTACTAACCATTTCTCTTTGATTTGAAAAATTCCAGTGATTGTTTCTGGATATTATATACTTAAAGTACAAGAAATACAGCTCAATCTAAAACTCTAATAGATCATAATAACAAACTTCAACAAAAAATAACAGGTTTCTTTCACAATAAAGGATAACAGTTTATCTGATCACCAAATAGCCATGACATCAATCAAAACAATTAACGTTAAGAAAATACCTATGCAAAAATATACTCTTAATAAAACAGACTACATTCAAATGCGTAATATTGTAAAAACTAAAGTAGAAAACAAAAACATTATGGATATTGATACACTAGTTAAATGAATACAGGAAAGAATTTGTTTACTAAAGTAGTAACTGTCAGAACTAGAAATAATAGCTGGATTATACCCATTATATTTGAAGAACTTAAAATCAAAAAATCCCTATATGATTTGTGTCCCATTTTACAGGTTCCAAAAAAGAGGCTGCAAAAAGTTTTTATTAAATTCGATTAACCGTTTTCCACGACGACAATTTTATTGAAAATTTTGTATCAGTCTTTCAATTATAAAAACCCACAAGGTTAATTTGGTTTTGACCTGTTTACACGTTTTGCACAAAGATTCAATGAAATTTTCAAATGGTTGGTATTAACGCAAGTTCACTTAATTAATAATACTATTTTTTTTACTCTCAAATAGTCAAAGCAAAAGCTAAATGATAATATTAATAATAATAAAAATAAAGCTAATAAAGAATCCGAATAATAATATCTTTAAATTTAAATAACGTAACATTTTCCTTCCCTACATTTTTACGTAAGTCTTTGTTTTTTTATCTATTTTGCAGTTGTTGTTTTTTAAAAAAAGATATCAGTATAAAATTGCAGTTTTCTTCAAATAAAATATAAGAATCAAAAAAATTCAATTTCGTATATAAGTTAAAGATTGTTATTCTCGAAGTCACCCAAAAAAATATTTATTTTTAAAATTTAATAAAAGATTTTTATATAAAAAAAAATAAAACGCTTTTTATTTCTTTTTTGTAAAACAACTTTATTATTCGAAGCTAAATTTTGAATTGAAAGTTTACAATTTTAATTTTACAATAATAGCATTGTTCTACCTGCATTATGCTGACTCAAACATATGTTGATTACGCGTGATTTATGTTGGGAAATAATGTTGAACTAATTTCACAGGTTAATTTGCTGATTCGACAGGTAAATGTTTTAGTAAAAAATTTATAAATTAAAATTTATGAAATTGTAATATGATGCGTTGGAATTCGGGTTTACAATTTTAGCTGTTGTTAACTTCTCCTCTCTTAAATATCGATGTCCTCATTCGATCAAATTAGAGATTAGAGTTCTATAAGTTTCGCCTTGGGGCTTCTTAAATCTTGACTGATGCTGAATTTGTCGGAAATATCTGAACTTTGTTATTTTGGTGATCTGCAGGATTCTGTGCTGTATCTTTTATTGTTGGGTTGTTGCAAGTAGTAACTTCTTCTGGTAAAGCTTGATCTGATTGTATGTTGTTTATTATTACTTTGTCTCGTTTTTTGCTATATCGTATCTCAATTAATACAAATAAACCCAATATTGATGCTATGGCCGCTATGGCACTTGAAGTACTTAATACATGATTTATTAGACTCCGTTCCTTTAGTAATTCAATTTTATTTGTATTATTGGCATGAAGGTCCTTGAAAAGTTCTAAAGACAGATGCTGTTGAAATTCCTTTTTTATTAGTTCTGGTTGTAAAATTGCAGGTAACACGCTAACGCTTACGGTTTCCTTCGATGTAAATACCATATCTTTAATTATTACTGTAGAATTTTGGAATTTAATTACGTATTATCCTACAATCGTGTTTTGTTTATCATCTATTGTTATCGTACCATTGAATTGATTCAGTAATATAATTCCTTCGGCAATTTTTTCTATTGTTGGGATATGATGAGCGTTGGTAACATTGCAGGTGGATGATCTTCCTTTCAATATGTTTGGAATTCAGGTAGAATTTGAAATATTAACAATTTGGTATTTATTACATATTATTATTAAATTTATTTGTTTACAATTTTCTTTTATTCCATACATTTTTTTAGCACATTTTCAAAAAATTTTGTAAAAATGTGCCTATATAGCTTCACTCTGTCCGTCCGTTCGTCCCTTTTTACCTACGATTGACTAAAAAATATCAGAAATGGGTAGGTATTGCAATAAAAATAATTTAATGTTAAAACTTTTTTTTGTAGCCCCCCCGTTACGGAGCTACAGCCCCACAAAGTCGAGAAAAGCCCCATATTTAAACAGTTATAATTAGAGTTCTATAAGGTATATTTCCAACCTGAAAACGCTTTCTATATATTTTATAAGCTTTACAAATTTTTAAAAACCAATTGTATAGGGTTACCATACGGTACTAAAATTTACCGTTATTCAAAACTAAGTTTTACAAAATTTTTGGTCCCTCATAACTTCGGAACGGCTAAACCTAGAAACTTGAGAAGTTAGATCCTTAGAAATAAGTAAGAGTCAGTTAACAAAATTTTTTTGTCACGCCCCCTCTTTAGGAGCTGTAAGGGGTTGAAAAATTGAAATTTTGCTAAAAATTTAGCTTTTAAACACCTGTAAAAATTGAATACCTGTCAAAATTTTTTTTTATTTGTATACAAAATTGAAATCTTTAAAACGAAAGTTTTAATAAGTGTCAAAGGTTTTTCTTAATTTTGACTTTGTCCGTCCGTCCGTCCGTCCGTATGTTTACAAAAACTTTTACACTGTTTGAAATAGATTAAAGAAATTTAAACCGTAGATATTACAAGTAAATTAATTTCGTAGAAAATTTTTTTTCTGTAGCCCCACCCGTTACGGAGCTACAGCCCCCCAAAGTTGGAAAAACCCCTATTTTTAAATTGTTATAACAAGAGTCTCTTTAAGTGTATTTTTAATCTGAAATACATTAGTATTTCAGATTAAAAATACACTTAATATACATTAGTATTAGAAATACATTAGTATTTAATCTGAAGTACATTCGGTACTAAAATTTACCATTAAGCTAAACTCAACTTTTGCAAAATTTTTGGCCCCATATATCTTCTAAACGGTTCAACCTAGGGTCTTGAAATTTTGGGAGAAGTTAGGTCTAGGTTAGGTCCAAAATTAGTAGGAGTCGGTTAACAAAATTTATTTATCACGCTCTCTGTTTAGGAGCTATAAGGGCTCGAAAATTGAAATTTTGATATTTTTAACCACCTGTAACTTTAACACCTGTTCAAATTTTCTTTTACAAATATGCAAAATTTATAGCTGCAGCATTATGTTTCAACATACGTTAAAGGTTTTTCTTAAATTTGAAAGGGTCTCTTTAAACTGAAGAAATTGTTTCTTAGTCTTAACCATTTTTGGTTTGATAATTATATTCTAGATAAAATTCCAAATTTTGTTGAAGTTCAAAATTGATTTCCTAGAACCGGAAAAAAATGGAAGAGTGAAGACAGGAGGGGGTGAGCAGATTCATCATAAGTTTGCTAAGCAAAAATTTGGGAACCTTCCCAATTGAAGGGCTACTAGGTCTTCAAAATTAAAACTTTTATGTTCTTATAAAACAGTAACTTATTTACCAGTGTAAGTCCAAAATTAAACGTTAACATTGAAACTCCAACAATATTTTTTGCACTTATTAACAGGTTTTCTTGAGTGCATTGGGGTTATATTCTAAGTAATTCACTATTAGTCATATAATTAATTATTAATGAAATAATAAAATTATAATATTATCATAATATATATTTTTATAAAAATAAATGAAAAAATACTCAGTATGAAACTGTATATAATTTTGAAAATGTGCTTTTTAAAAACCCTTGGTTTTTTTCCCTCACTTGTTATTACTAAATAATATTTCTTTATAATCTAACTTAATAATAGTGTTGTTAAACTTTATTGGTTTAACTATAATTTTTTTAAATACATCATTTTCTGTTATTGGGATTTGGATGACGTAAAGCAAGCAAGTACCATTTGTAATTACTTTTACATTGGAGAGATTTAACGTTTTTTTAGCGTCCGAATACGGTTTTTTGTCGAAAATTGAAGTAATTGTTTCGATTTCTGATTTGAAAAGCAATAATGAATTTATTATTCCTACTTTAGCCCAATGTACGGCATATTTTATATTAACTATTTCTTCTTTTATAAATATTAACCTATATTGTAATTTCTGAATATTTTGATTATCTATTTCATGACCTAACCTAATATTCTCTAAAATCTCATTAGTAATTCTATTTATACTATTAATCCTATCACTAAAAGACTTATTTATTATAGTTTGTTGGTTGTTATTTTCTAAGAGGTGGTTCATTTTCTTTTTAATCATGATAAAATCCGCATGGTCTGGACTTCCAGCTATCCATTTCCACATGGTGTCTAAGGAGTTAAAGGACCTCGGTTTTCTTCTAATTTCGAATTCGTCCAAAAGATCCTGAATCTGTAAAGCTTCGTATTTCAAGTACCCATGCAGCTGATGTTTTTTTATTCCGTCTTCCTCTAGCACGTCTTTGATTTCTCTTAATGAATTCCTTAGATTTTCGAAATCAAACGTTTGGATGATTGTAAAGCTTCCTTCTTGCACCTTGGCTTCTTCCATAATAATAGCTACTGCATGTGATCCTGTGTAGTCTAATATTTGGACGAATGATCGACACTTGTATAATAAGGACCTAAAATGATATAAAGGATAATAATATGGTAAGAAAATGAACAAAAACAAAATTTGGAGAAAAGCACAAATAATAATTTTCTAGAAGAGTTAAGTGAGAGAAAAAGAAAATTTTATAAGGTTTATATGAAGAATAAATATCATTATGATTTAAGTTTGATTTAAGAACTGTTCTTCTTGATTTCGTTATAATAACTGTATTTTATTTTCCTTTACTTATTCTTTTTTAAAGCGTTGTGTTAACTTAGATCCTATTCTTTTGTTATGCTTTACATAAATTGTATCACTTGGCTGGTAGTGTTTAATTGGTTTCCTTTTTTTATTGTGGAGATCCAGATCCTTGATTTGTTTGTTCTTAATTTTTTCAATATTGCCAAGCCTGGTTTTCTCAAATTCTTCTGGTGTTATATTTGGAACTCTACCAAAAAATAGCTCTATAGGCTTTCTTTTGGTTACCGAGTGGATGGTATAGTTATATTCGTTTACCGCTATTTGTAGCAATTCTTCAAAACTTCTGTTATCTCCCTCTGCTTTGAGACATCGCATAATCTCCGATAAAGTTGAATGAAAGCGTTCTATTTGTCCATTCACCTCACTTTTATATGGGGGTGTAGTAAAAATCTTTATCTTCATTTCATCCTCCATCATTGCTTTTATCGAAGCGGAATTAAGCGACTTCTCATTGTCTATGATGCCCCATTCTGGAACACCATAGTAAAACAAAATGTTCCATAATGCTAATCTGACATTTTCTGTTGATCTACTTTCTACGACTCTCGCTTGGGCAAGCTTTGTTAACTTATCGATCGCTGTTAAAGTCAACTTGGATTCAGTCGAGCAAATGTCTATGTGTACGGTATGACCCGCAGAACTTGGAATGGGTGTTAGTGACCAAACGATAGCTAGCATTTCCGTCTCGTTAGTCGCGTATGATTCCTCGGTTTTTGTGAGTGTCCTAGAAATGAATGTGATTGGCTTTCTTCCTTGAGACAACACCGCATAGTTCGAGGCATCAGTAGTTAATTCGAACTCTCTATCGAAATCGGGATATTTCAGGATGATATCTTCTGATATTTTCAGCCTCGTTGTTCAACTTGATAGGAGTATTTTTCGATTGTGTTTTGGACACACGTCTTCCCTCTCCTCTTAAAAGGGATGTCAGGGGTTTTGCGATCTTAGCAAAGTCACAGATAAACCTTCTGTAGTATCCTGACATACCTAAAAATGAACATAAATCCTTTAAAGTTTTCGGTAAGGGCATATCGCAAATCGTCTGTACTTTCTTTGGGTTAGTTTTTATTCCTTCTGCCGAAATGATAAACTTTAAGAATTCAGTTTCATTTCGTAAAAATTCACTTTTATCCAGTTATTTCTTCATATTAGCTGATTCAAGTGTAGTAAATATCTTTTCCAGATTTTGGAAGTGACTTTCCTTATCCTTGCTAAAGATTATTATGTCATCTATATAGACATAACAACATTTTCCAATATGTTCCCTAAGGATGTCATCAAGGGCTCTTTGGAATATCGAGAGTGCATTTTTCAATCCAAACGGTAGCCTGTTTTTTTTTTCATATTCATATTTTCAATTCATACTTTCCATTATTTATGGAGAAGGCTGTTTTTTCAACATCGCTTGATTTCAGCGGTATCTGGTGATCCCTTCTCTTCAAATCAATTACCGAGAAAAGATGATTTTTTCCTAAATTTGAGAGAACTTCGTTTATCTCGGGAATTGGGTATTTATCCGCAATGGTGATCTTGTTCAGCTTCCGATAATCGACTACCATTCGGTACTTCTTCTTCAAGCATCCTCTTTTTTAGGAACAATCCAAACCGGTGAGTTGTATGGTGATCAGAATTGTTTTATTATCCCATCTTCCAAAAGTTGCTTAATCTGATCATCTATTTCAGATTTCAATGCCATCGGATACGGGTATGATTTAGAATACACTGGCTCCACTGTTGTTGTTCGGATTTCGGCTACAGCTCTTGTAGTATAGGTTAATTTCTCATTTGGGTCCGCATATAAATTGGTGAACTTATTAACTAGACTGCCTAGTTTATCTCGTTCTTCTCTAGTCAAATGGCTGGTTCCCAGTTCGATTCTGCTTCTAAATTCTGATATTTGTTGTTTAATTGGAACTCTAATGTTATCTGCGAGTTCAAGGTATGCTTTATCTGTATGAATAACTGCTTTTACTCTTTTGAGTGTATCGTTTCCGATTATACCATCAAAAGAATCTAAATGTTGTAGTAAATGAAATTTTATTTTCGGCATTCCATTTTTAAAAAAATCAATCTCAGCGTGGTGGGTAATCTTTACGTCAACACCAATGGAATTTGCGTAAAATATGTTATTATAATGTATTGGATTTTTAAGAATCTAGGATGGATGTAGTACTTGTTTGAACCGGTATCTATTAAAATTTTTATTTGTTCCCCATTCCCTACAAAACGTTCTATATATGGAAGTGAGGAACATTTTAATCTATAAAGAATTTTCATTGCCATTGTAATTCCCATGCCCTTTTGAATCCTCACCATTGACTAACGGTTGTTTCTCAATATCTTTGTTTTTATGAAATTCCTTTCTTGGTTTTGTTTCCATATGGTTAATATTTTGGAAAGATCTTTTGTTGTTTTGATGAAATGATGATCTGTTGTTGGTCTGTACATGGTTTGCATTGTACGTATATCGAGATTGTTGCGACCTTGGTTCATCTTTCTGCGCTTGATATGGCACGATGGCTTGGTGTTGATCATTCTGAACATTTGATTTCTCCATATTGTGTTGATGATTTCTAATATTATTTTTCCAATGGTAATTTGATTGATTATTAAAACTTTGTCGGATGTTGCGATTTGATTGGTTGTTATAAGGTTGATGGTTGTTGTAGGGTTGAAATTGAGTATTGTAGGGTTGCCGGTTGTTGTAAAATCGTTGGTTATAGGATTGCCGGTTATTATAAAATGGTTGGTTGCTATATGACCGTTGATGAGACCTATTCCTGTTTTCAAAACTTGCTCTTCTGGACGCAAGTTCGCCTGAACGTATTGGGGGTGGTAACTTTTGGCCATCTTGTTGTATTTTCGCAGTTTCAGTATGTTTACTTGCAAGGCTTTGTTTCCTTTTAAGCCTATTTTCTACTTTCAGAGCCAATTCCAAAGCTTCCGGTAAATCGCTAGGCTCTTTCATGTCCAATAATACTGACGATAGTTCCCCCCTCTTCCCATTAATGAATGCATCTAACGCTCTATTTCTAAGTGTTTGGGCTATTGCAATTACGGCATCGACATATTTGGTAACTCCATTGAATTTACTTTTTCTAATATTATGTTGAGTTGCCTATAGACCTTCTTGTAGAATTCTTCGATTGATTGATTGCTTTGTGTCATCACTGTTAACTGGTTCTCTAATGTTCTCATGCTTCTCTTGTCGGCATAATGTCGATTTAAATACTTCACGATGCTATTCCAATTCAAAGGGGTATTATATGCCTCTAATGTTGTATTAGCATCGCCCATAATTTTATTTCTTATGGGTCTTAGTATCCCATAATATCTTGATGTGCCTTTCAGATGATCGTAGATTTTTAGTAGTTATTCTACTCCTTTCTTCCAAGACGCATACAATCTTATTTCTCTAGAGAAAACATCTATTTCCCTTATGATGTTGGGAACTTTGTCCATCCCATCAAGATTGTCGTTTGGATGAATATAGGCCTCCTTTTCGATTTCTTCTTCTTCTTCTTCTACCTCCTGGTGTAACCTTTGGCGGTAGCCTTCTCTTATTAGTTTTCTTGCCTCATATTGAATCATCACTCTGAATGATTCACTAAAGTTTTCATCATGTCTATTTTCTCTTATTGGACTCAAGTTCGGGTTTAGATTTTCTGGAGTAGATGACATTACAAACGGAGTTGCTCCCTCTTGATTCATTTTTGTTTAATTATTTAAAAAGAAACTTATTCAAAAGAAAGGGAAAAACGAGAGAGGTTGTGATCAAAGTAAACCCAAGGCAACAAAAAATTTTTTTAAAAGATGTTTAACCAATATCTAAAATAAGATTCGAGTTTACCTGTGATATTATTAAATCAACTTTTCGCAAATTATTGAACGTAAATTATGAATGTTATATTAAAAACTCTTAAGTCCTAGATTATAAAGATTTAATAAAAATAAGAAAAAAATATTTGGAAATATTAAAGTAAATGCTGGGAGAAGATACGCTTATTTTCTTGATTATATAAAAAAGTAAAAAAACATTTCCTTTCAAAAAAAAATTCTTGCTTGCTCTCAGTCGTAGTTAAAATTTTCGATAATTATATAAAAAGTGTTTTAAATTCTCTAAAAAAAATTATTTATTTTAATTTAAAATTTTCTTTATTTTTTTTTTTTTTATTTAATATTCAAAATATTTATTTATATAAAGTTTACAAACCAATGTTCAGCAAATTTTAGTAAAATCCTAAAATATTTATTTATGTTTAAAAGAAAGTGGAATTAAAATTTAATAAAACTTAAAATAAAAAAATTTCTTATTCAAAATAAAAATATAATTTTTGCTAAAAGATAAAATTTAATTAAACCTTAAATACTAAAACTTTTTAAATTAAAATATTTTAATGAAATCCCAAATATTATCAATCAAATAGACCAAAATTTTATATTAGATTTAAATTTTTTCTTAAATTAAATTAAATTAAAGATTTAAATTAAAATTAACAAAAATTAAAGTTTTTAAATTAAAATTAGAAAATTATTCTAACTTAAACAATTTTGATAAAAAATAATTATATTTCAAATTTGCCAAAATTTTTCTTATAATAATTTTTATTAATGAATATTTATATCGATAAAAAGTTTATAATAATTTCTTTCCAATTTTAATATAAATTAGCTTTAAATTCTATTATTTTATTTTATTTAGATTTTTAATATTTAGATTTATTTAACTCAATTTTTTTTTTATTTATTTATTTTGTTTAGATTTTTAATATTTACTTTTTATTTAATTTAATTTTTATTTTATATAATTATTTTATTTAGTTAATTTATGTTTACTGGACAGTTATTTTGTATGTCTAGACATATGACGACGAATTTTTTTGTTTTGTGATTCGTAGAAATTTTTATTTGAATTGCTTATTATATGATTTTATTCAAATTAACATTAATCAACACTGAATGGTCCCTCCTCGGGCGCCAGTTAAAGATTGTTATTCTCCAAGTCACCCAAAAAAATATTTATTTTTAAAATTTATTATTAAAATTATGAAATAGGAAATAAATTCTTTGGCTTCGAAATTATACTCGTTTGACCTCAGATCGATCAAAAGCTTCTAGAATCCGAACTCATTGTCCGAACTCGACCAAAACCAATTACCATGGTACTTTCATTACTGGTAACCTAGAGTTTAAATTTCATCAAAATAGCGGTATTATTTTTTAGTTATGGTGTTTTTAAGATATATGTTTGTTAGCCCTTAAACTTTTCAAAGGTTCCAGAACCCGAAACCATGGTACGATTTTGCCCATATCCAGTCCCCGTCATACTTTCAATACTAGTTAACCCTTGTACACAATTGGAACTATCTGAATTTTAAGTTACTATTTTTATTAAATTCGATGATAAGCTTTTAAACCTTGGGGGGTCTAAGATGGGTACTGAACCACCACTCTGATTGATTCAAAACTAGGGGAACGCGCAGGAAATAGTAAAGAGCACCCATGTACCAAATTTGAAACTTCTAAATTTTTTTGAAGTTACTATATTTATTAATTTTGAAAATAAGCTTTAAGGTCTTCAGAAATGTGTGGCTGGTCCCCGATCCACTACTATAATGGAGCCCGAATTTCAAGGGCGCTAAGGAAAAACAAAAAGACACCATGATACCAAATTTGGAGGTTCTATCTTCATTAGTTTCGAAATTATGCTTGTTTGGCGTGAATTCGATCAAACAGTTCTAATTTCCGAACCCATTGTACATTACCCACCGTACGCAATCACCGCCATAATTTCATTACCAGTACCCTACAACAAAAATTTTATGAAGATAGCGTCATTAGTTGTTGAGTTATCTTGATTTTTTATATATGTTCGTTAGGCCTTAGACCGATTAAAAAGTCCAGAATCGGAACACTTGGGCCGATTTCGCCCATTTCCATCCCCGCCTTACTTTCATTCCTAGTAACCTACAGTTAAAATTTCATCAAGATACTATTTAATTTGATTTTCTGATTCTTTTTTATTTGTGTCGTTAAATCTCCCATAAAAAATGTCTACAGGTTTCTTCTTTGTGACAGAGTGTATGCTGTTATTTTATCTGCCAATAGCTATGTTTGTAATCTCTTTTTGCGTGAGGTCAGGATATTCCTTTCATATACAGCGTATTAGTTCTAGGATTGTTGAGTGAACTCTTTCAATAGTTCCGTTTACCTCGCTCTTTTGTGAAGGTGTAATATATATCTGGATTCCCAAAGTTTTAATATAGTTAAATATTATGGGACTTCTGAAACTGCTTTCATTGTCCATTATGACGATTTTGGGTGCAGTAAAAAAATGAGGAACCTTCGTTATTTTGTCCCTAAGAGGTATTACGGATCTATCTTTAATGTGAAAAAACTTTACGAATTTGGAAAATCTACGCATATTATAAATTTTTATATATATTTTTACCGTTTTATCTATGTGAAGTATCTGGGATGGATGATTTGGAATTGGTGTCTCCTGCATCTCTGGTTTTGATGGATGTCTGTCGTATTTATTGATATTGCAAATCTCGCAACCTTTTGTGTACCGTTTTATCGAACTGCTCATTCTCGGGAAGTAATATTTTTCTAGTAATTGTGCTCAGCAAGTTCGATGTGCTCTTCTATGTTCCTTTTCTATAATTATTAATTGTCTTTCTTCGTTAGCGACATCCTCCACAATCTTTTGAGTTATTCGAATTTTATATCTGTTGAAATTTTCTTTATAGACATCTTGTAAAAGAAAAATGAAATTTTTTGGAATCTTAATGCCGTTTCTAATGTTTGGTATAAGTCTTTGCTTCAGAATTTCAACCTGGTTTTCTTTATTTATCATCGGAATGCTAATATAATGCCTATGAAAAGAGCGATGAGGTGATTCGTATGCTGTTATATGTTTTCCTTGTGATATTATTAGCTGATTTCTTAACACATTCAAAGGTGCTTCACAATTTGGAATTAAATCTGTGTTATCTTCTTCAGAATATCAGTCTACATATATCACTCATCGAGTTTACAGGTGATTTAAATATACGCGTGCACTTTTGCTTTTGTCTTTTATTTTGTGCTTAAGCAAACAAATAAATAAAGAAAAACAAACTAATTAAATTTTTTATTCGAACTTTAAAATAACTAAATTTTTATTTGATAAAACATTGTTCTGTTGAAACATAAAATTTTTTATATAATACACTTTAATATATTAATATTGCTGTGTACAAAAACAAAAACTTAAAAAAACTGTTGCAACATAAATTTTTTTATATAATAAACTTTAATATAGTAATATTGCTGTGTACAACAACAAAAACTTAAAAAACTGTTACCGGTGTTTTTGTTTTTCATAACTTTAACTAATTTTGTTAAATCGAATTAAATGAAAAAAAAGAACTAAAACACAAAAAAAAATAAAAATAAAAATAAAATAAACGGCAACTGGATATGTAGCTGTGGCAGCCATTTACCCAGATATATTTCTTTTCTTTTATCTTACCCCGACAACATTGGATGGGATGCGAACAACCAACAACAAACTTATAATTTTTTTTTTTTTTTTTAAAACATAATTAATTTAAATAGTTTAAATATGATTTGCTTTTTCTTTTAAAAATAAATAATTACAAAATTTAAATCACTGTTTGTTTGTATATTAAATTATTAATTTTTTTTTTTGTATAATTTTACATTTATTGAAAAAACAAAAAACAATTTTCTTTTACAATTAAGTGCTCATTTAAAATTTGATTTATTTAATTTTACACTATTTTTAATAGTAATAATTTAGTTTTTTTTTTTTAATTAAATTAATTCTTTATTTACAATAAGCTTAAATTTTGATTTTGTTTACATTATATTTTGTAATTTGTCAAAACTAGAATATAGCAATGCACGCTAACTAACCATCCTTTCTATCCCATACCTTACTTTAATAGCATATTGCATCTTTTTTAATTTTTTTTTTTCATTTCAATTTTCTATTTCATTTAAATTAAATAATGCTGTTAAATTTTTATTTCGTTTTTTTATAATTTCTTGTATATGCTTTCTGTATACGTGGGATAAAGAAACATAATGTTTTGAAAAGGTTCGTGTCCGCACTAATTTAGTAGTGAATTTTGTAAACAATCTCTGGGTACAATAAGGTATTAAAAACTGTTGTACTTGGATTTTCGTTTGTAATCTTCTCCACCATTTTGGTGTTGGCACTATTATTATTATTATTATTACTACCATTATATGATGGTTTACTGCAATTTAATTTTTCCTCACTTCAATATGCATCTTTTTATTTATTTTTTTTTTAACTTTAATTACTGTGTATGTTGAATTAAATTTTTGTGTAAATTTTTTAAACGATCAGACAATCTAAGCTTTGCAGCTAAATCAAAAAATGCTGTGGAATGAGCATATTTTTGATATAGCTAAGAATGCTGCCAAATGTTTGGGTTTCCTGTCACGTTGCAAAACATATTTCTCTCCTAAGGATCTGTCTAATATCTATAAAGCCTATATTCGACCTAAGATGAAGTATAACTCCCAAATTTGGGCTGGCGCATCCCAAACTTCTTTGAGTTACCTCGACAAAATTCAAAATTATGCCTTACGCCTAATAGGTGACCCTGCCGAGCAAGTAACACTTACTCCTCTTAGCTCTCGTCGAAATATTGGAGCGATTTCTCTGTTTTATAGATATCTTGTAGGTAAGGACACTTGGTCTATTGAAGTAAAGTCAATTATGCCTCCTCTTAAACAATTCCAACGTAACACCAGAGGAGCAGCAAGTGCTCATTTCTACACCGTGGAAATTCCAAGATGGCTTAAAACTGGTTATGGAAACTCATTTTTCGTGAGAACTGCTAAGATTTGGAACATGCTTCCATCTAATGTGTTCCTCTCTTCTAATAATGTCCCATACTACAATTTCCATAAATTCAAAACGAATCTTTTTAGATTCATTTCCAACCTACCTCCTAATTCCCCTCTAATATCCTACTTTCCTTCCCTTTCCAACAAAACCTACATATTATGTATACAGGAATCCATTCCTAGCGTTTAGTTAGCGTGTAAAAACAACAAAAAAAAAAGCATTATGTGTTGATTCGGTCGAGCTCGATGTTAGTGAATTAACTTCCAGTGGTAGCCTGGATAATGCATCCGCAACAACATTTGTTTTCCCTGGGTTATACACTAGTTCGATATTTTATTCTTCCAATCTGGCTTTCCATCTTTTGAGTTTCGCGTTGTTGTTATTGCTCAGGGTGAAAGTCAGTGGATAGTGATCGGTTAGAATTTTGATTTTCTTAGCACCGTACAAGTAGTTTCGCAAGTTGTCTAATGCCCAAACTATTGCCAGCAGTTCTTTCTCATTTGTTGCGTAATTTTCTTCTGTCTTGTTAAGCGATCGGGAAATGAAAGCAATAGGTTTGTCCTTTCCTATGTCTCCTTGTGAGAGAACAGCTCCGATGGAGTAATTGGATGCGTCGGCTGTCAAATTGAATGGTTTGTCAAAATCGGGTAAAATTAATAATTCAAGTTGGTCGTCAAACTTCGTTGCGATAACACCGGTTTCGGATTCTTTAAAAATTTTTTTATAATTTCTTTAAATCCGAATGAAGAATAAAATTTTTAAATATGAACTTTTCAAATTTATTTAACTTTATCATTTCACACAATTCTATTTTATTTTAAATTAGTGTTTTGTTTTGAAATTTGTGTAGATTTTTTATTTTTTTTTTAAATTTAAATTTTTTTTTTGTGAATCGGTTTGGACCACATTGCCGCATTTCCAATGGCGGCATTTTTTAGATAAGTATTATTATTCATTCTATTAAAATAG
Organism: Dolichopus griseipennis; assembly: GCA_963082915.1. NCBI lineage: Eukaryota > Metazoa > Arthropoda > Insecta > Diptera > Dolichopodidae > Dolichopus > Dolichopus griseipennis. Next base: position 139,327,686 of record OY720441.1, read on the forward strand.
CAAATTTCTCAACTAAAACTATTTTTACCTATCACTAAATATTTTTTTATTTTTTATAACTATAAATTTTACTTTTCTATTTTTTCTATTAATTAATTAATTAATTTTTTTGTTTATATAGAATTTAAAAAAAAAAAAAAAAATAAAATTATTATAAGTTTTAATATCACGCGCCGGTTTGTTTTGTTTACATTTAACTAAATTAAAATAATAATTTATTTTTTTTTGAAGTAATACTTCTTTTAATCTTCACCTAGTGGTAAACAAAACAATATATCCATCTCTCTCCTTCCCATTGATAGATGTTAATGTTCCCAACAATTCTCACCGCTCTCAATATACCATCATAAAGCACCGTAACTTAATTAATAAATTCTGATGGTATATTGTTGAATAATAATAATAGCAACTCTGAAATAATCTACTACATTTGAATTATATAAGATTTACAGCAGATGTCACTCTTTAATTATATAACAATTTTGTAAATGTCAATCATATTATTCTATAAATGTCAATTTTCCTTTAATGTCATTTTTGATTATATCCTTCTTCTTAATTTTTACATCGATAAATAAAGACGTGTATATTTTGTAATCTGGGTTTTTATTATTAATCCTGCCATATTTAATAGGTTATGGGCCCAGACTATAAAGAATAAAGAAGCGGAATATTAATATATATTTATTTTATTGAAAATGACGGCATTTTCTGGAAAAATTCCATTATTTAATGGTGAAAATTTTTGTACTTGGAAGCCGCAAGTGGAAGCGGTTTTACACAAAAACCGGCTTCTGAAATATGTTCAGGGAAAGGAAAAAACACCCACTGATAACGATGCAGAAAAATTAGAAATTTTTAATAATTGTGATATGGATGCCAGATGTGAAATCATTATCGCCATGGAACCTGCTCAAGTTTCATTAATTAAAAATTTAAAAACATCTAAAGAAGTCTGGGATTTTTTGGAAAATAATTTTAATAGGAAAGGTACTCGTCAGAAGGTGGAAGAATTTCGTAAGTTGCTTAATAACAAAATGTCAGAAAGTGATAGTATGGAAGAATATTTAATTGAGTTTAATTTATCTATTACACGGTTACGAGAAATGGATGCTAAAATTGATGAAGATTTGCTAGCAGTCATATTATTAGATAGCCTACCAGAATCATACAAAGATATACAGGCAGCATTTGACGCATCTAAAGATTTTCCGACTATTGACACATTACGTTCAAGATTATTAGAAGTCAGCGATAAGAAAAAGGGTTATCAACAAAATACCGATAATGCAATGAAGGTTAAGTTTCAACCAAAAAGATTCGTCAAACCAGGTACGTCAAATTTTTCAAATTTTCCGTATAATTGTCATCGTTGTGGTAAAAAGGGACATATGAAGAAAGATTGTAGGGTAAATTTAGAAAAAGAAAAGTCATGCAATGTGGAAATTTGTGAAGGTTTTATTGCCTCAGAGCTAAAATTAACCACAAAAATTATTAATGAAAATGTAAATAAGGCAAGGCATGTATTGATCGAAAAGAATTGGTGAATCGACAGTGGGGCTACGTCGCATATGTGTTGTGATGAAAATTATTTTATAAATATTGATAAAAATTATTCTGGTAAAGTACATTTAGCTGATGAAAAATTAGTTGATATTATGGGTATAGGAACTGTCAAATTAGATATGAAAATAAATAATAAAATAAAAACAATCTATCTTTATAATACTCTGTATGTCCCAGAATTACGAAGTAATTTAATTTCAGCCAGTAAAGCTACTGATAATGGGTGTACAGTTTTAATTGAAGGGAATAGAGCAAAAATTTTAAAAAATAATTACGTTTTACTTGAAGCCTCAAAAGTTAATGGATTGTTTTACGTCAATGTGATTGAACATTTAAATAAAATTAATAATGCTACTGAAATATGTAAAAATATTAAACGAATGAATTTATTAGAAATATGGCATAAAAGATACGGCCATTTAAATGTAGCATCACTTAAAAAATTAAAAAATAACGAAATGGTATCAGGGTTACCAGATATGCAGTACACTGGTATTGATTGTGTCGCGTGTATAAGAGGTAAACAAACTAGATTACCATTCCCAGTAAAAAATGAAAAATCTTCTAACAATATTTTGGAATTGGTTCATACTGATTTGTGTGGACCAATGAGAACTGAATCAATTGGTAAAAGTTTATATTTTGTTTTTTTGATATATAGACGATTATTCTCGAAGAGTTTTTGTTTATTTTTTAAGAAGAAAAAGCGATTATTTAGAAAGTTTTAAAAATTTTAAAACTATGGTTGAAAATAATACTGGTAGAAAAATTAAAATTCTGCGAAGTGATAATGCTAAAGAACTGATAAGCAATAATTTTAATAATTATTTAAAAGAATGTGGTATACAAAAACAACTTACGGTTGAATATACACCGCAATAGAATGGTGTTGCGGAGAGAATGAATAGAACGCTTGTTGAAATGACGCGATGTTTTTTAATTGAAGCTAAATTACCAATATTTTTATGGGCTGAACTGATTCACACTTCAGCGTACATACGTAATCGTTGTCCAACTGTTTTAAATTTTGAAAAAACCCCAGAACAAATTTGGACTGGTCGAAAACCAGCTGTTAGCCACTTACGACAAATTGGATGCCGTGCTTTTGCTTTAAATAAAAAGATTGGTTTATCAAAACTTGATCCAAAAAGTGAAGAATATGTGCTCGTTGGCTATTCAGATGAAGCAAAAGCTTATCGTTTATGGAAAAAGGGTACTAGAAATATAATTAAAAGCTAGATGTTCGTTTTATTGAAAAAATTTATGATGATAATAGTAATAACGAAGAGATTATAAATGAAGAATATGAAAAATTTTATGAATTTGAATTTATTGGTTCTAAAGAAATTAGTAAAGAAAGAGAATCGAATGATATAAAAAAATCTGATAAACGTAGCGATATAATACAAATAAACAGTGAATCCAATGATATAAATAAATCTGATGAAAGTAGCGATATAATACAAATAAACAGTGAAGATGAAACGTTTGAAGATGATATATTTGAAGATGCTGATGCTGAAAAAATGAATACGCAAGTTAATAAAAATAACAAAGTTAAAAATAATAAAATACAATCCATTTACGATTTAAGACAACGTCAGAAACATTCTTCAAATAATGCAAAAGAAATAGCCAATATAGTTGAATCCTTTGATGATCCCAAAAATTATAGTGCAGCAAAAAATTCTCCAAATGCTGATGAATGGTATCTAGCCATGAAAGAAGAATATAAATCATTAATAAAAAATCATGCTTGGGATTTTTGTGATTTACCAAATAAATGTATACCAATTGGTTGTAGATGGGTGTTTAAATCAAAATTAAAACCTGATGGATCAATAGAAAGACGAAAAGCACGATTAGTTGCTAAAGGATTTGCTCAAATATACGGAATAGACTATGTCGAAACTTACGCTCCAGTTGTACGTCAAAGTTCTCTTCGGTTAATATATGCTTTAAGTGTTGAACATAATTTAAAACTATACCAACTTGATGTGTCAACTGCTTTTTTGAATGGAACACTGGATGAAGAAATTTTTATGACGCAACCGGAAGGTTTTATTGACGAGAAAAACAAAAATAAAGTATGTCGCTTAAACAAAGCTATTTATGGCCTTAAACAGTCTAGTCGTCAATGGTATAAAACCATAGATTTGAAATTAAAAGAATCTGGATTTTTAAAATCCCGTTATGATCATTGTATGTATTATAAAAGAAATTTTAAAGAAATAACAATTTTAGTAATTTACGTAGATGATAGCGTAATTGCGTCAAATGTGGAATATGCTGTTAAAGATATTAAACAAAAATTAAAAGAAAATTTTGAAATGCATGACCTTGGTGAACCATCACACTGCATTGGCCTTGAAATTCAACAAGATCACAATAGCATTTCAATTTCTCAAACCGGTTATATCAACAACCTTTTAAACAAGTACAATATGCAAAATTCGAAATTTTCCAAAATACCAATGCAATCGAATTTGAAATTAGAAAAAAAATCCTAAATCAGTATTCGAAAAAGATAAAATTGATCAAACAAAATATCAAGAAGCAGTAGGAGCTTTATTGCATTTATCGATTTTTAGCAGACCTGATATAACATGTAGTGTAAGCAGATTAGCTCAATTTTCTCAAGATCCACGAAAACAACATTGGAATGCTGTCCTATATTTATTGAAATATTTAAATGAAACTAAAGAAACAAAAATAACTTATCGAAAAACTGGGTTACCATTGTTGGGTTATGTCGACGCAGACTGGGCACAGGACATAAACGACAGGAAATCTCAAAGTGGTTTTTGTTTTATTCTTTCAGGTGCAGCTATTAGCTGGGAATCACGGAAGCAGCGTGTCGTAGCAACATCTAGTGCTGAAGCAGAATATATTGCACTGACTGAAGCCAGCAAAGAAGCTTATTATCTTCAATTCTTGCTCAAAGAGTTGGGATTTGGTTCTGAAAAAGCAACAGATATTTTCTGCGATAATCAAAGTGCTCAACATATAGCAAAATCCGGTGGTCACCATTCTAGAACAAAGCATATAGATTACAGGTATCATTTTATTAGAGATGCCATTGAAAAAGGTGTCATCAATGTGAAATATCTACAAACTGACCAAATGCCAGCTGATGGTCTTGCTAAAGCCGTACCAAGAATCAAACATGTTTTTTGTTTTCAACAATTGGGAATGAACCTTTGAATTTTACATTATTTCAACGTTGAGGAGGAGTGTTGAATAATAATAATAGCAACTCTGAAATAATCTACTACATTTGAATTTAATAAGATTTACAGCAGATGTCACTCTTTAATTATATAACAATTTTGTAAATGTCAATCATATTATTCTATAAATGTCAATTTTCCTTTAATGTCATTTTTGATTATATCCTTCTTCTTAATTTTTACATCGATAAATAAAGACGTGTAAATTTTGTAATCTGGGTTTTTATTATTAATCCTGCCATATTTAATATATATGTCCAATATTATCAATAAAATTTCATTATATTTTTGTATTTTGCTATTTATATTGTCACAATTACAAATTTTGTTTTTTGTTTTTTTTAATTAGATGTAATTGTGTATTTGTTTTATTTTGATTGAGTTTTTGGTTGTACCTACTACAATAAGGGCACATATAGTTTCTATATAGATTCTATATCGTGCAAGTTAAAAACTGTTGGACGTAGTTATAAACCATTCTCTTGCTCGAAATAAGACTTTTAAAATTAAAATCGAAGAAAATTAAAATTGAGAATAAAAGTTTTTTTTGGTTTTATTTCTTCTAGCCCAACTTTCAATTACGTTTGGGTCAAAATCTATGTTGGAAAGCATGTTATACATTTCTGTTTTCTATACAGATCACCCAATTCAAGTGAACAGGGAACTGTCATGGAAATTGAAAACCTTTCAAACCAGATCAATGAAATTCTCGATTGTTATCCTGAGACAGAAATTGTTCTGGCGGGGGATTTTAATGTTCATAACAAAGACTGGCTTCACTTTTCTAGTAGCTCTTCTCCGAGTCAAAACTCAATTGGGAAACAATTTGAATTATTTTCCACTCTATTTCACCTTTCTCAACTTGTTAAAAATCACACTAGGATCCTTGACCGTGCTGATCAAGAAGGTCATCTCTTGGATCTGTTTCTAACCACACACCCTGAAAAGAATGTGGTTTCAGTTGGTTGCCCCCTGGGGGGCTCCGATTACTGTTTGGTCAATACAAGCTTCCAGGCAGGCCCGGTGTCCAACCAAAGGTCCCTTCCCAAAAAATTGGTATGGCGTTATAACCATGCTAACTGGGAAGGTCTGAACAATTTTTACAAAACCTTTGATTGGTCACTGTGCTTCCGTGGTAGGAATGTTGACTTTGCTGCAAATGCGATTAGTGAAACTATTCTACTTGGAATGAGATTATTTATACCTCACTCCATGAAATCTATTAAGCGGAAACCCAAAACTTGGTTTAATCGTATTTGCAAAGAAGCCATTCTAAAAAAAGAGGAGGCGTTCAAAAAGTACCAGGACAGTGGTTTGGGGGCTTACAGGGCCAACTATATAGTGGTTCGAAACAGATGCAAGAGAATTATCAACAAGCAAAAATTCTTGTTCAACCAAAGGTTGAAACGTAAACTAATACACATGCCCAAGAATAGCAAATCCTTTTGGACTTTTGCAAAAAATTTAAAAGAAGACAATAGCGGGTCTTCTTTTCCTCCCCTAGTTGATGTAAACAACCACATCGTGTCAGATTATAAAGAGAAAGCGAATTTGTTTGGCAAATAGTTCACTTCTAACTCGTCACTGCCTCAGTCAACTCAAAGACCCCCATCTATTCCAGAAGTTTGCTGCTCCTTTGGTAGAATATACTTTAGGACGCGAGCAGTGATGAAAATTTTGAAGAATCTTGATACAAAAAAATCAGCCGGTCCGGACGGTATTACAACTACCGTCCTCAAAAACACAAATACCTCCATTTCAAAACCTCTGCGCAACCTTTTCCATCTTTCCTTTACTTCGGGTATTCATCCTACCCAATGGAAGATTGCACATGTTTTTCCAATTCCTAAAAAAGGCGATAAAAGCGATCCTTCTAACTACCGACCTATTGCTATTACATCGGTCCTATCCAAAGTAATGGAAAAAGTTATTAACTATAAGCTTTTGAAATAATTAGATCGTAAAGGTTTGCTTCATGATCGGCAATACGGGTTCAGAGCCCGTCGTTCAACTGGTGATCTCATGACCTACCTGTGCGAAAAGCTTAATATCAGTCTTCACCATTCTGGTGAGTCTGATGTTGTGGCTTTGGATATTTCTAAAGCTTTCGATCGAGTTTGGCATGATGCTTTATTGGAAAAATGCAAGGTTTTAGGTCTAATTAGGGTTTTCGTTAAATGGATTGAAGATTTCCTTTCGAATCGCACGATTCGTGTTCTTGTCGATGGATATTCATCCAAAGATTTCAAAATAAATGATGGTGTCCCTCAGGGATCTGTTTTATCCCCCAGTCTTTTCCTAATATTTATAAATGACCTACTATCAATAACCTCCAATCCAATCCATAGCTTCGCAGACGACAGTACCCTGGTTGCTTCCTATGAATTTCATAGCCGCTGTAACATTAATCACCAGATTAATTCAACAGCAAAAAATTTCACTATAAGTGAATTAAACAAAGATTTAATTAAAATCCAAAAATGGGGTGAAATCAACAAAGTTGAATTTAACACCAAAAAAACCCAATGCTGTCTAGTCTCGCGAGAAATAGCTACAACTATTCCGAACCTTACTTTTCAAGGAGAGGCTTTGCACCATTCGGAAGACTTGAACATTTTGGGGATTGAGCTAAACCAAAAATTGACTTGGTCAAATCATATTTTTGGAGTAGCTAAGGACGCTGCTAAATGTTTGGGTTTCTTGTATCGCTGCAAAACTTACTTCTCACCCTCTGATCTCCTTACAATTATAAAACTTATATCAGGCCGAAAATGGAGTATAATGCACATATTTGGGCTGGTGCTCCCATTACGGCGCTGGGATATCTTGATAAAGTGCAAAATAGAGCTATTCGTCTTATAAATGATCCTAGTGTTACCTCAACGCTCACTCCACTCAGCCATCGTCGCACTGTTGGGTCACTGACTTTGTTTTATAGATATCTTGTAGGGACTAACACCTGTTCTAAAGAAATCACACAACTTATGCCTCCATTCAAGATTTTCCAACGGGAAACAAGGAGATCAACAGATGCTCATCCCTACACAGTTGAACTAGCCAGATGGCGTAACACGGCTTATGGAAATTCGTTTGTCATGCGCTCATCTCGTTTATGGAACCATCTTCCACCAAATGTGTTCCCCAAAGTTGATAATGTATATATGTACGATTTAACCAAATTTAAGAAGAACATTAACATCTTTCTTCTAAATATCCCATCCAATTTTCCCATCCCCCATAATCCAGATATTCCAAATAACTTCCACCATAATCCTAAATCCTTCCATATCCTCATCCCTGTAACCAAACTGTACATTTGTATTACAGGTTCCCTCCTAAAGTTTGGTTCAAAAAGGGTGTGGTTTTGGTGTGTTAAAATCATACACTACCCAGCGAAACACCGCACAGTTTCAATGGGTGGCTTTCGAGCTTTCCATTCCCTTGTAAAAAAAAAAAAAAAAAGATGACGTAAGTAACACTTTCAAGCTATGAAAAGCACGTAACTCTTCTCGATTAAAATTTATTTTGATTTTTTTTGATAGGTTGGTGAGTGGCTTGGCTATTTTTGATTGCGAGGATTTTCTTTGTATCTGCCTTGATTCCTTTGTCCGTGATTATATACCCCAAAAATTCTGTCTCAGATTTCATGAATTTTTTTTTTATCTAAATTTACTTTTAAGTTCGACTTTTCTAGTTTTTCTAAAACTTTTTCAATATATGCTAGATGTTCCTCTTCTTTTTTGCCGAATATTATGATGTCATCAATATAGACGTAACAGAGCTTGCCTATATACTCCTTCAAGACATCGTCGATCATCCTTTTGGAAAATTGCGGGAGCGTTACGCAATCCAAATGGGAGCCTTAAAAACTCGTAATTTCCATTCATAGTGGAAAATGCTGTTTTAGGTATATCCTTTTCCTTCATCATATTTTGGTGGAACCCAGATGTTAGGTCAATTGTGGTGAAGAACTTAGAATTTCCCAGATTAGATATAGTGCTGGTGTTATCCGGTATAGTATAAGTATCTGGAACAGTTACTGAATTTATTCTCTTGAAATCTATGTCCATGCAATATTTTTGGACTCCAGATGCGTCTTGTTTTTTAGTTACTACCCAAATTGGGGAATTATACGCACTTTTAGATGGTCTGATGATTCCATCCTCCTTCTACTTCTTTTCTCATAATAGCTAAATAAGGATATGATTTGCTGTAAATATCATCTTGTGTAGAAGTTTTGATCTGCGCCTTTACTTGGGTATCAATAATTTCTTTATCATTTATGGGTCCAAAAATTTTTTTATATTTGTTTACTATTTTTTAAAAATTTTTTTGAATTTCTTTGGATAAATGTGGAGTTCTTGTTTCAATATTATTTACTTCAGCTGACAGTTTTTCTTGAAGTTCAATTTTAATATTAGGATATATGTGTAGAATATTATTTTTCCTATCTACTACTGCTCCAACTTCTTTAAATGTATCGTCACCTATAATGCCATCGAAACTTTTTAGCCCTGGAAGAACGAAAATGTCTGTGACTGTATGGTTTCCCAAATTTTCGAAACATTTTGCAGTTAGGTTTTTATTTATTTCTATGTCACCTCCAGCTGATCTGATTTTAAATGGCCGGACTGTTGGTTTTGCATTTGGAGCCAATACTGGTTTTATAAAATTTTTAAAACTTTCTTCTGTTACATACTCTAAGTATGGAACGCTAGAGATGTTCTTCTTCTTGATGTTCCTTTTGACCTGTATATTCAGGATTGTATTCTTCTGTTAATGACTCATTGTATTTATCTTCTTCAAATGTTTCCAGATTGAGCCTTTGGTGTTTATTCCCTGGTAAGTTATTTATGCTTGGTGATCTTTTGTATTCCTGGTTATAGTTGTTTGCGGGTCTATTCATATAATCAACTTATCGTGTTTGTGTTGATTCGACTACGTCCATTTTTTCAAAAGGTTTTGGAGGTCTTGGTGGAGGGTAAGCGAATTTTTGATGTTGAATGTTGTACGCCGTGTTTCTCTGCTGTGTTGTTAGAGGGTTATAAGCTGGTCTATTTGGGTGGTTATCTTTTTAGGTTGGTTGATGGTTTGATTTTGATAATTTATTAGTTGGTACTATAATTTGGTTTAGGACTTGTTTGTTGTGAATTGTTGGGTAACTCCTGTAGTTAAAGATCTGTAATTCCATACAAATAGAGTAGGCTTCTGGTAGGGTGGCAAGTTTCTTAAGTAACAGGAATTTTGAAAGTTCTCCATTCAATCCTCTGATAAAAACGTCCAACGTTCTATTTCGGTGTGGTTCAATTAATGCTTTGACAGTTTCCTGTGAGTGATTTTCTGTTTTGATTTTATTAATTATTAAACTGAATTGGTGATTTACCCTCGCGTAGTATTCATCAATGTTACTTCTTCATTGTGCAAAAGATCTGAGCTTATGCAGTGTAGAGAAAGACATTCTTTTATTTCAATCCAGCTATCGTCAAATATGTTGTAAGAAATGAGAGCAGCATCTGCATTTCCTCTTATTTTACTTCTGATAGTTTGTAGAATTGCTCTATACATCGGTTTATTTTTAATAATTTCGTTGTCTTTGAGAATATTCTCGACCTGATGAATCCATGATATATACTGAACTGGACTGCCATCAAATACTGGAAGTTCCTTGACGCAATCGGGTAACTTGCTTTATTATTTAGCAGTTTATCTTTTTAATTATTTATAGTTTAATTTATGAAATTTTTGAAATTTTTTTTAAATTAAATTTTAATAAATTTTAATTTAATTTTATTACTATTTAATATTTTAATTTTTTGGATTACGACTTTTGGTTTAATTACAGCCAGTTATAAATAAGGTATAGTAATTTAGTTGCACGTTTAATTTTAGTTTGTGAATTTTTTTTTTTTGAATTTACTTTAAATATTTTAATTCCACAATTTCGATTTTTCCTTTAATTATGGTTTTATAATTTAGTTAATTTAGTTTTTATTTAAATTTAGATTTTCAATGCTTTTTAATTTTTTTAATTTAAATAGTTTATAATTTTTGTTAAATTATTATTTTTAATTTGTGTGAGATACTTTAGCTAGTTAAATTTAAGTTTTTTATTACACCGTATTATAATCATACTGATTATAATTTAAAAGAAATTTTAATTTATATTGTTATTACTTTAAACTTTTGAATATTTTTTTTATATTTTAAATTAATCCTTAGATTTTGTTATTTTTATTATCTTAACTAGCTAATACCCGGTGCGCGTTGCTGCGCCTGTCAATGGAAGTTTAATTGAAGTTGATGTTACTACAAAAAGTTAACACAAAAATTACACACGTTTTACACATGTAAATTTTAAAATGTATGAAAGCAGTCTTTTTAAAACAATTTTTCTAGGATTATTCTAGTAATTTTTGAAACTTTCTGTAATTCAAAGCAGTACAAACTACTTTCCTAAAATTAACGTAATTTACTTCCAAAAAATTTTTTTGACCAATCGTAGTACCGACTGTTAACAGACTCAACTCCATTTTCAAGTTGCTTCACACATATAAAATTTGAGGTCAACCGGTCAAATCGTTTCTAATTTAGAGTTAAGTAACGCAAAAATTTATAAAAACCAACTGTGCCCTGTGATAAGATACAAAAGAGAGCTGTTCGTATTATCAATGATAATAACGTCACAAAAGACTTAACATCTTTAATTCACCGCCGTAATGTAGGAGCTGCTTGTCTTTTTTATAAATATCTTCTAGGCAATATTTCAAAAGAAATCAAAAACATGATGCCTAAAATCAAACCCTACCGCCGTAACACACGGTTAGCAGCTCAATCACATCCATATACAGTTGAGCTTTTCAGAACAAGAACTCTGAAATTTAGGAACTCTTTTCTGAGTCGCACCTCCAAATTGTGGAACACATTACCCCCATATGTGTTTCCCAATTCGTTTAAACCGGAAAAATTCAAGAAGAATGTCAACTTATACCTCCTGGGTTGCCCTTTCAACCCTTAAAAGTCATTTATATTTATGACTAGTAGTAACTTTTCAGCCATAATACTGCGCAAGCAGCTAGGGTGCTTATCCCATTATTTTGGCTACGGGGGGAGGTTGTTTTAGTGTAGTAAAAATCTCACACTACCTGGGGGATTAGGTTACCAGGTGCCTTTTGAAGGTTTTTTTCTCCCTTAAGAAAAAAAAAAAATTATCGCCTGATTTCTGTGCTTTATCAAAAATTTTTGAAATAATAGTAAAACGCCGCCTTAACCTTTTTTTTACCGATAATAATATCTTACATGAAGAGCAATACGGGTTTGAGAATAAGTTGAACCCTACAATTGCCTGTCATAAAATTTATATCTTGCAGTTTTTTTTAAACCTATAAAAAGCATTTGATTGTGTCGACTCATATTAAAAATACAAAATCTAGGTTTCACTCTAAATGATGTGGAGTTTTTTAAATCTTATCTGATTGACAGGGTAAAAAACGTCAAAATTGGAATACCGGACAAAATATAAAATATTTCTGGTATTGGAAATTGTTAAAAGCAATATAAGATTACCAAATTTGGTTTTATTTCTATTTGTTATTTTTTATCTTTTAAACTAAAGATTAAGAAATGAACAAATATATTTGTATTATATTAAATATGTAAATAAATTTTAATTGATATAATATAAAATTTAGTTAATATACATAATAAAATAAATAATTAATGATATAAAAGACAATTGGTTTAAGGAAGAGATTTAGAAACTAATTAACCACAGATGTTAATTAAAATAATAATCAATTTTTAAATGACCTAGATGTGATATAAGTAAAATAAAATTACCTACCCACTCAATGTAAATATAAAATGAAATAGAGCTTTAATGAAATAAAATTCTTATATTATCTACAAATCCATATTTTTATTTAGGTACCTGCAAACCTTTTTTAGCACATTTTCAAAAAATTTTGTAAAAATGTGCCTATATAGCTTCACTCTTTCCGTCCGTCCGTCCGTATGTTTACAAAAACTTTTACACCGTTTGAAATAGAGTAAAGAAATTTTAACCATGGGTAGTTTTTGCAAAAGGGCTACAGCCCCCTAAAGTTGGAAAAAGCCTTATAATTAAATTGTTATAACAAGAGTTCTGTTAAATATATTTTCAATCTGAAAACGGCAAACAATAGCTGGATTCATAACTTTATAAATTGTTGACAGGCAAATGTTTAGGGTTGCCATATGGTACTAAAATTTAACATTACACAAAACTCAATTTTTACAAAATTTTTGACTACACATATCTTCTGAACGGTTCAAGCTAGGGTCTTGGGAGAAGTTAGATACTCAGAAATAAGTAGGAGTTGGTTAACAAAATTTTTTTGTCAAGCCCCCTATTTAGGAGCTATAAGGGCTCGAAAATTGAAATTTTGCTATTTTTAAACACCTGTAACTTGAATACCTGTCCAAATTTTTTTTCAGTGATATAAAAAGTTCAAAGCTCTATAATCATATTTTAACATGTGTTAAAGGTTTTTCTTAATTTGGAAGGGTTACGAAACTACAGCCCTTGCAAATTCCAAACAAAGACCTATATTTAAAATGATATAACATGAGTTCTGTTAGATTTATTTTCAATCGAAAAACGGTATAAGAGAGCTGCTTTTATAGACTTAACAAAAATACGTCGATCAAATGTATAGGGTTGCCATACGGTACTAAAATTTAGCATTATTTAAAACTATTATTTATTTAAAATTTTTTGGGCCCATATATCTCTTAAACGGTTTAAGATAGGGTCTTGAAATTTTGGGAGAAATTAGATCCTCAAAAGTTAGTAGGAGTCGGTTAACAAAATTTTTTTGTCAAGCCCTCTGTTTAGAAGCTATAAGGGCTCCAAAATTGAAATTTTGCTATTTTTAAGCACCTGTAACTTGAATACCTGTCCAATTTTTTTTTTATTAATGTACAAAATTTGAAGGTCAAACATTATATTTTAACATATGTCAAAGGTTTTTCCTAAAATTTAAAAGCGGTTCCTTAAATTGAAGAAAATGTCTCTCAGTTTTACCCATTTTTGCTTAGATAAAAAAATTCTAAGTAAAAAAGATGAAGTTAGATCCTTGAGAAATTTGGCAACCTTCCCCATAGAAGGGCTATTAGAACTTTAAAATTAAAAATTTGCTGTGTTTATAAGTAAGCAGTAACTTAGTCACCAACGTATATATTTCCTTAATTAAACGTTAATATTGAAGCTTGAACATTATATTCCGATAAAATACTTAGTATGAAACACTATTTTATTTTGAAAATGTGCTTTTTTAAAAACTCTTGGTTTCTTATCATCACTTGTTTTTATATAAATAAAAAATTTAAAAAACTAAACATTCTCCGACGATCTCTTCGAATGAACTAAATTTTACACATACATTCATAAGTGCATAAATTGGTAACTACACTCGTGTGGGCCTGAGCAATATTCACTTACGTTATTCTATAATGGAAAATTACGTCAACGCAACGTTGCATTAAGTATCGTCTGACTTGGCTGAATAATTGATTAGGTACATGACTACCAATAAGAATGATTTCTATTAATTAGATATATAACTAGGTATAAATGGTATATGCATGAGTAGGTTATATAATTTTAATTATTATATTGTAAGTAGTAATTACATTCAAATAAATCATAAAAAAATTAAAAGGTTACGGTTTTTTTAAATTTAATGCTTAGAGGTACAAATTGTTATTAGGGTACCCAAATATATGATAGAACGTTAGAAATAACATAAATATATTAATACCTATATCTATATATAAAGGAGAAAATTTGTTTGTTTGTTTGTTTTTTTGTCCAGGATTCACCACTGGTCCGATTGTCACAAAATTTTAAAGGAATAATTCTGAGAGCCCGAGGGGTGACATAGATGACTATGACACATTTTTATAAGTCAACAGGTTGCGGCTCTAGAGCCGTTTTAAGCCATTTCGGTTTTTAGATGTCGAGTCAAAACGGCTTGACCGTATGACTTTAAATTTTGCACAAATGTTCCTCTTAACAACCGAAATTAGTTGCATAAATTTGGTTGGAATAAATTAACCCATTCCGGCCTGGCGGTGTTCCAAAAAATTTGGTGTTTCCGATTTCTGTCCAATTTTACACGGTGATTTTGCAGTCGAAAAGAAAGACTGGCTCAAATTTTTCTTCAGTTCGGTTAACCCGTTTGGGCACGAAGGCGCAATGAAACTTTTTCAATATTTTTGATGTCGAGTCGAGTTTAACCGATTGACTTGAAATTTTGCACAAATGTTCCTCTTAGCAACTGGAATTTGTTGTATAAATTTGGTTGGAATGATTTAACCCATTTCGGCCTGGCGGGCTTCCAAAAAAAATTGTCTTTCCGATTTGTGTCCAATTTTACAGCTTGATTTTGCATTCCAGAAGAGAGGCTACAAAAAGTTTTAATTAAGTTCGATTTTATCCTTTTCCATATACAATATCTTAATATAATATCTTTAAATTTAAATAACGTAACATTTTCCTTCCCTACATTTGTTCGTAAGTTTTTGTTTTTTATCTACTTTGCAGTTGTTGTTTTTTAAAAAAAAATATCAGTATAAAATTGCAGTTTTCTTCAAACAAAATCTAAAAATCAAAAAAAAATCTATTTTGTATATATTATGCTTAAGTACAACAATTTTTCCAAGAAAGAAGCCTACATTTCTCTTATAAAATTATAAACAGACGAGGAAGAGCGTAGTAGAAGTTCATAAGTACAAAACAAAATATAAGTTGAAAAGCAGATTTTTAAACCT
This sequence comes from Dolichopus griseipennis, assembly GCA_963082915.1. Lineage (NCBI taxonomy): Eukaryota > Metazoa > Arthropoda > Insecta > Diptera > Dolichopodidae > Dolichopus > Dolichopus griseipennis. The sequence goes on from OY720441.1 coordinate 139,343,291, forward strand.
TTTCTAAACCATCAATGCTGGCAATTCAAGTTAACTAGTATTTACTTAGTATAATGACATAATGGCAAATTTAGTATACCTTTTTAAACTCTCAATGGAGTTTTAATTTAAGTTGAGGTTGTTGAAAAAAGTTAACACAACAATGATGTACATGTTAATTTTTAAATGTAATAAAGCAATTTTTTAAAACGATTTTTTTAGGGATTATTTTAGCAATTTTTGAACCAATTTATTAAAATTCACTTGAAACTTTTCATAATTATTAAATAATAACAACAAAAATTCAAGTAGCACCAAATTGTCAAGAAGCAGAAGAAAAACGTATAGAAAAATTGGAGATAATCGTTAAAACTGTTTTGCAAACTGTTTTTTAAATTTTTTGTTTCGCAATCGGTTAAAAGAACTTGACAAAACATTTTATTAAACATTCCCCTCATTCAAAGAAGTTGTACCTACTTCCAAAAATTGGGCGTAATTTACTTACAAAAATTTTTTTTTTGAATAATCAAAGGAATGATAAGTGTATACATGTACGCATACAAAATTTAGATTCAAATGGTCAAACCGTTTGTGCTTAAATGTAAAGTAATGAAAAAATCTGTAAAAAGCTGCTGTGCCACAATGGGTTAATGGAACTCAACAAACCTGTTTTTGAAACTTTGACCAAACAATATTTCGCAAAATTGGACGTAATATTCATCCCAAATTTTTTTGGAAAAATTGTCGGGCGGCAAGGTTTAACAACTTCCAAGTCCGTTAAAAGAGTGAACTCCATTTTCAAAGAGGAGCACATATACAAAATTTGAAATCAATCGGTTAAACCATTTCTAATTTATAGCAAAGTAACGAAAAACCTATAAAAAGCTGTTGGGCCGCACTGGTTAACGGAACTCCACAAATATTTTTTTGAGGCTTTCTTTTTAACCAAATTCGAAAAATTGGCCGAAACTTGCTTTTTTGCAATTTGCACGCTCCCGGGCAACGCCGGGTAAATCTGCTAGTAAACAATAATCTTAATTATTTAATTTAATAAAATACCTACATAAATAATACAAAATTCACCAATTCAAATATACAGCCTTTTCCATTTAAATATTGTTAAGCGAAGATGAATTATACATAAGTATGATTGGAATTATATATAAAAACGAGGAAGAGTGTGGTAGAGTAGAGTGTGTCAACTCTGGGATACCCGTATGACCGTTATATAAACACTAGCTGTGTGCCCGTCACAGAATGACGGAATGTCAATTGAAAGAAAAACTTTTTCTAATAAGAATTATTTTTAAATTCATTATATACATGTACATATATTGTATATCAATATTATTTTCTTAAATAAAGTCGAAACTGTTAAATTTTGTAATACGTAGATTATATTTCGATTATAGTAATTGATACACAAAAGAAAATGACTTATATAACTTCTTGTTGTTTCTTAAAAATTTGAAGATGAATAATAAGTTATGTAGTCTACCTTTTGTATGTTTTAAATTTGATAAAATTTCGGGGTCGTTAGTTCAAATCCCTTCTTCTCCCTTCTTCAACAAAGCGTACATTTGGCCTTCGCCATTATTTCAGTTTTTAACTGAAACTAATGAAGACTTACTAAAAAACTGTTCATGTGAAGCATAGTCTTAGTTTTTAATACCGAAATGATGTACTATTTATTTAAAATTCCCAGAAAATCTTCTGTGATTTTTAAAACTGAAATCAATTTTTTCATAAATTAAAAACTTTTTTTTTTTTTTAATTTTTTTATTAAAAATTAATAAAATATTTTTTGGCCTGCTTATGATAATTTGTGATATTTTATACAAACACATTCAACAACACATTCAATTAATATTTTTTTTTTTAATAATTGAACACATCCAACAAAACACATTTAATTGAATGCGTTTGTTACACCTCATTCTAGACAAAATTTCAGACATCCAACTTCAAAAGGTATAGAGTAATGCTCATATAAAATAAGAAGTTCAATTTTTTATTTTCTACATTTTAGGGGGCTAATACTACTTTCGTAAAAGTATATTTGAAAAAAATGTTTTTTTTTATTTTATAGTTTTTAGTTTTATTTCAATTTCTTTATATACTTAATTATTTTGAAAATTTCCAAGTTGATTCCAATTCATTAATATTAAAAATCGACTTATGTATCTATTAAGTAATCATAAATTATTAAAATAATGCCTCCTAGTAAATTTATCTGAATTAATTTTATGACGAATATGTATACACGTTAAAAATATTCAGAGATGCTTGAAAAAATTATATAAAAGCGTTATAAGTATTTGATAAAATCTTTACCTAGGTGGTTAAAAGTTATATATTCCACAGATAAAATAGATCAAGATCCCAAACCTTCAACAATTACTTTTATGTAATTGCTTTCACTTTTCTTTAAATAACTTTACATATGGTTAACACATTTTTAACCCTAATAAATAATAACAACCTTGATTCTATTTTTGCAGATAAGCATATTCTTTTTATAACTACTATATTGAATCATTGTACGATTCTTTCTTATTTTTTTTTAAACATTTTTTACAGTTTGTTTTGTAATATGAATCCAAATAAAATAATAAAAAGGTAAAAACGCTCAAAACGTTTTTATTTTTTACTGTATAATACGGAATTCCTATACAAAACTGACCTTACTCTAATAATAAAGCTTGTTATACTGTAGACAATATATTAGTTTAGCAAAAATAAGTAAATTTGAACTATATGTCTTATCGTTTTAGATTATTAATAATGAAATTAAGCATAATATTATTCTAAACAGAATGATCGATATTCACAACCACAATACTCGTAACAAAGCAAATTACTACCTTACATTATTCCGTACTAATAACCAAACAAATAATGTCGTATATAATTGTCTAAAAGCGTATAATGAGCTGCCAGAAAATTTTAAACGGATTGAAAATCTACCTAAGTTTAAATCAATGATTAGAACATTTGTGTTGCAAAGTTAGCATCTTGGATTGAATGTGTTTTGTTGTTGTTAATTACTTGATGAATTGTTTATTATATCAATTACTTATGTTAAATACTTAAAACTACTTTAATTTTATAACATTTTTTAAAGGGAATGTTATTGGTTATTTTTTGCTTTTTTGTTATGTTTTTGTTTTATTTTTATTAAATATAAGAAAAAAAAAAAAAAAAAAATTAATATACTCTTTATACTTTTAATTTTGTGCAGGAACTCATTAAAGAGATTCCTAAATTTTGAATTTAAGGACCATATAGCCCAGGCCACGGTCCAAGTAGCTAATTTAATGTTTATATTATTTATTTAAATTTTAATTGATTTACTGTAATTTATGAATACTTATAATAAAGAAAAAAAAAAAAAAAATGCACTTATGTTTATTATAATTTATTGCGATAACAAAAATGATAATGACTTAATTTTAGATTTAAAATTCAAAGTAAGAAAAAAAAGAAAGTTTTTAATTGTAAGTAAAAATGCTAAAATGCATTTTTACAAAAAGAAATTGTAAAAAAAAGAAAAGTTAGTTCTTAAGATTGTAAAAAAGTAAATTCAGTTCTAAAGTAGAATCCAAAAGAATAGGAATAAGAGTTCCATTCTGATTTTATTAAAATAAAAAATATATTAAAAAAGATAAAACAAGATTTTCATTTTCTTTTAAAAAAAAATATATTTTAATTTGTGAAATCTAAATTGGCGACCACGATGGGATACTCAAATGTATTTTTATGAAAAAGTACAGTGATTTTCAAATCTTAGTTGAGTATCTCAAACATATTGATATGAATCAATATTAATTTATATATTTTGATTATAATAAAAGTTAGTTATAATTAATAATTTAAAAAAAAAAAAAGACAATCAGTTCTAATTCAAACTATAATTAAACAAAAACTTAATTAAAAGCATAACAAAATAATTAAACCTTAATAATATAATAAATCAAAACTAAAAATTATAATAATATTATAAATCAATAAAAATTTTTTTTTATAATAAATTAACAATTAAAAACAAAATAAAAAAAAAAAAACTTTATAAAAAATTTTATAACAAAGTGATAGTAAATAAAACCAATTTGTGCTTGCTTGTGTATGTAACAAAGTGCCAACAGTTATAAGATTTCCTGTGTTCCTGTGTTCCTGTAGTTCAATATCTCCTGTGTTCCTGTAGTTCAATATATCCTGTGTTCCTGCAGTTCAACATTTCCAGCGGTCCTGTAAAAGTTCCGGTATTCAACATTCGAATCCAATCACCAAGTCATCTGACCACCATTCACTAAGTAAACAAAATTTAAGGTACTGTAAAACCATTATTTTACTCTTTAGACGATAATAAATTCTATAGATGAACATATTTAAAATTTTTTTTACCTTTATCGAGAAATTTTTTTTAATGTGTAAAATAATTGATAAAGAAAATATAAGGAACTAAAAAGAAAATTTTTTTTGCGCTTAAAAATATTGATGTTTTGTTTAATATTATAAATATATTATATATTAAAAAATAATATAAATTTTAAAAAAAAATATTGAATTATTGTAAAGGAAAAAATCATCTTAATAATAAGAAAAACAAACGAAGTTCAAACGAAGCATTTAAATATTTTAATTTGAATCTAAAATTATAATATACATTTTTTTTACTATGTAAGAAAATTTTTATTTTCAAATCTACCAAAAAAAGTATATTTAATTTTAGTAATTTCATTTTAAATATATTTCTTTTTAAATAATATAACCATTAAGTTTCATAATACATAACACAATTTACAAATTATTCATACATACCTTTAACATAATACTGACATAATTACACCACAAGGTGACAAACTTATTTTCTTTTGGTTCAATAAAATTTTCTTTTCGTAAATAAATTTTTTTTTTCTCTCACTATGGAAACACCCCCTCCAGCTCCACAACCCCCAGTTCCACGTAGTATCACTATAGAACCTTTAACTTATTTAGATAGATTACCAGAATTCCATGGTAATACTAGGGATCTACAAATTTTCATTGATTCGGTAGATAGAGTATATCCGATGTTGGCCGAGTACAACGAATTGTCTAAATTAGTTTTTTCCGATACAATTAAGAGCAAATTAAAATCCAAAGCGAGGGAAGCAATATTAATAAATAGTCACGCGGTAGATTGGCTTGACATAAGAACAGTTCTAATCAATAATTTCGGAGATAGGCTAAGTATTGAAGAAATTTTTGACGAATTACGAGGCGTCACGTGTAGAACAACTATCTTGGAATTTTACGAAGAGATAAAGAGAAAATTACGGAGACTAAATGCCAAAACGTTACAAGTCATGGGTAATAATGATGACAGTAGCGAATGGACCAAAACTAATTCAAGAACCGCACTTAATATTTTTAAAAGTAAAGTCCCAGAACCTATGAGGACACTTTTACTTTGTAAAGACCCAATAAGTTTGGAAGATGCCATGAATATGGTTTATGAAGCAGGGCACGAACACTTAATTAATAGGTCCCAAGACCGACCAAATAATTATAGAAATTTTAATGGAAAACCAAATAACAATAACATCAATTTCAACAGACAAAATAAGAGTAATAACAACAATTTCATTAAAAATAATAACGGGAATAACAACAATTTTAATAGACAAAACAACGCTAATAACAACAATTTTAATAGACCAAATAACGCTAATAACTACAATTTTAATAACAACAACTTTAACAGACAAACCAACGGTAATAGCAACAATTATAATAGACAAAACCACAATTATAATAGACAATATAACAACAATAATTATAACCAACAATCTAATAGAGCAACTTCAAATAATTTTAGAAATAATAATCAAAACAATAGTAACTATTCGAGATCGAATAGTTATAATAATCAATTTTACAACAATAACAATCCTAATCCATATAGAGGCAACAACAGAAATGATAACCAAGAAATCCAAACTAATTCACCAGAACCTATGGATATAGGTCATAGTGAATCTCAAAATTTTCATGCGATAGCCTCACAAGACACCTACCCCATATAATAGTTAAATCAAAACTAATTCCCCTTAAATTTATTATTGATACGGGGGCAACTAATTCAATAATCAACCCTGGGATCTGTCACCCAAAATGGATAATACCAAGTAGTAATATAACCCTAAAAACTTTACAACATAAAATAAATATAACTCAAAAGGTGCGTATACCCCTTTTTTCCGAATTAGGAAACCCAAACGAAAAGATTGAATTTTTAGTTTGTAAATTCCACGAAAAATATGATGGAATCATAGGAAATGATATACTAAAAAGATTTAAGGCAAATATTGACTATGACAAAAACCTATTAGAAATCAATAAAAATTCAGTACCTTTATTATTCGATTCTGATGAACAACAGAAAGTAATTAAATTACCGGTTCAGGAAAAAAACGGACTTGCCTTCGTAGAAGAAAGTAAGACTTCAGAAGGAAAAACAATAATAAAAGAAGGAATTTACAACATAGAAAATTATGAAATTCAATTAAAAATCGAAAACGGATATCCTTCAGAATTTTCACGTGAAAAAATACTAACACAAGTAGTCAATCATAAAAATGGAATTATAAGACCAAGTCAATCTCCATATTCTGCACCAGTCTGGGTAGTACCCAAAAAAACTGGACGCAAGCGGTCAACGAAAATGGAGACTCGTAATTGACTATAGAAAGTTAAACGAGGTCACAATTGACGATAGGTACCCCATTCCCAACATCGATGAAATTTTGGAAAAACTTGGAAGATGCCAATATTTTACAACATTGGATCTTGCTAAGGGTTTCCATCAAATAGAATTTCCGAAAAAGACATACATAAAACCGCATTCAGTGTCGAAGGAGGTCATTACGAATTTCTTCATATGCCTTTCGGGCTGAAGACAGCTCCGGCAACCTTCCAACGACTAATGAGTAATGTCTTGTCTGATTATATAAACAAGATTTGCTTAGTATACCTCGACGATATTATAATATTTTCGACTTCTTTGCAAGAGCATATGGAGTCAATAACAAAAATATTCCAAAGGTTAAAAGATGTGAATCTTAAAATACAATTGGACAAGTCGGAATTTTTAAAACATGAGACCGCATTTCTTGGTCATATTGTCACAAATGAGGGTATTAAACCAAATCCGAACAAAGTACTTTGTGTACAGAAATTTCCCTTACCAAAAACACCAAAGGCAATTAAGCAATTCCTTGGACTAGCCGGTTACTATAGAAAATTCATTAAGGACTACTCTAAGATCGCTAAACCTATGACTAAATATCTAAAAAAGGATATTAAAATAAACACAGACGACTGTGAATATCGGGCAAGTTTCGAAACGTTAAAAACTTTATTGACTAACGACCCTATTTTACACTATCATGACTTTAACGAACAATTCACATTGCAAACTGATGCAAGCAATTTCGCACTTGGCGCTGTTCTTTCCCAAAAAGATCATACAATTTGCTATGCTAGTAGAACGCTCAATGATCACGAGCAGAACTACAGTACAATCGAGAAAGAATTACTTGCTATCGTATGGGCAACTCAATATTTGCGCCCATATCTTTTTGGTAGAAAATTCACAATCGAAACTGACCATAGACCTCTAACTTGGCTTTTTTCTATTAAGGAACCAAACTCAAAATTGGTACGTTGGAGACTAAAAATATCAGAGTTCGATTATGTTATCAAATATAAGAAAGGTGTCCAAAACGGTAACGCAGACGCTCTTTCAAGGGTCACAGTTAGCTACTTAAATGAAAACCTAAACGAAACTGAATCTTTAATTTTAGAATCCAACTCTCCAATTAATATTTATAAAAGACAAATAATAATAAAAAAAATTGCTTCCGGATCTTTTAAAATAAAAACTTCTAAAATATTTAAATCGGAAAGAAAAACTATTTATGCAAAAATTCTAGATAAAGAAACCATAATTACCATAGTAAAAAATCATTTTGATCAGAACAAGACAAAGGCTATAATTATAGATGATGAGACATTTTATAACGATTTTCGTGCCGTAGTAAATAATACTTTCTATAACAATAATACTAAAAATTTAAAATTGTAAAATGTAAAAGTCTACTTAGAGACGTGACAGACGAGAACGAACTCGCTGAAATTATAGAAAAGCAACATCTTGCAAATAATCATAGGGGCATAAATGAAAATTATGCACAATTAAGAGATGAAATATATAACCCCCAATTAAGAGATAGAATCACAAAGTTTATAAATAATTGCAAGTTATCAAAATACGAAATTTAGAAAAATACAATACGAAATTTAGAAAAATACGATATGCAATTTAGAAAAATACGAAAGGAAATCTGTTAAACAAAATTACAAAATAACAGAAACTCCCGATGGTCCTAGAGAAACAGTACACGCAGACGTTTTTTATAGTCTCGATAAATCTTTATTTTTGACAATAATAGATAAATTCTCTGAATACGCGCAAGCTATTAGAATTTGGAGTCGTACATGGACCGAGTTTAAGAGAGCAATTACGCAATATCTCTCTATCGTGGAACACTTTAAAAAGCTTATAGTGGACAATGAACTAGGTCTAAAAGCAATTCCCTTCCAAGAATTCCTTAAAAATGAAAATATCGAGATACATTTTACTTCAAATAATAACCATACATCTAACGCAGACATTGAACGTCTAAACAATAGAATAAATGAACATCTAAGAATCCTAAGACACGATGCAAACGTTAAAATAGATAGTGTTGATGAAAAAATTTACAAAATTATCAAGTTTTACAATAACACTATTCATTCCACAACAAATAAAAAACCGATTGAATTCCTAAACGGACTTGTGAACCAAAATGAATATCCTCAAATAAAAGAACGTATAAACAAAATTAAAGAAAACACTATTAATAAATTGAACAAAAATCGCGAAAATGTCGAAGTAAAAATAGGACCGCAATATTTAAAGGAAGAAAGAGGCGGTAAAAATCATGCTAAATTTAGAATAATAAACGCACAAAATTTAGATAATGATCACATTATCACAGACACCGGGTACAAATACTACAAATCTCACATAAAAAGACACAAAAAACACCAAAACAACCATAATCTTAAAGCAACCTCACGTTCAAATAAAAAGAAACAATAAAAACAAAAAAAAATCATCACAATTCTCTTTCCAGAATCATGGAAACAATCAAGATCATGTTCTTTTCCATCTTGTTAACAGTAGTGGGTTCTCAACTCATTGAGATACAAAATCTCAATGAAAACAACGGATACGTCACCATTAAAACTGGGGCAATTAAAATTATAAGAAATTATAAAAAGCTATTACATGTAATAAATATTACAGAATTTGAAATTAATAAAGACCAATTAGAAAGTAATATTGTAAATATAAAACAAGTAAAGAAACAGTCAGTCGGTGCAACCGACTTAGAAATACCCTACACCTATTTGGTTCAAATTTAAGGACATATCCATAAGTCATTTTAACACCATAGAAGCTGTTATTAATTTGATCGTAAGACATAGCTAACCAAATTAACTGTATAATACTAAAAACATTTTCTAATTACCCTATCTATTTAAAAATACTACAAATTCTTACTAATTTATCTATCTAAAAATATTAAAAAACAAACAAACTTGAAATAAATGAAAATATATTTATTCCAATTCAATTACAAAATGAAAAAATTCTAATTATTAAATTTTGTGATAAAAAGATAATCAAAGCATTATATATTTAATAATCCAAATTTTTAAAAATTGCAATTATTTTAAATGGTTAGTTTATATACCTAATAGAAAAGCTTATAAACGCAAAATATGCAATAAATGTATTTCTAAAATACAATTAAAAGTTTACACCTTTTCATATAATTCATTTAAATATAAAAATAAATTTTACATAAATGCAGCAAGTACCATTGAACATAGCTGAACCACTACAATTAAGTCTAGATTTCGGAGACACATAGGACATAGGAAATATATTCTTTGGCTTCGAAATTAAACTCGACCACAACCAATTCCCATGGTACTTTCATTACTAGTAACCTACTGTTAAATTTCATCAAAATACCGGCATTATTTTTTGAGTTATGGTGTTTGTAAGATATATGTTTGTTAGTCCTTGAACTTTTCAAGGGTTCCAGAACCCGAAATTATGGTACGATTTCGCCCATATGCGGTCCCGTCATACTTTCAATACTAGTTAACCCTTGTACACAATTGGAACGCTCTATCTTAATTTTAAGTTACTAGTTTTATTAATTTCGATGATAAGCTTTTACACATTGGGGGGTCTAAGAGAGGTTCTGAACCACCACTCCAATTGATCCCAAATTAGGGGGGCACGCAAGAAATAGTAAAGAACACCCTTGTGGCAAATTGGAAGCTTCTACATTTGTTTCAAGTTACTATCTTTATTAATTTCGAAAATATGCTTTAAGGGCCTAAGAACTGAGTGGCTGGTCCCCGATCCACTACTTCAATGGGACCCAAATTTCAAAGACACTTACGAAATAGGAAGGGACACCCTGATACCAAATTTGGAGGTTCTATCTTCATTGGTTTCGGAATTATGCTCGTTTGGCCTAAATTCGATCGAAAAGTTCTAAGTTCCGAACCCATTGTCCAATCCTCACCGTACGTAATCACCGCCGTAGTTTCGCTGCCAATAACCTACAGCACAAATTTCATGAAGATAGCCTCATTAGTTGTTGAGTTATCGTGATTTTTTATATATGTTCCTTAGCCCTGACATCGATTAAAAGGTCCGGAATCCGAACCGTTGGGCTGATTTCGCCCTTATATAGTCCGCGCTGTACTTATAGTACTAGTTAACCCTTGTACACAATTTGAACGGTCTATCCTAATTTTAAGTAACTATTTTTAGTAATTTCGATTATAAGCCTTTAAAACTTGGGAGGTCTGAGAGGGGTACAGAACCACCACACCAATTGATCCCAAATTAGGGAAACACGCAAGAGATAGTAAAGAACACCCTTGTGGCAAATTGGAAGCTTCTACATTTTTTCAAGTTGTTATCTTTATTAATTTTAAAGATATGCTTTAAGGTCTTCGGAAATGTGTGGCTGGTCCACCCACTACTCCAATGGGACCCAAATTCACAAGACACTTAGGAAATAGGAAGGGACACCCTGATACTAAATTTGGAGGTTCTATCTTCATTGGTTTCGGAATTATGCTCGTTTGGCCTAAATTCGATCAAAAAGTTCTAGGTTCCGAACCCATTGGTCCAATCCCGACCTTACGAAATTCCCGAAGTAGTTTCATTACTAGTAACCTACAGCACAAATTTGATGAAGATAGCGTCATTAGTTGTTGAGTTATCGTGGTTTTTTATATTTGTTCGTTAGCCCTGAAACCGATTAAAATGTACAGAATCCGAACACATGGGCCGATTTCGCCCATATGCAATCCCCGCCGTACTTTCAGTCCTAGTAACCTACAGTTAAAATTTCATCAAGATAGCTCCATTATTTTTTGAGTTATCGTGCCTACGGACGGACGGACGGACGGACATGGCTATATCGACTAAGGCGGTCACGCTGATCACAAATATATATACTTTTCCATATCTAGCTCGCTTCCTTTAGGTGGTTACAAACACCATACCAAAGTTAATATACCCCTTTACCTATTCTATAGGTGTAGGGTATAAAAATATGTTAAGGCAAATGATCCTTCCTATCTGACTTTAGTACATAATTTTAATCTTCTACAAACGAAAATACACGGACTAAGACCTCACATTAAAGAAAAAAGAGGACTAATGAACTTTCTAGGTTCGGGTATTAAAATTTTGACTGGGAATATGGATAGCGGAGACGAACAATTCATAAAAACAAAAATAAAAAATTTATCAAAAACAAACTCAGAACTAATTATAGAATCAAATAAACAAATTTCCGTAAATAAACAAATTTCTGATCAAATCAACAAGATCTCAAACCATATTAATTACCAACAAGGATTTATTTCAGACATACTCGCTATTCTAACAATATGCACAAAACTATCGATCTAGAAAACGATTTGCAAATATTTCGTCAAATTTTTCAAATAAATTTTGACATAACACTCCTTCGAAATCATATAGATGATATAGAGCAAATTATACTAGCTAGCAGGCTTAATATACTTTCAAAAAACATACTTACGGACGAAGAACTTGACTTTGTGTCGGACGTAGAAGTACTAAAGGACATAAAAATCGCTGTAGCATACTATGATAATCAAATCATTATTTTAATTTCTATACCATTTTATTCAAAAAGAGAATATTTTTACTTAATAATTGAACCAATTCCTACAGAGGAGAAAAAGTGTTTGTCACTGCCACAAAATAAATTTATAATTGATGATGAAAAAACTTTGTATAATGTAACTGTAAAGGATAATTTGAAAAAAAATTTAAAAGAAATAGAAAACAATTGTTTAAATAAATTAATAAAGGCAGAACAAGCCAATTGTACTATGGAAAACTGTAACAAAGAAACCATAAAAGAAATTTTGCCTGGGTTAGTAATCGTAACAAATGTTCAAAATACGAATATAACCCATAACTGTAATAAATATAACTTAAGACTGTTTAAAAACAGCCTAATTAAATTTGAAGATTGTAACATAAATATAAAAAATTTCACTTTTAATAATAAATTCCAAAAAATTCAAGATCATTTTATATATCCTTATACTAAGATTAAAATAATAGAAAATAAAGAAAGCAATGCAAAAAATTTAAGACAATTTAATTTAACCGAAATTGAATACAATAGAAAAATAATTGAAGAAATAAATGATAACCATAAGTTTTCAAATACTTTTAATTATATATTTTTTTTTGTAATATCATTTTTGCTTATCGTAATATTCGCTATAATAATAAAAATTAAATTCTTTCATAATAAAATAAAAATTGCTAAAATAATAACTTCGTCGGAGCCTCAGTCTAAGAGGGGTGGAGTTATATATTCCATAGATAAAATAGATCAAGATCCCAAACCTTCAACAATTACTTTTATGTAATTGCTTTCACTTTTCTTTAAATAACTTTACATATGGTTAACACATTTTTAACCCTAATAAATAATAACAACCTTGATTCTATTTTTGCTGATAAGCATATTCTTTTTATACCTACTATATTGAATCATTGTACGATTCTTTCTTATTTTTTTTTAAACATTTTTTACGGTTTGTTTTGTAATATGAATCCAAGAACAAGAGTTTTATTTTCTTTTAAAAAAAATATATTTTAATTTGTGAAATCTAAATTGTTAAACAATACTTAAATAATATTGTTTAATATTTACGAAGTATCTTTCAGTCTGAATACATTTTTGAACATATAAATCATGTTCCACATTTAGTATAACACTTTGTAGGTACCTACCTGTTAGATATGTGTACCTATTAGAATATATACATATTTATGTTATATGTTTTCAAAATTGTTCCGAAACTATTTTGTTTTTCAAAAGTGAAAACCATTCCGAACCAAATACTAGTAGACAAAAATTGTTTAATTAATACTTTTACATATGGCTTTGAATATATAAACAAAATATGCACATTCATGTAGAGATTATTATTAAAATATTTATTTTCTATTGAAAACTAAAAACAAATAAACTTACGTTAGAAACATGTATGGATATTTTGCTATATGTACTATATACACATACATAGAAAAAACATACTTTGTATTTGCATATCAATACCAAACCCTAAAACAAAATCATTTCACACCATTACATTTTGTATTACGCACTGTTGCATTTTTAAAATTTGAAGATGATTAAGTTAGGTAGTCTACTTTTTGTATTTTTTTAAAATTTTGGGGTCGTTAGTTCAAATTTGCTTCATAGTAAAAATTTTTTTTTTAATTTCAATTAATGGTTTTTTTTTATTAAAGTACCTATTTGTTATACCCTACACCTATAGAATAGGTAAAAGGGTATATTAACTTTGGTATGGTGTTTGTAACCACCTCAAGGAAGCGAGCTAGATATAGAAAAGTATATATATAAGTCCGTCCGTCCGTCCGTAGGCACGATAACTCAAAAATTAATAGAGCTATCTTGATGAAATTTTAATTGGAGGTTACTAGGACTGAAAGTACGGCGGGGATTGCATATGGGTGAAATCGGCCCATTGGTTCGGATTCTGGACCTTTTAATCGATCGAAGGGCTAACGATCATATATAAAAAATCACTATAACTCAACAACTAATGACGCTTTCTTCATCAAATTTGTGCTGTAGGTTACTAGTAATGAAACTACTGCGGGGATTGCGTAAGTTCGGAATTGGACCAAGGGTTCGGAACCTAGAACTTTTTGATCGAATTTAGGCCAAACGAGCATAATTCCGAAACCAAAGAAAATAGAACCTCCAAATTTTGTATCAGCGTGTCCCTTCCTATTTTCCTAATGTCTTTGAAATTTGGGCCCCATTGGAGTAGTGGGTCGGGGACCAGCCACACATTTCCGGAGACCTTAAAGCATATCTATAAAATTAATAAAGATAACAACTTAAAAAAATGTATAAGCTTCAAATTTGGCACAAGGGTGTTCTTTACTATCCCTTGCATGTCGCCCTAATTTGGGATCAATTGAAATGGTGGTTCAGTATCCCTCTTAGACCCTCTTAAGTATTAAGAGCTTATAATCGAAATTATTAAAAATAGTAACTTAAAATTAAGATAGAACGTTCAAATTGTGTACAAGGGTTAACTAGTGCTTAAAGTTAAGCGTGGACTGCATAAGGGCGAAATCAGCCGAAGGGTTCGGATTCTGGACCTTTTAATCCGTTTCAGGGCTAACGAACATATATAAATAATCACGATAACTCAACAACTAATGACGCTATCTTCATGAAATTTGTGCTGTAGGTTATTGGTAATGAAACTACGGCGGCGATTGCGTACGGTGAGGATTGGACAATGGGTTCGAAACTTAGAACTTTTTGATCGAATTTAGGCCAAACTAGCATAATTCCGAAACCAGTGAAGATAGAACCTCCAAATTTGGTTTCAGGGTGTCGCTTTCGATTTCCTTAGTGTCCTTGAAATTTGAGCCCAATTGGAGTACTCGGTGTGGACCAGCCACTCAGTTCCAAGGACCTTAAAGCATATTTTCAAAATTAATAAATATAGTAACTTGAAACTAATGTAGAAGCTTCAAATTTGGCACATGGCTGTTCTTTACTATTTCCTGCGTGTCCCTCTAATTTTGTACCTTTCTTAGACCCCCCAATGTGTAAAAGTTTATCATCGAAATTAATAAAACTAGTAACTTAAAATTAAGATAGAACGTTCCAATTGTGTACAAGGGTTAACTAGTATTGAAAGTATGACGGGGACTGCATATGGGCGAAATCGTACCATAATTTCGGGTTCTGGAACCCTTGAAAAGTTCAATGGCTAACAAACATATATCTTAAAAACACCATAACTCAAAAAATAATGCCGCTTTTTTGATGAAATTTAAACTTTAGGTTACTAGTAATGAAAATACCATTGGAATTGGTTCTGGTCGAGTTTGGTCAATGAGTTCGGATTGTAGAAGCTTTTGATCGATTTGAGGCCGAACGAATACAATTTCGAAGCCAAAGAATAGAATCATATCATATGTGTTCCCGAAATTTAGACTTAATTGTAGTGGTTCAGCTTTCTTCAAAGGAACTTGCTGCATTTATGTAAAATTTATTTTTATATTTAAATGAATTGTATGAAAAGATGTAAATTAGTAATTGTATTTTAGAAATACATTTATTGCATATTTTGCGTATAAGCTTTTCTATTAGGTATATTAACTAGCCATTTAAAATAATTGCAATTTTGAAAAATTTGGGTTATTATATATATTATGCTTTGATCAGATTTTTATCAAAAAATTTAATAACTAGAATTTTTTCATTTTGTAATTGAAGTGGAATAAATATATTTTCATTTATAACAAGTTTTTTTGTTTTTTAATATTTTTAAATAAATAAATTAGTAAGAATTTGTAATATTTTTTAAGAGATAGTGTAATTAGAAAATGTTTTTAGTATTATAAAGTTAATTTGGTTAGCTATGTCTTACAATCAAATTAATAACAGCTTTTATGGCGTTAAAATGACTTATGGATATGTCATTAAATTTGAACCAAATAGGTGTAGGGTATTTCTAAGTCAGTTGCACCGACTGATTGTTTCTTTACTTGTTTAAATTTTAAATTTTTCACCAATTAACTTTTTAATACAAACAATATTAAAAAAAAAATATTGCTAAGCTATGTATATAGTTTCAAAACCTTTGTTCAGATTCGAATCGAAATATTTGCTGCCAACGTTTTTAAAGTACCTACTCAACATGCCTAATCATGTACATATGTTTATATAAGTATACGTAAAATTGTACTAAATAAATGTTAATGAATTGGGTTTGCATTATCAAAATGAAGTATTTTAGTTTTTAAAGTTACAAATTTTTAAAGAGACTATCCAAATAAATTAATTTTATTTTTAATTTATTTTTATTATTTCTGTTGCATTTAAAAAAAAAAAAATTTTATATTTATTTTAATGACGATCGAACTCAGATCTATTTACACCCTAAGCCACTTCGCTAACCTTTGCACCATACAGTTCTTATCGATTCAGAATACTAGTTATTATCGATCAGAATATCGGTCAGAATACTAATATTAATATATCACTAACTGACAGAATGAAAAATAAACCCATAGACAAAGGCAAGTTCATATAAAAGTATATAATAGCGACAGAATTATAGAAAATTTAAATAATCAGATATTAATAAATAACCAAATTTCAGATCGGGTTAAAAGTATCACAAAACATGTTAATTCAATACAAAAAAATATAAATTAACTTTTACGGTTAATGCTTTTGGAAATCATGTTAATGAAAGAGAAAATAAGTTAAATTACTTTATTATAAAACAGAAATTTAAAATGTAAAAACATTACTAAAACAAATTTCAGATATAAAAATCATAGTAAAAAGTAGATTAGAAATTTTATCTAAAGATCTCATCACACACGAGGAAATAAAAAATTATAACATTACAGTTGAACAAGTGAGGAAAAAAAATCAAGGGTTTTTAAAAAGCACATTTTCAAAATTATATACGGTTTCTTACTGAGTATTTTATGATTTATTTTTATAAAAATATATATAAAAACAAGTAAAGAAACAGTCAGTCGGTGCAACCGACTTAGAAATACCCTACACCTATTTAGTTCAAATTTAACGAGATATGAATCAGTCATTTTAAAACCATAAAAGCTGTTATTAGTTTGATCGTAAGACATAGCTCACCAAATTAACTTTATAATACTAAAACCATTTTATAATTACTTTATCTATTCAAAAATATTACAAATTCTTACTAATTTATCTATTTAAAAATATTAAATAAATCAAATTAATTAAAAAAACTTGCGATAATTGAAAATGTATTTATTTCAATTCAATTACAAAAGTGAAAAAATTTTAATTGTTAAATTTTATGATAAAAAGCTAATCAAAGCATAATATATTCAATAATTCAAATTTTTCAAAATTGCAATTATTTTAAATTGTTAGTTTATGTACCTATTAGAAAAGCTTATAAACGCAAAATTTGCAAAAATATATTTCTAAAATACAATTACAAATTTAGAACTTGTCATATAATTCATTTAAATATAAAAATAAATTTTACATAAATGCAGCAAGTATATTTGAATATAGCTTAAGTATTGTACACAATGTCTTAATTATATATCACCTTAGATAATAATTCAATAAAATATATGATATAATAAAAATTAAAAAAAAAAGGAATTTAATCGTTTATTAAAAAAACATTTTGTTTTTAATTTATAAAATATTATACGAAAAATGTTTTATGTTAAAATTCTTAGCATTTTAAAAATATAAAAGTTTTAAATAAAAACGGAAATAGGAAAGAACCCTCTTGTATAAAATTTCTATCTTCATGAATTTCGAAGATAAGCTTTTTAGTTTTGGGATTTCTTAGGAGACAACTGAACCACCACTACAATTAAGTCTAAATTTGGGGGACACATAGGAAATAGGAAATATAATTTTTGGCTTCGAAATGATACTCGTTTGGCCTCAAATCGATCAAAAGCTTCCAGAATCCGGACTCATTGTCTGAATTCGACAAGAAACAATTCCCATGGTTTTTGCATTACTAGTTAGTAACCTAGAGTTTAAATTTCATCAAAATAGCGATATTATTTTTTGAGTTATGCTGTTTTTAAGATATATATTTGTTAGCCGTTAAACTTTTCAAAGGTTCCAGAACCCGAAACCATGGTACTATTTGCTCATATGCAGTCCCCGTCATACTTTCAATACTTCTTAACCCTTGTACACAATTGGAACGTTCTACCTCAATTTTAAGGTTTTAGTTTTATTAATTTCGATGATAAGCTTTTAAACCTTGGGAGGTCTAAGAGGGGTACTGAACCACCACTCCAATTGATCCCAAATTTGGGGGACACACAAAAAATAGTACAGAACACTTTTGAGCCAAATTTGAAGCTTCTACATTTGTTTGGAATTACTATTTGTATTAATTTCGAAAATATGCTATAAGGTCTTCGAAACTGTGTGGCTGGTCCCCAACCCACTATTCCAATTGGTTCCTAATTTCAAAGACACTAAGGAAATAGAAAGAGACATCATGATACCAAATTTGGAGGTCCTATCTTGATTGGTTTCGGAATTATGCTAGTTTGGCTTAAATTCGATCAAAAAGTTCTAAGTTCCGAGCTCATTGTCCAATCCTCACTGTACGCTATTCATTAGTTGTTGAGTTATCGTGATTTTTTATATATGTTCGTTAGCCCTTCGATCAATTAAAAAGTCCAGAATCTGGACCAATATCCGATTTCGCCCATATGCAATCCCCGCCGTACTTTCAGTCCTAGTAACCTACAGTTAAAAATTTATCAAGATTACTCCTTTATTTTTTGAGTTATCATGCCTACGGACGGACGTACATGGCTATATCGACTCAGGAGGTCACGCTGATCACAAATATATATACTTTTCCATATTTAGCTCAATTCCTTTAGGTTACAAACACCATACCAAAGTTAATATACCCTTTTACCTCTTCTATGGGTGTAGGGTATTATAAATGATAATATTATAATTTAGTTATTTCATTAATTCATTAATTATACGACTAATAGTGAAATATTTAAATATAATAATGTTCGAGCTTTAATGCTAATGATTAATTTTGGAAAACTTACACTGGTGAATAGGTTATTGTTTTATAAAAACATAAAAGTTTTAATTTTTAAGACCTAGTAGCCCTTCAATGGGGAAGGTTCAAAAATTTTCGCTTAGAAACCTTATGATGGATCTGCCCATCCCCTCCTGTCCTCACTGTTCCATTTTTTTCGGTTCTAGGAAATCAATTATAAATTCCACCAAAATTTGGAATTTTACCTAGAATTTTATTATCTAAGCAAAAATGATTATAACTAAGAAACAATTTCTTCAATTTAAAGAAATCATTTCAAATTGAAGAAAAACCTTTGTTAAAACGGATGTTAAAATATAATGCAGCTGTAAATTTTGTATATTTGTAAAAAGAAATTTGAACAGGTTTTCAAGTTACAGGTGTTTAAAAATAGCTAAATTTCAATTTATGAGCCTATATAACTTCTAAAAAGGAGACGTGACAAAATAATTTTGTTACCGATTCCTACTAATTTAGGGGGAAATAACTTCCCTCAAAAGATCCTAGCTTGAACCGTTTAGAAGATATGTGTGGCCAAAAATTTAGCAAAAATACAGTTTTGCATAATTGTAAATTTTAATGTCGTATGGCAACCCCAAGCACTTGCCTTTTAAAAATTTATAAAATTTATAAAACCAGCTATCTTTTGCCATTTTCAGATTGAAAATATACTTAACAGAACTCTTGTTATAAAAATACGGCTTTTTCTAACCTTGGGGGGCTGTAGCTCCGTAACGGGTGGGGCTACGGAAAAAAGTTCTTCTGCGAAATTATTTTTTTTTTTAATATCTACCCGTGGTTAAAATTTCTTTACTCTATTTCAAACGGTGTAAAAGTTTTGTAAACATACAGACGGACGGACGAACAAAGTGAAGCTATATAGGCACATTTTTACAAAATTTTTTGAAATGTTCTAAGAACTGCCTCATATTAAAATTTCTGTACTTTTTAAAGAAAATAGAATTATATTTGTTATATCAATACCTAATTTTATACAAGAATCTTTTTAAAAAATCAATAATTGAAAAAATTCGAAATAAAAATTACAACCTAGAAATATATCATAATGTTGATAAAATAACCAGGTGTAAGCCAAACATTTTCCTTAATATTAAAAAAATTAACATAATGAAAAAAGATTTAATTCCATATAATAATGTATTTCACACTTATCTATCTATCTATATATATAAAAGCGAAAGTTTGTTTGTTTGTGGTTTGTTTCTTTGTTTGTTTATTTGTTTCTTTGTGTGTTTGTATGGGTTGAATAGACTCCTAAACTGCTCAACCGATGCTCATGAAAATTTATATATAGGGGTTTTTGGGTACGGAAAGAAATCATGTTCTAAAAATTTTGACCCAACGGACCGCCAAATTGGGGCGTGGTGCAAGTATTTAACCTTAACGGTTTGACCAATTGACTTAAATGTAACGGTTTGACCAAATTTTGTATACGTGATATTCCTTGAGAATTGAGTTGATACTATTAACAGTTTTGGGATTTGTTATCCCATGTCGGGCCGACGGTTGGTCAAAAAAAATTTTGGGTCCAAATTTTGTCCGATTTTACGAAATACTGCTTTGGCTAAAAAGAAAGCATCAAAAAAAATTTTGTTTGAGTTCCATTAACCCATTGCGGCCCAACAGCTTTTTATAGGTTCTTCATTATTTTACTCTAAATTAGAAACGGTTTGACAGATTTTCTTCAAATTTTGTATACGTGATGCTCCTTGAGAATAGAGTTGATACTATTAACATTTGTGGAATTTGTTAACCTATGTCGGCCCGACAGTTGATTCTTTCGATCATGAAAGAATTAAATTTCAAATCGTATATATTTACTTTTCAGCTCATTTCAGCGTATTTATTTATTTAAATCTTATAAATTTCGAATTTTTCAGCACATTTACAAGAACTAAAACAAAAAGAAGTACCACATTCTGGTTTATTTAAGTAGTACAGTATATAAAAAAAAAATTGTTGTGTTGTATAAAATTTAGTTTTGATTTGAATTAAATATTATTTTAAAAAAAATTTTTTTACTATTTTTTCTAAATAAAATTAAATATTTATCATTAAAAGTTGTACACTTTAATAATAATTTATTTTTTATGCACTGCAAACTTGTAGTATAATTACCCGATTTTTAATTTAAGTTAATTCAATTATTTAGTTCTTTATATTGCTTTTTTTAATAAAATATTTAAATTATATGGGTCGTAAAGTTTCGGATGTTGAATGTAAATTAAATTACAACAATTACACGATATAAGTTGCAAAATATAAATTTCCGGATTTTAGTGGATTAGGCCAAACTAATAAGTGGATTCGGTCTCCTGGGGATACCACTTTAAAAAACGAGCCATATCAATTTTAAACTATGTTAAAATAAGAATTAAATTATTTTAAATTAATGCCGACAATATTTTAAAATTATATAAAATGTAATATCTTTAATTTAACTTTTTTTATTTTGATTTATTTTTTCCAACTTCTAATTTTCTAAAAAATTAATAAATTTATTCAACTCAAAATGTCAACAAATTTCCATTGAACGTTTTTTTTTTGGCAATTAATTTACGACATTAATGATCTCTTTCAAGGTCTAAGAAGTTTTTTTTTATTAAAAACGTTTTCAGAAGCGATTTTTTAAAATCCATACTTATGAATGAAAAAATTAAATTTAAAATTTTTTTTTTACAAAATGTGTATAAAAAGATGTTATTTTAATTAACTCTTTTAATACAATTAAAAACAAGTTATGAAAAAAACTTGGTTTTTAAAAAAGCACATTTTCAAAATGATATAGTGTTTCATACTGAGTATTTTATGGAAATATAATGTTGGAGCTTCAATATTAACGTTTAATTAAGGAAATATATACACTGGTGATTGCTTACTTTTAAAAACAGTAAATTTTTAATTTTTAAGTCCTAATAGCCCCTCAATGGGGAAGGTTGCCATATTTATCAAGGATATAACTATTTAGAATTTTACTACCTAAGCAAAAATAGTTAAAACTGAAAGATATCTTCTTCAATTTAAAAAGACGCTTTTAAATTTCAGGAAAACTTTTGACATATGTTAAAATATAATGTAGGACCTTTAAATTTTGTATAGTGATAAAAAAAAAATTAAACAGGTATAGTTACAGGTGTTTAAAAATAGCAAAATTTGGAGCCCTTATAGCTCCTAAAAAGAGGGCGTGACAAAAATTTTATTAACCAACTTCCATTTATTTTCTAAGATTCTAACTTCTCCCAAAATTTCAAAACTCTAGCTTGAACCGTTTAGAAGATATGTGTGGCCAAAAATTTCGCAAAAATGAGTTTTGCATAATGGTAAATTTTAGTGCCGCATGGCAACCCTAAACATTTGCCTTTTAAACTTTATAAAACCAGCTATTTTGTGCCGTTTTCAGATTGAAAATACATACTTTTGTTATAACAATTTAAAAATAGGGATTTTTCCAACTTTGGGGGCCTATAGCTCCGTAACAGGTGGGGCTATAGAAAAAAGTTCTTCTAAAACATGTTTTTTTTTCGAAATCTACCTGTAGTTAAAATTTCTTTTGTCTACTTCAATGATGTAAAAGTTTTTATAAACTGACGGACGGGCGGACGGATGGACATAGTGAAACATTTTTATAGGCTAATTTTACAAAATATTTTGAAAGTGTGCTAAAATTCAGTAGGCTTTGAGTTATTTTAACATTTATAGGAGGACACCCGAGTTTTCCATAAGACTACGTGCAAATTTGATTAGCGGGGATCCTTTTTTGAGCTTTTTTTCTTTCAATATCCAGGCCTTTTAAATTAGTGTAGGTTATGTCACAGGCCATAAATAATAAAAACCTTAAATTCAAACACCTCAAAATGAAAAGAAAGAAATAAAAATAAGCTTAAAGCTTTATACTTTCATTATTGAATCAGAGAAAAAAATAACAAATAAAAAAAAAGATTCTTCACTTCACTTTGTTCACTTAATTTTTCAAATAAAAATGTTCAAATTTCCAAATGTAAGTATAAATTGTTGTTTTGAGAAAAATGACATCAAAAAATTGGTTTTTTTTTTTAATATAACTTTGTATTATAAACCTATTATTTGACAATACTAATTCTTTATTATCTTTATTAGGAATAGGTTCCATTATTGTTTCTGAATACGTGATAGTGGTATATATAGGGAGGTAAATTATATAGGAGAGAACGCGACGAAAATTTTTATGTCCCTAAAGGATTCTATGTCTGTTAAAATAGCTATTTCGTCGGGTGATAAAATTTTTCTAGATGAACTATTAAATTAACTAGATAAAATGATTTGTTCGGTGTTGTCTATATGGTTTCTCAAAAGGGTAATGTCGTAATTTACTTGAGAAATGTGTTTCATTATTTCTAATTAATCTTTTACGTCCTGTCGACTCTATTGTTATAGTTGGATAAAAGTTCGGTAATTGTCCTTTTTTATTGTCTTACGTAATTGGAAACGTTTTTGACTTGTTCCACAAGTTGATGGCTTATTGTATTCGGAAACAAGGTCAGATTTTGCGAAAATTGAGTTTTGCATAATGGTAAATTTTAGTACCGTATGGCAACGAGTTTCGGGGCCACAGAAAAAATTTCTTCTTTGAAATTATTTATTTTGCAATATCTACCCGTGGTTAAAATTTGTTTTCTCTATTTCAAACGAAGTAAAAGTTTTTGTAAACAGACGTACAGAGTGAAACTATATAGGCACATTTTTACAAAATTGTTTGAAAATGCGCTAAAAACAAGTAAAGAAAGAGATAGTCGGTGCAACCGACTTAGAAACACCTTACACCTAATCGGTTAATTAAATTATAAGTCCATAAGTAATTTTAAAACCATTAAAGCTTTTATTAGCTTGATCGTAAGAGATAGCAACCACATTAACTTTATAATACTAAAAACATTTTCTAATTACTTTATCTATTCAAAAAATATTAAAAATTTAAAAAAAAAAAAACTTGAAATAGATGTTAAATAAATTTTACATACATGCTGAAAGTACATTTGAACATAACTTAAGTATCGTAAACAAAGTCTTAATTATGTATTACTTATGGTAATAATTCAATAAAATATATGATATAATAAAAAATAAAAAGAAAGAAATTTAATCGTTTCTTAAAAAAATATTTCGTTTTTAATTTATAAAATACATATCATAATATGTTTTGTGGTAAAATTCTTAGCCTTTTAAAAATAAAAATGTGTATCAAATTTAAAGTTTCTATCTTCATAATTTTCGAATGTAAACTTTATAATTTTGTGATTTCTTAGGAAGCACCTGAAACACCAATACAATTAAGTCTAAATATCAAATTTAAAGCTTCTATTTTTATTTTAAGTTACCATCTTTATTAATTTCGTATATATGCTTTAAGGTCTTGAAAGTAGGTGGGGTGATACGCAAACCACTATTCCAATTCACAAACGCAAAGAAAATAGGAAAAAATACTTGTGTCCCAAATTTTAACGTCCTATCTTCTTTGGTTTCGAAATTATACTAGTTTGGCCTAATTTCGATCCAAAAATTCTAGAATCCGAACTCATTGTCCGATTTCGAACATATTCAGTCCCCGCAATACTTTCGATACTAGTTAGCCCTTGTACACAATTAGAACATTCTATCTTAATTTTAAGTTACTATTTTCATTTATTTCAATGCTAAGCTTTTAAACCTTCGGAGGTCTAAGAGATATATCTGAATTACCACTCCAATTGATCATAAACTAAAGGAAAACGTTGGAAATAGTAAGAACAACATTTGATGCTTCTACATTTGTTTGAAGTTACTATCTTTATTATTTTCGAAGATTTGCTTTAAGGTCTACGGAACTGTATGGATGGTCCCCGACCCATTACTCCAATTGGTTCCAAATATCGAGAACACTAGGGGAATTGGAAGAGACACCAAATTGGAAAGTTCTATCTTCTTTGGTATCGGAATTATGCTCGTTTGGATTAAAATCGAACAAAAAGTTCAAGGATCCGAAACCATGGTGCGATCTTGACCGTACAAAATTCCCTCCATTAGTTTTTGAGTTTCTGTGTTTTTTGGATATATGTTTGTTAGCCGTTGAACCGATCAAAAGTTCCAGAACCCGAAATCATGGTCGGATTTCGCCCATATGCAATCCCTGTGGTTCTTTCAATACTAGTTAACCCTTGTATCCAATTGGAAGTTCAATCTTAATTTTAAGCTACATTCTTCATTAATTTCAATGATATGCTATAAGGTTTTCGGAACTGTGTGTTTAGTCCCCGACACACTACTCCAATTGGTCCTAAATTTCAAGCACTCTAAGGACATAAGAAGAGGCACACTGATACCAAATTTGAAGGTTCTGGCTTCAATAGTTTCGGAATTATGCATTTTTGGCCTATATTCGATCAAAAAGTTCTAGTATCTGAACTCATGCTCCGATCTCGACCGTACGCAATTTCCTTCGTATTACTATTAACCTACTGCATTAATTTCATGAAGTTAGCGTAATTAGTTGTTGATTTAATATATATAATTTTCCATATCTAGCTTGCTTCCGTTAGGTGGTTACAAACACCATACCAAAGTGGTATATTAACTTTTTCTATTTCATAGGTGTAGGGTATAAAAATTTTTTATAATTTATTTTAACTTTTATCAATAATTTTAATATAAATTTGAAATTTTATTATGGATTCGAAATGTAATCTTTTTAACTTCATGATCACCGATAACAAATTCAATTATGTTGTATGTAAACCGTTTTGTAAACGAAAGTTGCATGGGTTTTGTATGAGCGCCAGTAGTGATTGGTAACATCCTTCTCTTCAAAATTGGTTTTTATGCGATGATTGTCAGCATCATGAATTTTTACTGAGAAGTATATATGACAATCTTAGTATGTTAATAGATGATTAGTATCGCCCAGAGCATGAAATTTTAGTGCTTTTAAATTTACATAAAAAATCTGTTTTGTGTAATTTATATTAGACTAATATTACACGAAACTTATTTTTTTGTCCTACACATAATAAAATTTATGGCAACAATGTTGTCAACAGTTCTTACGTTTGAAATTTGCTTAAAAAAAAATTTATAATTTTTTCAATTATAAAAACGTTCAAAAGTATTTTTGAATTTTATTCCTGTAGTTTAACGCGGTATAAAGAGAGTATAATTTTGTACAGTTATTGCACAAAAAAAGCGATTTCCATTCTAAATATAAATAGCGTTCTAATATGTCATGTTCTGAAAATTTTTATTATTTTTCTAAACAAATACATTACATATTTAGTGAAGTCAAGTAGCCAAAATTCGAGTTAATGCTGTCCTACATATAGAAAACTGTACTTTTTTCCAAACATTTTAATACGATTTGAACTATGTTGTATGTATTCTGTATCCTAATTAAAAAGCTTATTCATAGAGCATAATATGTACAACAAAATTTAACATACCTATCATAATTCATTAGTTTAGTCCTTAGTAATATATTATATTGAATCTGCCAGAAGTAGAAAGTAATAGTAAGTTGATAGAAGTCGAGATTTTTTTTTAAATCACAATTTTTAGATTTATAACATATCTACAAAGATATTAAAAAACAAGTGATGAAAAAAAACCAAGGGTTTTTAAAAAAGCACATTTTCAAAATTATATTGTATTACATACTGAGTTTAACTTTGGAAATATTTACTTGGAAATAGCTACTGCTTACTTATAAAATTTAGTGCTAACAGTAAATATTTTTATTTTAAAGTTGTTATAGCCTTTCAATGGGGAAGGTTGCCAAGTTTCTCAAGGATCTACCTTTATCTAACTCCCCCCCCCCCCTTCCTCCCCCTCCATGTTTTTAGGTTCTAGGAATTAAATTGTAAATTCCACAAAAATTTGAAATTTTACTTAGAATTAAACAATCTAAGCAAAAATGGGTAAAACTGAGAGACACTTTCTTTAATTTAAGGAACCGCTTTTAAATTTAAGAAAAATATTTAACATATGTTAAAATATAATATTGGGCCTTTAAATTTTCCATATTAATAAAAAAAAAATTTGACAGGTATTCAAGTTACAGGTGCTTAAAAATAGCAAAATTTAAATTTTCGAGCCCTTATAGCTCCTAAACAGGGGACTTGAAAAAAAAATTTTGTTAACCGACTCCTACTAATATTTGAGGATCTAACTTCTCCCAAAATTTCAAGACCTTATATTAAACCGTTTAGGAGATATGTGGGACCAAAAATTTTGCAAAAATTGAGTTTTATATAATGGTAAATTTTAGTACCGTATGGCAACCCTATACATTTAAGCCACGGTTTTTTGGAAAGCCTGTAAAAGCAGCTCTCTTTTACCCTTTTTTTGATTGAAAATAAACCTAACAGAACTCTTGTTATATCAATTTAAATATAGGGTTTTTTTGGAATTTGCAGGGGCTGTAGCTTCGTCACCCTTCAAAATTAAGAAAAACCTTTGACACATGTTGAAATATAATTATAGAGCTTTGAATTTTGTATATTACTAAAAAAAAATTTGGACAGGTATTCAAAGTACAGGTGTTTAAAAATAGCAAAATTTCAATTTTCGAGCCCTTATAGCTCCTAAGCATGGGGCTGAACAAAAAAATTTTGTTAACCGACTCCTACTAATTTCTAAGTATCTAACATCTCCCAAAATTTCAAGACCCTAGCTTGAACCGTTCAAAAGATATGTGTGGTCAAAATTTTTGCAAAAATTAAGTTTTGTGTAATGTTAAATTTTAGTACCGTATTGCAACCCTAAACATTTGCCTGGCAAAAATTTATAAAGTTTATGAAACCAGCTATCATTTGCCGTTTTAAGATTGAAAATATCTCCAACAGAACTCTTGTTATAACAATTTAAATATAAGGCTTTTTCCAACTTTGGGGGGCTGTAGCCCCGTAACAGGTGGGGCTACAGAAAAAAATTCTTCTACGAAATTATTTTTTTTGCAAAAACTACCCATGGTTAAAATTTCTTTACTCTATTTCAAACGTTGTAAAAGTTTTTGTAAACATACGGACAGACGGACGGACAAAGTGAAGCTATATAGGCACATTTTTACAAAATTTTTTGAAAATGTGCTAAAAATAACTAATCAATTAAAAAATTGATAAATTTTTCCTCCCCTTATTCCATTTTTAAATTTAGTAGCTACATTGGCAAGTAGGCACTACATTTCAATATTAAAATCTGAAATTTTTACTACAAATGTATGTATGTAAAAAATGGTTGAAAATTCTATATTATACCTACTTGTCTAGTTTATTTAATTATTTTTTTCTATGTATGGTCATGACCATGAGTCATGATTCATAAGTTTCTTCAAACAAACAAATGCTATTACTTGCGTTCCTATATGAAGAGTAAACTACTATTTTTTACTCTCACCTACTACTAACTACACTATACCAGCTCTTGAAAAAGAGTAGATGAGAGGAGTAGATAATTAAATAATTTTCGGCAGATAGCTTTAAATAAATTTTTCATAATAGTTGAATATTCTCTTGAATAGGTTATGTTAAGTCATATTTTTTATTTGATTACCACTTAACTGTTTCATTTTAAAAAATAGTCTTTACATACTTCAGCAATAAACCTTAATTTTTTCATTTATTTTTCATTATCTAAATATATCAAATATTATTAACTTCACAAATGACAGATAGTTTTAAAATGTCAAATATTATGTGGGATAATTAATCTGACAATTATTTACTCCTGAAACAAAAATTAGCTTTCCATTTACAAACAATTTCTAACTACTCTTCATCAAATATTTCTGGTAAAGGGAACGCGTGTATTATATAATATTCGTGCATTATTATATAATATTCGTGATAAGTCATAAGTAAAACTAAAAAGAGTTTTTTGTTATATAAAAAACATATGTTTAAAATCTAGAATAAACATTTCATTTAATAGGTCCTAAATTAAGCTAAATTAAAACATACGACGTACAATTTTTATATGACAGTACGTCAATATGTCTATTTTTGTCGTTCAGACCTATATTTAAATGTTTGATGGGGATCTATCTATTAAGGGGCCTAAAATGAAGCAAATTAAGCTTGACTCCATTTCTCAAAAATTTATAAACCTTTTGGTGAATTAAAATAAATATTTATTGCTACGTTTTTTTCAAATTCGGACCATTTATTAACACTTCTAAAATTAATTTTTAAAAATAGTTTGGCTTCGTTACGCAATTAAAACTGCCTATTAATAATGCTAGATAAAGATAAATCCTGTTTTTCTTTTTGTAATTTTTGTCTTAACTTTTTATTTTGAATTTTTAAGTACATAATGTTTTTTTTTTAAATTAAAATTTGTTTTTTAAAGAAAGCTAACATTTTATGAACTGTCGAAAACTGTTTTGAATAAAAATATGCAATCCTCTAAAATTTCAAAAAATGCCTGCAAAAAGAACTTTTTTCATCTGACGAGACAGTTTAAAAATTTTCAAAAAGTACATTCAAATTTCTTACATGTTTGTTAGAATAGCATTTAGTGCTTGAATAATTATTATTTATTTTCAAAGGTTCTCTGTATTCTAAAAAAAATAAATCGTCCAAATTGTATAAAGAAATACATATATACAAATACACAATATGTACAGACATACATGAATTGACAAACAAACAAAATAAAAAGAAAAACGAGGAAGAGTTTAGTAGAGTAGACTGTGTCAACTCTGGGATACCCGTACGACCGTAACATATACATTATATCATCCGGTTAATTACTTTTGGCTTTATTAAGTGTAGTGGAATACTCATATAAAATAAAGAGTTGTATGGCAGCTACTCCAACTCTCTGTCGTAGAACAACCAAATTTTGCAGAAACTTTGGCCATTACACTAAACAATTTTTGGCAAAAATTCAGACACCCAGCTTCATTAGGTGGAGAGTAATGCTCATATAAAATAAGGAGTTGTATGGCAGCTACTCGAACCCTCTGCAGCAGACCAACTAAATTTTGCAGAACTTTGGCCATTACACTAAACAATTGTTAGCAAAAATTCAGACACCCAGCTTCATTAGGTGGAGAGTAATGCTCATATAAAATAAGAAGTTGTATGGCAGCTACTCGAACCCACTCCACTAGACCAACCAAATTTTGCAGAAACTTTGGCCATAAAACTAAACTACTTTTGGCAAAATTTCAGATACGCAGCTGTAATAGGTACAGAGTAATGCTCATATAGAAAAAGAAGTTCTATGGCAGCTACCCGAACCCATGGACCAAAATGGCTGGATTTAAATAGCGATGACGGCTATTGCAAAAAAACGAATTTGCGAAAATTTCAAGATCCTAGCTCCTTTAGTTTTTGAGTTATCGTGCGGACGGACAGACGGACAGACGGACGGACGGACGGACGGACATACATAGCTAAATCGATTTATTTTTCGAGTCTGATCCGATCCATACACTTGAGTCTATATCTAACCCCTCTCCTTCTCTGCGTCACAAACTTAATGGCAAATTTATTATACCCTTTGACTATATAGTCATACGGGTATAATAATAATAAAGCAAAAAAAAAATCTCAATTTTATTTTACTATTTATACCAATAATACTGTCATCTTTTTACGACAATGGGGTGATTTCAAATACCGTATTGGATTGATTTCAACAAAATTGACTAACATTTATTGTTCTAGATGAATAGTCTATGTATATGATTTCTTTATGATATTACCTAGGGTAATAATTCAATAAAATATAGATATGATATTATAAAAATTTAAAACAAAAAAAATTTTGTCGTTTATTAAAAAAATTTTTTGTTTTTAATTTATAAAATAAAATACATAATATGTTTTAAAGTAAAACTCTTAGTTTTTTAAAAATATAAAAGTGTTAAATAAGAACGGAAATAGCAAATAGTGTATCAAATTTGATTTTTTTATCTTTATTTATTTCGTTTATATGCTTTAAGATCTTGGCAGTAGCGGGGGTGGTATGTCAATTCATCCAAAATTTCACTTACACAAAACAAATAAGAAGAAACACCTGCGTCCCAAATATAAGGTTCTATCTTATTTGGTTTTGAAATTAAAATCGTTTGCCTCAATTCGATCAAATGCTTCTAGAATCAGAACTCATTGTCCGAACTCGACCAAAACCAATTCCCATGGTACTTTCATTACTAGTATTTATACCCGTGCATACATATATGACATCGGGTATATTAAAATTGCTCCTCCGTTTGTAACGCATCGATCTAGACGAGCTAGATATAGTGTCAAGTGTACGTATCGGCTCAGAATCGAAAAATTTGTCGATCTAGCTATGTGTGTCTGTCCGTCCGTCTTTCCGTGTGTCAGCACGATAATTCAAAAACTAAAAGGGCTAGAGTTTTGAAATTCACACAAAGTCATTTTTAGAAAAATTCTAGGTTCCCTATTGTTTGTGGCTAAAATCGGACCAAGGCTTCTGGGAGCTGTCATACAACTTTTTTGCACGGATATTAATTTCTTCAAAATTACACAAATTTAGTTTAAGAATTAATCAAGCACTTATATGAAGGTTCAAAATGTTAGAGCTCCATTTTCGGGAGGCTGTCATACAACTTATTTGCACCAATTTGAATTTCTTCAAAACTAATTATACTACGAGGATGAAAATTACACACGGTTAGTTATATAATGAATCGAGCACTTATGTGAAGTTTTAAAATGTTAGAGCCCCATTTTCAGGGGGCTGCCATACAACTTATTTGCACCAATATGAATTTCTTCAAAACTAATTATACTACGAGGTTGAAAATTACACACGGTTAGTTATATAATGAAACGAACACTTATATGAAGTTTCCAAATGTTACGGCACCATTTTCGAGGGCTGCCATACAAAGTTTTCGATTCAATAACTGTGAATCTAATGAAGCTACGAAGCTTAAAGTAAAATTGGACAGGTAAAGTGATAGGGCAAGTTACTCGGCAAAGTTGGACATCCCTCGGACCACCGGACTTTTAGGGTGGACCAATTATTTTTTTGTTTTTTGTTTAAGCAAAACTTATGGGATAATAAATTAAAAATTAAAAAATTTTTTTTTTTTTTGTGGTTCTTTTAGTTGTTATTTTTTTTTTTAAGCTAAAATTATTGGACAATGCATCAAAAATTTTTTTTTATGGTTTTTTTTTTTTTTTTAAACCAAAATTATGGGATAATGAGTTAAATCTATAAGGGAAGTAAATTACCGTTTATTTTATACACCATATTGGGTATGCACGGATATCTAAAAGTTGGCAAGGGCAACTATAATCTTCCTCGTTTTATTTTAATTTTTAGTTTTTTTATATTTTTTTCTTAGTATGTCAATCGATGTGAGTACATTTGCATATATTTCTTCTCTGTTTTTTTTTTTTTTTGTATGTGTATCATATCAATTGCTGCATCATGTATGTACGCAGTTTGTGTATATTTTGATTCTAAAATAAAAAAATATTGATAGAAAAAGAAGAATGAATTTTCTTTTTTTTGCTTTATATTTTTTTACTTGCATTATTCCAAATCTTTCAAATCGTTAGAAAATAATTTCATAAATTGTCTTCTAATGTACCTATGTATTTTAAATTTTCGTTATTTTAAAATAGGTATGTAGAATTTTTTTATAATTTTTTGGTTTTTAACTACCTACTAAAAATATAATTAAAAATTTTTGTTTATCTTATTGAAAATTTGTTTTATTATTATACCCTACACCTATAGAATAGGTAAAGGGGTATATTAACTTTGGTATGGTGTTTGTAACCACCTAAAGGAAGCGAGCTAGATATGGAAAAGTATATATATTTGTAATCAGCGTGACCGCCTGAGTCGATATAGCCATGTCCGTCCGTCCGTCCGTCCGTCCGTAGGCACGATAACTCAAAAAATAATGGAGCGATATTGATGAAATTTTAACTGTAGGTTACTAGGACTGGAAGTACGGCGGGGATTGCATATGAGCGAAATCGGCCCATGGGTTCGGATTCTGGACCTTTTAATCGATGGAAGGGCTAACGAACATATATAAAAAATCACGATAACTCAACAACTAATGACGGTTTCTTCATCAAATTTGTGCTGCAGGTTACTAGTAATGAAACTACTTCGGGGATTCCGTAAGGTCGGGATTGGACCATGCGTTCGGAACCTATAACTTTTTGATCGGATTTAGGCCAAACGAGCATAATTCCGAAACCAATGAAGATAGAACCTCCAAGTTTGGTATCAGGGTGTCCCCTCCTATCTCCTAAGTGTCTTGGGAATTTGGGTCCCATTGGAGTACCGGGTCGGGGACCAGCCACACATTTCCGAAGACCTTAAAGCATATCTTTAAAATTAATAAAGATAACAACTTGAAAAAATGTAGAAGCTTCCAATTTGCCACAAGGGTGTTCTTTACTATCTCTTGCGTGTTCCCTTAATTTGGGATCAATTGGAGTGGTGGTTCAGTACCCCTCTTAGACCTGCCAAGGTTTAAAAGCTTACAAATGAAATTACTAAAAATAGTAACTTAAAATTAAGATAGACCGTTTAAGTTGTGTACAAGGGTTAACTAGTACTATAAGTAAAGCGCGGGCTGTATAAGGGCGAAATCAGCCCATGGGTTCGGATTCTGGACCTTTTAGTCGGTGTCAGGGATAACGAACATATATTAAAAATCACGATAACTCAACAACTAATGAGGCTATCTTCATGAAATTTGTGCTGTAGATTATTGGTAATGAAACTACGGCGGTGATTACGTACGGTGAGGATTGGACAATGGGTTCGGAACTGAGAACTTTTTGATCGAATTTAGGCCAAACTAGCGTAATTCCGAAACCAATGGAGATATAACCTCCAAATTTGGTATCAGGGTGTCCCTTCCTATTGCGTAAGTGTTTTGGAAATTTGGGCCCCATTGGACTCTTAGGTCGGGGACCAGGCACTCAGTTCCGAGGACCTTAAAGCATATTTTCGAAATTAATAAAAATAGTAACTTGAAACAAATGTAGAAGCTTCAAATTTGGCCCAGGGTGTTCTTTACTATTTTTTCCGTGCCCCCCAAATTTGGGATCATTTGGAGTGGTGGTTCAGGACCTCTCTTAGAGCCCCAAATGTGTAAAAGCTTATCATCGAAATTAATAAAAATAGTAACTTAAAATTAAGATAGAACGTTCCAATTGTATACAAGGGTTAACTAGTATTGAAAGTATGACGGGACTCCATATGGCGAAATCATACCATGCATTTATGTAAAATTTATTTGAATATTTAAATGAATTATATTAAAAGGTCTAAATTTGTAATTGTATTTTAGAAGTACATTTATTGCTATTTTGCGTTTGTATGTTTTTCTATTAGGTATATAAACTAACCATTTAAAATAATAGCAATTTTTAAAAATTTGGATTATTAAATATATTATGCTTTGATTATCTTTTTATCACAAAATTTAATAATTAGAATTTTTTCATTTTGTAATTGAATTGGAATAAATATATTTTCATTTATTTCAAGTTTGTTTGTTTTTTAATATTTTTAAATAGATAAATTTGTAAGAATTTGTAATATTTTTTAATAGATAGTGTAATTAGAAAATGTTTTTAGTATTATAAAGTTAATTTAGTTAGCTATGTCTTACGATCAAATTAATAACAGCTTATGAATATGTCTTTAAATTTGAACAAAATAGGTGTAGGGTATTTCTAAGTCGGTTGCACCGACTGACTGTTTCTTAACTTGTTTTATTATTAAATTTAGAATTCTAAAAGGGAAAAGGCCGGGTAAAATATATTATGGAAAATATATATAAATTAGCTTTCAAAATTCATATTCCATTCGGCATAAAAAACCTTTTAAGTATGTAAATACGTATTATAAAATATACATATGTATGTATGTATTTTGCGATGTCTTTTGCTCTGCCGGAACATTAATCAGAAAAACCACTAATTTCATCCAGTGCACTATTATAGTATAGCCTTCTAATGGTTATTTCATCGAATACCAATAGAGCCAACCTACCAATTAAATCTTTTTCTGAGAATGTAATGCCTAACTCATTTATATTTTTGTCGTTAAGACCTATATTTAAATGTTTGACGGGGATCTATCTATTAAGGGGACTAAAATGAGGCAAATTAAGTTTGACTCCATTTCTCAAAAATTTATAAATCTTTTGGTGAATAAAATAAATATTTATTGCTACGTTTTTTTCATCATTTATTAACACTTTTAAAATTCATTTTTAAAAATTGTTTGGCTTCGTTACGCAATTAAAACTGCCCATTAATAATGCTAGATAAAGATAAATTCTGTTTTTTTTTTTGTAATTTTTGCCTTAATTTTTTATTTTGAATTTTTAAGTAAATAATGTTTTTTTGTACCCTACACCTATAGAATAGGTAAATGGGTATATTAACTTTGGTACGGTGTTTGTAACCACCTAAAGGAAGCGAGCTAGATATGGAAAAGTATATATATTTGTGATTGTAGAAGCTCAAATTTGGCACAAGGGTGTTCTTTACTATCTCTTGTGTGTGTCCCTAATTTCTGATCGGTTGGAGTGGTGGTTCAGTATCCCTCTTAGACCTCTTCAGTTTTAAAAGTTTATAATCGAAATTATTAAAAATAGTAACTTAAAATTAAAATAGAACGTTCAAATTGTGTACAAGGGTTAACTAGTGCTTAAAGTACAGCGCGGACTGTATAAAGGCGAAATCAGCCCAAGGGCTCGGATTCTGGAACCTTTGAAAAGTTCAAGGTCTAACGAACATATATAAGAAATCACGGTAACTCAACAACTAATGACGCTATCTTCATAAAATTTATGTTTTAGGGTACTGGTAATGAAACTACGGCGGTGATTGCCTACGGTGGGTAATGTACAATGGTTCGGAACTTAGAACTTTCTGATCGGATTTAGGCCAAAAGAGCATAATTCCGAAACCAATGAAGATAGAACCTCCAAATTGGGTATCAGGGTGTCTGTTTCTGTTTCTTGGAGTAGTGGGTTGAGGACCAGCCACACAGTTCCGAAGACCTTAAAGCATATTTTCGAAATTAATAAATATAGTAACTTCAAACAAATTTCGAAGTTTCAAATTTGGTAAATGGGTGCTCTTTACTAGTTCCTGCGCGTTCGCCTAGTTTTGAAACAATCAGAATGGTGGTTCAGTACCCATCTTAGACCCCCAAGGTTTAAAAGCTTATCAACGAAATTAATAAAAATAGTAACTTAAAATTAAGATGGAACGTTGCAATTGTGTACAAGGGTTAACAAGTATTGAAAGTATGACGGGGACTGCATATGGGCGAAATCGTACCCTGGTTTCGGGTTCTGGAACCTTCGAAAAGTTCAAGGCCTAACAAACATACATCTTAAAAACACCATAACTCAAAAAATAATGCCGCTATTTTGATGAAATTTAAACTCTAGGTTACTAGTAATGAAAGTACCATGGGAATTGGTTCTGGTCGAGTTTGGTCAATGAGTTCGGATTCTAGAAGCTTTTGATCGATTTGAGGCCGAACGAGTATAATTTCGAAGCCAAAGAATATATTCCCTATGTGTCCCCGAAATTTAGACTTAATTGTAGTGGTTCAGGTATGTTCAAAGGTACGTGCTGCATTTATGTAAAATTTATTTTTATATTTAAATGAATTATATGAAAAAAAATTATGAACTGTTGAACACTTTTTTAAATAAAAATATGCACTCCTCTAAAATTTCAAACAATGCCTGCAAAAAAAACTTGTTTCATCTGACGAGACAGTTTAAAAATTTTCAAAAAGTACATTCAAATTTCTTACATTTTTGTTAGAACAGCATTTATATGATTTCTTTATGATATTACCTAGGGTAATAATTCAATGAAACTCCGCCGTAGCTGGTCCCAAGCCCGGTTGAGAAAGGAGGAGGGAAGAATAGTTGCAACCTGAATGGCCACATACATCGGCGTCTCAGGAAGTAGGAAAACGCTATATAATGCAGTTGAACTCGTAACATAGTTATGAGAACTTCAACGCATTATATGGCAAATTCTGAAGCAACTCTTCAAACCCAACGGCCCTCCAAAGATCAAACCCCCATCAGTAAAAAATATTGTTACGAAACCTCGGATACAAATGGAAACACGGCACCGACCCAAGCAACAGAAAATGGATCAGGAAGCCAAGGTTCGACTACGGACTGTAGCGCCATAGAAGAAGAAGAAGATTAATTCAATGAAATAAAGATATGATATAAGAAAAATTAAAAACAAAAACATTGTTGTCGTTTATTAAAAAAATATTTTGTTTTTAATTTATAAAATAAAATACATAATATGCTTTAAAGTAAAACTCTTAGTTTTTTAAAAATATAAAAGTGTTAAATAAGAACGGAAATAGCAAATAGTGTATCAAATTTGACTTTTTTATCTTTATTTATTTCGTTTATATGCTTTAAGATCTTGGCAGTAGCGGGGGTGGTATGTAAATTCATCCAAAATTTCACTTACACAAAACAAATAAGAAGAAACACCTGCGTCCCAAATATAAGGTTCTATCTTATTTGGTTTTGAAATTAAACTCGTTTGAACACATTGTACGAACTCGACCAGAACCAATTCCCATGGTACTTTCATTACTAGTAACCTAAAATTTAAATATCATCAAAATAGCGTCATTAGTTTTTGAGTTATGGTGTTTTTAACATATATGTTTCTTAGCCCTGAACTTTTCAAGGGTTGCAGAACCCATATGCAATCCCCGACGTACTTTAAGTCCTAGTAACCTACAGCTAAATATCATTAAGATAGTTCCAGTAGTTTTTGTGTTATCATGCCTACGAAAAGACGGACGGAGGTCACGCTGATCACAAATATATATACTTTTCCATATTTAGCTCGCTTCGTTTAGGTGGTTACAAACACCCTACCAAAATTAATATACCCTTTTCCTTTTTCATAGGTGAAGGGTATAAAAATGATGTAACTTATTATCGTCCAATTACTAAACTTTCTTCTATACCTAAACTTTTCTATTTATGATCACTTTACCTGTTTACTGTTGCCCTTCAATACGGCTTTGTAAAGCTTAAATATACTGTTACTAATCTCGTTGAATCAATAGAAGAAGGCTTTCAAACGGATGTAATTTATACAGATTTTGTAAAGCTTTTGATTTGCTTTTGCATAATATTATCATATTTAAGTTGAAAAATTAGAATTTCCTACTTATTTCATAAATTGGGTTCATTTCTACCTTTCTGACCGTAATTATAGTGTCTCTTTTAGGTCCTCTGTATCATTCGAGTTTTAAGCTGCCACAGGATTTCGTCAAGGTAGTTTATCTTGGTCCTTTATTATTCATTATTTCTATTAATGACGTTTCTTCTGTATTAAATAATGGTCACATTAAAATTTATGGAGACAATTTGAAATATTATAAAAAATTATAAATTCAAAGATGCATTAACATTACAATCCGATCTGAATATCTTTAATAATTGGTGCTCGAACAACAATCTTCAGCTCAATATTAATAAATACGACTTAATGACATTTACACGTCGTCTGTGTCCTATTTACCTAATCAATATTCATTTAATAGCCAAATTATTTCAAAAGTTACAATAATGACAGATTCAAGGGTACTTACTAGCAAATTTTCTTTCTTTCTTCATTACTCCGACATATTAAATATGCAATAAATGTATTTTTAAAATACAATGAAAATTTTAGAACTTTTCATATAATTCATTTAAATATAATAATCAATTTTAAATACATGCAGGAAGCACCTTTGAACACAACTTAAGTATCGTACACAATTTCTTAATTATACAAATTCAATAAAATATATGAGATAATAAAAAAAAAAAAAAAAAGTTGATCGATTATTATAAAAATATTTCATTTTTATAATAAACTAGCTAATACCCGGTGCGCGTTGCTGCGCCTCTCAATGGAGGTTTAATTGAAGTTGAAGTTACTGCAAAAAGTTAACACAAAAATTACACTCGGTTTACACATGTAAATTTTAAAATGAATGAAAGCAATCTTTTTAAAACCATTTTTCTAGGTTTTAAAAAGAATAATGTTCTAGTAATTTTTGAAACTTTCTGTAATTCAAAGCAGTACAAACTACTTTCCAAATTTTGACGTAATTTACTTCCAAAAAATTTTTTTTGAACAATCGTAGGACCGACTGTTAGCAGATTCAACTCTATTTTCAAGTTGTTTCACACATATAAAATTTGAGGAAAACCGGTCAAATCGTTTCTAATTTAGAGTTAAGTAACGCAAAAATCTATTAAAAACCACTGTGCCCCACTGGGTTAACGGAACTACACTTTCTCTTTGGGCAAAGCAGTATTACGCAAAAATGGACGTAATTTGCTTCCAAATCACTCAACAAAATTTTTTGAAGCTTTCTTTTTAGTTAAAGCAGTACTTCGCAAATTTTGACAATTATATCTTCCAAAATTATTTTGACCAACCGTCGGGCCGACATGGGTTAACAAATTCCACATCTGTTAATAGTGTCAACTCAATTCTCACAGGGGAGCACGTATACAAAATTTGAAGAAAATCGGTCAAACCGTTTTTAATTTAGAGTTAGGTATTGAAAAAACCTATAAAAAGCTGTTGGGCCCTAATGGGTTAATGCAAGTCAATAAAATTTTTTTGTGGGTTTTCTTTTTAGCCAAAGCAGAATTTCATAAAATCGGACAAAATTTGAACCCAAATTTTTTTTTGACCACCCGTCGGCCCGACATGGGTTAACAAATTCCAAAACTGTTAATAGCGTCTACTCAATTCTCAAAGAGCATCACGTATACAAAATTTGAAATCAATTGGTCAAACCGTTTCGAATTTAGAGTAAAGTATTGAAAAAACCTATAAAAAGCTGTTGGGCCGCAATGGGTTAATGGAACTCAACAAAATTTTTTTTGGGGCTTTCTTTAAAGCCAAAGCAGAATTCCGTAAAATCGGACAAAATTTGGACCCAAAATTTTTTTTGACCACCCGTCGGCCCGACATGGGTTAACAAATTCCAAAACTGTTAATAGCGTCTACTCAATTCTCAAAGAGCATCACGTATACAAAATTTGAAGTCAATCGGTCAAACCGTTTCGAATTTAGAGTAAAGTATTGAAAAAACCTATAAAAAGCTGTTGGGCCGCAATGGGTTAATGAAACTCACCAAAATTTTTTTTGGGGTTTGCTTTTAAGCCAAAGCTGAATTTCATAAAATCGGACA
The DNA here is from genome assembly GCA_963082915.1 of Dolichopus griseipennis. Classification (NCBI taxonomy): domain Eukaryota; kingdom Metazoa; phylum Arthropoda; class Insecta; order Diptera; family Dolichopodidae; genus Dolichopus; species Dolichopus griseipennis. Next base: position 139,383,875 of record OY720441.1, read on the forward strand.
AAATTTGGACCCAAAATTTTTTTTGACCACCCGTCGGCCCGACATGGGTTAACAGATTCCAAAACTGTTAATAGCGTCTACTCAATTCTCAAAGAGCATCACGTATACAAAATTTGAAGTCAATCGGTCAAACCGTTTTCATTTTAGAACAAAGAAATTTAAATACTTGCACCACAGCCCCAACTTGGCGGTCCGTTAGAGCAAAATTTTTGGGCCACGATTTCCTTCCGTACCCAAAAACCCCTATATACAAATTTTCATGAAAATCGGCTGGGCAGTTTAGGAGTCTATTCGCTACAAACAAACAAACAAACATACAAACAAACAAACAAACAAACAAACAAACAAACAAATAAACAAACTTTCATTTTTATATATATAGATAGATAATAGATAATATGTTTTATAATAAAATTTTTAGCCTATATAAAAGTGTTAAATAAGAACGGAAATGGTGAATCAAATTCGAAGTTTCTATACTTATTAATTTCGAAGTTACGCTTTGTTTCGGGATTTTTTAGCAGGCACCTGAACCACCAGTACAATTAAGTCTAAATTTCGGAGATTTCTCCGCCTTATTTTCAATATTAGTTAATCATTGTACACCATTGGAACCTCCTATTCTAATTTTAAGCTAATATTTTTATCAATTTTGATGATAAGCTTTTAAACCTTCCTATTTCATAGGTGTAGGGTATAAAAATAGGGAAACTAGAAATTGTTTGAAAATATTTTGTGAAAATTTCAAAACTGTAGCTCTCTTAGTTTTTAAGTTATCTTGCTGACACACAATTTTGTAATTGCATTTTATAAATATATTAATTTAACGTTTTTTTGTTTTTTAATATTTTTAAATTAATAAGAGATTTTTATTATTTTTATTTGTATTAGACAATTGCTTAAATCAAGCATCAGTAAATGTTGCTTACTTGGAACCATCACAATAAACTGAAAGTCATCACTTACAAGGTTTAGTGTGTTAGTAAATAATGCAGCTTCACTATTAAAACATAAAAGTTAATTAAATTAAGTTATTAAAATAAAAGAAAATAAATTTAAAACTCATGCCAACAACATTGAGCCTTGCATTACAAACATGCCAGTTAATTTACGAATGCAAGGTCAGTCATACTAACTACAAGAACTACTAATGCTTGTGTAATGTCCGGCTTTCAATGTTAATTTGTTAATATTAGTATCAAAAAGCTCAGACCTTAAGTTAGTCTTCTTAACACACGCGAAATTGACTCGAGTTGAAGTGCTCGACCGATCTTAAATTATTCAAATGTTCCCTAAACTTCATTTGATAATGAATAATTTGCTTAACAAATATCATATCCGCCCTTAGACGGCGTGAGTGAAGGAATTTCATATTAATAAGAAGAAGTTCAGCTTCATATGGCGGAGGACATGTTTTAATATTATTGGCTGAGCCCCGTCGGGGTCGTATGAGAAGTCATCTTTCAGCGCCAAGAGGTGAATCAGTAAAATGTCTTCTGTTATAAGAATACTCTTAATGTCAAAAGTTGAAGGGGATGGAGGAACTAAACTATTTAAATATAACTGATTCGGCTCATATACTCCATTGCGGTAGTTTTTAGAGAAAAATGTGGCAAGAAAGTTAGAAACAATCCGCGAGTTATTTGACGTTACATTTTCGTATCGGATACCCATCAGTCTTAAGTTTACTATTAACAAAATCAAAAAAACCTCGTATATTAGAAAAAAGTTGAGGTTAAATTCTTGATAATCATTCTTTATAAAGAATGTCAGATAAATACTTGAATCTGTTATAGATGTCAAGAAAAGTATTATAGTGGTTGATGGAATTAGTTTCAATATATTTTTCCACGCAGAATTACGTTTGTTCCTCTAAGAACGCAATTCGTTGCATGACTATGGAACTGAGTAGTTAGAATACTTATGATATCTTATAGGAGTTGCTAATCGAAAACATGTTGTTAGCTTCTCATAAATTGTTTTAGCCAGGTGTTTATGTTTGATGAGGAGAACATTGATTCCACATCAACCGAGTCTAAGAGAGAGTTTAGGTATGTAAAATTAGTTTTAGCAAAATCAAACTTTGGATAATTCTCAGAAGAAAAGGGTTCAATAGATTGATTTATATTAAGAAATATATGCATTGAAAGAAGATACTCAATTATATTTGTGAATGTTAATTTACTATAGAATACCCAACAATTTTCATGGTCTGAAGAAAAAACTATGTTTAGTTGTCTGCCTAACTAATTAGTAACAGAACTGATTTGTTGCAAATCAAGACTATTAAGGCCTATACTAATATTTTAAATAGATAAATTAATTACAAAAAGTTTTCAATATTATAAAGTTACTTACATTAATTATATCTTACGATAAAACTAATATAAGCTTTTATGGTTTTAAAATGACTTATGGATTTTTAATTTAATTTGCACCAATCAAGTGTAGGGTATAAATAAGTCAGTAGCACCAACTTACTTTTTCTTTTTTTTTGGGTTCTACGAATTACACACTTATATAATTACACAGTACACAACGAATACAGTACACTTTTTGAACGCAAATAATTTTAATTAAAAAAATTAAAGCTATCTTTGATATTCGGTTAATAAAAAAGAATGAACAAATATCTATTCTTTATACCCGAGCATATAGATCGGGAATATTAAAATTTCTCCTCCGTTGGTAACGCATCGAACTAGACGAGCTAGATATAGTGTCAAGGGTACGTATCGAATCAGCATCGAAAAGTGAATCGATCTAGCTACGTGTGTCCGTCAGCACGATAACTTAAAAACTATAAGACCTAGAGTTCTGAAACTTTCACAAAGTAATTTTTAGACAATATGTAGGTTCCTATTGTTTTTGGTTAAAATCGGAAAAAGCCTTCGGATAGCTGCCATTCAAATTTTTTGATTACTCTGTACCTACCAGCTGTTATGCGTGTCTGAAATTTTGACAAAAGTAGTTTAGTTTTATGGCCAAAGATTCTGCAAAATTTGGTTGGTCTACTGCAGAGGGTTCGAATAGCTGCCATACAACTTATTATTTTATATGAGCACTAGCAGATTTACTGGCGTTGCCCGGAACCTTGCAAATTGTAAGAAAGCAAGTTTCAGCCATTTTTTTTAAATATTACTTTGCTTATAAATGAAGCCACAAAAAAATATTTGTGAAGTTCCGTTAACCCATTGGGGCCCAACAGCTTTTTATTGGTTTTTTCGTTGCTTTGCTATATATTAGAAATGATTTAACCGATTAACTTCAAATTTCATATATGTGTTCCTCTTTGAAAATGAAGTTCACTTTAGTAACAGATTTGGAATTTGTTAACCCCTGCCGACCCGACCGTTGCTCAAAAAAAAATTTGTTAGTAAATTACGTCCAATTTTTGAAAGTAGGTACTACTTCTTTGAATTAGGGAATGCTTAAAAAAATGTTTTGTCGAGTTCTTTTAACCGATTGCGAAACAAAAACTTTAAAAAAATGTTTGCAAAACAGTTTGAACGATTATCTCTAATTTTTCAATACATGGTGCTTCTTGACAATTTGGTGCTCCTTGACGATAGAGTTGAGGATGGTAGGTTTCCGGCGAATAATGTTAACTGAATAAAAATGACTAAAGGTCAAAAGGGTATACTAAATTTGCCATTATGTCATTAAACTATGTCAACAGTAGTTTTCTTGAATTTCCAACGCTTGAATAAAAGATAGTCGATGGTTAAGAAAAGGTCTAAAAATCTGCTTTTCAACTGATATTTTGTTTTGTACTTACCTGAAAGTTTTACTACGCTCTTCCTCGTTTGTTTATGATTTTAAGAAATGTTTTAAGAGATTAAGAGATTTTAAGAAAAATTTCAAGAGATTTGAGAAAAATTTAGGCTTTTTTCTTGGGAAAACTGTTTTAAAATACTATGTATTTAAGCACAAAATATACGAAATTGTTTTTTTTTATTTTATTTGAAACAAACTGCAATTTTACACTGAAATCTTTTTTTAAAAAACAACGACTGCAAAGTAGATAAAAAACAAAGACTTACCAAAAAATTTAGAGAAGGAATATGTTACGTTATTTAAATTTAAAGATATTATATATTGGGATTCTATATTAGCTTTATTTTTATTATTATTAATATTATCTCATTTAGCTTTTGCACTATTTAAGACTATTTGAGAGCAACAAATTAGTATTATTAATTAAGTGAGCTTTTGGAATAAAGGTTAACTTGCTTTAATACCAAAAGTTAGGAAATTTTATTGAATCATTGGTAAACAGGTCAAAACCAAATTAACCCTGTGGGTTTTCATAATTAAAAAGTATCATGTGAAAATTATACAAAAAGTTTATCGGCAACAAAATAATCAAATTACTCGTTGTGGAAAGCAACGAAGAGTTTAAAAAGCCGATAAAGCACGCCCCGCCTCTAATGAAACCAGACGGCACTTGGGCAAAGGAAAATAAAGATAAATCCGAATTATTTGCAGATCATTTAGAAACAAATTCAAACCAAACGATATAAATTTAGATCTTTGTTTAGTGGAGCATATTAAAATAGAAGAGAATAATATTATTATCTCAATTAGAAATTATATCAAGAAGAAATAAGTGAAGTAGCAGAAGTAATTATGATAGCAAATCCAGGGAAGCCATGAAATGAGGCAAAATCTTATAGCCCAACATCTCTGCTACCAATTATGTCAAAACATTATGAAAAGTTGTTTTTAAAAAGACTGAAGCCAATTATAGAAAATAAAAATTTAATTCCAAACCATCAATTTGGATTTAGATCCAAGCATGTAAAAATTTACCAAGTTCATAGAATAACAAATATTATAGAAAAAGCGTTTGAAGAAAAACAAATATGCTCTACAATATTTCTAGACGTAGCACAAGCGTTTGACAAAGTTTGGCATGAATGATTAATATTTAAATTAAGAAGATTAATACTTTTAGAATATGAAGATATACTCGAATCGTACTTGTCTGATAGATTATTTAGAATTAAACAAAAGGAAGAGTACCCCACATTAAGAGAAATAAAAGCAGGTTTGCCTCAAGGCAGTATTCTAGGTCCTATTTTGTACTTGCTTTATACAAGTGATCTACCAGAAGTAGAAAATGTAACTGTAGCAACATTTGCATTTGCACATTATGACGAAGCTACAGGAAAATTACAAAAAGCAAGTGAAAAAATATGTTTTTGGACTAACAAATGAAAAATAAAATTAAATGAAAGTAAATCTGTTCATGTTAATTTTAGTAATAGAAATATAAGAAATCCACCTAAAGTAAATTCAAATGGTGTATTTGTATCAATCGAAAATTAAACAAAATACCTAGGAATGACACTGGATGTCAAGCTAAGGTGGAATGAACATGTTAAAAAGAAAAAAACTTCTAGTTTCGTTTTTATTTAGACTCTATTCTATTTCTATTTGATTCTTTAGTCATAATTCATTTCATTTTCAGATGTGCTAGAGCCTTACGGTAAACGCATTTGACAGAACTTACTGAGAAACTATTAACAATAATCTAACATTAGAACTTTTCGGATCCCGAGTGTCAATTCTACAACTTTAAAACTTTTTATGTATTAAAAAGATGAAGCACTTCCAAATCTGCTTTTTGGGTTCCAAATATCTGTTTTAAACCTTCCTTGGATATGATTGGTCTTGGCGATATGATTGGTCTTCTAAATAACTTTTATTTAGAAGCCATGACTGTAATAAAGGCGTGTAGGGGATTTTTAAAACAATAAAAATTTAGTATGTTGGAAACCATTCCAGGCCCTTTGTTTGGGTAAAAAAATATTTTAGCACTCAATTATAAAAGATTTTTATGTCATCATGTAACGCTTGTAATAAAAGCGCATATTATATGTGTAAAAACAATAACAAGTAAAGAAACAGTAATTCGGTGAAACAGACTCAGAAATACCATTTGAATTAAATAACAAAACCATAAGTCATTTTAAAACCATAAAAGCTTTAATTAGTTTGTTCGTGAGACATTTTTCATGAAATTAATTTTTTAATACTAAAAACATTTTCTAATTAATTTATCTATTCAAAATTCTATTTAAAAATATTAAAAAATAAAAGAACAAGAAATAAATATTTTTATAAAATGTAATTACTTAATTACAATTTTAAAACTTCTTATACAATTCAATCAAATTTTACACACATGCAGCAATTACTTCTCTATAGGATATCTGATTAATTATTTGAATTTTAAATCATTTTAAATTTATTCTCTTAATTTACTTATTTCTTAATGTTATACATACATAATTGAATTTTTAATAGTTCAATTCTTTTAACTTAAAAAATTCTGGTTTGATTTAATTTATAGATTTATAGGAATCCTTTTGACTTTTCCTTGAAATAAGACCTGATCCACGTTACAATTTTAAATAATTTTTAAAATTTATTCTCTTAATTTACTTTTTTCTTAATTTAGTACATAATTGAATTTTTAATAGTTCAATTCTTTTAATTTGAAAAATTTTGGTTTTATTTAATTTACAGATTTATAATAATCCTATAAACTTTTCCTTGAAATAAGACCTGATCCACGTTACAGGTATGGAAAAGATTAATTTCAGATTGAAATATTGGGGCTAGAATTGATTAATTTTCATCTTTTATATTTATGATATGGAATTTTTAGCACTTCTTTTATAAATAAGTATTATAATCATAATTCTCCTGTTATGTGTGACACTAACACTAATTTTTAAACTCAAAGTTACTTGAAAAAAAATATTTATTTGTGATAATATGTATACCATAGGATTAGCTTGCTTTGATAAGCTTTTTGTCATAAAATTTAGTAATTCAAATTATTAAAAATTGAAAATAATATAAATTCCTATAGTACGAGGTACCAATTAGAAAAGCTTATAAATGCAAAATAGGCTATAAATGTATTTCTAAAATATAAAGGCAAATTTAAAATATTTCTTATAAATTATTTAAATATAAAAATTAACTTTACATACACGCAGCAAGTACCTTTGATGTATCGTACGCAATTTCTTAAATCTATATTACCTATGGTTATAATTCAATAAAACATCTGATAAAATAAAAATTAAAAATAAGAAATTTGTATTCATTTATTAAAAAAAAAATAATTCAGTTGTTAATTTATTAAATACAATACATAATATGTTTTATATTAAAATATAATTACCTTCTTAGCCTTTTAAAAATGTAAAAGTATATAATATGAAAGCAAATTGGAAAGAACACTCGTGTTCCAAATTTGAGGTTTCTTCCAGATGTGCTAGAATTAAACTTTTCTGGTTCCAAATATCTGTTTTAGATCATTTCTTTAATATCTTTTATCAAGCATTTTTAATATCAAGCTCATGACGTGTAGGGGATTTTTAAATCAATAAAAATTTAGGATGTTGAGTACCATTCCAGGCCCTTTGTTTGGGCATAAAAGATATTTTAACACTCAATTGTAAAAGTTATTTATGTCATCATGAAACGAAATGTATAAAAACATATAAAGAAAATATAATTCGGTGCAACAGACCTACGGTACTTAAATTGTGTTCAAAGGTTCTTGCTGCGTGTATGTAAAGCTAATTTTTATATTTAAATGCATTATATCTGAAGTTTAATATTTAAATGAATTATATCAAGAATTTCATACACTGAATTATATACAATTTCTCATTGCATTTTGCATTTATAAGCTTTTCTAATAGGTAGATACACTAGGAATTTTTATTATTTAAATAAAATAACAAGACCGCAAGTCATTTTAAAACCAAAAAAGCTTAATTTAGTTTGATGGTAAGACATTATAAACAAAAGAACAAGAAGTAAATAATTTTATAAGATGCAATTGCTTGATTTATTAATTAACTTCAGATATAATGCATTTAAATATAAAAATTAACTTTACATACACGCAGCAAGTACACAATTTAAACACACAATTTAAGTATCATACGCAATTTCTTTAGTATATATTACATATGGTTATTTAATTTAAAAATTTATTCAATTAAAGCCGAACCCATGGGCCGATTTCGCCCATTTGCAATCCGCGCCGTACTTTCGTTACAACTAACTTATAGTTAAAATCTCTTAAAGATAGCTCCATTAGTTTTTGAGCTATCAAATCTACGGAGCAAGGACGAACGGACATCTCTAAGTCGACTCAGTAGGTGACTCTGATCACAAATATATATATTTTTCCATATCTAGCTCGTTTCCTTTTGGTGGTTACAAACACCTTTCATAAGTTAATATAATCTTTTCATTATGCATATCTATCACACAATAATCAAAATTCGTATTGATTTGTCACTAAACTAAAAGCAAATTCTTTATGAAAGAAAATTACAAAACGTAACTAAAGAAAAAATAATGAAAATGAAAAAATAAAGCCATTAATATAAAAAAATCTGTCGTTTTTAATGCCGTAATCATATAATAATCTGCTACCCCTTGTAAAAAATTTCATTCTGACTTGTTTTAACGTTTAGCAGTTGGTGAGAGGTTTCAAGCCCTCATCTAAATAAAAAAATTAAATTAAAACAACATTATGAGTCTAAAAAAATAAATATTTCAAATACAAAGCCAAAGAAATTTAACATGTTTTTCTTTTGTCTTATTCATTATTTTTCATCTTTGTTTCTACTTAACCACTCAAAATAAATATTTACATTTAGTCTCTAAATGTCTTAAATTTTAATGCCTTTAAAATTTATCTCCAATAACGTCACCAGTTATTTATATCAATCATTTTGTTTCATTCTTTTGCTTATTACCCTTTTTTCAAACTGTTAAATGAATACTTAAATACAAATTTACCTATTTTCATAATTTCTTCTATTAAAATATTTTATTAGTGAAAAAACTTATAAGGGTAATTTGATAAACTTTTTATAGGATTGATATTGTAACCGTAATAATACATTTAGGGTCTAGTTACTCCTGATGAGTTATTTTATGCCATCGTTTTTCATATATTTTAAGTTGAAGTTGTTAAAAGTTTTTATATTAATAATGGTATAATTCCCCATCCAATTTTGCAAATACAAAACTGAGAGCATATAATTTCTTACAGATGCTCTTTTATTTTTTTTACCAGTTTTTTGTAATTTTCTCAATGTGGTGGCAAAATAATCAAAATAAAATATTAATACACATAAAATTTTTTTCGTTTACCCTTCTTTTCAATTAGCTACTTTTAAAATTTTTGTGCTTCAAAATATGATAAGTGCACTTTTTTTATAACTAGGCGAATCTTTATTATAATAAATTATTTTCAGACGATTTTGAGAAAGAATATGATTTTATAAAGGGTAATAATTATTTAAAAGAGGTTTTGCTATAAAGTGTGGTTTTATTTTTTTTTTCAGCTTTTAAATTTATATAAAAAATATAATAGAAGTGGTAGGTTTGTTTGCCTAGTAATCAAACAATGACCAATTTAAAAAAAAAAAACAATAAATTCACTGAAAAACATTATTTAAAATTTTTTAAAATATTGCTTGGAAAAAATCTAAAAATATAATTTATTTGAATGTAAAAAATTTTGTAAAAATGTGTCTATATAGATTCACTCTGTCCGTCCGTCCGACTGTCCGTATGTTTACAAAAACTTTTACACCGTTCGAAATGGAGTAAAGAAATTTTAATCATGGGTAGGTATTGCAAAAAAAATTATTTCGTAGAAGCATTTTTTTCTGTAGCCCTACCTGTTATGGGGCTACAGCCCCCCAAAGTTGGGAAAAACCCTATATTTAAATTGTTATAATAAGAGTTCTGTTAGATATATTTTTAATCTGAAGACGGTAGAAAATAGCTGCTTTTATAAACTTATAAATTTTTAAAAGGCAAATATGTAGGATTGCCATACGATACCAAAATTTAATTTTTGCAAAGTTTTTGACCATAAATATCTTCTGAAAGGTTCAAGCTCGTGTCTTAAAATTTTGGGAGAAGTTAGATCCTCAGAAATTAGTAGGAATCGGTTAACAAAATTTTTTTGTGGCGGACCCTGTTTAGAAGCTATAAGGGCTCGAATTGAAGGTCTATTAGGACTTTAAATTAAAACTTTTATGTTTTTATAAAACAGTAACTTATTCACCAGTGTATGTTTTTCCAAAATTAAACGTTAACATTGAAGCTCCAACATTATATATCGCACTTGTGAACAGGTTTTCTTGAGAGCATTGTGATTATATTCTAAGTATCTGATGATTTCACAATTATTCATAATTAATAAATTGATGAAATAACTAAATTATAATATCATTTATTTCTTAATATATTTTTATAAAAATAAATGATAAAATAGTCAGTTAGAAGTCCTATATAATTTTAAAATGTGCTTTTAAAGAACCCTCGGTTTTTTTCATCACTTGTTTTTAGCACATTTTCAAAAAATTTTGTAAAAATTTGCCTATACAGTTTCACTCTATCCGTCCGTCCGTCTGTCCGTCTGTCCGTCTGTCCGTCTGTCCGTCTGCCCGTCCGTATGTTTATAAAAACTTTTACATCGTTTGAAATAAAGAAAAGAAATTTTAACCACGTAGGTATTACAAAAATAATAATTTCGTAGAAGAATTTTTTTCTGTAGCCCCACCCGTTACGGAGCTGCAGCCCCCCCAAGTTTGAAAACGGCCAAATATAGCTGGTCTTATAAACTTTATAAATTTGTTTAGGGTTGCCGTACTTCACTTTTGCCCGAAAATTGAAATTTTGCTGTTTTTAAACACCTGTAACTTGAATACCTGTTAAAATTTTTTTTTGAGATTTACAAAATTGATAGCTGTTTAATCAAGTTTCAACATGTGTAAAAGGTTTTTCTTAATTTTGAAGGGTGACGAAGCTACAGCCCTCGCAAATTACAAAAAAGACCTATATTTAAATTGGTTTAATAAGAGTTCTGTTAGCTATATTTTCAAATCCAAAAACGGCAAAAGTGAGCTGCTTTCTTAGGCTTTACAAAAATACTTTGGTAAAATGTTTAGGATTGCCATACGGTACTAAAATTTACCATTACCAGAAATTAGTAGGAGTCGGTTAACAAAATTTTTTTGTCACGTCCCCTTATTAGCAGCTATAAAGGCTCGAAAACTGAAATTTTGCTATTTTTAAACACCTGTAAGTTGAATACCCGTTCAAATTTTTTTTTGTTAATATACAAAATTTGAAGGTTCAACATTATACTTATGTTAAAAGATTTTCTTAAATTTAAAAGCGGTTCTTTAAATTGAAGAAAGTGTCTCTCAGTTTTAACCATTTTTGCTTAAATAGTAAAATTCTAAGTAAAACTCCAAATTTTCTAACCTAAAAAACTTATTGTTTATTTACATTTTTATGAACAGATGTGAATGCTATTCATTGTAAATAATAAATTCAAAATATTGGGAAATAAAATTTTCGGTTTAGCACTCTCAAGAATGACTGAATGATATTACTCTATTAGGGTTGGAATGTGCTTTACATGCATTTCATGTATATAATCAAATCTTAAATAAGCAAACTAGAATTGTAGTGTTTTGTTTTTAAAACAAATTAGATTTTGTTTTATTTATAAACAAAAATGTCTGTTACTTTCTGTCATATATTCATTTGAGATTCTTAGGCTTTGTTAAAATCAAGTAAACTTTTAAACCTAAACCAAAACAAAATGAATTGGAATAAACCAAAATTTGTCAATCTTCAACATGTTCTTAATTATTATAATTATTATTTTTGATACAGAAAAATAATATGTAAAAGTTGCGTATATTAATATAAAGATTTAAACTTTTAGTAGTTGTACTCTTAAAATTAAATAAAAAAAATGTCAAGTTTTAATTCTATTCTTTTACTATTTGAGCTGTACTAAATCAATTAAAATTATAAATAATTCGGTCTTTTGCTATTCTTCGTATAATTTATAACCGTATAATTTCTAGGTAACTGTTATTGCGTTTAATTTAAAAACGTTAATTTTTTTTAACAGTTTTTAGTTAAAAAATAAAAAATAAAACATCATTCCTTTTGAAATTATGTTGAACTTTTTAAAACATAGGGGGAATTTTCTTTCAATGACTAGTATATTTATAATTCTTTACTGAAGGGTAAGTGTATATTAAATAATATTAAGAAGTCTATTAGTGTTAAGTCAATTTTGATGTTTACACAAATTACAACTCAATTAGACTTTCCTGAATGTAATTGATAAAGGGAGAAATTTGAAGAACTTACTCGTATTGTATAAGAAAACAAACAGGAGTTTTTTTTTGATGTTTGTAATTATATTTTGATTTATATATTATATACTATAATAATATTTTGATTTCTTAACATATTTTTTAGTAATATTTATAATCTGTCTTTTGCATTTTTGTTTTGAAAGGCAATCGTAATACAAGTAAATAAATAATTACAAGTTAATTAAATATAATCATTATTTAAAATTTCTTTTGCTATAAATGCTAACCTTCAAGTTTGCGTTTCCGCATACATACATTTCTCAAAACTTTTGTGGCTATTTTTGTTTTCTCGGTTAAAACTTCTTTTTTCGTAATTCGTCGAAGTGCTATATCCTATTAAAAAACAAGTAAAGAAACAGTCAGTCGGTGCAACCAAGTTAGAAATACCATACACCTATTTGGTTAAATTTAATGGAAAGTTAATAAGTCATTTTAAAACCATAAAAGATTTTATTAGTTTGACCTTAAGACATGGCTAACCAAATTAACTTTATAGTACTAAAAAAAATTTTCTAATTACTTTATCTATTCAAAAATATTACAAATTCGTACTAATTTATCTATTTAAAAATATTAAAAAACAAAAAAACTTGAAATAAATGAAAATATATTTATTTCGATTCACTTACAAAAGTTAAGAAATTTGAATTATTAAATTTTGTGATAAAAAGCTAATCAAAGCATAATATATTTAATAATGCAAATTTTTCAAATCGATCAAAAGCTTTTAATCCGAACTCATTGACCAAACTCGACCAGAACCAATTCTCATGATACTTTCATTACTAGTAACCTACAGTTTAAATTTCATCAAAATAGAGGCATCATTTTTTGAGTTATGCTATTTTTAAGATATATGTTTCTTAGCCCTTGAACTTTTCAAAGGTTCCAGAACCCGAAACCATGGTACGATTTCACCCATATGCAGTCCGCGCTGTATTTTAAATACTAGTTAACCCTTGTACACAATTGGAACGTTCTATCTTAATTTTAAGTTATTATTTTAGTAATTTCGATTAAAGCTTTTAAACCTTGGTAGGTCTAAGAGGGGTTCTGAACCACCACTCCAATTGATCCTAATTTAGGGGGCCACACAAATAGTAAAGAACATTGTTGTGCCAAATTTGAAGCTTCTACATTTGTTTCAAGTTGCTATCCTTATTAATTTTATAGATATGCTTCGGAAATGTGTGGCTTGTCCACGACCCATTTCTCCAAAAATCAAGGACAATAGAGAAATAGGATTGGACACCTTGATACCAAATTTGGAGGTTCTATCTTCATTGGTTTCGGAATTATGTTTGTTTGGCCTAAACTCGAAAGTTCTAGGTTCCGAACCTATGATCGAATCTCCCAGTATACCTACATGACCCTTACCGACCCAGTATACCTACTTTATTCTTTATTCTTAATGAAACTAAATGAAGACTATCATAAAATTTTTTATTTACAGCAAGTAGTAAATCTGATAATGCAAAAAGGATTAGAAAGCGTAAAAGGCATCCCGAATTGTGTACAAAGGTTAACTAGTTTTAAAGGTATGGCGGGGATTACACAATGTCGAAATCGGAGCATGGTCATAATTCAATTACAAAAGTGAAAAAATTTTAATTATTAAATTTTGTGATAAAAGCTAATCAAAGCATAATATATTTAATAATTAAAATTTTTCAAAATTGCAATTATTTTAAATTGTTAGTTTATGTACCTATTAGAAAAGCTTATAAACCCAAAATATGCTATAAATATGTTTCTAAAGTACAATTTCATATAATTCATTTAAAAATAAATATAAATTTTACATAAATGCAGCAAGCACTTTTGAATATAGCTTAAGTATTGTACACAATGTCTTAATTATATATCATCTTTGGTAATAATTCAATAAAATATATGATATGATTAACATTAAAAAAAAGCAATTTAACCGTTTATTAAAAAAATATTTTGTTTGTAATTTATAAGATATTATACAAAATATGTTTCATGGTAAAATTCTTAACCTTTCAAAAATATAACAGTGTTAAATAAAAATGGAAATAGGAAAGAACTTTCGTTTCAAATTTAAAGTTTCTATCTTCTTGAATTTCGAAGATAAGCTTTTTAGTTTTGGGATTTCTTAGGAGGCATCTGAACCAATACTACAATTAAGTCTAAATTTCGGGGACACATCAAAAATAAGATATATATTCTTTGGCTTCGAAATTATACTCGTTTGGCCTCAGATCGATCAAAAGCTTCTAGAATCCGAATTCATTGTCCGAACTCGACCAGAACCAATTCCCATGGTACTTTCATTATTAATAACCTAGAGTTTAAATTTCACCAAAATAGCGCAATTATTTTTTGCGTTATACTGCTTTTTAGATATATGTTCGTTAGTCTTTGAACTTTTAAAAGTTCCAGAACGCGTAACCATGGTACGATTTCGCCCATATGTAGTCCCCGTCATACTTTCAATCTTAGTTAACCCTTGTACACAATTGGAACGTTCTATCCTAATTTTAAGTTATTATTTTTTTTAATTTCGATGATAAGCTTTTAAAACTTGGGAGGTCTAAGAGGGGTACTGAGCCAACACTCCGATTGATCCAAAATTAAGAGAACGCGCAGGAAATAGTAAAGAGCACCCATGTACTAAATTTGAAACTTCTAAATTTGTTTGAAGTTACTATCTTTATTAATTTCGAAAATATGCTTTAAGGTGCTTGGAACTGTGTGGCTGGCCCCAACCTATTACTCCAATTGGTCCCAAAGTTCAAGGACACTAAGGAAATAGAAAGAGACACCCTGATACCAAGTTTGGAGGTTCTATCTTCATTGGTTTCGGAATTATGCTCGTTTGGCCTAAATTCGATTAAAAAGTTTTAAGTTTCGAAGCCGTTGTACATTACCCACCGTACGCAATCACCGCTGTAGTTTCATTACCAGTACCCTAAAACACAAATTTTATGAAGATAGCGTCATTAGTTGTTGAGTTATCGTAATTTTTTATATATGTTCGTTAGCCTTTAGACTGATTAAAAGGTCCAGAATCCGAACGCTTGGGGTGATTTGGCCCATATGCAGTCCGCGCTGTACTTTAAATACCAGTTAACCCTTGTGCACAAGTGGAACGTTATATATTAATTTTAAGTTATTATTTTTAGTAATTTAATTTATAAGCTTTTAAACCATGTGAGGTCTAAGAGGGGTACTGAACCACCACTCCAATCGTTCCCAAAATAGAGGGATACACAAGAAATAGTAAAGAACACCCTTGTGCCAAATTTAAAGCTTATCCGTTTTTTCAAGCTGCTATCTTTATTAATTTTAAAGATATTCTTCAAGGTCTTCAGAAATGTGTGGCTGGAATTATGCTCGTTTGGCTTAAATCCGATCAAAAAGTGTACCCTACAACACAAATTTTATGAAGATAGCGTCATTAGTTGTTGAGTTATCGTGATTTTTTGTATTTGTTCGTTAGCCCTTGGACCGATTAAAAGGTTCGGACATAGGCCGATTTCGCCCATTTGCAATCCACGCCGTACTTTCAGTCCTAGTAACCTACAATTAAAATTTTATCAAGCTTTCTCCATTATTTTTTGTGTTATCGTACCTACGGACGGACGGACGAACATGGCTATATCGGCTAAGGAGGTCACGCTGATCACAAGTTTATATACTTTTCCATATCTAGCTCGCTTCTTTTAGGTGGTTAAAAACACCATACCAAAGTTAATATACCCCTTTGCCTATTCTATAGGTGTAGGATATAAAAATTCCTTCAAATCAAGACATTTGCATATTTGTAGAAATTTTGCGTTTGTAAAAAATTTGCGTTGTATACAAAGTTTTCAGGTACGGGTAGTGTTTCCGACCTGAAAGTTTGACTCTAATGACTCTTAATTACGTCCAATTTTGCGGAGTTTTGAAATATATAAAATAAAATAATGATAATTATCCGTTAGCAATAATATGGTAAATTTTTAAAAGATTTTTTTTTTATTTCTTCCCTAATTTGAAACTGTTTGAATTTCGGCTTAAAACTTACGTGTTCCTGCTTGAAAATGGCGTTAACTCTATTAATAGACTTAAAATTTGCTGACTCATATTGACATGAAAATTAATCTAAAAAAAAAATTTACGAATCACTTCTTATTATACCCTACACCTATGAAATAGGAAAAGGGTATATTAACTTTGGTATGGTGTTTGTAACCACCTAAAGAGAGCGAACTAGATATGGAAAAATATATATATTTGTGATCAGCGTGACCTCCTGAGCCGATTTAGCAATGTCCGTCCGTCCGTCCGTAGGCACGATAACTCAAAAACTAATGGAGCTATCTTGATGAAATTTTAACTGTAGGTACTAGGTCTTAAAGTACGGCGGGGATTGCATAAGGGCGAAATCGGCCAATGGGTTCGGATTCTAGATCTTTTAATTGTTCTAAGGGCCAAGGAACAAATAAAAAAATAAGGATAACTCAACAACTAACAGCGTTACAATCATGAATTTTATGATGTAGGTTACCAGTAATGAGACTATGGCGCGGATTGCGTACGAACGAGTTTGGACCATGGGTTCGGATCCTAGAAGTTTCGATCGAATTTAGGTCAAACAAGCATAATTCCGAAACCAATGAAGATAAAACTTTCAAATTTGGTATCAGTGTCCCTCTTCCTACATCCTTAGAGTTCTGGAAATTTTGGACCAATTGGAGTAGTGGGTCAGGGACCATCCACACAGTTCTGAAGACCTTAAAGCATATCATTGAAATTATTATAAAAAATAGCTTAAAATTAAGATAGAACGTTCCAATTGTGTACAAGGGTTCGCTAGTATTTAAAGAACGGTATTGGAAAATTGGAACCAATAGAAATAGTGGGTCGGGGACCATCCACATAGTTTCGAAGACCTTAAAGTATATTTTCGGAAATAATAGAGATAGTAACTTCAAACAAATGTAGAAGCTTCAAATTTGGCACAAGGCTGTTCTTAATATTTTGTACGTGTTCCCTTAATGTATGGTCAGTAGGTGTGGTGGTTCAGGTAACTCCTTTAGACCTCTAAAAGTTGAAATGCTTATCATCGGAATTAATTAAAAATAGTAACTTAAAATTAATACAGAATGTTTTAATTGTGTACATGGGTTAATTAGTTTTGAAAGTATGACTGGGACTGCATATGGGCGAAATTGTACCACGGTTTTGGGTTCTGGAACCTTTGAAAAGTTCAAAAGCTAATAAATGTATATCTTTAAAAAGCAAAACTCAGAAACTAATTACGCTATTTTGATGAAATTTATATACCCCACTACTCCCAAGACCTTAAATCATAGTATATTCGAAATTAATAAAGATAAAAAAATCAAATTTCGTATACTATTTCCTATTTCTGTTCTTATTTAACACTTTTATAATTTTACAAGGCTAAGAGTTTTACTATTAAACATATTATGTATTATATTTTAAAATTAAAAACTAAAAATTTTTTCAATTTTTATTATATCATATCTATATTTTATTGAATTATTACCATAGGTTATATATAATTAAAAAATTGTGTACGATACCTTAAGTTGTGAAATTTATTTGTGTATTAAAAATAATTATATTAACCGTTCAAAATTTATCATTGTATTTTAGAAATACATTTATTGGATATTTTGATTATTAAATTTGGTTATAAAACGCTAATGGTTTTAACTAACATTAAAAACCATGAAATTATATAAACTTTTGTATTTATAGTATTACAAATTAATATTTCTTTCGAATAACTTTGAGTTTTTTGTTTTTTTTTTTGCTTTATTAAATAACTTATATTTTATACAATTACAATTTGTTACATCCAATTCTTTTTTTTGTTAACTTAAATTAATATAAGATTATAAATTATAGAAATATTTATAGACTATTTTTAAAGAAATTTTAAAAAGATTATAAAATATAAAATTTTATTGATATACATACATAATATTATACATTTTTTTTTTTTTTTTTTTTGAGTTTTATAAATAATAATTATATACCTGTTTTGTTATTTTAAAGTATAATGTAATTCTATAAAATTTAAATTTAAATCACGTCCTTAACCGAGGTCCGGTCTTAAATTATTCTGGTTATACATTATGTCAAAAGTAAACGTTTGATATTATATTAATTAAGCGCTAAACAATATGTTTATACATTTTTTTACATACATATGTTAATATTTATTTTGCAGAAGACAATAAAAATGTGTCAAAAGTAAATCAAAAATTATGTTACCAAAAAGCTAAAATTACAATGACGACTAAGATAAGACTAATAATATATTATATTATAATAAAATATAATATATTATGTACAATGAGATTGCATTTTTAATTGTACTCAGCAAGAATTTTTTGTGTGATTTTTTTTTAAAAGTGGATAAATTTTCTATAGATTTAAATTCTTCCGGTAAAACGTTGTATACTTTCAAGCAATTGCATAAGCAATTATTTTTTTGCTTATCTGTTTTAAAGAGAGATAAGTAGAATTTATATTTGTTTCGCGTATTGTAAGTGTAGAAGTCAAAATTCTGTTGAATTATAAAATTGTATCTTAGTTTGTTGTTTATTATTTGAACGCAATTATAAAAAATTCCCTTTTACTGATACTTGAAGTAGGTTGGATATAGAATGGGATAACCATGTATTATTTTTATTGCTTTCTTCAGTAAAAGATCAACTTTTTTTAGATAAATTTGTGGAGTTTCCTTACTAGATAATCTATGTGTTCATCCCATCTTAGCTTGCAGTCTATAAGTAAGCCTAAATAATTATATTTCTTTACAACTTCTTTTTGAGTACCATTATGAATGAAGGTTGTATCATTAAAAACTTTATTATCGAAAAGTAGTACTTTGGTTTTTTTCGTATTCATTAACAACCTATTTTTTTTAAGTCACTCACTAATAAGTATTAAGTTTTGCAATATAGTACTTTTAAGGTTTGCTTCGCTTGAGTCTGCGTATTTTTCCATTTAGGTTAAGCCATGTTAGATTATCAATATAAATTTAAAAAAAAACTGAACCTAAAACTGATCCTTGCGGCACTCCCTTCTTGATTATTCCCAAATTACTGAATATTTCACCAATTCGTACACATTGTGTCCTCTGTTCTAGGTATGATTTAAAGAAAGCGATTTGATCATTCGAAAAATTTAATCTGGAAAGTTTGTGGAGCAATATTTTATTTTTCAACACAATCGAATGATTTCTGTAAATCAATGAAAACACAAGCTGTGGATGTCCCATTATCCATATTTTTGGTAATAAAATCAGTTAAGGCCAGGCAAGCAGCGGTCGTGTTCGAGTATTCCTCAAAACCGTATTGTTCTGAACTCAGTATTTTATTATTTCGCATAAATGCGTCGAGTCGCTTTTTTACTATAATTTCGAATACTTTTGAAAAACTTGATAATACCGATACTGGCCTATAGTTTGAGGGATTTGTGGCATCTTCAATTTTATCATATCGTTTATAGTTTATTCCTTAAACTTTGTATGTTAAGATAAATTATGTTAATATTTTTTTACAAAACTTCACTACATTTTCAACCGACCCTGTAAATACACTAATTACTCTTATTTCATTGTCAACATCATATGCACTTATTGTGATGTAAGCGAATAAAAATTACTTGTTTTGGAAGAATAATTATTGTACAGTAATATTCAATATACTTATTTAAAATAATTAGTTTTAAGGAAGCACGCGTTCGGTCGATATTAAAATATTTAAGTTCTAAATTAAAGTTGTTATTATAGTATTTAAGTTTTAAAATCAATATTGTGTAAATTATAAAAGTTTTAATATAAGTACTATTTATATAAATTAAATTTGTAAAAATTGTAAATTTAATTATTATAAAATATAAATGTATATAAAAAATTTTAAAAATATGTTTTTTGTTTTTTAATATTTACAGAACAAACTACTAAAACATTAAATTTTAATTTAAAAATTTTAGTATTTATAATAATATTATTAGAGAAAGTATTAATGAAGGAAAAAAAAACAAAAATTTTAATTATTTTGTGAATCACTTGTACTAAAAGTGTTTTTAGTAAAATGTATATCATTAAGGTTCCTAATAGAAAAAATTTTAGTATTTTGACTTTTACGTAAAAAGATATTGCTATTTTTAATTCAAAGAAACTCGATGTTTTGATTTGCTTTGATTGTTTTTGCCTCGTAATATAATTTTGCTTGTAATTGCGACAGATGATGACGAAAACAAGTAAAGAAACAGTCAGTCGGTACAACCGACTTAGAAATACCCTACACCTATTTGGTTCAAATTTAATGGGAAGTTTATAAGTCATTTTAAAACAATAAAAGCTGTTATTAGTTTGGTCGTAAAACTTAGCTAACCAAATTAAATTTATAATACTAAAAACATTTTCTAATTAGACTATCTTATTACAAATTCTTACTAATTTATCGATTTAAAAATATTAAAAAACCAAAAAACTTGAAAACTTGAAAAACTTGAAAACTTTTATCACTTTTTGTGATAAAAATTTAATATATTTAAAAATTAAAATTTTTCAAAATTGCAATTTTTTTAAATTGCTAGTTTCTTTACCTATCGAAAAGTTTATAAACGCAAAATATGCAATAAATGTATTTGTAAAATATAATTACAAATTTAGAACTTTTCATATAATTCATTTAAATATAACAATAAATTTTACACAAATGCAGGAACTATCTTTGATTATAGCTTAAGTAATGTACACAATGTCTCAATTATATATCACCTAATGGTAATAATTCAATAAAATATATGATATAATAAAAATTAAAAACAAGGAATTTAATCGTCGAAAGTAAAGCCGGAGGAAACGAGTACTGAAATTAAAACCGTCCTCTTGGCACAGGGTTATGCAAGGTATTCAGAGATCCTTTAACAAAGGCCAAAGCGATAGGAAATGTTCAGCGTCCTCCAGGAAACCCTGAATCGGAGCCGAGTGGCAGATGACCTTCTGCATCAGCTTGTCCGGGCTAAGGGTTCTGACATACTGCTCATTAGTGAGCAGTATACGAACCGGACCACTTCTTGGTTCTCGGCCGAGCTGGGTACAGTGGTCATCTGGATACTTGATCCAGCGAAAATTTCGGAACAAGAGCATGGGCGCGGGCGTGGGTTTGTCTAGGTGAAACACACAGATTTCACTTTCATAAGTGGTTATCTGACACCCAACGAACCCATAGCGGAATTCCGAGCGAAGTCGGCGGACCTTGAGGATACGGTTTTGGACACGACGGGTCGAGAAAAGCTCTGACAGGTAGAACGGAGGAATAGGTTAGACTAAGGTCTTCGGATCATAAGGAGAAGAAGCGGCAATTGCGACGTGCCATCAATCACAGTAAGGCGAAATGCTGGGAAGTACTGAGAGATGATAATAACTCGGACCATGGGGTTTGAGAATTTCAGAAAAATGGGGTCCTTAAAAATCCTGCCCCCATGGATATGCGGACCACAGGAATTTTCCCCTAGTGCTGGAAGATAGCTAGGCTTGTACTTATCAACAAGGGGAAAGGACATCCGGGGCATCCTTCTTCATACCCGCTGGACCCGGCAGGAAAGTTTCTTGAGAAGTTACTCAAGCCAAAACTGTTGTCTGCCATCGAGGCAGCTGGGGGTTTGTCTCCGCATCAGTACGCTTTCAGAACTGGTCGTTCCACAGCAGATGCCATTGCTGAAGTCACAACCATTTTTCACGTCGTATAGTCCTCCTCGTGACTTTAGACGTGAAAAATGCGTTTAACTCGGCCAGATGGAACGACATGCTCCAAGCTCTAGAGCAGGAATTCCACGTTCCTGTATATCTGCTAGGAATGATCATCGACTATCTTGACGATCGTACTGTACTCTTCGACACGGCTGAAGGGTAAGGGAGTATCGCCGTGACTGGAGGTGCGGCGCAAGTTTCAATCCTCGGTCCCGATCTCTGAAATGCCGCATACGACAGTCTATTGAGGTTAGACCTGCCGGATGAGTCGATGCTGGTCGGATATGCTGACGACGTTGCCGTTCTGATATCAGCACGGAACGTGAAGCTCAACCGGACCATACGGTCCCTCCTTTCTTGGAAGTTACTCAATGGGTGGAGCGGCGGTATGAGAAGTTAGATTACTACTTTACTCAGCTGCTGAGCGGGCATGGATACATTCGGGCCTACTGCACAAGATGGGTAAACTAGGTGCTTTTTTAAAAACCCTTGATTTATGGTAAAGCTGTTAATCTTTTAAAATCATAAAAGTGTTAAATAAAAACGGAAATAGGAAATTGTGTATCAAATTTGATTTTTTATCTTTATTAGTTTCGAATATATTATGCTTTAAGTCTTGGGAGTAGTGGGGGTGGTACGCAAACTAAAATTTTACGTACACAAAACAAATAAGAAGAAACACCTGTGCCCCACAGATAATGTTCTAAATTCTTGATTTCGAAATTATAGTAGTTTGATTTCAATTCGATCAAAAGCTTCTAGAATCCGAACCCGACAAGAAACAATTCCAAGTTTAGCTTTTGAACTTTTCAAAGGTTCCAGAACCCGAAACCATGGTACGATTTCGCCCATATATATATTTTTCGAACCTTTGAAAAGTTCCAGGGCTAACAAATCTCAAAGTTCAAAGGCTATATCTTAAAAACACTATTAAAACACACAAGAAAACACAAAAAAAACACACAATTAAGTCTCAATTTCGGGGACACATAGAGAATAGGAAATATTCTATTTTTTTTTTTTCACTTTGTTTACTATAAAACTAGAATTTGTATCAATTTTACTATATGGTTTTATTTCGTAAAATTTTAGAAAATGATACGGTTTTATTTCGCATTTGAATTGGAAATATATCTATACGCGAAAAAATATGCGATATGACTTTATTTCTCATTTAATAGTGAAATAAAGCCATTATGGCTTTGTTTCATATGGCGTTATTTCATGGCGCCCATTTAGTACCATTATTTTAATGGGACTTTTCTCTTACTAAAATAAGTTAAAAGTCCCATTAAATACAAACAGTTCATTATTTCCAACAGTTACATTAATTATTTTCTGGAGCTATCTGCGAAAAGGTAATAAAACTGTTCAACATTACGTCCAACTGAATTCAAATATCCCGTAAAAGCTAAAATTAAATGGATTGCTATGAACTTAGACAAATCTTATGATTTACTAGTAGTTTGGTAACAAAATTCTTAGAGAATTCATTAACCATATTTGTGTCGTATATCTAGATGATATATTGATATTTTCAACAACATTAAAAGAACATGAAAAATCATTGAACAAAGTTTTTAAAAGATTGCAAGAACACAATTTGAAAATTCAAGCAGATAAATATAGTTTTTTGAAAAAGAAAACCGAATTTTTAGGTCATATTCTAGTGGATTTAAACCTAATCCTGAGAAAATTAAAAGTATCCTAGAATTAGAAACTCCCGAAACGGAAAAACAGTTAAAATGCTTCTTAAGTTAGGATTTATTCAGGATTATTCAAAAGTTGCATATCCAATGAACAAATATCTTAAAAAGGACCAAAAAATTAATATAAAAGATCAGCAATACATAGCAGCGTTTGAAAATTTAAAAAGTTTAATTACATCGTACCCAATTTTAAAATATCCGGAATATGATAAATTGTTTATAGTAACTGCAGATGTAAGTAATCATGCTATTGGAGCAGTATTGTCACAAAAAGGGCATCCTGTATGTTTTGTATCAAGAACTCTCAACAGTTATCAAAAAAAATACAGTAGGATAGAAAATTTTTAGCAATAGTATGTGCAGTAAATTATTTTAGACCATACTTATATGAAAACAAATTTAAAACTGTAACGGATCATCTTCCAATTAAATATTTAAATACCAAATACAAAGGAAAAGAGTTTTCACAAAGAAATCAAAGATGGCTATTGAAACTACAAGAATACAATTATGAAAAAGACTATTTGTAAGGAAAATAAAAAAAAATATATGACTATTTGAGTAGATTAGTAAATCCTAAAAAAACTAATGAAGAAAATGATGACACATCAAATCTACAAATGTCTGACACTGTGCATTCAGTTGAAGAACAGCTACTAAATCACATAGGTATAAAAAATGATATTGTAAATAAGTATAAAACCCAAATAATTTTAACGTATAGTCCAGTAAAAGATATAATAGTGTTACACAACAGAAGAATTATTGAAATCCCATTGGAAAATGTAAGTATTAATAAGTTTTATAAAATTATAAGTATAATAAAACCATGTTATACTAGTATATATTCTGAAGTGTCTGAGATGGATTATAATAAGGTACAAGAACATAATAACAGCCATGTTTTCGGGAGAAAGAAGAATTAAAAAGTCGAAGTACAAAAGTAGTAAATGAAATAAGATCAGAAGAAGAATTACATAAACAAATTTCTCTTTATCATACATAGTCTTTGCCATGCATATAATCTATGCATAGTGGTATAAATGAAAGGTATAAAAATTTAAAGGATAAAATATACTTTCCAAAGTTACGTCATCATATACATTTTATAATGAATAATTGCAAAAAATGCCAACAAATTAAATATGAACGAAAACCTACTAGACCGAAGTTTGTTTTAACAGAAACATAAAGTTTTTTTTTATTTTTTTGTTTTTTTTTTATTTTTACGTAGGTTGGAATGGAATCTTCAAAAGACACAATGAGCCCCGTAGCTTGCCATTGCGTGTGGGATTCTTACCCACTAAACCACACCCTTCCTCTATTGCGATCTAGTCCTATAGGGTTAATGAGCAATTTTTATCTGGCTTTATTTTAGTTTTAAATGTAGATTCCATCCAGTGATGTCTATCTAACTGTTTCTTTCTCTTATTATAGCTACACTAACTCAAAAGGCCTTACTCTTTTGAGTCGTCTGGCTATATTTGTATTATCCAGAAGCTGGACTACCTCGACATTAACATGGTTTTGGAGTCTTTTTTCGTGACTTCTTGCAAAATTTTGGATTTCTTTGTCTACAAATTCTATTTGCATATCTTTATGTAGGTCATAGTTTCTGATGAACCAGGGCGCTTTCACAATATTTCTTCGAACTTTATTCTGGAACCTCTGAATAACATCTCTATTACTCTTTTTGCTGCATCCCTATAGCTGGATGCCATATGACGATACTGGTTTCAATATTTGTTTATAGAGCAGAAGTTTGTTTTGTATAGTACACTTTTCTATAACGGATTTGTAGCTCTTCTTTCTTGTTTTTGATGTGGGCTTTTCAGCGAAGCTTCGCATCTAATGTCATACCAAGATATTTGGCAGTATTTGAATAAGGTATTTCTTGACCATTATGGTCAATTTTTTTATTTGTGAAATCCACATGAATTGACTTAGCTTCATTTAATTTTAGCCTCCATCTTTTTGTATAATTTTGGATTTTTGTCATAGCTCTCTGCCGGTTTCTGTAAATTCTTTATTGTTCTATCCGACAGCCAAAACCGCTGTATCATCAGCAAACGTCGCAATTATATTATTTTCAAGTGCAGGAAAATCACAAGTATACAACAGATACAGTATTGGACCAAGTACACTTCCTTGAGGAACTCCAGCACTGATTTCTTTAAGATCGGAATATTCTCCTTCTTGTTTTATGTAGAAATATCTGTCTGATAGATAGCTTTCTATCATTTCCGAATGCTCTTTTGGAAGGATTGTTTTCAGTTTACAATTCAATCCCTTGTGCCACACCTTATCGAATGCCTGAGTCACATCCAAAAAGATTGCTGAACAGACTTTCTTCTCCTCTAAAGCTTTTTCAATAGTGTTTGTTATTCTGTGTACCTGGTCTATTGTTGCGTGTTTTTCTCTAAAGCCGAATTGGTGGTCCGGAATTAGATTCTTCCTTTCAATAACCGGTTTTAGTCTTTTCAGATAAATTTTTTCAAATAGTTTTGACATTATAGGCAGCAATGAGATTGGTCTATCAGACGATATCTCATTTGGTGGTTTTCCTGCTTTGGGTATCATAATGATCTCGGCCAGTTTCCACTATTTTGGCACATATTTCAGCCTGAATGCAGCATTTATAAGATTTGTTATTTTAACTATTGCCTTTTCTGGTAGCTGCTTAAGAATTTGTCCGGTTATTAAATCATATCCCGGAGCTTTTTTAGATTTAATGTTGTTTTTAATTTCTTTTTTCACTTCAGCTGGATTTGTTAATGCGATTTCCTCTTGCTCCTGAATTTGTTCTACATCTAGATCTTCATCTTCTTCTCCATTGCTTACTTGAAATATCTTTTCTAGGTTTTCCGCAAATAATTTGGCTTTTTCTTTATTATCTCTCCCCCACTTTCCGTATAATTTTCTAATTGGAGGTTTTTCAGATTCTGCAATAGGTTTTTTCAGATTTTTAGCTGCCTTCCAAGGAGAGTAATCAGTACTTTCATCATTTGTTAGCTTTTCCAAATATAAATTTATCGATTTGTTTTTCACTTCCTTAATTCTTCTTCTTAGTTGTTGGGTGAGATTATTCATCCTAGTTTTATCTTGTGGAGCTCTAGTTTGGTGCCATTTTTTCCTTGCTCTACGTTTTATTGCAATTAGTTCTAAGATTTCGGCTGGATATTTATTTTCTTTTACTCTTTGTTTAATTACTGAAGTATTTTCCCACACTGTAAGTTGTATATCTTTAATGTAGTTTTCCACCTCCGCATCCAATTGTTCTTTGTATTGTAACGGTACAGCTAGTTGTATTTTTTCTTCCACACATACTTTAAAGCTTTCCCAGTCAGTGTATTTATTGGCGAGAAACATCAAGTGAAAAAAATTAAATCACTTTAAAAAACAAGGATATATTTCACTTTAAAAAACAAGCTTTTGCAACAATAAATAATAAGCTAACAAAATTTTCTGCAGCATATAAAATAATGGATCGAAATTGGAGAGCTAAAAAATTAATTATTATAGAACATTGGGAAAACCAAAGAAACTTGTAATGGATAATGAATTTAGAGCAGAGCAATGACTGCAATATTTACAAAGTGAAAATGTCGCAGTACATCTGACGAAACTTAATAATCACCCCCGAAACGCTGATATAGAGAGATTACACTCAACCCTCTTAGAAAAAATAACAGGAATTGAGGATAATGAGCTTTCAGTATAAATGAAGATACTGCAATATCATACTGCGATATCATACTGCAATCGAATGTAAACCTAGAAAAGCTAAACAAGATGTGAATGTTAAAATATTACAAGAAAATATAAATAAAAAAATAAAAATAAAATAAAAAATAAAATAATTAATAAACAAAATAGTAATAGGAAATATTATATAGAAATTAGAAATTTAGGAGCTATTAGAAATTATAAGAGACTTAGACATAAGGATGAACAATACTATAAACATAAATTATATGAAAAACATTATATGAATAATTCATTTATATGAACATTTATATATCAAACATTTAACGTCCTCTAAAATTTGCAGGTGCTCAGCATCCTGATAATAATATTTTTATTAATAATTTTAACAAATTAAGGACTATTGCAGATCAACCCGATTCTTGAAGAAGCTGGTTATATCCAAATAAAACTTAAAAAAGTGAAAATTATCAACAAAACCAATACAATACTACATATTATTATCCAAAAGAAATTAATAACATACTTTCTCAAATAGAAAATAATTTATCTGAAACAGATTTTTAAACAAGTGATGAAAAAAACCAACGGTTTTTAAAAAAGTACATTTTCAAAATAATATAGTGTTACATACTGAGTATTTTATCGGAATTCTGGGTCGAACTCTGGGTCCCACGTTATATCTATTGTATGTACATAATATGCAATTTGCAAACATTAAAGCTGACTATCAAATATTTGCTGATGATACGTTGCTTATCTATACAGCAAAAAATGTTGAGATATTAGAAGATTTGGTCAATGAGGATTTGGAAAGATATATGACATGGTTAAATGGAAATAAACTGAAATTAACATAGAAAAAACAAAGTATATGATTTTCAAACGACGAAATAAGTCTGATATCAACCCTAAAATTTGTATTGATAGCAGGGAAATTATAAGAGAACAGAATTATAAATATCTCGGTATAATAAGAGGTGATAAATTATGCTGGAACGATCATGTTAACTACATTTTATAAAAGATAAAGCCATTACTAGGTTCTATTAGGAGAAGCGGCATTATATTAGATGATAATTCAGCTAAGTTATTATTCCATCCGCACATTAAGTCACATATAAAATACAATGTGGTGACGTGGTCGTGTTGTTCAAATATATTAAAAAAGAAAGTGAGCACTTTTATAAACAAAGCAATCAAGATACTCTACAGGTTAAATTGGCGTACTCCGACTAATGAGTTATACAAAAGTATGGGATTCCTTAAGTTAGATGAATTAATAATTTTAGAAAAAGCTAAAACTATTTATAAAAACGAAGACGAGTGTAGTAGAGTAGACTATGTCAACTCTGGGATACCCGTATGACCGTAATATAAACATTATATCATCCGGCTAATTACTTTTGGTAAACATACAGCTTTATTAAGTGTAGTGGAATACTCATACAAAAGAAGGAGTTGTATGGCAGCTACTCGAACCAATGGACCAAAATGGCTGGTTTAAAAATAGCGATGATGGCTATTGCAAAAAAACGAATTTGCGAAAATTTCAAGATCCTAGCTCCTTTAGTTTTTGAGTTATCGTGCGGACGGACGGACGGACATACATAGCTAAATCAATTTATTTTTCGATTCTGAAGTCTATAAAGTTTCTGCAAAATTTGGTTGATCTACTGCAGGGGATTCGAGTAGCTGCCAAACAACTCCTTTTTTTTATATGAGCATTACACTACACCTAATAAAGCTTTATGTTTAAATTTTGCCAAAAGTAATTAACCGGATGATATAATGTATATATTAGGTAGCCCAGAGTTGACACATTTTACTCTACTACACTCTTCCTTGTTATACCCGTATGACTATATAGTCAAAGGGTATAATAAATTTTCCATTACGTTTGTTAAACTTTAAAAAAGTATAATCATATCGTAATAAAATCTAAAATATGGAATAGTGAAATCATTTTTGTCATCAAACCATACATAAAACAATGTAAATAAAAATATTTAAAATAAATATAAATAAAATTTAAAGTTAAAATAGAAATAATAAAATTGTAATATAATTTAAATAGACAATAATATTAATAATAGATAAAATAATAATGTAAAAGCCCTAACAAAAATTTAAAATATAAAATATATAATTAAATAGTGTAATTGTTGTTATAATTAAATAATTTAATTGTTTGGGAATTAAAAAATGTAATTGTATTATAATAGAAAATATTTTAAAATATTTATAAACTTAGTTTCTAGTACATAACATACAAAAGTAATTCCAGAACATTGGAAAAACTATTTCCCGAAACGTCGAAATAAAATTATTAATAAATCAATAATTAACAAAATAAAAATTAATTAAATAAAAATCAATAACACGAACAAACAAAAAGTAAACATAAACAAAGTACCAGTCAAAGAAACTAAAAATCAAAGAACAAATAAAGTTTTGTTGCATTAACATATTTGTAATTAATATTTTCTGCAATAACTTCATAGTTCAATTAAGTAATTATTTTAATTAGATAGAAATTTTAATATACATAGCATCGAAAATTTAACTAAAACATCAGTAATAAAACAGACTATGGCGACAGTAATTGATGACATTGTTTTGCTGGAAGCAAAAATAAACAAAAAACGAAAAATTGATGAATTTACCTTTCAACACCACAACTTTTTCCTAACCAATGATCATCAAAAACAACAACAGTAAAAACAAAAACAAATAATGGATGAATTTATTTACACTGATGGCAGCTTTTATTCAAATAATAATAGGCACCAGCAGCAGGAACAGCAGCAGCAACAGCAACAACAACGTCAAAAACAATAACAGAAATCTGTTCAAACCATTGAATCATTACTCAATGATCTGAATGGAACGATTAGTGCCAATTTAAATTGTGAGTTTAAACCTACACTTAAAATTGATGAAATGGAGGACGGTAAATATTACCGTATTCATTTGATAAAACCCGTCAGAACGAGGTTTTGGCGGAAAGTTGTGATTGGTTTTGCCAGTTGGCAAATATTTTTCAATAGAACATTGTTTAAAAACTCACAAGAAACATGAATGAATTAAACGAAGCTGCAGCAAAATCGTTATACTTACATAAAAATGTGAATATTAAAACGCAGCCTTGCCTCTTCACAAGCGAGGAGGTCCTAAGCCAGCATAAGCATAGGCTGGCTTTAATCCAATAGTTTTTAAGATTATCAAATAAAATGTTTAAGAAATTAAAATTTACATGTTTTTGGCACATTTTCAAAAGATTTTGTAAAAATGTGCCTTATAGTTTCACTCTGTCCGTCCGTCTGTCCGTCTGTCCGTAAGTTTACAAAAACTTTTACACCTTTAAAAATAGAAAGAAGAAATTTTAATAATTAATCCCTTTTTTATGTAGCCCCACCAGTTACGGAGCTACAGACCCTCAATGTTGGAAAAAGTCCTATATTTAAATTGTTATAACAAGAGTTCTGTTAGGTACATTTTCAATCTGAAAACTGCAAAAGATAGCTTCTTATATAAACTTTTTAAATTTCTAAAAGACAAATGTTTAGGGTTGCCATACGATACTAAACTTTACCGTTATCCAAAACTATATTTTTGCAAAATTTTTAGCCTCACTTATCTACTAAACGGCTACTAAACGGCTCAAGCTAGCGTCTTGAAATTTTGGGAGCAGTTAGATCCTCAGAAAGTAGTAGGAGTCGGTTTACAAAATTTTTTTTGTCGAGCCCCCTGAGCGAGTGGGGACGGGAGGAGGGTAGGTAGATCTTCGAGAATCATCATAAGTTTGCTTAACAAAAATTTGGGAACCTTCCCAATTGAAGGGCTATTAGGTCTTTAAAATTAAAACTTTTATAGTTTTCTAAAACAGTAACTTATTCACCAATGTATGTTTTTACAAAATTAAACGTTAACATTGAAGCTCCAACATTATATTTCGCACTTGTTAAGAGGTTTTCTTCAGAACATTGGGATTATATTCTAAGTTATATTGATTTCACTATTATTCATAATTAATAAATTGATGAAATAACTAAATTATAACATTATGATTTATTTTTCAATATATTTTTATAAAAATAAATGTTAAAATAGTCAGTTAGAAACGCTATATAATTTTGAAAATGTGCCTTCTAAAAACCCTCGGTTTTTTTCATCACTTGTTTATTTAACCCTGACGGAAATATTCAATTATTTCATCGACAGTCATTTTATTTTCCCCATTATACATTTGAATCTATGATTTCCGCTATAAATTAAAATTATATTATATCCATAAGGTCATTAATATATTATTAAGTAAATTACTAATATATATTTAGTCAGCAACATATTCAAGATAAATAGGTTAAACGTAATTTAAAAAGCCTATTGTAGTGTATCTACATTCAATTCCATAATACACTGCAATAAGTTGTATTCCGTGATACACCGCAAATAATTGTTTAATCATTATTGTGACAATTCTTATAATTAAAATAATTATATGCTACAAATTAAAGGATCATATTGCATTCTATATTTTTGTTTTTTTCCTTCTGTTTTCATTTCATTCGTAATATGAATATACCAAATGCTACTTATAATAATTATAAGCAATGCATTACATTGTGTGTGGTATATTTTTAGTGTTAATGAACGGAGTGTACAGAATACCTAGTGACCCACTTAAAGAGGTTCTTGGAATGCACTATGTGAATTATTATTTGTAGCATACCAATATATAAATAAATTTGGGTTAAAGTAACTAGAACCAAATTTTTAATGTTAGAACTAATTTGTATAATATTAATTGTATTAGTAGAAATTAGTAATCTTTATTGTAATTAATTTATATGTATTTGTAATTGAAAAAAAGTATAAATACCAAGGGAATAAATAAAAATAATGTTATTCTTGGCTTTGCAAACAAGAGAAATAATTGTTTTATTTTTTTTTTTAAACTGGATAGCGGCGCAACACGCCTAAATGTTTGAAAAAGTGCATTGGATAATGCACTAAAAATTATCCAAATCAATTACGGAACTATACTGTGTCATAGGCCAACCTCTGATAGAAGATCAAACAGTACCGTATTGATTTATCATCTTTTATAATAACCACCCAACATTACATGGCGACCCTGCCACACTGTCACCAGGAATAGACAGTTTCGTGGGCCAGAATCCATAATATACATTACATAATATATATTATATCGCAAAAAAAAAAAAAAAAAAATAAAAAAATATATAAAAAAAAAAAAAATATTAAAAAAAAAAAAAATTTTTTTAAATAAATATTTTTCTCTCTTTAATGTCCAACGATTCCATAAAAATAAAAAAGCGTAGAGGTGGCAAATTAGCCAATTCAAGGAGAAAATTAGCTGCCCTATACCGCATATTTAAGGAGGGTGGCACTGACAGCTGGGTGGCACAGTGGTTAAGTGCCGACCTTTCATGCGGAAGGGCCCGGGTTCGAATTCTAGTGAAAGTGAAAAAACTTTTCTGGTTTTCGACTCGACTCAGCTACCATTCGCCATTGGGTTCAAATTAATGGCATAATCAATAATTAATAATTATAAATCTTTAATAAAAAATACTTTAATATAAAAATATAAACAAATGCAAAATATAAACAAATAATTTAATTAAAAAATATAACTCGCAGATATAGAATACCATATAAGTAAAATATAAAAATATTACAATATAAACAAAAAATAGAATTGTAAATATTGAAAATCTAAGATGTTTCTACATGTTATAAGGCCTAGTACTATCTCATGTTTAAATTGTATGTGGAATTCAATAAGACCAATTCTAATAACACGAATATAATATGACCCCCTGTTCCAACATGTACCTATGGTATAGACAGGCTTATTAGTCTAACAGTTGAACAGTTAGCGCTTAAAAAAAAAAAAAAAAAAAAAAATATTAAAGGAGGGTATTTTATAATGGGACCAGAGCTGCGAAATATGGAATAAAATCCATGAAATCCAAGATCTTAAGAACAAGGTTTTACATAAAAAAAAAAAATTATAATAATATTGTAAATTAAT
Source organism: Dolichopus griseipennis (assembly GCA_963082915.1). Lineage (NCBI taxonomy): Eukaryota > Metazoa > Arthropoda > Insecta > Diptera > Dolichopodidae > Dolichopus > Dolichopus griseipennis. The sequence continues at coordinate 139,417,343 of OY720441.1, forward strand.
ATTTTTTTTTATATATACTAATTTAAAGTTAATAGATGGGGTGGTTTAATTCGGTAGTTAACACCACCGAAAACGCAATCATATCCATCCACCATTCTTCTTTGGGTTTGGGTATAATTATTACAGTAATAACTGTATACATTTTGTTTAAAGTACATAAAATGTACAAACATTTTATAAAAGAAGCCGTAATCGGCAATATAACTAATTTCTAAATTTGTTTAGACATATATAACTAATGTCCAAATTTTAAATTTCAAAAATAAATAAATATATATGTATATGTTTGTAAAATAATTTTTTTTTAAAAATCTTAAAAAAAAAAAAAAAAAAGAATAATATAAATAAATAAATTTTAAAAAGGAAAATAATAATATTTTTTTTACTGTATATTATTTTTACTGTAAAAATTTTTTTTTTATATAGTCTAATAAATGGAAGAAATCAATTCTATTTTAGATATATTAGGAAATTTGCATACTAATTTAAAGAAAAATAACAGATTGCTAGCCAAAAAGACTATAATTATATGACAAAACTAGGGAAATTTTAAATTAACAGTTACAGTACTACGAAAATCCTAATCCTAATCCAACTATTCCTGACCCAAACATAAATTCAAACATGTCAGAGTTTAATTTAGATACTGCCAGTAAAGCAATTCCTATTTTTAAAGGAGATTCCAAGGAACTCCACTCATTCTTAACCATTTTGCAGATAATAAATGATACATTATCTGCAGTTGGTCAAGCAACACTTATTAAATTTGTTATAAATGTGAAACTCAGTAATAACGTAAGAACTGCCATTGGTTCAACTCCCGAAATTACGACCTATTCCGATTTAAAAAATGCTTTAAATTTAAGATATAAATGCACGGTTCCTCAAATACAAAATTTACTAAATAATATAAAGCAAAATAATTTCTCTATACACTCGTATAAAGAAAAAATATTATCCTTAACGGCTGATTTGAATCAATTGCAAATCGAATCACTAGGTACAACTGCTACAACACAAGAAAAAGATGTTGTAACAAAATTAAATGAAAAAAATGCACTTTTTGTGTTTAAAAATGCTTTAAACGAACCAATTAAAGGTACCATATTTGCTTCACAAGCAAAGAGTTTCAAGGAAGCTGTCAATCTCGCTTTGGAGTTGGATATTAGTAATGAACAAAACCAAAGCAAGGTATACAATTTTAATAGTCGCAAAAACAATAATAATAATAGGAATATAAATAGTAATTTCAACTACAACAACAATTTTCGTTCAAATAATAACATTCAAGGTAGGAATTACAATTCTAATAATAACAATTTTAACAGGAATTATAACAACAATTTTAATAATAACAACTACAATAGGAATAACAATTTTAGAAATAATAATAGGAACAACAATTCTGACAGGAATAATTATAATAATAATAATTTTAATAGGAATAACAATAATAACAATAATTCCAATAGAAACAATAATAATAACAACTTCAACAGAAATAATAACAATAATAATAATAATAATAATAATAATAATAGAAATAATTTTAATAGGAACAGGAACAATAATAATAACTCTAGGAGAATAAATATAATAAATAACCAAGAAGAGGACCAAAACCATTTTTTAGGTATAGAAGGACCGATAGTTTAATAGAAAATTCAACTGATAGGATATCCACTCCATTAAAGATATATAATCTTAATCATGATTTGACAAACTTTATAATTTTAAGATATAATAATAAAGATTTGAAAATTTTGATAGACACAGGTGCTGACATATCAATTTTTAAAAAAAATTCTCAGTCGAATAACAGCTCATACGAAATTAACGAAAGAGCAAAATGTAAATTAACAGGTATAACGAGTGAAGAAGTATGCTCACTCGGTACAATAAATATAAAAATAGATATTTCTAATAAATTCATATATAATACTTTTCATCTTGTAGATGAAAATTTTCCAATATCTACTGACGGTATAATTGGTAGAGACTTCTTAATAAAGTACATGTGTAAAATAGACTATGAAACGTATACTTTAACATTAGATATCAATGAAGAAGAAATAACCATTCCAATTAGAACTAGACCTTTGAACATAAAACATATTACAATTCCCGCTAGAAGTGAAATCATACATCCAATAAAAATTAATATTAAAGAAGATAGTATAGTCTTAAATAAAGAAATAAAAGATGGTGTATTTATAGCCAATACGATCATACCATGTTAAGGAAATAGTCACATAAAAATTTTTAACACCAATAACTATGAAGTAAAAGTACTTGATTCTGAAATTAAAATCCAATGTAATTCTTTAAAACAATATGACATTTTAGTAAATACAAAAACAATAACAAAAGACAAAAAACGATTAGAAGAAATCTTAAAACTAATAAATATTGAAACAAATGATGTTCATGCAAAGGATATTTTGTTAAAGATATTTGAAAAATATCATAATATTTTCCATTTAGATAATGAACCATTATCTACAAATAATTTTTATACTCAAAATTTAAATACCGTAGACAACAATCCGGTATATATAAAGAATTACAGATTACCTCAATCACAACAAGAGGAAATCAAGAAACAAGTTCAAAAATTATTAGATGATGACCTAGAAAAAGTACTAATGATGAAAAGAAATGGCGTTTAGTAGTTGATTTTCGTAAACTAAACGATAAAATAGTAAATGACAAATTTCCTTTAACGCGTTTGGAAGACGTTCTCGACAAATTAGGAAGAGCAAAATACTTTTCAACTTTAGACATGACTAGTTCTTTTCATCAAATTAAACTAAATAAGGACTCTAGACCACTAACCGCATTTTCGACCCAAGATGGTCATTTTCAATTCAAAAGGTTACCTTTTGGTTTAAAAATTTCATCAAACAGTTTTCAAAGAATGCTGACTATATCATTAACCGGTTTAAATTCAAATGCTTTTCTTTATGTCGATGACATAATTGTTTTTGGTTGTAGTATAAAAAATCATAATGAAAATTTAATAAAAACTTTTGAAAGATTAAATAAATACAACCTAAAACTAAATCCAAATAAATGTTGTTTTTTAAAACCCGAAGTTGTGTACTTGGGACATTTGATAACAAGCGAAGGTATAAAAACCGAACCCGCAAAACATAAAGCAATAAAAGAATACCCGGTACCCAAAAATGCTGACGAAGTTAGACGATTTGTAGCTTTCTGTAATTATTACAGAAGATTTATTGCAAATTTTGCAGAAACAGCTAAATGTCTAAATTCGTTATTAAAGAAAAATCAACCATTTATATGGTCAAATGAATGTGAAAATGCATTCATAACTTTAAAAAATAAATTAATGAATCCACCTATTTTACAATATCCTAATTTTGATAAAACTTTTGTACTTACAACTGATGCTTCAGATTTTGCACTGCGCGCAGTTCTTTCGCAAGGAGAAATAGAAAATGACTTACCTATCTCTTATGCAAGTAAATCTTTAAATAAACATGAAATTAACAAACCAATTATAGAAAAAGAGCTATTAGCGATTCATTGGGGAATAAATTTTTTTAGACCTTACCTTTAGGGTAGATAATTTATTGTGGTCACAGATCACAGACCTTTAGTTTCGCTCTTTTCACACAAAAATCCATCTTCAAAATTAACAAGAATAAGACTAGATTTATCTGATTATGATTTCGAAATAATTTACAAGCAGGGAACAATAAATACTAACGCTGATGCGTTGTCTAGAATAAAAATTGACTCGGACATACTTAAGAGTATGATTCCGAAAAATAATGATGAATCCGTGAAAAAGATGTTAGTGATGACTAGGGGGATGTCTGCTATAAAAAATAGAGGCATTGATAATAATAAAAATGATAAAAATAAAAGGGATGACAGTTTTCAACCGAAGCCTGCGCAACTTCATATCTGGGACTGTACATCCATATCTGACGTCAAAAATTTAATAAAATAAAATTTATAGTTGATTCAAATAGTAAGGTACCTAAAATAAATAAAATTAAAAATGAAGTATTAGTAAGATGTAGTGATAATCATGCGAAATCCGTTTCGACAGTTGAGAAGCTATTATCTGAAATTCATGATATTATATTTATGAAATTACAATATACTAGAAATAGACAATAACTTAAAATTGGTATAAAAGTCTTAGCAATTATAATATATATATATACAGTTATGGAGTATAAATACAAAAATTAAATATATATTTTTATTATAACCTAATGTATATTTAACAATAAAATATTAATTTATTTATAATTCTAACAATTTTTTTAATAAAGCCTGATCTTTTTTTAATAACATTTTCAATTTAAATGTGAAGCGACTTATATTACTGCAATTCTTTAAATTCTCCGGAAGATAGTTGTAAATTCTTATTGACGAGCAAAAATTACTGTTTCTAGCCAATTCAGTTCGAGTTTTTTCATGACATAGCCTTCCCATGTTTCTTGTGTTATAATTGTGAATATTCCTTCTTTTTGGTAATAAAGTTTTACTTTTAGTAACACCATTATCTATTTTATGTATAATTTTAGCCTTTTCCAATATTATTAATTCGTCTAAGTTAAGGAATCTGGTATTTTTGTATAGATCATCAGTTGGAGTACGCCAATTTAGTTTGTATAGTATCTTGATTGCTTTGTTTATTAATATTTTCATTTTCATTTTTAATGTATTTGAACAACACGACCATGTCGCCACATTGTATCTTATATGAGACATGATGTGTGCATGAAATAAAAGTTTAGCTGATTTGTCATCTAATATTTTCCACTTCTTCTAATAGAGCCTAGCAATGGCATTATCTTTTTTATAATGTAATTAACATGATCATTCCATGATAATTTGTCATCTATTATAATACCGAGATATTTATAAGTTTGTTCTCTTTTAATTTCTCTACTATCAATACAAATTTTTGGATTGATATCAGGCTTATTTAGACGTTTAAAAATCATGTACTTTGTTTTTTCAATGTTCATTGTTAATTTATTTCCATTTAACCATCTCATATATAATTTCAAATCATTATTGACCAATCTTTCTAATGTTTCCGCATTTTTTGCTGTATAGATAAGCAATGTATCATCAGCAAATATTTTATAATCAGCTTTAATGTTAGAAAATTGCATATTATGCACATACAATAGATACAAGGTAGGTCCAAGAACTGACCCTTGTGGCACACCCATATTTATGGCACGTTCATTGCTACAAAAACCATTAACTTTCGTTTTGATAAATCTGTTTCTCAAATACGTTCTTAGTAGTTCATGTGGTAGTCCTCTTATTCCAATTTCATATAATCTGTCCAACAATATTTGATGGTCCACTGTGTCAAATGCCTTACTCAGATCTACAAAAACGGAGCATACATAGTTTCCTTTATCAAGATGTCCAATAATAGATTTCACAGAATCATTGATTGCTACATCAGTTCCATGAGACTTTTGGAAGCCAAACTTGTTGATGTCAAATCCGCCTGCATATTTAATGAATTCACATATTCTTTTATTAATTATTTTTTCAAATATTTTACTCATGCAGCTAGTGAGTGTTATCGGCCGGTAATTAGATGTTTCCAAGGGAGAACCATTCTTGTATATTGGAATCACAGTACTGCATTTTAATAAACTAGGATAGTTTCCTGTGCGAAAGCTATCATTAATAAAATTACTAATTATCGGAGATATTATCTCAGCTACCGCTTTTAACTCTTTTGCTGCTATATTATCTGAGCCAGGTGATTTATCTTTTAGCTTCATAATAACATTAAGCACTTCTATTTCATTAGTAGGTACCAAGAACATGGAACTTTCATTTATTTTATTTTTTATTATATTTTCTTCTTTAGTTTGTATTTTATCAGCTAACTCTCTTCCAACATTACTAAAATGTTCATTAAAGCCGTTGGCAATGTCTTTGCTAATATTTAAAAAAAATTGTGTCTTATTTCCTTTATAATATTGTTTCTATCTGCTTTTTGGTTTGCTATCTGAGAGTTCAGAACATTCCATATCTTTTTAGTATTTGAACCAGCTTCTTGTAATTTTCTATTAAAATAATTTTGCTTTGCTTTCTTTATCTCTACATTAACCTTGTTTTTTAATTCATTATATTTTATTTTATGCTCCGCAATATTAGGGTATTTTTTATGATACTTATACAATTTATTTCTGTGTTCTATTAGTTTTAAAATTTCTCTGGACATCCACGAATTATTTTTTCTAATTCTCATATATTTAACACTTGTACTAGTGTCCTTGCAATATTTTATAACTTCAATCAATTCATCAATATTTTGACAAGTATGTCTAAGTAAGTGACATTCCAACAGATATGAGTATTTAGCATAGTTAGTACCAGTTATTAGATTATACACCATCGTTTCAAGTTTTCTGAGAACTGATTTAATTTCAACACATACTGCTTTATGATCTAGGTTAGGAATATCATGCAAAGAGATATTAAAACCAAATCGATTCGTCTTAAGATCTGAAAGAACATGATCTAACAGAGTCGCTGAGTTTAATGTAATTCTAGTAGCTTCATTCATGTTATTTATGTTAACAGAGTTAACATCTAGCATATCCATATACATTCTGCTTGCGTCCGTTTCAGAGAGCAAATCGATGTTAGTATCACCAACCACAATTATATTTTTGTACTTATTGAACAGCTGATCTAGATGTTCTATAAATGCCTTATTGTTTTCAGACGGGCTTTTGTAACATACGGCAATATTAATGGTAGGTTTGGTATCTTCTAAAGAAATTACAATAGTATTGAACGTAATAGATGTTTCCAAAACTTTGTGACTAATACCTTGCTTTACATATATTGCGCAGCCACCTCCTCTGCTTAAATTATTAGAGATAAAGGATGCTGTATACCCAGGAATATTAAAGTATTTTTCTTCTTCTGAATAAAGCCAAGTTTCTCCAACCATGATAATATCAACATCATTTTTAATTTTTATAAATGTTTCAATTTCGATTAGATTTTTCCTCAAACTTCTAGCATTAAAATGCACCATTTTCAAATTCAATAGTTTGTCCATCATCATGGTCTTCCAATCAAATAATTTTGCCATGATTCTCTATATCTCTGCACATTCTCTCTGTATTTATTTTCTACATGTCTCCTAAAATGAGCTAGATCTTGTAGCACTTCCTTTCTTGATACTCCTGTAGTTTCATGATAATTAAAGTATAGGTTAGAGAGCTCTTGATGGTTATTTGGCAATCCTTCTTGGTGTATAAGTACTTTTAGACTAGTTTGCGTCATTCCCTCATAACAGATATCATCATGATCATGAAAATACGACAAAAATAATCTAACATTGTTGTATATTCTGTGTTCTCTAAGCCGAGAAATAGCATAAATATTGTCACCAGATATAATCGCATTTCTAGTTAATCTGACAATCGGTGGAGCTAGTGGATTAATAAAGCTTTTGTTATTTGACTTTGCAATCTCACTACTGCCTACGTTTATCGTTTCACCCTTTATCCAGTTAGCATATTTAGTTGTTGGCACTACAAGTTGTCTTTCATCTTTAGGCACGTCTTTATTCATAAGAGTAATATTATTATTAGCAATATTATTATTTTTATTTTGACTATCATTAATATTTTCACTCTGATGAAGTTTATTGTTGGAATATGTTGTCACGATGTCCTTGGAATTTTTGTCAGAGAAACATATATTATTATTACTGTTCTTTTTAACTTGAAGTGTGCAAGTTTTCTTGTTTGCATTAATTATCTTTTTGAAGGGTAATAGTTTAAGTAATATACTGCATTTTTGGCTTTGACGATTTTTTATTGGATTCTTCCGTTTTTGTTATAATTTTTCTTACAATATCCAATTTATTTTCCATATTATTATTATTATTATTATAATTATTATCATTATTATTATTATTATTGTTATTATTAATATTGCTATTATTATTATTATTGCTATTATTATTAATATTATTATTATTATTAATGTTATTATTATTATTATAATTTTTATTTTTATTATTATTATTATTTTTAGTATTATTATTATTATTATTATTATTAGTATTGACATTAATATTATTATCATTAGTATTAGTATGTTCACTACTAATATCCACAGCAATTGAGTTTTTGTTTTCTTTCTCAACTATCATTGATTGCTAATATCCAATTTTTTGTTTTAGATTGCTTAACTTTCTTTGGTAAACTGGACACGTTACACTGAAAGTCTTGTGATCAACGTTTAAACCAAGCTTAAGTGTTTCATTAACTTTTAAACAATTAATACATTTGATAACTTCTTCTTTATTACAATCTTTACTTTTGTGATTTTGATGGCATTTGCTACATGTTTCCTCTTTGGTACAATTTACAGCTTTGTGATTAAACCCCCTGCATTTGTGGCATCGTAGAACTCTCAAAGCATCGAAAACTTTACAACGCTCCCATCCTATTGATACCTTTTCATTTTCAATCGCTTTTCGGAAAGATTCTTTATCAATTTCTATTATAGCATTATATTTAGCATTTGTAAAATTTTTTGCTTGATATATTTTCACCACTTTCATAGAACTGTGCTCTAAATTAGCGTTCTGAGCCTTAAGTTTGTAAATTAAGTCTTCTTCAGTATATTACACCCATATGTACAACTTCAATTTTTGTTTTTATTTCAGCTGGCACCTTAATTTCATTATCTTCCATTATTTATTATTTTATCCCGTTCTTCTTTTGTATCAGTTTAAATAAGCACCATTCCATTTTTCCTATTTACCACATTTTTTATCTTGAGATTTATTGGATCCACTTGTTTACTTAAATCCATTTTAGTTAATTGGCATTTTTGTTTTTGTTTCGGTTTAATAACCAGTGGTACACCTGTTTTTATTGGTGGCAAATTTTTTTTGCTTACACTAGCACTTTTTAAAATATCAGCAAATGAAATATTTTGACCTATATTTATATTTTTTTTATTTTCATTGTTTAAAATTTTTAATTCACTACACAGTTCATTGTTCTTAGATATTGTATTTTTAAGGTTGGCATTCATATTTGCACTCTCCGATTTGAAGGTTTCCGTAAGTTGACACATTTTTTCAATTTCTCTTTTTTGTTCTTTTTTTATTTGCTCTAATCTCTCTAAATATCTTCCTTCGATGGCTTTTAGTAATTGAATAACCTCTTGTTCATTTGTCTTCAAAGCACATTCAAATTCAGCCTTATATTCTTTTAAATAATCACTATTTTTTTTGACTGAGCAATCTATGTTTTGAACCACCATATCAACATTTTGGATGTATAAAACACATTCATCACATATAAATTTGATATTGGGATTCACATTTAGTACTCCAATTGAAGACTGATCTAGTCCCGAGCATTTAATTTGACTGTGGTATATCTTGTTACATACCCCAGCACACCTTACACCTGTTTCACCTCTAATTTTCAGCTTACATTTAGTACAATCCATTGCTATCACAAGCTTATGGTTGTAAGAACAACTGCTCGATCACTTTAAATAATGAAGTGATAAAATTTCAATTTCAAGCGGTAATAAAAAAATTACGCAATTTAAGTTTAATAAAAAAATAAAAATTATTAATTTCAGTTTTTCCGTTAATTTTTAGCACGTCTACATTCGATAACGATTTAATTACTATTATATGTATTTTATTATAATTATTAGTATATTCCGAAAATGGAATTTAAAAATTTATGTAATAATCTGCAGAAAAATATATTGAATAATAAAAATAATGTGAATTTTTTTTCCCTTTTCCACTAACATACTGATATATATACCCCCACAGAAAATAAATGATGCTATTATGCAATATAAATTAATTGATGAATACCATAATGCACCACACGGAGGGCATTTGGGAATAAGAAAAACCGTCATAAAATTAAAACAAAGATATGTTTGGAAAAACATGTCTAAAATGGTAAAAAAGTACATTTCTAATTGCAAACTATGTGCTTATAATAAACAAGTACGAAACGTAAAAGAAAAAATGGTGATAACTGATACTCCAACCACAAGTTTTGAAATAGTATCTATAGATACAGTCGGACCGTTAAGAATGTCTAATAATTTTAGATATATATTAACTATACAATGTGACTTGACAAAATATGTAGTAGCTTATCCAATGGAAACAAAAGAAGCCGTTACAGTAGCTAAAACACTGGTAGAACAATTCATTCTTAAATATGGATGTTTCAAAATATTAAAATCAGATAGAGGTACTGAATTCAATAATGAATTAATGGACAATATTTGTAAAAGTTTTAATATTGAACAAAAATTTTCAACTCCATATCATCACCAAAATTTAGGTTCAATTGAACGGAACCATAGAGTTTTAAATGAATTTCTACTTGCATTTTCAAATGACAATGACTGGGACAAATGGATACCTTACTACACTTTTGCATACAATACGACACCACATATAGACACAATTTACACACCATACTAATTAGTATTTGGAAAAATTACATATTTACCAAATGACATTATAACGAACAAAAATCCTGTGTATAATTTAGATGATTATAATAATGAATTAAAAGTTAGACTCCGTGGATCTATAAATAGAACACGAGAGATTATAAATAATGTAAAAATAGATAGGAAGGAAAAATTTGACGAAAATGTCAACCCTTCAAACTTTAAAGTAGGAGATTTAGTATTAGTTAAGTTAGGTAATAGAAAAAAACATCAAACACCTTATCAAGGCCCGTACAAAATTATTAAACAAAATAACGTAAATTCGATTGTAGAAATGAACGGGAAAACCAAAGAAATACATAACAATATGCTAAAGAAATTTACAGAAATTATATAAAAAGTATAGTTTTTTTTTTTTTTCATTCTAACGATACTAACCTACATCAATTATAAATAATAAATTATTTGCTAAAAGCAAAAAATAAAAAAAATAAAAAATTTATTTAATTTAAAAGACATTGAAATATCACAATTTTAAGTAAAACAAAACAAAAAACAAAAAATATTTTGTAAAGACATACAATAAAATTTTTTTTTTTATTAGTTTATAAATTAATTGAGATATCAAATTAAACTAGTTGTACTTCACATTATAAAGAAAAACATTTTACTATTGAAAATAATAATATTAAAATAAATAAATTACTTATTAACTCTAAAATAAATATTACTTTAAAATTAATCAACATAAAGATAAATGTAAGAAAAAAAAAATATTTTAATAATACAATTATAAATAAATTTTTCATTTAAAAATACAAAAATCAAAATAATTTTAACAAAAATAAAATAATAAGAATTTGTACTTGTAAACTATAATGCTTAAATACAAAATAAAAAGTTATTTTCTATTCTTTCAAAAACAAAATAACTTTTCTCTTAAGGGTGAGGGTGTAGTGTATCTACATTCAATTCCATAATACACTGCAATAAGTTGTATTCCGTGATACACCGCAAATAATTGTTTAAGAATTATAGTGACAATAATTCTTATAATTAAAATAATTATATGCTACAAATTAAAGGATCATATTGCATTCTATATTTTTGTTTTTTTCTTTCTGTTTTCATTTCATTCGTAATATGAATATACCATATGTTACTAATAATAATTATAAGCAATGTATTACATTGTGTGTGATATATCTTTAGTGTTAATGAACGAAATGTACGGAATACCTAGTGACCCACTTAAAGAGGTTCTTGGAATGCACTATGTGAATTATTATTTGTAGCATACCAATATATAAATAAATTTGGGTTAAAGTAACTAGAACCAAATTTTTAATGTAAGAACTAATTTGTATAATATTAATTGTATTAGTAGAAATTAGTAATCTTAATTGTAATTAATTTATATGTATTTGTAATTGAAAAAAAGTATAAATACCAAGGGTTTTTGGTAAAATAAAAATAATGTTATTCTTGGCTTTGCCAACAGAAGAAATAATTGTTTTATTTTTTTTTAAAACTGGATAGCGGCGCAACACGCCTAAATGTTTGAAAAAGTGCATTGGATAATGCACTAAAAATTATCCAAATCAACTACGGAACTATACTGTGTCATAGGCCAACCTCTGATAGAAGATTACACAGTACCGTATTGATTTATCATCTTTTATAATAGCCACCCAACATTACACTATTTAAAACCAATAATATTATGTAAACAAGTAAAGAAACAGTCAGTCGGTGCAACCGACTTAAAAATACCCTACACCTATTTGGTTCAAATTTAATGACATACCCATAAGTTATTTTAACGCCATAAAAGCTGTTATTAATTTGATTGTAAGACATAGCTAACCAAATTAACTTTATAATACTAAAAACATTTTCTATCTAAACTATCTCTTAAAAAATATTACAAATTCTTACTAATTTATTTATTTAAAAATATTAAAAAACAAAAAAACTTGTTATAAATGAATATATATTTATTCCAATTCAATTACAAAATGAAAAAATTCTAGTTATTAAATTTTGTGATAAAAAGCTATATTTAATAACCCAAAGTTTTTCAAAATTGCAATTATTTTAAATGGCTAGTAAATATATCTAATAGAAAAGCTTATACGCAAAATATGAAATAAATGTATTTCTAAAATACAATTACAAATTTACACCTTTTCATATAATTCATTTAAATATAAAAATAAATTTTACATAAATGCAGCAAGTACCTTTGAACATAGCTGAACCACTACAATTAAGTCTAAATTTCGGGGACACATAGGAAATAGGAAATATATTCTTTGGCTTCGAAATTATACTCGTTCGGCCTCAAATCGATCAAAAGCTTCTAGAATCCGAACTCATTTACCAAACTCGAGCAGAACCAATTCCCATGGTACTTTCATTACTAGTAACCTAGAGTTTAAATTTCATCAAAATAGCGGCATTATTTTTTGAGTTATCGTGCCTACGGACGGACGGACGGACATTGCTATATCGACTCATGAGGTCACGCTGATCACAAATATATATACTTTTCCATATCTAGCTCGCTTCCTTTAGGTGGTTACAAACACCATACCAAAGTTAATATACCCTTTTACCTATTCTATAGGTGTATAAAAACAATTATTCATAATAATTATGTTTTTTTAGAATTCTTTTTAGTAATTAAGAATCATATTAATAAAAGCCGACTTATGCAATTAGTAGATAAAATAAAAATAAAAATTAAAATTTAGTATAAATAGAAGCTAAGAATCGTTGTAAAGTTAAGTTCCAGTCTGACTATCAAAGCCCTAACATAATAAGTTAAGGGTTTAGTAGAATTAAAAAAATAAAACAACCGTAAAAATAAATAAAGTGTTTTTGTTTATAAATACTAAATTCAGTTATAAAATAATTAACACCATTTCTCTGATAACTAAGGACATATTAAAAAATATTAGGTTAGATAAGTAATTTAATAATCATTGAGCTTTTAAACATCAATATAAGTTAAAGTCTCAAAGAGGAAGTAACAAATCTTAATTATACGGCTCATTTGTCTCCATTCAAAGTACATTTGTCTACATTCAGAACTAAATATTCTTACTTATGTGTTAGATAAACAACTTTTCCATATTTCAATGCTAAAGATGCTTTACATTGGTCTATCTTCTCGTTATACCTCTCACTAATAATTATATTTCAACCAATTGAAAATTAAAACATTGTAAATGTAGCAGCTAAATGATAATAACTCCTCTAACTGTATCTTTAATCTACTGAAAGGAAAGAACTTTGCGTGTAACGTTAACAAGTAATCATCACATCCAGACAGTTTAGGAAATACACGAAGGAATAGTGTTATTTAGCAAGTAATGACGACAAAATCTTAGTTGATATTGAACGACGTAATCTTTATGGAACGTATGTCATAAACTTCCAAAATATTTTGGGCAAAAATTACATCTCAAAGGAAGTTTTATCAATTAACGTATTACCAGCAGTTTTTCAGCCACAACTTATAAGGAATTAGCTACAAAAACATCTTTTCTATTATTCCTGAAGAAATTTAAACAACTCAAAAGAGATACAATTACACCTAAACTACAAACAATTCAAAAGAGGTACAATTATTAAAAGTAGAGAAAGAAACCAGTTTATTTTTTGTCAACATCAGTGCAGGAACTACGATTTCAAAAATTTAAATTTTTTAAAAATATTATATAACTACTAATTCCTATTGACTAAAAAGAATACAATAAATGAAAATCAGTTTTTAGCAAAAATCCAAAAAATGTGCCTAACAGTTTCATTCTGTCTGTCCGTTCATCCGTTCCTCTTTAACTACGGCTAACAAAGAAATTTTAATAACGGATAGAAATTGCAATACAAATAATTTATTGTTAAAACTTTTTTCACAGCTCCTCAAATTCGGAATAAGCCCTATATTTAAACAGTTATAACAACAGTTGTATAAGGTATATTTTCAAATTGAAAACCATAAAACACAGCTGCTTCATTTGGTTGCCATACGGAACAAAAATTCCAGTAATCCAAAACTAAATTTTTGTAAGATTTTAGGCCCTACATAACTTTTTAAACGACTCAAGCTAGAAACTTGAAATTTTTGTAGAATTTAGATTCCCGGAAAAAGTAGGAGTTGGTTAAGAAAGTATTTTTGTCGCGTACCATATTTAGAAGCTGTGGTGTGGTGGTCGAAAATTGAACACTTGCCTAAATTTTTTTTAAGTAGTATACAAAATTTAAAGGTCCAGCATTATATTTTAGTATAATGTTGAAGCGTTTTTTTTAAATTTGAAACAGTTTCTTAAAATTGAAGAAAATTTCTCTTGGTTTTAAACATTTTTGCTTGGATACCAATATTCTAAGAAAATCTTCAAATTTTTGTGGAAAACAAAATTAAATTTCTAGAATCTGAAAATTTTGGACGAAGGGAGGTAGGGTTAGATCCTCGAGGATCACCAAAAGTTTGCTCAGTAAAAATTTCGGAAACTTCCTCCTGAATTTTCTTTGTGTCCCCGAAGTTTAGACTTAATTGTAGTGCTGGTTCAGGTGCCTCCTAGGAAATCCACAAAATTAAAAAGCTTATCTTCGAAATTAATAAAGATAGAAACTTTAAGTTTGATACACGAGGGTTCTTTCTTATTTCCGTTCTTATTTAACATTTTGGTATTTTTAAAAGGCTAAGAATTGTACTATAAAACATATTATGTATTATATTTTATAAATTAAAAACAAAATATGTTTTTAATAAACGACTAAATTTCTTTGTTTTTAATATTTTTTATATCATATATTTTATTGAATTATTACCATAGGTAGTATATAATTAAGGAATTGTGTTCAAAGGTACTTGCTGAATATACGTAAAATTTATTTTTATGTTTAAATGAATTATATGAAAAGTTCTAAATTTGTCATTATACTAAGAATTTAAAATAATTTCAATTTTTAAAAATGTGAATTATAAAATTTTGTGATAAAAAGCTAATCATAGCATTAATTGTTTTAACTTAAATTAAATTGTGTAAACCTTTATGTATATATTATCACAAATTAATATTTCTTTCGAATAACTTTGGGTTTAATGAAACTAGTGACATAGATAAAAACAGCATTATGATTGTAATGCTTTTTTATAACAGAAGTGCTCAAATTTCGATATCATAAATGTAAAAGATGAGAATTAAACAATTCTAATCCTAATACTTCAATCTGAAATTCATCTTTTCCATTCCTGCAACCTGAATCAGATGAAATTTTAAAGGTAAATAGGATTCATGTACAAATCTATAAATTAAATTTAACCAGAATGAAAAGAATTAAAATATTAAAAATTGATTAATGCATAATATTAAAAAATAAATAAATTAGGAAAACAAATGTAAAAATTATTTAAAATTGAAATAGTTAATCAAGAGAACTAAATCATTCACCAGTAAATTCATTACAGGAAAAATTAGTAATCCTAAAGAGGAGTAATTACTCCATGTGTTTAAAATTTTATAGAATTGGATAAAAAGTTTTAAATATGTAATTTTGTTACCTATTGCATTTTATAAATACATTTATTTTGAGTTTTTTTTTTTTTAATATTTTTAAATAGATAAATTTGTAAAAATTTTTAATATTTTTGAATTGATAAAATAATTAGAAAATGGTTTTAATATTATAAAGCTAATTCCGTTAGCTATGTCTTACAATCAAACTAATTAAAGCTGTTATGGTTTTAAAATGACTTATGGACTTCTCATTAAATTTGAACCAGATAGGTGTAAGATATTTCTCAGTCGGTTGCACTAACTGACGGTTTCTTTATTTGTTATATATATGTTTTGCCAATATAGTTTTGAAAATGTGCTTGTTTAAAAACCTTTAGTTTTTTTCATCATTTCTTTTAAACTAAAACGTTAAAATAAATTTTAATTAAGATTTTTTTTAATTTCATTTGCTGGGTGCAAAATATTAATATTACCCTGTTGAATTCATATAGAGAGTGAATCCTATAAACGCTTAACTATAAACTTTGTATTTTCAAAAAAATTAAATATTAAAATTGTTTTCACAATGTATTAATTGTAGTTTGATAGAGTTTCAATTCTTATCCAAATCAAAGTTTTTATAGCTTTGCATACAAATAAAGTCACGGGTATAAAAAAATTTCTCCTCCACTTTAACGCATCGTCTTAAGCATGCTAGATGTATACTCAAAAATATGCATCCGATCAGCATCGAAAAGTAAATCGATTTAGCTATATGTTTTTATCTGTCCGTCCGTCTGTGGTTTAGAAAGATATCTTAAAAAACCAAAAGTTACCCCCTTAAAGTTTTGGGGATAACACAAAATATTTTTCAAACAATGTGTAGGTTGCTTGTTTTTTTGGGGTAAATCCTACCAAAACTTCGCATACCTCTCTAGCTTGTGCATCTATCAACAAACGATATAATATTATATTGAAGTGACGCTTAATTTAATAATTCAAGATAAAAAAAAATTAACGGAAAGATGTTATGAAAAATCCTGAAAAAAATAATTTAAATAGAAATAAATGGCTTGTTGAACAATTTATATGTATTCGTATAATTGGTATAATATGTGTAATATTTTTTATTTGTACTTAGTATTTTGTGATTGATAGACAATAATCATACATATATGAATTAGGAGCGTACTTTGTCAAGATCTATTAAACTTGTTACTCGAAAACTGAAAGAGCTAATATTCAAAAGACCATTCAAAAACTGGAGCTAGGGTTTTTAAATTTACACAAAACATTTTTTAGACAATTTTACTGTATAAATAATATAATAACTTGCCGTACAAATTTTTGGGACCCTCCTTACATATCTCCGCAATTAATTACATTACGAAGTTGAAATTAAAAGTAGGCAAGTAAAGTATTATGAAAAGATTGTTTATTTTGAGATTTATGGGAACAAATCTAAACTAACTGTCACATAGTGTGCTGGAACCTTAGTACATATTTTTGCAACTAAGAATACTAGAAGGGTTAAAATAAAAATCATTATGTAATATATTATAGCAAGCAATTTTTCGAGTTTTTGAACATATCTAATTCTAGTTTTAGGAAACTGCTCTACAAAGTTCCCCATCCGATTTATTTAATTAACCTACGAGGTTAAAATTGAAAATTAGTAAGTTAAGTTTGCCTTATCACTTGAACATCGTTACTTGGACAAACTTTTGGGGTGGGCCAAACTTATTTTTTTACTTATTTTATTTGTATTTCATTCTTCAAGAGAATATCATGAGGCCATTGATGGTTTATTTTATTTTAAACATCAAAGTTAATTTCCACGAGTATCGAAAAGTTGACAAGGACACG
Organism: Dolichopus griseipennis; assembly: GCA_963082915.1. NCBI lineage: Eukaryota > Metazoa > Arthropoda > Insecta > Diptera > Dolichopodidae > Dolichopus > Dolichopus griseipennis. The sequence continues at coordinate 139,435,207 of OY720441.1, forward strand.
TGTATCCTCGTGTTTAGAAATTTTGTCGGACTACTGGTTTGCTCTCTAAGAGGTAAGTAAAAAATAAATAACAAAAAAAAATTATAGCTTCTTAAATCTAAATTGAAGTTGGTTTCAGTTGTTATATTATTATATGGTAATATATTATTTTCGCTGCTTGTTTATTAATTGAGAATTTTGTCACTGTTAAAAAATTATTAAAATGAGTACCATATTGAAGCTGCCTTTGTTTATTACTGCAATTGTAAATGGTTGAATGTTTTGGCAGCTTAAAAAATATGCAATAACTGAGCGAATTCATTCTTTTTTATTAAATTTGTAATACAGCCTTTTATTTTTTTTAACTTTAAAATTGTTAGGCGAAAATATTGTGGATACATTTTGGAACACTATTCTGATAGTGTTCATAATTGTGACTGGTCTTACTGATTTCCGTGTTCTATTTTTATATGGTGTGCTAGATTTTATAAAGTAAAATTTCTTAGATGCAATTCTGTTCATTACATTGAAGAATTTGTGTTAATTGCCTCCCCTTTATGATAATAATATTAAATATATATTTGCTATTTAGTGTCATATTTTATATTTCCGAGCTACTAATCTCATTAATTAACTAAAACTATTTGTTCCTAATCGTGGTACCCGGTCAAAAAAAAATGCACAACATCTTAATTCTTAATTGAAGTGTGCTGTGAAAAAAGTCTGGAGATATAATTATTTTATTATCTCAATAAATTGTTAAATTCTAGAGAGTATACGATTAAGTATATAAATTAATTTGTTGATCAAAATAAAAAGGAAATTTAATTTTGATAATACGAGGGATAAATAAATCTAAAATAAGTTTTGAGATTTTTGAAATTAAATGACAAAGACCTCTCGCAAATATACAAGAAGATTTCATTTCATGATTAAATTGACAGGGAAAAAGTTAAGGGTAAGTTAATTGTGATAGCAAGGGTGTAAATAAAATAAAAACCGAAAAGATTATTTAAATAACTGTTTGATAACAAAATAAAAATAAATTTAACAGATTTAGAGCAACTTTTTTTTTGTTTTCAATTTTCATAATGTCCATTAAGCACTTCACATAATATGAATGTTTAAATAATGTTAATTTTAATCTATAATGAAATTGCAAAGGCGGTATCGCATGATTTATTTTACTAAACTCTCCCTTATAAATTTTAGAACGAACACACTTTACACAGAAAATTTTCTAACATCCCCCTATAATTTTTTTTTAAATCAAGCAAGTGTTACCACAATTTTATTTTAATTTATTTTCTTAACATATGTTGATATATTCAGAAAACTTTGTTTTATTCAATATCTATTAATTCTTTATATCTATTCGTATTATAATAGCCTCATTTTGAAGTATGGTTTTTTGTTTAAATTTTTAGTTATTAAAGAAATTTTTAATAGAATGGTAAATAATTTAACCTTTTGGTTAACAAAAGATTAACAATATTTTAATACGTCTAATATTATCAAAATAACTTTGATGCTTTAAGAACCACACTATTCTTTTTTACACAATAGTTCGTTTTGATCAATATTCTTTTTAGTATACTTAAATCTAAAAATAAATAGTAAAATTAATAGGTTGCTTGATTTTAACTTCACAAAGACGTTTAAATATGAACTAAGTAACAATTTCATCATTAATATTGGTTATCATTGATTATCTTTTCTGAGATACTATTGTGGCGTAGGAAAGAAGGAAAGACTTGTATCTCATCTTGTCTCACAAGAACCTAAAATGTTGTGAATATTGGTGGTGTCTAAAACATATTTCGTTTTTGTTACCACCCAAGTCCAAATCGAATTTAAATAAGTGATTATATTCCTTTTAACACATTTTCAAAAGATTTTGTAAAAATGTGCCTGAATAGTTTCACCCTGTCCGTCCATCCTTCCGTTTGTTTATAAAAATTTTTACATCGTTTGAAAAAGGTAGTTCTAACTACGTAGGTAATGTAAAAATAAAAATATAAGGGAAAAACGGTTTTCTGTAGCCTGACCAGCTACGGAGCTACAGCCCTAAAAGTTGGATAAAGCCCCAAATTAATTGTTATAACAAGAGGTCTGTTAGATAAATTTTCAATATGAAAACAGTAAAAGACTGCTGTTCTTATAAGCTTTATAATTTTTAAAGGTAAATGTATAGGGTTGCCATCCGGTATTAAAACTAACCATTATACAAAACTTAATTTTTGCTAAATTTTTGGCCCCACATATCTTCTAAACCATTTAAGCTAGAAACTTGAAATTGGAGTAAAACTAGATATTCAGAAACTAGTAGGAGTTAGTTAACAAAAGTTTTTTGTCTCGTCCCCTGTTTAAGAGCTGTTTTAATATGCTATTTTTAAACTCCTGTAACTTGAATACCTATCCAAAAATTTTTTTTTGTAATATTCAATTTCAAAGCTCCAACATTATGTTTCAACACAAGTCAAAGGTTTTTCTTAATTTTGAACGGTGACAAACCTACAGCCTCCGCAAATTCCCAAAAAGCCCTATATTAAAATTTATATAGGGTATATTTTTAATTTAAAAAGAGTAAGAGAGAGCTACTCCTATAGGCTTTACAAAAATGTATCGCTTAAATTTATAGAATTATTATATATGGTATTAAAATTAACCGTTATGCGATAATAAATTATTACAAGTTTTTTGGCCCAACATATCTTCTCAATGGCTTTATGTAGAAACTGGAAATTTTGGGAGAAGTTAGATCCTCCGGGCACTTTTTTTTGTCACGCCCTTTGTATAGGAGCTATAGGGGGTCAAAAATTTTGAAGCATCTGTTACTTAAATAAACGCTCAATTTTTTTTTTAAAATATACTAAATTTAAAGCTGCATTAATATATTTAAACCTATCTTAAAAGCTTTTCTTTAATTTAAAAGGGGTTCAAAAGTGTATTCTAGTTTCACCCATTTTTGCTTTGATAATAAAATTCTAAGTAAATTTCCAAATTTTGGTGGAATTCACAATTTATCATAAATTTTCTTAGTAAAATACTTGAGAATCATTATAAGTTTGTTTGGGAACTTTCCCAATTGAAGGGCTATTAGGATTTAAAAATTAAAATTTTAATGTTTTAATAAATCAGTAACTTATTCACTAATGTATGTTTTTCCAAAAGTAAACGTTCACATTGAAGCTCCAACATTATATTTCGCGCTTCTTAAAAGGTTTTCTTAAGTGCATTGGGATTAAATTTTAAGTAGTGTTTCCACTATTATTCATAATTAATAATGAATTGATGAAATAACTAAATTATAATATTATCATTTATTATCATATATATTATGTAATTTTATAAGAAAATATATAAAACAATTCATAATTTAAAAAACTGTGCTTTTTTAAAAACCCTTGGTTTTTTCATTCCTTTTTTTTTTTTTTGTTTTTTTCATATTTTAACTTAACTTAAAAAAGATATTATGAGCAATATAAGAAATTAAATAGGTATATCTTAAAGTTAGTTTAATTAAATAAAATATTTATGATTCCAATTTGTAATAAAATAAAATAAAATAAGATTAAGTAAAATATAATTTTGATGGATGACCATAGTCGAAACCATTTGGTCTAAATGATTTAAATTTAAATTTCAAATTTGTCCATTAAATTGCTAATTTTTCAGTGTGATAATATACTCTAACATTTACATTCGTAAAACAAACTTTGCTATTTACACAACAATTAAACAATTTATTTTTTTTTTTTTGTTTTTGCCTTTCCACCTTTCTTCTTATTAATAACTCTAACTTATACGTATTTTAAATTTTATCAACAAAATTTATCAACATTACTTTGAGAAAAGGTAGTGCAAAAAATTACTCATCTAGTTTGAAATTACAACTTCAAAAATTTTTTTTTTGAAAATGTGAATATTATTGATTTCTTTAATTTGATTTGGTAAATCATTATAATTTTTTAAACAGTTGTAAAGACAATCAATTTTTTGTCTGTCAGTTCTGAAAAAAGATAGGTAGAATTTACATTTGTTACGAGTGTTGTAATTGTGCATATCTAAATTTCGGTGAAGCGTGAGATTATGTTTCATTTTGTTATTTAAAAATTTAAAGGCGAAAATATAGCACTCACACTTGCAGATGTTATCGAAACTTAGATATTTCGCAGAATAAATTAGGTTAGTAGGATGCCGTTTGGGTAAATTATGTATTATTTTAATTGCTTTTTTCGTTAGCACTTCAATCTTTTTTAAATAAATTTGCGTCGTTACGCAATTTTTAAAAAAGAGTATATTATTTTAAATAAATTTGAGGAGGAATTTTTTTTTGTTAAAAATCAACATTCACGTCCCTCTTTATTTTAAAGTCAATTACAAGTCCAAGGTAGTTATGACTTCTGACAACTTCAATTCTTGTATTTTTAAATATAAAGGTAGAATCATTAAAAATTTTACTTTAAAATAATAGTATTTTGGTTTTTTTTATGTTTATAACCAATTTGTTTTTTAGGAGCCACTCATCAATAATTGCCAGATCTACCAGAATTGCATTCTTCAATTCTACTTTACTACCTTTGGAGTACTTAAGAGCCGCATCATTAGCAAATAGCTATACTTCTCGGGTAAGGCTCAGATGCGTGATAACATCGAAATATTGAATAGATCAGGCCCCAACATTGATCCTGATCCTGATATGGTACACCCTTTTTCATTAATCCCGTTAATGTCATAAAGTGAGTACGTCATTTTTAGCACATTTCAAAAGATTTTGTAAAAATGTGCCTATATAGTTTCACTCTGTCCGTCCGCCTGTCCGTATGTTTACAAAAACTTTTACACCTTTAAAAATAGAAAGAAGAAATTTTAACTCTGGGTAGATATTGCAAATAAAATAATTTCATTGAAGAACTTTTTTCTGTAGTCCCACCCGTTACGGAGCTACAGCCCCACAATGTTGGAAACAGCCCTACACATAAATTTTTATAACAAGAGTTCTGTTAAGTGCATTTTCAATTTGAAAAACAAATCTTTGACAAAAGATAGCTTCTTATATTAACTTTTTAAATTTTTAAAAGGCAAATGTTTAGAGTCGCCATACGATACTAAAATTTACCGTTATACAAAACTCAATTTTTGGCCCCACTTATCTACCAAACGGCTCAAGCTAGCGTCTTGAAATTTTTTAGTAGGAGTCAGTTAACAAAATGTTTTTGTCAAGCCCTCTAATTAGGAGCTATAAGGGCTCGAAAATTGAAATTTTGTTATTTTTAAACACCTGTAACTTGAATACAAATATACAAAATTTGAAGCCGCAGCATTATATTTCAACATAGGTTAAAGGTTTTTCATAAATTTGAAAGGGGTTCTTTAAATTGAAGAAAATTTCTCTTAGTTTTAACCATTTTTGCTTAGATAATAAATTTCTAGGTAAAATTCCAAATTTTGGTGGAGTTCACAATTGATTTTCTATAACAAAAAAAAAATGGAAGAGTTGGGACAGGAGGGGGATAGGCAGATCCTTGAGAATCATCATAACTTTGCTTAACAAAAATTTGGGAACCTTTCTAATTGAAGGGCTATTAGGTCTTTAAAATTAAAACTTTTATGGTTTTCTAAAACATTAACTTATTCACCAGTGTATGTTTTTCCAAAATTAAATGTTAACATTGAAGCTACAACATTATATTTCGAAATTGTTAAGAGGTTTTCTTTAGAACATTGGGATTATATTCTAAATATCTATTGATTTCACTATTATTCCTAATTAAACAATTGATGATATAACTAAATTATAATATTATTATTTATTTTTAAATATATTTTTAGAAAAATAAATGTTAAAATAGTCAGTTAGAAACCCTATATAATTTTGAAAATGTGCTTTATAAAAACCTTCGGTTTTTTTCATCACTTGTTTAACTACTTTCTCAAACACTTTTGAAAACGAACACAAAACTGAGGTAGGCCTATAATTGAAGGGATTTGTCTTGTCCCCACTCTTATATATTGGCGTGACTATAGCCTGTTTTAGACATTCAGGGAATGTATTGGTTTCAAAAGAACGATTAACACACCTAACCAAGATTGGCGAAAGCCTATCCGTAAATTTCTTGAGAAATTTGGTGGATATGTCGTCATGACCAGTTGCAGCATATAATTCCCGGGAGGTAATTTTTTCGTTGATTTCTACCAAGTTTGTTGGACTTAAGTTGAAATACAAGTGAATATACCGATGGAAACTACTAAAATAATGATAGTCGATATTTCCGACCGGTAAATTAAGCCCATCTGTTACGGTAAAAACGTTTGGTTCCATAACCTCCGAGATATCTCGTGGTTCAAAGAAGTCTTTGTTATCATGTTTGACAACTGTATAGTACTTTCGCATTTGGCACATTGGTGTTATCGCATTTGGTGGTCATAACTTCATAACAATTCGCGGTCATAACTGATTTATTTACAGCCCAAAGTTTCTTCGGGTTCGTCGGATCTTTTGAAATTTGCCAAGAGTTAAAAGTTGATTCAGCCTTCCGGATCAATATTTTTACTTTATCTCTTTAAGTTTTATACAAATTTGCAACGTGTGTGTTATTTTTTCTTGAAGTGATTGTAGGAATCCCAAACATTCATCTATTGAATAATTTCAGCCGTAATCCAAATATTTTTTTTTTTTGCAATTTTTCATTAGAAGAATACGGGTGTACTTTTTGATAAATTGGGTTAGAACAAGGACAGTTTGGTCTAAAGTTTCATGAGTGCTTAGGGTATCCCAGATTTCGTGAACTAAAGAATATTGACTCATAGATTTTGGGTCCCAGGTGATTGCTCTTAATTGCTTTGTGTCCGTGAAATTATGGATGAGTTGGAATAGTGGTTTACGTTCCACCCCTACTACTCCCAAGACCTTAAATTATGTATTCGAAATTAATATAAATGGTAACTTAAAATAAACTAGTAACGCCCTGTGCTCGAAATTCGAGCTTTTTGTGGTGCTTTTAAATTTACATAAAAAATCCGTTTTGTATAATTTATATTAGACTAATATTATACGAATCTGATTTTTTTTTTCCTATGCATACTAAAATTGATGGTAACAGTTCTTGCGTTTGAAATTTCCTTATTAAAAAAATTATAATTTTTTCAATTATAAAAACGTTTTTAAGTATTTTTGAATTTTATTCCTGTAGCTTAACGCGATATAAAGAGAGTATAATTTTGTACAGTTATTACACAAAAAAAGCGATTAACATTCTAAATATAAATAGTGTTCTAATATATAATGTTCTGAAAATTTGATGATGATGTATTCTGTATTCTAATTAAAAAGCTTATTTATGGAGCATAATATGTACAACAAAATTTAACATACTTATCATAATTCATAAGTAAATAAGTTAAGTACCTACTTAGTATTATATTATATTGAAGCTGCCAAAATACAAAATAATACCTAGTTAAGTTTACAGAAGTCGAGATTTTTTTTAAAATCACAATTTTAAGATTTATAACATATCTATATTGATGATTTTTTCCTCCCCTTATTCCATTTTTAAATTTAGTAGCTACATAGGCAAATGAGCACTACACTTCAATAATAAAATCTGAAATTTTTACTACAAATGTATGTACCTACATATACAAAAAATGGTTCTGAATTCTTTACTTTACTTTTTATTATACCGATTTGTATAGGAGTGAACTACTCTTTTACAGCTACACCACACCGCCTCTTGAAAAATAGTAGATGAAAGGAGTAGATAATTAAATATTTATTTTATATAAATTAAAGCATACGACGTACAATTTTTATACGGCAGTACGTCAGTATGTCTATATACATATCCGTAAATTGATACGCGAAATATATTTTTTATAAAAAAAGGTTTTATTATATTTAATTATAAAAATAAAACAAAAAAATTTTATATATTAATTAGTTTTAATTATATTACGTTTGAACAGTTATAACCAACTAAATTTAATTTATATTACGGTTTTTTGTAATTACTTAAACTAAACTTAAAAAAACTAAGACTAAGCATTTCTTATTAATTAAGTTTCTAATATAAAATTATTCATTTAAACAACATTGAACTTGAAGAGTTCAAGGTTTTTGTCATTTAAAAAACAAAAAAACAAAAATAATGCAAATTCAGCATTTTTACATATATTTACGGATTTTTATATATGAATGTAAATTTTTAATTTTAAGTTAAATTTTGAAGTAAGAAAAAATAAAAATGAAAATCAAAATATACTTTTTTTTGTTGCTATTGTTTTAGCTTCTATAACAACTTCAGGTGTAGAACTTGAAGTTGACTCAGTTAACGTTATATTAGGAAGTTCATACATAACTCCTCCTCCGTTAGAGTTGAAATTCTCCGGAATTTCTTTATTTACAATTTTTATTTTGGTTCCTTTGTTTTTTAAATATAATATTATAAAAGTAATACTTATTACTAATACTACAATAATAGAAATATTTATCCCATATGAAACGGCTTTATGATATTTTAATTCGTTTATTTCTTTAATATTTTCAAAGTTTTTTAAAACAATATCGTCAAAATTAATTGGTTTTACATAGGTATAATTAAAATTATTACTAGGGTAAAAATATTTATCTTGAATAATTTGCTTTTGGTTATAAAATATTTCATTCTCTATTTTAATTTCACAATTATAAAAATTAATAAAATAGTTTTTGTTCAGTGTTAAATTTCTATCGTCACAATTTTGTATTAATACGGTTTTTCTAGCATTTTTAATTAATAGAGTTTCGTCATCTAATATTTCAATTTTAGTTTTGTTATTATATCTAAATTTACATTTATTATTCAAAATACAGTTTTTACTAGATTTTAAATCTTTTAACATAACATCATCTTGATAAGTTAAAATTTTATTTTCAATTTCTACAATATATTGATTGTTTTCGTCAATTTCTATATATTCTTTATTAGGCAAAGGAGTAATAAGTTTTAAATCAGTTTGAATATAATTTAGTGGAATTTTAATTGCAGTTACTAATAATTCATCTTTATAATTCATAATTCCTATTTTACTTAATTTTAATTTATAAAAATCAATTTGATATAATTCTATTTCCTCTGCAGTTAATATGCTAGGATGTATTAAATTATATTTAGCTGATGCAATATTGTCTTGAATTTGATTTATCTTATTTTCTAAAAATCTTAATTTTATTATTTGATCTAAGTATAATAAATATCCTATAATTTGTTTATTGTTTTCTTTTATTTCATTAAAGACTTCTGTCTTTTTAATTCTGTCTTGTTCTATTGTCTGTTTAAGAATGTTTATAGTTTCGTTAAAATGTGAATTTATTAAAATTTGTTGATTTAGTGTAGTAATAGCGTTGTGATCGTTTTCTTCAATAGTTTTTAAATGCTCTAATATTTCTTTTCGATCTTCTTCGTCCATTGTGCCGAATAACCATTTTTCAGCACTGCCTATGAAATTAATTAGACCTCTCCTTTTTCTAGTTTTAGTTGGCATTATAGATCTGATTTTTGCTCTAATTATTTTAATTTCCGCTTTTAATAAATTTTTGTTATGCATTTCTTGTTCTTGTATAGTTTTTTCTATTTGTGTAAGCATATTATCTATTTCTCTTGGATTTATAATATGTAAAATTGTACTAGTTCTATTTACTATTTCTACCTGTTGAAGTTTTATTTGAATATAACCGGCTTCTTCGTGAATTGGATTGACTTGAAGAAGTCCTACAGTCAGTTGTGTTGGTAAGATTATTAACAGCAATATTATTATGTTGAAAACCTAAAAGTTTTAAAGGTCTTTTAATATTTGAATAATGTACATTTAATAAAGGTTTATGTTTGTAATATGGTTCGTCCTTATGTCTAAGTCCCTTATAATTTCTAATAGCTCCTACTGATCTATTTTCTATATAGTGTTCTCTATTAAAGTTTCTTTTATTTATAGTTTTAGTTTTCATTTTATCTATATTTATTTGCAATTTACTAACATCTACATTTTCTTTAGCTTCTCTAGGTGTGTATTTTATTGTTGAATGATAGCGATCGTTATAGTTTCCTATAGCCATCTGTATCTTCATCTCAACTGAAAGTTCCCTATCCTCAATTCCTGTTATTTTTTCTAAGAGGGTTGAGTGTAGTCTCTCTACATCAGCATTTCCAGTGTGATTATTTGCTTTTGTTAGATGAATTTCAACATTTTCACTATTTAAATACTCAATTAGTTGTTCAGCTCTAAATTCATTGTCCATAATTATTTTTTTTGGTTTTCCAAATTTTGCAAAATGTTCCATTATAATTGTTTTCTTTGCTCTCCAATTGCGATCTGTTATACCATATGCTGAGGCAAATTTTGTTAATTTATCAATTACTGTAACAAACGATTGTTTTTATACCCGTGCATACATATATGACATCGGGTATATTAGATTTGCTCCTCCGTTTGTAACGCATCGATCTAGACGAGCTAGATATAGTGTCAAGGGTACGTATCGGCTCAGAATCGAAAAATTAGTCGATCTAGCTATGTGTGTCTGTCCGTCCGTCCGTCCGTCTGTGTGTCAGCACGATAACTCAAAAACTAAAAGAGCTACAGTTTTGAAATTTTCACAAAATATTTTTCAATCAATTTCTAGGTTCCCTATTTTTTTTGGTTAAGATCGGACCAAAACTTCGGGTAGCTCTCGAACAGCTAACTTTTTTAACTCCAATATTTTCATACAAAAATTTTAACATGAAGTATTTAACATGAAATTATATGAATTTTGTTTGATTTTGTTTTTTTGTTTGTTTTTTTGTTTTTTGTTTTTGTTACAAAAAGTAGATAAAGATTTCGAGTTAGAATTTCATATGATTTAAATGATGCGTAGTTTATTTAAGATAAGCAAAAAAGAAGACAATGATTTTTTTAAGTAAATGGCTTATTGATATTGATAGATAATTATGAATATATATGATGAATCATATATGAATATGATGAGTATTATCTATCATGATGATTATTATATGAATGTGATCATATGAAGTTGATTTGGCTTAAGTTTAATATATTCGTGAATTAAAAATTAATTATAAGAGATGGAATTGAAAAATTAGAGCAAGAGTTTTGAAATTCACACAAAACATTTTTGGGACATTTTTTAGGTTCCCTATTTTTTTTGGTTAAGACCAGATCAAGGTTTCGGGGAGCTGCCACACAACTTATTTAAATCAATATGAATTTCTTCAAAAGTAATTATACCAGGAAGATGAAAATTACACACGGTTAGTTTTATAATGAATCAAGAACTTATATGAAGTTTCAAAATGTTACGACTTCATTTTCGGGGGGCTGCCATACAACTTTTTTGCACCAATATGAATTTCTTGAAAACTGATTATACTACGAGGATGAAAATTACACACTGTTAGTTATATAATGAATCGAGTACTTATATGAAGTTTCAAAATGTTACGGCCCCGTTTTCGGGCAACTGCCATACAAAGTAATCAATTCGATAACTGTGAATCTAATGAAGCTACGAGGTTAAAATCAAAACTGGGCAGATAAAGTAATAGGGCAAGTTAGTTGGCAAAGTTGGACATCACTCGGACCAACTTTTAGGGCGGGCTATTTTTTTTTTTTTTGTTTTTTTTTTTTTTTGTTTTTAAGCAAAAATTATGGTAGTATAATGGAATTAAAAATTTAATTTTTTTTTTAAGCTAAAATTATGGGATAAAAAGGTAAATTTTTTTTTAACTATTTTACTTTCTTATATTTTTTTTGTAATATTTATAATAGCATAGAGGAAATAAATAACGGTTAGTGGGTATGCACGGGTATCTAAAAGTTGACAAGGGCAACTATAATCTTCCTCGTTTAAAATGAAATATGTCCAAATGTATAATTTCGTTTTTTCCTTTAGGTGTTTCTGTAAATGCAAATTTAGGTTTTAATGGTTTTCGATCATACTTAATTTGTTGACATTTTTCACAATTATTGATAATTAAATGAATATGATCTTTTAACTTCGGAAAATAAATTTTGCCTTTTAAATTGTGGTAACATTCATTTATTCCACTATGCATAGACTCTTTAGTGTGGTAAAGAGATAGTTGTTTATGTAATTCTTCTTCAGTTTTTATTTCTTTAGCTCTTTTTGTACTTCGTATAAATTTTATTTTTGAATCAAATGAAAACATCGATATTAAAATTAGTTGTATTTTATGATAGTCAGTATCAGATACTTCCGAATAAATGCTCGTATATCCTTTCTTGATATAACGTTTTAAAATGTCTTTAATTAAATTTTCATTTTCTAACGGATTTATTTCAATAATTATTCTATTGTGAAGTGTTATATTCTCTTCAGGACTGTAAGTGAGTATGATTTGTGTTTTATATTTGTTTACTATATCCTCTTTTATTCCTATGTAATCTAATTGATTTTCATCTGCAGAATGTACTGTATCATTAGATAATTCTAAATTGGATGCTATATCATTTTCTTAATTAATTTTCTTTGTATTTTCTAATCTGCTTAAATAATCAGCTACCTTATTTTCTTTACCCTGCAAATATTCAATCTCATAATTATATTCTTGAAGTTTTAGCAACCATCTTTGGTGTCTTTGTGAAAATTCCTTTCCTTTGTATTTGTTGTTTAAATATTTAATTGGCACATGGTCTGTTATGATTTTAAACTTATTACCATATAGATAAGGTCTGAAATAATTTACTGCATACATAATTGCCAAAAACTCTTTATCTGTAGTACAATAATTTTTTTCATGGTTGTTTAGCGTTCTCGAAACATAACAAATTGGATGACCTTGTTGAGACAACACTGCACCTATAGCATGATCACTTGCATCTGTAGTTACAACAAACGGTTTATCGTATTCTGGAAATTTTAAAATTGGATGTGAAGTTATCAAGCTCTTTAAGTTTTCAAATGCTGCTATATACTGTGGGTCATTTATATTAATTTTGTTATCTTTTTTTAAATATTTAATCATAGGATATGCAACCTTAGAATAATCTTTGATGAATTTTCTATAAAATCCACTTGCTCCTAAGAAACCTTTTAATTGTTTTTCAGTTTTTGGAATTTGTAACTTTTGAATATTTTTTATTTTTTCAGGGTTAGGTTTTATCCCATCCTTTGTCAAAATATGTCCTAGAAATTCTGTATTTCTTTTAAGAAAACTACATTTATCTACTTGAATTTTCAAATTGTGTTCCTGTAATCTTTTAAATATTTTTGTTAATGAATTTTCGTGTTCTTCTAATGTTGTCGAAAAAATTAATATATCATCAAGATATACGACGCAAATTTAATTGATATATTCTCGAAGAATTTCGTTCATCAATCTTTGAAACGTTGCCGGTGCGTTCTTCAATCCAAATGGCATACGTACATATTCATATAGACCTGCTGGAGTAACAAAACCAGTTTTTTCAATATCTTTTTCAGCTACTAATATCTGATGGTAACCTTTGGCTAAATCTAACGTGCTGAAATATTGGGCTTTTCCCAATTTGTCCAGAATGCTATCCATATTAGGTAAAGGGTATTTATCGTCGATTGTGACCTGATTTAATCTTCTATAATCCACAACTATTCTAAATTTTTGTACTCCAGAATTATCTTTTCTTTTGGGTACTACTATAATCGGAGAACTATATCGACTTTTACTTTTTCTAATTATGCCCTGTTTTTCCATTTCTTCCATTTGACGTCTCACTTCAGTTTCATGTTTAGGTGGATATCGATAAAGTTTTGAATTAATTTGTTCGCTTGTTGTTGTTTTAATTTCATGTACCACTGTATTTGTACTGGTCAAAATATCACCTTCTTTATATAATAGCTTATTGAATTTTGAAACTAATTTTTCAATTATATGTTTTTCTTTTTCATTTAAATGATCCAATTGTATAGTTTGAACTTCACTTACTTCTAATACATTAACTTCTTCTTGAATAGTTTTAGTTAAGAATGGAAGACTCACTCCATTGGTCATATTAATTTGTTGATTTTCTACGTTGATATCTTTCACATTTTTTTTTATCCAATCCATACCTAATAATAAGTCATATGGCTTGTTTAATTTCATTGCAATCCATTTCATTCTTGCATTTTCAGGATATTTAAATTCTGCTGGAGATAAGGTAGCAACTGTTCTATTAGGTTTGCTTACCTCTCCTTGAATTGTATTGATAGATATTGAAGTTGAATTTATTACAGTAAACTTAGAACTACAAACTTTATTTTCATTTAAAATGCTTATTGTTGAGCCTGTATCTAACAAGGCTGAATATTTTTTTTCTTGAATTGTTAAAATTGTAAAAATTTTATTTGGGTCCGAGGCTAATTTATAAAAAAAGTTTCTTCAATTGTATTAGTTTCATTTTTTTTACTTAAATTATCAACATCCATTGATCGAGTTTGTCTACTTGGATCAACTTCCATTGGTCTGGTCTGTCTACTTTCTTGTCTGTCATTGTATCTATTATAATTTCGGTTAAACTGAGAAGGCCTATTTCTATTTTGATAAAAATTATCGTTTGCTCGAAATTGGAAATTATTATTATTATTTTTAAAATTCGAATTTGAATTGTTATTAACACTGTTGTTGTTAAACATATTTCTACTATCATAATTTTTATTACTAAAAAAATTTTTTTTATTATTATAATTGTAATTATTTTTATTATCATTCCTAAAAAAATTTTTACTAAAACTATTTTTATTAAAATTTTTGTGAGATAAATTAAGATTACCCTCGTCTAAACCTATAAAACTCCTTACTGTATTTCTAATTTCAGTCAAATTATTTTTCGATATTATTGCATAAGCTAACGATCCTGAAGAAAGTTCTTTAATTTTCTGAACTAACATTCCACTAAACATATCAATTACTATTTGGCTATCTTCAACAAAAGCCGCATATTCTGTTATATCTTCTATCACTAATCTTAACTTATTATCTAAATCTTTAATGCTACTTACTTTTAGTGCTCCAATTTCTCTTGTGATTGCCATTTGGTCTTTTGATGCTCTATAATGTTGTTTTAATTTTATTTTGCAATCATCCCAATTTGCTGGAGGGCTGACATTAAGTAAATTTTTTGCACTTCCCTGAATTTTGATGTTGTAAATAATGTTGAAAACCTGGTTAGCTTCCGCCACATGATCAGCTAATACTCTGGTCACTGAATCGATGAAAGATGGTAAAGTACCTGGCTCACCATTAAAAGCTGGAATAAATTGAATTTCCTTTTCAATTTGTGATCTCCAATTTTGTGGTTGGTTGTTTTGCACTAATAGCTGAGTTAGAGCTACTAAGCACTGTTCAATACGATTGTCATTTTGTTCATTTGCCATAATATTACGGTATTGATCAAATAAATTGCTTCTGTTTATTTGACGATCATTTTTGATTTATTTATTTATATATTATATTATATTTTTTTTTTTTTTGTTTTTTTTTTTTTTTTTTTTTGTGTTCGTTTCTACATAAGCCACTAAATTTTGCTTTGGCTTACTTTGTTGCCCACTTTAAAAAAATGTTTTTGTAATATTATTTTAAATAATGCTAATTAAATTCGTTTCACTAGATCTCTTTTCTTTTGATAGAGATCCTACCGACTGCGCCAAATATATTTTTTATAAAAAAAGGTTTTATTATATTTAATTATAAAAATAAAACAAAAAAATTTTATATATTAATTAGTTTTAATTATATTACGTTTGAACAGTTATAACCAACTAAACTTAATTTATATTACGGTTTTTTGTAATTACTTAAACTAAACTTAAAAAAACTAAGACTAAGCATTTCTTATTAATTAAGTTTCTAATATAAAATTATTCATTTAAACAACATTGAACTTGAAGAGTTCAAGGTTTTTGTCATTTAAAAAACAAAAAAACAAAAATAATGCAAATTCAGCATTTTTACATATATTTACGGATTTTTATATATGAATGTAAATTTTTAATTTTAAGTTAAATTTTGAAATAAGAAAAAATAAAAATGAAAATCAAAATATACTTTTTTTTGTTGCTATTGTTTTAGCTTCTATAACAACTTCAGGTGTAGAACTTGAAGTTGACTCAGTTAACGTTATATTAGGAAGTTCATACATAACTCGCGCGTACACACAAAAATATTTATTTGAATGTCTTAAATTAGTACAAAAAATTTTATTAATTTCATATAATAGGTAATTTCATATAATAGGTATATATTTTGAATTTTTTTCAATATAAAATATTTTTTAAAACATAATCTTAGAAATATAAGAAAAACCAAAAACCATTTGTCAATTTGTAAATTTTAAAAATCCGATTACAGTACATCGCGTTACGCGTATTTTGGTTGCTCTCATGTAAATTCATGTACCTATTTATTTGTAAATTTTTTGACAGAAATTGTACGGCAACTTTTATTTAAGTTTAAGATTATTTTTTAGTTTTTTTTTGCGCACATATTATGTATAGTTATTTTCAATTATTTTGAATGTATGTTTTTTTAAAAAAAAAAATATTATTTTAAAATATTTTATTTTGAAAACTTAATCGTAGCAACAACAGAAAAAACAATTACAATATTTTTATACGCTTTGTCAAATTTTAAAATCCGAAGTACAGTACACAACATACCTACTTATTTCAAATTTTTTTGACAGAAACTGCATGCTGTACGCGTTTATTCTGGTTGATCTGTAAAGAACACATAATTTTTCTTAAGGAATGCTATTTTTTTGTTTCTGCAATCATACTATAGGTATTTCAATTATTTTGAATATATGTAAAGTATTTTTTAAAAAAATATAGGTATTTTTAAAAACAATATTATTTTAAAATATTTTATTTTTAGAACAATAACAACATAAGAAAAAACAATAACTTTTTTATATGCTTTGTCAATGTTTAAATTTTAAAAATTCGAGGTACAGTAACTTGTGCTCATGTAATATCATGTACACAGAATATATTTCAAAAGTCGGTTATTTTATTATTATAAAAAACTTAAAAAAAAGCAACAACAACGAAGTAGCAAAATAATTTTTTTAGAAAAAACAAAAAAAAAACATACTGTAATTTTCGCTTATAACGACCATGAATGGACAGAAAATATGCATCGTAATAAACGAATGTCGTTTTAAAAGAATGCTGTGAATTTTGAAAAATTAGTATTAGAATTAAACATTGTAGAATATGCTAATTTGAGCGGACTCTTCGAACTCATTTGCTAGAATTTTACATGATGTTCCAGCTTCAAGCTTATGTATAGTTCTTTTTCTTCTAATGAAATTTTTTTTTGTATTTTTGATACGTTGTTTTTTTTTTTATAATAAAAAATAAATAAGAAAATACTGATGCATGTACCCGAAGCTTTTATTTAGTTTGGGACGTAAGGAACAAATAATTTTTTTTATAATTTTTTTAGTTTTTCAAACATATTGTAGTATTTTCAATTATTTTGAATATATGTTTTAAAAAAAATTATTTTAAAAAAATATTATTTTAAAATATTTTATTTTTAAAATTTAATCGTAGCAACATAAGAAAAAAAAATTACAATATTTTTATACGCTTTGTCAATTTTTAAATTTTAAAACTCCGAGGTACAGCACGTCGCGTATTCTTTCATGTAAATTTATTTACATAACAACTTATTTCAAAATTTTTTGACAGAAACTGAACGCCGTACATGCTGAATTTGGTTGATCCATAAGTAACAAATCATTTTTCTTAAGAAATATTATTTATAAGAAGTCGGTTTTTTATTTTACATATAACTTAACTAAAACCAACAACAATATACGATTTAAAAAAAAAAAATTTTTAAGCAAACGAAAACAAAGTACAGTACTTTTCGGTTATAACGACCATGATGGGACGGAAAATATTCGTCGTAATAAACGAATGTCGTTTTAAAAGAATGCTGTGAATTTTGAAAAATTAGTATAAGACTTAAACATTGTAGAATGTGCTGATTCTAGAATGGACACTTCGAACTCATTTGCTAAAATTTTATTTGATGTGTCAGCCTCAAGCTTATGTATAGTGCTTTTTCTTCTAATGAAATTTTTTTTGTATTTTTGATGCGTTATTATGATTTTTTTTTATATTCAAAAATAAATAAAAAATACTAAATTAATTACCAAGCTACATAATTAGATATAATAATTTTAAATAAAAGAAATATCAATGTAATAAAAAACTTTCATTTTTAGGTAAAATTTAATTCTTTGGCAAAAAGTGTAAATTTTATTATAATTAAAATTGCACCGAGTTCGTTATAAATGAAAACTACTGTATAAACCAAATGTATTGCTTTCATTTCGAAAAGAACTCATTTTTTTCGTTCACTTTCTAATATAAAACAAAAACAAAAAAAAAATTTTAAAAAAATTTAAATCTCCTTGTTCATTGAATATTTGAACTAAACAAAAAAAAGAAAGATATACATAAGTCGGCGCTTATAATCTTTTGAATTAGATTTAGCTACGAGTTACAACCGAAAATGAATTACATTTACACAGAAAGTCGGCGCATAATATTAGAGTCATAAGCCTCAACTTTTAACCGCGTGACCGTTAAATTCAAAATTACGTTAAATTAAAGACAGGTTTTCACCTGAAAAAACGCAATATTTTTAAAAAAAATATTATTGTCCTATGAAAACAAAAAAACCCTTTATTTTGGTTGTTGTTTCATTAAAATTGGTCAAATAGTTTACCCAGAAAAAGGATGTTTATAGTTGTATGGGAAAAAATAAGCCGATTAAATATTATGATATAGAAGCTTTAAATTCGGGATAACGGTATTTACTCGTATTTCTTTTGTGCACCCGAAATTTAGACTTAATTTTAGTGGTAATTAATTAATTTGTAATAATAATTGTATTATATTTTATAAATTAAAAACAAAATAGTTTTTTAATAAACGATTAAATTTCTTTTTTTTTTAATTTTAACTATATCCTATATTTTTTGCAGTATTACCTTACGTAATATATAAATAAAAAATTGTGTACGATACTTAAGTTCTGTTCAAAGGCACTTGCTATATTTATGTAAAATTTATTATACCCTACACATATGAAATAGGAAAAGGGTATATTAACTTTGATATGATGTTTTTAACCACCTAAAGGAAGCGAGCTAGATATGAAAAAGTATATATATTTTTGTGAACCGCATCACCTCCTGAGTCGATATAGTCATGTCCGTCCGTCCGTCCGTCCGTCCGTCCATCTGTCCGTCTGTCCGTCCTTCCGCATGCACGACAACTCAAAAACTAATAGAGCTATCTTGATGAAATTCTAATTGTAGGTTACTAGGACTTAATGTACGGCGAGGATAGCATATGCGCGAAATCGGCCCAAGGGTTCGGATTCTGGACCTTTTAATCGTTCTAAGGGCTAACGAACATATAAAAAAAATAAGGATAACTCAACAACTAATTTTGCTTCATGAAATTTGTGCTGTAGGTTATAAGTAATGATACTAGGCGGAGACTCCGTGCGGTCAAAATCGTAACATGGGTTCGGGTTCTAGAACTTTTTGATCGAATTTAGGGCAAACAAGCACAATTCCAAAAACAATGAAGATAGAACCTCAAATTTGGCATCCACACAGTTCTGAAGACCTTAAAACATATCATTGAAATTAATAAAAAGAGTATCTTAAAATTAAGATAGAAAGTTGCAATTGTGTGCAAGGGTTCGCTAGTATTGAAAGAAAGGCGCGGACGGCATATAGACAAAATTTGACCGTGGGTTCGGGTCCTGGAACTTTTTCATGCAATTTAGGCCAAACGGGCATGATTCCAAATCCAAAGAAGATAGAACCTCTAAATTTGGTATCACGGTCTCCCTTCCTATTCCCGAAGTGTCCTCGAAAATTGAAACCAATTGGAGCAGTGGCTCGAGGACCATCCACATAGTTTCGAAAACCTTAAAGCATATCATCGAAAATAATAAAAATAGTAACTTCAAACAAATGTAGAAGCTTCAAATATGGACCAAGGGTTTAAGGGTTTTTCTTTACTATTTCCTACGTTTTCCCTTAATTTATTATCAGTTGGAGTGCTGGTTCAGATAACTCTCTTAGACCTCCGAAGGTTTAAAAACTTATCTTCGAAATAAATAAAAGTTATTACTTTAAATTAATATAGAAAGTTCCAATTATTAACAACGGTTAACTAGTATTGAAAGTGTGACGGGAACTGCATATTGGTGAAGTTGTACCATATTTTCGGGTTCTGGAACCTTTAAAAAGTTCAAGGGCTAGCAAACATATATCATAAAAACACCATAACTCAAAAACTAATTACGCTATTTTGATGAAATTTAAATTCTAGGTTACTAGTAATGAAAGTAACATGGGAATTGGCTCTGGTCGAGTTCGGACAATGAGTTCGGATTCTAGAAGCTTTTGATCGAATTGAGGCCAAACGAGTATAATTTCGAAAGGAAAGAAGATAGAATATTATATTTGCGGCATAGGTGTTTCTTCTTATTTTTTTGTGTACGTGAAATTTTGGATGAATTGGGATAACGGTTTGCGTACCACCTCCACTACTCCGAAGACCTTTAAACATATATTCGCAATTAATAAATACAGAAACTTTAAATTTGATTCACTAATTTTTATTTCCGTTCTTATTTAACACTTTTATATTTTTAAAAGGCTAAGAATTTTACTATAAAACATATTATGTATTATATTTTATAAATTAAAAACAAAATATTATTTTAAGAAACGACGAAATTTTTTTTTTTATTTTTATTACATCATATCTATATTTTATTGAATTGTTACCATAGGTATATAATTAAGAAATTTTGTACGATACTTAAGTTGTAAAATTTATTTTTTTATTTAAATGAATTATATAAAAAGCTCTAAATTTGTCGTTGTATTTTAGAAATACATTTATTGCATATTTTGATTATAAATTTTTGTGATAAAAAGCTAATGAAAGCATTAATGGTTTTAATTAACTTTAAAAAGCATCAAACTTTTATACTTTTATTATTACAAATTAATATTTCTTTCGAATAACTTTCAGTTTAATTATATAAAACATTAAAAAATAAATAAATTAAGATAAAAAATTTGAAAATTATTTAAAATTGTAATAATTAATCAGGGGTACTAATCATTCAACGGTAAATGCACTACTAAAAATGCAGAAAAGAAGAAATTGCTGCATGTGTGTAAAATTTTATTGAATTGCATTAAAAGTTTAAAATATGTATTTTTGTAATTGCATTTTACGAATCCATTTATTCTAAATTTATTTCTGGTTTAATATTTAAGATAAATTGGTAAGAAGTTTTAATATTCGTGAATTGAAATATTTAGAAAATGTTTTTAGTATTATAATGTTAATTTCGTTAGGTAGGTATGTCTTACAATCAAACTAATAGAAGCTTTAATGGTTTTAAAATGACTTATGGACTTTCCATTAAATTTGAAGCAAGTAGGTGTAGCGTATTTCTAAGTCCGTTGAATCCACTGACTGTTTCTTTACTGGTTTTTATATTTAAATGAATTATAATGTGAAAAGTTCTAAAATTGTCATTCCATTTTAGAAATACATTTATTGTATATTTTGCATTTATAAGCTTTTGTAATAGGTACATAGGAAATTCAATTAATTTCAATTTTTTGAATTATTAAAATTTGTGTTAAAAAGCTAATCAAAGAATTAATATTTAAATTTACAATAAAAACCATCAAATTATATAAACCTTTATATATATATTATCACAAATTTATATTTCTTTCTAATAACTTTGCATTTAATAAAAACGAGGAAGATTATAGTTGCCCTTGTCAACTTTTAGATACCCGTGCATACCCACTATGGTGAATAAAATAAACCGTAATTTACTTCCCTTATACATTTAACTCATTACCCCATAATTTTGACGTTAAAAAAAAAAAAAAAATTAACAAAAAAAAAAAAAAATCACAAAACAAAAAACAAAATTTTCATTCATTGTCCCATAATTTTAGCTTAAAAAAAAAAAAAAAAAAAAACAAAGAAAAAAAGAAATTGGCCCACCCTAAAAGTCCAATGGTCCGAGTGATGTCCAACTTTGCCAAGTAACTTGCCCTATTACTTTATCTGCCCAATTTTAATTTTAAGCTTGTAGCTTCATTAGATTTTCAGTTATTGAATCAAAAACTTTGTATGGCATCCCCTGAAAATGGGGCCGTAACATTTTGAAATTTCATATAAGTGCTCGATTCGTTATATAAATAACCGTGTGTAATTTTCATCCTCGTACTATAATTAGTTTTGAAGAAATTCATATTGGTGCAAAGAAGTTGTATGGCAGCCCCCTGAAAATGGGGCCGTAACATTTTGAAACTTCATATAAGTGCAATTTTCATCACCGTAGTATAATTAGTTTTGAAGAAATTCATATTGGTGCAAAGAAGTTGTATGGTAGCCCCCAGAAAATGGGGCCGTAACATTTTGAAACTTCATATAAGTGCTCGATTCATTATATAAATGACCGTGTGTAATTTTTATCGTCGTAGTATAATTAGTTTTGAAGAAATTCATATTGGTGCAAATAAGTAGTATGGCAGCCCCCCGAAAATGGGGCCCTAACATTTTGAAACTTCATATAAGTGCCGGAGTCATTAATAAACTAACTGTGTGTAATTTTCATCCTCGTAGTATAATTAGTTTTGAAGAAATTCATATTGGTGCAAAAAAGTTGTATGGCAGCTCCCCGAAGCCTTGGTCCGATTTTAACCAAAAGCTATAGGGAACCTAGAAACTGTCTAAAAATCACTTTGTGAGAATTTCAAGACTCTAGCACTTTTAGTTTTTGAGTTATCGTGCTGACACACGGACGGACGGACTGACACACATAGCTAGATCGACTAATTTTTCGATTCTGAGCCGATGCGTACCCTTGACACTATATCTAGCTCGTCTAGATCGATGCGTTACAAACGGAGGAGCAATTTTAATATACCCGATGTCATATATGTATGCACGGGTATAATTAGTTACACAGGTAACAGCAACATGATGATTGTAATACTTATTTATAATAGAAATGCTAAAAATTCCTTATTATAATTATAAATGATGAGAATTAACCAATTTTCAATCTGAAATTAATCTTTTCCATGCCTGTAACCTGGATCACGTCATGTATCAAGGAATACTAAATAGGATTCCTGTAAATCTTTAGATTAAATCTAACCAGAATTTTTAAATTAAAAGAATTAAAATATTAAAAATTTAATTGTGTATAATATTAAAAATAAGTAAATTAAGAAAATAAATTTTAAAAATTATTAAAAATTAAAATTGGTACTAAATCATTCAACAGTAAATTAAGTGCAGCAAAAATTAATAATCCTGAAGCGAACTAATTGCTGCATGTGTGTAAAATTTTTTTGAATTGGATAACAAGCTTTAAATATGTAATTTTGTAATTGCATTTTATGAATACATTTATTTCAAGTTTTCTTGTTTTATAATATTTTTAATGTGAATAAGTTAATATTTTTGAATTCGATATTATAATATTATGATTGCAAATAATGATCAATATGGTAAGTTCCCATTGGATAACTTACCAGTTTTGTAATTTTATTAAGTCCTAATCTAAATATTGACCGTAGTTTTTAAGTCTGTTAAATTGCACTGATTGAATAATGATATTACCAAATTGCTCAAATTTGCTGAATTATTTAATATATGCATACAAAACACACTCCGTACGTGCGATTCAGCTCACTGCGGGGAATAAATATATAAATAAAAAAATAAATAAATAAATAAAACTACAATACATGTTGTTTCCACAAATTTTCTTAAATTACCTATATTATCCTGTGACTTATAAGAACATGTTTGGTAAATCATATATGGAAACAAATAATATGAAATCGACATTAATGACATGATAGCTAATTACACTCCGCGTAATGAAATATCTAGAAATGTTGAATTGAAAATAATTTTAGTCGCAACCGACCGAAAAATACTCTACACCTATTTTGTTCAAATTTAATGAGATATCCATAAGTCATTTTAAAACCATAAAAGCTTTTATTCGTTTGATCGTAAGACATAGCTAACCAAATTAAATTTATAATTCTATAAAAAAAAATTTTTAATTTTTTATCTATTCAAAAATATTAAAAATTCTTGCAAATTTATCTATTGAAAAATATTAAAAAACAAAACAACTTAAAATAAATGTTAAATACAACTTGTTAGTTTATGTACCCATTAGCAAAGCTTATAAACGAAAAATATCCAATAAATGTATTTATTAAATACAATTACAAATTTAGAACTTATCATATAATTCATTTAAAGCAAGTACCTTTGAATACAACTTAAGTATCGTACACAATGTATTAATAATATAATACATTGTGTATTATATTAAACAATGTATTATAATGTACAATAATTAAAAAATGTATTAATTATATATTACCTATGATAATAATTCAATAAAATATATGATACAATAAAAATTAAAAAAAAGAAATTTAAACATTAATTAAAAAAATATTTTGTTTTGAATTTATAAAATATAATAGATAATATGTTTTATGGTAAAATTCTTAGCATTTTGAAAATATAAATGTGTTAAATAAGAACAGAAATAAGAAAAAAACCCTCGTGGATCAAATTTAAAGTTTCTATTTTCATGAATTTCTAAGATAAGCTTTTAAACTTTGGGATTTCCTAGGAGGCACCTGAACCACCATTACAATTAAGGCTTAATATCGCGGACACATTGCCTTTGTAGAAAAAGCACCGTCATACCAAATTTAGAGCTTCTATATATATTTCAAGTTACCATCTTTATTAATTTCGTATATATGCTTTAAGGTTTTGAAAGTAAAGGGTTTGGTACGCAAACCATTATTCCAATTCATCCAAAATTTTACGGACACAAAAGCAAATAGCAAAAAGCACTTGTGTTCCGAATTTTAATTTTCTATCTTCTTTGGTTTCGAAATTATACCTGTTTGGCGTCAATTCGATCAAAAACTTCTAGAGTACGAACCCATTGACCGATCTAGATCATAAGCAATGCCCGTGGTACTTGTATTACTAGTAACCTAGAGTTTAAACTTCATCAAAATAGCGTCATCAGTTTTTAAGTTATGTTAGTTTAAGTTTTTTAAATCTATGCTAGTTAGCCCTTAATCTTTTTAAAGATTCCAGAACCCGAAACCATTGTCCGAATCCGCCCATATGCAGTCCCAGCCATACTATAAATAATAGTTAACCCTTGTACACAATTGAAACATTCTATCTTAATTTTTAGTTACTATTTTTATTAATTTCGATGATAAGTTTTTAAACCTTGGGAGGTCTAGGAGAAGTAACTGAACCGCCCCTCAATTAATTATAAATTAGGGGAACACATAGGAATTAGTAAAGAAAACCCTTGTGCCAAATTTGATGCTTCTACATTTGTTTGAAGTTACAATTCCAACTATATAAATTTCCAGAAAACTAGGGGAATAGGAAGAAGCACCCAGACACCAAATTTCAAAGTCTTATCTTTATTGGTTTCGGAATTGTGCTCGTTTGGCTTAAATTCGATCAAAAAGTTCTAAGATCCAAAAAGTTCTAGTTCGATTTCGAACGCAAAAGTTCTAGTCCGATTTCTGATGTGAACCCATAGTCCGATTTCGACCGCACGCAATCCCGGCCGTAGTCTCGTTACTAGTAACCTACAGCACAAATTTCATGAAGGTACCGCTATAGTTGTTATCGTGTCAACGGACAGACGGACATGGCTATATCGACTCCGGAGGTCAGGCTGATCACAAATATAAATACTTTTCTATATCTCGCTTCCAATGGTGTTATAAACACTATATCAAAGTTGATATACCCTTTTCCTATTTCATAGGTGTAGGGTATAACAAGTGAAAAAACAGTATTTCTATTCAAAATCTTGATAATAAGTTTAAACTTAACGCTATTGTTCGGCAAATTAGAAATACAAGATTTTTGATGGATTATTACCACAATACAGATTATGACAAAAATGAACCCATAAATAGATGTTGCACTATTTTCAACAAAATTAGTCATCTTTATTCTGCATCTACCTCCAAAACTAATTTTAAACATTCTTTACAAAAAAATTTTTTTAACTTAATGACCTCAGACAATTAATCCTTACCTAAGCAATATTTTTCTTTCAAACTATGGTATAATTCAAACATAACACACAACAAGCTTACTGTATTGCATAAAATAAAACGCATCAGCCAATTATGTTTTTACTTTCTTTTTTAATTTTGTGCATTTTATAAATTGGTTTTAAGTTTTTAACGAGTATTTTAACATTTGTTAGCAGATTTACCCGGCGTTGCGCGGGAGGTTGCAAATTTTAAAAAAGCAAGTTTCGGCCAAATTTTGGAAGTACTGCCTTGGTTGAAAAGAAAGCCTTAAAAAAAATATTTGTGAAGTTCCGTTAACCCATTCCGGCTCAACAGTTTTCAACACAGTTTGCAAAACAGTTTAAACGGCTGTCTCTAATTTTTCTAACATGGTGGTTCTTGACAATTTGGTGCTCCTTGACGATAGAATTGAGGATGGTGGGTTTCCGGCGAATAATACTAACTGAATTAAAATTTTTTTTTATTATCTATATATATAAAAGCGAAAGTTTGTTTGTTTGTTTGTATGTTTGTTTGTAGCGAATAGACTCCTAAACTGCCCAGCCGATTTTCATGAAAATTTTGTATATAGGGGTTTTTGGGTACGGAAAGAAATCGTGGCCCAAAAATTTTGCTCTAACGGGCCGCCAAATTGGGGCTGTGGTGGAAGTATTTAAACTTCTTTGTTCTAAAATGAAAACGATTCGACCGATTCACTTCAAATTTTGTATACGTGATGCTCTTTGAGAATTGAGTTGACACTATTAACAGTTTTGGAATTTGTTAACCCATGTCGGGCCAACGGGTGGTCAAAAAAAATTTTGGGTCCAAATTTTGTCGGATTTTACAAAATTCGGCTTTGGCTTAAAAGAAAGCCCCAAAAAAAATTTTGTTGAGTTCCATTAACCCATTGCGGCCCAACAGCTTTTTATAGGTTTGTTCAATACTTTACTCTAAATTCGAAACGGTTTGACCAATTGACTTCAAATTTTGTATACGTGATGCTCCTTGAGAATTGAGTTGACACTATCAACAGTTTTGGAATTTGTTAAGCAATGTCGGGCCGACGGGTGGTCAAAAAAAATTTTGGGTCCAAATTTTGTCCGATTTTACAAAATTCTGCTTTGGCTTAAAAGAAAGTCCCAAAACAAATTTTGTTGAGTTCCATTAACCCATTGCGGCCCAACAGCTTTTTATAGGTTTTTTCAGTACTTTACTCTAAATTCGAAACGATTTGACCAATTGACTTCAAATTTTGTATACGTGATGCTCCATGAGAATTGAGTTGACACTATTAACAGTTTTGGAATTTGTTAATCCATGTCAGGCCGATGGTTGGTCAAAAAAAATTTTGGCTCCAAATTTTGTCTGATTTTATGAAATTCTGCTTTGGCTACAAAGAAAGCCCTAAAAAAAAATTTATTGACTTGCATTAACCCATTGGGGCCCAACAGCTTTTTATAAGTTTTTTCAATACTTAACTCTAAATTAAAAACGGTTTGACCGATTTTCTTCAAATTTTGTATACGTGCTGCCCTGTGAGAATTGAGTTGACACTATTAACAGATTTGGAATTTGTTAACCCATGTCGGCCCGACGGTTGGTCAAAATAATTTTTAAAGCTAATATTATCAAAATTTGCGAAGTACTGCTTTGGCTAAAAAGAAAGCCACAAAAAAAATTTTGTTGAGCTTCATTAACCCATTGCGGCCCAACAGCTTTTTATAAAGTTTTTGGTTACTTTACTCTAAATTAGAAACGGTTTAACCGATTTTCTTAAAATTTTGTATATGTGTTTCGTTTTGAGAATGAAATTAACTCTATTTACAGACTTGCAATTGCTTAACCCATGCCGGCCCGACGATTGACAAAACAAAGATATGGAAGCAAATTACGTCAAATTTTGCGCAATACTACTTTGCCCAAAGATAAAGTGTAGTTCCGTTAACCCAATGGGGAACAGTGCGGCTTTTAATAGATTTTTGCGTTACTTAACTCTAAATTAGAAACGATTTGACCGGTTGACCTCAAATTTTATATGTGTGAAGCAATTTGAAAATGGAGTTGAGTCTGTTAACAGTCGGTCCTACGATTGATCAAATTAATTTTTTTGGAAATAAATTACGCAAAATTTTGGAAAGTAGTTTATACTGCTTTGAATTACCGAAAGTTTCAAAAATTACTAGAATAATCCTAGAAAAATCGTTTTAAAAAGATTTCTTTCATATATTTTAAAATTTACATGTGCAGTAACATCAACTTCAATTAACCGGGCACCGCACCGGGTTTTAGCTAGTTATCTATATATATAAAAGGGAATGTTTGTTTGTATGTTTGTTTGTTTGTATGTAGCGAATAGACTCCTAAACTGCCCAGCCGATTTTCATGAAATTTTGTATATACAGGTTTTTGGGTACGGAAAGAAATCGTGGCCCAAAAATTTTGCTCTAACGGACCGCCAAGTTGGGGCTGTGGTGCAAGTATTTAAACTTCTTTGTTCTAAAATGAAGACGGTTTGACCGATTGACTTCAAATTTTGTATACCTGATGCTCTTTGAGAATTGAGTTGACCCTATTAACAGTTTTGGAATTTGTTAACCCATGTCGGGCCGACGGGTGGTCAAAAAAAATTTTGGGTCCAAATTTTGTCCGATTTTACAAAATTCTGCTTTGGCTAAAAAGAAAGCCCCAAAAAAATTTTTGTTGAGTTCCATTAACCCATTACGGCCCAACAGCTTTTTATAGGTTTTTTCAATACTTTACTCTAAATTCAAAACGGTTTGACCAATTGACTTCAAATTTGGTATACGTGATGCTCCTTGAGAATTAAGTTGACAGTATTAACAGTTTTGGAATTTGTTAACCCATGTCGGGCCGACGGGTGGTCAAAAAAAATTTTGGGTCCAAACTTTGTCCGATTTTATGAAATTCTGCTTTGGCTAAAAAGAAAACTCCAAAACAAATTTTATTGAGTTGCATTAACCCATTGCGGCCTAACAGCTTTTTATAGGTTTTTTCAATACTTAACTCTAAATTAGAAACGGTTTGACCGATTTTCTTCAAATTTTGTATACGTGCTCCCCTGTGAGAATTGAATTGACACTATTAACAGTTTTGGAATTCATAAACAGATGTCGGGCCGACGGGTGTTCAAAAAAAATTTTGGGTCCAAATTTTGTCCGATTTTTCGAAATTCTGCTTTGGCTTAAAAGAAAGCCCTAAAAAAATGTTGTTGAGTTCCATTAACCCATTGCGGCCCAACAGCTTTTTATTAATTGTTTGGTTATATTTTACTCTAAATTAGAAACGATTTGACCGGTTGACCTCAAATTTTATATGTGTGAAGCAACTTGAAAATGGAGTTGAGTCTGTTAACAGTCGGTCCTACGTTTGGTCAAAAAAAAATTTTGGAAGTAAATTACGTCAAATTTTGGAAAATAGTTTGTACTGCTTTGAATTACAGAAAGTTTCAAAAATTACTAGAATAATCCTAGAAAAATCTTTTTAAAAAGATTGCTTTCATACATTTTTAAATTTAGGTGTGTAAACCGTGGGTAATTTTTGTGCTAACTTTTTGCAGTAACATCAAATTCAATTAAACCTCCATTGAAAGGCGCAGCAACGCGCACCGGGTATTAGCTAGTTATTTAATAATTATGAAAATTTTCAAGTGAAATCTGATAAATTTGTTGAAAAATTGCAAGAATAATTCTAAAAAAAGCGTTTTAAAAAAATTTCTTTATTTATATTTTAAAATTAACATGTACACCATGTGTAATTTTTGTGTTAACTTTTTTCAATAACATCAACTTAAATTAAAACTCCATTTGCGCCGATAATAGCTCAACTCGCAACGTACGCCGATAATAGCTAGTTTACATATAAGTATTATTATATCCGTTTGATTAAAGGTCAAAAGAGTATACTAAATTTGCCATTATGTCATTATACTGTGTCAATAGTAGTTTTCTTGAATTGCCAACGTTTGAATAAAATATAGTCCATGGTTTAGAAAGGTTTAAAAATCTGCTTTTGAACTTATATGTTGTTTTGTATTTACCTGCAAGTTCTACTACGCTATTCCTCGTTTTTTTATGATTTTATGAGAGAAATGTAGGCTTCTTTTTCGGAAAATTTGTTTTAAAATACTATGTATTTAATCATAATATATATATAAAATTATTTTTTTATTTGTAGAAATTGTTTAGAAACAAACAAAATTTCTCCTTTATATATTAGATTATTTTATCTTCTAATTTAGTTATTTCATCACTTTATTATTACTGGCGAAAATCATCTCTCTAATGGAATAAAATCTGATATAGATGGAAAGCGTTAGTCGAAGAAATTCAAAACTTTTATAATTTTTTTTTTAAATGAAGAGGTAGGTACTCCACTTAAAACTTCAAATATTATTTATCAAAAGAAAAATTGGAAGTATTCTTTCCTAACATTGTTATAGTTTTAAAAAATTTGTTAACGATTCCCATTAGCTTTTCCCACGTAGCTTTTAAAATATACCTAACTAAATTAAAAATTATAAAAAAATTATTTGCGAAGTAGCATGTCTCAAGAAAGGTGTGTAGCTTTGAACTGTTTTGTTATTTCCTTACTATTTATTAAAATGAATGTAAACAATTTTTGTGGTGTATGACGTTGTATACGTTGTGAAATTTTTAATTTTTGTTAATATGTTTTCATTTCGTTTTGAATATTATTTTTTTCTGAGTTGTTTGAATTTTTTAATTTTTAATTTTATGATTTTAAAAATATTGAAAGGGTTAAATGAGGATTATACCTACATGGGACACCGCACTAAAAAAATGCATCGAAATCCAACCCCACTAGTGATGTAGAAACGGGTTTATTAGGGCGCTAAATTTCAAAATTGCACAGGGCACAGGGTTGGTGAAAAAACCAATGAATTTTAAAAAAGCTCATTCTCAAGATTATATAGTGTTTCATATTTAGTTTAATTTTGGGAATATATATACTGATGACTAAGTTCTAAATTTATAAAAATGGGAAATGCTTAAGTCCTAATTGCACTTCAATAAGGAAGATTCACAAATTTTTACTAAGCCATTTTATGGTTAACCACGAGGACCTAACCGCACCACTACTTTTTCAAAATTTTGAGGCTTAAGGAAATAAATTGTACTTCCCATAAAATCAGTAATTTGTTTTAGAATTTTGTTAAATACTATGTTAATTTATAATGTTGAAATTTAAAATTTTGTATAGTACTTAAAAAAAAGTTTGTAAATATAATAATTTTTCGGAATTTAGGGAGCTGAAGCTGCGTCACCCTTCAAAATTAAGAAAAACCTTTGACATATATTGAACTATAGTATTGGAGCTCTGAATTTAATTTTTATGTATTTATAACTAGCAGAATTATCCGGCGTTGCTCGGGAGCGTGCAAATTGTAAAAAGGCAAGTTTCGGCCAATTTTTGAAGTACTGCTTTAGTTAAATAGAAAGGCTCAAAAAAATATTTGTGGACTTCCATGAACCCATTGCGGCCCAACAGCTTTTTATAGGTTTTTTCATTACTTTGCTATAAAATACAAATGGTTTAACCGATTGACTTCAAACCTATTAACCTATTGCTTGGCAAATTCTCAAAAAAAGGTTTGTTGAGTTCTGTTAACCCTTTGCATAAGTAAATTACATACAGTTTATGAAAGTAGGTGAAACTTCTTTGAATTTAGGGGAATGTTTGAAAAAATGTTTTGTCGAGTTCTTTTCACCGATTGCGAAACAAAAATTTTTAAAAAAAGTTTACAAAACAGTTTGAACGATAATTTCTAATTTTTCTATACGTGGTGCTTCTTGACAATTTGGTGCTTCTTCACGATAGAGTTGAGGATGGTGGTTTCCGACGAAAAATGTTAACTGAATTAAAATTTTAATTTTAATTTTTATTTAATAAATATGAAAAGTTTCAAGTGAAATTTGATAAATATATTACAAGATTGCTAGAATAATTCTAAAAAAAGCGTTTAAAAAAAATTTCTTTATTACATTTTAAAATAAAATTAACACCATGTGTAATTTTTGCGTTAACTTTTTTAAATAACATAAACTTAAAATAAAACTCTATTGAGCGGTCGGGCAAACTGCATCGGGTTATAGCTAGTTTACATATATGTTTCATTATATAAATTTGCCATTACGTCATTAAACTATGTCAATACTAGTTTACTTGAATTGCCAATATGTGAATAAAATATAGTCGATGGTTTAGAAAAGGTTTAAAAATCTGCTTTTCAACTTATATTTTGTTTAGTACTTACCTTAAAGTTCTACTACGCTCTTCCTCGTTTTTTTAAAATTTTATAAGAGAAATGTAGACCTCTTTTTTTGAAAAAATGTTTTAAAATACTATGTATTTAAGCATAATATATACAAAATTGAATTTTTTGATTTAGATTTTATTAGAAAAAAAAACTGCAATTTTACACTGTATTCTTTTTTTTAAGAAAAACTACTGCAAAGTAGATAAAAAACAAAGCCATACGACAAAATGTAGAGAAGGAAATGTTAGGTTATTTAAATTTAAGGATATTGTTATTCGGATTCCTTATTAGCTTTATTTTTATTGTTTTTAATATTATCTCATTTAGCTTTTGCACTATTTGAGGAGAGCAAAAAATTTGTATTATTAATTAAGTGAGCTTTTGGAATAAAGATTAACTTGCGTTAATACCAAAAATTTGAAAATTTCATTGAATCTTTGCGCAAAACGCGTAAACAGGTCATTAACAAATTAATCCGGTGGGATTTTCTAACTAAAATGCTGGTACAAAATTTTCACTGAAATTCATTTAATCGTTTAAGCAAATAAAATTTATAGAAAACTTCATGGCGTCGTCGTGAAAAACGGGTAAATTGAACAAAACTAAAGTTTTTCGCAGCCTCTCTTTTCGACTGCAAAAGTACCCTGTGAAATTGGACACAAATTGGAAACGCAAAATTATTTGGAAGCCCGCCGGTCCGGAATGTGTTAATATATTCCAACCAATTTTATACAAAATTCTGCTAGCTAGGCGGAACACTCGTGTAAAATTATAAGTCAACCGTTTCGACTCGACATCAAAAAATTTGGAAAGCTTAAAAAGCTTAAGACTTATAAAATTGCGACATAGCCTATGTCACCTCTCGGGCTCCCAGAATTATTTCTGCAAAATTTGGTGATAATCTGACAAGTGGTTTTCACGTGAATCCTGGACAAACTAACAAACAAATTTTAATTTTTGTACATTACACTAGCAGATTTACCAGGCGTTGCTTGGAATTCAAAACTCGTATATACTCCCAACTTGCTCAGTCAATTATCATGAAAATTTGTATATAAAGATTTTTCGGTACGGGGAGTGTTCTAGACTTAATGTTGGAACAGTTTTCAAACGTGTTTGGGAAATGAAATAGATGTGACCAATATCCTGGAAATTTTATATACATGTTGCTGTTAGTCAATGCAGTTCACTCATTAGTAGGCTTGACATTTGTTAATCCGTATTAGAATGATGATGAATCTAAAAAGATTTAGAAAATCCACAAAAATTTTTAAAACACTTTTGTCAGTTTCCGTTAATTTATTCCGGCACAATTTACAAATTGAACTTTTATTTCTATTAAAACCCTTTTGAGAGGTGCAGAGACGCTCAACCGGATATTATCTAATTTACTTGAAAATATTGTTATACTTGTATAACTGTGGGTCAAAAGGTTATACTAAATTTGCCTTTTCGTTTGTTGTGCAGAGAAAAAGAGGAATAGATATAGACTCAAAGATATGGATCAGATCAAAATCGAAAAGAGAATCGATCTAGCAATGTACGATAATTCATCCACACGAATACATTTAATTAATATAAAAAATTATTGGCACAAAAACAATTCAAGAATCTCAGCAATGAATACTATAAATCTATGTACCATTTTTTGAAACGTATATATGACTCAATGAAATTTAGAAATAGTAAGAACAATCCTAAGAAATCCTGGAGTATAATAAAAATTATAATATCTGATGGAACATATTCCAATAGTACACATGAATTATTCTCAGATAAAAATTTAGGGAAATCAATAGAAAAGTCACAATTAAACTAATAAATGAATTGAGAATACCCTTGGTGCAGATGGAATTCCATCTACAATTATTAAATATTTAAATAATGAACTAGCATCACCATTAACTACACTTATAGATTCATAATTGGAAAATGCCACTATACCATATGACTTAAAACTAAAATTATTCCAATTTATAAAACTTTTGGAGATAAAAATGGGGTAATAAATTACAAACTCATTGCAATATCTACTATAATTACTAAGTTATATGAAACATATGTTTACAATCAACTGACTGAATATCTTACAAATAATAAAACTGTAACAATCATTATCGGTATGGATTTTATATCTAAAACTCAAACCGAAATCAGTAAAGGCAAAAAAGTAGCAATGGTATTTTTCGATTTTGCAAAGGCATTTGATTCAAATGACAGAAAGATACTTCTATCAAAATTATTTGAATGTGGAATTTTGGGTATTGAATGCAAACACGTACAAAAGCAGGAGTATTTAAAAAAATAGCAAAAAGAATACCAGTAGATATGAAAATTTCATTATATTACAGTCTCTTCCATAGCGTACTATCTTATGGAATTGAAATATGGGGAAATACTAACTTGAAAAGCCTAAATAAACTACAAAAAATTCAAAATAAAGCTATCAAAAATTTGTATTCGTCAATTTGTATAATAAAAGACAAACTGCTGCTGCTGCTGCTGACCAGCGTGCCCTATGTTATGTTAAGTGTTATTCACACATGTAATGTAACATACTTCTAATTACAAATTCTTACATACAAAGGAGAAAGAAAACATGAAACTGATAAAATGTAAATTATGAACAGAAAAAAAAATTCAAAACGTATGAGAAATCTGTTAACAGGTAGATACAAAAAATTTTAATAAAAACGTATAAAGAAATTTTTTAAATTTCAGTATGTATACTTTTATTTAAATATCACTTACAGAACTAATAACTAACTACAATTGTAGTTTTTATTTTTTATAAATAATATAATAAAAGACGCTGCTGCTGTTGCATTATGTTAATGTTAAGTGTTATTCACACATGTAACATACTTCTAATTACAAATTCTTACATTCAAAAGAGAAAGAAAAAATGAAACTTATAAAATGTAAATTATGAACAGAAAAAAAAAAAATCAAAACGTATGAATCTGTTAACAGGTAGATACAGAAATTTTTTTATAAATATAATAAAAGATGCTGCTGCTCTTTAATTATGTTAATGTTAAGTGTTATTCACACATGTAATGTAACATACTTCTAATTACAAATCCTTACATACAAAAGAGAAAGAAAAAATTAAACTTATAAAATGTAAATTATGAACAGAAAAAAAAAAAATCAAAACGTATGAGAAATCTGTTAACAGGTAGATACAGAAAATTTTAATAAAAACGTATAAAGAAATTTTTTACCCTTTAGTATGTATACTTCTATTTTATTATCACTTACAAAACTAAAACAAACTATTTTAATGTTAACTTAATGTTCTTTAGGGAACGAATTTCCTTTTATTGTTTCAGTAGCGCAATAGCAGGAAAAAAGAATATATATAAAAAGAGAAATTAAAATTATACCTGTCGTCCGACAAGCTTTTTTACTAGTGTATTTATAATTAGTACCATGACAATTTGCCTATTTGGCAATTGGGCTTCTTAAATTAAATACTTTCCATTTATTTATAACTACTTTATTAATGATTTTGTTTATATTATATATTTGGGTACTTAAATCATATTTGGTCAACATGGGTATTTGTAAGGAAAACTTATTTTTCAATAATTGTTTTTTTAATTAAATATTGTATGACCTGCCCGGGAATCGACCCCGGATCCCCTCGGTTAATAAGCCAAATAATTAAGCTTACGCTTTTCCATAAAAAAGCCAACATTTCCTTCAAAAAATCACATAAAAACGAGGAAGAGTGTGGTTGAACTTTTGTTTTGTTTTTTTTTATTTTATTAAGTTTATCTTCAAAAGACCAGATTAGCTCGTGTAGAGCTTATACATTATTATTTTTTTTTGTTTTTTTTTTTTTATATATATTACAAATCTATTTCAAATTATATGTAACATATATAATTATATAAATCAGTACTTAAAATTTATTCAAGTATATATAAAAAATGAAAACAACAAGTAACTGTATTTAAATATAACTATAGTGACTAAAAATAGAAATAATGTTGAGTGCAAAATTATTCGTTTGTATTATAATCACGTAGAAATAGCTTTTTTAAATCTTTTTTAAATAATATCGAATTGTTATCTTTTATATTTTGTGGAAGATTATTTCTACCAGCTGAATATTTGTTCTTGTGTTATAATTGTGTATCTCATTGTTTTTCAATAGAGTAGTATTTGACTTTATTTTGTTATTGTTTATATTATGTATGTGAACTACTTGCATTAAGTTTCGATAGTCTTTTAACTTTAGAATATTATGTTTTTTATGAATTTTATTTGTTGATGTTCTGACGAATACAAATTTTTGATAGCTTTATTTTGAATTTTTTGTAGTTTATTTAGGTTTTTCAAGTTAGTATTTCCCCGTATTTCAATTCCATAAGATAGTACGCTATGGAAGAGACTGTAATATAATGAAAGTTTCATATCTACTGGTATTCTTTTTGCTATTTTTTTAAATACTCCTGCTTTGCATTCAATACCCAAAATTCCACATTCAAATAATTTTGATAGAAGTATCTTTCTGTCATTTGAATCAAACGCCTTTGCAAAATTGAAAAATACCATTGCTACTTTTTTGCAACACCATTGGCAACACCATTAACTACACTTATAAATTCATCATTGGAAAATGCCACTATACCATATGACTTAAAACTAAAATTATTCCAATTTTTAAAACTTTTGGAGATAAAAATGGGGTAATAAATTACAAACTCATTGCAATATCTACTATAATTACTAAGTTATATGAAACATATGTTTACAATCAACTGACTGAATATCTTACAAATAATAAAACTGTAACAATCATTATCGGTATGGATTTTATATCTAAAACTCAAACCGAAATCAGTAAAGGCAAACCACCTTGCAAAATTGGACTTATATCGGAAACACAAAACTTTTTGGAAGCCCGCCGGGCCGAAATTGGTTAATTCATTCAAACCAACTTTATACAAAATTTCAAGTCAATCGGTAACACCGTTTCGACTCGATATAAAAAAAACGAAAAAACTTAAAACGGCTCTGGAGCCGCAACATGTTGACTTATAAAATTGTGATATAGTCTATGTAACCCTCCTGGCTCCAAGAATTATTCTTTTAAAATTTCGTGACAATTGGGCCAGTGGACAAACAAACATACAAACTAAATTTCATCTTTATATATTAGACTAGCAGATTTACCGGGATACTTTCAAAAATTACGTCCAAGAAGTAAAACTTCTTTGAATTAGGGGAAATTTTAAAAATGTGTTTTCTCGAGTTCTTTTAACCGATTGCGAAACAAAAACTTTAAAAAACAGTTTGCAAAACAGATCGAACGATTATCTCTAATTTTTCTATACGTGGTGCTTCTTGACAATTTGGTGCTCCTTAACGATAATGTTGAGGACGGTGGGTTTCCGGCGAATAATGTCAAGTTAATTAAAATTTTAATTTTTATTATTATTTAATAATTATGATTTTTCAAGTGAAATTTGATAAATTTGTTGAAAAATTGCTCGAATAATTCTAAAAAAAGTGTTTTAAAGAAATATCTTTATTACATTTTAAAATTAATATGTTCACCGTGTGTAATTTTTATGTTAACTTTTTTCCATACGCGACTATAGTTCAAAAGGGTATATTAAATTTTCCATCATGTTATTATACTATGTCAATAGTAGTTTACTTGAATTGCCAACGTTTGTATAAAATATAGTCGATGGTTTAGAAAAGGTTTAAAAATCTGCTTTTCAACCTATATTTTGTTTTGTACTTACCTGAAAGTTCTACCAAGCTCTTCCTCGTTTTTTTAAGATTTTAAGAAGATGGTTGCAGGCTTCTTTAGAAAAAAACTGCAATTGCACACTGAAATCTATTTTTAACGAACAAAAACTGCAAACTTGATAAAAAACAAAGACTTAAAAAAATTTAGAGAAGGAAAATCTTATGTTATTTAAATTTAAGGATATTATTATTCGGGATCTTTATTAGCTTTATATTTATTATTATTAGAATTAATATTATCTTATTTAGCTTAAGCACTATTTGAAGACAGTAAAAAAATTAGTCTTACTAATTAAGTGAGCTTTTTGAATAAAGGTTAACTTGCGTTAATACCAAAAATTTGAAAATTTCATTGAATCTTTGTGAAAATCGCGCAAACAGGTAAAAACCAAATTAACCCGTTGTATTTTTATAATTAAAATGCAAATAAAATTTATAAAAAACTTTATGACGTCGTCTTGGAAAACAGCCTCTCTTTTGGAGACAAAATCAACCTGTAAAAGGGGACACAAATCGGAAACAAAAAATTTTTGGAAGCCCGCCAGGCCGAAATGGTTATTATATTCCAACTAACTTTATGCAACTAATTCCGTTAGCTAACAGGCACCTTTGTACAAAATTTCAAGTCAATCAGTCAAACTGTTTCTGCTCAACATCAAAAACATTGAAAAGCTTCATTACGGCCTTGTGCCCAAACGGGTTAACCGAAATCAACAAAAATTTGTGTCAGCCTCTGTTTTCGACTGCAAACCCACTCTGTAAAATTGGACACACATCGGAAACATAAAATTATTTGGAAGCCAGTCAAGCTGAAATAGGTTAATTCATTCCAACCATATTTATTCAACTAATTCCGGCTGCTAAGAGGAACATTTGTGCAAAATTTCAAGTCAATCAGTCAATCCGCTTGGACTCGACATAAAAAAAAAGCGAAAAAGTTTTAAACGGCTCTGGAGCCCCAACCCGTTGTGATATAGCCTATAAAAATGTGATATAGCCTATGTCACTCCCCGGGCTCTCAGAGTTATTCCTCTAAAACTTCGTGATAGTCGGACCAGTAGTTTTCACGTGAATCCTGGATAAACAAACAAATAAACAAACATACAAATTTTGTTCCTTATATATTAGACCAGCAGTGACTAGTAGTGCAAATTATTAAAAAGCAAGTTTCGGCCAATTTTTCGAAATAATGCTTTGGTTAAAAAAAATTCTTAAAAAAAGTTTTGTGGAGTTCCCTTCAACCCATTGTGTCCCAACAATTTTTTATAGCTTTTTCTGTTACTTTGCTATAAATTAGAAATGGTTTAACCGATTCACCTCAAATTTGTATATGTGTTCCTCTTTGAGAATGGAGTTTACTCTGTTAACAGACTTGGAATTTGTAAACCTATGCTGACCCAACCGTTGTCCAAAATAAAATGTTGGAAATATATTACGTCCAATTTTGCGAAATATTGCTTGGTCAAAGTTTTAAAAAATGGTTTGTAGAGTTCCGCTTACCCATTGCGGCACAGCAGAGGTTTACAGATTTTTTAATTACTTTACTCTTAGCAGAAACGGTTTGACCAATTGACTTTAAATTTTGTCTGCGTACATGTATAGGCTTATCATTCCTACGATTATTCAAAAAAAAAGTTTTGTAAGTAAATTACATCCAATTTTTGAAAATAGATAAAACTTCGTTGAATTCCCACTCTTCGTTCTACCTTTGTTGTGCACACACCGGTATAAAACTGTATTTGTAGAATTTAATAATAATATTTTTAACCTTTTATTTTTTTCGTCAATAATTTCAGAAATTAATTCTAAAATCAAATTCAATGTTTTAATATCTTTATTTTAATTAAATTACTTACTTAATTTGCTTTATTTCACTTTTAACTTAATTCATATTTTACTTTAAAAATATTTTAATTTTTTGTTTTGTTTTGATGGTGTTTTGTTGTGTTTAAATTATTTCTTTCAATTATCGAATTTATAAGCCGCACTTTCAATGGTGGCAAGATAAGTATTTTTGTTTTTCATTTTTATTATATTATTTTATTTTGTTCCTTTATTATTTGCTAAAAAAATTTCTAATCAAACAAAACTTTCACACAATTAACACAGATTTTTAATCTATTATGAAAATTTATTTTTTTTTCGCAATATACACTTTGATTAATTTTAACAACTTTGTTTTAATTCTAAAATTTTCTATTAAATATCAGAACTTTTATTTTATTTTTTAAATTAAAAATTTATCCTAAAACATGCGTCGGAAACAAACAAATATTATATCCATCTCCCTTCCTATTACGTTTGGAGTTGATGCTCTAATTTTTTTTTTCTAGATTCTCAATTTTTCTAGTTTTGTGTTTGATTTTATATTTTTTATCTGTATATTATGTATTTGTAATATTTCAGCTATATTTCTATTTTGCATCTTAATTGTATTGATAATTGGAGATTAGCTTACACTAAAATTACTGCATTTAATTTTATATGTTGATCTCTTTTTTATTAATTTAAATAAATCAACACTCATTATGTTATATTGACATTAAGATTAATTTTTTATTTTTTTTAAACATAAGGTTTTTATTTTAAAATCTAAATTACATGTGGTTTTACTTTGTGTGAGTTTGCGACTGTAATTTCGTTCAATAAGGGCACATATTGTGTTTCGCCATTATATCGTGCAAGATAACAACTGTTCAACTGTGTTATAAGTCGTTTCCTCACTCCAAGTAAAATAATATTAGCCGGTGTAAATCATTAATTAAGGAGGACAAATCGTGCATATATTTATTTTTAATTTAAACTTCTATTTTTAAATTTTGCTTATTTATTTATACCCTACACCTATTTGTATGTATTTATACCCTACACCTATATACACGGTGTTCGTAACCACCTTAAGGAAGCGAGCTAGGTATGGAAAAGTATATATATTTGTGATCAGCGTGACCTCCTAAGTCGATATAGCCATGTCCGTCCGTCGGTCCGTAGGCACGATAACTCAAAAAATAATGGAGCTATCTTGATGAAATTTTAACTGTAGGTTACTAGGACTGAAAGTACGGCGGGGATTGCCAATGGGCGAAATCGGCCCATGATTTCGGATTCTGGACCTTTTAATCGGTCCAAGGGCTAACGAACATATATAAAAAATCATGATAACTCAACAACTAATAACGCTATCTTCATCAAATTTCACATTTCAAATCAAATCAAATTTCAAATTATTTATTTATTTATTTATTTAAGAACTATGTCCCAGATGAGCCTAAGGGCTCGTATAGGGTGTATAAAATTACAGTAGTTTATAATATTAAAAGTTGTGTATATTATTATGTATGTAATAACTAATAACTAAATTATATTATAATACTTGATTACAAATTAATGAAAAATTCAAAAATTCAGTGCAAACAATAAAACAATAAAGAAAAAATTAAAAAATTAAAAAAAAAAAAAGCAAGAGAAGAATTAAAATAAAAGAGAGCATAAATAAACTAGAATTGAAATTTAAGACTGAATGTGATTGCTATTGTTATTGATTATAGTACTTGAGCATTAATGTATTTCTAGCTGAGATTTTAAATTTTTTATATGTTAATGTTTTAATGTCACTTGGAATATTATTGTACAGCTTGATTGATTGGTTAAGTATTATAGTGTTTCTCCTAGTTCTTACGCAATTGATTTGCCGTTCTAGTGTTGTAGTTATGAATTTCATTGTTGACAATCAATTTTATATTTTGTTTGATTTTATATTTTTTGTCTGTATATTTTGTTTTTGTAATATTTGAGCTAAATATCTACTGTCTTCTACTTTAAGAATTTCGTACTGCTGATGAATTCGATTAGTATATGTTCTACGATTAAGTTGATAAATATTTTTTATTGCCTTATTTTGAATTCTTTGTAATTTATTTAAATTTTTGGCATATGTGTTTTCCCAGATGGCCAAACCGTATGAGATTACGCTGTTAAATAAACTAAAAATTTTTAATTTTAGTGGGACTCGCTTCCCAATTTTTCTAAAGATTCCTGCTATTCTGCTCGTTTTCTTAATAAGCCCATTTACGTGACAATTCCAATTTATATTTTCATCGACGACAATACCTAAATATTTATACTGGCTGACTTTTTCAATCAGACAACTATTATAAGTTACAGATAAATTTGCATTAGTGTTAGTTTGAGCAGTGACATACATTTATAAATAGCTATCATATCCTCATTTATTTTTTTCTCCAGTATTTCTAAGCTATTTTCAGCATATATTATAACAAGGTCATCTGCGTACATAAACTGTCTCTCATTTAAACTGAGATTTGCTAATGCACTAACATAGCAGTTAAATAACGCTGATCCTAACGAACTACCTTGTATTACGCCATAGTTAATGCTTTTGGTACTGCTTATGGGTATCTTCATATGGGTATTTCATGCACTCAGCATACTGTCTTCTGTTTTTGAAATAACTAGCAAACCAATTGTACTCTTTACCTCTTATTCCATATTCAAATAGGATTCTCAGTTAAATTTTCCTATCAATCGAATCGAATGCATTAGTCAGATCAAAGAATACTAATGCGGTTTTTTTTTTATTATATACGGCATTTTGAGTATACGTTATAACATCGAACAAGGTAGCTTGAGTATTTGAATTTTTTGTAAAGCCGTACTGTGACTTACTTATTAAATTATTATGTAGGAAATATTTCGTAATTTGATTATTAACATATGTTTCTAAAATTTTACTTAATATTGGAGCTATCGATATCGGTCTATAGTTATTTATATCAATTTTGTCACCTGACTTGTAGATTGGGATTACTTTCTTGGTTTTTATAGAATCGGGAACATTAGTGTTGTAAAGCGAGGCGTTGATAAATGCGCAAATAGGGTTTACTAGTTCAGTTTTACATTTCTTTACCATAGTGGTTTGAATACCATCAACCCCAGCACTGTTAGTGTTGTTTAGCTGATTTATAATCGCTAATGTTTCATCCTCAGTTATTTTTTTAAAACAAAATCTACTGTTAGTTCTCCATACCGGTAAGTAAATTGTTGAAATGTTTTCTGCCATACGATTTCCTACATTGCAGCATAAATTATTAAAGCTTTCTATTTTAATAAGCTTTTCAGAATAATTTTCATCTTGATAGAAGTCATTTAATTTGTTCGTGTTATCTGTGATTATATTTTTTACTAGTTTCCATGTTTTTTGTAAATTATCAGATGTTTTTTCTAGTTCTTATCAAACTGGCGTCGCTTTTTTCTTTTCGTTGCAGTTAATTTTTTTCCCAAAAGTGATATTTATTTTTAACATGTTGATTCTCAGTGTTACTAAGGTGTTTTCTGTACCAGGAGTTTCTTATTTTTATTAACTTTAGGCATTCGCTATCAATCCACGGTTTAGTATATTTTTCAACTTTAGCATAATTTTTTTCGGTTGTAGTTATGTTTACATAATTGCGTAGAGTATTTATAATATTGTTGCAAATAACTTCGGCAACACCAGAAGATATGTCGATAGTGCAGTTTGCTAGTTGACTTTTTAATAAATTGACATTTGTGTGCTTATATGTATATTGACATATAGTTTTGTTTACAAAATATTTATAGCGAGTTATAGTTTGTGCTGTAGGTTACTAGTAATGAGACTAAGGTGGGGATTGCGTACGATCGAGATTAGACCATGGGTTCGGAACCTAGAACTTTTTGATCGAATTTAGGCCAAACTGGCATAATTCCGAAACCAATGAAGATGGAACCTCCAAATTTGGTATCAGAGTGTCCCTTCCTATTTCCTTAGTGTCCTTGTAATTTGGGCCACATTGGAGTAGTGGGTCGGGGACCAGCCACACATTTCTGAAGACCTTAAAGCATATCTTTAAAATTAATAAAGATAGCAACTTGAAAACATGTAGAAGCTTCAAATTTGGCACAAAGTTGTTCTTTACTATTTCTTGTGTGTCCCCCTAATTTGGGATCAATTGGAGTGGTGGTTCAGTAACCCTCTTAGACCTCCAAAGGTTTAAAAGCTTATAATCGAAATTACTAAAAATAGTAACTTAAAATTAATATAGAACGTTCCACTTGTGCACAAGGGTTAACTAGTATTTAAAGTACAGCGCGGACTGCATATGGACGAAATCGGCCCAAGGGTTCGGATTCTGGACCTTTTAATCGTTTCTAAGGGCTAACGAACATATATAATAAATCACGATAACTCAACAACTAATGACGCTATCTTTATAAAATTTGTGTTGTAGGGTACTGGTAATGAAACTACGGCGGTGATTTCATACGGAATGGATAATTGGTTCGAAACTTAGAACTTTTTGATCGAATTTAGGCCAAACAAGCATAATTCCAAAAACAAAGAAGATAGAACCTCCAAATTTGGTATCAGGGTGTCTCTTTCTATTTCCTAAGTGACCTTGAAATTTGGGACCAATTGCAGTAGTGGGTTGAGAACCAGCCACACAGTTCCGAAGACCTTAAAGCATATTTTCGAAATTAATAAAGATAGTAACTTCAAACAAATTTAGAAGTTTCAAATTTGGCACTTGTGTGCTCTTTACTATTTCCTGTGCGGTTCTCTAATTTTGGATCAATCAGAGTGGTGGTTCATTACACCTCTAAGGTTTAAAAGCTTATCATCGAAATTAATGAAAATAGTAACTTAAAAGTAAGATAGAACGTTCCAATTGTGTATAAGAGTT
This sequence comes from Dolichopus griseipennis, assembly GCA_963082915.1. Classification (NCBI taxonomy): domain Eukaryota; kingdom Metazoa; phylum Arthropoda; class Insecta; order Diptera; family Dolichopodidae; genus Dolichopus; species Dolichopus griseipennis. Next base: position 139,480,186 of record OY720441.1, read on the forward strand.
AACTAGTATTGAAAGTATGATGGGGAGTGCATATGGGCAAAATCGTACCATGGGTTCGGGTTCTGGAACTTTTGAAAAGTTCAAGGGCTAAAGAACATATATCTTAAAACCAGTATCAGTCAAAAAATAATACAGCTATTTTGATGGAATTTAAACTCTAGGTTACTAGTAATGAAAGTACCATGGTAATTGGTTCTGGTCGAGTTCAGACAATGAGTTCAGATTCTAGAAGCTTTTGATCGATCTGAGGCCAAACGAGCATAATTACAAAGCAAAAGGATATATTTCCTATTTCCTAAGTGTCTTCGAAAATTAGACTTAATTGTAGTGGTGGTTCAGGTGCCTCCTAAGAAATCCCAAAACTAAAAAGCTTATCTCCGAAATTCATGAAGATAGAAACTTTAAATTTGAAACGAAGGTTCTTTCCTATTTCCGTTTTGATTTAACACTTTTATATTTTTAAAAGGCTATGAATTTTACCATAAAACATATTTAGTATAATATTTTACAAATTAAAAACCATAGGTGATATATAATTAAGACATCGTTTACAATACTTAAGCTATATTCAAAGGTACTTGCTGAATTTGTGTAAAATTTATTATAATATTTAAGTGAACTATATGAAAAGTTCTAAATTTGTAATCATATTTTAGAAATACATTTATTGAATATTTTGCGTTTATAAGCTTTTCTAATAGGTACCTAAACTATCAATTTAAAATAATTGCTATTTTGAAAAATTTTAATTATTAAATATATTATGCTTGGATTAGCTTTTTATCACAAAATTTAATAATTAAAATTTGTTCACTTTAGTAATTGAATTTAAATAAATATATTTTCATTTATTTCAAGTTTTTTTGTTTTTAATATTTTTAAATAGTTAAATTAGTAAGAATTTGTAATATTTTTTATAGATGGTCTAATTAGAAAATGTTTTTAGTATTATAAAGTTAATTTGGTTAGCTACGTCTTACGATCAAACTAATAACAGTTTTTATGGTTTTAAAATGACTTATGGACTTTCCGTTAAATTTGAACCAAATAGATGTAGGGTATTTCTAAGTCGGTTGCACCGACTGACTCTTTCTTTACTTGTTTTAATTTTAAATCCAAATATAAATTTCTATCATCTTCAAATTAATTTAAAAAAAAATTTCTGTTTTTGCTTTTATATCTCTTTTCTATTTTAGAAATTTTTCTATTTTTAAAATTTTTCAATTCTTAAAGTTTTGCAATTATTAATAATTAATTTTTTTTTAAAGTTGCCAATTTTTGTATTAATTTTGCTAACATACACCGGTTGCAGACGAATTTTCATGCCGTAGAATGCAATTGAAACTCTGCATAGCCAGCTATCCAAGCCTTTTGTGAAACGCAAGTTAGTGGCCAAAAAGATAATTTTGGTATTACGGGCTACTCACTTGTTTCGCTCTCTTTATTAAAAATGACATCGTTTTCAACATTTTTCATAAATGTAAAGCTTCCAGCCCAACCTTACATTACATTTGGGTCAAAATTCTCGTTTGAAAACATGTCATACATTTATGTTTCTTATATAGATTACCCAACTTAAAAGAACATGAAACTGCTAAAGAGATTGAAAATCGCTCTAACAAGGGGATTTCAATGTCCATAAAAGAGATTGGCTTCATTTTCTCAAATAATTCTTCTTTGAGCCAAAACTGTTGTATGTGGTTGTTTGAGTAAGATTTTTGAAAAAATAATCAATAAAAGAATTTGTGAATTTATCAAAAGTTCCGGTGGATTCGATGTTAATCAATTTGGTTTCCAGAAATCTCATGGCACAGATGTAGCAATAAATGATTCTATCAGATCTATTATTGGCAATCTGGATAAAGGAAATTATGTCTGCTCAATTTTTGTTGATTTAAGAAAAGCTTTTGATACTGTGGATCATAAAATTCTATTGGATAGAGTATATGAAATTGGAATAAGGGGGCTTCCTCATAAACTTCTAAAATCATATCTTGAAAACAGGTTTATTGTGACCAAAGTCAATGGTGTGTATAGTGGTAAAAGTACATTAACTTTGGGGGTCCCGCAAGGATCTGTACTTGGACCAACACTATATCTACTATATGTACATAATATGCAATATGCTAACTTAAAAGCGGACTATAAAATATTCGCTGATGATACTTTACTTATATATACATGAAAAAATGCTGAGTCTCTGGAAAGACTTGTAAATGAGGATCTAGATAGATATAGGAAATGGGTAAATGGAAATAAACTAACAGTGAATGTGGAAAAAACAAAGTATATGATATTTAGAATGGGCAATAAACCTGATATTAATCTAAAAATTTGTATTGGGAACAAAGAAATCAAAAGGGAACAATGTTATAAATATCTTGGCATTACCATAGATTCTAAACTATCATGGTACGATCATGTTAATTACATTTTGAAAAAAATTATGCCATTACTAGATGCTATTAAGAGATGTGGGTTAAAATTAGAGGATAAATAAGCTAGACTGTTGTTTCACGCACACATCATGTCCCATATCCGATATAATGTGGCGACATGGTCGTGTTTTACTGCCACACTAAGAAAGAAAGTGAGCACAGCGATTAATAAAGCCATTAAGATACTCTATGGGTTAAATTGGCGCACACCCACTGAAGAACTATATAGTAGAACAGGTTTTCTTAAGCTAAATGAATTAATAATATTGGAAAAGGCTAAAATAATCCACAAAATTGAAAAGGGCATAACTAAAAGCAAAACTTTATTAAAAAAGAGAAGGAATATACACAACTATAATACAAGAAATATGGATAAATTGTGTCACGAAAAAGCTAGAACTGAATTGGCTAATAACAGTAATTTTTGCTCCTCAATCAGAATCTATAACAGTCTTCCTCAGGATTTAAAAAAATGCAGTGATATGGGTAGATTCACAACTAAATTAAAGTTTTTGATAAAAAATGATTCAATTTTATTAGGAAGGTTATTAGAACTATAACAAAAAATTAATAAAATGGAAATGTTAATAAAATATAAAAATGTTACTAATATTGTTAATGATTTATTTGGCTTATAAAAAATTAAATGTATATGTATGCAGGCCCGGCACAAGATGCAGGCGAGCAAGGCCCTTGCCTGGGGCGCCAAAAATACTGCCATTACATAGGGCGCTGAAATTTCTTAAATATGCCAACCAAAATACCGAAAATTGTGAAAATATTATTGAAAATTTATTTTTACTTCTGTGTTAGTAGTTAAATTTAATACTAGACAATTTTTTTATAAAAAATCATAATTCACAATTTTATTACACTAACTATAGTTAACAATATAATTAAATAAAATAACAGTCTTTTGAAGTTGGGAATTTTACATTTCTGATCATAGTATGCAACTATCAATTCAAAAAGAAAGCTTTTGCAAATTTGATTTTTTACCATTATTTTGAAACTAGATCCTAGATGTCTATGACTTTTATTTCAAAAATAAAATTGTGTAGGTTCGTTTGTTTTTGAGTAATAGTGTTATAATAACATAATTTTTAACAATTTTCTTCAAGCAAGAGTGAATTAAAATATCAAGGTACATACATACAAAAATTGTACCATTTTACAACTAAAATTAATTTAACAATCCTTTCTCTATAGTAATGTCAAAAAAGTTGAGCGGAAGCGAAAATAGAAAGAGAAAGATTCAGCAAAAGATTGAAATAGAAAAAATAACAAAAATTTCATCATATTTTACTAAAAATTTGAGAACTACTGAAATTAATAATATAGAAAGCGATGAATCTGAAAGGGATGATGTTGCGAAAGAAAATAGTTTAAATTCAAGTTTCGTGGATGTTAATAGTTTGCGAAATGAAACTCAAGATGAAAATAGTGTGCATGATGATAATGTAATTGAAAGTGAATATGAAAATAGTTTGGTTTTTGATGTGCGTAATCCATATGTAAGTAATTTGAATTTTGAGGGTGAAATAGAAAACAATAAGCTTTATAAAGATGTGGGATCATGGCCCATACCGTTAAAAAAAAGTGAAATTGATCATATAATTATTATTGGACCATCAGATTGTTCTAGTCTCAAAGAATTTCCTAAAAACCACCACAATCGATCATTTTCCAGAAATTTGTATTACAAAACCCTCCGTAATGGAGAAGGGTTATTTAGAAAGTGGCTAGTTTATTCCGAAAGTAAAGATGCAGTATTCTGCTTTACATGTAAAATTTTTGACTCTCTTGGAAGATCTAAATTATCAAATACAGGATTCAATGATTGGAAAAATGTATATGATTGCTTGCAATCCCGTGAAAACTCTAAGCAACACAGAGACACATTTTTGAAGTGGATAGAAGTTACAATCCGCCTTCAAAATAATAAAACTATTGATAAGGAATTACAAGCTGGTATTCAAAAAGAAAAGCAACACTGGCAAAATGTAATGGACAGACTTATTTCTATTACAGTTTTTTTAGCAAAGCACTCATTGGCATTCAGAGGTACAAACGATAAATTATTTGAGAAAAATAATGGAAATTTTCTTGGACTGGTGGAGTTACTAGGAAAATACGATCTTACATTAAGTGAACATTTACGTCGCGTTAGGAATAAAGAAACTCACACTCATTACTGCGGAAAAAATATTCAAAATGAATTAATTAATTTAATGGCTGATAACATTAGAAATTATATTTCTGATCGTATTCGTAAAGCAAAATACTATAGTATTATCCTAGACTGCACTCCAGATTTAAGTCATATTGAGCAGTTATCGTTTACCATACGATTTTATGACATTGAAGCAATTGTAATTAAGGAGCATTTTATCTGTTATAAAGATATATTAGATACAACAGGAAATGGAATTTATGAGACAACAATTTTACTGCTAAAAAAATTGAATTTGAATTTTAGCGATTGTCGTGGCCAAGGCTACGATAATGGGGCAAATATGAAGGGGAAAAATAAAGGTGTCCAAGCTAGAATGCTACAAGATAATTCACGCGCTTTTTTTATGCCATGTGGTTGCCACTCATTAAATCTACTGGTCGGCGATACCGTTGCTTCTACAGTTGTATCTAAGACATTATTTGGCGTGTTACAGAGAATATATGTATTTTTTGCTTCATCCACACAAAGATGGGCAGTACTTAAGAAATATGTCAAAAATTTAACAGTTAAACCATTAAGTGAAACGCGATGGGAATGCAGAATTAATTCAATAAAAGCTGTGTTATTTCAAATCGTAGGTTTTAGAGATGCTTTAAATGATATTTCTGAACATTCTTTGGATCCGAAAGCAGCATCAGAAGCTTCTTCATTAATACAAAACATTGAAGATTTCCAATTTATTGTATTGTTAAACATTTGGTTTGATATATTAAGTATGATTAATGTTGCTAGTAAATCGATGCAAAATTCTGATTTTAACATCAAACAAGTCGTGGATCAGCTGAGAATTTGCACAGAGTTTTTGGAAGAATATAGAATATCTGGGTTCGAAAAGGCAATTGAAAGTGCCAAAGCTATTGCAGAAAACCTTGACGTAGAAGCTGATTTTACCGAAACCAGAAGTAGAAGGAAGAAAAGGCAGTTTGATTATGAAGCTGAGGATGAAATTACCACAAACAATCCTCAGCAAAAATTTAAAACTCATAATTTTTATGTAATTATAGACCAATGTTTAGACTCAATGACTGAACGATTTTCTCAACTAAAGCATTTTGAAGAAATTTGGGGATTTTTGTTTGACATATTTTCAACAGGCAAAGAAGATTTAATGAAATGCTGTAAAGATCTGCAAATTGTACTAGAAGATGATATTAACGGCAACGATTTATTTTATGAAATAGTAATACTAACAAATTTTGAAGGATTTGGAAAGAAAGATATTAAAGATATCTTGAAATATATAAAAAGTAGATCAATGGAAATAATATTCCCAAACCTTTATATTTCACTGAGAATACTAATGACGATTCCTGTTACAGTAGCAACATGCGAAGGAAGTTTTAGCAAGCTCAAATTAATAAAAACATATCTTCGTTCAACAATGACAGAGGAACGGCTCAATGGACTGGCTATTATTTCTATTGAAAATGAGATATTGAATGAAATAAATATAAAAGAATCAATCGAAACATTTTCAGATTTAAAATCGAGGAAAAAATTTTTCTAATATATTAAATTTTCTATTTTTTTTTTTTATAATTTATAAATCATTTGTTATAGTTATTATAATGAACAATTGAAATAAAATATTATATTTAGTAAGTAAATAAATGTATATTAAGTTTAAACTCTATTTAGGAGGCGCCATTAAAAAGTTTGCCTAGGGCGCTATTTAGTCTTGAGCCGGCCCTGTATGTATGTATGTGTATATGAATATATGTGTATATGTATATATATATATGTATATATATGTATATGTGTATATATATGTATGAATATATCGCTATTTTTGTATTTATATTGTATAATTGTTTATATAAGCTTTATAACTGCAAAGACATTTTATACCAATTTTAAGTTATTGTCTAAGTCTAGTATTTATAAATAATAATTGTAACTTATATTTCTTTTATTAAATAAAAAAAAAAAAAAAACAAAAAAAAAAAAAAAAAAAACTCAATTGGGAAGCATGTTAACTGTTTTCATCAATGTTCCACCTTTCTTAACTTGTTGAAAAGTATGTGGTTTTAGCAGGTTGCCGCCTTGGGGGCCCTGACCATTGTTTGGTGAAAACAAACTTCCATATTAGTACAGTGATCAATAGAAAGACTCGTCTCAAAAAACCGGTATGGAATTATAATCGTGCTAACTGGCAAGATTTAAATAACTTTTTATACCCTACACCTATAGGTAAAGGGGTATATTAACTTTGGTATGGTGTTTGTAACCACCTAAAGAAAGCGAGCTAGATATGGCAAAGTATATATATTTGTGATCAACGTGACCGCCTGAGTCGATATAGCCATGTCCGTCCATCCGTCCGTAGGCACGATAACTCAAAAAATAATGGAGCTATCTTGGCGAAATCGGCCCATGGGTTCGGATTCTGGACCTTTTAATCGATCGAATCGAACGAACATATATAAAAAATCACGGTAACTTAACAACTAATGACGCTATCTTCATCAAATTTATGCTGTAGGTTACTGGTAATGAAACTACTTTGGGGATTGCGTAAGGTCGGGATTGGACCATGGGTTCGGAACCTAGAACTTTTTGATCGAATTTAGGCCAAACGAGCATAATTCCGAAACCAATGAAGCTAGAACCTCCAAATTTGGTATCAGTGTGTCCCTTCCTATTTCCTAAGTGTCTTGGAACTTTGGGCCCCATTGGAGTAGTGGGTCGAGGACCAGCCACACATTTCTGAAGACCTTAAAGCATATCTTTAAAATTAATAAAGATAGCAACTTGAAAAAATGTAGAAGCTTCCAATATGCCACAAGGGTGTTCTTTACTATCTCTTGCGTGTTCCCCTAATTTGGGATCAATTGGAGTGGTGGTTCAGTACCCCTCTCAGACCTCCCAAGTTTTACTTACTTACTTAGGTGGCGCTACAGACCATGAAGGTCCTGGGCCTGACGTAGCGTTCCTCTCCACCTCGTTCGGTCCCGAGCAGATTCTCTCCACCTCGTTCGGTCCCGAGCAGATTCTCTCCAGTTGGAGATTTGGAGCCTTCTGATGTCTGTCGAAATCTCGTCTCTCCAACGAAGATTTGGGCGACCTCTGCGACGTGTTCCCTCTGGCCTGGCTTCGAGTATCTTTTTAGCTGGAGCATTGTTGTCCATTCGCTCAACGTGACCTAGCCATTGCAGCCTTTTGATCTTAATTTTTTGAACTAGGTCCACGTCACCGTACAGCTGATAGATCTCGGCATTGTATCTTCTTCTCCAGGTCCCATCGTCGCAGTAAGGACCGAACACTCGACGAAGAATCTTTCGCTCGAAAGTTCCAAGTGCTTGCTCACTTGCTCTGGGCAATGTCCAGCATTCTGCTCCATATAGTAGCACCGGAAGTATGAGCGTTTTGTACAGTTGCACTTTGGAACTGCGCGAGAGGAGTTTGAACCCAGTTGTTTTTGCTACCGAAGTAGCAGCGGTTTGCTAGGTTTATTCTTCGTCGGATCTCCACATTGATGTCATTTGCGGAGTTTACATTTGTACCTAGGTAGACAAACTCCTTAACTACCTCAAAGTTATATGTACCAACAGTGATGTTTGGACCCGCTCGATGTATTCTGGCCTCTTTATTTGTTGATAACATATACTTCGTTTTTTCTCGTTCACTAGAAGACCCATTTTCTTAGCTTCTTCTTCAATACGGACGAAGGCTTCGATGACGGCTCGTTGTGATGTTGCTATTATGTCGACGTCGTCCGCGAAGCCTAATAGCTGAACAGATTTTCTGAAGATTGTTCCTTCGGTGTTGACACCAGAGCGGCGTATAATCTGTTCGAGCACTAAATTGAAGAAGTCGCACGACAGTGCATCACCTTGACGGAAGCCGGTGCATGTGCGAAAGAGCTCCGACATATTTCCTCCAATAGCAACTGCACATTTAGTGTTCTCCAATGTTACTTGGCAAAGTCGGATAAGCTTGGATGGTATGCTATATTCCGACATTGCAATGTACAGTTCCCGGCGATAGATACTGTCGTAGGCTGCCTTAAAATCGATAAAAAGATGGTGTGTATCGATTTGAAATTCATGGGTCTTCTCCAGGATTTGCCTCAATGCGAAGATTTGGTCGATGGTAGACTTACCAGGACGGAAACCACATTGGTAGTTGCCTATGATGTTATTGCAATGTGGTTTCAGTCGTTCGCATATTACGTTGGAAAGGATCTTGTACGCGACATTCAATAGAGATATTCCTCTATAGTTGGCACATGACATGGCATCGTCCTTTTTGTGGATGGGGCATATGGTGCTAATGTTCCAGTCATCGGGCATGCATTCTTCCATCCAGACTCTGGTGATGATTTGGTGCATGCTCCTAACCAAATCCTCTCCTGCTACCTTAAATAACTCAGCTGGGATTCCATCTGAACCAGCAGCTTTGTTATTTTTCAGTTTCTGAATGGCTTGATCAACTTCCATTAGGCTCGGTGGTAGTGTTTCGTCATCGTTGATCATTGTGACTGGTGCATTATTCTGGTGTTCTGTATGCCCATCATTTAACAACTGTTCGAAATGTTGTTTCCATGTCTTCAATATCTCTCGCGTATCGGTTACCAAATTTCCCATGCTGTCTTTAAGCACGTGTGTACGTTGTTTGTAGCCAGCTGCCAACTGCTTGGCTTGTTTGTAGAACTTACGTACTTCGCCTCTGTCTCTGCATGTTTCAATGTCCACAAGACGAGATTTTTCATAAACCCTTTTTTTTCGCCTAATGGTGTACTTTTCATCTCGTCTTTTAGCTCTGTACTCCTCCTGCGCCGCTCTGGTTTTCCTCTGCAGGGTCTTGCGGTATGCTACATTTTTGAGTGCTGTTTTAATTGAGCATTCTTCATCATACCAAGGGTTTCTGATTGGTGTTGGTTCGAAACCTATGGTATTTGAAGTCACCTCCTTGATAATGTTAGAACAATGTTGCCATTGTTCATCGATGAATGGATTATTCAAAGGAGGTGCCGATTGGAGTCTAGAGCTAATTTGTTGGCTGTATTCTCTGGCTATATCAGGTGATTGTAGGCTTCTAATGTGGAATTTTTGTGATCGTGTGTTGTGCAGCTTCCTCACATTAGATATTCGTGCTCTGAATTGTGCCGCTATTAGATAATGATCAGAGTCGATGTTAGCCCCTCTGAAGGTTCGTACATCTAGCACGGATGTTGAGTGTCGTGCGTCAATCAATAGATGGTCAATCTGATTAGATGTACGACCATCAGGGGATAGCCAGGTTATTTTGTGGATGTTCTTATGTGGAAATTTGGTGCTACTTATAACCATGTTACGCGCAGCTGCAAAATTAACTAATCGGTAACCATTGTCTGTGGTGGTGTTGTGGAGACTATGATTACCAATTGTTTTTCCATGTATTGCTTCTCTACCGACTTTAGCATTAAAATCTCCGATTACAATCTTGGCATCGTGTTCGGGGCAGGCTGCGTATGTTCGCTCAAGGGTATCGTAATATTCATCCTTGTCTGCATCCTCTGCTTCGTCGGTAGGAGCATGCGCACATATTATGGAGATGTTGTAAAATCTGCCTTTGATGCGGATGGTTGCAAGTCGTTCATTGACAGGTGTAAAGTCAATGACCAACGACCTCAACCTTTCTCCCACTACAAAACCGCATCCTAATATGTGGTGCTTTTCATGGCAGCTGTAGTAAATGTCGCATTTTCGATTTTTTAGTGTACCGGTTCCTTTCCAACGTATTTCCTGTATCGCAGTAATATCGGCTTTATACTGCGCGAGAACCTTTTCCAAATTGTTAGATGCTCCTGGGGTGTAGAGTGTTTTTCCATTCCAGGAGCAAATTCTTAAATCTTTGTCCTTATAGTTGTTCCATGGTCGTTTTCCGTGTAATCTATTCGTTCTCATATCCGAGGCATTTTCGTCATTCATAACTGTTTGTTGGTTTTTATGGGTAAGGTAGTTAGCCTTCCCAAGTTTTAAAAGTTTATAATCAAAATTACTAAAAATAGTTACTTAAAATTAAGATAGACCGTTCAAATTGTGTGCAAGGGTTAACTAGTACTATAAGTACAGCGCGGACTGTATAAGGGCGAAATCAGCCCAAGGGTTCGGATTCTGGACCTTTTAATCCGTGTCAGGGCTAACGAACATATATAAAAAATCACGATAACTCAACAACTATTGAGGCTATCTTCATGAAAGTGCTGTAGGTTACTGGTAATTAAACTACTTCGGTGATTACGTACGGTGAGGATTGGACAATGGGTTCGGAACTTAGAACTTTTTGATCGATTTTAGGCCAAACGAGCATAATTCCGAAACCAATTAAGATAGAACCTTCAAATTTGGTATCAGGGTGTCCCTTCCTATTTCCTAAATGTCTTTGAAATTTGGGCCCCATTGTAGTAGTGGGTCGGGGACCAGCCATACATTTCCGAAGACCTTAAAGCATATCTTTCAAATTAATAAAGATAACAACTTAAAAAAATGTGGAAGCTTGAAATTTGGCACAAGGGTGTTCCTTACTATCCCTTGCGCGTCCCCCGAATTTGGGATCAATTGGAGTGGTGGTTCAGTATCCCTCTTAGACCTCTTCAGTTTTAAAAGTTTATAATCGAAATTATTAAAAATAGTAACTTAAAGTTAAAATAGAACGCTCAAATTGTGTACAAGGGTTAACTAGTGCTTAAAGTACAGCGCGGACTGTATAAAGGCGAAATCAGCCCAAGGGCTCGGATTCTGGAACCTTTGAAAAGTTCAAGGTCTAACAAACATATATCTTAAAAATAGCATAACTCAAAAAATGATGCCGCTATTTTGAAGAAATTTAAACTGTAGGTTACAAGTAATGAAAGTATCATGAGAATAGGTTCTGCTCGAGTTTAGTCAATGAGTTCGGATTATAGAAGCTTTTGATGGATTTGAAAAATTTGAATTATTAAATATATTATGCTTTGATTAGCTTTCTATCACAAAATTTAATAATTCAAATTTTTTAACTTTTGTAATTGATTGAAATAAATATATTTTCATTTATTTAAATTTTTTTTGTTTTTTAATATTTTTAAATTGATATATTAGTAAGAATTTGTAATATTTTTGAATAGATAAAGTAGTTAGAAAATGTTGTTTAGTTTTATAAAGTTAATTTGGTTAGCCATGTCTTAAGATCAAACTAATAAAAGCTTTTATGGTTTTAAAATGACTTAGTAACTTGCCTTTTAATTTGAACCAAATAGGTGTAGGGTATTTCTAGGTCGGTTGCACCGACTGACTGTTTCTTTACTTGTTTAGGATTTCTATGGGTCAATGTGTTTTCGCAACAAGAATATTAACTTTGCTGCAAATGCGATCAGTGAAACTATCTTGCTTGGAATGAGGTTCTTCATACCTCACTCCAAGAGAAGTATTAAACGAAAACCAAACATGGTTAGCAGTAAAGCAATTCATAATAAGGAGGAGGCTTTCAAACGTTACCAACACAATCGGAAGAATCTTGACGCAAACAAATCCCTCGGTCCGGCTGGAATCACTTAACTGGTACTCAAAAAGACTTATTCCACTATTTCAAAACCTCTCAACAACCTTTTTTTCCTTTCTTTTACTTCGGGTACTCATCCTGCCCAATAGAAGGGTGCGAATGTTTTTTCAGTTACAAAAAAAGGCAACAAAAGCGATCCCTCTAACTACCGCCCTATTGGTATAACCTCGGTCCTTTTCAAAATTATGGAAAAAATTGTAAACATAAAGCTTCTGAAATACCTTGACCGCAAAGGTTTGCTTCATGATCGACAAAACGGGTTTAGAGCCCGTCGTTCAACCGGTGATCTCATGCCTTACCTTAGCGAGAAGCTAAATAACCTTGGATATATCTAAAGCTTTTAACCGTGTATGGCATGATGCTTCAATAGCAAAATGCGAAACTTTAGGTTAAGGTAGGATTTCCTTAAAAAGATTGGAGATTTTCTCTCAAATCGCACGATTCGAGTACTTGTGGATGTTCACACATCCAACCCTTTTTGAAATAAATACTGGATCAGGTGCAGTTTAGGTTTCTCGTTTCGCTGTAACACTTACTTTTCAGCACCTGATCTTCTAAAAATCTATAAAACTTACATTAGACCAAAAATGGAGTATAATGCACATATTTTGGGCTGAAGCCCCCCAAACCACGCTGGGATATCTCGATAAAGTGAAAAATAGAGCTATCCGTCTTATAAATGATCCCAGTGTTACCTCATCGCTCACTCTACTTAACCATCGGCGAACCGTTTGGTCTCTAACTCTCTTTAATAGATACCTTGTAGGGACGAACAGCTGTTTCAACTTAATCAAACAATTAATCCCTCCCCTGAAAGTATTTCAACGTGAGACAAGTAGTGCGACAAATGCTCATCCCTACACTGAATTAGTAAGTTGGCGAAACACAGGATATGGAAATTCGTTTGTTGTGCGCACATCGCGATTATGAATCAGTTACCATGTAATGTGTTTTCGAAATTGGTAGTTTTTATATGTACGATCCAATAAAGAGAAGAACCTTAACATCCATCCTCATGACTTTCCTTTAAATTAATTACTTTATCCATCATTTATTTATTTATTTGTTTATTGATTAAAAATTCATGATATTACAGTTATAAAATTACAATATACTAGACTTAGACAATAACTTAAAATTGGTATAAGAGTCTTAGCAATTATAATATATATGTACAGTTATAGAGTATAAATACAACAAGTGATGAAAAAAAACCAAGGGTTTTTAAAAAAGCACATTTTCAAAATATTATAGTGTTTCATACTAAGTATTTTATCGGAATATAATGTTGAAGCTTCAATATTAACGTTTAATTTAGGAAATATGTACGTTCATGACTAAGTTACTGCTTACGTATAATAACAGTAAATTTTTAAGTCCTAGTAGCCTCTCTATGGGGAAGGTTGCCAAATTTCTCAAGGATATAATGCTCACTAGTCCCCTTCACCCAAACTTTTTTAGATTCTAGGAATTAAATTGTGAATTCCACCAAAATTTGGAATTTTTCTTAGAATTTTACTATTTAGGCAAAAATGGTTAAAACTGAGAGACACTTTCTTCAATTTAAAGAACCCCTTTTAAATTTAAGAAAAACCTTTAACATATGTTAAAATATAATGTTAGACCTTTAAATTTTGTATATTAAGGAAAAAATATTTAAACAGGTATTCAAGTTACAGGTGTTTAAAAATAGCAAAATTTCAATTTTTGAGCCCTTATAGCTCTTGAACATGGGGCTTGACAAAAAAATTTTGTTAACCCACTCCTACTAATTTCTGAGTATCTAACTTCTTCCAAAATTTCAAGACCCTAGCTTGAACCGTTTAAAAGATATGTGGAGTCAAAAATTTTGCAAAAATTGAGTTTTGCACAGTGGTAAATTTTAGTACCGTATGGCAAGCCTAAACATTTAAGCGAAGTATTTTTGTTAAGTCTATAAAAGCAGCACGCTTCAACAGTTTTTCAATTAAAAATAAACTTATCAGAACTCTTGTTATATCAATTTAAATATAGGGGTTTTTGGGAATTTGCAGGGGCTATAGCTTCGTCACCCTTCAAAATTAAGGAAAACCTTTGACACATGTTGAAATATAATTATAGTGCTTTGAATTTTGTACATTACTAAAAAAAAATTTGGACAGGTATTCAAGTTACATGTGTTTAAAAATAGCAAAATTTCAATTTTCGAGCCCTTATAGCTACAAAACAGAGGACGTGACAAAAAAAATTTGTTAACCGACTTCTACTTATTTCAGAGGATCTAACTACTCCCAAAATTTCAAAACCCTAGGTTGGCCCGTTTAGAAGATATGTGTGGCCAAAAAAAAGGGATTTTCCCAACTTTGGGGGGCTGCAGCTCCCTAACAGATGGGGCTACAGAAAAAAATTCTTTTACGACATTATTTTTTTTGTAATACCTACTCGTGGTTAAAATTTCTTTTCTATATTTCAAACGATGTAAAAGTTTTTGTAAACATACGGACAGACAGACGGAGAGACAGACAGATGGACAGACAGACGGACAGACAGACGGACGGACGGACAGAGTGAAACTATATAGGCACATTTTTACAAAATTTTTTAAAAATGTGCTAAAAATTAAATGTATATTTTTATTATAACCTAATGTATATTTAACAATAAAATATTAATTTAGTTATAATTCTAACAATTTTTTTAATAAAGCCTGATCTTTTTTTAATAATATTTTCAATTTAAATATGAAGCGACTTATATTACTCCAATTCATCAGTTGGAGTACGCCAATTAAGTTTGTACAGTATCTTGATTGCTTTGTTCATTAATATTTTCATTTTCATTTTTAATGTACTTGAACAACACGACCATGTCGCCACATTGTATCTTATATGAGACATGATGTGTGCATGAAATAATAGTTTAGCTGATTTGTCATCTAATATTATTCCACTTCTCCTAATAGAACCTAGCAATGGCATTATCTTTTTTATAATGTAATTAACATGATCATTCCATGATAATTTGTCATCTATTATAATACCGAGATATTTACAAGTTTGTTCTCTTTTAATTTCTCTACTATGAATACAAATTTTTGGATTGATATCAGGCTTATTTAGACGTTTAAAAATCATGTACTTTGTTTTTTCAATGTTCATTGTTAATTTATTTCCATTTAACCGTCTCATATATAATTTCAAATCATTATTGACCAATCTTTCTAATGTTTCCGCATTTTTTGCTGTATAGACAAGTAATGTATCATCAGCAAATATTTTATAATCAGCTTTAATGTTAGAAAATTGCATATTATGCACATACAATAGATACAAGGTAGGTCCAAGAACTGACCCTTGTGACACACCTATATTTATGGCACGTACATTTCTACAAACACCATTAACTTTCGTTTTGATAAATCTGTTTGTCAAATACGTTCATAGTAGTTCATGCGGTAGTCCTCTTATTCCAATTTCATATAATCTGTCCAACAATATTTGATGGTCCACTGTGTCAAATGCCTTACTCAGATCTACAAAAACATAACATATATTGTTTCCTTTATCAAGATGTCCAATAATAGATTTCACAAGAATCATTGATTGCTACATCAGTTCCATGCGACTTTGGGAAGCCAAACTGATTGATGTCAAATCCGCCTGTACATTTAATGAATTCACATATTCTTTTATTAATTATTTTTTCAAATATTTTACTCATGCAGCTAGTGAGTGTTATCGGCCGGTAATTAGATGTTTCCAAGGGAGAACCATTCTTGTATATTGGAATCACAGTACTGCATTTTAATAAACTAGGATAGTTTCCTCTGCGAAAGCTGTTTGCACTTCTATTTCATTAGTAGGTACCAAAAACATGGAACTTTCATTTATTCTATTTTTTATTATATTTTCTTCTTTAGTTTGTATTTTATCAGCTAACTCTCTTCCAATATTACTTAAATGTTCATTAAAGCCGTTGGCTATGTCTTTGCTAATATTTAAAAGTTCATCATTGTGTCTAATTTCCTTTATAATATTGTTACTATCTGCTTTTTGGTTTGCTATCTGAGAGTTCAGAACATTCCATATCTTTTTAGTATTTGAACCAGCTTCTTGTAATTTTCTATTAAAATAATTTTGCTTTGCTTTCTTTATCACTACATTAACCTTGTTTTTTAATTCATTATATTTTATTTTATGCTCCGCAATATTATTTATGGGTATTTTTTATGATACTTGTACAATTTATTTCTGTGTTTAATTAGTTTTAAAATTTCTCTGGACATCCACGAATTATTTTTTCTAATTCTCATATATTTAACACTTGTACTTGAAATATTTTATAGCTTCAATCAATTCATCAATATTTTGACAAGTATGTCTACGTAAGGGATATTCCAACATATATGAGTATTTAGCATAGTTAGTTGCAGTTATTTGATTATACGCCATCATTTCAAGTTTTCTGAGAACTGATTTAATTTCAACACATACTGCTTTATGATCTAGGTTAGGAATATCATGCAAAGTGATATTAAAACCAAATCGATTCGTCTTAAGATCTGAAAGAACATGATCTAACAGATTGGCTGAGCTTAATGTTATTCTAGTAGCTTCATTCATGCTATTTATGTTAACAGAGTTAAGATCCAGCATATCCATATAAATTCTGCTTGCGTTCGTTTCAGAGAGCAAATTGATGTTAGTATCACCAACCACAATTATATTTTTGTACTTATTGAACAGCTGATCTAGATGTTTTACAAATGCCTTATTGTTTTCAATATATTCATGATAGATTTGGTATCTTCTAAAGAAATTACAATAGTATTGAACGTAATAGATATTTCCAAAACTTTGTGACTAATACCTTGCTTTACATATATTGCGCAGCCACCTCCTCTGCTTAAATTATTAGAGATAAAGGATGCTGTATACCCAGGAATATTAAAGTATTTTTCTTCTTCTGAATAAAGCCAAGTTTCTTCAACCATGATAATATCAACATCATTTTTAATTTTTATAAATGTTTCAATTTCGATTAGATTTTTCCTCAAACTTCTAGCATTAAAATGCACCATTTTCAAATTCAATAGTTTGTCCATCATCATGGTCTTCCAATCAAATAATTTTGCCATGATTCTCTATATCTCTGCACATTCTCTTTTTATTTATTTTCTACATGTCTCTTAAAATGAGCTAGATCTTGTAGCACTTCCTTTCTTGATACTCCTGTAGTTTCATGATAGTTAAAGTATAGGTTGGAGGGGTATTGATGGTTATTTGGCAAACCTTCTTGGTGAATAAGTACTTTTAGAGTAGTTTGCGTCATTCCCTCATAACAGATATCACCATGATCATGAAAATACGACAAAAATAATCTAACATTGTTGTATATTCTGCGTTCTCTAAGCCGAGAAATAGCATAAACATTGTCACCAGATATAATCGCATTTCTAGTTAATCTGACAATCGGTGGAGTTGGTGGATTAATAAACGTTTTGTTATTTGATTTTGCAATCTCACTACGCCTACGTTTATCGTTTCACCCTTAATCCAGTTAGCATATTTAGTTGTTGGCACTACAAGTTGTCTTTCATCTTTAGGCACGTCTTTATTCATAAGAGTAATATTATTGCAATATTATTATTTTTATTTTGACTATTATTAATATTTTCACTTTGATGAAGTTTATTGTTGGAATCTGTTGCCACGATGTTCTTGGAATCTTTGTTAGAGAAACATATATTATTATTACTGTTCTTGTTAACTTGAATTGTGTAAGTTTTCTTGTTTGCATTTATTATCTTTTTGAAGGGTAATAGTTTAAGTAATACACTGCTTTTTTGACTTTGACCAGATTTTTTATTGGATTCTTCCGTTTTTGTTATAGTTTTTCTTACAATATCCAATTTATTTTCCATATTATTATTATTATTATCATTATTATTATTATTATTGTTATTATTATTGCTATTATTATTATTATTGTTGTTTTTATTGTTATTATCGATATTATCAATATTATCATGATTACTATCAACTTTATTATTAACATTAATATCTTCTTTTAATTTAGCTCCGGTGTTAATTGCGTTATCTTCTTTTAAATTTTTGGCATTAAGATAAATTTTATACGTACTTATATAATGTTTTGGTTCATATGTATTTTTATTCGTAATTTCTTTATTTCTTTGTACACAGTTTTCCTGGTTTATTTGATCAACAACTATTTTCTTTAGTTGGTAATATCCAATGGCTTTTTTTTAAACCTAGTTTATATTGATATGCAGGACATAGTTTACTAAGAGTCTTATGATTAATATCCATATTTAATTTTAGTTTCTTGTTCTATTTTATACAGTTTATGCAATTATTTATTTCCTCTTTGTTACATACGTTTGTTTTATGTTCTTGATGAGATTTTAGACATGTTTCTTTATTCCTGCAATCCACTGCTTTATGGTTGAACCCTTTACATTTGTAACGAAGTAAGTTAATTGAAGTTCGTCGTATAGTTTGTAGCGTTTGTCTGAAAGTCTGAAATTAAAAAAAAAAAAAAAAAAACAAAGCGATAACAGTGATTTAGTTGGCAGTGATTTTTTTATTAAATTAATCTTTTATTTTTGTATTTTGAATCTAAGAAATAGGCAGAATTTTTATTTTTAAAATGAAGGGTTTCTTAGGTTTATTTCTATTAACTATATTTGGATCAGTTTTGGCCACAAATCCACCAAAATGGGATCCAGTTTATACAGTTAGTGGAACATTATATATACCATATGCTGAAATTGAAGAACCATTTTATGCATGGTATGATAAGCATAGTCATCGTTCAAGAATCGATTATTATGGTGGTATGGTAAAAACTTATCAATTGGCCCATTATGAATCATATGGAACATCATTAAAATTGGCACCAGTTAGTACTGACAATCAATTGAATAAAGAAACATGTCTTCAAGTGAATGGAACATCAGAAAATAAAGTTGACGTTCAAGCTATATTACCAGATACAAAAGATTTTAAACTAGTTGGAACCGAACAATGTAATGGTGTACCATGTGATAAATTTGTTTTAGAACAAACCTTTGATCAAAAGAAAAAAGTTTATTCATTATGGGTTAAATATCGTAAATCACCAAAATATCCTGGTTCCAGACAACCAATTCCATTACGTTATGAAATGAGAGGATACACTGTTGGGATCACATTATGATCATTATTATTTGGAATACGATAGTTACAGTCATGATGATATTCCAAATGAAGTTTTCGAAATTGATGAAAACATGAGATGTGTTTCATTCCCTGGTCCTGGTAAAGGTCATTATGCAACATTTAATCCAATGCAAGAATTTGTCCATCCAGTTTCTAATGAACATTTACATCATGAATTCACCAGATTTATAAATAAGCATAATAAAAATTATGTAACAGAGACAGAACATAATTATAGAAAAGATGTCTTTAGACAAAATTTACGTTTAATTCATTCCAAAAATCGTCAACAATTGGGTTATTCATTAGCTGTTAATCATTTGGCTGATCGTACTGAAGATGAATTAAGTTCTATTCGTGGTTATAAAAATTCTGGTGTTTATAATGGAGGTAAACCATTCCCATATGAAGTTGCACCAAGAAAATCAAATTTACCAGAACAATGGGATTGGAGATTATGGGGTGCTGTTACACCAGTTAAAGATCAATCAGTTTGTGGATCATGTTGGTCATTTGGTACAACCGGTTCTATTGAAGGGTAGAAAACATGTACTTTTTAAAGAATGGTGGTAATTTAGTTCGTTTATCGCAACAAGCATTAATTGATTGCTCTTGGGGTTATGGTAATAATGGTTGTGATGGCGGTGAAAATTTCCGTGTATATCAGTGGATGGAAAAAGTTGGTGGTATTCCAACAGAAGAAGAATATGGTGATTATTTGGGGCAAGATGGTTATTGTCATGTTAGTAATGTTAGTTTGGTAGCTCCAATTACCGGCTGGGTAAATGTAACATCAAATGATCCAGATGCATTAAAAATAGCTTTAATTAATCATGGTCCAGTATCTGTTGCTATTGATGCATCTCATAAAACATTCAGTTTTTATTCACATGGTTTATATTATGAACCAAAATGTGGTAATACAGCAGATAATTTAGATCATGCTGTTTTAGCTGTTGGATATGGTACTATCGGTAATGAAACTTACTTTTTAATTAAAAATTCATGGTCAACATATTGGGGCAATGATGGTTATGTTTTAATGTCAGCTAAAAATAATAATTGTGGTGTTATGACAACACCCACTTATGTTACAATGTAAAAGTGGAGATTAAAAGAATCATTTATTTATAGAATGAAGCTGTTACTTTAAGATTCTACATATGTTTTAGATTAATCTTTCTTTTTTTCATTTTTATTAAAACAAAAACTTTTAAATATGTTTAATTTTCGACTGATTCTAAAAAAAAATATTAAAAAAAACTAAAATTATTATTAATAGCTTTATTAGTTTACGTTTACGCATTATTGATGAATTGTGTTAATACGTAAATTTTTTTGAAATAAAATTCTTTTAAAAATAAATAATATACTCTGTACGAGTTGAAGAAGCTTTTTGAGAAATTTAATAAAAACGAGGAAGAGTGTAGTAGAGTAGACTGTGTCAACTCTGGGATACCCGTATGACCGTTATATAAACATTATATCATTATTATTATAAACATTAATTACTTTTGGCAAAATTTCAAACATATCAGATTTATTAGGTGTAGTGTAATGCTCTTATAAAAGAAGGAGTTGTATGGAAGCTACTCGAACTCTTGGCAGTAGAGCAACCAAATTTTGCAGTAACTTTGGCCATTACAATAAACTATATTTGGCCAAATTTCAGACACCCAACTTCAATAGGTATAGAGTAATGCTCATATAAAATAAGAAGTTGTATGGCAGCTACTCGAACCCTTTGCAGTAGACCAACCAAATTTTGCAGAAACTTTGGCCATAAAACTAAACAACTTTTGCCAAAATTTCAGACACGTAGCTGTAATAGGTGCAGAGAAATACTCATATAAAAAAGGAAGTTGTATGGCAGCTACCCGAACCCATGGACCAAAATGGCTGGATTTAAATAGCGATGACGGCTATTGCAAAAAAACGAATTTGCGAAAATTTCAAGATCCTAGCTCCTTTAGTTTTTGAGTTATCGTGCGGACGGACGGACAGACGGACGGACGGACAGACGGACGGACAGACGGACGGACGGACAGACGGACGGACATACATAGCTAAATCGATTTTTTTTTCGATTCTGATCAGATCCATACACTTGAGTCTATATCTACCCCCCCTCCTTCTCTGCGTCACAAACGTAATGGCAAATTTATTATACCCTTTGACTATATAGTCATACGGGTATAAAAAATATAATGTATAAGTATACATATTTTTTTTGTGAAAAATGAGAAGTTTTGACAGTTGTTTTTTTTTAATTTTTTTTAATAAATATTTAAATACTATCCTAAATGAACAAATTTATATTAAAACGAGGAAGAGTGTAGTAGAGTAGACTGTGTCAACTCTGAGATACCCGTATGACCGTAACATATACATTATATCATCCGGTTAATTACTTATTAAGTGTAGTGGAATACTCATATAAAATAAAGAGTTGTATGGCAGCTACTCGAACCCTCTGTCGGAGACCAACCAAATTTTGCACAAACTTTGGCCATTACACTAAACAATTTGTGGCAAAAATTCAGACACCCAGCTTCATTAGGTGGAGAGTAATGCTCATATAAAATAAGGAGTTGTATGGCAGCTACTCGAACCCTCAGCAGCAGACCAACCAAATTTTGCAGAAACTTTGGCCATTACACTAAACAATTTTTGGCAAAATTTCAGACACCCAGCTTCATTAGGTGTAGTGAAAAGCTCATATAAAAGAAGGAGTTGTATGGCAGCTACTCGAACCCTCTGCAGTAGACCAACCAAATTTTGCAGAAACTTTGGCCATAAAACTAAACTACTTTTGCCAAAATTTCAGACACGCAGCTGTAATAGGTACAGAGTAATGCTCATATAAAAAAAGAAGTTGTATGGGAGCTACCCGAACCCATGGACCAAAATGGCTGGATTTAAATAGCGATGACGGCTATTGCAAAAAAACGAATTTGCGAAAATTTCAAGATCCTAGCT
Source organism: Dolichopus griseipennis (assembly GCA_963082915.1). Lineage (NCBI taxonomy): Eukaryota > Metazoa > Arthropoda > Insecta > Diptera > Dolichopodidae > Dolichopus > Dolichopus griseipennis. The sequence goes on from OY720441.1 coordinate 139,502,562, forward strand.
CCTTTAGTTTTTGAGTTATCGTGCGGACGGACAGACGGACGGACGGACAGACGGACAGACGGACGGACAGACGGACGGACAGACGGACGGACATACATAGCTAAATCGATTTATTTTTCGATTCTGATCCGATCCATACACTTGAGTCTATATCTACCCCCCCTCCTTCTCTGCGTCACAAACGTAATGGCAAATTTATTATACCCTTTGACTATATAGTCATACGGGTATAATAAATTTCAGAATTTTTATCTCTTATAAAATATACTTTGCAATTTTTTCTAGTGCTTCTTTTTTCAGCGGTATTCAAATGTTTACCGTATGACATTCGATTTTTATATTAAAATTGCCAAATAGATCGCTAAATACCATCTCTACACCAACTATTTTTGTGGAGAAAGGTACAAATCCTTACCTTAAATCAGTAATTAAATTGTTTTAATTTATATTTGTTTACTAATATTTAAAAAATGTTAATTTGAAACTAAATAAAACTATTTGTTCACCACAATCAAATTTATTGTTCTCGATCTGTCAATACAAAGGAAACTTCATAAAATGACAACTGGAATATAGATCAAACAAATACATGAATGATCAAATACGCACTGTGGAAAAGCTTGACCACCTGTATTTGAGCGTAAATCTGCCGTAAACCCAAATGATTCATTGACAGGTAAATATGCCCTAACAACAAACATAGGAGTACCGGCAACTTGACTTTCTTCGAAAACATGTCCTCTACGCCTATTCAATACACCATAAATACCACCAACAGCAACTTCTGGACATTGAATTTCACACAAATAAACAGGCTCCATTAAACGTGGACCTGCTGTTATTACTGAAGCATAAAGTACACGACGAGCAGTTGGAATAATTTGACCTCCACCCCGATGAATTGCATCAGCATGTAGTGTGACATCAAAAATGTTGATTCTTACACCTCTCATATTTTCTTCAGCCAACACCCCTTCTTTTGTAGCCCATTGAAAACCGGCAACTACGGAATCTTTAATTTCATTTAAATATTGTACACCTTTAGTACAATCAATTACAAAATTCGGACCGGTTCCATCCGGACCGAAACACCAAATTTTCCTGGCTTCTGTAACATCATAGTCATATTTTTCAGCCAAATACCTTGCACGTACTTTGAAATCATCTTTAGAACTTACATCTCCTTTATCAATGTCCTCTGGTAAACCATCCGGCATTGGACACGCTTTCATAAACAAACGGTTATGTTTATTCGGAGATTTTGACAGACACATTTGATTAGATTCATCAATAACTGTTTCTCTATAGGATACTACAGGATCCGATTTTTTTAATGGAATGCAAGCATGATCTTCCTCTAAATCTTTGAGACAAATTTCCAAATGTAGTTCACCTGCTCCAGCAATTATATGCTCACCCGATTCTTCTATAATACATTGAACCATAGGATCAGATTTAGCTAAACGTTTAAGACCTTCGACAAGTTTAGGCAAATCAGCTGGATTTTTTGGTTCGACAGCAACACGTACAACAGGTGAAACAGAAAATTTCATAACCTTCATATTATGAGCATCTTTGAAAGTCGAAATTGTTCCAGTTTTAATTAAATATTGGTCAACACCCACTAAACCACAAATATTTCCTGATGGCACATCTTCTATAGCTTCAACATAACGACCCATCATCAATATTGTACGTTGAATTGCCTTTTCATATAAATCTTCCTTTTTACCAGGTACATAATTGGGTCCCATAATACGACATTTCTGACCAGTAGCTACTTTACCAGAAAACACACGACCAAAGGCGTAAAATCTCCCTTTATCAGTTGTTGGTACCATTTTCGAAATATACATCATTAATGGACCGTCTGGATCACAATTCTTAACGGCAACAGCAGCTTCATCGTCTAAAGGTCCTTCCTATAACATTTCCATTCTATATTTTTGAGCAACTACTGGTGATGGTAAATGAATAGCAATCATTTGAAGTAAAGCTTCTCCAGCTGGCAACCAAGTACGCATTACAACTTTTAGAAGTCGTTTTCCATCTTTATCTTTATCTTCGTGTTTTAACTGAATGTCTAACTTCTCTAACAGTTGTGGGATTTCCTCTTTTTATACCCTACACCTATAGAATAGGTAAAGGGGTATATTAACTTTGGTATGGTGTTTGTAACCACCTAAAGGAAGCGAGCTAGATATGGAAAAGTATATATATTTGTGATCAGCGTGACCGCCTTAGTCGATATAGCCATGTCCGTCCGTCCGTCCGTCCGTAGGCACGATAACTCAAAAAATAATGGAGCTATCTTGATGAAATTTTAACTGTAGGTTACTAGGACTGAAAGTACGGCGGGGATTGCATATGGGCGAAATCGGCCCATGGGTTCGGATTCTGGACCTTTTAATCGGTTTCAGGGCTAACGAACAAATATAAAAAATCACGATAACTCAACCACTAATGACGCTATCTTCATCAAATTTGTGCTGTAGGTTACTAGTAATGAAACTACTTCGGAAATTGCGTAAGGTCGGGATTGGACCATGGGTTCGGAACCTAGAACTTTTTGATCGAATTTAGGCCAAACGAGCATAATTCCGAAACCAATGAAGATAGAACCTCCAAAATTAGTATCAGGGTGTCCCTTCCTATTTCCTAAGTGTCTTGTGAATTTGGGTCCCATTGGAGTAGTGGTTCGGGGACCAGCCACACATTTCCGAAGACCTTAAAGCATATCTTTAAAATTAATAAAGATAACAACTTGAAAAAATGTAGAAGCTTCCAATTTGCCACAAGGGTGTTCTTTACTATCTCTTGCGTGTTCCCCTAATTTGGGATCAATTGGAGTGGTGGTTCTGTACCCCTCTCAGACCTCCCAAGTTTTAAATGCTTATAATCGAAATTACTAAAAATAGTTACTTAAAATTAGGATAGACCGTTCAAATTGTGTACAAGAGTTAACTAGTACTATAAGTACAGCGCGGACTATATAAGGGCGAAATCAGCCCAACGGTTCGGATTCCGGACCTTTTAATCGATGTCAGGGCTAAGGAACATATATAAAAAATCACGATAACTCAACAACTAATGAGGCTATCTTCATGAAATTTGTGCTGTAGGTTATTGGCAGCGAAACTACGGCGGTGGTTACGTACGGTGAGGATTGGACAATGGGTTCGGAACTTAGAACTTTTTGATCGAATTTAGGCCAAACGAGCATAATTCCGAAACCAATGAAGGTAGAACCTCCAAATTTGGTATCAGGGTGTCCCTTCCTATTTCGTAAGTGTCTTTGAAATTTGGGCTCCATTGGAGTAGTGGATCGGGGACCAGCCACTCAGTTCTAAGGCCCTTAAAGCATATTTTCGAAATTAATAAAGATAGTAACTTGAAACAAATGTAGAAGCTTCCAATTTGCCACAAGGGTGTTCTTTACTATTTCTTGCGTGCCCCCCTAATTTAGGATTAATTGGAGTGGTGGTTCAGAACCTCTCTTAGACCCCCCAATGTGTAAAAGCTTATCATCGAAATTAATAAAACTAGTAACTTAAAATTAAGATAGAGCGTTCCAATTGTGTACAAGGGTTAACTAGTATTGAAAGTATGACGGGACTGCATATGGGCGAAATTGTACCATAATTTCGGGTCCTGGAACCCTTGAAAAGTTCAAGGACTAACAAACATATATCTTACAAACACCATAACTCAAAAAATAATGCCGGTATTTTGATGAAATTTAACTGTAGGTTACTAGTAATGAAAGTACCATGGGAATTGGTTGTGGTCGAGTTTAATTTCGAAGCCAAAGAATATATTTCCTATGTCCTATGTGTCTCCGAAATCTAGACTTAATTGTGGTGGTGAACATAGCAAAGGTACTTGCTGCATTTATGTAAAATTTATTTTTATATTTAAATGAATTATATGAAAAGGTGTAAATTTTTAATTGTATTTTAGAAATACATTTATTGCATATTTTGCGTTTATAAGCTTTTCTATTAGGTATATAAACTAACCATTTAAAATAATTGCAATTTTTAAAAATTTGGATTATTAAATATATTATGCTTTGATTATCTTTTTATCAAAAAATTTAATAATTAGAATTTTTTCATTTTGTAATTGAATTGGAATAAATATATTTTCATTTATTTCAAGTTTGTTTGTTTTTTAATATTTTTAAATAGATAAATTACTAAGAATTTGTAGTATTTTTTAATAGATAGGGTAATTCGAAAATGTTTTGAGTATTATACAGTTAATTTGGTTAGCTATGTCTTACGATCAAATTAATAACAGCTTCTATGGTGTTAAAATGACTTATGGATATGTCCTTAAATTTGAACCAAATAGGTGTAGGGTATTTCTAAGTCGGTTGCACCGACTGACTGTTTCTTTACTTGTTTATAATTCATAATAGCATCAAAAACTTTATAAATTGGATCTAAAATATACATACAAAACGAACGCTAATTATCAGCGTCTTTTTGTTTGGACCATTTTTTCGTTTTTCCATTGAAAAAATTTTCACCCCACAAGCGGTTCATTAGTTTAACCACATCAATTTTAAATTTTTCTGAATACATTTCAGAAAATTGCTTAAGTGTAAAAGCCCAACCATGTAAACCGGAACCAAAACCAACACTACCCTTGGATGGATCAACGCGAACTTCTCCCATAGGACCACTATCATCATTATATGTGGCAATAATTACGTTTACATTTTCAACAATACGTTGGAAAGTTTGGTACAATTCCTCAGAATCTAATTGCAATTCGAGCAAAGCACGATCCATTTTATTCATAAACAATATAGGTTTTATCCTTTCAGCAATTGCTTGACGTAACACTGTTTCTGTTTGAACACATACACCAGAAACACAATCAACTACAACCAAAGCACCGTCAGTGACACGAAGTGCAGCAGTTACTTCAGATGAAAAGTCAACGTGTCCGGGACTATCAATTAAATTAATTAAAAATCCCTTGCAATCTTTTTCCTTTTGATCAAGGTTGTTTACGAAAGCTAAATCTTTTTCTTCTAATTCAAAATACATAGAAATAGCTGTTGATTTGATAGTAATGCAGCGCTCTTGTTCATCTTTGCGAGTATCTGTAAACCTAGTTTCACCAGCTTTTGCTCCAGCAATAATTCCAGCTTTTGATACAAGAGAATCAGTTAAAGTAGATTTCCATGGTCGACATGAGCAATAACGGACATATTCCTTTTGTATTTATATATATTATTTTTCTTTTTATAAAAAACGCACCCCAAACTATTGTCATATGAATTGTCATTTTGTTAAAGTGTCAAATAAATTAATAATTTTTACTTCTCTTTTTTACTGGATGTTAAAGAATAAAGACGTGTTTCTTTTTATTACAAAATTTTATATACTAAATTTCAACAGGTTATGGGCCCAGATATTACTTCTATAAAATTTGGCATTGTTTAAGGTAAAAATAAAATTGAATATTTTTTATTTCTGATGGCTGCTTTAGAGAGAGTAACGATTGATAAATTGCGGGGATCTGAAAATTATCAGACATGGGCTTTTGCGGTTAAATCTCTTTTAGGTGTAGAAGAATTATCGAACTGTATAAAGGCTGAAAATGGTGAAGTAACAGAAAAAGTTCCAGGAAAATTGAGCAAGGCAATGCATAAAATAATTCTTACAATAGAATCATCTTTATATGTTCATGTACAAGATTGTAATAGCGCATATGATATCTGGGTAAAGCTGCAAAATATGTTTGAGGATAAATCCTTAACTAGACGTATAGGGTTATTGAAACAGTTAACAATGTACAGTTTAGAATCATGTGAAGACATGGAAGATTTTATTGCAAAAATCTTGAACGCAGCAAGTAAGCTAAGAGCAATTGGTTTCGAAATAAGTGAAGAAATGATTGGATCACTTCTATTAAAAGGGTTACCTGAAGAATATGACTCTTTTATAATGGGTATAGAAGCTAGTGGAATAAAGATAACAACAGACGCAATTAGATCCCGTTTGTGTGAAATGGCAAAGCCAGTTAATCAAAAACAAAAGGCATTTATAGCAAAACCAAATAAGTCAATTAAATGCTTTGAGTGTGGTAAAAGTGGTCACATCAGGGCTAAATGTTTTAAACTAATAAAAAAATCAGAAAAGTATAACAAAATTAAACCAAATAAATCGAATGCATTTAGTGCAAATGATGAAGCAAAAATTTTATCAGTAAAACAAGAACCATCAGACGAAATCACATTTTACGTTGATAGTGGAGCATCTCAGCATATGGTATATGATAAAAAATTTTTACATAATACAAGACCAACAAAATTAACCAACATATGTACAGCTGAAAATAATAAACTTCCCGTCATTTGTGAAGGCGACATCAGTGTTATAATTAATAATACCGCAATCACAATTTATGATGTTCAATATGTACCAAAATTAGCAGGTAATTTATTATCAGTTCCAAAAATTATAGAGAAAAGCAATAAAGTAAATATTAGTAATAAAGGTTGTTTTGTGTACAACTGTTTTAATAAATTAATAGCAAAGGCAAATTTAGAAAATGGTATGTATAAATTATCAGTTAAAATTAATAAAACAGGCTCTGTTTATATTGCTAATGACATGACTGTGTGGCATCGTAGGTTGGGGCATGTTAATTATGAAAAATTAAAATCGATGAGTCAGATGTGTACTGGATTAGAATTTAAAAATACAGAAGTTAATAAATTATGTGAAATATGCATTAAAGCTAAGCAGAGCAAAAAACCATTTAAACTTTCAGAGAGTAAAAGCAATAATTTGCTAGAAATTATTCACTCGGACATTTGTGGTCCTATTGAAACCACTTCCATAGGAAATAGCAAATTTTTTCTAACTTTTGTAGATGACTTCTCGAAAAAGGTGTATGTTTATTTCTTAAAGCATAAAGGTGAAGTCTTTGAAAAATTTAAAAATTTTAAATCGCTCGTAGAAAACCAATTAAATCGTAAGATAAAAATTTTGAGAACGGATAATGGCACTGAGTACACAAACAAGCAATTTGAAAATTTTTTAACATCATCAGGAATTGTTCATCAATTAACAGTTCCATACACACCACAACAGAATGGACTCGCAGAAAGGATGAACAGAACATTGATTGAAAAAGCGAAATGTTTGTTATATGATGCTAATCTGAATAAAAGATATTGGGCTGAAGCAGTCAACACTGCAGCATACTTAGTTAATCGATCTACATGTCGCTCAACCAATATGATCCCTGAAGAAATATGGAATGGTAAAAGCATTGATTTAAGCAATTTAAAAATCTTTGGTTCCAAGGCATTCATGCATGTACCAAAAGAGTTAAGAAAAAAGTGGGATTCAAAATCTAAAGAGATGATATTTGTCGGGTATTGTGAGGATACCAAAGGTTATCGATTGATGGATAGAAACACAGGTAATATAGTAAAAGCAAGAAATGTTATCTTCATTGAAAATGCAGAAATAGATTTGGAAAATGAATTAAGCACAATTGTGAATGACTCAAATGATATAAAATCAGAAGAACCAAATGAAAGCAGTGAAAGCGATACCAGTTTCAATTCTGCTGATGATAATAATAATTCAATTATTAAAGGTACAAACAAAAACCAATATGATAATAATGAAATTGAGTCAAGAAAATCTTCCCGAGTTAAAAATCCTATTGACAGGTTTAATTATGTCTACCTAATGCAAGACGATTACTTTAATGAACCAATAATGTTAAAAGATGTATATGAAAGTGAAAATGTTGACGAATGGAAAAAGGCAATGGAACTCGAACTAAATTCCTTTAAAGAAAACAATGCTTGGTCGTTGGTAGAATTACCAAAAGATCGAAACATTATCAAAACAAAATGGGTGTTTAAAATTAAAGAAAATGAGCAAAATGAAACTATTAAATTTAAAGCTAGATTAGTAGCAAAAGGTTTTACACAGATTGCAGATGTCGATTATTATGAAACATATGCCCCAGTCATACGATATAATTCAATCAGAATTCTTATAGCATTAGCAGCCAAACATAAAATGAAAATTGATCAACTTGATGTAGTAACAGCTTTTCTGCAGGGTGATCTAAATGAAGAAATTTATGTACACCAACCTGAAGGGTACGAGGACGGGACGAAAAAGGTTTATCGCTTACATAAAGCTATGTATGGTCTCAAGCAAAGCAGTAGACAGTGGAATTCAAAACTGAATGAAACTTTTATTAAATTTGGCTTAATAAGATCCAGAGTAGATCCGTGCATATATATATTACGCTCAGAAGAAAAAACAGTATTAATTACAGCTGTTTACGTTGATGATATTTTAATATTTTGGAAAGATTATAACATAAAAGAAAAATTAAAAAAATTATTGTCGATAAAATTCAAGATGAAAGAATTGGGAGAAGTAAAAACCTGTATTGGGCTGCGAATCACCAGGGATGCTGAAGGGAATTATTATATCGATCAAGCAAACTATATCAAAACTATTCTCAAAAGGTTTAACATGGCAGAGTGTAATCACCTAAGTATTCCATCCGATCCTAACAACAGACTCTCAAAAGAAATGTCACCAAAAACTCTAGAAGACAGCAACAGTGTCATAAATGTTCCATATCAACAAGCTGTAGGGGCTTTATTATATTTAGTGCAAGGCTCAAGACCTGACATAGCATTTTCAGTGGGTGATGTGAGTAGATACAATTCATGTTATGGGACAGCTCATTGGCAAGCAGTCAAAAGGATTCTACGCGACCTAAAAGGTACTATTAATCTCAAATTAAAATTTTCTGCTTTTAGTCAAGAAGAAATTATTGGATATACCGATGCTGATTGGGCATCTGATTTGGATAAGAGAAGATCATGTACTGGGTACGTTTTCATTTTTCAAAATGGTGGTGTTTCTTGGTGCAGTAAAAGGCAGTCAACTGTTGCCCTATCCAGTACAGAAGCAGAATACATGTCACTCTCTTCTGCTATTCAAGAGGCACTATGGATTCAACAGTTTACAAACGAAATAGGTGACTTGTTTCAAACATCAGTAATCACAATAAAATGCGACAACAAAGGGGCCTTGTTTTTATCAGAAAATGATGCCTATAAACCTCGAACCAAGCATATTATTGTTGAAATTTAGTATATAAAATTTTGTAATAAAAAGAAACACGTCTTTATTCTTTAACATCCAGTAAAAAAGAGAAGTAAAAATTATTAATTTATTTGACACTTTAACAAAATGACAATTCATATGACAATAGTTTGGGGTGCGTTTTTTATAAAAAGAAAAATAATATAATTCACATTTACTTTTAAATTTTCAACAATAATATGCTTGGTTCGAGTTTTATAGGCATCATTTTCTGATAAAAACAAGGCCCCTTTGTTGTCGCTTTGTTGTTGAAAATGTTGAAAATTTAAAAGTAAATGTGAATTATATTATTTTTCTTTTTATAAAAAACGCACCCCAAACTATTGTCATATGAATTGTCATTTTGTTAAAGTGTCAAATAAATTAATAATTTTTACTTCTCTTTTTTACTGGATGTTAAAGAATAAAGACGTGTTTCTTTTTATTACAAAATTTTATATACTAAATTTCAACAGGTTATGGGCCCAGATATTACTTCTATAAAATTTGGCATTGTTTAAGGTAAAAATAAAATTGAATATTTTTTATTTGTGATGGCTGCTTTAGAGAGAGTAACGATTGATAAATTGCGGGGATCTGAAAATTATCAGACATGGGCTTTTGCGATTAAATCTCTTTTAGGTGTAGAAGAATTATCGAACTGTATAAAGGCTGAAAATGGTGAAGTAACAGAAAAAGTTCCAGGAAAATTGAGCAAGGCAATGCATAAAATAATTCTTACAATAGAATCATCTTTATATGTTCATGTACAAGATTGTAATAGCGCATATGATATCTGGGTAAAGCTGCAAAATATGTTTGAGGATAAATCCTTAACTAGACGTATAGGGTTATTGAAACAGTTAACAATGTACAGTTTAGAATCATGTGAAGACATGGAAGATTTTATTGCAAAAATCTTGAACGCAGCAAGTAAGCTAAGAGCAATTGGTTTCGAAATAAGTGAAGAAATGATTGGATCACTTCTATTAAAAGGGTTACCTGACGAATATGACTCTTTTATAATGGGTATAGAAGCTAGTGAAATAAAGATAACAACAGACGCAATTAGATCCCGTTTGTGTGAAATGGCAAAGCCAGTTAATCAAAAACAAAAGGCATTTATAGCAAAACCAAATAAGTCAATTAAATGCTTTGAGTGTGGTAAAAGTGGTCACATCAGGGCTAAATGTTTTAAACTAATAAAAAAATCAGAAAAGTATAACAAAATTAAACCAAATAAATCGAATGCATTTAGTGCAAATGATGAAGCAAAAATTTTATCAGTAAAACAAGAACCATCAGACGAAATCACATTTTACGTTGATAGTGGAGCATCTCAGCATATGGTATATGATAAAAAATTTTTACATAATACAAGACCAACAAAATTAACCAACATATGTACAGCTGAAAACAATAAACTTCCCGTCATTTGTGAAGGCGACATCAGTGTTATAATTAATAATACCGCAATCACAATTTATGATGTTCAATATGTACCAAAATTAGCAGCTAATTTATTATCAGTTCCAAAAATTATAGAGAAAGGCAATAAAGTAAATATTAGTAATAAAGGTTGTTTTATGTATAACTGTTTTAATAAATTAATAGCAAAGGCAAATTTAGAAAATGGTATGTATAAATTATCAGTTAAAATTAATAAAACAGGCTCTGTTTATATTGCTAATGACATGACTGTGTGGCATCGTAGGTTGGGGCATGTTAATTATGAAAAATTAAAATCGATGAGTCAGATGTGTACTGGATTAGAATTTAAAAATACAGAAGTTAATAAATTATGTGAAATATGCATTAAAGCTAAGCAGAGCAAAAAACCATTTAAACTTTCAGAGAGTAAAAGCAATAATTTGCTAGAAATTATTCACTCGGACATTTGTGGTCCTATGGAAACCACTTCCATAGGAAATAGCAAATTTTTTCTAACTTTTGTAGATGACTTCTCGAAAAAGGTGTATGTTTATTTCTTAAAGCATAAAGGTGAAGTCTTTGAAAAATTTAAAAATTTTAAATCGCTCGTAGAAAACCAATTAAATCGTAAGATAAAAATTTTGAGAACGGATAATGGCGCTGAGTACACAAACAAGCAATTTGAAAATTTTTTAACATCATCAGGAATTGTTCATCAATTAACAGTTCCATACACACCACAACAGAATGGACTCGCAGAAAGGATGAACAGAACATTGATTGAAAAAGCGAAATGTTTGTTATATGATGCTAATCTGAATAAAAGATATTGGGCTGAAGCAGTCAACACTGCAGCATACTTAGTTAATCGATCTACATGTCGCTCAACCAATATGATCCCTGAAGAAATATGGAATGGTAAAAACATTGATTTAAGCAATTTAAAAATCTTTGGTTCCAAGGCATTCATGCATGTACCAAAAGAGTTAAGAAAAAAGTGGGATTCAAAATCTAAAGAGATGATATTTGTCGGGTATTGTGAGGATACCAAAGGTTATCGATTGATGGATAGAAACACAGGTAATATAGTAAAAGCAAGAAATATTATCTTCATTGAAAATGCAGAAATAGATTTGGAAAATGAATTAAGCACAATTGTGAATGACTCAAATGATATAAAATCAGAAGAACCAAATGAAAGCAGTGAAAGCGATACCAGTTTCAATTCTGCTGATGAAAATAATAATTCAATTATTAAAGGTACAAACAAAAACCAATATGATAATAATGAAATTGAGTCAAGAAAATCTTCCCGAGTTAAAAATCCTATTGACAGGTTTAATTATGTCTACCTAATGCAAGACGATTACTTTAATGAACCAATAATGTTAAAAGATGTATATGAAAGTGAAAATGTTGACGAATGGAAAAAGGCAATGGAACTCGAACTAAATTCCTTTAAAGAAAACAATGCTTGGTCGTTGGTAGAATTACCAAAAGATCGAAACATTATCAAAACAAAATGGGTGTTTAAAATTAAAGAAAATGAGCAAAATGAAACTATTAAATTTAAAGCTAGATTAGTAGCAAAAGGTTTTACACAGATTGCAGATGTCGATTATTATGAAACATATGCCCCAGTCATACGATATAATTCAATCAGAATTCTTATAGCATTAGCAGCCAAACATAAAATGAAAATTGATCAACTTGATGTAGTAACAGCTTTTCTGCAGGGTGATCTAAATGAAGAAATTTATGTACACCAACCTGAAGGGTACGAGGACGGGACGAAAAAGGTTTATCGCTTACATAAAGCTACGTATGGTCTCAAGCAAAGCAGTAGACAGTGGAATTCAAAACTGAATGAAACTTTTATTAAATTTGGCTTAATAAGATCCAGAGTAAATCCGTGCATATATATATTACGCTCAGAAGAAAAAACAGTATTAATTACAGCTGTTTACGTTGATGATATTTTAATATTTTGGAAAGATTATAACATAAAAGAAAAATTAAAAAAATTATTGTCGATAAAATTCAAGATGAAAGAATTGGGAGAAGTAAAAACCTGTATTGGGCTGCGAATCACCAGGGATGCTGAAGGGAATTATTATATCGATCAAGCAAACTATATCAAAACTATTCTCAAAAGGTTTAACATGGCAGAGTGTAATCACCTAAGTATTCCATCCGATCCTAACAACAGACTCTCAAAAGAAATGTCACCAAAAACTCTAGAAGACAGCAACAGTGTCATAAATGTTCCATATCAACAAGCTGTAGGGGCTTTATTATATTTAGTGCAAGGCTCAAGACCTGACATAGCATTTTCAGTGGGTGATGTGAGTAGATACAATTCATGTTATGGGACAGCTCATTGGCAAGCAGTCAAAAGGATTCTACGCTACCTAAAAGGTACTATTAATCTCAAATTAAAATTTTCTGCTTTTAGTCAAGAAGAAATTATTGGATATACCGATGCTGATTGGGCATCTGATTTGGATAAGAGAAGATCATGTACTGGGTACGTTTTCATTTTTCAAAATGGTGCTGTTTCTTGGTGCAGTAAAAGGCAGTCAACTGTTGCCCTATCCAGTACAGAAGCAGAATACATGTCACTCTCTTCTGCTATTCAAGAGGCACTATGGATTCAACAGTTTACAAACGAAATGGGTGACTTGTTTCAAACATCAGTAATCACAATAAAATGCGACAACAAAGGGGCCTTGTTTTTATCAGAAAATGATGCCTATAAAACTCGAACCAAGCACATTGACATTCGCCACCATTTCATTTGTGATTCGATTGATAAGAATTTAATCAACCTGCAACATATAGCAACTACAGAAATGGTCGCAGACAATTTAACTAAGGCTGTTGCAACATTGAAACATAATTTTTGTACAATCCAAATGGGACTAATTAATTAAATAATAATTTTTAAATTAAAATTTTTTTGATGATCAATACTCAAAAATTTTTTGTTAACTTAAATTTGATGAATTAAATAATTAATCTTAAATGAATTTAAAAAAAAAAAAAAAAAAAAAAAAAAAAAAAAAAATGATTTTTACAAATTTTGTTAATATTATTTTATCTTTGAATATGCTAAGTTTATTAATTAATTTTCAAATTGGTATTAAAATTTTATTATAGATAAACTTTAATATGTGAGGGTGTTGAAAATTTAAAAGTAAATGTGAATTATATTATTTTTCTTTTTATAAAAAACGCATCCCAAACTATTGTCATATGAATTGTCATTTTGTTAAAGTGTCAAATAAATTAATAATTTTTACTTCTCTTTTTTACTGGATGTTAAAGAATAAAGACGTGTTTCTTTTTATTACAAAATTTTATATACTAAATTTCAACAATCTTTTAGTCTTTCTTTAGTTCGTTTTTAGTCATTAGTAGTAATGAGACTATGGCAGGGATTACGTGCGGACCTGATCGGATCAAAGATTCAGATTCTAGAAGTGTTCTTTATTGAATTTAGGCCAAACAAGCATAATTCCGAAAACAATGAAGCACTTTCAAATTTGTTATTACTGTGTTTCTTCCACAGTCCTTAGAGTCTTTAAAATGTAGGACCAATTGAAATGGAGGGTCAGGGACCATTCACACAGTTCTGAAAAGGCATATCATCGAAAAAAATAAAGATAGTATCTTCAAATAAATGAAGAAGCTTCAAATCGGGATGTGTTGGTGGTTCAGGTACTTCTCTTTGACCTACCATCAACGCTTATCAACGAAATTAATAAATATAGTATCTTAAAATTAAGATAGAACATTTCAATTGTGTGCAAGGGTTAACTCGTATTGAAAGTATGGCGGAGACTATGTGGACCAAATCGTACCACGGTTTCGGGTTGTGGAACCTTTGAAAAGTTCAAGGACTAACAAACGTATATCTAAAACACACCATTCCTCAAAAACTAATGACGCTATTTTGATGAAATTTAAACTCTAGGTTAATAGTAATGATAGTACCGCGGGTATTGGTTCTGGTCGAGATCGGAAAATGGGTTCGGATTCTAGGAGCTGTTGATCAAATTGAGGCCAAACTAGTATAATTTCAAAACCAAAGAAGGTAGAACCTTTAAATTTGGGGCACAAGTTTTTCTTATTTTTTGCTTTGTGTTCGTAATATTTTTTATGAATTCGAGTAGCGGTTGGCGTACCACGCTCACAACTCCCAAAACCCACGACCCAGGAGGAATTATTTAAAGAACCTTTCAATTTGATATAACTCTGGTTTTTGCTATTTGCTTTGGGTTTCCGAAATTCAGACTTAATTGTATTGGTGGTTCAGGTTCCACCTAAGAAATACCAAAATGAACAAGCTTAACTTAGAAGTTAATAAAGATATAAACTTCAAATTTGATACACTATTTCCTATTTCCGTTTTTCTTTAACACTTTTATATTTTTAAAAGGCTAAGAATTTTGCTATAAAACATATTATGTATTATATTTTATAAATTAAAAACATAATATTTTTAGCACATTTTCAAAAATTTTTGTAAAAATGTGCCTATATAGCTTCACTCTGTCCGTCCGTCCGTCCGTCCGTCCATCCGTCCGTCCGTCCGTATGTTTACAAAAACTTTTACACCGTTTGAAATAGAGAAAAGAAATTTTAACCATGGGTAGTTTTTGCACTACCTGTTACGGGGCTACAGCCCCCCAAAGTTGGAAAAAGCCCTATATTTAAATTGTTATAACAAGAGTTCTGTTACATATATTTTCAATCTGAAAACGGCAAATGATAGCTGGTTTCATAAACTTTATAATTTTTACAAGCCAAATGTTTAGGGTTGCCATACGGTACTAAAATTTAACATTACGCAAAACTCAATTTTCGCAAAATTTTTGGCCACACATATCTTCTGAACGGTTCAAGCTAGGGTCTTGAAATTTTGGGAGAAGTTAGATATTCAGAAATTAGTAGGAGTTAGTTAACAAATTTTTTTTGTCAAGCCCCCTATTTAGGAGCTATAAGGGCTCGAAAATTGAAATTTTGCTATTTTTAAACACCTGTAACTTGAATACCTGTCCAAATTTTTTTTTAGTGATAGACAAAATTCAAAGCTCTATAATTATATTTCAAAATGTGTCAAAGGTTTTTCTTAATTTTGAAGGGTGACGAAATTACAGCCCCTGCAAATTCCAAAAAAGCCCTATATTTAAATAAGCATAACAAGAGTTCTGTTAGGTTTATTTTCAATCGAAAAACGGTATTAGAGAGCTGCTTTTATAGGCTTTACAAAAATATGTCGCCTAAATGTATGGGGTTGCCATCCGGTACTAAAATTTACCATTATATAAAACTCAATTTTGGCAAAATTTTTGGCCACACATATCTTCTAAACGGTTTAAGGAAGGATCTTGAAATTTTAGAAAGGGAGAAGTTAGATCCTAAAAAAATAGTAGGAGTCGGTTAACAAAAATTTTTTGTCAAGCCCCCTGTTTAGGAGCTATAAGGGCTCGAAAATTGAAATTATGCTATTTTTAAGCACCTGTAACTTGAATACCTGTCCATTTTTTTTTATTAAAATACAAAATTTAAAGGTCCAACATTATATTTTAACATATGTTAAAGGTTTTCCTTAAATTTAAAAGGGGTTCCTTAAATTGAAGAAAGTGTCTCTCAGTTTTACCCATTTTTGCTTAGATAATAAAATTCTAAGTAAAATTCCAAATTTTTGTGTAATTCACAATTTAATTCCTAGAACCTAAAAAATTAGAGGATGAGGGGGACGGGGGGGGGGGGAGTTGAAGTTAGATTCTTGAGAAATTTGGCAACCTTCCCCATTAAAGGGCTATAACATATTTTAAATAAAAAATTTACTGTTAGCAGTAAATTGTATAAGTCAGTAGTAACTATTTCCAAGTAAATATTTCCAAAGTTAAACTCAGTATGTAATACAATATAATTTTAAAAATGTGCTTTTTTAAAAACCCTTGGTTTTTTTTCATCACTTGTTTTAATAAACGATGAAATATTTTCGTATATGAAGATATATCCTTTAAATTATTACCATAGATAATATAAAATTAAGAAATTGTGTATGATACTTAAGTTGTGTTCAAAGGTACTTGCTGCATGCATGTAAACTTTAATATTTAAATGAATTATATGAAAAGTGCTAAATATGTCATTGTATTTAAGAAATACATTTATGGCATATTTTGCATTTACAAGATTTTCTAATAGCTATATTAGATACTAAGAATTTCTTTTTCAATTTTTGAAAAACTTGAATTATTAAATTTTGTGATAAAAAATAATCAAATTTTTCCAATTTTGTAGCTGAATGTATTCAACATTTATTTCAAGATTTTTTGCTTTCTAATATTTTTAAATACAAAAATTAGTAAGAATTTTTAATAATTTTGAATAGATAAAGTAATTTGGAAATTTTTTTAGTATTATAAAGTTAACTAGTAGGACCCCTATGCAATTGTACAAGTTTTTTTTAGGCATTTTTGCTAAAGTATTTTATCTCTTCTATTTTATGGGTCATTAGATAACTAATGCCGTAATTTTGAAGTACTTTGTATTACCGAGTTACTTTAGAAGATTTTTTAATACTGCAAACGCGTAATCATTTGATCGAGAGAAACTAAATACTCTTTTTGTAATCTTTTTATTACTTTAAAACTTTTCTGTATATCATACCGGCTTTCCTATTACAATTTAAACAAAAATAAAAACAAGTAAAGAAACAGTCAGTCGGTGCAACCGACTTAGAAATACCCTACACCTATTTGGTTCAAATTTAAGGACATATCCATAAGTCATTTTAACACCATAGAAGCTGTTATTAATTTGATCGTAAGACATAGCTAACCAAATTAACTGTATAATACTAAAAACATTTTCTAATTACCCTATCTATTAAAAAATACTACAAATTCTTACTAATTTATCTATTTAAAAATATTAAAAAACAAACAAACTTGAAATAAATGAAAATATATTTATTCCAATTCAATTACAAAATGAAAAAATTCTAATTATTAAATTTTGTGATAAAAAGATAATCAAAGCATTATATATTTAATAATCCAAATTTTTAAAAGTTGCAATTATTTTAAATGGTTAGTTTATATACCTAATAGAAAAACTTATAAACGCAAAATATGCAATAAATGTATTTCTAAAATACAATTAAAAATTTACACCTTTTCATATAATTCATTTAAATATAAAAATAAATTTTACATAAATGCAGCAAGTACCTTTGAACATAGCTGAACCACTACAATTAAGTCTAGATTTCGGAGACACATAGGACATAGGAAATATATTCTTTGGCTTCGAAATTAAACTCGACCACAACCAATTCCCATGGTACTTTCATTACTAGTAACCTACTGTTAAATTTCATCTAAATACCGGCATTATTTTTTGAGTTATGGTGTTTTTAAGATATATGTTTGTTAGTAATTGAACTTTTCAAGGGTTCCAGGACCCGAAATTATGGTACGATTTCGCCCATATGCAGTCCCGTCATACTTTCAATACTAGTTAACCCTTGTACACAATTGGAACGCTCTATCTTAATTTTAAGTTACTAGTTTTATTAATTTCGATGATAAGCTTTTACACATTGGGGGGTCTAAGAGAGGTTCTGAACCACCACTCCAATTGATCCCAAATTAGGGGGGCACGCAAGAAATAGTAAAGAACACCCTTGTGGCAAATTGGAAGCTTCTACATTTGTTTCAAGTAACTATCTTTATTAATTTCGAAAATATGCTTTAAGGGCCTAAGAACTGAGTGGCTGGTCCCCGATCCACTACTCCAATGGGGCCCAAATTTCAAAGACACTTACGAAATAGGAAGGGACACCCTGATACCAAATTTGGAGGTTCTATCTTCATTGGTTTCGGAACTATGCTCGTTTGGCCTAAATTCGATCAAAAAGTTCTAAGTTCCGAACCCTTTGTCCAATCCTCACTGCACGTAATCACCGCCGTAGTTTCGCTGCCAATAACCTACAGCACAAATTTCATGAAGATAGCCTCATTAGTTGTTGAGTTATCGTGATTTTTTATATATGTTCCTTAGCCCTGACATCGATTAAAAGGTCCGGAATCCGAACCGTTGGGCTGATTTCGCCCTTATATAGTCCGCGCTATACTTATAGTACTAGTTAACCCTTGTACGCAATTTGAAAGGTCTATCCTAATTTTAAGTAACTATTTTTAGTAATTTCGATTATAAGCCTTTAAAAGTTGGGAGGTCTGAGAGGGGTACAGAACAACCACTCCAATTGATCCCAAATTAGGGGAACACGCAAGAGATAGTAAAGAACACCCTTGTGGCAAATTGGAAGCTTCTACATTTTTTCAAGTTGTTATCTTTATTAATTTTAAAGATATGCTTTAAGGTCTTCGGAAATGTGTGGCTGGTCCCCGACCCACTACTCCAATGGGACCCAAATTCACAAGACACTTAGGAAATAGGAAGGGACACCCTGGTACTAAATTTGGAGGTTCTATCTTCATTGGTTTCGGAATTATGCTCGTTTGGCCTAAATTCGATCAAAAAGTTCTAGGTTCCGAACCCATGGTCCAATCCCGACCTTACGCAATTCCCGAAGTATTTTCACTACTAGTAACCTACAGCACAAATTTGATGAAGATAGCGTCCTTAGTTGTTGAGTTATCGTGATTCTTTATATTTGTTCGTTAGCCCTGAAACCGATTAAAAGGTCCAGAATCCGAACCCATGGGCCGATTTCGCCCATATGCAATCCCCGCCGTACTTTCAGTCCTAGTAACCTACAGTTAAAATTTCATCAAGATAGCTCCATTATTTTTTGAGTTATCGTGCCTACGGACGGACGGACGGACATGGCTATATCGACTAAGGCGGTCACGCTGATCACAAATATATATACTTTTCCATATCTAGCTCGCTTCCTTTAGGTGGTTACAAACACCATACCAAAGTTAATATACCCTTTTACCTATTCTCTAGGTGTAGGGTATAAAAATGCAATTCATATTAATTGTTTTTTTTTTTATATTTCCCACTATATTCTATTTCAAATACATATTTGTTGCGGTTCTATCAATACAATTGATGATGGAATTACATTGTATGAAATTGAAATGTGATGTGAAATAGCTAAGTCGCGCTAACATATTTGTGTATTAGTAGTTTGATTGGTTATCGTTATTAAAAAATACAACATTGCAATTAAGATATTGTACTTTATTAAAAATATTTAAAAAAATTACTATATGTATATAAAATTCAAAATATTTCAATTTATGGCTCATCTTTTTGTAATATTTGAAATAAACAACGAAAAACACCACCCTACTAATTTCTTTTTTAAGTTTTATTTTTTTTTGCATGTAACTAACTCCACTACGATTATCTATTTGTTTTAAACACTTTTTTTTTTATATAAAAATCTTCGAAAAAATTTAAGCAATAGTATCGTTCAGAATGAAGTGGCGCTACACTAAATCTCAGCTGCGTAGCATCTAGCGCTAAACGGATGTATTGAACAATTTGCAGCAAAATTAAATGACATTTGATTTTAAGTGACTTTTGGTATATTTTTATTTTATTTAAATTATATAGACACAATGAAAAATTTCTATGGTATTCAAAATCATTTCTATAATTCTATTTCTATCCTTATTATTCTGTTATTAAAAATATTAATAAAATTCAAAATTTTAAAATTAATCAAATCCATATGTTTTTTGTAATCTTTTTTTAATAAATTTATATTTTTAATTTTATAAGAAATGCTTTACTTTCAAAAATTATCAGAAAATCTTGTAAACAAACACTTTTTACATTAAAATGTAGACACTTAAACGTCAATTGAAAATCGAAACTGAATTGACTGCTTTATTTGTATTTTAAAACATTCAAACAACCAAAGCAATGGTTGACTTTATTTCAGTTAAAAATTTAAAAAAAATCACTTATAGTTAAAAATTTGACGTTTAATAAAATGAAAACTAAATTATATGATATATTCTTATTGTCAAAGGCTAAAATAATACCAAATGTGAGTAAATATAAGTAAAATTATACTTTGGTTTTTCACAAAAAAAAATATTGACAGCCCGTTATTAGTCTTACACAACGAAAGTATATCATGGAATATTGATTTGTATTATAAAACGTTAAAATTTGGAACTGCCCTATTTGTAATACAAAACATTCAAACAATCAAAGCAATTGTTGACCTTATTTCAATTAAAAAATAAAAAAAAAAATCATTTTTAATTCGCAACTGTCAAGTTTATGTATATAGAGCAGTTCCAAAATTTGACCTTTTTTAAAATGACTAATAAATTCTATGATGATATGTTTTTATTTTGTAAGACTAAAATCGTACCAACTGTGAGTAAATTTAAATAAAATTGCACTTTTCTCTTAAACATAAAAAGACGTTGACAGCCCGTCGGACTATTCTTTGCTACACTCATAATTCAAATTAAACGTTTTGGTTTTCTTATCTGTTTGCCACTATTTCTTAAAAAATCGGTTTATATTTTGTTATGAATGTGTAGGTATGTAAATTTTTTATATTTTAAAATATTTTTCTTAGTTGCTTAATTCTTTATTATTTTATACATTATAGTTTTATTAGAACTTTTTGATCGAATTTAGGCCAAACGAGCATAATTCCGAAACCAATGAAGATAGAACCTCAAGATTTGGTATCAGAGTATCCTTTCCTAATTCCTTCGTGTCCTTGAAATTTAGGACCAATTAGAGTAGTAGGTCGGGGACCAGCCACACATTTCCGAAGACCTTAAAGCATATCTTTAAAATTAATAAAGATAGGAACTTGAAACAAATGTAGAAGCTTCAAATTTGGCATAAGAGTCTTTTTACTATTTTTTGCGTGTCTCCCTGATTTGCGATCAATTGGAATGGTGGTTCAGAACTCCTATTAGACCTCTCAAGGTTAAGCTTATAATTAAAATGACTAAAAATGGTAACTTAAAATTAAGATGGAACGTTTCAATTGTGTACAAGGGTTAACTAGTATTGAAAGTATGACGGGGACTGCATATGGGCGAAATCGTACCATAGTTTCGGGTTCTGGAACCTATGAAAGGTTCAAGGGCTAACAAATATCTATCTTAAAAGCACCACAACTCAAAAACTAATGCTGCTGTTTTGATGAAATTTTCTAGGCTATTAGTGATGAAAGTACCATGAAAATTGGTTCTGATCTAGTTTGGACAATGAGTTTGTATTCTAGAAGCTTTTGCTCGAATTGAGGCCAAATGAATGTAACTTCGAAACCAAAGAAGATTTTTCCTATTTCCTATGTGTCCCCGAAATTTATACCTAATTGTACTGGTGGTTCAGGTGCCTTCTAAGAAATCCCAAAATTAAAAAGCTTATCTTCGAAATTCATGTTTTTAGTATTATAAAATTAATTTGGTTTGTTATGTTTTTTGATAAAACTAATGAAATCTTTAATGGTTTTAAAATGACTTATGGACTTCTCATGAAATTTGAAGCAAAAATGTGTAGGATATTTCTAAGTCGCTTGCACCGAATAACTGTTTCTTTACTTGTTTATATTTTTTTTTGTAATATATGTAATAGCATAAGGGAAATAAATAACAGCTTATTTTATTTTATACATCATAGTAGGCATACAAGAATATCTAAAAGTTGCCAGGGGCAACTATAATCTTCCTCGTTTTATTTATGATTTTTTTGTATTAAGATTCTTCAAGATATTCATTACTGATCGTGTCCTTAAGTAGATTTTACCAAAGGAGTGGAATATTTGGTGTTCTTTGAGTGTGGCAATGTTGAGTTAAAGGAAAATTTTTTGCCAAACAAGTTCGCCTTCTCTCTTGAATCGGATACAATTGAGTTGTTTTTATCAATAAGCGGAGAAAAGAAGACCCGCTAGTGTAAACGTTCAAAATGATTTGCTTTTCTTTGGCATGTGCAAGAATTTTTGTTTCAACCCTCGGTTGAATAAGAAGTTTTACTTATTGACAACTCTCTTGCATCTGTTTCGAACCACAATATAGTTGGCCCTGTGAAACTCTAACCCGCTGTTGTGGTATTGCTTAAAAGCCTCCTCTTTTTTACTAATCTTCTTTGGAAGTTTGATTAAACCATGATTTGGAAGAGTTTAATACTTTTCATGGAGGAATATACTACCTCAGTCCAAGTAAAATGGTTTCATTAATTGAACTTACGGCAAAGTTGACATTTTCGCCGCGGAAACTCAATGACCAGTCAAAGGCTTTGAAAAAATTGTTGAAGCCCTCCCAGTTAGCACGACTACATTGCCATACTACTTTTTTGGAATGAGTTCTTCTACTGGCTATAGTGCTTACCAGGAAGCTTGTGTTTACCAGACAGAAGTCAAAGCCCCCCAAAGTACAACCAACTGAAACTACGTATTTTTCAAGGTGAGAGGTGAAAAAAAAATCCAGGAGGTAACCCTCTTGAACAGCTCGGTCGGGGATCCTAGTGGGATTTTGGACAAGTTGAGATAGATGGAAAAGTGAAGAGAATAGTTCAACCTGTTTCCCAATTGAATTTTGGCTCAAAGAAGAGTTACTTGAAAAATTAAGCAAGGACTTGTTGCTTTCGTTGAACAATTTCTGTTTCTGGACAAGATTCCAAAATTTCCTATTCATTTGAGTTGGGAGATCTGTATACAAAACAGAAGTGTATTATGTGTCAACGAGAATTTTGAAATATAATTATACAAAATTAATTATATTACACATACAATTAATATAATTAATATTAATTAATAAACTGATATACTTTATTTAGCTTTCTTATTGTCTATTACAAATGCTTTTTTTTATAGTTTTACTTTTATATAACATATAATAATACTTTATTTATTTTTTTTTATTTTAACTGTGCTATAAACAAAATAATTGATTGATTTTGGTATAAAATAACACAGATTAACCTAAAAGACAAGCAAAATTATACATGTATACGTATATAATATAGATCAATATATAAATATATATATATAAGCTATGTAAATATATTTATTAAAGTTATATAATATTAATTAAATTATTATTATGTTAATACAATTATTCATTCTGCGTAACGCTGTCAAGCAATATGGTATCTCGCTTTAGTAGGTACTTCAGATTTTTAACAAATAATTTGATGTTAGAGGTCTGTTTAAGATCATTTGGTATCTTATTATAGATTCTTATAGCTGAGGATAATCCGCTGCTGTGAGATAACTCCGTTCTAGATCTTGTATGAATAGTTCAGGCTTCTGGTGTTATAGTTATGTACACTATTTCTTTTCGTAACATTAAAATTCTTCCTGTAAATTCCTTTTTCCATAATAATAATTTCCGGAAGCATCAAATATCCCGTTTTTTTATAAATTTCGACTGTTGGTGTCAGATAGCTAAACTCGTATAAATTTTTAATTGCTTTGTTTATCAAAGTACTGACCTTGTCTTTCAGCCATGTAGCGCAACTGGATCAGTTACATATATTATACCTAATATGTGGCATGATATGAGCATGATATATATTATTGGCTGCTTTGCTTTTTAGTTTAATTCCACTTCTTTTAATGGCACCAAGCATTGACGCAATTTTGGATGCTATTTTATTGATATGATTTTCCCATCTCAGTTTTTCATCAATTATTACACCAAGGTATTTATATGTATCAACTCTTTCAATGTGGACATTGTTTATCAATATTTTTAGATTTATATCAGCTTTATTCCTCATTTTATATGTGATAAATTTAGTTTGTGGAACACCTATGTTTATATTACACTGGTTACTCAATACATCATTAACTCTTGCAGCTATTTTCCTATTTTGTAAATAAGATCTAAGAAGATCCAGAGCTGTTCCTCTTATACCGATTTCATAGAGTCTGTTTAACAGGATTTTATGATCAACTGTATCGAATGCTTTTTTTAAATCGACGAATACTGAACATACATAGTTCCCTGCATCTAATTTGCTTACTATAGAGTTTGTTGATGCTAAGACTGCCGAATCGGTTCCAATATCTTTTTGAAATCCAAATTGATTATCATCAAAACCTACTACTTTTTGAATAAAATTCTGTATTCTATTATTTATTATTTTTTCAAATATTTTTCCCAAGCAGCTTGTTAAAGTAATAGGCCTGTAATTTGATACATCATTGGTTGCTCCTGATTTGTATATTGGCACAACCATACTTGGTAACCTTATTGATAAATACCAGTTGTTATACAATAATTTATTAAGTAAGCGAGTTTGGGTGCTATAATGGTTGCCACATGCCTTAGATTTGATTCTGTTATGCCATCAACATCTGGTGAACTATTTTTTATCAGCTTAATGATTTTTAATACTTCTATTTCATTTGTTTTTCTTAGAAAAATAGATCGTTTAGTAATTGTGTTTTTTACTGTCTTGAATTGCTTCTTTTCAAGATACTCCTGTATTGTCATGATAAATAAAATAAAGTTGAGAAAGTTCTTTGTAGTTATTTGGCAATCCCTCTTGATGAATTAGTATTTTTAAACTAGTCTGACTGACACCTTCATAGCAAATATCATCCTTGTCATGGAAATATTATAAAAACAGCCTTACATTGTTATAAATTCTGTGGTCTCTTAGTCTTGAAATTGCATAAACATTATCACCAGTATCAATTGCTTTTCTTGTTAGCCTAACAATAGGAGGGACCAATGGATCGATGTATGTTTTACTATTTCCCTGTACATTTTTTTCAATGTTTGGGCAGAGCGTTTCTCCCTTAGTCCAATTTGAATATTTGTTATCTGGCATTTGGAGTTTGCTTGGAGAAATGCAAGTTTTATTCTTTTCTTTATCTTCATCTTTCGAAACCACGCAATCACTTTTTTTAATTTTATATGGATTAGTTACATCAACTATAGATTCTTTCGCAGTAGTGATATTTTTATGTATTTTCTTTGTGAATGATAAAAAATTTAAAAGATTTCTATTATTTTTGGTTTTAATATTTGATGAATCATCTTTTGGTTTGACTATAACAGTTTTTATTGCCGTCCCTGTTGTACTAATATCAGCAATTCTATCGTTATCAGTTTTATTATTATTATTAATATCAATATTATTATTATTATTATCATTATTATTATTATTATTATAATTTTTATTATTACTATTATTATTTTTATTATTAGTTTTATTCCCATTATCTTTCATATCAAAATTATCAAGATTAGATAAGTTGTTGTTATCCGTAAAATTAGTCTTTAATTGCTAATATCCAATCTTTTGTTTTTTAATACTCAGCTTTTTTTGATATACCTGATACATCGCACTAAAGGTATTATGATCAACATTTAAACCAAGTTTTAGCTTCTCATTCACTTTTAAACAATTTATGCATTTATTGATGTCATCCTTTTTACATTCAGCACTTTTATGCTTCTGATGACATTTGACACAAATCTCATCATTTTTACAATCCGCAGATTTATGATTAAAGCCTTTGCGTTTGAAGCAGCGTAGAACCCGTATAGCGTCAAAAACTTTGCAGCACTCCCATCCAATTGAGACCTTTTCATTTCCAGTTATCTTTGGGAAAGTGTCCTTATCTATTTCTACTATGGCATTATACCTTGTACGGTTTGTTTTCCTTGCCTCATAAATTTTAATCACTTTCATCACACTATTTTCTAAGATAGGATTCTGAGCCTACAGAATTATAATTATATTACACATAACATGGAAAATTAATATTCCAAAATAATATGTCATTTCTGGTTGAATAAACTAACGAAAATAAAAAGAAAAACCCGAAAAGAATATAACTCAAAAAACATTATGAAACATGCAAACAATCCCCGTTATATTGTTAGCATTTGCATGTTACCTTTATTTTATAAAAATATTTTTTTGTATAATATAAACTTATCGTTCCTTTCTCAAAAGGATTAATTAGCAATAAATAAATAAAAAATTAAGTTAGGGATCATAACTTATCTAATCTAATATATAAAGAAGAAAATTTGTTTGTTTGTTTGTTTATTTGTTTGTTTGTTTGTCCAGGATTCACGTGAAAACCACTGGTCCGATTGACACCAAATTTTAGAGGAATAATTTTGGGAGTCCGGGGGGTGGCATAGGCTATGTCGCATTTTTATAAGTCAGCAGGTTGCGGCTCCAGAGCCGTTTTAAGCTTTTTCGTTTTTTTGATGTCGAGTCGAAACGGTTTGACCGATTCACTTGAAAGTTTGCACGAATGTTCTTCTTATTACACGGAATCATGGGTTGGAATAAATTAACCCCTCTCGGCCCGGCGGGCTTTCAAAAAATTTTGTGTTTCCGATTTGTGTCCAATTTTACAGGGTGGTTTTGCAGTCAAAAAGAGAAGATGGCACAAAATTTTGTTGGGTTCGGTTAACCCGTTTGGGCACGAGGGCGCAATGAAGCTTTTTCAATGTTTTTGATGTCGAGCCGAAACAGTTTGACCGATTGACTTGAAATTTTGCACAAATGTTCCTCTTAGCAACCGCAATTAGTTGCATAAATTTGGTTGGAATAATTTAACCCATTTCGGCCTGGCGGGCTTCCAAAAAATTTTGTGTTTCCGATTTGTGTCCAATTTTACAATGTGGTTTCGCAGTCGAAAATAAAGTCTGAGACAAATTTATGTTGAGTTCGGTTAACCCGTTTGGGCACGAGAGTGCAAAGAAGCTTTTTCAATATTTTTGATGTCGAGTCAAAACTGTTTGACCGATTGACTTGAAATTTTGCACAAATGTTCCTCTTAGCAACCGCATTTAGTTATATAAATTTGGTTGGAATAAATTAACCCATTTCGGCCTGGCGGACTTTCAAAAAATTTTGTGTTTTCGATTTGTGTTCAATTTTACAGGTTGATTTTGTATTCTTAAAGAGAGGCTGCAAAAAGTTTTAGTTAAGTTCGATTAACCCATTTTCCACGACGATGATATGAAGTTTTCTATATATTTTATTTTCTTATACGATTCAAAGTATTTTATTGAAAATTTTGTACCAGCATTTTAATTAAAACCCACAGGTTTAATTTGGTTTTGACCTGTTTGTGCGGTTTGAACAAAGATTCAATGAAATTTTCAGTTTTCTTCAAATGAAATCTAAAAATCAAAAAATTCAATTTGTTATATATAATGCTTAAATACATAGTATTTTAAAACAGTTTTTCCAAAAAATAAGCCTACATTTCTCTCATAAAATCATAAAAAAACGAGGAAGAGCGTATTACAACTTTCAGGTGAGTACTAAACAAAATATAAGTTGAATTTTTAAACCTTTTCTAAACCATCGACTATATTTTATTCAAGCGTTGGCAATTCAAGAAAATCCCCTTTTGACCTATAGTCATTTTAATTCAGTTAACATTGTTCACCGGAAACTTACCATCCTCAACAATATCGTCAAGGAGCACCAAATTGTCAAGAAGCAGCATCTATAGAAAAATTAGAGATAATCGTTCAAATTGTTTTGCAAACTGTTTTTTAAAGTTTTTGTTTCGCAATCGATTAAAAGAACTCGACAAACCTTTTTTTTAAGTATTCCCCTAATTCAAAGAAGTTGTACCTACTTTCAAAAATTGGACGTAATTTACTTACAAATTTTTTTTTGAACAATCGTCGGCAGGGGTTAACAACTTTCAAGTCTGTTAGTAAATTGAACTTCATTTTCAAAGAAGAACACATATACGAAATTTGAAGTTAATCTGTTAAATCATTTCTAATATATAGCAAAGCAACGAAAAAACCTATAAAAAGCTGTTGGGCCACGATGGGTTAACGGAACTCCACAAATATTTTTTTGTGGCATTTATAGGCAAAGTAGTATCTCAAAAAATTGGCTGAAACTTGCTTTTTTACAATTTTCAAGCTTCCGGGCAACGCCGGGTAAATCTGCTAGTATATAAAGAAGAAAATTGTTTGTTTATTTGTTTGTTTGTTTGTTTGTCCAGGATTCACGTGAAAACCACTGGTCCGATTGACACCAAATTTTAGAGGAATAATTTTGGGAGTCCGGGGGGTGACATAGGCTATGTCGCATTTTTATAAGTCAGCAGGTTGCGGCTCCAGAGCCGTTTTAAGCTTTTTCGTTTTTTTTATGTCGAGTCGAAACGGTTTGACCGATTCACTTGAAATTTTGCACGAATGTTCTTCTTATTACACGGAATTAATGGTATAAAACTGGTTGGAATAAATTAACCCCTTTCGGCCCGGCGGGCTTCCAAAAAATTTTGTGTTTCCGATTTGTGTCCAATTTTACAGGGTCGTTTTGCAGTCAAAAAGAGAGGCTGGCACAAATTTTTGTTGGGTTCGGTTAACCCGTTTGGGCACGAGGGCGCAATGAAGCTTTTTCAATGTTTTTGATGTCGAGCCGAAACAGTTTGACCGATTGACTTGAAATTTTGCACAAATGTTCCTCTTAGCAAACGGAATTAGTTGTATAAAGATGGTTCGAAAATATTAACCCATTTCGGCCCGGCGGGCTTCCAAAAAATTATTTGTTTCCGATTTGCGTCCAATTTTACAGGGTGGTTTTGCAGTCGAAAAGAAAGGCTGGCACAAATTTATGTTGGGTTCGGTTAACCCGTTTGGGCACGAGGGCCCAATGAAGCTTTTTCAATGTTTTTGATGTCGAGTCAAAGTGGTTTGACCGATTGACTTGAAATTTTGCACAAATGTTCCTCTTAGCCACCGCAATTAGTTGTATAAATTTGGTTGGAATAATTTAACCCATTTCGACGTGGCGGGCTTCCAAAAAATTTTTTATTTCCGATTTGTGTCCAATTTTACAAGGTGGTTTCGCAGTCGACAATAGAGTCTGGCACAAATTTTTGTTGAGTTCGGTTAACCCGTTTGGGCATGAGGGCGCAAAGAAGCTTTTTCAATATTTTTGATTTCGAGTCAAAATAGTTTGACAAATTAACTTGAAATTTTGCACAAATGTTCCTCTTAGCAACCGCAATTTGTTGTATAAATTTGGTTGGAATAATTATACCCATTTCGGCCTGGCGGACTTTCAAAAAATTTTGTGTTTTCGATTTGTGTCCAATTTTACAGGTTGATTTTGCAGTCTAAAGAGAGGCTGTAAAAAGTTTTAGTTAATTCGATTAACCCGTTTTCCACGACGACGCCATGAAGTTTTCTATAAATTTTATTTTCTTATACGATTAAAAGTATTTTATTGAAAATTTTGTACCAACATTTTAATTAAAACCCACATGGTTAATTTGGTTTTGACCTGTTTGTGCGTTTTGAACAAAGATTCAATGAAATTTTCAGTTTTCTTCAAATGAAATCTAAAAATCAAAAAATTCAATTTCTTATATATAATGCTTAAAAACATAGTATTTTAAAACAGTTTTTCCAAAAAATAAGCCTTCATTTCTCTCATCAAATCATAAAAAAACGAGGAAGAGCGTATTACAACTTTCAGGTGAGTACTAAACAAAATATAAGTTGAAAAGCAAATTTTTAAATCTTTTCTAAACCATCGACTATAATTTATTCAAACGTTGGCAATTCAAGATAACTACTATTGACATAGTATAATGACATAATGGCAAACTTAGTATCCCCATTTGACCAATAGTCATTTTAATTCAGTTAACATTATTCGCCGGGAACCTAACATCCTCAACTCTATCGTCAAGCAGCACCAAATTCTCAAGAAGCACCATGTATAGAAAAATTAGAGATAATCGTTCAAACTGTTTTTTAAAGTTTTTTAAAACTCGACAAAACATTTTTTTAAGCATTCCCCTAATTCAAAGAAGTTGTACCTACTTTCAGAAGTTGGACGTAATTTACTTACAAATTTTTTTTTGAACAATCGTCGGGTCGACAGGGGTTAACAACTTCCAAGTCTGTTAGTAAATTGAACTTCATTTTCAAAGAAGAACAAATATACAAAATTTGAAGTTAATCGATTAAATCATTTGTAATATATATAACAAAGCAACGAAAAAACTTATAAAAAGCTGTTGGGCCACGATGGGTTAACGGAACTCCACAAATATTTTTTTGTGGCTTCATTTATAAGCAAAGTAGTATTTCAAAAAATTGGCTGAAGCTTGCGTTTTTACAATTTGCAAGCTTCCGGGCAACGCCGGGTAAATCTGCTAGTCTAATATATAAAGAAGAAAATTTGTTTGTTTGTTTGTTTGTTTGTCCAGGATTCACGTGAAAACCACTGGTCCGATTGACACCAAATTTTAGAGGAATAATTTTGGGAGTCCGGGGGGTGACATAGGCTATGTCGCATTTTTATAAGTCAACAGGTTGCGGCTCCAGAGCCGTTTTAAGCTTTTTCGTTTTTTTTATGTCGAGTCGAAACGGTTTGACCGATTAACTTGAAATTTTGCACGAATGTTCTTCTTATTAAACGGAATTAATGTTATGAAGATGGTTGGAATAAATTAACCCCTTTCGGCCCGGCGGGCTTCCAAAAAATTTTGTGTTTCCGATTTGTGTCCAATTTTACAGGGTCGTTTTGCAGTCAAAAAAAGAGGCTGGCACAAAATTTTGTTGGGTTCGGTTAACCCGTTTGGGCACGAGAGCGCAATGAAGCTTTTTCAATGTTTTTGATGTCGAGCCGAAACAGTTTGACCGATTGACTTGAAATTTTGCACAAATCTTCCTCTTGGCAAACGGAATTAGTTGTATAAAGATGGTTCGAAAATATTAACCCATTTCGGCCCGGCGGGCTACCAAAAAATTATTTGTTTCCGATTTGTGTCCAATTTGACAGGGTGGTTTTGCAGTCGAAAAGAAAGGCTGGCACAAATTTTTGTTGGGTTCGGTTAACCCGTTTGGGCACGAGGGCCAATGAAGCTTTTTCAATGTTTTTGATGTCGAGTCAAAACGGTTTGACCGATTGACTTGAAATTTTGCACAAATGTTCCTCTTAGCAACCGCAATTAGTTGTATAAATTTGGTTGGAATAATTTAACCCATTTCGACGTGGCGGGCTTCCAAAAAATTTTGAATTTCAGATTTGTGTCCAATTTTACAAGGTGGTTTCGCAGTCGACAATAGAGTATGGCACAAATTTTTGTTGAGTTCGGTTAACCCGTTTGGGCACGAGGGCGCAAAGAAGCTTTTTCAATGTTTTTGATTTCGAGTCAAAACCGTTTGACAAATTGACTTGAAATTTTGCACAAATGTTCCTCTTAGCAACCGAAATTAGTTGTATAAATTTGGTTCGAATAATTTAACCCATTTCGGCCTGGCGGACTTTCAAAAAATTTTGTGTTTTCGATTTGTGTCCAATTTTACAGGTTGATTTTGCAGTCTAAAGAGAGGCTGCAAAAAGTTTTAGTTAATTCGATTAACTCGTTTTCCACGACGACGCCATGAAGTTTTCTATAAATTTTATTTTCTTATACGATTAAAAGTATTTTATTGAAAATTTTGTACCAGCATTTTAATTAAAACCCACATGGTTAATATGGTTTTGACCTGTTTGTGCGTTTTGAACAAAGATTCAATGAAATTTTCAGTTTTCTTCAAATGAAATCTAAAAATCAAAAAATTCAATTTCTTATATATAATGCTTAAAAACATAGTATTTTAAAACAGTTTTTCCAAAAAATAAGCCTACATTTCTCTCATCAAATCATAAAAAAACGAGGAAGAGCGTATTACAACTTTCAGGTGAGTACTAAACAAAATATAAGTTGAAAAGCAAATTTTTAAATCTTTTCTAAACCATCGACTATATTTTATTCAAACGTTGGCAATTCAAGATAACTACTATTGACATAGTATAATGACATAATGGCAAACTTAGTATCCCCATTTGACCAATAGTAATTTTAATTCAGTTAACATTATTCGCCGGAAACCTAACATCCTCAACTCTATCGTCAAGGAGCACCAAATTATCAAGAAGCACCATGTATAGAAAAGTTAGGGATAATCGTTCAAACTGTTTTTTAAAGTTTTTGTTTCGCAATCGGTTAAAAGAACACGACAAAACATTTTTTTAAGCATTCCCCTAATTCAAAGAAGTTGTACCTACTTTCAGAAATTGGACGTAATTTACTTACAAATTCTTTTTTGAACAATCGTCGTGTCGGCAGGGGTTAACAACTTCCAAGTCTGTTAGTAAATTGAACTTCATTTTCAAAGAAGAACACATATACAAAATTTGAAGTTAATCGGTTAAATCATTTCTAATATATAAACAAAGCAACAAAAAAACCTATAAAAAGCTGTTGGGCCCCAATGGGTTAACGGAACTTC
Organism: Dolichopus griseipennis; assembly: GCA_963082915.1. Taxonomy (NCBI): domain Eukaryota; kingdom Metazoa; phylum Arthropoda; class Insecta; order Diptera; family Dolichopodidae; genus Dolichopus; species Dolichopus griseipennis. Next base: position 139,535,422 of record OY720441.1, read on the forward strand.
ACAAATATTTTTTTGTAGCTTCATTTATAAGCAAAGTAATATTTAAAAAAAATGGCTGAAACTTGCTTTCTTACAATTTGCAAGGGTAAATCTGCTAGTCTAAAATAAATAAAAAAAAAAACATTTACTAAAATTAATCAATAATAAAAATAATATAAAATAATATAAAAAATAACACATTTAATTAATTTAATACCTAATCAAGAATAAAAGTAATATGAAAAAAAATTTTCTTACATAATTCAAATATTAAAATTGGTATTCAACAATCAAACTTCGTAAACTAAATAAAATAAATAAAAATAATTATATTTTTTATTTTATTTTATTTTGAACCAAAACAAGGTTTTTACAAAAAAAATTCTTATAGCTAAAACTTAAACTTAACATGAAATTTGATTACAAAACATAAATTTAAATACATAAAAATCAAAAGTTTATTTATTTTTTTTTTGTAGATTTTTGTAGTTAAAATGCAATTTGTAAAGTAAAAAAAAAACAAAAATAACTAAATTATAGAATTATAAAATTATGTGAACTTGAAGTGTAATATGAGTATAATATTGAAGGTTAAAATTATTGTCGTAGGTCATTAAGAAATTTTAATTTTAATTTACGTTTAAAAGTGTATCTAGAAATTTGTGTTGAAAAAAGATGACTGTGTTTATTGAATGTAATGCAACATCTATTTATTGGTTAATTTTTTCCATATTCAGTTCTATGAGTATTTTGAACTAAATATTTAGCGCTTCTCGTATTTCTGCCCCCATTGTTTATTTTAAAATTATCTGCTAAAAACTGAACGTCAATGTTTTTTCTTAAGACGTCAAAAGAAAAGCAAGAAGAAAAAATTTGCCTGCGTGAGGATAAAGTTAAGATATTTAATGATTTAAGTCGTACGAGATAGCTAGGCAGTATTGAATAATCTCTAGGATTATATTGATATCTCAAAGTAAATAAAAGAAATTGCTTTTGCACGGATTCTATTCTATCAGAATGTATTTGAAATGCGGGATCCCACACAATGTTACCATATTCAAGAATAGATCGTACTAAGGAACAATAAAGAGCTTTAGTTACAGCGATGTTGCTGAATTCTTTAGCTCTTCTTTTTATGAACCCGAGCATTTTGTTTGCCCTAGAAATTGTAAACTCATAATGAAGATGGAAGTTCAGTTTATCATCCAACAGGATTCCTAAGTCGGTAATATTTTTAACTCTTTCAAGGTTTACATTATTTATTTTATAACCGAAAGTAATGGTAGATCTCTTACGTGTAAAACTTATAACCTTGCATTTTTCAATGTTTAGTTCTAACTTATTAGAGAAGCACCATTCTTGCAGACTATTGAGATTTGTCTGAAGTAGTTCAACATCGGAACTCTTTTTAATTACATGATAAATCTTGAGATCATCGGCAAATGCAACATGTGACACACCGGAAAGTTTACTAGAAAGATCGGAAATGAATATATTAAACAAGAGTGGACCCAAGTGGCTACCTTGCGGTACTCCTGATGTAACATTGATTGAGTCCGAGAAAAATCCTTGAAATTTGATTTTTTGCGTCCTATTTGTAATATAGGAGAATATCCAATAAAGAAAAGGGCCGGAAACTCCTAAGGCTGCAAGTTTGTTTAGTAGAATTTTGTGATCAACACGATCGAATGCTTTGCTGAAGTCCTTGTAAATAGCATAAACTTGGTGCCCATTTTCCATTTCATTAAGGATTTCGGAAGTGGAAACTAAAAGGTTTGTTGTTGTGGAACGACCTTTTCTGAATCCATGTTGTTGTTCGATTAGTTTTGTATTTATGATGGGTGTAATTTTGTCTACAATAATTTTTTCAAACAACTTTGGAACAGTTGATAGAATAGCTATACCACTGTAATTTTCGACGTATGATTTATCACCCTTTTTGTAGATAGGGGTTAGATAAGAGGATTTCCAGAAAAGAGGAAAAATACCTGATTAAAGAGATTTAGTAAAGATAAAATGAAGCGGATAAGTGAGATAACTGACACAGTTGAATAAAAAAGTAGGTGGAAACAGGTCAGGTCCTATACCTTTATTGGTATCAAGTTTTGTAATTGCTTCAAATATTTCAACTTCGGAAAGGTATAAATCCGTAATAATAGGATTTGAATTATTAATTAAGTGAGAGAAATTGAAATTAATTGGAGACTCGTTTGGACGATAAACTTTTTGAAAAGATTTAGCAAAGAAATTGCAGATCGTTTTAGGACAATTAGAAGACGTATTTACATTAAGCTTGGATAGCCGTAAGTTTTACGTTTTGTGTTAACGAAGTCAAAAAACTTTTTGGGATCTGTAATTAATTTGTTGCCTACGTTCGTGAGATATCTATCGTAAGCCAAATTAGATTTTTGTTTAAATTCAAAAGCAAGATCCTTGTACTTGTTTAATAAGTCATTATTAGGTTCTTTTGAATTTTGAATTATTTTGTATAGTTTATTGCGTTGGTTACGCAATGTCCTAAGTTCACTGTTCAGCCAAGGTTCGTTTGTCTTGTCCTTTTTGCGAATTTTAGGAACAAAGGAGTTAATTATCTCAAATAGCTTTGCATAGAATTGAGAGATAATCAAATCAATATCCTGTTCGGTTAACAGGTCGTCCCAACTGATGACTGATAAAGCATTATTAATGATTTGATAATCAGCATTAAGAAAGTCATAATCAAAAATATTATTGTAAGATTTGGTAAAAAGAGGTATAGCAGTGGAAAATTCGAAGATGATTGCGTTATGATGTGGAGTGTTTGTAAAACGGTTTTCTGAATCATCAGCGAGCTTTCCCACCACTTTATCATATGCATTCGTGAATGCAAGATCTAACCACTTGTAATAATTATTCGGAAAGCTGATAATTTGTTGTAAATCATTACCATAAAATACATTAATGAGATCAAAATCTATTTCGTCCTGAAAGTTGATTGGTAGTAACAAATTATCAGATTCGTCAACAATAAAAGATAAAGAAGGACGGTTAAAGTCCCCTGAAATTATAATTGAATCATCCTCATTCATATTTGATATAACATGCTGGTATATCTCGAAAAATTCCGAATATGAGGAATTGTCAGAATTAGGAGGAAATTAAACAATACCAAGGTATAAAAAATTATTACCTAAGTTAACTTTGACAAATTGGTGATCAAAAGAGTGGTAAGTCCTAGTGATTAATGCCACACTTGATAAGGTATTGTTAACTGCAAGTAGTACAACACCACCACGGGAACAATTTGTAGCAAGATAGTCCCGATCTTTTCTATAAATCGACCAAGTACTGTCCAAAATTTCTTCATTTACAAAGGAATTGTTTAACCATGTTTCAGTGATAGCAATAATATTATATTCACATGACTTAGCATCAATATATAATTTCTTAAGCTTTCATGATAAGCTTTAAATGAGGGCATACCACTGCAATTGTTGTAGAATAATTTCAGTTTATTAGAGGAACTAACGCTATTTTTATTTTTGATACTGTGGTTAGACAGTGTGACTAAATTGGAATTAGTGTAAGAATTTTGTGAATTTAAATTGTTATTTGCTGCTCGGCCGAAAAAACTTATTATAATTTTCACGAGATTGATACAAGTGATTGTAGTAATTGCTATTGCAATGACTAAGAAAAGCATTAAGATCTTCTTCTACTTGTTTAGAAGTGAAGCCAATTTTAATGTGATACTTAAAATAAAGGTCATATAATTCCTTGTAATTAGATGGTAACCCTTCATTATGTATTAACACAAGTAAATTTGTTCTTGTTTTACCCTCAATTACGCGATTATTTTTGTCATCGTGTAAAAATGCAAGAAATAGCCTCGTATAATTTAGAATTTTTTCATCTCTAAATCTGGAAAGTGCGTAGGTACAGTCTTCCGTTAGAGATTTCTGAGTCATTCGTACAATTGGAGGTAAAAGAGGGTTTAACGAGAAATTAGCTTTAAGGTTATTATTATTGATATTATTTTTAGTATTAGAAATATCATTATTAACATTATTATTATTATTATTATTATTAGTAGTAGTAGTAGTAATATCATTATTAACATTATTATTATTAATATCAGTAGTAATATCATTATTAACATTTTCATTATTGTTGTCATTATTATTATTATTAATAGTATTAGTATAATCATTATTATACTATTAATATTATTACTATTATTATTGTCATTATTATTATTGTTATTATTAATATTATTTTTATTATTATTATTATTAGTATTATCATTATTAATATTAATATTATTACTATTATTATTGTCATTATTATTATTAATATTATTATGATTATTCTCATTATTATTATTATTATTAATATTATTATTATTATTATTATTATTAGCATTCTTAATAACATTAAAAGAAGCTGGCTTTAAAATTTCACCTCTAGTAAAGTTTTTGTATTTAGAACTATTAGTTGTTGTGTTTTGACTAGGATGTGTTTTTTTTGTATGATTGTTGAAAGGAACGGCAAATGGATTTAAAAGAAGTGTTTTCTGTTGAGTAGAAAGTTTATTATTGTGTTTTAAAATTGTGTTTGAAGTGTTTTTATTGTCTATAAATTTTTTTTATTATAGTGCCTTTTTTCCATCTTTTGTAATTCATTATTTCACAAATTTTGGATTCGGGTACCATAACCTTAAAAGACCTATATTTAGGTTTAAATCTGAGATTTTTAGGAGTAATATTAGTAATTTGTATATCATTATTATTTAACTTAAATGTATTGTTTAAAAACTTACTGAGGTAACTAGGAGTTGTTGATGCAGCTAATTTTGTAAAAAACAATGCACGCAAAACCATTTTGCATTCGTTTGTAACCTTAGTTGATTTGAGCTTTTGTTTTGTACTAACTTCCTTGCCAAGAGGTAGTGTAAAACGAACTTTTTTGGCTACTAACTTTGGAGCAAAAGTATTAGATAAAGATGATGATGATGATGATGATGATGATGATGATGATGATGATGGTGGTGATGGTGATGATGATGATGATAATGATGACGTTGATGTTGAAGTAGACGTTGAATTGTGATTAATTAGTTTAGTTGATAAAATTAATGGAAATGAAAGTGATGCAGATGAAGCAGGTATTGATTCCAAAATAACAGAGGAACCGCATTGTAGTAATTCATCATGTAAGGAATTATTTTCTTTAACTGCTTTTGAATTATCTAAGGATGTAATAGATTTTGAATCTATAACATCATGCGTCAAATTACTTGAATATTCAACGGTTTTAGAATTAATCGCGTTGAAAATGAAAGCATTTTGAAAATTACTGTATTGAACTGGTTCATCCGTTTGTGTCCATACATCTTTTGAATTTTGACATAGATACATTTGATTGTATCTAAAAGTATCAAAAGATCTATCCAAACTAGCATTTAGTTTGACACCCATATTGATAATTTCTTTTCTTAGTGATCCAATTTCTCCATTTAAATTCTTTGAGAAATCATTTGTCTGGCTGAACTTTGAGGAGAAGAGTTCTTGAAGTTGGAGATTAATTGAAGATTTAAGCTCACTCGTCAAAGTTTTTATTGACTCACTAGTATTATTTAATATGGTAAGAAGCTCATCTATTTTTGGAACTGATTGCTGTGATAAAGAAGCGTTTTGTCTGTCAGACGTTCTGCTCAAAGATGCATTGAGGGACTCGTAGTCCTTTGCCACCTCGTTAAATGACGCTGAATTGCATTTGATTGTGTCATTACATTTTGATGCGTGTCCTGCATATTCATCTTTAATATTCTTAAATGATGTTTTCACATCATCTAAAATCATTTTGATGCTTGAATGAAAATCCAAGCATGACTCACATACAAAATATTGAGCGAGAAATGCCGAGTACCAGCCTCCTCTGGGAGCATTTAAACAAACTCCATGGAAACGTTTCTTGCAGAAACTGTTACATTTAACAGATTCAGTTTTAGAATCGTAAACTGAACAGTTAGCGCTATCGCATTGAATTGACTCCATTTTGATGCTTGACATTTTTTGTTGTTTTTTGTTTTTTTTTTTATTTGTTTATTAAGTAATACCACTTTTAATTTAGATCAATGTTAATTTATAAAAATGTTAGTATAGGCAATTTATTATAAAAAAAATTTTAATATAACATTTATTACACTTAAATTTATAACAGATACCTACTATTTTGAAATTCAGCAGTTTTTATTTTTTTTTTAAACAAAGAAAAAAAAAGTTTATATATTTTTTTTTTAAACAAAGAAAAAAAAAGTTTATATATTTTCTTTTTATTTTTTTTTGTTTTATTATATTTTATTTACAAAAAGAAATTATGAAAGAATTAAAAACACGTCTACTTGATTAAGCGTCAAAATTAAGAAAAAAAAAATATATTAACAAAATAATAAAAACTTGAATTTAAAATAAAAATTTAATAAAAAAAAAATCAATAAAAATAAATAAATAAAAGGTGATGACGTTTAGAGACATTGTAACGGAAGCTAGATCAGTTCAGCCATTTACTGGAAATGACTCTAACTCAATAGAATTAAGCTATTTTCTGGAAGAAGAAGAATCACTAATGAACCTGGTAGCAGATCCTGATGAAAAAAATTACTTATGTAGAATATTAAAAAACAAAAGTTCAAGACCTAGCAGTAGTTTCAATTATGAGTTTATTATCGCAATCAGTGACATGGCAGGAATTTAGAGATCAACTAATCAAATCATTTGATGTTCATGAATCATTTTTGGCACAAAAAAAAACAAGCTGATGCAGTTAAATTAATTAATGTTAGTTAATTTTATTTTGAATTATATAAAATGTTAGATAAGTTAAATACAAAATATAATCTAGATATAAGTAAACCAGTAAAGTTTAATACCGAGAATAACTATAAAAGTATTCTCGATAAATTTTTAAATAAAATTCAAAGAAAAGATTCCATGTATCTTCGAAATAAAAACCTTAATTTCTTTTTAAGGAAGCTTATCACGAATTGCTGCAAACTTGAATTTCCAGCAATTCTAACAAATGAAATAGTTATTTCCCTAATTTAAAAAAAAATATAATAATAATTTTAATAATAATAATTATAGCTAAAAAAATATTAACAATTTTAATATTAATAAAAATAAAAATAACTATTATAATTTCGATCAAACGCCGCGACCTTATAAAAATAATTATAATAAAAGCAATAATTATCAAAAACATAGTAATCCACTGACCCATTATTCCAATAAATTTAACAAAAAAGATCATTTTAATAATTCAAGTAAAATCCAATAAAAAAACTTCAATAAAATCGCTATTATAATTCACATAATACTAACTATAATAGACAACCATATAATAATTAATAACAAAAGACAACAATACGACCCTTAGTGGAAATTTTTCTAATATTTATCGAGGTAACCGAAGGGCTGAAGAAATAGAGGTAGATCTTCCGAAAATCGAGGAAAATTTTCATTTACGGCTTCGGAAAATTCATTATCAATAGGAGGGTTTACTAAAAAGTAATTTTTTAATACATTCAGGTTCTTTTGTTTCTATAGTAGATGAATCATTATTTCCATAATTTCCAACCTTATTCGGTCAAAATAATATTTTGTAGGAAAAAGTAACAGATATTCCAAACGAATTCAACCAATATGTTGATATGGTTTGGAAAATCATAAAATTGAAAATTGTTATTTTAGGGCAAAATATTTCAAAATCGAAAATTGATTTTGGAAATAATACCATTAAAATTATGAATAAATTTTTTAAATTTTTAATTGATCTGTTAAACAGTGCGGACATGTTTTTTTTCTGCAAATAATTATCTGTTAAAATTAATATAAAAACAATAAAAAAAAATAAAATAAAAGAATTTATTATCTTCTTTTATTTTATTTTTAATTAACTTGAAAAAACATTAATTGACTTGAAAAAAAATATTATGTAATGGTGTCATACAATAAGTGTAACAACAGTAAAATCGAAAAAATCAAAGAAGAAACTGGAATTCCTTGCTCGGGTGTATGGAAAAAAGCCTTTTATGAGACACTAAAATGTTCGGGGTTGTATCAGTCTACCATCAATATTGTGTATGCAAACAAAAATGTTAAACTCATCTGTTATGACTGCGTGTTGTATGTAAAATGTTGATTTAGTATTACAAAGCATGGAAAATACAGTGACAAAATACAATAAACATTTACAGGGACATTAAATTAATTTGAAGCAGCAATAAAGAAGAATGAAACTGAAATAATAAATTTACTAAGAGCTATTGAGGCGAGTTTTATGAAAAGATTATAAGAAATTAAAATCGAACAACAAAGGGAATTACATAAAATGGAAAATTTTACTGGAGCCTTCAAAGTAAAAAGTAAATTTTAAATTTACTGGAGCCAAAGATCATATTAACTATAAAGATGTCCCACGTAGAACAAAAAAAAAATCATGAAATTTGAAAGTTTATCAATTTTATTTTTCATAACAAAAAAAAAATGAAAGCTATAATAAAAGCGAGATCATTTTTGGAGAGAGCTTTTATTGATGTTTTTTTTCTCAGTTTTCTTTTCACTTCACTATTTTAGTAGGTATAGTTCTTTTCTTACTTTATAAGTACTTTTAGTAAAATAGTATGCATGTGTATACATAAAATAATACAAATTACAATAACAATATTATGTTCTTACTCATGATACATATAACATAAATCAAAAGTTCACACACATCCATATAAATCTAAACAAGATAAGAATGCAATCTCAGAAAGTTTGAAATTTGTTTGAAATTTGAATAGGTATATAAATTGTTTTAATACTGCGTAAGAATTTTGAATGAATGATAAATAAAAATAAGAAAATAAATTCATTAACAAAAAAGTGACGATATTTTTTTATCGCATTTACCTAGATAGATATGTTGATCAACTTAAATATTGTTCTTTTGAAATTTGATTTTGAAAAATAAGTCTCCAGGAAAAAATGATTTTCAACATATTTTCGTTAGGTACCTACTTATATAATTTTTTAATAAGATATAGCCATAATTTTTTGATACCTACTATAATAATTTAGAAATTTTTTAATATTAATTAATTACCTAATCATAAATTGAATTTATTTGAATATTTATTAGGTACATTATAAGAACTTTATTGTTTAAAATTTTTTAATTTTATTATTTTTAATTTAAAATAAAAAACAGGTAGGTAGGTAGTTTGTAATTATTCTTTCCTTAATATTAATCAAATGTTTAAATATTCTTGGACTCGAATTTCCAAGATATTATTAAATATTCCTCTTTCTTCCTTTGGCGTTTCATTCACGCAGCGTATCCTGGCTTAATTACGTTTTGGTATTACTTCTTTTATTAGGCTATTGATCAAGAATTGTGAGAAACCATTAATTGTGGGCAGCTATTAATTTTAGGAATCCAACAAAATTTAAAAAAAATCTATTAATATTAAGAAAAACAAGAACAGGAAAATGCACACTACCTGTTTCTATTATAAGCCGTCAAAAAACGTTATGTAATATTTCAAATAAAAAACATAATAAAAATTAAAAAATTTATTTATTATAATGTAATAAATATCAATCAAGTTTAATTTAAGATTTGATAATTATATTTGTAAAAAATTATTTTTAAAAATAGTATTTAAACTTGAAACATTAAAAAAGATAAATCATTGTCATTATACAATCTTTCAAAAGCGGTTTAAAACTAATTATATATAAAGTCCTTGCATTAAATCCTTAAATTTAAGTAAAAAGTGATATTGATTATAAATATTTGTGATATATTATATATAAATTTGTGGAAATAAATAAAAGTTATATTAATTATAAATATTTGTTACATAGTGACATAAAATATATAAAGTAATAAAAATATATAGTGAAAATAAATTTGTGTTTAGTGAATAGTGAATTTACTTAGTTGATACGACAATTAATAAAAGAAAAACAATTATAAACTTGTGAAGAACATAATATAAAAATTAAAAAAAAAATACTAAAATGAGTAAAAGATCTCTAAAAGCCGGGAATAAATGCAGTTTGCCCCATTGCCGAAAATCTAAAAGGGATATTGCAAGCTTAAAATTGTTTAAATTTCCAGCTTATGATTCCCCTCTATTTAGTTTGTGGGTGCAAACATGCAAATTTAGTGAAGAGTTTGTTGCAGATTCTCCCTTATTATTTTTATATGAAAAACATTTTTCACCTGATTTAATAGGGGTAAGAAAATTAAAAAATGGTACAATTCCAAATTTATTTTTGGATAATACTGCAAACAGAATAAATACACCAAATAATGATCCAGAAAATGAAGATATGGATAACTTCAGATCACCAGTTCGAAAAAGAAAACGCTCTGAGTATGATTGTGCTTCTGAATCTCCAACATCATTTTGCAAACATTGCAAAAAAACTATAAAAAATTCAACATTTTATCAAAAAAAAATTATTAATTTGTCTAAGAAATGTAAGAAAATAAAAATTCAAATAAAGAATTTAAAAGACGAAGTAAAAAAATTAAAAAAAAAAATACTTAGAACAAAATCTAACGAGGAGGTAGATCTTAAATCAATGGAAGTAGAAATCGAAAAACTGCAGCATGTAACAGAAAATGAAAAAATTCTTTCCAAAATGTTACTAACAAAAAAAAGATGCAAAAGTACTTCTTGGAAAGAAGATGAAAAACTATTTTCCCAAAGGATATATTACAGGTGTGTATAGTTATTAAACTTATAATATGTTATATATTATACATAAATATGTATATTAATTAGTCTAATTTACGTATTTATCTTTATTTACAGATCTACATCAACATATTTATTTTTACGTGACACATTAAAATTAAATTTGCCTAGTACTTCATCTTTATACAGATGGAATGATATTAAAAATCTCCAACCAGGAAATAATGTATGTATTTATAAGGCTCTGGAAGATGCTATGAAAGGCATGAACGATAATGAAAAAGAATGTGTTTTAATTTTTGATGAAGTATCCATAAGAAAGAATTTAACTTACAATATTTCTGCAGATGTCGTAGATGGAGTTGTTGACTTGGGATATAAGCGATCAAATCAAGTAGGAAGTCAAATATGTGTTTTTATGTTGAGAGGATTACTAAAAAACTGGAAATTTATTTTAAATTATTTTGTAACAAGCTCTATAAAAGGTGAAGATTTGTCAACAATAATAAAAGCAAACCTAGATATAATATCTAAAATAGGGTTCAACGTGAGAGCTATAACTTGTGATCAAGGTCCCAACAACCGAAAGTGTTTTAATTCGGTTTTCAAGGCATCAATTGATAAACCATACTTCCACCATAATGAAAAAAAAATTTATTTATTGTATGATGTTCCTCATTTGATTAAATCTATACGAAATGCATTGTTAAAAGCTAACTTTGAAACACCTGATGGAATAGTAAAATTTGATGTTATCAGAGAAATTTTTGAGTTGGAATATGGAAAAGTTACAAAAATGGCTAAATTAACCACATCGCATATTGAGCCAACAAATTTTGAAAAAATGCGTGTAAGCTTGGCAGTACAAACATTAAGTCATAGTGTTGCAGCTGCTATTTCATCTGCAAGCGAAAATAAACAATTTCAAAAAAATACATGTGATGACGCAAATTCTACAGCAAAATTTTTAAAAAGGATTGATACGTACTTCGATTGCCTAAATAGCAAAGTTTTAAAGGATCCTAATCCTTTTAAACGTGGACTACAAATCAATAATCACATTTGGGAAAAATTACAAGAATAATAATTCTGTAATTAATAGTATATTTAAAGGAAATTAAATATAAAGGTAATAATATATTTTGTATAAATGGACTAATTCAAACAACCAATGGAATCCTATCTTTAACACAAGAAATGTCAAACAAAAATCCAAATATTTCATTTATACTTACTAGTCGTTTTAATCAAGATCCTTTGGAAAATTGTTTTTCTTATATTAGAGCTAAAGGAGGTCATTGCAAAAATCCATCAGTTCACGAGTTTAACATAATAGTGGCCAAATTACTTTCATTAAAAATTAGTCAACTTAATTTCAATAGAAAATCCAATTGTCAAGAAGATGATGATGTTATGTTACCAGTTGATTTTTGTTCTATTTTGGAAGATACTCAACAAAATATTGCTATTACTAATAATGAAATTAATTATAATTCAGAAACAACATTATATGAGGACATTGTAAAGGAAAATGAAGACTATTTTGACGAAAACATAGATTCTTTTAATTCTGATTATATACCAATAGAGTTAACATCTACTAGATATTTTATAGGTTACATTGCACGAATGTAAAAATGAAATTGTAAAGCCAAGTGAAATTATAACTTATCCTTCAGAAATGTTTATTCACAAAAAAAATTATCGCAATGAATCTGATTTTGGTAGTTTATATGCACCGTCTGATAAATTTTTTGATGTTTGCAAAATTCATATAAAAGTTTTTGAAAAAATTTTCATAGAAAATAAGGATGTTAAAAATATAAAAAAATTCATTATTGATAATTGTATTAAATGTACCAAAGAATCGCCTTACAAATTTTGGTTTGAAGAGAACGATTCGTGTTATTCACATAAGCTACAGATTTTAAATTTATTGATTACCATATTGTTACGGAAGCATTGTTCTTGGATTACATTCAAAGATAAAACTACGAGAAGATCAAAAACACAGATTTTACTAAACCAATAATATTATTAATAGGATATGTATATAAAAAATATTAAACATGACAACATTTTAAATTTAAAAATATGTAATATTAAATAATTAAAATTAATTCATCTTAAGATAAATTATTATAAAACATAAGAAACTAACTGATAATTAAAAAATTTGTTTTTATAAAAATAATAAAATTTCCTAAATAAAGAATAATAAAAAATATTAGATTTTTTTTTTATCTTTAGGTACCTATACAAAGTTGTTCTTCAAAAGATCAAAAATTAATTTGCTTTACAGAAAATCAAAAACAATTCTTTCCTTTTAATCAAAATGCATACTATTTCGTATTCTAATAGTAGATATTAATATTCAATATAAAAAATCAAATCCAAATTCAATTTCAAAAATCAAATCCAAATTTTTATTTATAAAATCCAGTTCTCACACTGACTTATTACAGAGAGAAAATGTTTTTATTTCCTTTTCAAAAAATCAAATCCAAAATCCAAATTCAATTTCAAAAATCAAATCCAAATTTTTATTTATAAAATCCAGTTCTCACACTGACTTATTACAGAGAGAAAATGTTTTTATTTCCTTTTCAAAAAATCAAATCCAAAATCCAAATTCAACTTCAAAAATCAAATCCAAATTTTTATTTATAAAATCCAGTTCTCACACTGACTTATCACAGAGAGAAAATGTTTTTAATTCGTTTATTTTTTCATTCTTACTTAATAGATAATCAATGAATGAGTTAATACTTACTACGATGTACAACACATTACACAACTACTTCTACATTCAATTCAAGTAACATAACAAAACGTAATAAGAAAAAAATAAAAACATAATTTTTTAAAATCCTCGCGAACAATCATCCAAACGTAAAGAAATTATCTATACTCTTTCTTTTTTTTTCCTGTCATAAAAATTTAACGAGAGAGAAATATGTATACTAACTTATTTACAATGATTTACTTTAAAATTACTCTCAGTGTCTCTCAGCAAAGCTCTCAGTTAAAAGAGCTTTGTGGATTTTTTAAAAATCCACTTCAAATTTTTACTGAACCATTTTTATATATGGCGTGGGATATCTTTATAGTTAATATGATCTTTGCTGGAGCCTTTCAAAGTAAATGAAACAATTTTCAGTGCAATGAAAAAAAATATGAGACTTGCAAAAAAAATTAATAATGTTGTTAATGAAAAGAAGATAAATATGGGTCAAACAAAGTCATTTGCTGACATGGCAAAAAATACAAAAAATTACGGAATGAAAAGGAAAAAAAATTAACCATTAATTGTGAAACCGAAAAATAAACAAAAAAAAAAAAACAATCAAAGATTGACTTAAATACAAAGATTGGTTCGAAAAACTTTAAAATTAAAAATATAGAAAATAAAACGAATGGAGCGATTTTAATTGAAACGGAACAAGTGAAGATTGTGACAAAAAAAATTGAATTAGAAAAAGAATTTATAGATAGATACAAAATCAAAATAGCAAAGGTATTTTTTTTAAATTTTTTATTCAAAGAATTATTTCAAAATAATAATTGAAACAATTCATATGAATAATAAATTTGAAGACACAGAAATTGTAGAGAAACAAAACAGGAAAAATTGTTTTATGGAATAGCTGAAATCAAAGTATCTAAAGTATATGCTGTATACTTTACTTTTCCGAAGATTCCGAAGATTAAGGAAACGTTTCCGAAGATTCTAACGAATGATAAAGTATGTATAGGGTGGGAAAGATGTAAGGTTTTTGATGCCATAAATATATGAAAGCGCTATAAATGCAAAGGTTTCAACCATAAATCAGCTGTGAATGTAACAAAGAGTACATAACTAAATGTATTAATTGCATAAAATATAATGATAAATTAAAATTAAATCAGGATGTTGGGGATTCTAAGGTTTAAGTAGTATCCGCGTAGAACCAAATGACTATATCTAAAAGATAGCTGGTGTTGCCAGTTCTCAAAAAATATATAGGTTTAATGGCGCATATTATCCTTTAAGGACGAAAAGGACATTTGAAAGTATCCTTGTTATTTTAGACTATTTTATAAAAACCATTATATCTAGCGATCTTTTCGGTACATATATATTCAGTCAAAGCTATTAATTAAGACCACGGTCTGGAGAATATTTTAACGTTTATTTGATGACGATAGGTGCTGCCGTTTTGGAGATATTGTAGTTCAAAGTTGAAAATTTTTGCAAAGCAAAAAATATTCAACATCTTTCTCTAAAACTCATACCTCGTTGGGAAGCTCTTATTTTTTTTCTATAATTTGTGCATAGTAAGCCTGTATTAAAGCGTTTAGAAGATATAAGCATTTATGAAACAAAAAATTATGTATTTTGTAATTTTTTTTTGTATAAAAAATAATGTTTTGTCTTTTACAAAGTAATTTATAAGACAAATATTATTTTTTTTAGTTTTTTGTTTTTTTTTTTTTCAAATATAAAAATAAAATAATGTTATATTTAGTAAAAATGTGTATATTATTTTATTTTTCTTAAAAAAATTAAAGAAATATTTACTTCGAAACAGGCACAGACTTAACTATTCTAAAAAAAAAAATAAAATCCTTCAAAAACGTTTTTAAGTATTTTTGAATTTTATTCCTGTAGCTTAACGCGCTATAAAGAGAGTATAATTTTGTACAGTTATTACACAAAAAAGGCGATTTACATTCTAAATATAAATAGTGTTCTAATATATGTTTTGAAAATTTTATGATTTTTCTAAACATATACATATGTATACATATTTACTGAAGGCAGGTAGCAAAAATTCAAGTTAATGCTGTCCTACATGTAGACAACTGTACTTTTTTCTAAACATTTTAGTACGATTTGGACTATGTTGTATGTATTCTGTATCCTAATTAAAAAACTTATTCATAGAGCATAATATGTACAACAAAATTTAATTTACCTATCATAATTCATAAGTTTAGTACTTAGTATTATATTATATTGAAGCTGCCAGAAGTACAAAATAATAGTTAAGTTGACAGAAGTCGAAATTTTTTTAAAATCACAATTTTAAGATTTATAACATACTACAAATATATAAAAAAAAAAACTGATCAATTAAAAAATTGATAAATTTTTCCTCCGCTTATTCCATTTTTAAATTTAGTAGCTACTTAGGCAAATAAGCACTACACGTATACAAAAAATGGTTCTGAATTCTTTAGTTTACTTTATATTATACCTATTTGTCTAGTTTATTTATTTTTTTCTATATATGATCATGAGTTATGACTCATAAGTTTCTTCGAAGAAACAAATGTTATTACTTGCGTTCCTATATGAGGAGTAAACTACTCGTTTTTACTCTCACCTACTGCCAGCTACACCACACCGCCTCTTGAAAAAGAATTGATGAAAGGAGTAGATAATTAAATAATTTTTGGCAGACAGCTTTAAATAAATTTTTATAATAGATGAATTCTCTCTTGAATAGGCTATGTTAAATCATATTTTTATTTGATTACCAATAAGCACTTAACTTTCCCATTTTATATAGTCTTTACATATTTCAGCAATAAACCTTAATTTTTTAACTTATTTTTCATTATCTAAATATATCAAATATTATTAACTTCACAAATGACAGATAGTTTTAAAATGTCAAATTTTATGTAGGATAATTAATCTTCCAATTATATACTCCTGAAACAAAAATTAGCTTTCCATTTACAAACCACTTCTACCTACTCTTCATCAACAATTTTTGGTAAAAACAACGCATGTATTATAAAAACTTCGTGCGTTATGTCGAGTTTTTTATTATAAAAAAAACATATGTTTAAAATGTAGAATAAACTTTCAATATGTCTATCTACATATCCGTAAATAGATAAGCGCGTACACACAAAAATATTTGTTTGAATTTTTTAATTTAGTACAAAAAATTTTTATAATTCCATATAATAGGTATATTTTGAATTTTTTTCAATACATATAAGATATTTTTGAAAACATAATCTTAGAAATATAAGAAAAACCAAATCCGAGTTATAGTACATCGCGTTACGTCTATTTTGGTTGCTCTTATGTAATTTCATGTATGTACCTATTTATTTGTAAATTTTTTGACAGAAATTATACGCCGTACGGTTCTATTTAAGTTGAACATTATTTTTAGTTTTGTTTTGCACAATAGGTATAGGTATTTCCAATTATTTTGAATGTATTATTTTGAAATATTTTATTTTGAAAACTTAATCGTAGCAACATAAGAAAAAACAATTACAAATATTTTTATACGCTTTGTCAAATTTTAAAATTTAAAATTCCGAAGTACAGTACATAACATACCTACTTATTTCAAAATTTTTTGACAGAAACTGCACTCCGTACGCATTTATTCTGGCTGGTCCCTAAAGAACACATAATTTTTCTTAAGAAATGTAATTTTTTTGTTTCTGCAAACATATTATAGGTATTTCAATTATTTTGAATATATGTAATGTATTTTTTAAAAAAATATATAGGTATTTTTAAAAACAATATTATTTTAAAATATTTTATTTTTGGAACAATAACAACATAAGAAAAAACCCAACTAATTTCTCCCAACTTAACCTAACAATTTCAAGCTTTCAGCTTGAGCCGTTCAGAAGATATGAGAGGCCAGAATTTTTACAAAAATTAAGTTTGGCATAACGGTGGATTTTAGAACCTTATGCGTTCAAAAATTTATAAAGCTAATAAAAGCAGCTGTTTATTTATTTTTTTAATTATACATATGTAATATATATAGCCCAATTGCTCGTACAGAGAATATTATGTATACATACTTTACATTAATTCAACAAATTTGAACAATTTGGTAAAAAATATCGTTATTCAATCATCACAATTTAACTAACTTAAAGTCTACTTTTTTTTAAATATTTAGATTAATACTAAATGAATTAAATAAATCAAAACAAGTAAAGAAACAGTCAGTCGGTGCTACCGACTTAGAAATACCCTACAAACCAAATAGGTCAAATTTAATGAGATATCCATAAGTCATTTTAACACCATAAAAGCTGTTATTAATTTGATCGTAAGACATAGCTAACCAAATTAACTTAATAATACTAAAAACATTTTCTAATTACACTATCTATTAAAAAATATTACAAATTCTTACTAATTTATCTTTTTAAAAATTTAGACCTTTCATATAATTCATTGAAATATAAAAATAAATTTAACATAAATGCAGTAAGTACTTTTGAACATAGCTGAACGACTACAATTAAGTCTAAATTTCGGGGACAAATAGGAAAGGAGAAAATATATTCTTTGGCTTCGAAATTATACTCGTTCGGCCTAAAATCGATCAAAAGCTTCTAGAATCCGAACTCATTGCCCTACTTTCATGGTACTTTCATTACTAGTAATTTAGAGTTTAAATTTTATCAAAATAGCGGCATTATTTTTTGAGTTATGGTGTTTTTATATATATATTGAAATATGTTTGTTAGCCCTTGAACTTTTCAAAGGTTCCAGACCCCGAAACCATGGTACTATTTCGCCAATAGCAAGCCCCGTCATACTTTCAATAATAGTTAACCCTTGTACACAATTGGAACGTTCTATCTTAATTTTAATTTACTAGTTTTATTAATTTCGATGATAAGCTTTTACAGATTGTGGGGTCTAAGAGAGGTACTGAACCACCACTACAATTGATCCAAAATTAGAGGGACACGCAGGAAATAGTAAAAAACACCCATGTGCCAAATTTGAAGTTTCTACATATGTTTCAAGTTACTATCTTTATTAATTTCGAAAATATGCTTTAAGGTCCCCGGAACCGAGTGGCTGGTCCCCACCCACTACTCCTATTAGGCTCAAATTTCAAGGAGAATCTCTTGAAATGCAATATCTTCATAGGTTTCGGAATTATGCTAATTTGGCCTAAATTCGATCAAAAAGTTCTAAGTTCCGAACCCACTGTCCAATCCTCACCGTACGCAATCGCCGCCGTAGTTTCATTACCAATAAGCTACAGCACAAATTTCATGAAGATAGCGTCTTTAGTTGTTGAGTTATGGTGATTTTTTATATATGTTCGTTAGCCCTGAAACCGATTAAAAGGTCCAGAATCCGAACCCTTTGGCTGATTTCGCTCTTATGCAGTCCGCGCTGTACTTGAAGTACTAGTTAATCCTTGTACACAATTTGAACGTTCTATCTTGACTTTAAGTTACTAATTTTAGTAATTTCGATTATAAGCTTTTAAAACTTGGGAGGTCTAAGAGGAGTACTGAACCACCATTCCAAATGATCCCAAATTAGGGGGACACGCAAGATATAGTAAAGAACACCCTTGTGACAAATTTCGAAGCTTCTACATTTTTGCAAGTAGCTATGTTTATTAGTTTAAAAGATATGCTTTTAGGTCTTCGGAAATGTGTGGCTGCGGTCCCTGACCCACTACGTTAAATAGGTCCAAATTTCAAAGACACTAAGGAAATAGGAAGGGATACTCTGATACCAAATCTGGAAGTTCTATTTTCATTGGTTTCGGAATTATGCTCGTTTGGCCTAAGTTCGATCAAAAAGTTGTCCAATCCCGAAATAACGCAATACCCGCCGTACTTCAGTCCTAGTAACCTACAGTTAAAATTTCATCAAGATAGCTCCATTATTTTTTTAGTTATCGTTCCTACAGACGGACGGACGGACATGGCTATAACGAATCAGGAGGTCACGCTGATCACAAATATATATACTTTTCCATATTTAGCTCGCTTCGTTTAGGTGGTTACAAACACCACACCAAAGTTAATATACCTTTTTACCTATTCAATAGGTATCTAATATATAAAGAAGAAAATTTGTTTGTTTATTTTTTTGTTTGTTTGTTTGTTTGTTTGTCCAGGATTCACGTGAAAACCACTGGTCCGATTGACACCAAATTTTAGAGGAATAATTTTGGGAGTCCGGGGGGTGACATAGGCTATGTCGCATTTTTATAAGTCAGCAGGTTGCGGCTCCAGAGCCGTTTTAAGCTTTTTCGTTTTTTTGATGTCGAGTCGAAACGGTTTGACCGATTCACTTGAAATTTTGCACGAATGTTCTTCTTATTACACGGAATTAATGGTATAAAACTGGTTGGAATAAATTAACCCCTTTCGGCCCGGCGGGCTTCCAAAAAATTTTGTGTTTCCGATTTGTGTCCAATTTTACAAGGTGGTTTCGCAGTCGAAAATAAAGTCTGGGACAAATTTTTGTTGAGTTCGGTTAACCCGTTTGGGCACGAGAGTGCAAAGAAGCTTTTTCAATGTTTTTGATGTCGAGTCAAAACTGTTTGACCGATTGACTTGAAATTTTGCATAAATGTTCCTATTAGCAACCGCATTTAGTTGTATAAATTCGGTTGGAATAAATTAACCCATTTCGGCCTGGCGGACTTTCAAAAAATTTTGTGTTTTCGATTTGTGTCCAATTTTACAGGTTGATTTTGTAGTCTAAAAGAGAGGCTGCAAAAAGTTTTAGTTAAGTTCGATTAACCCATTTTTCACGACGATGGAAAATGGGTTAATCGAACTTAACCCATATATATTTTATATATATTTTATTTCCATATATATATGTTTTCTATATATTTTATTTTCTTATACGATTAAAAGTATTTTATTGAAAATTTTGTACCAGCATTTTAATTAAAACCCACAGGGTTAATTTGGTTTTGACCTGTTTGTGCGTTTTGAACAAAGATTCAATGAAATTTTCAGTTTTCTTCAAATTAAATCTAAAAATCAAAAAATTCAATTTGTTATATATAATGCTTAAATACATAGTATTTTAAAACAGTTTTTCCAAAAAATAAGCCTACATTTCTCTCATAAAATCATAAAAAAACGAGGAAGAGCGTATTACAACTTTCAGGTGAGTACTAAACAAAATATAAGTTGAAAAGCGAATTTTTAAACCTTTTCTAAACCATCGACTATATTTTATTCAAGCGTTGGCAATTCAAGAAAATCCCCTTTTGACCTATAGTCATTTTAATTCAGTTAACATTGTTCACCGGAAACCTACCATCCTCAACTATATCGTCAAGGAGCACCAAATTGTCAAGAAGCAGCATGTATAGAAAAATTAGAGATAATCGTTCAAATTGTTTTGCAAACTGTTTTTTAAAGTTTTTGTTTCGCAATCGATTAAAAGAACTCGACAAACCTTTTTTTTAAGTATTCCCCTAATTCAAAGAAGTTGTACCTACTTTCAAAAATTGGACGTAATTTACTTACAAATTTTTTTTTGAACAATCGTCGGCAGGGGTTAACAACTTTCAAGTCTGTGAGTAAATTGAACTTCATTTTCAAAGAAGAACACATATACGAAATTTGAAGTTAATCTGTTAAATCATTTCTAATATATAGCAAAGCAACGAAAAAACCTATAAAAAGCTGTTGGGCCACGATGGGTTAACGGAACTCCACAAATATTTTTTTGCGGCATTTATAGGCAAAGTAGTATCTCAAAAAATTGGCTGAAACTTGCTTTTTTACAATTTTCAAGCTTCCGGGCAACGCCGGGTAAATCTGCTAGTAGGGTATAAAAAGAACCAAGCAAAAAACAAAATTGAGAGGAAAAAAGTAATTTACATATAAGATTAATAAACAAATTAAATTTTTTACTTACTATTGAACCACTAATATTGCATTACTTTTGCCTTAAAAAGTCCTTATTTTAAATTTATGCATTTTATTTATTCCTTTTAATTGTTCATCTAGTTATATCAAATATTATAAATTAGCTTTTGGTCCGTTACAGAATGACGGAAGATCAATTGAAAGAAGAACTTCTTCTAATTAATAACTATTTCTAATTTCATTATATACCTATGCATTAATTGTATATCAATACCATATTCTTAAATAAAATCGCAACCGTTACATTTTGTGTTACTCAGATTATTCTTCGAATCTGGTAAGAGATTAAAAAAAAACAAATGATATAATTTATAGTTATACCTTAAAAATTTGTAGATGAATAAGTTAAATTTCATAAATTTTTGGGGACGTTAGTTCAAATCCCTTCTCGTTGAATTTGTTTTTTAAGTATTAATAAATTTTTTTGTTTTATTTAGGTACGTACTTGTTTAAATTTAAAATTTTTAAAATAAAATTCGATAAATTTGTTTGTTAGTAAAAGAGTTTTTACAGAAAGAATTTTTTTACAGTTTTATTTTGTTTCAATAATGATCTATTTCTCCATCTATTAACCTTTTGTATACATATTTTAAAAAAAATGTTGCTAAGCTATGTATTTGATCTCACAACCTTTGTTTAGATTCAAACCGAAATATTTATAAGACACTTCCGCCATCTAAAAACATTTTCTCGGGTAATAATGAACATAGTTTAACATCATTCATAAAATCTGTAGAAAATTCAAGAGAGTAATTAGAAACAACAACAACTGCTTCAATATTGTCACCAAATAATATTAAACCAAAAACTAGAAAATGAAGCTGAAAAATGTATTAGAATTAGACAATTGGGAGACGAGCCTTCATGGGAAAACGTAAACTGAAAAAACACTTCCAACCACACAATTGGTTATTGGCTATTCTGACCTAAGATTTATAATTTCGGAGAATTATTTGATGAATGTATTAGTTTTACTTGTTTGTTGCCAATATTCTATAATGAACCTACTCAAAATGCTTAATCGTGAACGTACTGTAAATGCACGTAAAATTGTATTAAATAAATGTTGAGTTTTGCATTTTCAAAGTGAAGTATTTTATTAATTTTTAAGAGAACTTTTCAAACTATTTCTAATTTTTACAAGGGGCCGTTATTTCAGAATTTCACTAAAAATAATAAAAACTTATTACAGAAATCTTCGTGTGAAGCATAGTTATGTTTTACTATTTATATAAATAAAATGTTGTGTGAGTTTAAAAACTTGAAATGAACTTTTTCATAAACATTTAAAATAATTTAAATTCAAAAAAAAATTTTATTTTAATTTATTTGTTCTTTTGTTTTTTTTTTATAAATAAATAAATATTTTTTGGCCTGTTTATAATAATTTATGATATTTTATTTTCTAAAATAAAACACATCCAACAAAACTTTTGTATTTTGTTAGAAGAAATAATTCTAATGTTTTCAGCTGTTTTTGTATTTGGCCTTTTATTTGTATTAATATTATTTGTGATAACTGAATGAATTTCTAAAGCAAGTTTATTTTTTATCAGCAACTACTTTTGAGTAAACTGTCAAAATATATAGTACTGCTTTTTTTTTGTGCTACAAAGTCTTTATTTAAAAATATGTTTGTTATTTCAATTTAAAACTTGTATTATAATATAATATTAAAAACCTAACAAACAAAAAACAAAAAAAAAATTCATCATAGTTAAATTGCACTCTAACCTTTATAATAAATTCTGAAAATTTTCAAACGTTGAAATTAATTTTACAATTACCAATTTTTTTTTTTTTTTTTTGTCCTTATTACTCCTCTTGGGAGCATAGGATATCTACTAGGCATCTCCATCTGACTCTATTCGGAGCATTTATTGTTGCTTCCTCCCATGTTTTTCCAATTGAGGTTAGTTCTTCTGATATCGTTCGCTTCCAGGTGTTATTAGGGCGGCCTCGTCTTCTGGTTCCTTGTGGGTTCCATTCCAGTGCTTCCCTTGCTATGCTATCTTGTGGCTTTCTAAGTGTGTGCCCTATCCATTTCCACTTCTTCCTTTTGATCTGTTGCCCAATTGGTTCTACTTTGGCAAGTTTCCATAGGTCCTTGTTACTTATTGTGTTCGGCCAGTATATTCTGCATATTATTCTTAAGGTGGTCTTTATACGCAGGTTCCAAATATCCTCAATTTTGTTTCCCTGGACATTTGTGCGCTTTTCCATACTGGCTGTAAGCAACCGAATATTACCCTGGCCTTTTTGATTCTGCTTTCGATGTCGGCGTTTATGTTACCGCTGTTATTTATGATGCAGCCTAAGTAGTTGAAATTATCTACATAGTCGATTGGTGTGTTGTTTATCAACGGACGCCGTGAGTTGTTGATGTTAATGGCCATCGCTTTCGTCTTTTCGATATTTATTTCCAGGCCCACACTTCGAGCTAATGTTGCTAGATGGTCTATTTTAGCTTGCATATTATTCATTGTGTGTGATAGCAGGCATATGTCATCGGCATAGTCCAGATCTTCTAATTGCCTGAAGAGATTCCATGTTAATCCAGTTCTTTTGGTACTAATCTCTTTCATTATGTCATCTAGCACTACTGTGAAGAGGATTGGTGATAGTGGACAACCATGTTTTACTCCTGTGTTGTTGATGAATGGTTCGCTGGTATTACCATTGTGGAGTACTGAGAGTTGTGTTTCTTCATACATGTTCTGTATTTTTTCTATTATTTTTTCCGGCACATTTCGGTTTCTAAGTGCTTTCCATATGGCTTTTCTGCTTATACAATCGAACGCTATCTTGAAATCGATGAAAACCAGGTATAATGGGGCTCGCCATTCTATTGACTGTTCAACGATGATTCTGAGCGTATTAACCTGGTCTATGCAACTTCTATGGGGACGAAAACCTACTTGATCATCACTTATTTGGTTCTCTAGTTTCTCTGGCAGCCTTGTTTGTTTTATTGTTGCCATAATTTTGTAGATTGTGTTTAGCACTGTTATGCCACTCCAGTTGTCGCACTTAGTCAGATCACCTTTCTTTGGAAATTTGATGATTATTCAATTTTTCCACGTCACCGGTAATCTGCCCTCATCCCATGCTGTTGTGATGTGAGGTTCTAGAAGCTCGGCTGATTTTTCTGGATCTATTTTTATAATTTCTGCTGGGAGACCATCTTGGAGGTTTGTCTTTCTTCTTATGTTTCTTCTTGATCTTCTTTTGTATTTCTGCCATATTCTTATATCTCGTTTGGTGAGGTCCATGTATAATTATGTATGCCTTTATGGGGGAATAGCGAGCCGCCGATAATTAGTTGGAATGTCTGGCATATGTCTATGAGTCTCTCTCCGTTATTATTTCTAACTCCGCAGCCATTTGTCCCTATTGTATCTTCTATACCTTGATTGTCTGATCCTATTTTAGCATTGAAGTCACCCATTAGTATCGTAATATCTCCTTTCCTTATGCTGTTTAACGCTGTTGTTAGTTGTTCATAGAAGTCGTCTTTAATCTCGTTTTCTGCGTCTTCTGTAGGTGCGTAGCATTGTATTATCGTTATACTTTTACTTCTTGTCGCAAATCGTGCCATGAGTATTCGGTCTGATATTGGCTTCCAACTGCTTAGTGAGTTACGAAAATTCTTTGATATTTTGATACCTACTCCGCTTTAAGCACCCCTATCCTTTCCACTGTATATTAGTTTGTTACCATTTGATGTTATTTCTTCTCCACTCTTGTTCCACCTCATTTCGCTAATTCCGAGGATATCTAATTTATATTTGCTCATTTGTTTTTCTACTTGCGCCAGTTTGGATGCTTCACGTAGCGTTCTTCCATTCCACTGTCCTATTCTTGTTCTTTTGACTGCATTAAATGTGGTTACCGTGAATTCATCATTTTTTTTTTTTTTTGCGAAGGTTGATGGAAAGCATCGAAAGCCGCCCAGAATCACTGTACGGGGTTCATCTGGGGAGTGTTGGACTTTAACCAACTAAAACCACCCACCTTTTTTTAAAACCAGACTTGGTATGGACCTTAAATACAAATGTATTGTTTGGTTTTTAGGATCGGGATTGGGAAGGAAATTAGGATTAGGATTAGGATTTAGGAGTTTGAATAATGATGGATAAAGGAATTAATTTAAAGGAAAGTCATGAAGATGGATGTTAATGTTCTTCTTAAACTTTATTGGATCGTACATATAAAAACTACCAACTTTGGGAAACACATTACATGCTAACTGATTCCATAATCGTGATGTACGCACAACAAACGAATTTCCATAAGCCGTGTTTCGCCATCTTACTAATTCAACAGAGTAGGGGTGAGCATCTGTCGCACTCCTTGTTTCACGTTGAAAAACTTTTAGGGGAGGCATTAATTGTTTGATTTCATATTGTATCCGAGGCTCTGCCTTGTGTTTCGAATCGTTTTTTCCTTTTTCAATTAAGTAAATGATTGGTCTACTGTAATCTATCTACAAGATGTCGCTTCCTAATTTTTGCCCTAGTGTCATCTATCTTCATCTATCTATCTATCTCTTAGGTGCGTACTGCCATTGTAATTGCATATGAGAGTTGCAATTACATTGTCGTTTCTGTCACATATGTCATCTCTGATCATATGCACATATAGGTTATTTTTTATTCAGTATTAATTATTAGATTATAGAGTATAGCTGGAAACACGATTATCGGTATATTTTTATATTATTTGTTATTGCATATTAATTAATTATAATTATTAATTTTATTGGATATGTTATCTCCCACCAGGATTCGAACCCGGGACTGCCACAGTGTTTAAGGTTGGGATTTAGGAGTTTGAATAATGATGGATAAAGGAATTAATTTAAAGGAAAGTCATGAAGATGGATGTTAATGTTCTTCTTAAACTTTATTGGATCGTACATATAAAAACTACCAACTTTGGGAAACACATTACAAGCTAACTGATTCCATAATCGTGATGTACGCACAACAAACGAATTTCCATAAGCCGTGTTTCGCCATCTTACTAATTCAACAGAGTAGGGGTGAGCATCTGTCGCACTCCTTGTTTCACGTTGAAAAACTTTTAGGGGAGGCATTAATTGTTTGATTTCATATTGCATCCGAGGCTCTGCCTTGTGTTTCGAATCGTTTTTTCCTTTTTCAATTAAGTAAATTATTGGTCTACTGTAATCTATCTACAAGATGTCGCTTCCTAATTTTTGCCCTAGTGTCATCTATCTTCATCTATCTATCTATCTCTTAGGTGCGTACTGCCATTGTAATTGCATATGACAGTTGCAATTACATTGTCGTTTCTGTCACATATGTCATCTCTGATCATATGCTCATATAGGTTATTTTTTATTCAGTATTAATTATTAGATTATAGAGTATAGCTGGAAACACGATTATCGGTATATTTTTATATTATTTGTTATTACATATTAATTAATTATAATTATTAATTTTATTGGATATGTTATCTCCCACCAGGATTCGAACCCGGGACTGCCACAGTGTTTAGATTGGTATATTTTTATATTATTTGTTATTACATATTAATTAATTATAATTATTAATTTTATTGGATATGTTATCTCCCACCAGGATTCGAACCCGGGACTGCCACAGTTGTTTATATGTGACAGAAACGACAATGTAATTGCAACTGTCATATGCAATTACAATGGCAGTACGCACCTAAGAGATAGATAGATAGATGAAGATAGATGACACTAGGGCAAAAATTAGGAAGCGACATCTTGTAGATAGATTACAGTAGACCAATCATTTACTTAATTGAAAAAGGAAAAAACGATAAGGTTGCCCTCTAACCCCCTAGGCTAAGGAAGAGATACAATTACCAATAGTCATCATTAAAATTAAATTGGCCGAAATATGTTGCACTTGCCGTGTAAACATTACCGGTAATTCCAAAGGAGTGCAATGATATGCAGTGTGTCGTGGTTTTTTTCATATTCAGTGCGCCCCAGTCACAGAGGAACTTTATCAGGTATCCCAAACATGAAATATTCAGAGGGTCCTTCAAATGGGAATTTGAACAAAAATAATAACAATGACTCAGAGTACAACCTCTTAGAAAACAATTATGATGATAAAAATGCGGCTAACCAATTATCTAACTTCCATTTTACAAATTGTTCACTGGATAAAATGGCACAATACTTAAAAAGCTTATGGTTCGTTGTGATGGGCATTCAAAGAAAGTCAATTTTCACAAGAGTAATTCCAAAAATTCGAAAACAAAAATATTCATTTGGAACAAAAAATAATACAAAATTGAAGCAAGAACAACAAAACAACACCAAAAAAAAACAATAAAAATATAACAACTGCAGGGCTTTCACAAGAAATATCAAATTCAAAAAAGATAGTTCTAAGCATAGCCAGGAAAATTGATGCGAATATCAAGGCAGAAAATATTCGGAAGGTAACCGAAAAAAAAGACAGCCTAGAAATAATGCATTATATCTTATCTTTCTTATGAAGAAACAAAAAATGAGTTAATGATGAAGAAACGCAAAACAATATATTCACTTCAGAAATTTTTGTGGGTAGTCAAAATAATAATGAAATTTTTCTTCGCAATCACCTCACTCCAATGCAACCGAAATATCTTCTTTTAACTTTATTAAAAAGGTTTTAGTTTATGAAAAAGGCGTTTAAGACCTAGGTTTAATTCCACATTATGATTACACTCTTTTCTAATCAATAAGAAGTTCTCTTCAACTAATTGCTTTAATTTACTAATTAAACAAGTGAAGAAAAAAACCGAACGGTTTTTAAGAAAGCACATTTTCATAGCAATATAATGTTTCTTACTGAGTATTTTATAAAAATAAATGATAATATTATAATTTAGTTATTTCATCAATTCATTATTAATTTGGAATTATAGTGAAATCAATACATAGAATATAATCCCAATACATTCAAAAAACGTGTTTAAAATAATAGTCCTGTAAAATATGAAGTTGTATGACTACTATTCGAATCCACTGCAGTAGTCCAACCAAATTTTGCAGAAACTTTAACGATAAACAAAACTATTTTTCAGACACCCAGCTTCATTAGGTGTAGAGTAATGTTCATATAAAATAAGCAGTTGTATGGGAGCTACTCGAACCCACTGCAGTAGACCAACCAAATTTTGCAGAAACTTTGAACATAACACTAAAATATCTTTGGCAAAATAAGAAATCCAGCTTCAATAGGGATAGAGTAAAGCTCATTTAAGAAAAGAAATTGTATGGCAGCTACT
This sequence comes from Dolichopus griseipennis, assembly GCA_963082915.1. Taxonomy (NCBI): domain Eukaryota; kingdom Metazoa; phylum Arthropoda; class Insecta; order Diptera; family Dolichopodidae; genus Dolichopus; species Dolichopus griseipennis. The sequence goes on from OY720441.1 coordinate 139,564,109, forward strand.
CGAACCCTCTGCAGTAGAGAGTTACCAGATTTTACAGAAACTTTGGCCATAACAATAAACTATTTTTAACAAAATTTCAGACAACCAGCTTCAATAGGTAAAGAGAGCGTTACTCTTTACTTGTTTGTTGCCAATATTCTAAAAATATAAAAAAAAATTGTATGGCAGGTAAATGAACCCGTGGCCCAAAATGGCTGGATTTCAATAGCGATGACCGCTATTGTCCAAAAACGACTTTGTGAAAATTTTAAAACACTGGTTCCTTTACTTTTTAGGTTATTGTGCGGAGGGACGGGCGGACATACAAAACTAAATCGATTTATTTTTAGAATCTGATATGATCCATACACTTGAAATTTTATCTACCCCCTTCCATCTCGGTGTCAAAACCATAATGGCAAATTTATTTTACCCTTTGACCTATAGTCATATGGGTATAACAAACTGTTGCTGATAAACGTGCCCTATGTTATGTTAAGTGTTATATGTACACGTGTCATACTCTTTGTTTTCGTTAATTCTTTAGTTATTAGAGATTTTTAGAGATTTACATACATAAACTTAACAAAAACAAAACATTATTAAATTGTTAATTTAAATGTAGAGGTACAACAAAATTCACTTCGTTAATTCTTAAATGTTTGAAAAGATAGAAAAAAACGAGGAAGAGTGTAGCAGAATAGATTGTGTTATCTCTGGGATAGCCGTACGACCCTAATGTAAACATTCTATCATCAGGTTAACTGCTTTTGACAAAATATCAAACATTCAGCTTTATTAGGAGTATAGTAATCTAATATATAAGGAAGAAAATTTGTTTGTTTGTTTGTCCACGATTCACGTGAAAACCGCTAGTCCGATTGTCACAAAATAAATTAATAATTGTGTGAGCCCGGGGGGTGACATAGGCTATGTCACATTTTTATAAGTCAACAGATTGCGGCTCCAGGGCCGTTTTAAGCTTTTTCGTTTTTCAAATGTCGAGTCACAACGTTTCAACCGGATTGACTTGAAATTTTGCACAAAAGCAACCGAAATTAGTTGTATAAATTTGGTTGGAATAAATTAACCCATTTCGGCCTGGCGGGCTTACAAAAAAATTTTGTGTTTTCGATTTGTGTCCAATTTTACAGAGAAATTTTGCAGTCGAAAAGAGAGACTGACACAAATTTTTGTTGAGTTCGGTTAACCCGTTTGGGCACGAGGGCCCAATGAAACTTTTTCAATGTTTTTAATGTTGAGTTAAAACGGTTTGACCGATTTACTTGAAATTTTGCACAAATGTTCCTCTTAGCAACCGGAATTAGTTGTATAAATTTGGTTGGAATAAATTTACCCATTTCGGCCTGGCGGGGTTCCAAAAAATTTTGTGTTATTGAAAAATTATGTCGATTTGTGTCCAATTTTACAGGTTGATTTTCCAGTTTAAAAAGAGGCTGCAAAAAGTTTTAGTTAAGTTCGATTAACCCGTTTTCCACGACGACGCCATGAAGTTTTCTATAAATTTTATTTGCTTAAACTATTAAAAAATTATTATTAAAAATTTTATACCAGCATTTTAATTATAAAAACCCACAGGGTTAATTTGGTTTTGACCTGTTTACACATTTTACACAAAAATTCAATGAAATTTTAAAATTTTTGGTATTAACAGTCTAATTAATAAGTCTAATTTTTTTTCTCTCCTTAAATAGTCTCAAATAGTGCAGAAGGTAAATAAGATAATCTAATATACAGGGTGTTACCGACTCGATGGTCTTCCTTCAAATGGGTGATCGGGCATATCGAGCGGAACAAAAAATTGTATGGGAGGGGGGGGTCTATTTTCATTAGTTTAGAAGTTATGGGGCCTTAACTGTTTTTCGACCATAATTTAGTTTTATTTCGATAAAATTGGAACCAGCTGCAGAGCTGTTTTAAGCTTTTTCGTTTTTTGGATGTCGAGTCAAAACGGCTTGACCGATTGACTTGAAATTTTGCACAAATGTTCGTCTTAGCAACCGGAATTAGTTGTATAAGTTTGGTTGGAATAAATTAACCCATTTCGGCCTGGCGGGTTTCCAAAAAATTTTGTGTTTGCGATTTGTGTCCAATTTTACAGGGTGGTTTCGCAGTCGAAAAGAGAGTCTGGCACAAATTTTTGTTGAGTTCGGTTAACCCGTTTGGGCACGAGGGCCCTATGAAGCTTTTCAATGTTTTTGATGTCGAGTCAAAACGGTTTGACCGATTCACTTGCAATTTTGCACAAATGTTCCTCCTAGCAACCGCAATTAGTAGTATACATTTGGTTGGAATAATTTAACCCATTTCGGCGTGGCGGGCTTCCACAAGGTTTTGTGTTTCCGATTTGTGTCCAATTTTACAAGGTGGTTTCGCAGTCAAAAATAGAGTCTTGCACAAATTTCTGTTGAGTTCGGTTAACCCGTTTGGGCACGAGGGCCCAAAGAAGCTTTTTCAATGTTTTTGATGTCGAGTCAAAACCGTTTGACAAATTGACTTGAAATTTTGCACAAATGTTCGTCTTAGCAACCGCAATTAGTTGTATAAATTTAGTTGGAATAATTTAACCCATTTCGGCCTGGCGGACTTTCAAGAACTTTGTGTTTTCGATTTGTGTCCAATTTTACAGGTTGATTTTGCAGTCAAAAGAGAGGCTGCAAAAAGTTTTAGTTAAGTTCGATTAACCCGTTTTCTACGACGACGCCATGAAGTTTTCTGTAAATTTTATTTTCTTACACGATTAAAAGTATTTTATTGAAAATTTTGTACCAACATTTTAATTAAAACCCACATGGTTAATTTGGTTTTGACCTGTTTGTGCGTTTTGAACAAAGATTCAATGAAAATTTCAGTTTTCTTCAAATGAAATCTAAAAATCAAAAAATTAAATTTCTTATATATACCTAATGCTTAAAAACATAGTATTTTAAAACAAGTTTTCCAAAAAATAAACCTACATTTCTCTCATAAAATCATAAAAAAACGAGGAAGAGCGTATTACAACTTTCAGGTAAGTACTAAACAAAATATAAGTTGAAAAGCAAATTTTTAAACCTTTTCTAAACCATCGACTATATTTTATTCAAACTTTGGCAATTCAAGAAAACTACTATTGACATAGTATAATGACATAATGGCAAACTTAGTATCCCCATTTGAACAATAGTCATTTTAATTCAGTTAACATTATTCGCCGGAAACCTAACATCCTCAACTCTATCGTCAAGGAGCACCAAATTGTTAAGAAGCACCATGTATAGAAAAATTAGAGATAATCGTTCAAACTGTTTTTTAAAGTTTTTGTTTCGCAATCGGTTAAAAAAACTCTACAAAACATTTTTTTAAGCATTCCCCTAATTCAAAGAAGTTGTACCTACTTTCAGAAATTGGACGTAATTGACTTACAAATTTTTTTTTTAACAATCGTCAGGTCGGCAGGGGTTAACAACTTCCAAGTCTGTTAGTAAAGTGAACTTCATTTTCAAAGAAGAACACATATACAAATGTTCCTCTTAGAAACCGCAATTAGTTGTATAAATTTGGTTGGAATAATTTAACCCATTTCGGCCTGGCGGACTTTCAAAAACTTTTCTGTTTTTGATTTGTGTCCAATTTTACAGGTTGATTTTGCAGTCAAAAGAGAGGCTGCAAAAAGTTTTAGTTAAGTTCGATTAACCCGTTTTCTACGACGACGCCATGAAGTTTTCTATAAATTTTATTTTCTTATACGATTAAAAGTATTTTATTGAAAATTTTGTACCAACATTTTAATTAAAACCCACATGGTTAATTTGGTTTTGACCTGTTTGTGCGTTTTGAACAAAGATTCAATGAATTTTTCAGTTTTCTTCAAATGAAATCTAAAAATCAAAAAATTCAATTTCTTATATATAATGCTTAAAAACATAGTATTTTAAAACAGTTTTTCCAAAAAATAAGCCTACATTTCTCTCATAAAATCATAAAAAAACGAGGAAGAGCGCAGTAGAACTTTCAGGTAAGTACAAAACAAATTATAAGTTGAAAAGCAGATTTTTAAACTTTTTCTAAACCATCGACTATATTTTATTCAAACTTTGGCAATTCAAGAAAACTAATGTTGACACAGTTTAATGACAAAATGGCAAACTTAGTATCCCCATTTGACGAATAGTCATTTTAATTCAGTTAACATTATTCGCCGGAAACCTAACATCCTCAACTCTATCGTCAAGGAGCACCAAATTATCAAGAAGCACCATGTATAGAAAAGTTAGGGATAATCGTTCAAACTGTTTTTTAAAGTTTTTGTTTCGCAATCGGTTAAAAGAACACGACAAAACATTTTTTTAAGCATTCCCCTAATTCAAAGAAGTTGTACCTACTTTCAGAAATTGGACGTAATTTACTTACAAATTCTTATTTGAACAATCGTCGTGTCGGCAGGGGTTAACAACTTCCAAGTCTGTTAGTAAATTGAACTTCATTTTCAAAGAAGAACACATATACAAAATTTGAAGTTAATCGGTTAAATCATTTCTAATATATAAACAAAGCAACGAAAAAACCTATAAAAAGCTGTTGGGCCACGATGGGTTAACGGAACTCCACAAATATTTTTTTGTGGCTTCATTTATAAGCAAAGTAGTATTTCAAAAAATTGGCTGAAACTTGCGGTTTTACAATTTGCAAGCTTCCGGGCAACGCTGGGTAAATCTGCTAGTATTAATAATAATAAAAATAAAGCTTATAAAGAATCCGAATAATAATATGTTTCTTTAAATTTAAATAACGTAACATTTTCCTTCTCTACATTTTTTCGTAAGTCTTTGTTTTTTATCTAATTTACAGTTCTTGTTTTTTAAAAAAAGATTTCGGTGTAAAATTGCAGTTTAAATTTTACGCTAAAATTATGCTTAAATTCACAGTATTTTAAAACAGTTTTTCCAAAAAATAAGCCTACTTTTCTCTCATAAAATCATAAAAAAACGAGGAAGAGCGCAGTAGAACTTTCAGGTAAGTATAAAACAAAATATAAGTTGAAAAGCAGATTTTTAAAAGTTTTATAATTCATCGACCATATTTTATTCAAAAGTTGGCAATTCAAGAAAACTACTATTGACATAGTATAATGACATAATGGCAATATTATTATACCCTTTTGACTTGTAATCAAAGGGGTATAATAATACTTATATGTAAACTACCTTTTACCCGGCGCACCGGGGAAACGGCCTTCAATGGAGTTTTAATTTAAGTTGATGTTATTGAAAAAGGTTAACACAAAAATTACACATGTTGTACATGTTAATTTGAAAATGTAATAAAGAAATTTTTTTAAAACACTTTTTATAGAATTATTCTTGCAATCTTTTAACAAATTTATCAAATTTCACTTGAAACTTTTCATAATTATTGAATAATAATAAAAAAAAAAATTTAATTCAGTTAACATTATTCGCCGGAAACCCACCATCCTCAACTCTACCGTCAACGAGCACCAAGTTATCAAGAAGCACCACGAATAGAAATATTAGAGATAATCGTTCAAACTGTTTAGCAAAATTTTTTGTTTCGCAATCGATTAAAAGAACTCGACTCGAAAAATTTTTTTGAACATTCCCCTAATCAAAGAAGTTTTACCTACTTTCAAAAATTGGACGTAATTTACTTACAAATTTTTTTTTGAACAATCGTCGGATCAGTATGGGTTAGCAAATTCCAAGTCTGTTAATAGAGTGAACTTCATTTTGAAAGAGGAACATATATACAAAATTTGAAGTCAAAAGGTTAAACCATTTCTAATTTATTGCAAAGGAGCGACAAAACCTATAAAAACTGTTCAGTTACAATGGGTTAACGGAACTCCACAAATATTTTTTTGAGACTTTCTTTTTAACCGAAGTAGTACTTCAAAAAATATGCTGAAACTTGTTTTTTTATAATTTGCACGTTCCCGGGCAACGCCGGGTAAATCTTCTAGTATAATATATAAAGAAGAAAATTTGTTTGTTTGTTTGTTTGTCCAGGACTTACGTAACCACTGGTCCGATTGTCACAAAATTTTAAAGGAATAGTTCTGAGAGCCCGGGGGCTGACATAGGCTATGTCACATTTTTGTAAGTCAACAGGTTGCGGCTCCAGAGCCGTTTTAAGCTTTTTTGATTTTTTGATGTGGAGTCAAAACAGTTTGACCGATGGACTTGAAATTTTGCACATATGTTCCTCTTAGCAACCGCAATTAGTTGTATGAATTTGGTTGGAATAAATTAACCCATTTCGGCCTGGCGGGCTACCAAAAAAAATGGTGTTTCCGAATTGTGTCCAATTTTACAGGTTGATTTTGCCGTCCAAAAGAGAGTCTGCAAAAAGTTTTAGTTAAGTTCGATTAACCCGTTTTTCACTACGACACCATGAAGTTTTCTATAAATTTTATTTGCTTAAACGATTAAAAGAAATTTATTGAAAATTTTGTATCAGCATTTTAATTATAAAAACCCACAGGGTTAATTTGGTTTTGACCTTTTTACGCGTTTTGCATAAAAATGCAATGAAATTTTCAAATTTTTAGTATTAACGCAAGTTAACCTTTATCACAAAAGCTCAATAATTTATAATACTAATGTTTTACTCAAAAATAGTATCAAATAGTGCAAAAGCTAAATGAGATAATTTTAATAATAATAAAAATAAAGCTAAAAAAGAATCCGAATAATAATATCTTTAAATTTAAATAACTAATGTAAAATTTCTTTAAATTTAAATAACGAAAGGAAAATATTACCTTCTCTACATTTTTTCGCAATTCTTTGTCTTTTATCTAATTTACAGTTGTTTTTTAAAAAAAGATTTCGGTGTAAAATTGCAGTTTTCTTCAAATAAAATCTAAAAATCAAAAAAAATTCAATTTCGTATATATTTATTATGCTTAAATACATAATATTTTAAAACAATTTTTCAAAGAAAGAAGCCAACATTTCTCTCATAAAATCATAAACAAACGCAGAAGAGCGTAGAAGAACAAAACAAAATATAAGTTGAAAAGCAGATTTTCAAACCATTTCTAAACCATCGACTATATTTTATTCAAACGCTGGTAATTCAAGTAAACTGCTATTTACTTAGTATAATGACATAATGGCAAATTAAGTATACCCTTTTAACCTCTCAATGGAGTTTTAATTTAAGTTGATGTTATTGAAAAAACTTAACCCAAGAATGGTGTACATATTAATTTTAAAATGTAATAAAGCAATTTTTTTAAAACGAGTTTTTTAGGGATTATTCTAGCAATTTTTCAACAAATTTATCAAATTTCACTTGGAACTTTTCCTAATTATAAATAACAACAATAAAAATTCGGTGCTGCTTGAAATTGTCAAGAAACAGAAGAAAAACGTTTAGAAAAATTAGAGATAATCGTTAAAACTGTTTTGCAAACTGGTTTTTAAAGTTTTTGTTTCGCAATCGGAAAAAACATTTTTTTAAACATTCCCCTAATTCAACCAAGTTTTATCTACTAACAAAAATTGAACGTATTTTACTTACAAAATTTTTTTTTGAATAATCATAGGAATGATAAGTATATAAGTTAACAACAGCTAAAATTGTAAACCCGAATTCCAACGCATCATATTACAATTTCATAAATTTTAATTTATAAATTTTTTACTAAAACATTTACCTGTCGAATCAGCAAATTAACCTGTGAAATTAGTTCAACATTTTTTCCCAACATAAATCACGCGCAATCAACATATGTTTGAGTCAGCATAATGCAGGTAGAACAATGCTATTAATGTAAAATTAAAATTGTAAACTTTCAATTCAAAATTTAGCTTCGAATAATAAAGTTGTTTTAAAAAAAGGAAATAAAAAACCTTTTATTAAATTTTAAAAATAAATATTTTTTTGGTGACTTGGAGAATAACAATCTTTAACTGACCCGAGCAGGGATCATTCAGTGTTGGGTTCAGTGATAAATGCGCACACGAAAATTGCGCACACGGAAAAATGCGCACTAGAAGAGATTTATTGGAATTATAGGTAAATAAAAATATTTAATTTTGAAAATATTTTTCTTTTCTAAATAAAATATATTATTGAAGAATTTAAAAAATAATCTATATAAACAAATGGAAATTTTAGCTTTATTCATAGCACAAACATAGTATACCAATCGTACATAACATAACGATATATTATGTATATAAAAGTATATTCTTATATTTATATATTCAAGTATTTTTTACAGAGATGACAAAAATATAATTTTTCAATATTTTTTGAAATGTATAATTTTAGGATTTACAATTAAGATATCAGTTTTTCTGATTGAAATTCAAAAATTTTATATATAAATTACAATGAAATTTTAGGTAGATGAAGATGTATAGGAATTATCAATATAACTTTGGAAATTTTTCATCAATTTCATTTACCTATTAAATATTTATTATAAATTACACAAATATCATTTTTTGGGAAATTCAATCATAAAAGGTATACTTATTCATTAAAATAACTACCTAATTTATTTTATTATACATAATTATTTTTGTTTATGAAATATTGTGATTTCTTAATGGAAGAAATATTATTAGTAGATAAATATTTGTAAATAGAAAAATATTAGATTTGGGTTTTATTAAAACGAATTAGGTATGTAGTTATTACCTCTTATTACAGCTCATGAATGAATTTGCTAATTTTATTTAAAAAACAGGGAATCCCGCTTTTCTCATTAGTAATTCAAATCCTTTGTGTCAAGGAGTCAAGGTAGAAAAAAGTATTAAATTCAATTAAGAATTTCTTCAGAAAATATCGCACTAGAAAAGCATAAAACTAAAAGATAAATATTTAGTAAATCAAATGCTTTGTGATACCTGAAGGTATAGAAAAAAGTATATAAAAGATATAGTTAAATATTACTATTAATTCATTAGTAAATATTATTGTGACGTAAGCAGAAGCATAATTTTTTTCAAAAAATCAATATAATTCAAGGATATATTAAACGTTTTAATTAATAAGCAAAAAATTAAAAAAGGTATTACATTTTATTTCAATTATTTTTTAGTTATATATTTTTTTAATAAATTTTTTTAAATTTTGTTTAGGTTAAATATTTGAAAATTGCGGGAAATAAGAAGCCCTAATTACAATGGAATACTCTGTAACGCAAAGAGGACATCGAGTGTTAATATACAAAGGTTTTGAATTTATTCAATTCCGTGCAATACGTGGAATTGTAACATGGAGATGCAGAAATAATCGGGCAACAAAATGTCATTCTGTCATGAAGACAAAAGACGGAAATATTATAGAAGAACCAACACAGCATTGTCATGATTCTTGTCCTCAAAAAATTTAAGTCAATGCAGCTAAAAGAAGAATGCAGGAGGCAATGAGAGCGGTTAGTGCAACACCACGAAATGTAATGGGTAATGTTTTGACCGATGTTAGCACTGAAGCATTGGCGTACATGCCAAAAAAGTCTTCATTGTCGAGGAATTTACTGCATTATAGGAGTAATGGACATCTTCCAGAACCAAACACAGTTAATTTTGAAATTCCTGAAAAATACAGGAATTTAGTTCTACATGATTCAGGTATCAATGACCCAGAAAGAATCCTTGTATTAGGAAGCAACTGTTTGTTAAAACATTTAGATAACGCAATAATATTTGGAGATGGAACTTTCTATAAAGTTCCAAAAATGTTTTACCAACTATACACATGGCATGCTCAGGTTGGAAACTCATACCCACCATGTGTATATTTTCTATTGCAGAAAAAAACTGCCGAAACATATAATAGGATGTTCAACATTTTAAAAATATTATTGCCTAATATGTCGCCAGAAAAGATTTTGCTAGATTCGAAAAAGCAGCCATGAATTCAGCCAAAATTTCATTTCCATTAGCGGAAGTAAAAGGTTGTTATTTTCATTTGTCACAGAGTCTGGTTAGGAAAATCAACTCTGTTGGACTGAAGACAGTCTTTGAATCCAACCTGGAAAAAAAATTAAAACTGAAATCCTTAGCAGCATTATCATTTGTGCCGCCATCTGAAGTGAAAATTGTTTTTAATGAACTAGCTGCAACTTTTCCTGAAGAAAATAATTATACAGAAGTACTTAATTACTTCTATTCTACATATATTGAAGGTGCAGCTGGATGGAATGCACAGTTTCCTATAACATTGTGGAATCATTACGATACAGTTTTAGAGAGAACTCCAACAACAACTAATTGCTGTGAAGGTTTCCACAATGCTTTAAATTCATTATTTCACTGCAGCCATCCCTCTATATGGTTTTTATTGGATGGCTTACAACGCGACTTAGCATGTCATCGTTTAACGGTAGCCAACGCCGAGACTGGTAGGCAAGAAATTAAAAATAAGCGGTACGAAAGTTTGTATATATCTGTTTTAAATGCTGTTCAAGAATATAGTTGGGCTGAGGATAAAATAGCATATTTACAAAAATTAGCAAATTTGCAATAATTATGAAAAAAAAAATAATATATATGTACATAATATTAAGTTATATTTTATAAATTACACTTTAAAAGTTACATTTTATAATTTAAATATATAAATGATAAAATAAAATAAATTAAAATATACTGAAAATAAATTTGACTTTTTAGTAGAACTATATAGCCAAAAGAATGTTTTCTTTTTTAAAGCACTATTTAACCGTATTTTGTTTATTATTCTACTATCAATAATTGCTGGAATTTATTATCCACAATTATTTTTTGTATGAAATAGGTATGCCGAATTCTTATACCATTCTATTGATTCTAGTGTTGGATGCGAAATCTAGCTTCAATAATTTTAATATGGGGGCTGAAAATATAAAATCCCTCCTAATTCATAATCTCACATTTATATAAATATAAATATTCTGGAAAAAGCGGCAATCCTGATTTTGAATCCAACTCTAAAATCCATCCTAATTCAGAATTTCACGTATACATAATTTACATAAATATCACGTAAATATATTACATAATTAATTTACATAAATAATATTTTTTGTGAATTTTTTTTTTGTGGATTTTTTTTTGTGGATTTACTCACCAACCCTATACTTTTATATACATATATCGTTATGTTATGTACGATTGGTATACTTTGTTTGTGCTATGAGTAAAGCTAAAATTTCCATTTGTTTATATAGATTATTTTTTAAATTCTTCAATAATATATTTTATTGTAAATTCTTCAATAATATATTTTATTTAGAAAAGAAAAATATTTTCAAAATTAAATATTTTTATTTACCTATAATTCCAATTAATCTCTCCTAGTGCGCATTTTTCGTGTGCGCATTTATACCAGTGCGCATTTTTCCGTGTGCGCATTTTTCCGTGTGCGCAATTTTCGTGTGCGCATTTATGTCTGTGCGGAATTTTCTGTGCGCAGTTTTCGTGTGCGCAATTTTCGTGTGCGCATTTATCCGATCACCTAGAAGAAAAACGAGGAAGATTATAGTTGCCCTTGTCAACTTTTAGATACCCGTGCATACCCACTATGGCGTATAAAATAAACCGTAATTTACTTCCCTTATACGTTTAACTCATTACCCCTTAATTTTGACGTAAAAAAAAAAAATAAATTAAAAAAAAAAAAAAATTACAAAACAAAAAACAAAATTTTCATTCATTGTCCCATAACTTTAGCTTAAAAAAAAAAAAAAAAATAAAAAAAAAAAAAAATAAAAAAAAAAAAAAACAAAAAAGGAAAAAAAACAAAAAAAAAATTGGCCCCCCCTAAAAGTCCGATGGTCCGAGTGATGTCCAACTTTGCCAAGTAACTTGCCCTATTAATTTACCTGCCCAATTTTAATTTTAACCTTGTAGCTTCATTAGATTCACAGTTATTGAATCGAAAACTTTGTATGGCAACCCCCCGAAAATGGGGCCCTAACATTTTGAAACTTCATATAAGTGCTCGATTCATTATATAACTAACCGTATGTAATTTTCAGCCTCGTAGTATAATTAGTTTTGAAGAAATTCATATTGGTGCAAAGAAGTTGTATGGCAGCCCCCCGAAAATGGGACCTTAACATTTTGAAACTTCATATAAGTGCTCGATTCATTATATAACTAACCGTATGTAATTTTCAGCCTCGTAGTATAATTAGTTTTGAAGAAATTCATATTGGTGCAAGGAAGTTGTATGGCAGCCCCCCGAAAATGGGGCCCTAACATTTTGAAACTTCATATAAGTGCCGGAGTCATTATAAAACTAACCGTGTGTAATTTTCATCCCCGTAGTATAAATAGTTTTGAAGAAATTCATATTGGTGCAAAAAAGTTGTATGGCAGCTCCCCGAAGCCTTGGTCCGATTTTAACCAAAAACAATAGGGAACCTAGAAATTGTCTAAAAATGACTTTGTGTGAATTTCAAGACTCTAGCCCTTTTAGTTTTTGAGTTATCGTGCTGACACACGGACGGACGGACGGACAGACACACATAGCTAGATCGACTAATTTTTCGATTCTGAGCCGATACGTACCCTTGACACTATATCTAGCTCGTCTAGATCGATGCGTTACAAACGGAGGAGCAAATCTAATATACCCGATGTCATATATGTATGCACGGGTATAAAAATGTGATAAATTAAGAGTAAAAAAATAAACTAAAAATTTATTAAAATAATAAATTAAAAACTATTTGTTTTGTAAACTATTAAAAACTATTTCTTACTATTTTTTAAGAAAAAAAATTGTGATAAATTAAAAGTTAAAAAATAAATTAAAAATTTATCAAAAATTAAATTAAAAACTATTAAAATTTAAATTAAAAACTATTAAAATCAAAATTAAAAATTGAATTATTAAAATTAAAAATTGAAAACTATTAAAACTGTTAAAATTAAAAAGTAAAAATTATTGAAATTTAAAAACAAAAACTGTTTATTTGGAACAAGGAGAGATTACAAATTTTTCAAAGAGTACCGTTCATCAAAAAATGTTTGCTTGTCAACACGTGCAGCAAGTAAATCAAGGAGGACAATCCTAGATTGAACTTGATTTACCTAAAGGACCAGGAAACGAGGCCCCCGAGTAGCATCCCAGCAAAAAGGAGTTGCCGCATAAGGAATAACCAAAGCCTAACAAGTGTTGACAGCAGCCGCCTGGTCCGGTAACATCAAAAGACTGCGAATGGTTCTCCAACTGCAACTTCAAGTCGCCACGTTTATGTAAGTTGATTATTTTTTTTATGAAAAAAAAATTAAAAATAAAGGAAAAATAATTAAGAAAAATAAATCTGAAAGTTTTGAAAATTTTTTTTGCGTAAATTAAACCATAATTTACTAGCAAATTAAATAAAAATACAAAATAAAAATTATAATCGAAAATTTTATTAAAAATTTATAAATTAAAAATTGCAAAAATTTTCGTAAATTTAACCACAATGTGCGGAAAATTGAAACAATAAAATATAAATAAAAATATAAGATTTTCTAAGAATTGAAAAATTAAACATAATTTACGAATAAATTAAATAAGATAAATAAGTATAAAATAATTTATTTAAAGATTGCTAAGAATTTGCATGAATTTAACCAAAATTAATTGCAAATTCAGATAAATATCCTCATCTGTAAGGAGAAAAAATTAAAATAGCAATCAAATAAATATCCTTATCTGTAAGGAGAAAAAATTTAAATAAAAAAGAAAAATACTTATTATTAACTCTAATTTAAAACTAAATTAAAACTAAAAATTATACTTGTTTCATTTTTTATTTGCTGTGACTCATGCCTACTCGTTGATACCTAAGGTGAGGCTGCCTTAGGCACAGCAAATCCAAGAAAATAATTAATTTGAATAAAGCAATTCAAATAAAAATTTCTACGAATCAAAAAAATTCATCGTCATATGTCTAGACGTACAAAATAACTTGCCAGTAAACATAAATTAACTAAATAAAATAATTAAATAAAATAAAAATTATATTAAATAAAAATTAAATATTAAAAATCTAAATAAAATAATTAAATAATATAAAAATTAAATTAAATAAAAATAAAATATTCAAAATCTAAACAAGATAATTAAATAAAATAAAAATTAAATATTAAAAATCTAAACAAAATAATTAAATAAAATAAAAATTAAGTTAAATAAATCTAAATATTAAAAATCTAAATAAAGTAAAATAATTGAATTTAAAGCTATTTTGTATTAAAATTAAAAAAAAAATTATTATAAACTTTTTATCGATATAAATATTCATTAATAAAAATTATTATAAGAAAAATTTTGGCAAATTTGAAATATAATTATTTTTTATCAGAATTGTTTAAGTTAGAATAATTTTCTAATTTTAATTTAAAAACTTAATTTTTGTTAATTTTAATTTAAATCTTTAATTTAATTTAATTTAAGGAAAAATTTAAATCAAATATAAAATTTTGGTCTATTTGATTGATAATATTTGGGATTTCATTAAAATATTTTAAATTAATAAATTTTTAGTATTTAAGGTTTAGTTAAATTTTATCTTTTATCAAAAATTATTTTTTTTTGAATAAGAAATTTTTTTATTTTAAGTTTTATTAAAATTTTATTCCACTTTCTTTTAAACATAACATTGGTTTGTAAACTTTATATAAATAAATATTTTGAATATTAAATAAAAAAAAATAAAGAAAATATTAAATTAAAATAAATAAATTTTTTTAGAGAATTTAAAACACTTTTTATATAATTATCGAAAATTGTAAGTACGACTGAGAGCAAGCAAGAATTTTTTTTTGAAAGGAAATTTTTTTTTTAGTTTTTGATATAATCAAGAAAATAAGCGTATCTTCACCCAGCATTTACTTTTATATTTCCAAATAATTATACCCGTATGACTATATAGTCAAAGGGTATAATAAATTTGCCATTACGTTTGTGACGCAGAGAAGGATGGGGGGTAGATATAGACTCAAGTGTATGGATCGGATCAGAATCGAAAAAAAAATCGATTTAGCTATGTATGTCCGTCCGTCCGTCTGTCCGTCTGTCCGTCTGTCCGTCTGTCCGTCTGTCCGTCTGTCCATCTGTCCGTCTGTCCGTCTGTCCGTCTGTCCGTCTGTCCGTCTGTCCATCTGTCCGTCTGTCCGTCCGTCCGCACGATAACTCAAAAACTAAAGGAGCTAGAATCTTGAAGTTTTCGCAAATTCTTTTTTTTGCAATAGCCGTCATCGCTATTTAAATCCAGCCATTTTGGTCCATGGGTTCGGGTGGCTGCCATACAACTTCTTTTTCTATATGAGTATTTCTCTGTACCTATTACAGCTACTTGTCTGCAATTTTGGCGAAAGTAGTTTAGTTTTATGGCCAAAGTTTCTGCAAAATTTGGTTGGTCAGTTGCAGTGAGTTCGAGTAGCTGCCATACAACTTCCTGTTTTATTTGAGCATTACTCTATATTCCAAAGAGCCCTTGATGACATCCTTAGGGAACATATTGGAAAATGTTGTTATGTCTCTATAGATGACATGATAATCTTTGGCAAGGATAAGGAAAGTCACTTCCAAAATCTAGAAAAGATATTTACTACACTTGAATCAGACAATATGAAAGTACAACTGGATAAAAGTGAATTTTTACGAAATTAAGTTGAATTCTTAGGGTATATCATTTCGACAGAAGGAATAAAAACTAACCTAAAGAAAATACAGACGATTTGCGATATGCCCTTACCGAAAACTTTAAGGGATTTACGTTCATTTTTAGGTATATCAGGATACTACAGAAGATTTATCTGTGACTTTGCTAAGATCGCAAAACCCCTGACAGCCCTTTTAAGAGGGGAGGGAGGATGTGTGTCCAAAACACAATCGAAAAATATTCCTATCACGTTGAACAACGAGGCTGAAAAAGCCTTTCTCGAACTGAAAAATTCATTAATATCAGAAGAATCCTGAAATATCGTGATTTCGATAGAGAATTCGAATTAACTAACGATGCCTCTAACTATGCAGTTGGAGCGGTGTTGTCTCTAGGAAGAAAGCCAATCACATTCATTTCTAGGACACTCACAAAAACCCAGTAATCATACGCGACTAACGAGAAGGAAATGTTAGCTATAGTTTGGTAACTAACTTCGTTAAGGAATTATTTATATAGATCTAAAAAACTAATAATTTTCAGTGATCATCAGCCACTTACGCATGCGTTGAGCAACAAAAACTCTAACAGCAAGTTAAAAAGATGGAAGGCTATTCTTGAAGAGTACAATTAGGAGATAAAGTACGACGAACGTAGTAGCCAAGAATTGATTTCAAGGAAAACAAGGAAGAGTGTAGTAGAGTAGACTGTGTCAACTCTGGGATACCCGTATGACCGTAACATATACATTATATCATCCGGTTAATTACTTTTGGCTTTATTAAGTGTAGTGGAAAACTCTTATAAAATAAAGAGTTGTATGGCAGCTACTCGAACCCTCTGTCGTAGACCAACCAAATTTTGCAGAAACTTTGGCCATTAAACTAAACAATTTTTGGCAAAAATTCGGACACCCAGCTTCATTAGGTGGAGAGTAATGCTCATATAAAATAAGGAGTTGTATGGCAGCTACTCGAACCCTCTTTCGTAGACCAACCAAATTTTGCAGAAACTTTGGCCATTACACTAAACAATTTTTGGCAAAAATTCAGACACCCAGCTTCATTAGGTGGAGAGTAATGCTCATATAAAATAAGGAGTTGTATGGCAGCTACTCGAACCCTCTGCAGCAGACCAACCAAATTTTGCAGAAACTTTGGCCATTACACTAAACAATTGTTGCCAAAAATTCAGACACCCAGCTTCATTAGGTGGAGAGTAATGCTCATATAAAATAAGAAGTTGTATGGCAGCTACTCGAACCCACTCTACTAGACCAACCAAATTTAGTAGAAGCTTTAGCCATAAAACTAAACTACTTTTGGAAAAATTTCAGACACGCAGCTGTAATAGGTACAGAGTAATGCTCATATAAAAAAAGATGTTGTATGGCAGCTACCCGAACCCATTGACCAAAATGGCTGGATTTAAATAGCGATGACGGCTATTGCAAAAAAACGAATTTGCGAAAATTTCAAGATCCTAGCTCCTTTAGTTTTTGAGTTATCGTGCGGACGGACAGACGGACGGACGGACGGACATACATAGCTAAATTGATTTATTTTTCGATTCTGATCCAATCCATACACTTGAGTCTATATCTACCCCCCCTCCTTCTCTGCGTCACAAACGTAATGGCAAATTTATTATACCATACAGAGTAATGCCAGGGTATAAAGAACTCGTAAACATTCTAAAAAAATATTTGAATCCAAAAACAATAAATGCAATAATGACAGAAGAAGATATCATGGGTAAGATACAACGAATTTATTCTCAAAATTTTGAAAGTTATAGATTAAGATTTACGAAAATATTGGTCAAAGATATCACGGATGAAAGTCAACAAAATCAGATAGACATTTTCTCGACAGAATCCAAGTTGACTTTAACAGCGACCGATAAGTTAAGAAAGCTTGCCCAAGCGAGAGTCATAGAAAGTAGATCAACAGAAAATGGCAGATTAGCTTTACGGGACATTTTGTTTTACTATGGTGTTCTAGAATGAGTCATCATAGACAATGAGGAATCGCTTAGTTCCGCTTCGATAAAAGCAATGATGGAGGATGAAATGACGATAAAGATTTTTACTACTACACCCCCATATAAAAGTGAGGTGAATGGACAAATAGAACGCTTTCATTCAACTTTATCGGAGATTATGCGATGTCTCAAAGCAGAGGGAGATAGAAGAAGTTTTGAAGAATTGCTACAAAGAACGGTAAACGAATATAACTATACCGTCCACTCGGTAACCAAAAGAAAGCCTATAGAGCTATTTTTTGGTAGAGTTCCAAATATAACACCAGAAGAACTTGAGAAAACCAGGCTTAGCAATATTGAAAAAATTAAGAAAAAACAAATCAAGGATCTGAATCTCCACAATAAAAAAAGGAAACCATTTAAACACTACCAACCAGGTGATACAATTTATGTAAAGCATAACAAAAGAATAGGATCTAAGTTAACACAACGCTTTAAAAAAGAAATAGTAAAGGAAAATAAAATACAGTTATTATAACGAAATCAGGAAGAACAGTTCATAAATAAAACATAAAATCATAATGATATTTTATTCTTCATATAAACCTTATAAAATTTTCTTTTTCTCTCACTTAACTCTTCTAGAAAATTATTATTTGTGCTTTTCTCCAAATTTTGTTTTTGTTCATTTTCTTACCATATTATTATCCTTTATATCATTTTAGGTCCTTATTATACAAGTGTCGATCATTCGTCCAAATATTAGACTACACAGGACCACATGCAGTAGCTATTATTATGGAAGAAGCCAAGGCGCAAGGAAGCTTTAGAATCATCCATACGTTTGATTTCGAAAATCTAAGGAATTCATTAAGAGAAATCAGCGACGTGCTAGAGGAAGACGGAATAAAAAAACATCAGCTGCATGGGTACTTGAAATACGAAGCTTTACAGATTCAGGATCTTTTGGACGAATTCGAAATTAGAAGAAAACCGAGGTCCTTTAACTCCTTAGACACCATGTGGAAATGGATAGCTGGAAGTCCAGACCATGCGGATTTTATCATGATTAAAAAGAAAATGAACAACCTCTTAGAAAATAACAACCAACAAACTATAATAAATAAGTCTTTTAGTGATAGGATTAATAATATAAGTAAAATTACTAATGAGATTTTAGAGAATATTAGGTTAGGTCATGAAATAGATAATCAAAATATTCAGAAATTACAATATAGGTTAAAATTTATAAATGAAGAATTAGTTAATATAAAATATGCCGTACATTGGGCTAAAGTAGGAATTATAAATTCATTATTGATTTCCAAATCAGAAATCGAAACAATTACTTCAATTTTCGACAAAGAACCGTATTCGGACGCTGAAGAAGCGTTAAATCTCTCCAATGTTAAAGTAATTACAAATGGTACTTGCTTGCTCTACGTCATCGAAATCCCAATAACAGAAAATGATTTATTTAAAAAAATTATAGTTAAACCAAAAAAGTTTAACAACACAAGATTATAAAGAAATATTATTTAGTAATAAAAAAATGTATGGAATAAAAGAAAATTGTAAACAAATAAATTCAATAATAATAAGTTATAAATACCAAATTGTTAATATTTCAAATTCTACCTGTATTCCAAACATATATAAAGGAAGATCATCCACCTGCAATGTTACCAACGCTCATCATATCCCAAAAATAGAAAAAATTGCCGAAGAAATTATATTACTGAATCAATTCAATGGCGCGATAACAATAGATAATAAACCAAACACGATTGTAGGAACATACGTAATTAAATTCCAAAATTTTACAGTAATAATTAAAGATATGGTATTTACATCGAAGGAAACCGTAAGCGTGCGCGTTTTACCTTCAATTTTACAACCAGCACTAATAAAAAAGGAATTTCAACAGCATCTGTCTCTAGAACTTTTCAAGGACCTTCATGCCAATAATACAAATAAAATTGAATTACGGAAAGAACGGAGTCTAATAATTCATGTATTAAGTACTTCAAGTGTCATACCGGCCATAGAATCAATATTGGGTTTATTTCTATTAATTGGGATATGATATAGCAAAAAACGAGACAAAGTAATAATAAACAATATACAATCAGATCAAGCTTTACCAGAAGAAGTTACTACTTGCAACAACCCAACAATAAAAGATACAGCACAGAATCCTGCAGATCACCAAAATAACAAAGTTCAGATATTTCCGATAAATTCAGCATCAGTCAAGATTAAAGCAGCCAAAAGACGAAACTTATACAACTCTTAATAATAATAAAAATAAAGCTTATAAAGAATCCGAATAAGAATATGTATCTTTAAATTTAAATAACGTAACATTTTCCTTCTCTACATTTTTTCGTAAGTCTTTGTTTTTGATCTATTTTGCAGTTGTTGTTTTTTAAAAATAGATTTTCAAAATTGCAGTTTAAATTTTACACAGAAATTATGCTTAAATACATTGTAATTTAAAACTGTTTTTTCAAAAAATAAGCCTATATTTCTCTCATAATATCATAAAAAAACGAAGAAGAGTGTAGTAGAGTAGACTGTGTCAACTCTGGGATACCCGTATGACCGTAACATATACATTATATCATCCGGTTAATTACTTTTGGCTTTATTAAGTGTAGTGGAATACTCATATAAAATAAAGAGTTGTATGGCAGCTACTCGAACCCTCTGCAGTAGACCAACCAAATTTTGCAGAAACTTTGGCCATTACACTAAGCAATTTTTGGAAAAAATTCAAACACCCAGCTTCATTAGGTGGAGACTAATGCTCATATAAAATAAGGTGTTGTATGGCAGCTACTCGAACCCTCTGCAGCAGACCAACCAAATTTTGCAGAAATTTTGGCTATTACACTAAACAATTGTTGGCAAAAATTCAGACACCCAGCTTCATTAGGTGGAGAGTAATACTCATATAAAATAAGAAGTTGTATGGCAGCTACTCGAACCCACTTCACTAGACCAACCAAATTTTGCAGAAACTTTGGCCATAAAACTAAACTACTTTTGGCAAAATTTCAGACACGCAGCTGTAATAGGTACAGAGTAATGCCGAACCCATGGACCAAAATGGCTGGATTTAAATAGCGATGGCGGCTATTGCAAAAAAACGAATTTGCGAAAATTTGAAGATCCTAGCTCCTTTAGTTTTTGAGTTATCGTGCGGAAGGACAGACGGACGGACGGACGGACAGACAGACAGACGGACGGACATACATAGCTAAATCGATTTATTTTTAGATTCTGATCCGATCCATACACTTGAGTCTATATCTACCCCCCCTCCTTCTCTGCGTCACAAACGTAATGGCAAATTTATTATACCCTTTGACTATATAGTCATACGGGTATAACGAGGAAGAGAGTAGTAGAGTAGACTGTGTCAACTCTGGGATACCCGTATGACCGTTATATAAACATTATATTATTATTATTATAAACATTAATTACTTTTGGCAAAATTTCAAACATACCAGCTTTATTAGGTGAAATATAATGCTCATATAAAAGAAGGAGTTGTATGGCAGCTACTCGAACCCTCTGCAGTAGACCAACCAAATTTTGCAGTAACTTTGGCCATTTCACTAAACTACTTTTGCTAAAATTTCAGACACGTAGCTGTAATAGGTACAGAGAAATACTAATATAAAAAAAGAAGTTGTATGGCAGCCACCCGAACCTATTGACCAAAATGGCTGGATTTAAATTGCGATGACGGCTATTGCAAAAAAACGAATTTGCGAAAATTTCAAGATCCTAGCTTTTTTAGTTTTTGAGTTAACGTGCGGACGGACGGACGGACAGACAGAAGGACGGACAGACAGAAGGACGGACAGACAGAAGGACGGACAGACAGAAGGACGGACAGACAGAAGGACGGACAGACAGAAGGACGGACAGACGGACGGAGATACATAGCTAAATCGATTCGTTTTTCGATTCTGATCCGATCCATACACTTGAGTCTATATCTACCCCCCTCCTTCTCTGTGTTACAAACGTAATGGCAAATTTATTATACCCTTTGACTATATAGTCATACGGGTATAACGAAGAACTTTCAGGTAAGTATAAAACAAGATATAAGTTGAAAAGCAGATTTTTAAAAGTTTTATAATTCATCGACCATATTTTATTCAAACGTTGGCTATGCAAGAAAACTACTATTGACATAGTATAATGACATAATGGCAAATTTATTATACCGATTTGACTTGTAATCAAACGGATATAATAATACATGTAAACTACCTATTATCCGGCGCACGTTTCCCCGCCACTCAATGGAGTTTTAATTTAAGTTGGTGTTATTGAAAAAAGTTAACACAAAAATTAAACATGGTGTACATGTTAATTTGAAAATGTAATAAACAAATTTTTTTAAAACGCTTTTTTTAGAATTATTCTTGCAATCTTTTAACAAATTTATCAAATTTCACTTGAAACTTTTCATAATTGTTAAAAAATAATAAAAAAAAAACTTTTAACTCAGTTAATATTATTCACCGGAAACCCACCATCCCCAACTCTATCGTCAAGGAGCACCAAATTGTCAAGAAGCACCACGTACAGAAAAATTAGAGATAATCGTTCAAACTGTTTGCAAAAGTTTTTGTTTCGCAATCGATTAAAAAGAACTCGACAAAAAATTTTTTTAAACATTCCCCTAATTCAAAGAAGTTTTACCTACTTTAAAAAATTGGACGTAATTTACTGGACGTTTCTAATTTAATGCAAAGTAACGAAAAACCTATGAAAACTGTTGGGCCACAATGGGTTAACGGAACTCCACAAATATTTTTTTGAGGCTTTCTTTTTAACCAAAGTAGTACTTCAAAAAATTGGCTGAAACTAGATTTTTTACAATTTGCACGTTCCCGGGCAACGCCGGGCAAGTTTGATAGTGCTCATATAAAAAAAGAGTTGTATGGCAGCTACTGGAACGCATTGCAGAAACTTTAGCCATAACACTAAACTATCTTTGGCAAAATTTTAGAAACCCAGCTTCAATAGGAATAGAGTAATGCTCATATAAGAAAAGAAGTTGTATAGCAGCTACTCGAACCCACTGCAGTAGACCAACCAAATTTTGCAGAAACTTTGGCCATAAATCTAAAATATTTTTGGCAAAACTTCAGACACCCAGCTTTATTAGATACAGAGTAATACTCATATAAAAAACAAGTTGTATCGCAGCTATTCGAACCCACTGCAGTAGACCAACCAAATTCTGTAGAAACTTTGGTCATAAAACGAAATTATTTTTGGCTAAATTTTAGACACCCAGCTTTAAAAGGTATAGAGTACTGCTCAAATAAAAAAAAAGAAATTGTATGGCAGCTTTTCGAACCAACTGCAGTAGACCAACCAAATTATGTAGAAACTTTGGCCATTGCACTAAACTAATTTTGGTAAAACATCAGACACACAGCTTTAATAGGTATAGATTACTGCTCAAATAAAAAAAAAAGAAGTTGTTTGGCAGCTGCTCGAACCTGTCGACCAAAATGGCTGGATGGACATACATAACTATAAAGATTTATTTTTCAATTCTGACCCGATCCATAAACTTAAATCTATATCTAGCCCCCTCTTTCTCTGCATCAGAAACTTAATGGCAAATTTATTATACCCTTCGACCTATAGTCATACTATAATCATAGTCACATGCTCAATTCATTATATAACTTACCGTATGTAATTTTCATCCTCGTAGTATAACTAGTTTTGAAGAAACTCATATTGGAGCAAAGAAGTTGTATGGCAGTCCCCGAAAATGGAGCCGTAACATTTTGAAACTTCATATACGTTCTCAATTTATTATATAACTAACCGTGTATAATTTTCGTCCTCTTTGTATAATTAGTTTAGAAGAAATTCATATTGGTGAAAAGAAGAGCCATGGTAGCCCTCCGAAAATGGGGCCGTTACATTTTGAAACTTCATATAAGTGCTCGATTCATTATATAACTAACCGTGGGTAATTTTCATCCTCGTAGTATAATTAGGTTTGCAGAAATTCATATTGGTGCAAAAAAGTTGTATGGCAGCACCCTGATCTAGCCTAACGGATCCCTTGATCCTATTTTAACCAAAAACGATAGCGAACCTAGAAAT
This sequence comes from Dolichopus griseipennis, assembly GCA_963082915.1. Classification (NCBI taxonomy): domain Eukaryota; kingdom Metazoa; phylum Arthropoda; class Insecta; order Diptera; family Dolichopodidae; genus Dolichopus; species Dolichopus griseipennis. The sequence goes on from OY720441.1 coordinate 139,587,858, forward strand.
TGTCTAAAAATGACTTTGTGTGAATATTAAAACTCTAGCCCATTTAGTTCTTGAGTTATCGTGCTGACACACGGACGGACACGCACACATAGCAAGAACGATTTACTTTTCGATGATGATCCGATACGTATCCTTCATACAATATCTAGCGTGTCTAGATCGATGCGTTACAAACGGAGGAGCAATTTTGGTATACCCGATTTCATATATGTATGCAAAGGTATATATTATACCCGATATATATATGTATGAAAAAAAATTACTTAAATGTTAATAATAACAAATTATAATATAGTATAACAAATTATTTTTGGTTAATTTTTTAGAGTTTGCAAAGATAAGAAAAAAAGAAATAAAAATTTTTAAAAGTGATTTCTTTCATTAATGTTTTTTTAATACATTATTTATGTACGTAAACTTAAATAAAACCAGGGAAGAGTGTAGTAGAGTAGACTGTGCCAACCTTGAGTGAGTGAGTGTAGTGAGTAAACTGAGTGTAGTAGAGTAGACTGTGCCAACCTTGGCATACCCGTAAGACCGGAATTTAAACATTATATCCTCCGGTTAATTTCTTTTATCAAAATTTCAATTCAATTCAACAGAATTTTGCATTATTTTTGGCAATTACACTAAACTATTTTTGGAAAAATTTCAGACACCCAGCTTCATTTGGTGTAGAGTAATGCTCATAATAAAGAAGGAGTTGCATGGTAGCTACTCGATCTCTCTGCAGGAGACCAACCAAATATAGCAGAAACCTTAATACTAAACTACTTTTGCCAAAATTTCAGACACCCAGTATTATTATTACAACCAGCTCCCTTATTTTTTGAATTTTAATGCGGACGCACGGACGGGCGGACATACATAGCTAATTCGATTTATTTTTCGATTCTGATCAGATCCATACACTTGACTCTGTATCTGTATCTGTACCATATGGTTATCATATACTAATCATACGGTTATATCAAGTAAAGAAACAGTCATTCGGTGAAACCAACTTAGAAATACCTGGTTCAAATTTAATGAGAAGTCCATAAGTCATTTTAAAACCCTAAAAGCTTTTATTAGTTTGTTCGTAAGATATAGCTAACCAAATTACTTTATAATACTAAAAACATTTTCTAATTACTTTATCTATTCAAAAACATTAAAAATTCTTACTAATTTATTTATTTAAAAATATTAAAAAAACAAAAAAAAACTTGAAATAAATGTTAAATACAAATTGTTAGTTTATATTCTTATTAGAAAAGCTTATAATCGCAAAATATGCAATAGTTGTATTTCTAAAATACAATGACAAATTTAGAACTTTTCATATAATTCATTTAAGAAAAAAAATAAATTTTACATACATGCAGCAACTACCTTTGAACACAACTTAAGTATCGTAGATTTTTATTCTTAAATAAATTTTTTTTTATTTGTTGATCTTGTGTTCATGAAAGTGAACTAATTTTCCTTCATTATTATTTTTAAATTGAAGATTTTTACAGAATAATTTACTTTTTTGTAAATTATGCATGGGCATAATAATTTATTAAGGTTTTCTTAGAATAAGTAGTTTTTTAAAACAGTATTAAAATATTTTTTGATTTCGTAACAATTTTATTTTACTAATGATAATTAATTTAATTTCTTTTACATGAAAATTGTTAAATTGACACTTTTTACGATTTTGAATGAACAATTATTTTTGTACTTGTTATACCCTACACGTTATAAATCATAAAGTTACTAACCCTCAAAAACCTAAAACGAAGATTATAATATAACTCTTTCTTACGTTTAAACTAAATTCTAATAATGTTTCTTCTTTTTAATTTTATTTTATTTTAAATTTTATTACGGTTTCATATTACAAACAAAACAAAAACGTTTAAATAAAAAGTACGTTGTACTTCAAAATATTTTTTGCTTATTCTTATTTCTTTAAATTAAAGAAATCACGGGTACAAATCGTAAAAAACTTACCGCTGCATTAACAAACGAACAAGATCAACTTATAGCTGATGTAAATGAGGAACAAAAAACCTGGGAAAATTATGTTCAACAGTTATTACAAGATCAAAGGAGAACAATAAACAACAATAACACTAACAATAACACTAACACACTACCTTTTGGATTCCCAATAACAAAAGAAGAAGTTAAAAAGGCGGTATTGTCATCAAAAAACAATAAAACTACAGGCCCGGATGATTTACCAGCAGAAATAATAAAATTAATAGATTATGATAATTTAGATATATTGGTCAAAATTTTTAATGAAATATATGACACAGGTAATTTTGGCTAAAGTCGACATTTATTACACTCCCGAAAAAAGCGAATGCTAAAAGCTGTAAAGATCATCATGAGTCATGCGCTTAAAATCTTTTTTAAAATACTGCAAAGTCGAATGTATTCCAAGTGCGAAGCACATATGGGAAAAACGTAGTTCGGATTTAAACAAGGCACAGGCACGAAAGAAGCTCTTTTTGGCGTAAATATATTGGTACAAAACTGCAGAGATGTTCAGAAGGATGTTTTTCTCTGTTTCCTTGATTACGAAAAAGCTTTCGATAGGGTGCAGCATGAAAAGTTGATAGAAATCTTAAGTGCATTAGATATCGAAGAAAAAACTATAAACTGTATCAGAAATCTTTATTGGAACCAAACAGCTAACGTAAAAACTCAGCATGGCTTAAAAGATAGCATTGCAATTCAAAGAGGTGTACGTCAGGGCTGTATTTTGTCACCAATGCTCTTCAACTTATATGCGGAAACTATCTTCGTAGAGGCACTATCTGATGTGGAAGTAGGCATAAAAGTCAACGGCACGTTTTTAAATAATATAAGATATGCTGACGATACGACGTTAATAGCTGATAATATTATCGATTTACAACATATAGTAGATAGAGTCAACCACTACAGTAACAATTTTGGGCTTAACATCAACACTCAAAAAACGAAATTTATGATAGTCAGCAGAAATAGAAAGTCATATCCTGGTGCGACTATTACAATAAATTAACAACAGTCAAATCGAAAAAGTGTCCACTTTCAAGTACCTTGGATGCTGGCTAAACGAAGACTGGAGTTGTAATGGGGAAATAAAGTGCCGAATTGAAATAGCCAGGAAGGCATTTCTTAAATATAAGAAGCTTTTCTGCAGCAGGAACCTCAGCATGAAACTGCGGATACGTTTCGTTAAATGTTATGTCTGGTCTGTTTTATTATATGCATGGACAGTAAAAGTAAGAGATATGAACAAGCTTAAAGCATTCGAAATGTGGACATACAGAAGAATGCTCAAGATTTCATGGGTAGACCGTGTCTCGAACGAGGAGGTTCTCAAAAGAATGAACGTGACAAGAGAACTAATCACAACTGTCAAACGTCGAAAAACATCATACTTTGGCCATGTAATGAGGAGTGCGAAATACGAGATGTTGCAGCTCATCGTGCAGGGGAAGATCGAAGGACGAAGGGGAGTTGGTAGAAAACAACTGTCTTGGCTCCGAAATATTAGAAAATGGACTGGCATATCGGAAATTGGTGCACTGGTAGAATCAGCAAGGGACAGGGAGCGGTACAAACAAATCACACAAACTATCATATGACGCTAACATACTGTAAAGAATATGCAACACAAGAAGAAGAAGATTCTTATTTCACGCCAACGATAGTTTTTATGCAATGTTCTCACCTATATTATATATCACACATCCTATTCTAGTGTATCGTAACTTGACTTACGATATACTAGAATAATATGACCGTTTGAAAGATAATTACAAAGACCATCTTCTGTCAAAATTTCATAGTTCTACGACAACTCCCTCTAAAGTTATAAGAAAAAGAAAACATACAATATTACTAAATTTTTCAAAAACTCCATTCTTATGCATTGTAAGTCAACTTACAATATAATTGAACGGACAAAATACAAATCACGTAGTCGTAAGTAAATATACAATAATAATTACTGGATCTTCTGTAAATGTTCATGTAATAAGTCGATTTACGATAAGATATGAATGACTTTTTCTTTTTATTATTCTTTTTTTGCTTTTCTAAGTCGTAGTTACGATAATATTTTTTGGCAACTAAATTTAATTATTATATTGTAAGTTTACATACAATATACATATTTGGATAATTTCCGATACAAAAGTGCGCCAAAAAAATTTAAGCAAATTTTTTTGTCTTTCTTATAAGACAATGAACGTCAAAACATTTAGGTACTGTCGAAAACAATTATTAAATAACGGTTTTTTAACGTCTAATTTTTTGTGCTGTTTGATTTTATCTATTTAAAAAGTGGTTTCATATTTTTTGTGTATTATAATTTTTTTAAAGCGATATTGTAAGTCTCTAATATTTAAGATATCTCCGAAGTGCTTTTATTAAACGTATTATTTTAATATCTTATTCAAATAAAGTGATTTATATTACTAAAATAAATTTATAACATAAAAATGCATCGTGGTTATTTAATGGTCAATGCTGTAAGACAAAAGCAAAAAGGTCAGTTTTTTTCACTGCAAACTAAGTTTTTAAGAATATTGTTGTTCCAATAGGGTTAATAGCCAAAAAGAAATTAAATTTTGAAAATATTTTAATGCAAAATGAAATAGATGATCGAGATCATAATCCTGTTATCAATATTGATGAGCAAGTTGCATCTTACAATCAAAGCTATTTTTTGATGAACGTGCAGAGATTGCAAGACTATTTTCAGAATATATCTAAGCTTTTATATCGTAACTTTTTTAATGTACTCTGATATTATGTTTTTTTACATTGTAAGTATACTTACAAAATTTCATCTGATAAATGTTTCCAAACATTAATATCGTAACTATAATTACAATACAATAATGTAATAAAAGTCCAATCATTTGTATTGTAACTACACTTACCATATTTTATTTTGTATATTTCTTCAAAACCACATACAATTGTATTATTTTTAAAATTGTTTATTCTAGTATATGATTTGGTTAAATAACAGTCCCAATTGATGAACCGTTAACTTGGAATGTAAATATATTTAAAATAAATAAATTTTTCTATCATTTAAAAAAATAACCAGGTTTGTACCTAGCGCATAAGCGAAGAACGAAACGAAATTAAATAAAAAATCTTTGAAACGCTCTTCTAAAAAATGTATTTTTTTAGGAGAAAAGTAATAAACATTTGGTCAGCACTTTCTTTAAAAAAGTAAAAAAACGAAATTTAACTTAAAGAATTAAAATAATAAATTTTTATATTGATTTCGAAATCATTTCCGATTTCAAAATCAATGTTTTGTTAATATTAAAATACATCTTTTTACATACATATACTTTAAAGCGTGGCGTCATTCAAGAAGGTATATATAGAACAAAAAAAAAAGAAGAAACGCACGCAGAGTTTTTAGAACGTACAAAGGAAGTAGTACTTTCTAGTAAATAAATTTTATAATTATAAATTAACTATTTCTTTTTACTAACATATAATATTTAAGAGCAAATAAATAAAACTTAATAAAGTATATTACATAAATAAAAAAAAACTATAAAAATTGCTTTTGTTTTCTTTTGAATTAAAACTAACGCAGTCGCAGTAAAAATAAAAAGTTGACATTTTTTTTGTGGTATAAATTAATTTAAGAAAATTAATAAAATAAAAAAAAAAAAAAAAATATAAAATGTACCTTTTTTCACTTGTGTTTTAACACTTAATGACGCGTACTAATAAAACAATTATCAGTAGAAGTGATAATAAACTATTTATATAAAAAGAAATTTAAAACAAAAGCATATAAGTGTTTCTGCTAATTCAGTGACTCTAAGTAAAAATAAAATAACAAAAATTTGAATAAAAAACGAAACATAATACAAATACATATATATTAATATAAAATAAAGAAAATTTTTATATAATAACCAAATACAAAAAGTTAACGTAACAAGTGGAGTGCAATGACTGAAAGCTACAAGAAATCTACAAGCAAAAACAACGAATTGTGACAACCATCCCAGACTGGAGAAAATTAAAAATAAAGAACAATATATATAAAGCAACCATCTAAAACACATCAAGAGATTCACCAATTTCAAAGTGAGCTATTTTAAAAAATTTTTTTTCTTCTCTTATTTTTACATATTTAAGAAACTTATTATACCCGTATGACTATATAGTCCAAGGGTATAATAAATTTGCCATTACGTTTGTAACGCAGAGAAGGAGGGGGGGTAGATATAGACTCAAGTGTATGGATCGGATCAGAATCGAAAAATAAATCGATTTAGCCATGTATGTCCGTCCGTCCGTCCGTCCGTCCGTCCGTCCATCCGTCCGTCCGTCCGTCCGTCCGTCCGTCCATCCGTCCGTCCGTCCGTCCGTCATCACGATAACTCAAAAAGTAAAGGAGCTAGGATTATGAAATTTTCACAAATTCGTTTTTATGCAAAAAACGGAATCGAGTTTAAAATTCAGCCATTTTGGTCCACGGGTTCGAGTACCTGCCATACAACTTCTAATTTTATATGAGCATTACTCTATACCTATGGAAGCTGCGTGTCTGCAATTTTGCCAAAAGTAGTTTAGTATAATGGCCAAAATTACTGCAAAATTTGGTTGGTCTACTGCAGAGGGTTCGAGTAGCTGCCATACAACTCCTTCTTTTATATGAGCTTTACACTACACCTGATGAAGCTGGGTGTCTAAAATTTTGCAAAAAATAGTTTAATGTAATGGCCAAAGTTACTGCAAAATTTAGTTGGTCTACTGCTGAGGGTTCGAGTAGCTGCCATACAACTCCTTCTTTTATATGAAGATTACACTACAGCAAATGAAGGTGGGTGTCTGAAATTTTGCCAAAAATAGTTTAGTGTAATGGCCAAAGTTACTGCAAAATTTGGTTGGTCTACTGCAAAGGGTTCGAGTAGCTGCCATACAACTCCTTCTTTAATATGAGCATTACTCTACAGTCTACACCTAATAAAGCTGAATGTTTGAAATTTTGCCAAAAGTAATTAACCGGATGATATAATGTATATGTTACGGTCATACGGGTATCCCAGAGTTGACACAGTCTACTCTTCTACACTCTTACTCGTTTTTTATTAAATTGAAATAGAAATAAATAATTTTAAATTTTATCTTGTGAAAAATATATTAAAATTAGTTAACAATATTAAATTAAAATATCACAAATCAATTTAGTACTTTAAAATAGATTAAAAGATTTTTAAAAGTTTAAAATTAAGTATAGTAAAAAGTTATAAAAAAACAAGTAAAGAAACAGTCAGTCGGTGCAACCGACTTAGAAATACCCTACACCTATTTGGTTCAAATTTAAGGACATATCCATAAGTCATTTTAACACCATAGAAGCTGTTATTAATTTGATCGTAAGACATAGCTAACCAAATTAACTGTATAATACTAAAAACATTTTCTAATTACCCTATCTATTAAAAAATACTACAAATTCCTACTAATTTATCTATTTAAAAATATTAAAAACAAACAAACTTGAAATAAATGAAAATATATTTATTCCAATTCAATTACAAAATGAAAAAATTCTAATTATTAAATTTTGTGATAAAAAGATAATCAAAGCATAATATATTTAATAATCCAAATTTTTAAAAATTGCAATTATTTTAAATGGTTAGTTTATATACCTAATAGAAAAGCTTATAAACGCAAAATATGCAATAAATGTATTTCTAAAATACAATTAAAAATTTAGACCTTTTCATATAAATCATTTAAATATAAAAATAAATTTTACATAAATGCAGAAAGTACCTTTGAACATAGCTGAACCACTACAATTAAGTCTAGATTTCGGAGACACATAGGACATAGGAAATATATTCTTTGGCTTCGAAATTAAACTCGACCACAACCAATTCCCATGGTACTTTCATTACTAGTAACCTACTGTTAAATTTCATCAAAGTACCGGCATTATTTTTTGAGTTATGGTGTTTGTAAGATATATGTTTGTTAGTCCTTGAACTTTTCAAGGGTTCCAGGACCCGAAATTATGGTACGATTTCGCCCATATGCAGTCCAGTCATACTTTCAATACTAGTTAACCCTTGTACACAATTGGAACGCTCTATCTTAATTTTAAGTTACTAGTTTTATTAATTTCGATGATAAGCTTTTACACATTGGGGGATCTAAGAGAGGTTCTGAACCAACACTCCATTTGATCCCAAATTAGGGGGGCACGCAAGAAATAGTAAAGAACACCCTTGTGGCAAATTGGAAGCTTCTACATTTGTTTCAAGTTACTATCTTTATTAATTTCGAAAATATGCTTTAAGGGCCTAAGAACTGAGTGGCTGGTCCCCGATCCACTACTCCAATGGGGCCCAAATTTCAAAGACACTTACGAAATAGGAAGGGACACCCTGATACCAAATTTGGAGGTTCTATCTTCATTGGTTTCGGAATTATGCTCGTTTGGCCTAAATTCGATCAAAAAGTTCTAGGTTCCGAACCCATGGTCCAATCCCGACCTTACGCAATTCCCGAAGTAGTTTCATTACTAGTAACCTACAGCACAAATTTGATGAAGATAGCGTCATTAGTTGTTGAGTTATCGTGATTTTTTATATTTGTTCGTTAGCCCTGAAACCGATTAAAAGGTCCAGAATCCGAACCCATGGGCCGATTTCGCCCATATGCAATCCCCGCCGTACTTTCAGTCCTAGTAACCTACAGTTAAAATTTCATCAAGATAGCTCCATTATTTTTTGAGTTATCGTGCCTACGGACGGACGGACGGACGGACATTGCTATATCGACTAAGGCGGTCACGCTGATCACAAATATATATACTTTTCCATATCTAGCTCGCTTCCTTTAGGTGGTTACAAACACCATACCAAAGTTAATATACCCCTTTACCTATTCTATAGGTGAAGGGTATAAAAAATTTAAATAATTATATCTTGTAAATCGTTATTCAAGTTGGATTTTTGAAAATATTCGAAATTTTTTTTAATAATAAATATATTTATCCTTCTTTTAATGTTATATTATATTTCTGAATACTTTTGAAAATACAAAATTCTTTTTATACCCTACACCTATAGAATAGGTAAAGGGGTATATTAACTTTGGTATGGTGTTTGTAACCACCTAAAGGAAGCGAGCTAGATATGGAAAAGTATATATATTTGTGATCAGCGTGACCGCCTTAGTCGATATAGCCATGTCCGTCCGTCCGTCCGTCCGTCCGTAGGCACGATAACTCAAAAAATAATGGAGCTATCTTGATGAAATTTTAACTGTAGGTTACTAGGACTGAAAGTACGGCGGGGATTGCATATGGGCGAAATCGGCCCATGGGTTCGGATTCTGGACCTTTTTATCGATCGAAGGGCTAACGAACATATATAAGAAATCACGATAACTCAACAACTAATGACGCTTTCTTCATCAAATTGGTGCTGTAGGTAACTAGTAATGAAACTACTTCGGGGATTCCGTAAGGTCGGGATTGGACCATGCGTTCGGAACCTAGAACTTTTTGATCGAATTAGGCCAAACGAGCATAATTCCGAAACCAATGAAGATAGAACCTCCAAATTTGGTATCAGGGTGTCCCCTCCTATCTCCTAAGTGTCTTGAGAATTTGGGTCCCATTGGACTACTGGGTCGGGGACCAGCCACACATTTCCGAAGACCTTAAAACATATCTTCAAAATTAATAAAGATAACAACTTGAAAAAATGTAGAAGCTTCCAATTTGCCACAAGGGTGTTCTTTACTATCTCTTTCGTGTTCCCTTAATTTGGGATCAATTGGAGTGGTGGTTCAGTACCCCTCTCAGACCTCCCAAGTTTTAAAAGCTTATAATCGAAATTACTAAAAATAGTTACTTAAAATTAAGATAGATCGTTTAAATTGTGTACAAGGATTAACTAGTACTATAAGTAAAGCGCGGGCTGTATAAGGGCGAAATCAGCCCATGGGTTCGGATTCTGGACCTTTTAGTCGGTGTCAGGGATAACGAACATATATTAAAAATCACGATAACTCAACAACTAATGAGGCTATCTTCATGAAATTTGTGCTGTAGGTTATTGGTAATGAAACTACGGCGGTGATTACGTACGGTGAGGATTGGACAATGGGTTCGGAACTGAGAACTTTTTTATCGAATTTAGGCCAAACTAGCGTAATTCCGAAACCAATGAAGATATAACCTCCAAATTTGGTATCAGGGTCTCCCTTCCTATTGCATAAGTGTCTTTGAAATTTGGACCCCATTGGACTAGTGGGTCGGGGACCAGGCACTCAGTTCCGAGGACCTTAAAGCATATTTTCGAAATTAATAAAAATAGTAACTTGAAACAAATGTAGAAGCTTCAAATTTGGCCCAGGGTGTTCTTTACTATTTCTTCCATGCCCCCCTAATTTGGGATCATTTGGAGTGGTGGTTTAGGACCTCTCTTAGACCCCCAAATGTGTAAAAGCTTATCATCGAAATTAATAAAACTAGTAACTTAAAATTAAGATAGAACGTTCCAATTGTATACAAGGGTTAACTAGTATTGAAAGTATGACGGGACTGCATATGGGCGAAATCGTACCATGGTTTGGAGTTCTGGAACCCTTGACAAGTTCAAGGACTAACAAACATATATCTTAAAACACCATAACTCAAAAAATAATGCCGGTATTTTGATGAAATTTAAACTCTAGGTTACTAGTAATGAAAGTACCATGGGAATTGGTTCTGGTTGAGTTTAATTTCAAAGCCAAAGAATATATTTCCTATGTCCTATGTGTCTCCGAAATCTAGACTTAATTGTAGTGGTTCAGCTATATTCAAAGGTACTTGCTGCATTTATGTAAAATTTATTTGAATATTTAAATGAATTATATGAAAAGGTCTAAATTTGTAATTGTATTTTAGAAATACATTTATTGCATATTTTGCGTTTGTAAGCTTTTCTATTAGGTATATAAACTAACCACTTAAAATAATTGCAATTTTTAAAAATTTGGATTATTAAATATATTATGCTTTGATTATCTTTTTATCACAAAATTTAATAATTAGAATTTTTTCATTTTGTAATTGAGTTGGAATAAATATATTTTCATTTATTTCAAGTTTGCTTGTTTTTGAATATTTTTAAATAGACAAATTAGTAAGAATTTGTAATATTTTTTAATAGATAATATAATTAGAAAATGTTTTTAGTATTATAAAGTTAATTTGGCTAGCTATGTCTTACGATCAAATTAATAACAGCTTTTATGGTGTTAAAATGACTTATGGATATGTCCTTAAATTTGAACCAAATAGGTGTAGGGTATTTCTAAGTCGGTTGCACCGACTGACTGTTTCTTTACTTGTTATTAATTAAAATTATAATAAATCTAATATCTAAAAGTTTTTATAATATATTTATGTCATTTAACATAATTTTCTTTATGGTTTATTTTAACTTAACACTACTAAATTAGTTCAAATCTGGTCGTAGATAAACTTGACTTTCTCCTTTTTTGTTGATACGGTAAAGATAAGAAACTCATAATAAAACAAAATTTTATCTTCTTATGTCCAAAGATATTAATGAAGGGACTGTAGATAAATTATCTGGACTATTGAACAACATTTCATTACAAAATAGACATCTTGTTAGTAACAATCAAGTTAGTAATAATCAAATTTCAAGAATGGCAAATGATGGTCCAGTTCAAGTTACTCCCCTTTCTCTCTCTATCGACCCTCTAAGTACATAGGAAAATTACCTCACTTTAATGGAGATTTTCGAGATTTACAAAATTTTACAGATCTTATAGATAAAATACATCCTTTATTGCTAAGATACGACCCCTTAAGCCAAAGTATTGTTTCTGATTCAATAAAATCTAAACTAAAAGGAAGAAGGTTCTAACCAACCACGTTACAGGTTGGTTAGAAATTAAAAAGATACTAATTAACAACTTTGGAGATCGTACTAGTTTGGAGGAATTATTTGACAAATTAAGTGGTACAAATTTTAGGACAAGTTGTGTAGAATTTTACAACGAATTATTTTTATTTTATTTTATTTTACAAACCAAAACAAGGTCGTTACAAAAAAAAAAAATTCTTAAAAATTATTACTTATATTTAAAATTATGCAATATAATGACTTAATCAATAAAAAAAAAATGCTTATTCTTGCATTCTTAAAAAAAAAAACACTACACTAATTTTATATACAAAATTATGTACATACATACATGCGTGTATATAGAATAAAATATGAATAGAAAAAATATTAATTTTTGCAGCATATTAAAAAGTAATTTGATATGTTGTTATTATGACTTATGACTAAGTATTTATAAAAACAAGTAAAGAAACAGTCAGTCGGTGCAACCGACTTAGAAATACCCTACACCTATTTGGTTCAAATTTAAGGACATATCCATAAGTCATTTTAACACCATAGAAGCTGTTATTAATTTGATCGTAAGACATAGCTAACCAAATTAACTGTATAATACTAAAAACATTTTCTAATTACCCTATCTATTAAAAAATACTACAAATTCTTACTAATTTATCTATTTAAAAATATTAAAAAACAAACAAACTTGAAATAAATGAAAATATATTTATTCCAATTCAATTACAAAATGAAAAAATTCTAATTATTAAATTTTGTGATAAAAAGATAATAAAAGCATAATATATTTAATAATCCAAATTTTTAAAAATTGCAATTATTTTAAATGGTTAGTTTATATACCTAATAGAAAAACTTATAAACGCAAAATATGCAATAAATGTATTTCTAAAATACAATTAAAAAATTACACCTTTTCATATAATTCATTTAAATATAAAAATAAATTTTACATAAATGCAGCAAGTACCATTGAACATAGCTGAACCACTACAATTAAGTCTAGATTTCGGAGACACATAGGACATAGGAAATATATTCTTTGGTTTCGAAATTAAACTCGACCACAACTAATTCCCATGGTACTTTCATTACTAGTAACCTACTGTTAAATTTCATCAAAATACCGGCCTTATTTTTCGAGTTATGGTGTTTTTAAGATATATGTTTGTTAGGCCTTGAACTTTTCAAGGGTTCCAGGACCCGAAATTATGGTAGGATTTCGCCCATATGCAGTCCCGTCATACTTTCAATACTAGTTAACCCTTGTACACAATTGGAACGCTCTATCTTAATTTTAAGTTACTAGTTTTATTAATTTCGATGATAAGCTTTTACACATTGGGGGGTCTAAGAGAGGTTCTGAACCACCACTCCAATTGATCCCAAATTAGCGGGGCACGCAAGAAATAGTAAAGAACACCCTTGTGGCAAATTGGAAGCTTCTACATTTGTTTCAAGTTACTATCTTTATTAATTTCGAAAATATGCTTTAAGGGCCTAAGAACTGAGTGGCTGGTCCCCGATCCACTACTCCAATGGGGCCCAAATTTCAAAGACACTTACGAAATAGGAAGGGACACCCTGATACCAAATTTGGAGGTTCTATCTTCATTGGTTTCGGAATTATGCTCGTTTGGCCTAAATTCGATCAAAAAGTTCTAAGTTCCGAACCCATTGTCCAATTCTCACCGTACGTAATCACCGCCGTAGTTTCGCTGCCAGTAACCTACAGCACAAATTTCATGAAGATAGCCTCATTAGTTGTTGAGTTATCGTGATTTTTTATATATGTTCCTTAGCCCTGACATCGATTAAAAGGTCCGGAATCCGAACCGTTGGGCTGATTTCGCCCATATAGAGTCCGCGCTGTACTTATAGTACTAGTTAACCCTTGTACACAATTTGAACGGTCTATCCTAATTTTAAGTAACTATTTTTAGTAATTTCGATTATAAGCCTTTAAAACTTGGGAGGTCTGAGAGGGGTACAGAACCACCACTCCAATTGATCCCAAATTAGGGGAACACGCAAGAGATAGTAAAGAACACTCTTGTGGCAAATTGGAAGCTTCTACATTTTTTCAAGTTGTTATCTTTATTAATTTTAATGATATGCTTTAAGGTCTTCGGAAATGTGTGGCTGGTCCCCGACCCACTACTCCAATGGGACCCAAATTTACAAGACACTTAGGAAATAGGAAGGGACACCCTGATACTAAATTTGGAGGTTCTATCTTCATTTGTTTCGGAATTATGCTCGTTTGGCCTAAATTCGACAAAAAGTTCTAGGTTCCGAACACATGGTCCAATCCCGACCTTACGCGATTCCCGAAGTATTTTAATTACTAGTAACCTACAGCACAAATTTGATGAAGATAGCGTCGTTAGTTGTTGAGTTATCGTGATTTTTTATATTTGTTCGTTAGCCCTGAAACCGATTAAAAGGTCCAGAGTCCGAACCCATGGGCCGATTTCGCCCATATGCAATCCCCGCCGTACTTTCAGTCCTAGTAATCTACAGTTAAAATTTCATCAAGATAGCTCCATTATTTTTTGAGTTATCGTGCCTACGGACGGACGGACGGACGGACATGGCTATATCGACTAAGGCGGTCACGCTGATCACAAATATATATACTTTTCCATATCTAGCTCGCTTCCTTTAGGTGGTTACAAACACCATACCAAAGTTAATATACCCCTTTACCTATTCTATAGGTGTAGGGTATAACAAATTATAGATTGCTCAAAAATTAAAAAAAAAAACAAAACATAATTAGCAATTTTGTTGTATTTTAATGCAATACAGTAAGTGTGCTGTGTGTTATGTTTTAATTATATTATAGTTTAAAAGAAAAATATTGCTAATGTAAGAATTAATTGTCTGAGGTCATTAAATTAAAAAAATGTTAATGTAAAGTGTGTTTAAAAGTAGCTTTGGAGATAGATGTAGAATAAAGATGACTAATTTTGTTGAAAGTAATGCAACATCTATTGATGGGTTCATTTTTACATTTTTATTATATATTTTGACTTTTATTATATTTGTGCAGTCGTTGTTACTGCTAATTGAGCTTATGTGCTTTTGTTGAATTGGTTTCGGTTGTTCCTTTGCATGTTGTTGGCATGCCCCTGGTTTCTTCGGCCGGGGCCGCTGAAGTTTCCGTGGTTATTATTGTTATTGTTGTTATTATAATTACTATATTTGTTGTTGTTATTATAATTGTTGTTATTACAATATTTGTTGTTGTTATTATAATTGTTGTAACCTTTGTTATTGTAATTACTATTGTTATTAAAATTGTTTTTATAGTTATTTCTGCCATAGTTACGTTTGTTATTGTGATAATTATTTGTACCCCTATAATTGTTGGTTCCAAAATGCATGATATTATTGGATCGCATATCATTGTCCATTTCAGATGTAAGTTGTATAGCTTCATTGAAACTCTTAGGTTTTGCTGCTAATATCACGGCTTTACATGTTTCATTCATGCCATTTTTAAATGTGTTGAGACCCAATTGGTCATTTAATTTAATTATAATGCCTCTATGTTCTTCTCCTTCTTCTGATATTTGAGTTTCATTTAGTTGTGCTATTAAATTTTCTATTCTTGTGGCAAACTCATTTATTCCTTTGTTACCTTGTGTGATATTTGCTAGTTCTGACTGTATTTTGGCTGTATTTTTATTCGACTTAAAACTTGAAGATAACGTTTGTTTAAATTTTTCTAATGTTATGATTTCTTCTGCTACTATAAGTCTATTTTTAACTTTATCGGAAAGTTTTGTAGCTAAAATAAATTTTACAAATTTTGTTTTTTCATCTGTATCTTTTAATGTATCAGCATAAAAATCTATTAGACCCAGGAAATTTGAAATTTCTTTTGTGTTTCCTTCAAATTGTGGTATGATTTTTGTAGCTGTCATTAAATCAAAATTTGCCATGTTTTCTGTCTCTATTTCTACTTTTGGTTTCAGATATATATTTATCTGCCTTATTATTTCTTTTAATCTTAAGTTATGTTGAAAATCACCTTTATTATTTTTTTCATATAACTTCCAAGTTTCTCTTATTTCTTGTTGTTTGTCATCAATGAACGCTTGTGTATAAGTTCTATTTGGATTTTTCTTTAACGTTTTTAATAGGTCAATAAGTCGGTTTATTTTACTGTCCATTAAATTCAAAATTTAAAAAAAAATTTATATTAATATTTGTTGTTATATTTTACATTATTTTACATTTAATAAAAAAATTTTAAGAATTATTTTAATAAAATGTGAAACATTTTAAATTAATTTACATTATTTTAATTAAAAAAAAAATTTTATTTGTAATAAATTCTAATTTAAAAAAAAAATTTTACTTATTTGTATTTTTATTTTTATACAATTTTAAAAAAATATTAAATATTCAAAATTTAGTTAGTTTTAGTTATTTATAGTTGTTAGATTGTAGATAAACGTTGAGCACGTTTCGCTGCTTTCTTATTGACGAAGTATTTTACTGCTTCATATGTGAATAAAATGATGATGGTGATTATCACTTCCTTTAAGACTTCGTTTGTGGTTAGATTTGCTTGTTGCACTATTGTGGAGCTGGATTCTGCTGAGAACAAACCCATTTTTGTTAATTTTGTTTGTTAATTTTCTCTTGGTCTTCCTGTCTCTGCTTTTCAGATTTGGTGAACTGTTGTTATCTTTTGTTGAGTCGTTCACTACACTATATTCCACGTAAGTGCAGGGTCGCCATGTGATAAGTTTAGTCCGTCAATGATTTCTTTTATATTAGGTCTTGCCCTAACAAATTCTGATCAGGCAAGTTTTATTGCCTGATGCAAATGTTTCTTCTCTTATTTTTACAGCAAGAAGAAATTGCTGATCAATGCAGGCAATTAGTGCCAAATAGTTTTATATTATATTATTAAATATATATGGACAATCATGCTATCTATGAAGCATGTTTGTACCAAAAAAATATTTATTATTATTATTCTTTATATTAAATATTTATCCATGCAAATATACTGCAGGGATATCTATAAAATAAAAGATATTTTTTTTATAAAATAAAAGATTCTTTTCGAGTCTGATAAACTCTGATTTTTATTTTAAAATATCAATACTTATATACTATTTTGGATTTCTTCAAATCCATACAAATATAATCTAGAGCAATAAATTATTAAAATTTATTACTTAGTTACAACGATTTTTTATTTGGGTTAAATATAATATTTACTGACCTAGTTCATTATAACATAAAGATCATTAACCAAAAATATCAACTAAAATTTATATGAATCATTATCATTCATTAACATTACATTTTCAAACAAATAACAAAAATGTAATTTGATCCACAAAATAAAATTATTATATTTGTAAGATACAATGCAATGCACTTGCTATCATACAAATATTTGTAAACAGATGTTAGCACTTAAAAATGTTTTGACCTAACCAAAATGTTATGTCAGCATTTATTAAAATTTATATTAAAAGAATTTATATTTTTAGTTGTTAACAATTATGGAAATAATTTTATAAACGGTCAATATATACTACACCATACTCTGTATTATTTTGATAATCCATTAAAAATCTTGTATTTCTAGTTTGCCGAACATTAGCGTTAAGTCTAAAGTTATTATTAAGAGATTGAATAGAAATACTGTTATTTAAAATATCAAAAGTAAAACATGATGACAAGAGTTGTCTTCGTGAAGATAAAGAAAGCATATTTAAATATTAAGTCTTGTGTTGTAGCTAGGAAGATTAACAAAATTAGAAGGATTATACATATTTCTTAATGCAAATAAGAGAAATTGCTTTTGAACTGATTCAATTCTATTGGAGTGAACTTGAAAGGGTGGATCCCAAATTGTTACCGTATTCTAAAATAGATCGAACAATAGAGGGATTTTGTCACAGCTAAGTCATTAAATTCTTTAGCTCTTCTCTTAATGAAACCTAACATTTTATTAGCCTTAGAAACTAATTGGTCATAGTGAAGATTATAATTAAGTTTATTATCGAGAAGAATACCTAAATCAGAAATGCTAGAAACCCTTTCAAGAGTTACGTTATCTATCTTATAGTCATACACTAAAGAAGATCGTTTTCGGGTAAAGCTGATAACCTTACATTTCTGTATGTTCAGTTCCAATTTATTTAATGTGCAGTAAGTTTGTAAATCTGTTAAGCTTGATTAAAGTATAACTGCATCAGAATTATCTTTTACAACTTTATATATTTTTAAGTCGTCAGCAAAAGCAATATGTGGTATGGCGTCTAAATATTCCGAAAGGTCAGAAATAAAGACATTGAAAAGAAGTGGCCCCAAATGACTTCCTTGTGGTACACCAGAAGTAACATTAATATATTTGGATAACAGACCTTGAAATTTGACGTTTTGGGTTCTTTGTGATAGATAAGAATTAAGCCACGAAAGAAAAGAACCCGTAATGCCAAAAGTTTATAGCTTATTTAGCAAAATTAAGTGATCTACACGATCGAAAGCTTTACTAAAATCTGTGTAAATTGAATCAATTTGGTATCCTTTCTCCATTTGGTTCAGTATTTCGGACGTACACATCATAAGGTTAGTTGCAGTAGAACGACCCTTTCTGAAACCATGTTGTTGCTCATTAAGTTTAACATTAATAATAGGGGTAATTCTATCAACGACAATCTTTTCAAATAATTTAGGAACAGTTGATAGAATGGCTATACCCCGATAGTTTATAACTGAAGCTCTATCACCTTTTTTAAAAATGGGAGTTAAATGGGAGGATTTCCACACTTGTGGAAAAATGCCATCTAAAAGCGACTTGTTGAAGATGGAGTGAAGAGGGATAATTAGATTTTGAGCACAGTTGTGTGAAAAGATTGGGGTGATAAGATCAGGATCGGCACCTTTTTTTATATCCAGACTAAAAATTGCTTCAAGAATATCATTTTGTGAAAGACGTAAGTTTGAAATTAGCAAATTTGAGCTGGTAGATAAAGAATTAGCAGAAAAAGCCATTGGTGCTTTAGGACGATAAATTTTCTGAAAATTATCTGAAAAGAAGTTACAAATTTCTTTAGGACAAGAAGAAAGCACATTGTCCTTGGACATCATTGAGTTAG
Organism: Dolichopus griseipennis; assembly: GCA_963082915.1. NCBI lineage: Eukaryota > Metazoa > Arthropoda > Insecta > Diptera > Dolichopodidae > Dolichopus > Dolichopus griseipennis. The sequence continues at coordinate 139,606,915 of OY720441.1, forward strand.
GATATCCAAATAACTTACGCTTTGTGTTAACAAAGTCGAAAAATTTTTTGGGTTCAGCGATTAGTTTGTTGCCCATATCAGCAACATAGTTATCGTATGCTGTATTGGCTTTATGTTTAAATTCAATGGCAAGTTGCTTATAATAGTTCAATAAATCGTCGCTTGGTGCTGATGAATAATTGATTTTTTTAAGTATTTTATTGCGTCGATTTCTCAGATTCCTAAGATCTCTATCTAACCAAGGTTCTGTTGCTTTATTTTTTTTTTGGGAACAAAAGTGTCAATAATTGCAAACAGCCTTGAATGAAAGATAGAGATTAGCGAATTAATATCTTGTTGAAGTAACAGTTCGTCCCAGTTAATAAGTGACAAAGCATTATTAATACTTTGATAGTCAGCATTAAAAAAATCGTATACAATTTCATTATTGTAAGATTTAGCAAAGAGTGGAATAGTAGTGGAGAGCTCGAAAATGATTGCGTTATGATGAGTTTTTTTTTATTCCTTTTCCACTCCTTTAAGGAGTATAGGGCATTCACCAAGTTTATAAACTTGGCTTCAGTTTCTTTTTAATCATAATATTCACACACGTTATGATGAGTAGTGTTAGTAAAAAGATTATCTGCATCATCAGCGAGATTACCCACCACTTTATCATATGCATTTGAAAATGCAAGATCTTACCACTTGTCATTACTATTAGGATAACTAATAATTTGTTGTAAATTATTACTATAGAACTCACTAATGAGATGGAAGTCAATTTCATCTTGGAAGTTTATAGGTAATAACAAATTATCAGAGTCATCAACAATAACCGAAAGAGAAGGACGATTGAAATCTCCGAAAATAAAGATTAAGTCATCCTCATGCATATCCGAAATAATATTGTGATAAACAGTGTAAAATTCAGAATATGAGGAATTGTCTGAGCACGGAGGAAAATATACAATACCTAGGTAAAAATTATTCGTACTTAGATTTAATTTAATAAATTGGTGTTCAAAAGAATTATATGTACCAGTAATTATTGGTACACTAGATAAGTTATTATTTACCGCAAGAAGTACACCACCCCCTCGCGAACATTTTAAAGAATGATAGTTACGGTCTTTTCTGTATATGGACCAATTACCATCAAGAATTTCTTCGTTCTTAAACGAATCATTTAGCCATGTTTCAGTTATAGCTATTATATTGAAATTACATGACTTAGCATCAACATAAAGCTTTTTAAGCTTACCTCTCATATTGTTACAGATATGACAAAATATTCTGATGTTATTGATATTGTTAGTAGATGGAGAGGTTTTTTTAGATCTCGTAACATTAGATAATGAAATGAGATTAGGATTTTGTTCGAGACTTGCATAATTATTTTGTGTTTGGACGAAAAAACTTGTTATAGTTCTCGCGAGATTGGTACAAATGATTATAGTAGTTACTATCACAATGACTACGAAAATCCTTAAGGTCCTCTTCGACATCTTTAGCAGTGAATTATTTTAAATGGTTAGTTTATATACCTAATAGAAAAACTTATAAACGCAAAATATGCAATAAATGTATTTCTAAAATACAATTAAAAATTTACACCTTTTCATATAATTCATTTAAATATAAAAATAAATTTTACATAAATGCAGAAAGTACCTTTGAACATAGCTGAACCACTACAATTAAGTCTAGATTTCGGAGACACATAGGACATAGGAAATATATTCTTTGGCTTCGAAATTAAACTCGACCACAACCAATTCCCATGGTACTTTCATTACTAGTAACCTACTGTTAAATTTCATCAAAGTACCGGCATTATTTTTTGAGTTATGGTGTTTGTAAGATATATGTTTGTTAGTCCTTGAACTTTTCAAGGGTTCCAGGACCCGAAATTATGGTACGATTTCGCCCATATGCAGTCCAGTCATACTTTCAATACTAGTTAACCCTTGTACACAATTGGAACGCTCTATCTTAATTTTAAGTTACTAGTTTTATTAATTTCGATGATAAGCTTTTACACATTGGGGGATCTAAGAGAGGTTCTGAACCACCACTCCAATTGATCCCAAATTAGGGGGGCACGCAAGAAATAGTAAAGAACACCCTTGTGGCAAATTGGAAGCTTCTACATTTGTTTCAAGTTACTATCTTTATTAATTTCGAAAATATGCTTTAAGGGCCTAAGAACTGAGTGGCTGGTCCCCGATCTACTACTCCAATGGGGCCCAAATTTCAAAGACACTTACGAAATAGGAAGGGACACCCTGATACCAAATTTGGAGGTTCTATCTTCATTGGTTTCGGAATTATGCTCGTTTGGCCTAAATTCGATCAAAAAGTTCTAAGTTCCGAACCCATGGTCCAATCCCGACCTTACGCAATTCCCGAAGTAGTTTCATTACTAGTAACCTACAGCACAAATTTGATGAAGATAGCGTCATTAGTTGTTGAGTTATCGTGATTTTTTATATTTGTTCGTTAGCCCTGAAACCGATTAAAAGGTCCATAATCCGAACCCATGGGCCGATTTCGCCCATATGCAATCCCCGCCGTACTTTCAGTCCTAGTAACCTACAGTTAAAATTTCATCAAGATAGCTCCATTATTTTTTGAGTTATCATGCCTACGGACGGACGGACGGACGGACATTGCTATATCGACTAAGGCGGTCACGCTGATCACAAATATATATACTTTTCCATATCTAGCTCGCTTCCTTTAGGTGGTTACAAACACCATACCAAAGTTAATATACCCCTTTACCTATTCTATAGGTGTAGGGTATAAAAAATTTAAATAATTATATCTTGTAAATCGTTATTCAAGTTGGATTTTTGAAAATATTCGAAATTTTTTTTAATAATAAATATATTTATCCTTCTTTTAATGTTATATTATATTTCTGAATACTTTTGAAAATACAAAATTCTTTTTATTAATTAAAATTATAATAAATCTAATATCTAAAAGTTTTTATAATATATTTATGTCATTTAACATAATTTTCTTTATGGTTTATTTTAACTTAACACTACTAAATTAGTTCAAATCTGGTCGTAGATAAACTTGACTTTCTCCTTTTTTGTTGATACGGTAAAGATAAGAAACTCATAATAAAACAAAATTTTATCTTCTTATGTCCAAAGATATTAATGAAGGGACTGTAGATAAATTATCTGGACTATTGAACAACATTTCATTACAAAATAGACATCTTGTTAGTAACAATCAAGTTAGTAATAATCAAATTTCAAGAATGGCAAATGATGGTCCAGTTCAAGTTACTCCCCTTTCTCTCTCTATCGACCCTCTAAGTACATAAGAAAATTACCTCACTTTAATGGAGATTTTCGAGATTTACAAAATTTTACAGATCTTATAGATAAAATACATCCTTTATTGCTAAGATACGACCCCTTAAGCCAAAGTATTGTTTCTGATTCAATAAAATCTAAACTAAAAGGAAGAAGGTTCTAACCAACCACGTTACAGGTTGGTTAGAAATTAAAAAGATTCTAATTAACAACTTTGGAGATCGTACTAGTTTGGAGGAATTATTTGACAAATTAAGTGGTACAAATTTTAGGACAAGTTGTGTAGAATTTTACAACGAATTATTTTTATTTTATTTTATTTTACAAACCAAAACAAGGTCGTTACAAAAAAAAAAAATTCTTAAAAATTATTACTTATATTTAAAATTATGCAATATAATGACTTAATCAATAAAAAAAATGTTGAGTTATCGTGATTTTTTATATTTGTTCGTTAGCCCTGAAACCGATTAAAAGGTCCAGAGTCCAAACCCATGGGCCGATTTCGCCCATATGCAATCCCCGCCGTACTTTCAGTCCTAGTAATCTACAGTTAAAATTTCATCAAGATAGCTCCATTATTTTTTGAGTTATCGTGCCTACAAATTATAGATTGCTCAAAAATTAAAAAAAAAAACAAAACATAATTAGCAATTTTGTTGTATTTTAATGCAATACAGTAAGTGTGCTGTGTGTTATGTTTTAATTATATTATAGTTTAAAAGAAAAATATTGCTAATGTAAGAATTAATTGTCTGAGGTCATTAAATTAAAAAAATGTTAATGTAAAGTGTGTTTAAAAGTAGCTTTGGAGATAGATGTAGAATAAAGATGACTAATTTTGTTGAAAGTAATGCAACATCTATTGATGGGTTCATTTTTACATTTTTATTATTTATTTTGACTTTTATTATATTTGTGCAGTCGTTGTTACTGCTAATTGAGCTTATGTGCTTTTGTTGAATTGGTTTCGGTTGTTCCTTTGCATGTTGTTGGCATGCCCCTGGTTTCTTCGGCCGGGGCCGCTGAAGTTTCCGTGGTTATTATTGTTATTGTTGTTATTATAATTACTATATTTGTTGTTGTTATTATAATTGTTGTTATTACAATATTTGTTGTTGTTATTATAATTGTTGTAACCTTTGTTATTGTAATTACTATTGTTATTAAAATTGTTTTTATAGTTATTTCTGCCATAGTTACGTTTGTTATTGTGATAATTATTTGTACCCCTATAATTGTTGGTTCCAAAATGCATGATATTATTGGATCGCATATCATTGTCCATTTCAGATGTAAGTTGTATAGCTTCATTGAAACTCTTAGGTTTTGCTGCTAATATCACGGCTTTACATGTTTCATTCATGCCATTTTTAAATGTGTTGAGACCCAATTGGTCATTTAATTTAATTATAATGCCTCTATGTTCTTCTCCTTCTTCTGATATTTGAGTTTCATTTAGTTGTGCTATTAAATTTTCTATTCTTGTGGCAAACTCATTTATTCCTTTGTTACCTTGTGTGATATTTGCTAGTTCTGACTGTATTTTGGCTGTATTTTTATTCGACTTAAAACTTGAAGATAACGTTTGTTTAAATTTTTCTAATGTTATGATTTCTTCTGCTACTATAAGTCTATTTTTAACTTTATCGGAAAGTTTTGTAGCTAAAATAAATTTTACAAATTTTGTTTTTTCATCTGTATCTTTTAATGTATCAGCATAAAAATCTATTAGACCCAGGAAATTTGAAATTTCTTTTGTGTTTCCTTCAAATTGTGGTATGATTTTTGTAGCTGTCATTAAATCAAAATTTGCCATGTTTTCTGTCTCTATTTCTACTTTTGGTTTCAGATATATATTTATCTGCCTTATTATTTCTTTTAATCTTAAGTTATGTTGAAAATCACCTTTATTATTTTTTTCATATAACTTCCAAGTTTCTCTTATTTCTTGTTGTTTGTCATCAATGAACGCTTGTGTATAAGTTCTATTTGGATTTTTCTTTAACGTTTTTAATAGGTCAATAAGTCGGTTTATTTTACTGTCCATTAAATTCAAAATTTAAAAAAAAATTTATATTAATATTTGTTGTTATATTTTACATTATTTTACATTTAATAAAAAAATTTTAAGAATTATTTTAATAAAATGTGAAACATTTTAAATTAATTTACATTATTTTAATTAAAAAAAAAATTTTATTTGTAATAAATTCTAATTTAAAAAAAAAATTTTACTTATTTGTATTTTTATTTTTATACAATTTTAAAAAAATATTAAATATTCAAAATTTAGTTAGTTTTAGTTATTTATAGTTGTTAGATTGTAGATAAACGTTGAGCACGTTTCGCTGCTTTCTTATTGACGAAGTATTTTACTGCTTCATATGTGAATAAAATGATGATGGTGATTATCACTTCCTTTAAGACTTCGTTTGTGGTTAGATTTGCTTGTTGCACTATTGTGGAGCTGGATTCTGCTGAGAACAAACCCATTTTTGTTAATTTTGTTTGTTAATTTTCTCTTGGTCTTCCTGTCTCTGCTTTTTTGCAGATTTGGTGAACTGTTGTTATCTTTTGTTGAGTCGTTCACTACACTATATTCCACGTTAGTGCAGGGTCGGCATGTGATAAGTTTAGTCCGTCAATGATTTCTTTTATATTAGGTCTTGCCCTAACAAATTCTGATCAGGCAAGTTTTATTGCCTGATGCAAATGTTTCTTCTCTTATTTTTACAGCAAGAAGAAATTGCTGATCAATGCAGGCAATTAGTGCCAAATAGTTTTATATTATATTATTAAATATATATGGACAATCATGCTATCTATGAAGCATGTTTGTACCAAAAAAATATTTATTATTATTATTCTTTATATTAAATATTTATCCATGCAAATATACTGCAGGGATATCTATAAAATAAAAGATATTTTTTTTATAAAATAAAAGATTCTTTTCGAGTCTGATAAACTCTGATTTTTATTTTAAAATATCAATACTTATATACTATTTTGGATTTCTTCGAATCCATACAAATATAATCTATAGCAATAAATTATTAAAATTTATTACTTAGTTACAACGATTTTTTATTTGGGTTAAATATAATATTTACTGACCTAGTTCATTATAACATAAAGATCATTAACCAAAAATATCAACTAAAATTTATATGAATCATTATCATTCATTAACATTACATTTTCAAACAAATAACAAAAATGTAATTTGATCCACAAAATAAAATTATTATATTTGTAAGATACAATGCAATGCACTTGCTATCATACAAATATTTGTAAACAGATGTTAGCACTTAAAAATGTTTTGACCTAACCAAAATGTTATGTCAGCATTTATTAAAATTTATATTAAAAGAATTTATATTTTTAGTTATTAACAATTATGGAAATAATTTTATAAACGGTCAATATATACTACACCATACTCTGTATTATTTTGATAATCCATTAAAAATCTTGTATTTCTAGTTTGCCGAACATTAGCGTTAAGTCTAAAGTTATTATTAAGAGATTGAATAGAAATACTGTTATTTAAAATATCAAAAGTAAAACATGATGACAAGAGTTGTCTTCGTGAAGATAAAGAAAGCATATTTAAATATTAAGTCTTGTGTTGTAGCTAGGAAGATTAACAAAATTAGAAGGATTATACATATTTCTTAATGCAAATAAGAGAAATTGCTTTTGAACTGATTCAATTCTATTGGAGTGAACTTGAAAGGGTGGATCCCAAATTGTTACCGTATTCTAAAATAGATCGAACAATAGAGGGATTTTGTCACAGCTAAGTCATTAAATTCTTTAGCTCTTCTCTTAATGAAACCTAACATTTTATTAGCCTTAGAAACTAATTGGTCATAGTGAAGATTATAATTAAGTTTATTATCGAGAAGAATACCTAAATCAGAAATGCTAGAAACCCTTTCAAGAGTTACGTTATCTATCTTATAGTCATACACTAAAGAAGATCGTTTTCGGGTAAAGCTGATAACCTTACATTTCTGTATGTTCAGTTCCAATTTATTTAATGTGCAGTAAGTTTGTAAATCTGTTAAGCTTGATTAAAGTATAACTGCATCAGAATTATCTTTTACAACTTTATATATTTTTAAGTCGTCAGCAAAAGCAATATGTGGTATGGCGTCTAAATATTCCGAAAGGTCAGAAATAAAGACATTGAAAAGAAGTGGCCCCAAATGACTTCCTTGTGGTACACCAGAAGTAACATTAATATATTTGGATAACAGACCTTGAAATTTGACGTTTTGGGTTCTTTGTGATAGATAAGAATTAAGCCACGAAAGAAAAGAACCCGTAATGCCAAAAGTTTATAGCTTATTTAGCAAAATTAAGTGATCTACACGATCGAAAGCTTTACTAAAATCTGTGTAAATTGAATCAATTTGGTATCCTTTCTCCATTTGGTTCAGTATTTCGGACGTACACATCATAAGGTTAGTTGCAGTAGAACGACCCTTTCTGAAACCATGTTGTTGCTCATTAAGTTTAACATTAATAATAGGGGTAATTCTATCAACGACAATCTTTTCAAATAATTTAGGAACAGTTGATAGAATGGCTATACCCCGATAGTTTATAACTGAAGCTCTATCACCTTTTTTAAAAATGGGAGTTAAATGGGAGGATTTCCACACTTGTGGAAAAATGCCATCTAAAAGCGACTTGTTGAAGATGGAGTGAAGAGGGATAATTAGATTTTGAGCACAGTTGTGTGAAAAGATTGGGGTGATAAGATCAGGATCGGCACCTTTTTTTATATCCAGACTAAAAATTGCTTCAAGAATATCATTTTGTGAAAGACGTAAGTTTGAAATTAGCAAATTTGAGCTGGTAGATAAAGAATTAGCAGAAAAAGCCATTGGTGCTTTAGGACGATAAATTTTCTGAAAATTATCTGAAAAGAAGTTACAAATTTCTTTAGGACAAGAAGAAAGCACATTGTCCTTGGACATCATTGAGTTAGGATATCCAAATAACTTACGCTTTGTGTTAACAAAGTCGAAAAATTTTTTGGGTTCAGCGATTAGTTTGTTGCCCATATCAGCAACATAGTTATCGTATGCTGTATTGGCTTTATGTTTAAATTCAATGGCAAGTTGCTTATAATAGTTCAATAAATCGTCGCTTGGTGCTGATGAATAATTGATTTTTTTAAGTATTTTATTGCGTCGATTTCTCAGATTCCTAAGATCTCTATCTAACCAAGGTTCTGTTGCTTTATTTTTTTTTTGGGAACAAAAGTGTCAATAATTGCAAACAGCCTTGAATGAAAGATAGAGATTAGCGAATTAATATCTTGTTGAAGTAACAGTTCGTCCCAGTTAATAAGTGACAAAGCATTATTAATACTTTGATAGTCAGCATTAAAAAAATCGTATACAATTTCATTATTGTAAGATTTAGCAAAGAGTGGAATAGTAGTGGAGAGCTCGAAAATGATTGCGTTATGATGAGTTTTTTTTTATTCCTTTTCCACTCCTTTAAGGAGTATAGGGCATTCACCAAGTTTATAAACTTGGCTTCAGTTTCTTTTTAATCATAATATTCACACACGTTATGATGAGTAGTGTTAGTAAAAAGATTATCTGCATCATCAGCGAGATTACCCACCACTTTATCATATGCATTTGAAAATGCAAGATCTTACCACTTGTCATTACTATTAGGATAACTAATAATTTGTTGTAAATTATTACTATAGAACTCACTAATGAGATGGAAGTCAATTTCATCTTGGAAGTTTATAGGTAATAACAAATTATCAGAGTCATCAACAATAACCGAAAGAGAAGGACGATTGAAATCTCCGAAAATAAAGATTAAGTCATCCTCATGCATATCCGAAATAATATTGTGATAAACAGTGTAAAATTCAGAATATGAGGAATTGTCTGAGCACGGAGGAAAATATACAATACCTAGGTAAAAATTATTCGTACTTAGATTTAATTTAATAAATTGGTGTTCAAAAGAATTATATGTACCAGTAATTATTGGTACACTAGATAAGTTATTATTTACCGCAAGAAGTACACCACCCCCTCGCGAACATTTTAAAGAATGATAGTTACGGTCTTTTCTGTATATGGACCAATTACCATCAAGAATTTCTTCGTTCTTAAACGAATCATTTAGCCATGTTTCAGTTATAGCTATTATATTGAAATTACATGACTTAGCATCAACATAAAGCTTTTTAAGCTTACCTCTCATATTGTTACAGATATGACAAAATATTCTGATGTTATTGATATTGTTAGTAGATGGAGAGGTTTTTTTAGATCTCGTAACATTAGATAATGAAATGAGATTAGGATTTTGTTCGAGACTTGCATAATTATTTTGTGTTTGGACGAAAAAACTTGTTATAGTTCTCGCGAGATTGGTACAAATGATTATAGTAGTTACTATCACAATGACTACGAAAATCCTTAAGGTCCTCTTCGACATCTTTAGCAGTGAAGCCTATATTTTCATGAAATCTGAGATAGAGGCTATACAAATCTTTATAATTAGATGGCAGTCCTTCATTGTGAATATGAACTGATAAGTGAGTCCTCGTTTTGCCTTCGAAGACGCGATTATTGGAATCATTATGTAGATAAGCAAGAAAATGTCTCACATTATAAAGAATTCTCTCATCTCTGAATCTAGACAGTGCATATCTACAACCTTCAGTTAATGATTGCTTTGTCATTCTAATGATTGGAGATATGAGCGGATCTTGTGAAAGCAAGAGCTTATTATTGTTATTGCTATGAATAATATGTTGATTGCTGTTATTATTATTAATACTTGTATTATTATTATTGTAATGTTAACTATACTGTAATGTTACCAGATGTGCCGTTGAATGTAGGTTGATTTGAAAAGTTGGTGGTACCATTGGTTGGTAAGGTAGCAATATTTGTTGAGTTAGAAGAAGATTCAGCTTTTGCTAATTCACTATGTAATGAGATGTCATTCACGGCATTAGCGGATAAACTCGACATTGTTTTGTCAGCTGATACAGTAGTTGTCGGTTTGAAGTACTCAGGCCACAGAGTAGTAGTAGCAGTATCGATAGAAGAAATAAAACTGACAAACTGATCCGTTTGCGACCAAACTTCTTTAACGGTATTTTTTTCATTTATTTGAAAGGATTTGTTCACATGACAGCCGGCTTCGACTTTTTCAGAAAGCTTCCTTATATCTGTTTTTAGAACAGATGAACAGATCTCGTCTTTCAGTTTGTCTACATTGTTTATAGACGTATTGGAGGCTTTCGACCCAATGACACAAAGCTTCCTAATATCCGTTTTAAAAGAGGATATTTCATCCTCTAGCCTGTCCGTTTTATTTATTTTTCCACTTTATCGAAGATCATTGATTTCATTTCTGCCAGGTTGTGGGCAACTTCGTTCGTTATATCTGCAATCGCCACCGTTTCGTTAGTTGACGTAGATAAAACTAATGGATTTGTGTCGTCGAAGCGTTGACACAAATCCAATAAGACACTGTTAGTGTTGTCTATAACTTTGATCGCTTTATTTAACACTTGTATTTGATCACCTTTGATATCAAGCAAACTTGTTAAGTTTTTGTTGTTCATATTTGCCAAGAGATCGTGAATGTTAAGGCATTCATCACACACGAAATTGTTACAAAGTCTGGAAAAATGCCAATTTCTTTCTAGACCTACGCAAGTTATATGTAGTTTTTTACCGCGTCATGATTACCGCACGTGACATGAGCACATTTAATTGCGGAAGAATTGTTGCTAAGAATTTTGTTTGACATTGTGAATAGTTAATGAAAGAAAAGATTTAGAGGTCAACAAACAAAACAATTACTAATTAGCACAAATTCAAAAGTTTGCGAAATTATTATACACTTTACAGAAATTTTATCGTTAATGTTTATATTTAAATTTTTTTTCAATTTAAATTTAATGCAAGTGTCAGCAAAATTGTATTATTATTGTACTTTTAAAGTTTAAATGTTTTTATAGTTTTATTGTTGTATTTATTTAAATTTAAATAGTGTATTATGATTCACTAAATACTTTCATTAAAATTAAAAAAAAAGCGAAAGAGTATGTCTTAACTATACTAACTATAAATTAAGAATTAAAAACAGCCTTAAGAAAACTTAACGTAAAAACAAAACTCTCGCTTTCGGACGACCTCCACGCGATAGAACAAGCTATTAACAATAATAAAATTTCAGAATTGAACATTTTTAAGAACAAGACACCAGAACCCATGAGGTCCATTTTATGTTGTAGAAAACCGGAAACGTTAGAAGAGGCAATGGACATATTACACGAAGCTGGGTATGCATATAGAAACTTTGGGAATAGCAATAGTAATAGGAACTATAATAACCAAAATATTCAAAAAAATAATAGCAATACCAATACTAGAAACGTTAGAAATACAAATAATAAAAATAATAGCAATAACAATAGGATTAGCCAACCAAATCATAGAAATTTCCAAAATAATCCAAATAATAATAATAATAGTTGGTTTAATAATTATAATAACAACAAAAATAGGCCCAATAACTATAACCTTTATAGTAATAATATTGGTAACTTTAGTCAAAATAGAAATCAGCACTTGCAAAATAGAAATAATTACAATAATTTCTATAATAGAAATAAATGTTTCTTACCCAAATCAGGGAAACCAAAATTCAAACCACCAAGAACAACTGCCACAAATAGTAAATATACCCCAAAACCCTTATAGGAACAACTTTTATCCTTATAGAAATCCAAATGCAACCTCAGAACCGATGGATATTAATATTAATATGGCTCCTCAAAATAATCAAAATAAGGAACCACCACAAGCCCAAAATTTCCACTTAGCGGCCTCAACTACCAGCTTCCCTATATAATAGTTGACAGCAATACTTGACCGTTAAAATTTATTATAGATTCTGGAGCTACGCATTCTATAATAAACCCCAATCTCTGTGAACCAAAATACTTAGAAAATAGTAATATCATAATAAAAACAGTTCAACAGAAAATTCAAATAACTCAAAAAGCCGTTATTCCGTTATTCAAAGAATTCGGTAGTCCAGATACAAAAGTTGAATTTTACGTATTTCCTTTTCATGAAATATATGATGGTTTAATAGGAAACAACATTTTAATACCCCTTAAGTCAAAAATAGACTACGAAAAAGGAATACTAATAATACATGATAATAAAATAAAACTACATTTTTCATATAAACAAGAAAATTCTAATTATAAAATAAAAGCAAAAGGAAACTATACATTGTCTATTCCAGTCCAACAAAGAGAAGGTCTAGCTTATCTAGAGGAGCAGAAGTCCTTAGATGGCACTGTCACTCTCTGTGAGGGCATATATAATGTTGAAAATTATAAAGTAGAAGCTAGTTTTAAAATTGATAACAATAACAAAAATATAATCGACGTAAAACCTATCAAAACTCAAGTAGTAAACTCTGAAAACTTTAATATTATCGATGAACTCAAACACAAAAATATATTCGAGCAAATAAGAACTGAACTCTGAATAGCCAAGAGGTTCAGGCGCTATACAAAGTCATAAAACAATTTTCAAAGATTTTTTACCAAGAAATTCTGATTTATCCTTTACAAATATTATTAAGCATGAAATTCGTACGACAAACAATTTTCCCATTTTCGTAAGATCATACCGGTACCCACAAATCCATAAAGAAGAAGTTCAAAAGCAAATTTCAGAGATGTTAAAGGTATCATAAGACACAGTAGTTTTTAGCCTTACTAAGCCCCCGTATGGATAGTCCCGAAGAAGGAGGATGCCAGTGGAAAGGCTAAGTGGCGACTCGTCATTGATTATCGTAAACTAAACGAGGTCACAATAGACGACAGATACCCTATTATAGATGACATTCTGGGAGAGTTGGGAAGATGACAATACTTTACAACCCTAGACCTAGCAAAAGGGTTTTATCAAATAGAGATTGATGAAGAGGACGTTTACAAAACAGCTTTTAGTGTCGAAGATGGGCACTACGAGTTTGTACGTATGCCGTTCGGGTTGAAAACAGCCCGGTAACGTTTCAAAGACTAATAAACTATATTCTCAAAGACTATACAAACAAAATTTGCCTTGCATACATGGACGATATTATAATTTTCTCTTCTTCACTCGAAGAGCACTTAGACTCCTTAATCAAAATTTTTAAAAGATTGAAAGAAGTAAATTGAATGGTACAACTAGATAAATATGAATTTCTCAAAAGAGAAACTGAATTTTTAGGACCTTAGAAGGGGTAAAATCAAACCCTAAGAAAATATAATGCGTGAAAGACTTTCCAATTCCAAAAACTCCGAAACAAATAAAACAATTTCTTGGGTTAACAGGCTACTACAGGAAGTTTATAAAAGACTACTCGAAAATAGCTAAGCCCGATTACGAAATATCTTAAAAAGAATTCAAAAATAAATATAAACGACACTGAATATAAATCTAGTTTCGAATTGCTAAAGAAAATGCTAATTCACGATCAAATTCTAAAATATCCCAACTTTCACAAATCATTCACTGTCACAACGGATGCGAGTCAGTACGCTTTAGGTGCCATACTTTCTCAAGAAGGGCATCCAATATTTTATGCAAGTTGCACACTTAACGAACATGAACAGAATTATAGTACTATTGAGAAAGAATTATTAGGTGTGGTATGGGCCACAAAATACTTTCGTCCATATATATTTGGCCGGAAATTTATTATGGAGACGGACCACAAGCCACTACAATGGCTGTTTTCAATAAACTCGTGAGAATGAGATGGCGTCTCGTGAGATGGCGTCTTAAACTATCAGAATTCGTTATGAGATGAAATATAAAAAAGGAATTTAAAACGGAAATGCTGACGCACTATCACGTATCGAAATCAATTTAACAGAAGAAACTAACGAAAACAATTTTCATATAAGTAAATCTGCTCTAAACTTGTTTAAAAGGCAAATAATCATTCAAAAAAGTAATTCCGGATCCTTAACAATAAAAAACTTAACTATTTTCAATAAATCTAGAAAAATAATACGTACTAAAAATTTAGATAGAGAAACCACAATAATCCTACTCAAAAACCATTTTCACCCTAAGTTATTAAGTGCTTAGGTGCTTAAATGTAGAAAATCAAGAATTCCTCAAAATAATTCAAGAGGTTCACCATGACCACTTTCCTCAAACGAAAATAATTCAATGTTGTGAAATCTTAGAAGACATTGCGGATGAAAAGAAATTGGTTGAATTAAAAGAGAAAGAACACCTCAAAAACAACCATAGAGGAATCGTAGAAGTTTGTAAAGAAATGCAATTAAATTATTACCACCCTAAACTGTATGACAGAATTACGCAGTTCATAAATAACTGTCAAATCTGTAATATAGAAAAATACGATAGAGAACCTATTAAACCAAAATTCAAGATTACAGAAACACCCTCATGTCCCAATCAGATAGTACATATCGATGTCTGTTATAGTTTAGATTAAAAGTTATTTGTAACTTTTATCGACAAGTTCACAAAGTTTGCACAAGCAATCAAAATAAACTCACGAACTTGGGCTGAATTTAAAAGAGCGATATTACAATACCTGTCAATTGTTGGATACATAAAAAAAATTGTAGCCGACAATGAACTGGGTCTTAAGGTCCTTCCATTCTGAGAATTTTTGCGTAAACAACATACTGAAATTCACTATACATCTAACAACAACCACACATCGAATTCGGATATTGAAAGACTTCACAATACAATTAATGAACATATAAGATTACATAGACATGACGAAAGAGTTGACCTTGACACAGTAGAAGAGAAAATACTAAGAACTATAACTGCTTATAACAATACTATGCATTCAACGACGAACGTTAAGCCAAATGATTTTATAAATGGGAAAATAAAAGACACAGATTATGAAGAAATCTATAATAGAATTTTGAAAGTAAAAGAGAAGACTATAAACTATTTAAATAAAAACAGACAGGAAATAGAGATAGAACAAGGGACTGTACAACATTTCTAAAAGATACTCGGGGAGGTAAAAACCACTCTAAATTTAGAAAGATTGAAATCGAACAAATTGACGATGACCACGTTATATATAAAAATTCGGGCTTAAAATATTACAAAACACATATCTAAAAGAAAAAGAAATTTCAGAATATTAACTTACCTACAATTAAAGCAAAACTCAAAAGTAAGAAAAAATCTAAAAAGAAATCTATTTCTCTTTCAGGGCAAGATGTTACTTCTAACAATAATACCGCTTCTAATTCTGCAAATGTTCCACGTGCAATGCCAAAAAATTGAATTGCAAAACTTATATGACAACAATGGCTGCATGACTATAAAACTGGAAGATGTCAAAATAATAAAAAAGTATAAAAAAATTCTACATACAATCAATATTACAGAGTACTTAAATACAAAGATATAATTAAAATAAAAATATTCTATCAATAAAAGACAAAAAAAATCCCTTAATTCCAATGTATAATACACTTATACACAATTATCACTCACTAGAACAGAAATTAAATAATATAAGACCGCACCAAAGACAAAAACGCTACCTTATTAATGCCTTAGGTACTGGACTAAAATACTTAACCGGTACAATGGATTACAATGTCGAGATAGAAATCAAAGCCAAATTAGAAGACCTAACAAAAAGCAGTACCGACTTAATAGCAGAAAGCAACAAACAAATCTCAATAAACAATGAAATTTCCAATCAAATCAAAAATATCACTAATCACATAAATTCCCAACAAAACCTTATAGCTCAATATTTAAACACCTTTAACGAAAATAATCAAAACAAAATTCTAGAGATAGAAGACGAAATTCAGTATATGGAAAAAATCTACCAAATAAACTATGACATAGATTTGTTAAGAAACCATATAGAAAAAATAGAAGATATAGTACTCACAAGTAAACTAGGTATACTAACAAGAAATATACTAACAGAAAAAGAAATGGATTTAATTCCTTTTCTCGAAAGTTTAGAAGATATAAAAATTGTTGTGGCCTTTTATCTAAACCACCTCATCATAATATTACAAATACCACTTTACAATGAAAAACTATTTTCAAAAATCCAAATAGAACCGACTCTAAATAAAAACATGAAAGCTATACTAATTAACGAAAATATTGTTCTAATAAATTATAAAAACAATGTATATAATAATAATGTAAAAGATAAATTAAAAAAAAATCTTGTTGAAATTAAAGATAGTTGCCTAGATAATATAATGAAATTTGAAAATGCCTATTGCACAATGCAAAATTTTAAAAGAACAGAAATAAAGGAAATTATTGCAGGTATCATCATAACTAAAAATGTAAACAAACTAAATGTGTCACATACCTGTAATAATTTAAATTTCACACTTATGTGGAATTACTTAATAAAATACGAAAATTGTAAAATTAACTTAAACGGCGCGTTATTTGAAAATTCATTCATTAAAATATATGATAATGTAATTCTACCTTACTTCACCACAAATATAGTGGAAAACAATACCATAAAGTATTTAAATTTTGAAAGTATACATTTAAGAAACATTACAGATAATGAAAATAATATTAATATTTTGAATAAAAAAACAGAAAACATTTTAATAAACTCATCAATAAATTTTATAATGATCATGTTTACAATAACTATGTTATTCCTCTTAAAAAAATTAGTATGTAAGAAACAAAAAATTGTAACAAATTTTTCGTCGGAGTCTCAGACTAACGGTGGGGGTGTTATAAATGGTAATGTTACTAACCCTCAACTTAAAACGAAGAATATAATATAACTCTTTCTTACATTTAAACTAAATTCTAATAATGTTTCTTCTTTTTTATTTTATTTTATTTTAAATTTTATTACGGTTTCATATTACAAACAAAACAAAAACGATTAAATAAAAAGTACGTTATACTTGAAAATATTTTTTGGTTATTCTTATTTCACGCCACACGATAACTTTTTATGCAATGTTCTGACCTATATTATATATGAAGAAAAGAGAAAAGTAATAAACATTTGGTCAGCAAATTGCACTTTCTTTAAAAAAGTAAAAAAACGAAATTTAACTTGAAGAATTAAAATAATAGATTTTTATATTGATTTCGAAATCATTTTCGATTTCAAAATCAATGTTCAAGAAGGTATATATAGAACAAAAAAAAGAAGAAACGCACGCAGAGTTTTTAGAACGTACAAAGGAAGTAGTCCTTTCTAATTAAAAAATATAATAAAATATAAATTAACTATTTCTTTTTACTAACATATAATATTTAAGCGCAAATAAATAAACATTAATAAAGTATACTAAATAAATAAAAAAAAACTATAAAAATTGCTTTTGTTTTCTTTTGAATTCAAACTCATAACTCCGAAACCAAAAAGATAGAACCTCCCAGTTTGACATCAGGGTCTGCCTTTCTATTTCCTTAGTATCGTCGATATTTGTAATCAATTGGATTAATGGGCTGGGGACCATCCACCCAGTTCAGAAGACCTTAAAGCATATCATCGAAAATAATAAAGAGAGTAACTTCAAACAAATGAAGAAGCTTCAAGTTTAGCACAGGCGTGTTCTTTACTATTTCCTACATGGTCCTAGCCTATGATAAATTGGAGTGGTTGTTCCGTCCCCTCTTTTAGTCGTCCCAAGTTTAAAAGCCTATCATCGATATTAATAATGAAATTGAACCATAATTTCTGGTCCTGGACCTTTGAAAAGTTGAAGGACTAACGAACATATATCTAAAAGACACCATCATACAAAAACTAATGACGCTATTTTGATGAAATTAGAGCTCCAAGTTAAACCCACGGGTTTAGTGTCTGGTCGAGATCGGACACACTGACCATTGGGTCTGGTCTAGATCGGACAATGAGTTCGGATTCTAGAATCTTTTGATCGGGTAGAGGCCAAACGATTATAATTCCGAAACTAAAGAACAAGAACCTTAAAATTTGGGGCACAGGTGTTTCCTATTATTTGCTTTGTGTCCGTAATATTTTGGATGAATTGGAATAACGGTTGGCGTACCACGCCCACTACTCCTAAGACCTTAAAGCATATATTCGAAATTAATAAAGATAGTAACTTGAAATAAATATAGAAACTTTAAATTTGGTTTAACGCTGTTTTTTCCTGCTTCCTTAGTGTATCCGAAATTTAGACTTAATAATGTTGGTGGTTCAGGTGCCGCCTTAAATATTCCAAAATAAATGAGCTTAACTCCGAAGTTAATAAAGATAGAAACTTCAAATTCAGATATTCTTTATCATATTTCCGTTCTTATTTAACACTTTTATATTTTAAGAGTCTAAGAATTTTACTATAATCTAAATGTTATATTTAAAAATACAAAAATTGAAAAAGTAAAATATTACAAATATCTTGGAGTAACCCTGGATGCATATCTAAATTGGAATCTTCAAACGACTGAACTGGCTTCAAAAGGTAGAAGAATAGCTGGAATTATAAAGAATATTCAAATTTGAGCTCCCCCAGGTATAAAAAGGTATATTTATTACCCAATTTTCCATTCAACTATTACATACAATATTCAGATGTGGGGAAATACATATTCAAAAAATCTACGCATAATCCAAAGAATACAAAATAAGGCAATTGAAAATCTATTTGGCCATTCAAAAAAGAACACCTACTGAGTTGCATAAACAACTAAAAATACTAACAATAGAGATACATAGGAAAATGTAACAATCACTACAAATATATAATATGCAACATAGAACAAAAACTCCAAAAACACAATTAACACTCAATAATGAATTACATAATTACAACACCGGCACTGCAAGCCAAATTCGCAAATTTAAATAGTCTTGACGGAATCTATTATACGGCCATCAATACATATAATAAATTACCAGATATGATAAAAACATGTGATGCATCATCAATAAAATCAAAAATAAAAACACGTTATATAGACTTAATAAATTAGTAAACAAGATTTAAAATAAAGATAAATAAAAAAAAAATAAATGAAAACAAAAAAAAATTATGGGAACAAAAAAAAAATCTAATTTTAAGTAGGTATGTAAAAAATAAAAAACATTAATGAAAACAAAAAAAATTTATTTTTAAATGAAATGCAGGTACATAATTTATATATTGGTTTTTCGCTTTAAATTTTTCGATTCTCAATTAATTCATAGGATTTTTTTTCTTTTGCATAAATTTATTACTTGTTTAATTTGATTTTATAAGAAAATTTTTTATAATGTACATACTCTGTATGAGTTTAGGGATAATGAATTGATAAAATAGAAAAAAAAAATAAGAGCTTTCATGGTTTTAAAATGACTTATGGATTCTCATTAAATTTGAACCAAATATGTGTAGGGTATTTCTAAGTCGGTTGAACCGACTGACTAGTTCTTTACTTGTTCACTGTGAGGATGTAACATCTCCCTCCTTAAGATTCGACTCCTGGCAAATATCGTTTAATTTTATTTTTACCTTTGGAAATACCTTTTTAAATTTCACAAATAAGTGAAGGCAAATTAAAAGTAAAATTGTAAAAATAGCGAGATCTGTCGCGATATTAGAATTCCATCACCAGTTATTTTCAAATTTAGTTTTTTCGATATGTTTTGTCTTAATTTGTGAGAAGTATCAGTCTTCTACATGGAAATTATTTGTGATTTTATCAATTTTTATGTTACGTGTAACATACGGATATACTTTATGCTTATATTTTTCTTCAGAATTTTCCTTTGGAAAGTTCCAAGAGGAATTTTGTAATTAACGAATTTAATAATGTTATTTCCTCTTATTTCAATTATATCTTGATGTCCACAATTGTTAAACATCAAGGTTTTATTTAAATTTTTTGTGATTACAATATTATTTAATATTGATTTAATTTCCGTGACCCTGCGGTAGGGGAATAGAATACTTCCGCAGTACGAACTGCTTGTCGTAAAAGGCGACTAAAAGTTCAAACAAAAATCCCGAAGCGACTGACTCGGAACGAGCGGCTCTCTGGTCTGCGTCTGATCCCTGAGGGACGGCAGTTAAACTCCTGGCAGTAGGTAAAATGCAACCAATATATAAAATAGAAAATATGAATAACGATAATAAAGAAATAAATCCGGTAGGGATATCTACCAAAGTGTCGGCAGAAGCCACGGCTGCCGGCGAGGGCTTTGCTGATCTTATAAGAAGGTCAGAGGAGTCGCCAGTGGCCCAAAAATCAAAAAACAATATAGCGGACCCATTTAAGAAGAGCGGAAAAATTAACAGATCACCACCGATTAGAGAACTCCAAAATGAACAAGCACTGTATAACAAATGGCAGAAGGCTGTCGAGTCGCCAGTGGCCCAAAAATCAAAAAACAATATAGCGGACCCATTTAAGAAGAGCGGAAAAATTAACAGATCACCACCAATTAGAGAACTCCAAAATGAACAATCACTGTATAACAAATGGCAGAAGGCTGTCGATGAAACAACACAACTAAAGAAGTTGATAAGCAATATGGAAAAACAAATACAGGATCTTAAAAATGAAATTACTTATTTAAAGATGCAGAAACCACAAGATGCAGAAACCACAGTTCTACAAGCTTCACAAGTTCAACACTTATCAAAGTCAGAAAACAGTAAAAAAATAGTATACTCTACAGATGAGGAAGAATTAGCGAAAGAGACTGAATGGATAAGGGTGAAGCAGAAACAAAAAAGGAAGTTAAATGACTCACTTACCCCTCCAAACGCAAAAAAGATGGACTATAAAACCACTCCAAGTAAAGAAACTACTCCAAAAAAGGTTATTTCGCCAAAAAAAATAACCGATCCGGAAAAAGTTAAGAAAAAACAATCTCCACCGCCAATAATTGTGGATGAATTTAATAACTATAACGAATTCTGCGAGAGAGTAAAAAAAGTAATAACAGAAAAACAGTTTGAGATGAAACTTCTTGGAAAGAATTGTATAAAAATCAATTTGTTAGATGAAGATGCTTACAGAACTTTAACAAAAGCGCTATCAGAGTACAAATATAGTTGGCACTCATACGAAAGCAAACAGCAAAGGCCAATACGAGTTATGGTCAAGAACCTGCCTCACTCGTGTAAAACAGAAGAAATAATTAAAGATCTTGAAAATAGAGAATATAAAATAATAGGAGCTGCAAATAAACGTAGCTGGAAGAATAAAGAACCATTAAACATGTTTATGTTAACCTTCAAAGCAGAAGAAGATATTAGCAGAATATACGAGATTAAAAGTATTCTAAAATGTATTGTGAATATCGAGCCTCTAAGAAAAAATAAGCTTGTAGTACAATGTAAATCATGCCAGGCATATGGTCACACACAAAAATATTGTGGAAAAACCCCAAGATGTGTAAAATGTGCAGGTAGGCACCATACCAGGGAATGTTTGAAACCTAAAACTGAACCACCAAAATGTGTTCATTGCGGAAATCAACATCCAGCTAATTATAGAGGCTGCATAATCGCAAAAGAAATGCAAAAAATCAAATTTAAGAATATGAGCCCAAATTCACAACAAAGGAATACTCCACAATACGCTAAAAAACAAAACAGAAACCATCTGCAAACGTCGCAAGTGAAGCAAGATTTCCAGACAAATAGAAGCAGTAAAACTTATGCCCAAGTTGTTGCGGGTAAAAAACTTAATAATAATAGCGAACAAGAAAATGATTTAAAACAATCCATTCTGCTTATACTAAAAAAAGTAACCAAAATAGAAAGTTCTATGGTCGATACGGATTGTAGAATAGGAGCACTAGAGGGCAGTACCAAAAACCTGCTTCGAAATCGAAAAGATGAATGAACTAAAAATTTTTTCATGGAATGCCAATGGACTGCTACAACACCAACAAGAGCTACAAGCAGTCCTTGACATAAATAATATAGATGTTTGTCTTATAGCAGAAACACACTTTAACAAACAAACGCATATTAATTTTCATGGTTATAAAGTTTATCATAGCATACATCCAGGTAACTCTGCTAGAGGAGGAAGTGCAGTAATTATAAAACAAAGTATACAACATTTTGAAGAAGCCAAATTTGAAACAGAAGAAATACAAGCTATGGCCGTAAACGTAAAATGCAAAAACTACTTTATTGTAGTAGCAAGTATATATTGTGCACCTAAGTACTCTCTGAAGAAACGTCATTATTTGGATCTTTTTAAGAAACTAGGAAAAAAGTTTGTTATAGGAGGTGATTTTAATGCCAAAAATACACACTGGGGATCACGGCTAACAACAACCAAAGGCAGAGAATTATTCCAAGCAACAAGCGAATTTGGGTGTGAAACCATATCAACAGGAAAACCTACATATTGGCCTACAGATCCAAATAAAATACCTGATTTAATAGATTTTTTCATTATTAAAAACATTTCGAATAATTTCATACAGATAGAAGATAGGCAGGAAATGGACTCTGACCACTCACCAATTCTGCTAACTGTAAGTGAAAACGCTATTGAAAAGCAGAGCATTCCGATTCTCGCCAATAAATACACTGACTGAGAAAGCTTTAAAGTGTGTCTGGAAGAAAAAATACAACTAGCTGTACCGTTGCAATACAAAGAACAATTGGATGCGGAGGTGGAAAACTACATTAACGATATACAACTTACAGTGTGGGAAAATACTCCAGTAATTAAACAAAGAGTAAAAGAAAATAAATATCCAGCCGAAATCTTAGAACTAATTGCAATAAAACGCAGAGCAAGGAAAAAATGGCACCAAACTAGAGCTCCACAAGATAAAACTAGGCTGAATAATCTCACCCAACAACTAAGAAGAAGAATTAAGGAAGTGAAAAACAAATCGATAAATTTATATTTGGAAAAGCTAACAAATGATAAAAGTACTGATTACTCTCTTTGGAAGGCAGCTAAAAATCTGAAAAAACCTATTGCAGCTATTCCTCCAATTAGAAAACTGGACGGAAAGTGGGCGAGAGATAATAAAGAAAAAGCCAAATTATTTGCGGAACACCTAGAAAAGATATTTCAAGTAAACACTGGTGAAGAAGAGGAAGATCTAGATGTAGAACAAATTCAAGAGCAAGAGGAAATCGCATTAACAAATCCAGCTGAAGTGAAAAAAGAAATTAAAAACAACATTAAATCTAAAAAAGCTCCGGGATATGATTTAATAACCGGACAAATTCTGAAGCAGCTACCAGAGAAGGCAATAGTTAAAATAACAAATCTTATAAATGCTGCATTCAGGCTGAAATATGTGCCGAAATTGTGGAAAGTGGCCGAGGTCATTATGATACCCAAAGCAGGAAAACCACCAAATGAGATAACGTCTTATAGACCAATCTCATTGCTACCTATAATGTCAAAACTATTTGAAAAAATTTATTTGAGAAG
The DNA here is from genome assembly GCA_963082915.1 of Dolichopus griseipennis. Classification (NCBI taxonomy): domain Eukaryota; kingdom Metazoa; phylum Arthropoda; class Insecta; order Diptera; family Dolichopodidae; genus Dolichopus; species Dolichopus griseipennis. Next base: position 139,630,721 of record OY720441.1, read on the forward strand.
ACTAAAACCGATTATTGAAAGGAAGAATCTAATTCCGGACCACCAATTCGGCTTTAGAGAAAAACATGCAACAATAGACCAGGTACACAGAATAACAAACACTATTGAAAAAGCTTTAGAGGAGAAGAAAGTCTGTTCAGCAATCTTTTTGGATGTGACTCAGGCATTCGATAAGGTGTGGCACAAGGGATTGAATTGTAAACTGAGAACAATCCTTCCAAAAGAGCATTCGGAAATGATAGAAAGCTATCTATCAGACAGATACTTCTACATAAAACAAGAAGGAGAATATTCCGATCTTAAAGAAATCAGTGCTGGAGTTCCTCAAGGAAGTGTACTCGGTCCAATACTGTATCTGTTGTATACTTGTGATTTTCCTGCACTTGAAAATAATATAATTGCGACGTTTGCTGATGATACAGCGGTTTTGGCTGTCGGAGAAAATAATGAAGAATCTACAGAAAAACTGCAGAGAGCTATGACAAGAATCCAAAATTATACTAAAAGGTGGAGGCTAAAATTAAATGAAGGTAAGTCAATTCATGTGGATTTCACAAATAAAAAAATTGACCATAAACCAGTATATATAAATGGTCAAGAAATACCTTATTCAAATACTGCCAAATATCTTGGTATGACATTAGATGCGAAGCTTCGCTGGAAAGCCCAAATCAAAAACAAGAAGGAAGAGTTACAAATCCGTTATAGAAAAATGTACTGGCTCATAGGTAAGCATTCTACCTTGACAATACAAAACAAACTTCTGCTCTATAAACAAATATTAAAACCAGTATGGTCATATGGCATCCAGCTATGGGGATGCAGCAAAAAGAGTAATAGAGATGTTATTCAGAGGTTCCAGAATAAAGTTCTAAGAAATATTGTGAACGCGCCCTGGTTCATCAGAAACTATGACCTACATAGAGATATGCAAATAGAATTTGTAGATAAAGAAATCCAAAATTTTGCAAGAAGTCACGAAAAAAGACTCCAAAACCATGTAAATGTCGAGGTAGTCCAGCTTCTGGATAATACAAATATAGCCAGACGACTCAAAAGAGTAAAGCCTTTTGAGTTAGTGTAGCTATAATAAGAGAAAGAAACAGTTAGATAGACATCGCTGGATGGAATCTACATTTAAAACTAAAATAAAGCCAGAAGAAAAATTGCTCATTAGCCCTATCGGACTAGATCGCAATAGAGGAAAGGTGTGGTTTAGTGGGTAAGAATCCCACACGCAATGTCAAGCTACGGGGCTCATTGTGTCTTTTGAAGATTCCATTCCAACCTACGTAAAAATAAAAAAAAAAAAAAAAAAAAAAAAAAATTTCCATTGTAAAATTTTTGTTAAAGTTACATATCATTTGATAATTATTTAATAAGTGTGAAATACATTGATCTTCATATGGATTTAAATCTTTTTTCATTATGTACTTTTTATTTACATCAAGGAAGATCTTTTGCTTATAGTTTGTTATTTTATCAATATTAAGATCTATTTCTAGGTTGTAATTTTTATTTGTTTCAATTATTGATTTATAACAAGATTGTTTTATAAAATTAGGTATTTATATAATAAATATAGTTGTACTTTCTTTAAAAAGTACAGAAGTTTTAATATGAGGCGGTTTTTCAACTGTAATGTTATAATTTTTTATTCCCTCCTGTGTGAAGAGATCTTTAGACAAAATTTCAAATCTACTAGTATGATTTCCTTAATATGTGAAATTTGTTTTAGTAATATTTTAACATTTTACATTTCTATTTTTATAATATAGTAATTTAACTTATTTTCTATTTCATTAACATAATTTCCAAAAGCATTAATTGTAAGAGTTATATTTTTGTGTATTGAATTAACAATATCTGATTATTTTAATTTTCTATAATTCTGTAGTTATTTTGTTCTATTATCTGTAGGTGTTTTTCAATTTGTTTTCTGTCTTCACTGTCCATTACTCCAGTTTTAAAACGGAGTCCATTTCCTGCTACGTTAATTAAGCCACGTTTGCTTACATGATGTGGAATTATGCTATTAAAATCTTCCTTCAAATGTTTAAGGTTACAGAATAAATATGTTGGAATATTAATTTTTCATGCAATTTATCAATATTTAGTTCTGTTTTATCAATTGTTTCTTCGTATAAATTCAAATTTATAACATGCATGCATAATTTTATTATAACTGTGTATGATATTTGCTTTGGAATCATGAAGTAGGATGTAGCCGTTTCTGGACTTTATTTCGGTTATTTCAATTAATGATTTTGCAAGAGTAAAATAAGGACATGCCAGAAGAAGAGTGATGAAAATTATTGCTGAAATGGGGTAGTGTATTAATTAATTTTAAAAGTTTTAATTTTCTTTTGAATATAATTTTAAATTGAGTGTTTTCTTATTATTTTTGAATTTTAAATTTTCATATTAGAAATTATATCGCGGTTTGTGAGATAGGCATGTATTTTTATATTAAAATATTTGGTAATATAAAAGGTACTTAGTTTTAATTTTTTTTTTAAATATGGTGAATGAAATAATATGAGTACTTATTATTTTTATTATTTTTCTTAGCACATTTTCAAAAAATTTTGTAGAAATGTACCTATATAGCTTTACTCTGTCCGTCCGTCCCGTTTTACCTACGGCTGACTAAAACATATCAGCAACGGGTAGGTATTGCAATAAAAAAAATTTAATGTTAAAACTTTTTTTGTGTAGCCCCACCTCCTTTTCGGAGCTACAGCCCCACAAAGTCGGAAAAAGCCCCATATTTAAACAGTTTTAATTAAAGTTCTCTAAGGTATATTTGCAACCTGAAAACGGGAATAGACAGCTGTTCTTATAAGCTTTACAAATTTTTAAAAGTCAATTGTATAGGGTTAGCATACGGTACTAAAATTTACCGTTATCTAAAACTAAGTTTTACAAAATTTTTTGTCCTCAAATCTTCTGAATGGCTAAATCTGATAGTGCTAAATCTGATAGTGATATGCTTCGAAGTTGAACGAATATGAATTTTCAAAAAAAATAAATTGAAATAAAACAAATTTTTATTCTTAAATAAATGATTAAAACAATGATATTTTTTTTTTAAGAATATTGCGTTTTTTCAGGTGAAAGCCCGTCTTTAATTTAACGTAAATTTGAATTTAACGGTCACGCGCTTAAAAGTTGAGGCTTATGACTCTAATACTATGCGCCGATTTTCTGTGTAAATGTAATTCATTTTCGGTTGTAACTCGTGGCACAATCGGACTATTATATGCGCGACTTATGTCTTCTCTTTAGAAGACTTATGTCTTTTCTTTTTGTTTTTTTTTCTTTATCTCTCTAAAATTCCGGTGAAAAAAAGTGAGTTCTGTTCGAAATGAAAGTAATACATTTGGTTTATACAGTAGTTTTCGTTTATAACGAACTTGATTCAATTTTAATTATAATAAACTTTACAATTTTTGCTAATGAATTAAATTTTACCTAAAAATGTAAATTTTTTATTACATTCATATTTCTTTTATTTAAACTTATTATATCTGATAATGTTGCTTGGTGATTAAGTTAGTATTTTCTTATTTATTTTTTAATATAAAAAAAACGAGGAAGATTATAGTTGCCCTTGTCAACTTTTAGATACCCGTGCATACCCACTATGGTGTATAAAATAAACCGTAATATACTTCCCTTATACATTTAACTCATTACTCCATAATTTTGACGTAAAACAAAAAAAAAAAAGTCACAAAACATAAAACAAAATTTTCATTCATTGTCTCATAACTTTAGCTTAAAAAAAAAAAAAAAAACTTAACAAAAAAAAAAAAAATTAACAAAAAAAAAAAAAAAATTACAAAAAATATAACAAAATTTTCATTCATTGTCCCATAACTTTAGCTTAAAAAAAAAAAAAAAAATAAAAAAAAAACAAAAAAAAAAAAAAATGGCAAACCCTAAAATTCCGATGGTCCGAGTGATGTCCAACTTTGCCAACTAACTTGCCCTATTACTTTACCTGCCCAATTTTAATTTTAACCTTGTAGCTTCATTAGATTCGCAGTTATTGAATCGAAAACTTTGTATGGCAGCCCCCCCAAAATGGGGCCGTAACATTTTGAAACTTCATATAAGTGCTCGATTCATTATATAACTAACCGTGTGTAATTTTCAGCCTCGTAGTATAATTAGTTTTGAAGAAATTCATATTAGTGCAAAGAAGTTGTATGGCAGCCCCCCGAGAATGGGGCCCTAACATTTTGAAACTTCATATAAGTGCCGGAGTCATTATAAAACTAACCGTGTGTAATTTTTATCCCCGTAGTATAATTAGTTTTGAAGAAATTCATATTAGTGCAAAGAAGTTGTATGGCAGCCCCCCGAAAATGGGGCCCTAACATTTTGAAACTTCATATAAGTGCTCGATTCATTATATAACTAACCGTGTGTAATTTTCAGCCTCGTAGTATAATCAGTTTTGAAGAAATTCATATTAGTACAAAGAAGTTGTATGGCAGCCCCCCGAGAATGGGGCCCTAACATTTTGAAACTTCATATAAGTGCCGGAGTCATTATAAAACTAACCGTGTGTAATTTTTATCCCCGTAGTATAATTAGTTTTGAAGAAATTCATATTAGTGCAAAGAAGTTGTATGTCAGCCCCCCGAAAATGGGGCCCTAACATTTTGAAACTTCATATAAGTGCCGGAGTCATTATAAAACTAACCGTGTGTAATTTTTATCCCCGTAGTATAGTTAGTTTTGAAGAAATTCATATTGGTGCAAAAAAGTTGTATGGCAGCTCCCCGAAGCCTTTCTCCGATTTTAACTAAAAACAATAGGGAACCTACAAATTGTCTAAAAATTACTTTGTGAAAGTTTCAGAACTCTAGCTCTTATAGTTTTTGAGTTATCGTGTTGACGGACGGACGGACGGACACACATAGCTAGATCGATTCACTTTTCGATGCTGATTCGATACGTACCCTTGACACTATATCTAGCTCTTATATTTCGATGCGTTACAAACGGAGGAGTAATTTTAATATACCCGATGTTCATATATGTATGCACGGGTATAAACATAATAACGCATAAAAAATACAACAAGTAAAGAAACAGTCAGTCGGTGCAACCGACTTAGAAATACCCTACACCTATTTGGTTCAAATTTAAGGACATATCCATAAGTCATTTTAACACCATAGAAGCTGTTATTAATTTGATCGTAAGACATAGCTAACCAAATTAACTGTATACTAAAAACATTTTCTAATTACCCTATCTATTAAAAAATACTACAAATTCTTACTAATTTATCTATTTAAAAATATTAAAAAACAAACAAACTTGAAATAAATGAAAATATATTTATTCCAATTCAATTACAAAATGAAAAAATTCTAATTATTAAATTTTGTGATAAAAAGATAATCAAAGCATAATATATTTAATAATCCAAATTTTTAAAAATTGCAATTATTTTAAATGGTTAGTTTATATACCTAATAGAAAAGCTTATAAACGCAAAATATGCAATAAATGTATTTCTAAAATACAATTAAAAATTTAGACCTTTTCATATAATTCATTTAAATATAAAAATAAATTTTACATAAATGCAGAAAGTACCTTTGAACATAGCTGAACCACTACAATTAAGTCTAGATTTCGGAGACACATAGGACATAGGAAATATATTCTTTGGCTTCGAAATTAAACTCGACCACAACCAATTCCCATGGTACTTTCATTACTAGTAACCTACTGTTAAATTTCATCAAAATACCGGCATTATTTTTTGAGTTATGGTGTTTGTAAGATATATGTTTGTTAGTCCTTGAACTTTTCAAGGGTTCCAGGACCCGAAATTATGGTACGATTTCGCCCATATGCAGTCCCGTCATACTTTCAATACTAGTTAACCCTTGTACACAATTGGAACGCTCTATCTTAATTTTAAGTTACTAGTTTTATTAATTTCGATGATAAGCTTTTACACATTGGGGGATCTAAGAGAGGTTCTGAACCACCACTCCAATTGATCCCAAATTAGGGGGGCACGCAAGAAATAGTAAAGAACACCCTTGTGGCAAATTGGAAGCTTCTACATTTGTTTCAAGTTACTATCTTTATTAATTTCGAAAATATGCTTTAAGGGCCTAAGAACTGAGTGGCTGGTCCCCGATCCACTACTCCAATGGGGCCCAAATTTCAAAGACACTTACGAAATAGGAAGGGACACCCTGATACCAAATTTGGAGGTTCTATCTTCATTGGTTTCGGAATTATGCTCGTTTGGCCTAAATTCGATCAAAAAGTTCTAAGTTCCGAACCCATTGTCCAATCCTCACCGTACGTAATCACCGCCGTAGTTTCGCTGCCAATAACCTACAGCACAAATTTCATGAAGATAGCCTCATTAGTTGTTTAGTTATCGTGATTTTTTATATATGTTCCTTAGCCCTGACATCGATTAAAAGGTCCGGAATCCGAACCGTTGGGCTGATTTCGCCCTTATATAGTCCGCGCTGTACTTATAGTACTAGTTAACCCTTGTACACAATTTGAACGGTCTATCCTAATTTTAAGTAACTATTTTTAGTAATTTCGATTATAAGCCTTTAAAACTTGGGAGGTCTGAGAGGGGTACAGAACCACCACTCCAATTGATCCCAAATTAGGGGAACACGCAAGAGATAGTAAAGAACACCCTTGTGGCAAATTGGAAGCTTCTACATTTTTTCAAGTTGTTATCTTTATTAATTTTAAAGATATGCTTTAAGGTCTTCGGAAATGTGTGGCTGGTCCCCGACCCACTACTCCAATGGGACCCAAATTCACAAGACACTTAGGAAATAGGAAGGGACCCTCTGATACTAAATTTGGAGGTTCTATCTTCATTGGTTTCGGAATTATGCTCGTTTGGCCTAAATTCGATCAAAAAGTTCTAGGTTCTGAACCCATGGTCCAATCCCGACCTTACGCAATTCCCGAAATAGTTTCATTACTAGTAACCTACAGCACAAATTTGATGAAGATAGCGTCATTAGTTGTTGAGTTATCGTGATTTTTTATATTTGTTCGTTAGCCCTGAAACCGATTAAAAGGTCCAGAATCCGAACCCATGGCCCGATTTCGCCCATATGCAATCCCCGCCGTACTTTCAGTCCTAGTAACCTACAGTTAAAATTTCATCAAGATAGCTCCATTATTTTTTGAGTTATCGTGCCTACGGACGGACGGACGGACGGACGGACATTGCTATATCGACTAAGGCGGTCACGCTGATCACAAATATATATACTTTTCCATATCTAGCTCGCTTCCTTTAGGTGGTTACAAACACCATACCAAAGTTAATATACCCCTTTACCTATTCTATAGGTGTAGGGTATAAAAAAAAATTTCAATAGAAGAAAAAGCACTATACATAGACTTGAGGCTGACACATAAATAAAATTCTAGCAAATGAGTTCGAAGTGTCTATTCTAGAATCAGCACATTCTACAATGTTCAAGTCTTATACTTATTTTTCAAAATTCACAGCATTCTTTTAAACCGACATTCGTTTATTTCGACGAATATTTTCCGTCCCATCATGGTCGTTATAACCGAAAAGTACTGTATTTTGTTATACCCTACACCTATAGAATAGGTAAAGGGGTATATTAACTTTGGTATGGTGTTTGTAACCACCTAAAGGAAGCGAGCTAGATATGGAAAAGTATATATATTTGTGATCAGCGTGACCGCCTGAGTCGATATAGCCATGTCCGTCCGTCCGTCCGTCCGTCCGTCCGTAGGCACGATAACTCAAAAAATAATGGAGCTATCTTGATGAAATTTTAACTGTAGGTTACTAGGACTGAAAGTACGGCGGGGATTGCATATGGGCGAAATCGGCCCATGGGTTCGGATTCTGGACCTTTTAATCGATCGAAGGGCTAACGAACATATATAAAAAATCACGATAACTCAACAACTAATGACGCCTTCTTCATCAAATTTGTGCTGTAGGTTGCTAGTAATGAAACTACTTCAGGGATTCCGTAAGGTCGGGATTGGGCCATGCGTTCGGAACCTAGAACTTTTTGATCGAATTTAGGCCAAACGAGCATAATTCCGAAACCAATGAAGATAGAACCTCCAAATTTGGTATCAGGGTGTTCCCTCCTATCTCCTGAGTGTCTTGTGAATTTGGGTCCCATTGGAGTACTGGGTCGGGGACCAGCCACACATTTCGGAAGACCTTAAAGCATATCTTTAAAATTAATAAAGATAACAACTTGAAAAAATGTAGAAGCTTCCAATTTGCCAGAAGGGTGTTCTTTACTATCTCTTGCGTGGTCCCTTAATTTGGGATCGATTGGAGTGGTGGTTCAGTACCCCTCTCAGACCTCCCAAGTTTTAAAAGCTTATAATCGAAATTACTAAAAATATTTACTTAAAATTAAGATAGACCGTTTAAATTGTGTACAAGGGTTAACTAGTACTATAAATAAAGCGCGGGCTGTATAAGGGCGAAATCAGCCCATGGGTTCGGATTCTGGACCTTTTAGTCGGTGTCAGGGATAACGAACATATATTAACAACTAATGAGGCTATCTTCATGAAATTTGTGCTGTAGGTTATTGGTAATTAAACTACTGCGGTGACTACGTTCGGTGAGGATTGGACAATGGGTTCGGAACTGAGAACTTTTTGATCGAATTTAGGCCAAACTAGCGTAATTCCGAAACCAATGAAGATATAACCTCCAAATTTGGTATCAGGGTGTCCCTTTCTATTGCGTAAGTGTCTTTGAAATTTGGGCCCCATTGGACTAGTGGGTCGGGGACCAGCCACTCAGTTTCGAGGACCTTAAAGCATATTTTCGAAATTAATAAAAATAGTAACTTGAAACAAATGTAGAAGCTTCAAATTTGGCCCAGGGTGTTCTTTACTATTTCTTCCGTGCCCCCCTAATTTGGGATCATTTGGAGTGGTGGTTCAGGACCTCTCTTAGACCCCCAAATGTGTAAAAGCTTATCATCGAAATTAATAAAACTAGTAACTTAAAATTAAGATAGAACGTTCCAATAGTATACAAGGGTTAACTAGTATTGAAAGTATGACGGGGACTGCATATGGGCGAAATCGTACCATGGTTTGGGTTTCTGGAACCCTTGACAAGTTCAAGGACTAACAAACATATATCTTAAAACACCCTAATTCAAAAAATAATGCCGGTATTTTGATGAAATTTAAACTCTAGGTTACTAGTAATGAAAGTACCATGGGAATTGGTTCTGGTTGAGTTTAATTTCAAAGCCAAAGAATATATTTCCTATGTCCTATGTGTCTCCGAAATCTAGACTTAATTGTAGTGGTTCAGCTATATTCAAAGGTACTTGCTGCATTTATGAAAAATTTATTTGAATATTTAAATGAATTATATGAAAAGGTCTAAATTTGTAATTGTATTTTAGAAATACATTTATTGCATATTTTGCGTTTATAAGCTTTTCTGTTAGGTATATAAACTAACCATTTAAAATAATTGCAATTTTTAAAAATTTGGATTATTAAATATATTATGCTTTGATTATCTTTTTATCACAAAATTTAATAATTAGAATTTTTTCATTTTGTAATTGAATTGGAATAAATATATTTTCATTTATTTCAAGTTTGTTTGTTTTTTAATATTTTTAAATAGATAAATTAGTAAGAATTTTTAATATTTTTTAATAGATAGTGTAATTAGAAAATGTTTTTAGTATTATAAAGTTAATTTGGTTAGCTATGTCTTACGATCAAATTAATAACAGCTTTTATGGTGTTAAAATGACTTATGGATATGTCTTTAAATTTGAACCAAATAGGTGTAGGGTATTTCTAAGTCGGTTGCACCGAATGACTGTTGCTTTACTTGTTTTTGTTTGCAATTAATTTTTTGTATATGTGCAGTACTAAAAATAAATTTTTTGTAAATCGTAAATTGTTGTTGCTTTTTGTTAAGTTTTTTGTACAATAAAAAACCGACTTCTGAAATATATTCTGTAGTTGTCATTACGTTTTAGAGTCATGATATTAAAAAATATATATATTTGCAAAACATTTAAAAAAAATAAAACAAATAATCTTTCTTAAAAAAAATAATTTGTAATTTAAATGATTTGTTACTTACGGCCAAACCAAAATCAACGCTTACGGTGTATAATTTCTGGAAATTTCTAGAAAATTTTTAAATAAATAGTTATGTTCATGAATTTACATGTGAGCAATCGAAATACGCGACGTACTGGTACCTCGGATTTAAAAATTGACAAAGCGAAAAATAAAAATAGTTAATTTAAAATAATATTTTTGTAAAATATTTGTTTGTTAAAAAATACCTATAATATGTTTGCAGAAACTTAAAAAAGAAAAATTATTTTTCTTAAGAAAAATGATTTGTTTCTTATGGATCAACCAAAATCAGCATGTACGGCATTCAGTTTCTGTCCAAAAATTTTGAAATAATTAGTTATGTAAAAATATTCAAATGAAAGCATACGCGACGTACTGTACCTCGGAATTTTAAAATTTAAAAATTGACAAAGCGTATAAAAATATTGTAATTGTTTTTTCTTATGTTGCTACGATTAAATTTTAAAAATAAAATATTTTAAAATAACAATTTTTTTTAAATAATTTTGTTTAAAACATATATTCAAATAAATTGAAAATACCCACAATATGTTTGCAAAACTAAAAAAATTAAGAAATAATTGAGAAATAAATAGGTACAATTGAGAAATAAATAGGTATATAATTTACATTAGAGCAGCCAAAATACGCGTAACGCGATGTACTGTATCTCGGATTTTTAAAATTTACAAATATTGACAAAATGTATAAAAATATTATTATTGGTTTTTCTTATATTTCTAATATTATGTTTTAAAAAATAATATTTTTTAAAAATAATTTTTATTAAAAAATATATTTTATTCAAAATACCTATAATATGAAATTAAAAATATTTTTTGTGGGTACTAAATTCAAACATTCAAATAAATATTTTTCGATAAATTAAATACTGTACGCGCGTATCGATTTAAGGATATTTAGACAGACGTACTGCCGTATTAAAATTGTACGTCGTATGTTTTGATTGCATTCTAATAATTGAAAAGTTTATTTTACATTTTCAACATCGAATAGTGTTTTATATAATACAAAAACTATTTTTAGTAAATAAAAATAGATATAAAACAAATTTTATATATCAAAAAGTGTACATGAAGATTAGATTGGCGTAGTTTGTAAATGGAACGTTAATTTTTATTTCAGAAGTACATAATTCTCAGATTAATTGTCATATATATATATTTGACATTTTAAAACTACCTGTCATTTGATAAGTTAATTATATTTAATATATTTAAATAATAAAAGTAAAGTGAAAAAATTAAGGTTTTCTGCTGATATAAGTATAAAAAATGGAAGGGGGTTAGTGCTTATTGGTTATCAAATAAAAATTTGATTTAACATAACCTATTCAAATGAATTTTAATTAAAGCCATCTGCCGGAAATTAATTATCTACTCTGTCATATACTCTTTTGCAAGAGCTGGTGTAGCTGACAATAGTTGAGAGTAGAAAAGAGCTTAATCCTCATAAAGGAATGAAAGCAATAATATTTATTTGTTTTAAGAAACTTATGAGTCATGGCTCATGACAATATATAAAAATATATTTTTGTCAATAAAAAACTTTAAAAAAATTAAATAAATAAACTAGACAAAAAGGTATAAAGTAAACTAAGGAATTCAGAATCATTTTTCGCATGCTTTTCAGAACTTTGGGTAGGCATACATTTGTAGTAAAAATTTAACTACATATGTAGCTATTAAATTTAAAAATGGAATAAGGTTAGGAATTTTTCTAAACAAATACATATGTATACATATTTACTGAATTCAAGTAGCCAAAATTCGAGTTAATGCTGTCCTACATATAGAAAACTGTACTTTTTTCTAAACATTTTAGTACGATTTGAACTATGTTGTATGTATTCTCTATCCTAATTAAAAAGTTTATTCATAGAGCATAATATGTACAACAAAATTTAACATACCTATCATAATTCATGTAAATAAGTTAAGTACTTAGTATTATATTACATTGAAGCTGCCAAAATACAAAATAATAGTTAAGTTGACAGAAGTCGAGATTTTTTTTTAAAATCACAATTTTAAGATTTATAACATATCTACAAAGATATTAAAAAAAAATAACTAATCAATTAAAAAATTGAGAGATTTTTCCTCCCCTTATTCCATTTTTAGCACATTTTCAAAAAATTTTGTAAAAATGTGCCTATATAGTTTCACTCTGTCCGTCCGTCTGTCTGTCTGTCTGTCTGTCTGTCTGTCTGTCCGTATGTTTACAAAAACTTTTACATCGTTTGAAATAAAGAAAAGAAATTTTAACCACGAATAGATATTACAAAAAAATTACAAGAGTTCTATTAAGCGAATTTTCAATATGAAAACGGCAAACGATAGCTGGTTTTATAAACTTTATAAATTATTAAAAAATAAATGTTTAGGGTTGCCATACGGTACTAAAATTTACCATTATGCTAAACTCAATTTTTGCAAAATTTTTGGCCACACATATCTTCTAAACGGGCCAAGCTAGTGTTTTGAAATTTTGGGAGTAGTTAGATCCTCTGAAATAAGAAGAAGTCGGTTAACAAGGCACATTTTGTCAAGGCACATGTTTCGGAGCTATAAGGGCTCGAAAATTGAAATTTTGCTATTTTTAAACACCTGTAACTTGAATACCTGTCCAAATTTTTTTTTAGTAATATACAAAATTCAAACCTCTATAATTATGTTTCAACATGTGTCAAAGGTTTTTCTTAATTCTGAAGGGTGACGAAGCTACAGCCCCTGCAAATTCCAAAAAAAGCCCTATTTTTAAATTGATATAGCAAGAGTTCTGATAGGTTTATTTTCAATTGAAAAACGGTCGAAGCGAGCTTCTTTTATAGACTTTGCAAAACTACTTCGCTTAAATGTTTAGGGTTGCCATGCGGTCCTAAAATTTACCACTGTGCAAAACTCAATTTTTGCAAAATTTTTGGTCCCAAATATCTTTTAAACGGTTCAAGCTAGGGTCTTGAAATTTTGGGAGAAGTTAGATCTTCAGAAATTAGTAGGAGTCGGTTAACAAAATTTTTTTGTCAAGCCCCATGTTCAGGAGCTATAAGGGCTCGAATATTGAAATTTTGCTATTTTTAAACACCTGTAACTTGAATACCTGTTTAAATATTTTTTCCTTAATATACAAAATTTAAAGGTCTAACATTATGTTTTAACATATGTTAAAGGTTTTTCTTAAATTTAAAAGGGGTTCTTTAAATTGAAGAAAGTGTCTCTCAGTTTTAACCATTTTTGCCTATATAGTAAAATTCTAAGAAAAATTCCAAATTTTGGTGGAATTCACAATTGAATTCCTAGAACCTAATAAAGTTTGGGGGAAGGGGAGTAGTGAGCATTATATCCTTGAGAGGTTTGGCAACCTTCCCCATAGAGGGGCTACTAGGACTTAAAAATTTAAGGTAAGGTAAGCAGTAACTTAGTCACCAACGTATATATTTCCTTAATTAAACGTTAATATTGAAGCTTCAACATTATATTCCGATAAAATACTTAGTATGAAATATTATATTATTTTGAAAATGTGCTTTTTTAAAAACCCTTGGTTTTTTTTCATCACTTGTTAAATTTAGTAGTTACAAAGGCAAATAAGCACTACATTTCAATAATAAAATCTGAAATTTTTACTACAAATGTATGTACATATACAAAAAATGATTCTGAATTCTTTACTTTACTTTATATTATACCTTTTTGTCTAGGATTAAACTACTCTTTTAACAGCTACACCACACCGCCTCTTGAAAAAGAGTAAATGAAAGGAGTAGATAATTAAATATTTATTTTATCTAAATTAAAGCATACGATGTACAATTTTTATAAGGCAGTACGTCAATATGCCTATCTATATATCAGTAAATTGATACGACCGTACACACAAAAATATTTATTTGAATGTTTTAATTTAGTACAAAATATTTTATTAATTTCATATAATAGGTATATTTTGAATTTTTTTCAATATAAGATATTTTTTAAAACATAATCTTAGAAATATAAGAAAAACCAAAAACCATTTGTCAATTTGTAAATTTTAAAAATCCGATTACAGTATATTGTGTTATGCGTATTTTGGTTGCCCTCATGTAAATTCATGTACCTATTTATTTGTAAATTTTTTGACAGAAATTATATGTCAACTTTTATTTAAGTTGAAGATTATTTTTTAACTAGTAAAAAAGCCTGTCGGACGACAGGTATAATTTTAATTTCTCTTTTTATATATATTCTTTTTTCCTGCTATTGCGCTACTGAATCAATAAAAGCAAATTCGTTACCTAAAGAACATTAAGTTAACATTATAATAGTTTGTTTTAGTTTTTGTTTTTTCCTGCTATTGCGCTACTGAATCAATAAAAGGAAATTCGTTACCTAAAGAACATTAAGTTAACATTATAATAGTTTGTTTTAGTTTTGTAAGTGATAATAAAATAGAAGTACTGAAATGTAAAAAATTTCTTTAAACGTTTTTATTATAATTTTCTGTATCTATCTGTTAACAAATTTCTTATACGTTTTGATTTTTTTTTCTTTCTTCTGTTCATAATTTACATTTATCAGTTTCATTTTTTCTTTCTCTTTTGAATGTAAGTATTTGTAAGTAGAAGTATTTAACATGTGTGAATAACACTTAACATAACATAGGCCACGTTGGTCAGCAGCTGCAGCAGTTTGTCTTTTATTATATTTAGATTTATTTTTGCGAACATATTATAGGTATTTTCAAGTATTTTGAATGCATGTTTTTTTAAAAAAAAATATTATTTTAAAATATCTTATTTTGAAAACTTAATCGTAGCAACATCACAAAAAACAATTACAATTATTTTATACGCTTTGTCAAATTTTAAAATTTTAAATTCCGAAGTACAGTACATAACATACCTACTTATTTCAAAATTTTTTGACAGAAACTGCACATATTATAGGTATTTCAATTATTTTGAATATATGTAATGTATTTTTAAAAAAAATATAGGTATTTTTGAAAGCAATATTATTTTAAAATATTTTATTTTTAGAACAATAAGAATATAAGAAACATCAATAACATTTTTATATGCTTTGTCAATGATTAAATTTTAAAAATTCGAGGTACAGTAAGTTATTCTCATGTAATATCATGTACGTAACTACTAATTTAAAACTTTTTGTTAGCAATTATATACCATAAGGGTTGATTTTGGTTAGGCCCTAAGGAACAAATCATTTAAATTACAAATTATTTTTTTAAGAAAGATTTTTCGTTATAATTTTTTTGCAAACATATTTTATAACAACTTTTGTTATACAGCTCTCAAACGTAATGGCAACTACAGAATATATTTCAAAAGTCGGTTAAAAAAACAAAAACAAAAAAAAAATTTTAAAAAAGTTTCAATCTCCTTGTTCATTGAACAGTTGAACTAAACAAAAAAAAAGAGAGACATAAGTCGGCGCATATAATAGTTTGATTGAGCTGCGAGTTACAACCGAAAATGAATTACTTTTACCCAGAAAGTCGGCGCATAATATAAGAGTCATAAGCCTTAACTTTTAACAGCGTAACCGTTAAATTCAAATTTACGTTAAATTAAAGACGGGTTTTCACCTGAAAAACGCAATATTCTAAAAAAAAATATCATTGTCCTATGAAAACAAAAAAAACCTTTCTTTTGGTTGTTTTTATACCCAACACCTATAGAATAGGTAAAGGGGTATATTAACTTTGGTATGGTGTTTGCAACCACCTAAAGGAAGCGAGCTAGATATGGAAAAGTATATATATTTGTGATCAGCGTGACCTCCTGAGTCGATATAGCCATGTCCGTCCGTCCGTCCGTCCGTAGGCACGATAACTCAAAAATAATGGAGCTACCTTGATGAAATTTTAACTGTAGGTTACTATAACTGAAAGTACGGCGGGGATTGCCAATGGGCGGAATTGGCCCATGGGTTCGGATTCTGGAGACCTTTTAATCGGTCCTAGGTTTAACGAACATATATAAAAAATCATGATAACTCAACAACTAATGACGCTATCTTCATCAAATTTGTGCTGTAAGTTACTAGTAATGAGACTAAGGCGGGGATTGCGTACGATCGAGATTGGACTATGAGTTCGGGACCTAGAACTTTTTATCGAATTTAGGCCATTGGAGTAGTGGGATGAGGACCAGCCACACGGTTCCGAAGACCTTAAACCATTTTTTCGAAATTAATAAAGATAGTAACTTCAAACAAATTTTGAAGTTTCAAATTTGGCACATGGGTGTTCTTTACTATTTCCAGCGTGTCCCTCTAATTTTGGATCAATTGGAGTGGTGGTTCAGTGCCTCTCTTAGACCCCCCAAGATTTAATAGCATGGTTCTGGTCGAGTTTGGTTAATGAGTTCGGATTATAGAAGCTTTTGATCGATTTGAAAAATTTGAATTATTAAATATATTATGCTTTGATTAGCTTTTTATCACAAAATTTAATAATTCAAATTTTTTAACTTTTGTAATTGAATCGAAATAAATATATTTTCATTTATTTCAAGTTTTTTTGTTTTTTAATATTTTTAAATAGATAAATTAGTAAGAATTTGTAAATAAATTAGAAAAGTAATTTGAAAATGTTTTAAGTATTATAAAGTTAATTTGATTAGCTACGTATTACGATCAAACTAATAACAGCTTTAATGGTTTTAAAAGGACTTATGGATATCCCATTTAATTTGAACCATATAGGTGTAGGGTATTTCTAAGTCGGCTGACTGTTTCTTTACTTGTTTTTATTAAAATTGGGCAAATAGTTTGTCCTAAAAAGGGATGTTTATATTTGTATGGGAAAAAATAAGCCGATTAAATATTATGATTTAATTTCTTTTACATCAAAATTGTTAAATTGACACTATGTACGATTTTGAATGAAAATTTTTTTTGTAGTTGATATTTAACAATTTGGGTATTAAATTTCAAGTGATTTTGAAATAAGACAAAGTACAAAATAAAATGTTCAATCGTTAACATTTATCACGCATCGAGTGTGCAGGTGATTTAAAAATACGCGTGCACTTTTGCTTTGAATCTTTTATTTTGTGTTTAAACAACCAATTAAATACTGAAGAAAAACAATTTAATTAATTTTTTTATCTTGAATTTTAATTTAACTAAAATTGAATTTAATAAAACATTATTCTGTTGAAACATAAGATTTAAAAAAAAATAAAAAAACAAATAATAAAATATAAGTTCATATATTAATATTGTTGTGTACAACAACAAAAATTTATAAAAAAAAAACTGTTACCGGTGTTATTTTTTTTCTAATAAACTTTTTCTGATTTCTATATTACTTTTATTTATAATTTTTAATAATTTTTTAAAATTAACTTTAATTCCAATTTAATTAAAACTACTACTATTAATTTCAAATTTGATAAAATAAATGAGGTTAACTAATTTTGATAAACCAAATAAAATTAGAAAAATTAACTAAAACACAAAACAAAAAATAATAACCAACAACGGGATATCTATCTATGACAGCCATTTAACCAGAGACTTAATTTTTATTTTATTCCACAAATATTAGATGAGATGGGAACATCAATTCATCCAACAATAAACTTTTATAATTGAACTTTTTTCCATAATTAATTCAAATAATTTAAAGTAGATTTTCTTTTAAAAACGAATAATTGCAAAAATTAAATCACTGTTTGTTTATATATTACTACATTAATAATATTTTGTTTTCTTTTTTCTTAACTCTTAACTTTACATTTCACTTTACTGGCACAATTATTACTATTTTTATATTACGGTTTACTTGATTTTAATTTTACCTCACTTCAATATACTTCTTTTTATTTTTTTTTACAATTACATAATGTGTGATACATGTTTTCTGAAATTTTAATATTAAATATTTTCAAATTTCCCTCCTTTTCCGCCCGCAAGTTGTAGTCAATGAAGAAAACTTTTCTATATAAGAGGCTTAGCACGTAATTTTCAATCAGTTGAAGCCCTTCAGACAAGCAGAAGTTGTAGGTGGCGATGCTAATTAAAATATCAATGGCTATACACTTGTTCTGCTTTTCGTGCCTCATCGAGAAGTCGCGTTATATATACGATCTAATGTTGCTTTCAACATCCTTCATGATCTTAAGAGCTCCAACCCGATTTTTCAATATCTCTGGGTCAAACTCCGTTTTGAAAATGCCTCAATATTTTTCTGTTTTTTATATAGATCTTCCCACCAACAAGCCAGTGAGCTGGAAACTGCTGTGGCAATTGAAGAATTATCCGAAACTATCAATAAAATTCTGGAAAAGAATCCTGAATGTGAGATAGCTGTCGCATGTGATTTTAATGTCCACAAAAAAAAAACTGGCTACATTTCTCAAGTTAATAGGTCGGAAGGCAAAGAGGTTGAACTATTTTTAAACTTATTTGAACATTCTCCACTTGCAAATAGCCCAACTCAAATTCCAGACCGAGACGACCAAAATGAACACCTTAAGGGAAATGAACACCTTTTGGACTTGTTCTTGATTTCAAAACTAGAAAAATACAATATTTCTGTTAGCTCCCAATTGGCGGCTCCGTCAATTGCCTTATCAAATGCAGCTTTTCAATGGGTTCATCGCCCAATCGAAAATCTATTCTATATTCTATTATATTCCTCAAAGGGAGGTTTCGATTGGTCAATGTTTTTCCATCATAGGAACGTTGACTTTGTTGCTGATGCCATTTGCAAAACAATTATGCTAGGAATGAAACTTTTTATTCCTAGCTTATATAAATCGGTAAGAATCCATTCCAAATCCTGGTTTAATGACATCTGCAGTGAAGCAATTCAATCCAAGGTAGAGCATTTCAAAATGTACAAGGAAAATGCGTCTGAGTCCTCATTTGCGTGCTATAAAGTTGCCAGGAACAATTGTAAGAGAATTATCAATTATTCTGTTGGACTTTCCAAAAGTTTCTTTATAACCAAAGATTAAAATGTACAATAATCAATCTACCTCACTGTAATAGTTCTTTTTGGACTTTTGCTAAAAGTGCAACGACTAACTTTTGCGAATCATCTTTTCCGCCTCTGATTGATAACAATAATTCTATCATATCAGATTCAGTTGCTAAAGCTAATTTGTTTGCAAAATCCTTTGTGGCCTACGCGCCCTCCTACAGTACAAACTCTACCAGTATTACCCTTTGTTGATCCCACTTGGGTTAAAATTCTTCATCGGGTGTAATTTAGAACACGCACTGTAGTGAAAGTTCTTGAAAATCTGAATGTTAGAAAGTCCACCTGTCCTGATGGAATTCCTGGAATGGTTCTTAAACATATTGCCTCTCCCATTTCGAAACCTCTGCGCAATCTTTTTTCATTATCATTTTCGACTGGTCGATATCCCAGCCAATGAAAAATTGCTCATGTTTCTCCGATCCCCAAAAAGATGACAAAAGCGACCTGTCCAATTACCAGTCAGTAACCATTATATCGGTAATTTCTAAAGTTATGGAAATTCTTGTTAACAAACGGTTGATGAGATACCTAGACTGCAGAGGTATTTCGCATGATAGGCAATATGGTTTCAGAAGCCATAGATCTATAGGTGATCTTTTGACATACCTCAACCAAAAACTCAACATCAGTATTCACTGTTCCGGTGAATCTGATGTTGTTGCTCTGGATATCTCAAAGGCCTTTGATCGAGTATGGCATTATGCTCTTTTGAACAATTGCCGAGTTTTGGTCTTGGTATTCCTTTCTGTAAATGGATTGAGGATTTTCTTTCGAACCGTCAAATTCGTGTCCTTGTCGACAGTTATATATCTGACATTTTTTAAATAAACGCTGGCGTCCCCAAGGCTGCGCCTTATCACCAACTCTTGTTTTGATTTCTATCAATGACTTACTCACCTCTATCCTCAATGCATAAGAAGGAGTATAATTCTCAAATTTGAGCTGGCGCATCCCAAACTTCTTTCAGTTACCTTGAAAAAATTCAAAATCGTGACTTACGCCTAATAGGTGACCCTGTCGAGCTAGTAACACATACTCCTCTTAACTCTCGTCGAAATGTTGGGGTGATTTCTCTGTTTTATAGATATCTTGTAGTTAATGGCACTTGCTCTATCGATCTAAAGTCAATTATGACTCCTCTGAAACAATTCCAAAGTAACAGCTAACAGTAAAAATGGTTATGGAAACTCATTTGTCGTGAGGACTGTTATAACGTAGAACATGCTCCAATTTTAGTTTCTATCATCATGAATTTCGAACATAAGCTTTTTAATTTTGGGATTTTTTAGGAGGCACTTGAACCATCACTACAATTAAGTCTAGATATCGGGGACACATTTCCTTTGTAGAAAAAACACTGTTATACCAAATTTATATTTACTTCAATTTACCATCTGTATTAATTTCGAATATATTATGATTTAAGGTCTTGGGAGTAGTGGGGGTGGTACACAACCACTATTCCAATTCATCCAAAATTTTACGGACACAACGAAAATAGGAAAAAAAACTTGTGTCCCAAATTTTAATGTTCTATCTTCTTTAGTTTCGAAATTATACTCGTTTGGCCGCAATTCAAACAAAAACTTCTACAGTCCGAACTCGTTGTCCGCTCTCGACCATAAGCAATCATCACGGTACTTTTATTACAAGTAACCTAGAGTTTAATATTTATCAAAATAGCGTCATTAGTTTTTGAGATATGGTGTTTTTTATATATATGTTCGTTCGCCCTTGGTGTATTCAAAGACTCCAGAACCCGAACACATGGTCCGATTTCGCCCATATGCAGTCCCCGACATTCTTTCAATGCTAGTAAACTCTTGTACACAATTGGAACATTCTAACTTTGCTATTTTTATTAATGTCGATGATAATCTTTTAAGCCTTGAGAGGTCTAGGAGAGGTAATTGAACTATCACTTCAATTGATCATATATTAGGGGAACACGTAGGAAATAGTTAAGAACATCCTTGTGCCAAATTTGAACTTTTTTTGAAATTTTTTGGAACTGTGCATATGGTCCCCCACCCACTACTCAATTGGTTCATAGTTTCAAGGACACTAAGAGAATATGAAGAAACTCCCTGACACCAAATTTGAAAGTTCTATCTTCTTTGGTTTCGGAACTGTGCTCGTTTGTCCTAAATTCGATAAAAAGTTTCCAGGATCTGAATCCATAGTCCGTTCTTGACTCTACGCAGTCGCCGCTGTAGCTTCATTACTAGTAACGTACTGCACAAATTTCATGAAGGTTGTGCCATTAGTTGTTGAGTTATCATGATTTTTTGTATAAGTTCTTTAGTCTTTAGACCGGTCAAATGGTCCAGAATCCAAATCCATCCTATATGCAATCTCCGCCGTACTTTAAGTCCTAGTAACCTACAGCTAAAATTTCATCGAGATAGCTCCATTAGTTTTTGAGTTATCGTGCCTACAAACGGACGGACGGACATGGCTATAACGACTCCGTAGATCCGGCTGATCACAAATATATTTAGTTTTCCATACCAAGCGCGCTTAAATGGTTACAAACATTGCTAAAGTTATATACCAATACATTATATATTATACAATACTATACATTATCTATCTATCTATATATATAAAAGCGAAAGTTTGTTTGTTTGTTTGTTTGTTTGTATGTTTGTTTGTAGCGAATAGACTCCTAAACTGCCCAGCCGATTTTCATGAAAATTTTGTATATAGGGGTTTTTGGGTACGGAAAGAAATCGTGGCCCAAAAATTTTGCTCTAACGGGCCGCCAAGTTGGGGCTGTGGTGCAAGTATTTAAACTTCTTTGTTCTAAAATGAAAACGATTCGACCGATTCACTTCAAATTTTGTATACGTGATGCTCTTTGAGAATTGAGATGGCACTATTAACAGTTTTGGAATTTGTTAACCCATGTCGGGCCGACGGGTGGTCAAAAAAAATTTTGGGTCCAAATTTTGTCGGATTTTACAAAATTCGGCTTTGGCTTAAAAGAAAGCCCCAAAAAAAATTTTGTTGAGTTCCATTAACCCATTGCGGCCCAACAGCTTTTTATAGGTTTGTTCAATACTTTACTCTAAATTCGAAACGGTTTGACCAATTGACTTCAAATTTTGTATACGTGATGCTCCTTGAGAATTGAGTTGACACTATCAACAGTTTTGGAATTTGTTAACCCATGTCGGGCCGACGGGTGGTCAAAAAAAATTTTGGGTCCAAGTTTTGTCCGATTTTACGAAATTCTGCTTTGGCTTAAAAGAAAGTCCCAAAACAAATTTTGTTGAGTTCCATTAACCCATTGCGGCCCAACAGCTTTTTATAGGTTTTTTCAGTACTTTACTCTAAATTCGAAACGATTTGACCAATTGACTTCAAATTTTGTATACGTGATGCTCCATGAGAATTGAGTTGACACTATTAACAGTTTTGGAATTTGTTAATCCATGTCAGGCCGATGGTTGGTCAAAAAAAATTTTGGCTCCAAATATTGTCTGATTTTATGAAATTCTGCTTTGGCTACAAAGAAAGCCCTAAAAAAAAATTTATTGACTTGCATTAACCCATTGGGGCCCAACAGCTTTTCATAAGTTTTTTCAATACTTAACTCTAAATTAAAAACGGTTTGACCGATTTTCTTCAAATTTTGTATACGTGCTGCCCTGTGAGAATTGAGTTGACACTATTAACAGATTTGGAATTTGTTAACCCATGTCGGCCCGACGGTTGGTCAAAATAATTTTGGAAGCTAATATTATCAAAATTTGCGAAGTACTGCTTTGGCTAAAAAGAAAGCCACAAAAAAAATTTTGTTGAGCTTCATTAACCCATTGCGGCCCAACAGCTTTTTATAAAGTTTTTGGTTACTTTACTCTAAATTAGAAACGGTTTAACCGATTTTCTTAAAATTTTGTATATGTGTTTCGTTTTGAGAATGAAATTAACTCTATTTACAGACTTGCAATTGGTTAACCCATGCCGCCCGACGATTGACAAAACAAAGATATGGAAGCAAATTACGTCAAATTTTGCGCAATACTACTTTGCCCAAAGATAAAGTGTAGTTCCGTTAACCCAATGGGGAACAGTGCGGCTTTTAATAGATTTTTGCGTTACTTAACTCTAAATTAGAAACGATTTGACCGGTTGACCTCAAATTTTATATGTGTGAAGCAACTTGAAAATGGAGTTGAGTCTGTTAACAGTCGGTCCTACGATTGATCAAATTAATTTTTTTGGAAATAAATTACGCCAAATTTTGGAAAGTAGTTTATACTGCTTTGAATTACCGAAAGTTTCAAAAATTACTAGAATAATCCTAGAAAAATCGTTTTAAAAAGATTTCTTTCATATATTTTAAAATTTACATGTGCAGTAACATCAACTTCAATTAACCGGGCACCGCACCGGGTTTTAGCTAGTATACCATAAAATTTGCCTTTTTTGCACATTTTCAAAAAATTTTGTAAAAATGTGCCTATATAATTTCACTCTGTTCGTGCGTTCATCTGTGCGTATGTTTACAAAAACTTTTACATCGTTTGAAATAGATAAAAAAAATTTTAACCACATAGGCATTGCAAAAAGAATAATTTCATAGAAGAATGTTTTTCTGTAGCCCCACCCGTTACGGAGCTACAGCCCCCCAAAGTTGCAAAAAACCCCATATATAAAAATTGTTATAATAAGAGTCTTGTTAGTTGTTTCTTGTTAGCTGGTTTTGTAATCATTACAAATTTTTAAAAGGCAAATGTTTATGGTTGCCATACGGTATTAAAAGTTACTATATGCAAAACTCAATTTTTGCTACATTTTTGGCCACACATAACTTCTAAACGGTTCAAGCAAGGGTATTGAAATTTTGGGAGAAGTTAGACCTTTAGAAATTAGTAGGAGTCGGTTAACGAAAATTTATTGTCACGTCCCCTGTTAAGAATCTATAAGGGCTCGAAAATTTAAATTTTTCTATTTTTAAACCCCTGTAACTTGAATAACTGTTCAAATTTTTTTTTACAAATATACAAAATTTGAAGTTTCAGCATTATATTTCAACATATGTTAAAAGTTTTTCATAAATTTGAAAGGCGTTTCCTTAAATTGAAGAAATATTCTCTTTTAACCATTTTTACTTAGATAATAAAATTAGTTGTGGAATTCAAAATTTTGGTGAAGTTCACAATTGATTTCCCAGAACCTAAAAAAATGGAAGGGTGCTGACAGGAGGGGGGTGGGCAGATCACAAGTTTGCTAACCATAAATTTTGGAACCTTCCCCATTGACGGGCTTAAAAATTAAAACTTTTGTGCTTTTATAAAACAGTAACTTATTCATCAGTGTATTTTATTTTTGTGTATGGCGACTTTTGTTTTATTGGTATCCACCAGTGTATCGCGACTATTGCTTAAATTTTTTTCAAAGATGTTTTACATCAAAAAAAGTGTACAAAACATATTATCGGAGTAGGTTACATGCAAAAAAAAATAAAATTTATAAAAGACATTTTATCAGTGGTATGGTGGTTTTCGTTATATAAATTTACCGTTATCTAATACTAAGTTTGGCAAAATTTTTGGCTCTTCATAACTTCTGAACGGCTCAATCTAGAAACTTGAAATTTTAGAAGAAGCTAGATCCTTAGAAATAAGTAGGAGTCAGTTTAGAATTTTTTTTTGTTACGCCCCCTGTTTAGGAGCTGTAAGGGGTCCAAAACCTTAAATTTTGCTATAAATTTAGCTTTTAAACACCTATAGCTTGAACACCTGTCAATATTTTTTTTTATTTATATACAAAGTTGAAAGCTGCAAAACGGAAGTTTCAACCAGTGTCAAAGGTTTTTCTTAATATTAACTTTGTCTGTCCGTCTGTCTGTCCGTATGTTTACACAAAGTTTTACACCGTTTGAAATAGAGAGAAGAAATTTTAACTACGAGTAGGTATTGCAAAAAAAATAATTTCATGTAAGAACTTTTTTCTGTAGCCCCACCCGTTACGAAGCTACAGCCCCTCAAATTTGGAAGAAACCCTTTATTTAAAACGTTATAACAAAAGTTCTATGAGGTAGTTTTTCAATCTGGAAACGTCAAAAGGTAGCTGCTTTTATAAACTTTACAAGCTGTTAAAAAACTTATTCATTGGTTTGCCATCGGTACTAAAATTTACCGTCATCCAATACTCAATTTTTGCAAAATTTTTGGCCCCACATAACTTCTGAACGGCTCAACCTAGAAAAATTTTTTTGTTGCGCAAAGAGCTGTAAGGGGTCTAAAATTGAAATTTGGCTTTTTTTAAGCACCTGTAACTTGAATACTTGTACAAATTTTTTTCTATTAATATACAAAATTTAAAGGTCCAACATTATATTTTAACATATATTAAGTGTTTTTCTTAAATACAAAAGCGGTTCTTTAAATTGAAGAAAGTGTCTCTCAGTTTTATCCATTTTTCTTAGATAGTAAAATTCTAAGTAAAATTCCAAATTTTGGTTTAATTCCTAGAACCTAAAAAAATGGAGGGAGGGAGAGGGTGGTGAGTGAGATTAGATCCTTGAGAAATTTGGTAACCTTCTCTATGGAAGAGCTATTAGGACTTAAAAATTAAAAATTTACTATTTTTACAAGTAAGCAGTGACTTATTCCCCCATAGTATATATTTCCAAAATTAAACTGAGTTTTTAACACAATATAATTTTGAAAATGTACTTTTTTAAAAACCCTTGGTTTTTTTCATCACTTGTTTTTAATATTTTTAATAAAGTACAATATCTTAATTGCATTGTTTAATTTTTTAAAACTGAGAATAGTAGTATCAAAACGTACAATTTCCAATATTTTGACAAAATAATCTAATGATGACAAAATAATTTAGAGCTTAAATCTTCTATTTTTTTATAACATTTCTGTTTCTAAAAGCATTATTTCCTTAAAAAATTCAAATTTTAAAATAAGAATTGCTTCAAAATGGATCTTTTCAGTTTCATATGTTGCAACAAAATAGAACATTTCCATACAAATACCATTTTGCAGGAAAATGCTATTTTTTCAGTTTATTGCTTACGAAAAATAAATCGACTGCATCAAAATGTATATTTTCCTATTATACTTTTTGACATCCATTTTGGCTCAAAATTTATTTAAAAATCTGAATGTTAGAAAGTCCACCTGTCCTGATGGAATTCCTGGAATGGTTCTTAAACATATTGCCTCTCCCATTTCGAAACCTCTGCGCAATCTTTTTTCATTATCATTTTCGACTGGTCGATATCCCAGCCAATGAAAAATTGCTCATGTTTCTCCGATCCCCAAAAAGATGACAAAAGCGACCGTTCCAATTACCAGTCAGTAACCATTATATCGGTAATTTCTAAAGTTATGGAAATTCTTGTTAACAAACGGTTGATGAGATACCTAGACTGCAGAGGTATTTCGCATGATAGGCAATATGGTTTCAGAAGCCATAGTTCTATAGGTGATCTTTTGACATACCTCAACCAAAAACTCAACATCAGTATTCACTGTTCCGGTGAATCTGATGTTGTTGCTCTCGATATCTCAAAGGCCTTTGATCGAGTATGGCATTATGCTCTTTTGAACAATTGCCGAGTTTTGGTCTTGGTATTCCTTTCTGTAAATGGATTGAGGATTTTCTTTCGAACCGTCAAATTCGTGTCCTTGTCGACAGTTATATATCTGACATTTTTTAAATAAACGCTGGCGTCCCCAAGGCTGCGCCTTATCACCAACTCTTGTTTTGATTTCTATCAATGACTTACTCACCTCTATCCTCAATGCAGTCCATAGCTTCACCGGCGGCAGCACTCTAGTGGTATCCTTCGATTTCTTTAAGAAATCTAATCACACCTTCCGCAATCACTCTAAAAATAAATATTATGGTTAGTTTAGTTAACCATGGCTTAGCCAAAATACCAGCTTGGAGTAACAGTAATAGAGTTGAGTTTAAGACTTCAAAAACTCAAAGCTGCCTGATTTATTGCATGAGAAATCAGTTTAACCCAATTCTGCGAATCCAAGGTGAAAATATTAAACGATCAGACAATATAAGCATTTTAGATTTGCAGCTAAATCAAAAAATGCTGTGGAATGAGCATGTTTTTGATATAGCTAAGAATGCTACCAAAAGTTTGGGTTTTCCATCACGTTGCAAAAGATATTTCTTTTCCAAGGATCTTTCTAATATTTATAAAGGCTATATTCGACCTAAGAAGGAGTATAATTCTCAAATTTGAGCTGGCGCATCCCAAACTTCTTTCAGTTACCTTGAAAAAATTCAAAATCGTGACTTACGCCTAATAGGTGACCCTGTCGAGCTAGTAACACATACTCCTCTTAACTCTCGTCGAAATGTTGGGGTGATTTCTCTGTTTTATAGATATCTTGTAGTTAATGGCACTTGCTCTATCGATCTAAAGTCAATTATGACTCCTCTGAAACAATTCCAAAGTAACAGCTAACAGTAAAAATGGTTATGGAAACTCATTTGTCGTGAGGACTGTTATAACGTAGAACATGCTCCAATTTTAGTTTCTATCATCATGAATTTCGAACATAAGCTTTTTAATTTTGGGATTTTTTAGGAGGCACTTGAACCATCACTACAATTAAGTCTAGATATCGGGGACACATTTCCTTTGTAGAAAAAACACTGTTATACCAAATTTATATTTACTTCAATTTACCATCTGTATTAATTTCGAATATATTATGATTTAAGGTCTTGGGAGTAGTGGGGGTGGTACACAACCACTATTCCAATTCATCCAAAATTTTACGGACACAACGAAAATAGGAAAAAAAACTTGTGTCCCAAATTTTAATGTTCTATCTTCTTTAGTTTCGAAATTATACTCGTTTGGCCGCAATTCAAACAAAAACTTCTACAGTCCGAACTCGTTGTCCGCTCTCGACCATAAGCAATCATCACGGTACTTTTATTACAAGTAACCTAGAGTTTAATATTTATCAAAATAGCGTCATTAGTTTTTGAGATATGGTGTTTTTTATATATATGTTCGTTCGCCCTTGGTCTATTCAAAGACTCCAGAACCCGAACACATGGTCCGATTTCGCCCATATGCAGTCCCCGACATTCTTTCAATGCTAGTAAACTCTTGTACACAATTGGAACATTCTAACTTTGCTATTTTTATTAATGTCGATGATAATCTTTTAAGCCTTGAGAGGTCTAGGAGAGGTAATTGAACTATCACTTCAATTGATCATATATTAGGGGAACACGTAGGAAATAGTTAAGAACATCCTTGTGCCAAATTTGAACTTTTTTTGAAATTTTTTGGAACTGTGCATATGGTCCCCCACCCACTACTCAATTGGTTCATAGTTTCAAGGACACTAAGAGAATATGAAGAAACTCCCTGACACCAAATTTGAAAGTTCTATCTTCTTTGGTTTCGGAACTGTGCTCGTTTGTCCTAAATTCGATAAAAAGTTTCCAGGATCTGAATCCATAGTCCGTTCTTGACTCTACGCAGTCGCCGCTGTAGCTTCATTACTAGTAACGTACTGCACAAATTTCATGAAGGTTGTGCCATTAGTTGTTCAGTTATCATGATTTTTTGTATAAGTTCTTTAGTCCTTAGACCGGTCAAATGGTCCAGAATCCAAATCCATCCTATATGCAATCTCCGCCGTACTTTAAGTCCTAGTAACCTACAGCTAAAATTTCATCGAGATAGCTCCATTAGTTTTTGAGTTATCGTGCCTACAAACGGACGGACGGACATGGCTATAACGACTCCGTAGATCCGGCTGATCACAAATATATTTAGTTTTCCATACCAAGCGCGCTTAAATGGTTACAAACATTGCTAAAGTTATATACCAATACATTATATATTATACAATATTATACATTATATACCATAAAATTTGCCTTTTTTGCACATTTTCAAAAAATTTTGTAAAAATGTGCCTATATAATTTCACTCTGTTCGTGCGTTCATCTGTGCGTATGTTTACAAAAACTTTTACATCGTTTGAAATAGATAAAAAAAATTTTAACCACATAGGTATTGCAAAAAGAATAATTTCATAGAAGCTGTTAAAAAACTTATTCATTGGTTTGCCATCGGTACTAAAATTTACCGTCATCCAATACTCAATTTTTGCAAAATTTTTGGCCCCACATAACTTCTGAACGGCTCAACCTAGAAAAATTTTTTTGTTGCGCAAAGAGCTGTAAGGGGTCTAAAATTGAAATTTGGCTTTTTTTAAGCACCTGTAACTTGAATACTTGTACAAATTTTTTTCTATTAATATACAAAATTTAAAGGTCCAACATATCGAGAGCAACAACATCAGATTCACCGGAACAGTGAATACTGATGTTGGACATGGCTATAACGACTCCGTAGATCCGGCTGATCACAAATATATTTAGTTTTCCATACCAAGCGCGCTTAAATGGTTACAAACATTGCTAAAGTTATATACCAATACATTATATATTATACAATATTATACATTATATACCATAAAATTTGCCTTTTTTGCACATTTTCAAAAAATTTTGTAAAAATGTGCCTATATAATTTCACTCTGTTCGTGCGTTCATCTGTGCGTATGTTTACAAAAACTTTTACATCGTTTGAAATAGATAAAAAAAATTTTAACCACATAGGTATTGCAAAAAGAATAATTTCATAGAAGAATGTTTTTCTGTAGCCCCACCCGTTACGGAGCTACAGCCCCCCAAAGTTGCAAAAAACCCCATATATAAAAATTGTTATAATAAGAGTCTTGTTAGTTGTTTCTTGTTAGCTGGTTTTGTAATCATTACAAATTTTTAAAAGGCAAATGTTTATGGTTGCCATACGGTATTAAAAGTTACTATATGCAAAACTCAATTTTTGCTACATTTTTGGCCACACATTTCTAAACGGTTCAAGCAAGGGTATTGAAATTTTGGGAGAAGTTAGACCTTTAGAAATTAGTAGGAGTCGGTTAACGAAAATTTATTGTCACGTCCCCTGTTAAGAATTTATAAGGGCTCGAAAATTTAAATTTTTCTATTTTTAAACCCCTGTAACTTGAATAACTGTTCAAATTTTTTTTTATAAATATACAAAATTTGAAGTTTCAGCATTATATTTCAACATATGTTAAAAGTTTTTCATAAATTTGAAAGGCGTTTCCTTAAATTGAAGAAATATTCTCTTTTAACCATTTTTACTTAGATAATAAAATTAGTTGTGGAATTCAAAATTTTGGTGAAGTTCACAATTGATTTCCCAGAACCTAAAAAAATGGAAGGGTGCTGACAGGAGGGGGGTGGGCAGATCACAAGTTTGCTAACCATAAATTTTGGAACCTTCCCCATTGACGGGCTTAAAAATTAAAACTTTTGTGCTTTTATAAAATAGTAACTTATTCATCAGTGTATTTTATTTTTGTGTATGGCGACTTTTGTTTTATTGGTATCCACCAGTGTATCGCGACTATTGCTTAAATTTTTTTCAAAGATGTTTTACATCAAAAAAAGTGTACAAAACATATTATCGGAGTAGGTTACATGCAAAAAAAAATAAAATTTATAAAAGACATTTTATCAGTGGTATGGTGGTTTTCGTTATATAAATTTACCGTTATCAATACTAAGTTTGGCAAAATTTTTGGCTCTTCATAACTTCTGAACGGCTCAATCTAGAAACTTGAAATTTTAGAAGAAGCTAGATCCTTAGAAATAAGTAGGAGTCAGTTTAGAATTTTTTTTTGTTACGCCCCCTGTTTAGGAGCTGTAAGGGGTCCAAAACCTTAAATTTTGCTATAAATTTAGCTTTTAAACACCTATAGCTTGAACACCTGTCAATATTTTTTTTAATTTATATACAAAGTTGAAAGCTGCAAAACGGAAGTTTCAACCAGTGTCAAAGGTTTTTCTTAATATTAACTTTGTCTGTCCGTCTGTCTGTCCGTCTGTCTGTCCGTATGTTTACACAAAGTTTTACACCGTTTGAAATAGAGAGAAGAAATTTTAACTACGAGTAGGTATTGCAAAAAAAATAATTTCATGTAAGAACTTTTTTCTGTAGCCCCACCCGTTACGAAGCTACAGCCCCTCAAATTTGGAAGAAACCCTTTATTTAAAACGTTATAACAAAAGTTCTATGAGGTAGTTTTTCAATCTGGAAACGTCAAAAGGTAGCTGCTTTTATAAACTTTACAAGCTGTTAAAAAACTTATTCATTGGTTTGCCATCGGTACTAAAATTTACCGTCATCCAATACTCAATTTTTGCAAAATTTTTGGCCCCACATAACTTCTGAACGGCTCAACCTAGAAAAATTTTTTTGTTGCGCAAAGAGCTGTAAGGGGTCTAAAATTGAAATTTGGCTTTTTTTAAGCACCTGTAACTTGAATACTTGTACAAATTTTTTTCTATTAATATACAAAATTTAAAGGTCCAACATTATATTTTAACATATATTAAGTGTTTTTCTTAAATTCAAAAGCGGTTCTTTAAATTGAAGAAAGTGTCTCTCAGTTTTATCCATTTTTCTTAGATAGTAAAATTCAAAGTAAAATTCCAAATTTTGGTTTAATTCCTAGAACCTAAAAAAATGGAGGGAGGGAGAGGGTGGTGAGTGAGATTAGATCCTTGAGAAATTTGGTAACCTTCTCTATGGAAGAGCTATTAGGACTTAAAAATTAAAAATTTACTATTTTTACAAGTAAGCAGTGACTTATTCCCCCATAGTATATATTTCCAAAATTAAACTGAGTTTTTAACACAATATAATTTTGAAAATGTACTTTTTTAAAAACCCTTGGTTTTTTTCATCACTTGTTTTTAATATTTTTAATAAAGTACAATATCTTAATTGCATTGTTTAATTTTTTAAAACTGAGAATAGTAGTATCAAAACGTACAATTTCCAATATTTTGACAAAATAATCTAATGATGACAAAATAATTTAGAGCTTAAATCTTCTATTTTTTTATAACATTTCTGTTTCTAAAAGCATTATTTCCTTAAAAAATTCAAATTTTAAAATAAGAATTGCTTCAAAATGGATCTTTTCAGTTTCATATGTTGCAACAAAATAGAACATTTCCATACAAATACCATTTTGCAGGAAAATGCTATTTTTTCAGTTTATTGCTTACGAAAAATAAATCGACTGCATCAAAATGTATATTTTCCTATTATACTTTTTGACATCGATTTTGGCGCAAAATTTATTTTAAAATTATTTTAAAGTGAGTGGTTGATAATTTTATTAAAACTTGAAGAATATTATATTTAGTTATTGGTAAGTTTCATTAAATTTAATTTAAGTAATTATATTTAAATGAGATGTAATTTAAAAAAAATATATTATTTAAGATAATGGGAAAAGTAAAAGAAATTTAGAATATGCAAGGAAAAAACCAAGAAATGTTTCCAATTGGAAACGTACAAAAGACAAAGCTACCAAGTAAATATAATTTTCTTTTTGATTCAAAGCCTTGTTCAAAGCCACTTAATTTTTATTATAGATATCGACCTAAAGGCTTACCTAGACTACCAACTTGCAATCACTCAAAAACTAATGCGTACAAATGTAATACATTAAATGGTCAAGACTGTTTTAACTTTCACAATAAGTTTTATTTATGTAAAGATAAAATATCTCAGGATAGCTTTATTCTGGCTTACATAAAAAGCAATTCCCCATCTAGAACTGATCGAAGATTTCATGGAACTGCAAAACATTTTTCAACTAAATATTATGTACTTACGAAACAATAAAGGGATTTTAGTACGTGCATGTTTACCAGCATTTACAAATATTTTGCGTGTTGGAGTGCGACGAGTTCAAGGAATTGTTAAACGGTTTTTTGAATCTGGAACAGTACCTAGAGAAAATCGAGGAGGAAACCGCAAAAGAGAAGCGTTTGAAGCTAAAAAACAATCTGTTAAAAATTTCATAAAAGGCTTCCATG
Organism: Dolichopus griseipennis; assembly: GCA_963082915.1. Classification (NCBI taxonomy): domain Eukaryota; kingdom Metazoa; phylum Arthropoda; class Insecta; order Diptera; family Dolichopodidae; genus Dolichopus; species Dolichopus griseipennis. Next base: position 139,663,853 of record OY720441.1, read on the forward strand.
TCCATGAAATTCACTATTGCCGATCAAAAAATTCTGCAAGACAATATATTTCGGGAGATTTGTCAATTAACCGAATTTTTAAAATGTACAACAATAACCACCCTGACGTTCAAGTAACGAAATGGTACTTTCAGAATATTTTCCGTACTAATTTCAATATCAGTTTCAAAACACCATCAACTGACCAGTGCTCTAAATGTATAATGTACAAAGAAAAAATCAAAATGTGTAAGAATCCTACTGAAAAAGTCAATTTAATGACTGCTAAACGGGTTCATAATTTACGATCGAAGGCATTTTATTCCCTGATCAGAGAAGAGTCGGAAAATATAATTACTTTCTCGTTCGATTGCCAAAAAAATATGCCTTTACCTAAGCTTCCCGATCAGGCGGCTTATTTTAGTCGTCAGTTGAATCTATATAATTTTGGAATAGTAAAAGGAACGTCAAAATCTCCGCTTATAAGGGAAAATATATTTCTATATTTATGGACAGAAGCTCAGCGTCCGAAAGGATGTAATGAAATAACATCGGCAGTTTTTAATAATCTTATTCATACAAATTTTACCCATAAATCTAATATAGTACGACTAATTTGCGATGGTTGCGGAGCGACAAATAAAAACACTGCTATGATAGCAATGTGTTCTTACTGGCTTAAAATAAATGCACCTTCTCATATAGAGGAAGTTCAAATAATATTTCCTGTACCGGGTCATTCCTATATTCCCCCGGATAGAGTTTTCGCAATGTTAGAGAAACGTACAAAATCAAAAACTACCATCATTGAACTAAAAAATTATGAAGAAATATATTCAGAATATGGAACAATAATACAATTGGGGGGAAACAATGCTCCTTTATATGATTGGAAAACCTATTCAAATAATCTATACAAACCAACCACAAAATGGCATTTCGAATTTAATAAGTCAAAACGATTTATAATAAAAAGGTCGCAGAAAGGCAAAATATTGGTTCGCGGTGAAAATGCTTATAAAAGTGATTTGACGACAGGGTCTTCAGTTTTAAAAAAAAACCGTTCAATAAGTCAAACTCTTCCTGATCGCTTACATAATGGAAGAGCAATCAGTTCAGCAAAAGTAAAAGACATAGATTGTTTGTTGGAAAAGCACTTCAGAGATGATTGGAAGTCCCGAGAAGACCTTTCTTTCTATAAAAAATTATTCCAAAATCAAATTGAAACCTTGGACGAAAATATAAGTAATGAAAATCATGAATGTGACACATTTTTTGAAGATATAGATTTAAGAATTTAATTAGTATTGTTATTGATTTTTTAATTAATTATCGTTTTTATTTTGTTTTAATTTATTTTTATTATAATATATCTATTTATTTTATGTGATGTTATTGAAATTTAAAATTAATATGTTTTTTCTTTTAATTTTGCTTTAGAAGCTTTTTATTTTATGTGATGTTATTGAAATTTAAAGTTAATATGTTTTTTCTTTTATTTAATGTGATACTAAAAATCGAAATCTAAAGTTTAAGTTTTGTTATAATATTTTAGAATTAATTTATTTTTAGTTTAGGTACTTTTTTATTTTTGTAAAAAAATTTAAAAAAAAGTGCAACAAAATGTGTAATATCCAATAATGGTTGCATCAAAAGATAGCATTTCCACGCAGTTGCTTCAAAATGTAACCTTTCAAACTTTTAAAACACATTTTACTGAATAATACAAAAGTATTCTTTGATTTTTTTTTTAAAATTATTTATAAAGAACTTTTAATTAATATAAATAAATACATAGTTCAAAAATTTGATAAAAATAAGTTTAAAACGTTTTTTATTATTTATTCAAATTAATCAAAAATGGAAATTGTACGTTTTGATACTACAATACTTGCTATAACCAATAAAACTACTAATAAACAAATATGTTAGCAGGACTAAGCTATTACAAATCACAATTCATTTTCATACAATGTAATTTGATCATCAATTGTATTGATAGAACAGCAATAGATATGTATTTGAAATAGAATATAGAGGCAAATATAAAAAAAACAAGTTAAGAAACAGTCAGTCGGTGCAACCGACTTAGAAATACCCTACACCTATTTGGTTCAAATTTAAGGACATATCCATAAGTCATTTTAACACCATAAAAGCTGTTATTAATTTGATCGTAAGACATAGCTAACCAAATTAACTTTATAATACTAAAAACATTTTCTAATTACACTATCTATTAAAAAATATTACAAATTCTTACTAATTTATCTATTTAAAAATATTAAAAAACAAACAAACTTGAAATAAATGAAAATATATTTATTCCAATTCAATTACAAAATGAAAAAATTCTAATTATTCAATTTTGTGATAAAAAGATAATATATTTAATAATCCAAATTTTTAAAAATTGCAATTATTTTAAATGGTTAGTTTATATACCTAATAGAAAAGCTTACAAACGCAAAATATGCAATAAATGTATTTCTAAAATACAATTACAAATTTAGACCTTTTCATATAATTCATTTAAATATTCAAATAAATTTTACATAAATGCAGCAAGTACCTTTGAATATAGCTGAACCACTACAATTAAGTCTAGATTTCGGAGACACATAGGACATAGGAAATATATTCTTTGGCTTTGAAATTAAACTCAACCAGAACCAATTCCCATGGTACTTTCATTACTACTAACCTAGAGTTTAAATTTCATCAAAATACCGGCGTTATTTTTTGAGTTATGGTGTTTTAAGATATATGTTTGTTAGTCCTTGAACTTGTCAAGGGTTCCAGAAACCCAAACCATGGTACGATTTCGCCCATATGCAGTCCCGTCATACTTTCAATACTAGTTAACCCTTGTATACAATTGGAACGTTCTATCTTAATTTTAAGTTACTAGTTTTATTAATTTCGATGATAAGCTTTGAAACACATTTGGGGGTCTAAGAGAGGTCCTGAACCACCACTCCAAATGATCCCAAATTAGGGGGGCACGGAAGAAATAGTAAAGAACACCCTGGGCCAAATTTGAAGCTTCTACATTTGTTTCAAGTTACTATTTTTTTTAATTTCGAAAATATGCTTTAAGGTCCTCGAAACTGAGTGCCTGGTCCCCGACCCACTAGTTCAATAGGGCCCAAATTTCAAAGATACTTACGCAATAGGAAGGGACACCCTGATACCAAATTTGGAGGTTATATCTTCATTGGTTTCGGAATTACGCTAGTTTGGCCTAAATTCGATCAAAAAGTTCTCAGTTCCGAACCCATTGTCCAATCCTCACCGTACGTAGTCACCGCCGTAGTTTTATTACCAATAACCTACAGCACAAATTTCATGAAGATACCCTCATTAGTTGTTGAGTTATCGTGATTTTTAATATATGTTCGTTATCCCTGACACCGACTAAAAGGTCCAGAATCCGAACCCATGGGCTGATTTCGCCCTTATACAGCCCGCGCTTTACTTATAGTACTAGTTAACCCTTGTACACAATTTAAACAGTCTATCTTAATTTTAAGTAACTATTTTTAGTAATTTCGATTATAAGCTTTTAAAACTTGGGAGGTCTGAGAGGGGTACTGAACCACCACTCCAATTGATCCCAAATTGAGGGAACACGTAAGAGATAGTAAAGAACACCCTTGTGGCAAATTGGAAGCTTCTACATTTTTTCAAGTTGTTATCTTTATTACTTTTAAAGATATGCTTTAAGGTCTTCGGAAATGTGTGGCTCCCCGACCCAGTACTCCAATGGGACCCAAATTCCCAAGACACTTAGGAGATAGGAGGGGACACCCTGATACCAAATTTGGAGGTTCTATCTTCATTGGTTTCGGAATTATGCTCGTTTGGCCTAAATCCGATCAAAAAGTTCTAGGTTCCGAACCCATGGTCCAATCCCGACCTTACGGAATCCCCGAATTAGTTTCATTACTAGTAACCTACAGCACAAATTTGATGAAGAAAGCGTCATTAGTTGTTGAGTTATTGTGATTTTTTATATATCTTCGTTAGCCCTTCGATCGATTAAAAGGTCCAGAATCCGAACCCATGGGGCGATTTCGCCCATATGCAATCGCCGCCGTACTTTCAGTCCTAGTAACCTACAGTTAAAATTTCATCAAGATAGCTCCATTATTTTTTGAGTTATTGTGCCTACGGACGGACGGACGGACATGGCTATATCGACTCAGGCGGTCACGCTGATCACAAATATATATACTTTTCCATATATAGCTCGCTTCCTTTAGGTGGTTACAAACACCATACCAAAGTTAATAGACCCCTTTACCTATTCTATAGGTGTAGGGTATAAAAATTAATATGAATTGAACAAGGATGATATTCAGAAAAATTTTAAAGTGAGTTATAGATGAGTTTTTAGTTTCTCACTAATCAAATTATTAACGCGTTCTAAAATAAATTTTTAAGAACCTGAATTTTTATTTTTTTATCAATATTTATACAAAACGTTATTTAAATACATTGTAATATGCCACTCCAATATTAATAACTAAATACCCAATAACATTATTTTAACAATAACATTATTATTTTTAGAACATTATTTTAATTTTGTTAACTATAAATAAAGTAGGTTAAAGTATAATGTAACATATGGTTTACATATGGATAAACTTAAAATATTAATAACAATTAAAATAAAAGATAAAGAATAAATTTAAACAAGGAAAGTAGAACTAATTTTTCATATTTCAATATTGAACTAAAATATTTTGTAAATACATGCTGGTTTGCATTGCCAGCATAATTCTTGACATATTGGTCTATTTTTGGATAGGACAATATTGTATTGTAACTAATTTGTAATATTGCTTTATAACAAACTAAAATGCATTTGTATTATTGTATTGCATTATTGTATTTGTATTATTATAAGTAAGGAAATTTATAAAAGTCTTTCTTTGGTAAAAGAAAGGAGCATTATAGTTTTAAACTGCATAGGTTTAAGATGTAGTTGAAATAAATAAAAATAACAAAATTTATTAATAGTTCTTTTCATTTTCCACATTCTAACTTTTGAATACATTACATTGGTGTCAGGTGTGGGGTGTTGAATATGAATTCTATACACCAAAAACAATTTTAATTATAAAAACCACAATGTTTACATTAATGAAATAAATCAGTGAAATAAAAAATGAAATAAATCAGAAAAATAAAAAAAAAAAAACATATAACAATTTTGAAATGAAAATTAATTAAATTTGCGTAATTAAATTAAAATACCTGATTCTAAAAAAAAAAAAAAAAATTTTTTTTAAAAGTGAAAGGTGCAACTTTCATCAGTGTCATCATCATATACGACAACTTCAAAAATTTCTTCATCAGGAAAATAAGAGCGACTTTATCAAATTTATAATAAAAAAATATATGTATTTTGCTTACTAATATGTTCAAATAAGCAAAAAAAAACCCAAACAGTCTGTTTTTTTTTTCTTTATTAACAATTCCTTATTTAATAATTATATATATATATAGATTTTTCCAATCTCAAATATTTTACAATTAATCTAATTTGTCAATTATTTAATTTAATTTAATCTAACCACTTTTAGGCAGACCATTTACCAATAAAAACATAAGCCGAATACGAAGTGGAGAATTCTTGACTATATAAATTATTAACTATATAGATTACTAAATATAAAATTATTGACGAATGACGTACTCTTTAATTTTTTTTTTTGAAGGAATATAAGTTTTCAATCAGCTTTAATTCATTAGTAAGTTCCTCATATAGTTTGAGACAATTATGTAAGCAGTTATTCTGTTTGTTTCTTGTTTTAAAGAGTGATAACTAAAAACTAGTTTTGTTTCTGGTATTGTAGTTATGTATATCGATCATTCTGTTTAGTAAAAATTTGTATTTAATTTCATTATTTGTAATCTTAAATGCTATCGAATACATTTCTATTTTGCATATATTCGAAAAACTGATGTATTGATTATCGTACAAGTTACTAGTAGGATAAAGTAGTGGGAAATTGTGGATAGTTTTGATGACTTTTTCATGGATGATATCTATTTTATTTAATAAAGTCATTGAAGCTTTGTTCCATATGGGATTTAAATAAATCAAGTTTGATATAATATAAGAGAAGTATATTTGTTTTAGTATATCTTTAGAGAAATACCTCCGAAGTCTTTTTATGATAAAAGCATAAGGCGTAATTTTTAAGAGTTGATCAATGTGGCCATTCTACTTGATTTTGCTATCTAATAATAGTTCTAAATAATTAAAATTTCTCACAACTTCGATTATACTTCCCTTTACGTAAAAATTAATATCTGAAAATTTTCTGTTTTCGAACAACATGATTTTAGTTTTTTTGACATTTAGAAGTAATGTGTGTTTTGTAAACCATAGTTCAATAAAATTCAGGTCTGATTTAATATTATCCCTTATTCATTCGCGTCACCTTTTGCATATTTAACTACAGCATCATCCGCATATAGTTGAATTGTGCTTTTCAAATTTATATTTGCAAGATCGTTTATGTAGAGTTTGAATAAAAGGGGTCCCAGAATTGAACCTTGAGGCACACCTTTTATCATTTCTTTTGATTCACTAAGCGTGTTATTTATACGCACTTTCTGACTACGTTTCGTTAAATAAGATTCAATGTACATTTGTTCGTTAGTATTAACATTAATGTTTGAAAGTTTTAGTAACAGTATTTTGTGGTCCACGCAATCAAATGCTTTTTGCAGGTCCAAGAAAAAGCAGCCAACAAATCTTTTCCATCATCCATTTTTTTGGAAATAAAGTCGGTTAAACTTAGGCAAGCCGCTGTAGTATTTGATTAGTTTTCGAAGCCAAACTGCTTACAACTTAAAATTTGGTTTGTTTCAATAAAGTTATCTAACCGGTTTTTAACTCAGTTTTATACGGATCGTTATTATATTTCCTTTTATATTTATAAAATGAATCTAGTATTTTTATAGCATTTAAGATTTCATTTGTTATCCAATAATTTTTTTTTTTTATATGAAATGGTCTTCGTGTTTCCACGAGATTGTTTAATTCATGGACAACTTCATCAAAGTTTTCTGATGACTTAATTCTAGACCAAGTATTATCATTATTTATACTTTAATAGTCTAGAATTTTCTTGAAATGATTTGTTTTTTCAACTATAGGCTTGAGATCTATACATAAAAATAGACTATTATTATCAGATAGGCATGTATTTGCTATATGAAAAAAATATTTATATTTAATTAAGTCGGTTAGAAAGTGATCGATTATAGTTTTAGAAGACCTACCAATTCTTGTTGCAAATTGAGTTGATATATTGTTATAAATCAGAAAACCATTAGTATTAATAGTATTGATATAGTATTTTGTATCGTAATTATTTGAGTTGAGTATATTTATATTAAAGTCACCTAATATTTCTTTTATACGTTGAAAGTATTTCATCTAATTTTATAAGAAAGGTGTTGATATTTATTTCATGAGATTTATAAATGCCTATAATCTTAATATTATGTTTTAATAGTTTGACACACAAAACATTTGATTTCTCAAACTCAAATTCACAATTTATACTGCTACTAATTTTATCGCTTATATAGATTGCTACACCCCCATACGATTTTTCTCGATTTGAGAAGTATGGAGTGAAACCTTCTAAATTAAAAAATTTGTTTTCAGATTTTTGTAAACAAATTTCAATTAATACAATCACATGTATTTCACACGAAAAAGAATTGAAAAATATTTCCAAATTATTGAGCTTATTTCTTAAACTTTGAATATTTAAGTACAAAACATTTAAGTTATTTTTATATTCACCACACTTATTTTTGTTCAACTCTATAACGTATTCAACATTAATGTCATCTTGGACGTTTATGAAATCATCTGTTTTGCATTTTGTAAACAGTGAATGTCATTTTCGATATGAAGCTTGTTTTCAATTAGAAAGTAAATACATAAGTTTAGAAATTGTTTGTTTTGTGAATTATATTATGTAAAGTTAATATTTTGGGTTTTCTGTTATTTAAAGTGATATAAATATTCTGTTGATTATATAAATATAAAAATAAATTTTTTCGTGTTAAGATAAAAAAATTATATTTAGTGTAATTTAGGTTATATGAATTAATTAAAATATAAAAAAAAATTTGTATAAAATGATGGTTATGACGTAAGCTTTTAATTAAGGTTGACGTAATCTTTTAATCAAAGTTATTTTTATTTAAATTAAGTGTAAAATTTTATTAACTGCACTGTTACAAAATAAAACGTTGTATATATAGATATAAAAAAAAAAAAAATTATTTTTTTATGCTATTCCTATAATTTTCAACATTATATAAAATAACAACATAAATAAATTATGAACACATTATACTAAAATATGAAAATAATAATAATAAAAAAAAATGAAATATAATTTTCACTTTTGCTATTAATTAAATAGTAACAAATTATATTACAAGAATAAATTATCAACATATTATATAAAAAAAAAAAAAAATGGTAATGAAATTATACAATATATACGTATATCTACTTAAAAAAAAAAAAAAAATAATTAAAATTTGTACATGATTTCTCTACTAATTTTAAAATAAATATTATTACCACATGAAATGTTTGTATAAATATAAAAAATTTTTTTGCTAATCCTATAATAAAAAAAAAAAAAAAAAAAAGGGAAAATTATTTTTTTTTGCATAAGGATTCTGAACTACTTTGTATGACCCTTAGTTTGAGAACGAGAAAAATTCTTCAATTAGGTCCTATGCCTCTTCCTCGTTCTCCAATAAAGCCTTCGCCTTCCACAGCGAATCAAGAAAAAACAGAGCAAATTAAAACTAGCGATCAAAATCCTTTAAGCGAAATGTCTGAATTCGATATTGATCATGCTAATAAAATGATTCCCTTGTTTGGCGGAGATTCTGCTGAGTTACATATATTCCTGCAACTCGCAGAATTACAATATGAAAGAGCTAAGAAGGACGAAAAATTAACAGACTTCTTGGAAGTCATTACATCCAAAATTTCCGGGCGTGCATATAACGCCATAATATGCTACCAAAAGCTAGACGGTTGGGAAAATCTTAAAACTTCTCTTACTGAAAAATTTTCGAAAACAAGATGCACCCAAATAATTCAAGTAGATATATTTTCTTTGAGTCAAGGGCCACCAGTGACACATTACTCGGAAGGAACTAAAAGGCTTCTTGATGAATTAAATATGGCTAGTGTTAAAGATTCCATGACTTATGAAGCTATTCACGAACTAAATGAATCTTTAGTAATGATCAATTTTATACATGGATTATTGGATCCACTAAAAACAATAGTGCGCACAGCCAGATTGTCCTCTTTGAGTGAATCCATAAATTTGGCTATTAATGAAGAAAAATTAAATGTAGCCACCAACTATAAAGGTAGCAATCAAAATAAGAACTAATATAATGGAAATAATAATAGTAACAAAATGCCTTATTGCAACTTTTGTAAAACAAATACACATTACACTAGAGACTGTCACGGTCGGTTTTCCGTCAAAATTTCAATCCAAATTTTAAACAAAGAAATAAGCTAAATAATTTCACAAAATTTAATAATGCTCCGCGGTTCACAAATTCAAACTTCAGTTCCCAAGTCAATACTTTATCACAAGAAAAAATTTGTCGTTATTGTAAAAATCCTGGACATACTTTACAAGAATGCAGAAAACTAGCATTCAATAAAAATAAAAGGAATAATATTAATCACTCACAAACTCATTCAAATTAGCAAAACTACCAGCAGCCTGGTCTCTCGGGCCTCAGGACACAGGCGAGCCAACTAAAATAGAGAGCCCCAATTCTAGTTCAAACAAAGTACTACATTTTAAATCTAATCAAAACAAAATCAAATTCGAAATCAAAATCAAAATCTTAATCTAATTAAAAATCAAATTCAAAATCAAAATCGAAATCTTAATCGAAATACAAAATCAAATTTAAATTCAAAATCAAAATCAAATTCGAAATCAAAATCAAAATCTTAATCGAATTCATAATCAAATTCAAAATCAAAATCAAAATCTTAATCGAATTCAAAATCAAATTAAAATTCAAAATCAAAATCAAAATCAAAATTCAAAATCAAAATCAAAAACAAATTCTAAATCAAAATCAAAATCAAAAACAAATTCTAAATCAAAATCAAAAACTAAATCAAATTCAAAATCAAAAACAAATTCTAAATCAAAATCAAAAACAAATTCTAAATCAAAAACAAATTCAAAATCAAAATCTAAACCAAAAATTAAATCTAAATTCAAAATTAAATTCTATATCAAGCAAAATTTCAAATTTAAAAGTTAATCAAAATTTAACAGAAACAATAATGCAATCAAATCAATCAAAAAATCGTATGTTTTCCAGTACCCTGTCGCTAGAAATACAGGGTGCGGAAAATCAATTTACTAATTTGTTGATAGATTCTGGTGCAAATATAAGCATTATTAAAGTAAACGCTTTGCATGACAACACATATGTTGATCTCAAGTCCGTTGAATTGAAAGGTATTTCACCCGAACCTATCAATACAATTGGAACTACTACTTTGTTTATTGAGATTCCTGGTTATAAACTGAAAAGATATGCTGCAATTTTTCATGTAGTTTCCGCTAATTTTCCAATCGCACAAGATGGTATAATTGGCGGAGACTTTTTGAATAAAACAAAAGCAGTTATCGACTATGGTAATGATCAAGCAATTTTTAATTTCAATAATTTAAAACTTCCAATCAAATTTCAAACAGAAAATAAAGTTGTATTACCACAACTACAGAAAAATTAGAATCAATTACAACAATAAATCCCAAAAATTTAAATGAAAATGGAATATTTATAATTATTACTATCGTAAAACCAGAGAATGGTTACGTATATCTTAGTATAATAAACGTAAATGAAAAACCATATGAATTACGCATTGAAGAATTAAAAATGAACTTTTCTCCTATTGAAAATTTTAATATCTATACGTTAGCACAAATTGAAAATACAAATTTAATAGAAAATCGTTTAAAAAACTTAAATAAACAACTAGATCTGTCTCATCTTAATTCGGAAGCAAAAACTTCCATCATAAACATATATATATAGAGAATATAATCAATTATTTTACTTAGAAGGTGATAAGTTGACCTGCACGGATACAATTAAACATGAAATAAACATACAGTTTGATAAACCACCCGTTAACATTAGACCTTATATACTGCCGGAAATTCATAAATCCGAAATAAAAAGACAAGTTGATGAAATGTTAATGCAAGGAATAGTCCAAAATAGTAAAAGCTCTTGGAACAGTCCATTATTAGTCGTTCCTAAAAAATCAGATGCTAACGGAAATAATAAATGGTGTGTCGTGGTTGACTATCGAAAATTAAATGAAATCACCATAAGTGATTCATATCCCCTGCCAAATATTGAAGATATTCTTGGACAGTTGGGAGAATCTAAATATTTTTCCACTTTAGATTTACCAAACGGGTTCCATTAAATCGGTGTGCAAAAAAAGATCGTAAGAAACCTGCTTTTAGTGCACCATATGGTCATTTTGAATTTACATGAATGCCCTTTGGGTTGCGAAATGCACCTCCCACTTTTCAGAGGCTTATGAATATAGTTCTCACCGGCCTCCAAGGCATCCGTTGTTTCGTGTACCTAGATGATATGGTTCTCTATGGTAAAAATCTCGTTGATCATAATCGGAAATTATTTCAAGTTCTTGAAGCATTAAAGAAATATAATTTAAAATTACAACCCAATTAATGTAAATTTTTACATAAAGAAGTGCTATATCTTGGTCATGTTATAACAGAAAATGGGTATTAAACCCGATACAAATAAAATAAATTCAATTTTAAATATAGATCCGCCACGAAATCTAAAAAAATAGGATATTATCGTAAATTCATACCAAAATTCTCAGCTATAGCACAGCCATTGAATAAATTGTTAAAAAAAAAATGCTAAATTTGTTTGGGATGAATTTTGCGTTGAATATTGTAAAAGCTTAAAAAGAGCTATAACCAAATACCCAGTATTCCAATACCCTGATTTCACGAAAGATTTTTACCTTACAACTGATGCGAGCGGCACAGCTTTAGGTGCCGTTGTATAGTAACAAACATTAGAAGAAGCCAAAGTAATGGATCTACCAATCGCTTACGTTAGTAGAACATTAAACAAAGCCGAACGTAATTACTCCACTTATAAAAATGAAGCTTTAGCAGTCGTTTGGGCAACGTTTTATTTTCGACCATATCTTTATGGCAGAAGATTTACGGTTGTAACCGATCACAAACCCCTTGTTTGGATCTTTAACATTAATAATCCAACTTCTAGAATTATCCAGTGGCGTATTAATTTAGAAGAATTCTATTATATTGTTATTCACAAATGGGGTAATTTGAATACGAATGCAGACGCCTTATCTAGATTAAAAACATCCAATATTAATGTAATTACTAGAGCACAATCTAATAAAACAAATCACATTCAAAATAATGTATATCAAGACAAAAATTTTAATATTTCTCAAAACAACAATTTCGACCAAGATGATATTCATAAAAATACTACAAATCAAAATATACAATCAGGTGCTGATATAATAGAAAACAAAATTACTTCTCGTACCGATCCTATAGAAATCAAAACAATTCTAGAAGAATACCATAATAGTCCAGTTGGTGGACACCAAGGCGTAAATCGTACACTGCATAGACTTAAACAAAAGTTTTACTGCAAAAATATGAAACAAACCATAATCAAATATACATTTTTTTGCAAAATATGTCAAAAAAATAAATTAAGCTTGAAAACTGAAATACCTATGAAAATAACCGATACTACTATAAACCTTTGGTAAAAATTGCTTTGGATATAGTAGAACCATTATCTACTTTTGAATCGCGTAATATGTATGTACTAACGTTTAAGATTTACTCACTAAATTTATGTTAGCTATTCCTATTCCTAATCAGGAGGCTGTCACGGAAGCCGATGTTTTTGTACGGAAGATCATTTGCATTTTTGGTACTTTAAAAATAGTTCTAACTGATCAAGGTACTAATTTTATGAGTGAAGTGTTTAAAAGGACTTGTTCATTATTAAAAATCAAAAAGATAAACACAACCAGTTATCATCCAGAAACTATCTGCGTTGTTATGCAAATAAAGATCCTGATAATTGGGATACGTGGTTAGACTTTGCAATTTTTACGCACAATACAACTCCTAGTACTTTAACAAGATTTACACCGTATGAAATATTATTTGGTATTAAACCCGAATTACCATCAACTATCTCTAAAACTATTGAACCTTTGTATAATGTTGACAATTATGTTCTCAACTTAAAATCACGACTTCAAAATAGTTATAACGAAGGCAGAACGATCTAATTAATTCTAAAGAAATAAACAAAAGAATCTATGATAAGAATACTAGATTATTAGATATTATTGTGGGAGATAAAGTTTGGCTACTCGATACAGTAAGGAAAAATAAACAAGTTATGAAAAAAAACCAAGGGTTTTTAAAAAAGCACATTTTCAAAATTATATTGTATTACATACTGAGTTTAACTTTGGAAATATTTACTTGGAAATAGTTACTGCTGACTTATAAAATTTACTGCTAACAAGTAAATTTTTAATTTTAAAGTTGTTATAGCCCTTCATTTGGGAAGGTTGCCAAATTTCTCAAGGATCTAACTTCATCTAACCCCCCCCCCCCCTCCTCCTCTATTAGGTTCTAGCAATTAAATTGTGAATTCCACAAAAATTTGAAATTTTACTTAGAATTATTCTATCTAAGCAAAACTGGGTAAAACTGAGAGACACTTTCTTCAATTTAAGAAACCGCTTTTATATTTAAGAAAAACCTTTAACATATGTTAAAATATAATGTTGGACCTTTAAATTTTGTATATTAATAAAAAACAAATTGGACAGGTATTCAAGTTACAGGTGCTTAAAAATAGAAAAATTTCAATTTTCGAGCCCTTATAGCTCCTAAGTAGGGGGCTTGACAAAAAAATGTTTGTTAACCGACTCCTTCTATTTTTTTAGGATCTTGGGATTTAAAAATTTATAAAGTTTATGAAACCAGCTATCGTTTCCCGTTTTCAGATTGAAAATATATCTAACAGAACTCTTGTTATAACAATTTAAATTTAGGGCTTTTTCCAACTTTGGGGGGCTGTAGCCCCGTAGCAGTTCTGTGAGGTTTATTTTCAATCACAAAACGGTATAAGAGAGCTGCTTTTATACACTTAACAAAAATACGTCGAACCAATGTATAGGATCGCCATACGGTACTAAAAATTTAGCATTATTTTAGCATTAGGTCTTGAAATTTTGGGAGAAGTTAGATCCTCAAAAGTTAGTAGGAATCGGTTATCAAAAGTTTTTTGTCAAGCCCCCTGTTTAGAAGCTATAAGGGCTCGAAAATTGAAATTTTGCTATTTTTAAGCACCTGCAAGTTGAATACCTGTCCAATTTTTTTTTATTAATATACAAAATGTGAAGGTCCAAACTTATATTTTAACATATGTTAACGATTTTTCTTAAATTTAAAAGCGGTTCCTTAAATTGAAGAAAGTGTCTCTCAGTTTTACCCATTTTTGCTTAGATAATAAAATTCTAAGTAATATTCCAAATTTTGGTTTAATTCTTAAAACCTGTAAAAATGGAGAGGAAGGAGGAGGGTTTGATGAAGTTTGGTCCTTAAGAAATCTGGTAACCTTCTCCATTGAAGGGCTATTAGAACTTTAAAATAAAAAATTTACTGTTATAAGTAAGCGGTAACTAAGTCAGCAATGTATATATTTCCTTAATTAAACGTTAATATTGAAGTTTAAACATTATATATTCCGATAAAATACTTAGTATGAAACACTATATTGTTTTGAAAATGTACTTTTTTTACCTTGGTTTTTATTATCACTTGTTTAAATATATGTTCGTAAGGCCTTGAACTGATCAAAGATTCCAGAATCCGAACCCAGGGTCTAGTACACTATTGAAACATTCTATCTTAATTTTAAGTTACTAATTTTATTAAGTTCGGTGTAAAGATTTTAAATTTTGGTAGGTCTAAGAAAGGTATGTTAACCACCACTCCAGTTGATCATAAATTAGGAAGACAAGCAGGAAATAGTAAAGAACATTCTTGTTCCAAATTTGAAGTTTCTACATTTGTATGGATGGTCAAAAATGTATGGATGGTCCTCGATCCACTACTGCGATTGGTCCGAAATTTCAAGGACACTAAGAGCATAGGAAGAGGCAGCTTTACATTAAATTTGGCGGTTTTATCTTTATTGATACGACGGACAAACATTGCTACATTGGCTCTGGAGGTCACGCTGATCACAAATATATACCCTTTCCATATCTAGCTCGCTTCCTTTAGGTGGTTAGAAACACCATTCAAAATTTAATATACCCTTTTCCTATTTCATAGTGTATAAAATATATTTTACCATTAATAGAATTTGATCCAGCGACCCCCTTACTAGCATAAAATATTGAAAATTTACATTAACCAAAAATGGATGATAAATCAATTGCATTTAAAAGTTTTTAATAAAAGTTAATTGCTGGATTAATGTTAATAGGAAGAAGAACTGTCGTTCATTTGATATTAAAACACTTTTAAATGTAAAAGATCAACCATCCTTTTTGATTAATAAAAATTTTCAATATGTTAACCTTAAAAGTTTTTAAACATTAAAAAGACTTTTTCTTAAACCAGCAAATTACTTTTATATTAAAACAGTAACCACTTACTAAAACTACCATAAATTTTTTTATTTGCTACATTTTAGGGGGCTAGTTTCACTTTATATAAATTGAAAAGAATATTTTGAAATATATATTAACAAAATATTTTTTTTTATTTTATTTTATTTATAAATAAGTAGTGCATATTTCTATTATAGTGGGTATATTTCAAAATTAAACTCAGTATTAAACAGTGTATAATTTTGAAAATGTTCTTTTTTAAAACCTTTGGGTTTTTATCATCACTTGTTACACCCCTGCATACAAATAATGGTACAGGTATATTAAGATTGCTCTTCTGTTTGTAAAGCATAGAAAAGTAAATTGATCAAGCTGTGTGTGCCTGTCCGTCCGTGTGTCAAAACGATAACTTAAAAACTAAAAGAACTAGAGTTTTGAAATTCACATAAAGTTTTTTTGGAAAATTGTTTGGTTCCCTATTGGTTTTGATTACAATCTGACTAAGGCTTCGGGGAGCTGCCTTACAACTCGTTTGCACCAATATGAATTTCTTCAAAACTAATTATACAAGGAGGATGAAAATTACCCACAGTTAATTATATAATTGATCTATTATATAATTAACTGTGGGTAATTTTCATATAAAAAGTTCCAAAATGTTACGGCGCATTTTCGGAGGGCTGTCATACAACTTCTGTACACTAATAGAGGATAAAAACTACAAACTTACTTTTTTACTTGTTAGGCTTTACAAACCATAAAGGTTCTGGGCCTAATGTTATTTCCCCTTTCACTCCTCTCGGTTTTGCACAGAACTCCAACAATTGGCCATGTGTAGTTTTTTTAAGTCTGCCAGTATCTCATCTCCTTAACGGAGGTTCGATATCTCTTAACGTTGCTTGCCTTGGTTTGACTTCAAATATCTTCTTGACTGGAGCATCGGTTTGCATTCGCTTGACGAAACCGACCCAATGGAGGCGTTTAATTTTTCATTATACAGTTCATACAGTTCGGCATTATATTTTTCAAAAATACCTAGTGCTAGTTAATTGTTTTTGGCAGTGTCAATGATTCTAAACTGTACAGCAAAACTGGAAGTACCAGCGCTTTGTACTGTGTACTTTTTTTTTAATTGCGCGATAAGAGATTCAAACCAAGCTGTTTCGACAAAACGAAGTAGTAACGGCTTGCCACGGTTATTCTACGTCCTATTTCTACATTTATATCATTTTCGATGATAATATTGATCCCAAGGAAAACAAACTCCTTAACTCCCTCAAAGTTATATGCACCGTCCAATAAGATGTTGATCCAATTCCGAATTTGTCGTTTGCATACACATTGTCGATTACATATACTTGTATACAAAGAAGACCCACTTTGTTTGCCTCTTTTTCATTTTGGGTGAAGGCTTCAGTGACTGAACGCCTTGTTTTTCTCATAATATCAATGTCGTCAGCAAAACCTAGTAGCTGAACTGATTTATAAAAAATTGTTCCTACTATATTAATACCAGAACGACGTAATATATACTCCATCACAAGACAGAGTATGATTGAAAATCATCAGACATATTACTTCCAACCGCTGAAATACATTTTGTATTTTCCAAAGTCGTTTTAGAAAATTGTATAATTTGGGCCGGTACACCGAATTCTGACATGGCGTCATATGTTAAAGTTTAATGTTAAATTTCCCTTCTTTACTTGGCCAGTGAATTCTAAAATTAGCTATTCGAACTCTGAATCTCGCACCTATTAGGAAATGATACACTTTTTCTTACACTTGTCGCGTGTCGTGAATCAATAACAAGATGGTCTATTTTATTCCTTGTCCGCCCATCCGGAGATAACCAGGTTGCCTTATGAAAGTTCTTGTCTGGGATATTTTGTGCTAGTTATGACCATATTTTGAGCTGCTGCAAAATCAATCATACGGTTTGTTCATGAAGGCCACCTACAGTTTCATCTTAACTTACCTCCAACTATACATCCACAACCTAGTTGGTGGTGTTTTCCATGACAGCTATAATAAATATCGCTTGTCCTTTTTTTTATTACACCATTGCCTTTCCAAAGTATTTCTTGTATGGCAATAATGTCCACCTCATACTTTTCGAGAACATTTTCCAAATTGTTAGGTGCACCTGGGCTAAAAAGAGAGTTCTCACATTCGAGGTACAAATTCCTAAATAATATTCCTTTAAACTTTTCCGGGGTCTTTTTCCAATAAATCAAATCCTTTTATCCGAAGCATTGTTTTTTACATCTTCCATAACTTCATTTTTCAACAAATTTTTAATGATAAGGTAATCAGTCTTACATCAACCCCCATTTTGGAAGGCCATAGTGATTTGTGGTTATCGGATGGCACGACTTCCCGCCCTGTTGCAATGAAAACTTTGTCCAGTCTCGAGTTTTGTTTTTCCAGAAGCAATAACCATCCGCACTCACCTTGAGGGCCTCCTTTTATTGCCCTCCCTCCTGCTTTATTAGCCGGGCTTGGGACCGTCCTTAACGGAGTTCTTGGGATCGTTCTTGGGGCGGCCCCAGTGGAGCAGGATGAAAATTACACATGGTTAGTTATTTAATAGGTCAAGCACCTATATGAAGTTTCAATACCTTATGGCTCCTTTTACGGGGACCTTACAACTTCTTCCCACCAAGATGAATTTCAACACAACTATTTATTCTAGGAGGATGACTTTCCCACACGACTAGTTATATAATAGAAAAGGCACCTAAGTGAAGTTTCAAAATGTTACGGCTTAATTTACGGGGAGCTGCCATACAAGTTGTCTGTTCGATATCTGAGGATCTAATGAAACTACGAGATTAAAATTAAAATTGGGCAAGTAAAATAATGGGACAATCTACTTGACTAAGTTGGATATTACTCGTACCAACTTTTCGGTTAGGCTCAAATATTTTTTTTTTGTTATTTTATTTTGTTTTTATGAGCTGCTTGGCAAAGTTGGACATTACTAGGACCATCTTTTAAGGTAGGCCAAATTTTTAAGGTTTTTATTTAAGCTAAAAATTATCGGGCACGGTGGGTCAAATTTTATTTTAAATATTTTACTTTTAACTAAAGTGCGACTATAATTCTCCTCGTTTAAAGTTATTTTTAATTCAACTTTTGTAGATTTTTCATTAGGCGGATTGTAATTAGCCATCATGTCGGCTTCATTTTAATTTCATATTAATGTCGGCTTCATATTTTTTGTTTCCAATAAATTCGAGGAAACAACATGTAATGTATTTTAATTTATTTATTTTTTTATTTATACATTTATCTAGCTCAATCAATGCATATTTTAAATTAATTCAATAATTTTGAACTATTTAGTAAAAGAAATCGTTATTCAATCAGCGCAATTTAGCTAACCTAAAGTCAATTTTCAAAAAGGGACACGTATACAAAATTTGAAGAAAATCGGCCGAACCGTTTCTATTTTAGAGTAAAGTAATGAAAAAACCTATAAAAAGCTGTTGGACCGCAATGGGTAAATGGAACTCAAAAAATTTTTTTTGAGATTTTCTTTTTAGCCAAAGCAGCACTTCGCAAAATTGGACAAAATTTGGTTCCAAAATATTATTTGACCAACCGCCGGGCCGACATGGATTAGCAAATTCCAAAGTTCTAATAGTGTCAACTCAATTCTCAAAGAGGGACACGTATACAAAATTTAAAAAACATCGGCCGAACCGTTTCTATTTTAGAGTAAAGTAAATAAAAACCTATAAAAAGCTGTTGGACCGCAAATTTTTTTAAGGCTATTTTTTTAGCGAAAGTAGTATTTCGCAAATTTGAACAATATTAGCTTCCATAGGAATTTTGAACAACCGTCGGCCCGATATGAGTTAAAAAATTCCAAAACTGTTAAAAGTGTCAACTCAATTCTCAAGGAGCATCACGTATACAAAATTTGAAGTCAATTGGTCAAACCGTTTTCATTTTAGAACAAAAAAGTTTAAATACTTCCACCACAGCCCCAACTTGGCGTTCCGCAAGAGCAAAATTTTTAGCCAACGATTTCTTCCCGTACCCAAAAATCCCTATTTACAAATTTTCATAAGAATCGGCTGAGTAGTTTAGGAGTTTATGTGACACACACAAACAAACAAACAAACATACAAACAAACTTTCGCTTTTATATATATAGATAGATAGATAATATTAAAAACTTAACAAACGAAAAACAAAAAAGAACGAGGAAGAGTGTAGTAGAGTAGACTGTGTCAACTCTGGGATACCCGTATGACCGTAACATATACATTATATCATCCGGTTAATTACTTTTGGCAAAATTTCAAACATACAGCTTTATTAAGTGTAGTGAAATGCTCATATAAAAGAAGGAGTTGTATGGCAGCTACTCGAACCGTCTGCCGTAGACCAACCAAATTTTGCTGTAACTTTGGCCATTACACTAAACTATTTTTAGCAAAATTTCAGACACCCAGCTTCATTAGGTGCAGTGTAATGCTCATATAAAAGAAGGAGTTGTATGGCAGCTAATCGAACCTTCTGCAGCAGAACAACCAAATTTTGCAGAAACTTTGGCCATTACACTAAACAGTTTTTGGCAAAATTTCAGACACCCAGCTTCGTTAGGTGGAGAGTAATGCTCATATAAAATTAGAAGTTGTATGGCAGCTACTCGAACCCACTCCACTAGACCAATCAAATTTTGCAGAAACTTTGGCCATAAAACTAAACTACTTTTGCCAAAATTTCAGCCCCGCAACTGTAATACGTACAGAGTAATGCTCATATAAAAAAAGAAGTTGTATGGCAGCTACCATACAACAGAACAGAAAGATTTTACAGAAAATTTTCAATCGTTCAAATTATTTTACAATTACCAATACTTATAACTAAAATTAAAATGGCCAAAGTGTGTTCCACTTGCCGTTGAAACATTACCGGTAATTCTAAAGGAGTGCAATGCTGTGCAGTGTGTCGTAGTTTTTCCATATTTGGCACAGTCATAGGCAAATTTATGAAGCTATAAAATCAGGTATTCCAACATATCAAAAATCTTAAAATTTCTTTAGCGCCCAATTCAATGATATCATTAGCCACAATAACCAAAGAAAATCAAATTTTACAAAAGCAATTCCAAAAATTCGAAAAGAAGAATATTCATTTGGAACAAAAAATAAACAAAATTGAAGCAACAACAACAAAACTACAACAAAAACTAAACTCTGAAGAAGCAAAACACTAGTTAATGATGAAGAACGGAAAAAAAGTATATTAACTTCAGAAATTTTTGTGGGTAGTCAAAATAATAATGAAATTTTTCTTCGCAATCACTTCACTCCAATGCAAGATCAAAATTCGTGTTCATATCTCCTAAAAAAAGAATATTAAAATTTCCTTATGTCAAACTGATATAAGATAAGTTTTTCAAATATCTTCTTTTATCGATATTCAATTTACACAAAGGTATTTAAGACCTTGTTTTAATTGCAATTTATTCTTACACACTTTTTTAAAATTTATACTTTTTCTTTATTTAATCTCTTTAAAAATTTCTCTTTACATAATTGCTTTGATTTACTAATTAAAAAAACTATTGTATTTGCTATTGTATTTGCAAAGAAACTCCATTACTTAGGGAGATATGAACATGAATTAATTAAACTCAAACAATAGTGAAATCAAAAACTATTCTAGTACATTACTTAGTAACGGTTTTGTTATATATAATAATAAAACTGATAAATACCCAACAAGAATTGGTAAAACTTCTAAAACCATTATTGATGAATTTATCACTGATACTACACTCTCGACCATCAGCGATATTTTATAAGTTTTGGTCTTAAACCTATCAAAGAAAAAGAAAACAAGGTCAAAAAAAGTTATGCCAACTTGAAAAAGATAAAATTTGGTCTAATTTAAAGTTATATAATGATTTCAATATATTTGTCTTTTATCTTAGCCCTCTGATTATTTTATAAATATACAAAAAAATATCCAAATGATAACCGGAAAATACCAAAAAAGTGTGGGTTATATAAGAAAGTTATGTTTAATAAAGATTCTTTCAATTCTTTTGAACTTAACAATCAAATTATTTCTAACGAACAAATCATAGCTGAATCAATGAATAATTTTTTCGTAAATATTACAGACGAACTTAACATTTCTACACTCGCTAGACTATGATTATTTGTATAATTTTTCAACAAACATTTATTCGAGCTTTATTCTGACTCCAACCAACATTAAAGAAATTTTCGAGACGATCAATATGTTAAAACCAAATGCTGCAACTGGCTATGACAACATCTCGGCTGGAATTACTAATATTTCATTTCAAAACTCATCATTTCCGGAAAACTTAAATACTGTGATTGTCATTCCTATATTCAAAAGAGGTTGCGTAACGAAAAAACTAATAGACCCATTAGACCCATTTCAATTTTAAGTGCGTTTTGCAAAATATTTGAAATAGTTATTCAGAATAGAATTGAAATTTTTCTTTAAAGTAATAATATTTTACAAAGCGAGCAATATGGGTTTGAAAAAATTCCACCACAACTGCAGAGTGTCTTAATCTAACAGATTCTTTTTTTAAAAACATAAGCAGTGGGAGATATGTTGCATATATTTTTTTCGACATTTAACTGCTTAGACTATAATATTTTACTTTATAAGCTTAAAAAACTCAATTTCTATCATAACCAAAGTACAATCTCAGATGTCTCAATAATCATAAACTTTTACTAAATACTAAAAAACAAAAATTATTATTTTCGGTAATAATATGTACAGTAATTTTGTATATGATTTACAGAAACACAGCTCTAGAAGTAGAAAAATCTATCTTGGAGTAATTTTAGTTAATGTATTAGAATGGCATGATGATAATGATCATATTGTCAAAAAATAAGCACATATTGGGCGAAATCGGCCCATAGGTTCGGATTCTGGACCTTATAATTGTTCTAAGGGCCGACGAACATATGAAAAAAATAAGGATAACTAAACAACTAATGGCGCTTCAAACATGAATTTTGTGGTGTAGGTTACTAATAATGAGACTATGGCGAGGACAGCCTCCGTTTGAGAAAGAACCATGGGTTCGGATCCTAGAAGTTTTTGATCGAATTTAGTTAGGGTAAAGAAGCATAATTCCGAAACCAATGAAGATAAAACCTTCAAATTTGGCATCAGTGTGCCTCTTCCTATGTCCTTAGAGTCCTTTGGAACAATTGGAGTAGTGTGTCGGGGATCATCCACAGAGTTT
Source organism: Dolichopus griseipennis (assembly GCA_963082915.1). NCBI lineage: Eukaryota > Metazoa > Arthropoda > Insecta > Diptera > Dolichopodidae > Dolichopus > Dolichopus griseipennis. Next base: position 139,686,907 of record OY720441.1, read on the forward strand.
TGAAGACCTTATAGCATATCATTGAAATTAATAAAAAAAGTAGCTTAAAATTTAGAAAGAACGTTCCAATTGTGTACAAGGGCTCACTAGTACTGAAAGAACGGGACGGACTGCATATAGGCGAAATCCGACAATGGGTTCGTATCCTCGAACTTTTTCATCGAATTTAGGCCAAACGAGCATGATTCCGAATCCAAAGAAGTTAGAACCTCCACAGTCGGTATCAGGGTGTCCTCGAAAACTAGAACCAATTGAAATAGTGTGTCGGCGATCAGAAGCTTTAAATTTGGCACAAAGGTGTTCTAAACTATTTCCTACGTGTTCGCTTAATTTGTGATCAATTTAACTGGTGGTTCAGGTAACTCTCTTAGACATTTTAAGGTTTATAGGCTTGTCATAGAAATTAATAAAAATAGTAACTTAAGATTAATATAGAATGTTCCAATTGTGTACAAGGGTTAACTAGTATTGAAAGTACAACGGGGAGTGCATAAGGTCGAAATCGTACCTTGATTTCGGGTTCTGGAATCTTTGAAAAGTTCAAGTGCTTCCAAACATATATCTTAAAAACATCATAACTGAGAAACTAATTTCGTTATATTGATGAAATTTATATTCTAGGTTACTAGTAATGAAAGTACTACGGGAATTGGTTCTGGTCGAGTTTAGATTCTAGAAGCTTTTTATCGAATTGAGGTCAAACTAGTATAATTTCGAAACCAAAGATGATAGAACCTTATATTTGGGGCACTGGTGTTTCTTCTTATTTGTTTTGTGTGCGTGAAATTTTGGATAAATTGGAGAAGCGGTTTGCGTACCACCCCCACTATTCCCAAGAACTTAAAGCAAAGTATATTCAAAATTAATAAAGATAAAAAAATCAAATTTGATATACTATTTCCTATTTCCGTTCTTATTCAACACTTTTGTATTTTTAAAAGGCTAGGAGTTTTACTATAAAACATATTATTAAAGTGTTATATTTTACTTGCAGATTTACCCGGCGTTGCACGGAATTCTTCAAAATTTAAATTTATATTTTATAATCTATATATGTACAAAACCAAATTTTTTTTTTTTTTTATAGGGTATAGCCTCCAAACTAGCTCAGTCAATTATCATTAAAACTTGTATATAAAGGTTTTTGGGTAGGTACGGGGAGTGATCTAGACTTAAAGTTGGAACAGTTTCAAACTTCTTTGTAAAACTAAATACGTGTGACCGATTGCAAATTTTATATAAGTGTTGTTGTTAGACAATGCAGAATCTAAAAAAATTTAGAAAATCCACAAAAATTTTTAAAACACTTTTGTCGATTTCCGTTAATTTATTCCGGCACAATTTACAAATTGTACTTTTCCTTTCAATAAAAACCATTTAAGAAGCGCTCAACTGAGTATTATCTAATTTACATGTAAGTATTTTTTTACTCGTATGACTGTAGGTCGAAAGGCTATACTAAACAAAAATTTGGAGCTAGGATTCTTTAATCCGTTTTAATGAAAGAGCCTTCATCGTTATTGCAATCCAATCAGTTAGCTCCACGGGTTAACATTTCTAGCAGTATGTTCGAGTAGTTACCATATAACTTCTTGTTATTTATAAGAGCATTACTTTATACCTGATTGGTGTCTGAAATTTCTCTAAAAATATTTTAGCTTTATTGTCAAAGTTTGTGCAAAATTTAATTTGTGTAGTGCAGTGCAGTGCTTTCAGTTTGCTGCCATACAACTTCTTGTTTTATATGAGCATTACTTTATGTCAATAGTAGTTAACTTTAATAGCAATTAATTGATAACAGCTCAATAAGATAAATCGATTCACTGAAAGAGGTTTAAAGAGATGCTTTTCAATTTATACTTTGTTTTGCACTTAATTGAAAGTTCTACTACACTCTTTCTCGTTTTTTATGATTTTTTGAAGCAAATGTAGGCCTTTTTTTTAAAAAGGTTTTAAAATACTATGTATTTCAGCTTAATCAAACTTTTTGATTTTATTAAAAAATAAAAGAAAACTGCATTTTGACAGTGAAATCTATTTTAAGGAACAACAAATGTAAAATAGATAAAAAATAAAGACTTACGAAAAAATCTAGAGATAGAAAATGTTACGTTACTTAAATTTAAGGATATTTTTATTCGGGTTCTTCATTAGCTTTATTTTTATTATTATTAATATACCTAATGATACCTAATGATTTTTTCTAAAGTCTTATAACAATATTTTAAAACTTTAGAAAAAGCTATTAGGTATCGTGCCTAAACGGGTAATTATATCGCAACCAAAGTAACTTATAGCTTTTGAACAATTTGAGGAGAGCAAAAAAATTAGTTTTATTAAATAAGTGAGCTTTTGGAATAAAGGTTAACTTGTGCCAATAACAAAAATTCATTGAACTTTTGTGCAAAATGCGTCAAAACTAAATTACCCCGGTGGACTTCAATAATTAAAATCAATGCTGGTGCAAAATCTTCAATAAAATTCATTTAACAGTTTAAGCAAATAAAATTTATAGAAAACTTCATGGCGTCGTCGTAGCAAAAGCGTTAAACGAACCTAACTAAAATTTATTCCAGCTTCTCTTCAAATCAATCTGTCAAATTGGACACAAATCGGAAATACAAAATTTTTTAGAATCTCGCCGGGTTGGGATGGGTTAATTCATTCCAACCAACTTTATATAACTAATTGCTAAGAAGAACATTTGTGCGAAATTTGAATTCAATCGGTCAAACCGTTTCCGCTCGACATCAAAAACATTGAAAAAGCTTCTTTGTGCTTTCGTGCCCAAACGTGTTAACCGAACCCGACAAAAATTTGTGTCAGTCTCTCTTTTCGACTGCAAAACTACCTTGTAAATTTGGACACAAATCGTAAATCCAAAATTTTTTGGAAGTTCGCCGGGTCGAAATGGGTTAATTCATTCCAACCAACTTTATAAAACTAATTGCTAAGGGGAGCATTTTTGCGAAATTTCAATTCAATCGGTTAAACCGTTTCGGCTTTTCCATCAAAAACATTGAAACAGCTTCATTGAGCTCTCGTGCCCAAACTGGTTAACCGAACTCAACAAAATTTTGTGTCAGTCTTTCTTTTCGACTGTAAAATTGAACACAAATCGGGAACACAAAATTTTTTGAAAGCCCGCCAGGCCGAAATGAGTTAATTCATTCCAACCAGCTTTATACAACTAATTCCGGTTGCTAAAACAAACATTTCTGCGAAATTTCAAATCGGTCAAACCGTTTCGACTCGACATAAAAAAAACTAAAAAGCTTAAAACGGCCCTGGAGCCGCAACCTGTTCAGTTATAAAAAGGTGACATAGCCTATGTCACCCGCCGGGGTCTAAGAATTATTCCTTTAAAATTTTGTGGCAATCGGACCGGTGCTTTTCACGTGAATCCTGAACAAGCAAACAAATAAATAAACAATCAAACAAACAAATTTTCTTCTTTATATATTAGACTAGCAGATTTACCCGGCGTTGCCCAGGAGCGTGCAATTTGCAAAATAGCTAGTTTCTGTTAATTTTTTGAAGTACTGCTTTGGTTAAAAAGATAGCCTCAAAAAAATATTTGTGCAGTTCCATTAACCTGTTGCGGCCTTATAAGTTTTTTCGTTAATTTGCTATAAATTAGAAATGGTTTAATCGATAGACTTCAAATTGAAAAAGCTTCATTGCGCCCTCGCCCCCAAACGGGTTAACCGACCTCAACAAAAATTTGTCTCAGTCTCTCTTTTTGACTGTGAAACCACTCTGTAAAATTGGACACAAATCGGAAACACAAAATTTTTTGAAAGCCCGCCAGGCCGAAATGGGTTTAATTTATTCCAACCAAATTTATACAACTAATTCCGGTTGCTAAGAGGAATATTTGTACAAAATTGCAAGTCAATCGGTGAAACCGTTTTAACTCGACATCAAAAAAACGAAAAGCTTAAAACGGCTCTGGAGCCACAACCTGTTGACTTATAAAAATATGACATAGCTTATGTCACCCCCGGGCTCTCAGAATTATTCTTTTAAAATTTTGTGACAATCGGAGCAGTGGTTTTCACGTGAATCCTGGACAAACAAACAAACAAACAAATTTTCTTCTTTATATATTAGATAATATTTTTTGTTTCGTTAAATATAAAAATCTGAAAATTTTCATTAGTTTGTAGTAATAGTTTTATTTACAAATAGTTTTTAAAGTAGGTTTGCGTTACTATTAACGTATAAGAATAATTTAGCATTGAAAAATTATTTAGAGAATCAATAAAATCAATACTAAATTAATTTAAATGATAAAAATTTAATTTCAATTAAAAAGATAACTGGTCTATTCAAACAGAAAATAATATACCTTCTTTCTTCTTTAGCTGCTTATCCACTACTGGATGTCTGCGATCACATTTCTGAAGCTCTCTCTATCTTGTGCTGCGTGCATTAATTCTCCCACCGTTTGGAGGCCCGTCCATTGCCTGATGTTTCTAAGCCACGACATTTGCTTTCTGCCGACACGTCTTCTGCCTTCAATTTTACCTTGCAGAATCAGTTGTAGAATATAATATTTGTCATTGCGCATTATATGACCTAGATAAGATGTTTTCCTACGCTTGATTGTTAATAACAACTCACGGTCTCTATTTATTCTACTTAGAACCTCACTATTGCTCACTCGATCTATCCATGATATTTTCAATATTCTACGGTATATCCACATTTCAAATGCTTCAAGCTTATTGATGGTCGTTATTTTTAGAGTCCACGCTACCATACCATAGAGGAGTATGGACCACACGTAGCATTTAACATACCGGATTTTTGTTTCGAGATTGATATCACGGTTGCATAAAACTTTTTTATATTTTACAAAACTGCTACGAGCATATTCAATTCGGCATTTTATTTCCATATCTGAGTTCCAGTTTTCATTTAGCCAACATCCTAGATATTTAAAACTTGAAACTCGTTCAATTATGGTGCCATTTATGGTTAATGTTGCGTTGTTGAATGTGTTGGTTCTAGAAACAACCATAAACTTGGTTTTAGCGATATTAATATTTAAGCCGAAAAGTCTGCTGCGGTCGCTTACTGAATTTATAAGTTCTTGAAGTTCAGTTATATTATCGGTAATTAATGTTGAATCATCTGCGTATCGTATGTTGTTGATATTAACCCCATTTACTTTTACTCCAATATTTGTGTTATGTACTGTTTCCTCAAATATAGCCTCGGAGTACAAATTAAAAAGTAAGGGTGACAATACACAGCCTTGCCGTACTCCTCTTCTAATTTCAACGTCTTTTGTAATGAAGTTTTCTGAAACTACATAGGCTTTTTGGTTCCAATACAAGTTCTTGATACACTGAATTTCTTTTTGATCTATATTAATTTTACTCAAAACCTCCATAAGTTTATTATGTTGAACGCGGTCAAAAGCTTTTTCATAGTCTATGAAACAGAGAAAAATATCCTTATGAACGTCTCGGCAGTTTTGAACCAAAACTTGGAGGCCGAAGAGAGCTTCTCGAGTACCAAGACCTGCTCTAAAGCCGAATTGTGTATTACTAATTGTACTTTCACATTTCTTGTAGATTCGGAAGTGAATAATTTTTAAAAAGATCTTTAATGCATGGCTCATTAAGCTTATAAGCCGATGGTCACTACACTTTTTTGCATTTACTTTTTTAGGCAGCGTAATAAATGTTGATTTAAGCCATTCTTCTGGGTATATTCCCGTATCATAGATTTGGTTAAAAATTCTTTCTAAGATGGTTAAATTGTCATCATCAATTAATTTAAGAATTTCTGCGGGTAATTCATCAGGGCCAGTAGCTTTATTATTTTTTGCTGTTGTAATAGCTTTCCTGATCTCATCTTTTGTTATCGGCGGACCTGAGAGTGTTGCTTGTGGTAGAGTGTGGACTTCGGTTCTATTTAGATCATTGAATAACTCTGCTATGTATTCTTCCCAAACTTGTTTTTTCTTGTCTGGATCCAGGATTATTTGGTTATTTCTGTCAACTAGATTCGAATATATTTGCTTACGATGAACTCCAGCAGCTTCCTTAACTTTTTTATGAAGATTAAAATCATCATGTAAGTTTTGTAAATTTTCAATTTCTTGACATTGTGAATTTAGCCACTGTGTTTTTGCTGCTCTAATTTTTGATTTTATTATATTTTGCAGGCGCTTATAGTGGTCACCATTTCCGGTGTTTTTATATAAACGTCTCTGATTCATTAAATCTAAAATCTCATTTGTCATCCACTTCTGCTTCGGTGTATATGTTCGTGGTCCCAGCTTGGTTGAAGCTACATTTTTCATTGTGTTCTTCACTCGGTTCCACAATTCATGTCCATCTACATTGTTCATGTTGTTGTTTCTGATGAGAGATGTGATTTGATTATTAAGTTCTTCTGCAATTACAGTTTGGCTAGAGCTATCCATTAATTTTCCGAGATCTAAATGTTTTTTCCGTGTTGGTTTTATCGCTACTGCTAGTTTGATTTTGACTTGCGATAGCAGTAAGTTGTGGTCTGATGGGACGTCGGCACCTGGATACGTTGAAACTCTTGACACTGATGTACTGTATCGTTTATTTATTAAAATAAAATCGATTTGGTTTCGGATTATATTTTGATCGTTATCTTGTGGGGATTTCCATGTGTATAATCGGCGAGGTGGTAAAGAAAACCATGTATTCATGGCTTTAAGTTCTTGCTCTGTACAAAATTGAACTAGTCTGTCACCCCTCGGGTTTCTGGTGCCTAAACCATGGGGTCCAACAATATTTTCTACTTTACCACTTCCTATTTTGGCATTGAAGTCTCCCATAACGATGTTAATCTCATGCCTTTTTGTTTGTTTCATAAGTTCTTCGATTTCACAATAAAAAGATTCAACGTCTTCATCAGATTTATCTGCCGTTGGTGCATATACTTGAATTATATTCAGGTTTACGGGCTTTGCACATATTTTAATCATCATAGTTCTATCCGAGTTGGGTATGAAGCCAATTATGCTTTTTCCTATTTCATCAGAAATAATTACACCGACTCCATTTCTATGATCTTTGTTTTGATTTCCGGAGTAATATATTGTTCCACCTGTTGTTTTACATTTCCCGGAATCTGGCCACCATGTTTCCGATACACCAAGTATACTTATTTGCAATCTACTCATTTCTTGTATAGTGTTTGCTAGTTTACCACTTTCGTAAAGACTACGTACATTCCAAGTACCTATTTTTAGTTTTCTTTTTGTTTTACCTCCGGGGATTCTTAGCACCCTCGTATTGCCGGAGACTGAGGGCCTTATTTCTGGTTGTACTTGCATAATGTGATTTTCTTGAGATGTTACTTCAGTGGTTTCTCATTGCCTTCTGAAGGATTTCCGGTAGTTTTTCATCTTTATAAATCAGCCGCCCTTAGCATAGGGTTCAGACGCTGTTTGTAGCCGCCTACTATAGGTCAGACGCTACGTTTATTTCCTTGACCTTTAAGTCGAAATGTCGGAGTTGCTTCAGCAGATAGATTTACATCACTTTCATGTAGAAGTTCTGATAGCTATGTTACCAGTTCTACTATGATTGTTCTGTGTTCTATCATGCCTACTTCCTGAGACGCTATAAGATATTAGATAGCCATTCAGGTTACTAATCCCTCTTCCTTTTCTACTTCCAGGTAATTTTCACATTTATATAGCGAGCCGCTTGTTCCAAGTCAGACGCCCGCTCGTAGCCGCCAAGTGTTGGACAGACGCTACCCACGTGAACCCTCGCCAGGAGCCCTTACAAGGTACTATCAGCCGGGCCAGCTGAACCAAGGTTTTTTAACGAGGTTGTTACTCCTCCCCCTCCTCCTTTTACATCCGGGCTTGGGACCGGCAATGGCGGAGTTAATATACCTAGATTTTATTAATTCCTTTTTAGTACTTTTCAAAAAATTTTGTAAAAATGTGCCTATACAGCTTCACTGTGTTCGTCCGTCTGTCCATTGTCCTTCCGTCCGTCTTTGTTTATCTACGGCTGACTAAAAAATATCAGAAATGGGTAGGTATTGCAATAAAAATAAATTAATGTTAAAACACAGCCCCACAAAGTCGGAAAAAGCCCTATATTTAAAGAGTTATAATTAGAGTTCTATAAGGTATATTTCCAACGGTAACAGACAGCTGTTCTAAGCTTTACAAATTTTTAAAAACCAATTGTATAGGGTTACTATACGGTACTAAAATTTACCGTTATCCAAAGTTTTGGAAAATTTTTGGTATCTCATAACTTCTGAACGGCTAAATCTAGAAACTTGAAATTTTGGGAGAAGTTAGATCCTTAGAAATAAGTAAGAGTCAGTTAAGAATTTTTTTGTCACGCCCTCTCTTTAGGAGCTGCAAGAGTCGAACATTTAAATTTTGCTATACATTTGGCTTTTAAACACCTATAACTTGAATGCCCGTCAAAAATTTTTTTTATTTATATACAAAAATGAAAGCTCGAAAACGAAAGTTTCAATAATAATGTCAAAGGTTTTTCTTAATTTTGACTTTGTTCGTCCGTCGTAACTTACAAAAACTTTTGCACCGTTTGAAATAGAGTAAAGAAATTTTAACCACGGGTAGGTATTGCAAAAAAAATTATTTCGTAGAAGAACCTTTTTCTGTATCCCCACCTGTTACGGAGCTGCAGCCCCCAAAAGTTAGAAAAAGGCCTATGCTATAACGGCTCGAAAATTGAAAATTTTGCTATTTTTAAACACCTCTCACTTAAATACCTGTTCAAATTTAATTTTACAAATATGCAAAATTTAAAGCTGCAGCATTATATTTCAACATATGTTAAAGGCTTTTCTGAAATATTAAAGCGTTTTTTTAATTTGAAGAAACAGTCTCTTAGTTTTAAACATTTTTGCTTAGATAAAAAATTATAGGTAAAATTCCAAAATTATGGTTTTGGTTCACAATTGATTTCCTAGAACCTATAAAAATGAAAGGGTGAGGACAGGAGGGGGATGGGCAGATCCTCGAGAATCATCATAAGTTTGCTTAGCATTGAAGCTCCAACATTATATTTCACACTTGTTACCAGGTTTTCTCGAGTGCATTGGAATTATATTCTAAGTATTGATTTCACTATTATTCATAATTATTAAATTGATGATATAACTAAATTATAATATTATCATTTTTTTATATGTATTTTATAAAAAGAAATAATAAAATACTCAGTGAGAAACCCTATATAATTTTGAAAATGTTCTTTTCAGGTAGTTCAATTTCCTCAACTATACTTTCACAGTTTTCTGAAACAAAAAAACGAAAACTAAAACCTTTTCTAAGAAGTCCAAGACTAAGAACTTCATAAACACCGGAATGGACATCATATAAATAATGCAGCATTTTATGTTTTAGAAGAAGTTGATAAAGATAGATGCTCAAGATGACTTTTGTACCATTGTACCATTGTTTAGTAATGATAATTTAAAATTGTTTCCAAACAACTCTTTAGCTTCAATCGAAAATAAATTTTCTATTCACTTTGATTTAAGAAACAGAACTTTGATTTAAGAACAGGAAGTTTAATTCTTTGCCAACACTTATTACAAATATAACTCCTAATCCAGGATTTACTCGAAACCAGGTTTTACTGAATTTTTTAATTAAGTTTTGACATATATCTCCAATACAAAAAATGATGATGATCGAAAGGATTTAATTCGTATATCGCAAACTTTTAATGAAGATAGCTTTTATATAAAAGTTAATCATAGCAATAATGTAAAACATTATTAACTGAACTATTTCAACAGAATTAAAATATAAAAACAGATTTCGTTAATGAAGGTTTTCAATATGTTATTTAAAAGTTTTTAAAAGATTGCCGGGCGCTTTTGAAATCCTTTCGCCAGATCTGTAGTTGTAAAGGAGTTACATTTTCCTAGCTTTTCGAAGAGTTCTTCTGTATTGGGCATTGGGAATCTATCGGTTATAGTTTGTTCATTTAAATCCCTATAATCGATGACGAACCGCCAATTTTGCTCACCCCTAATATCTGCTTTTTTTGGTACAACCCATAAAGGCGAGTTGTAGGGACTATTACTGGGTACAATTATTTTTTGATCTAACATTTATTTTATCTGTCTGTTAACCTTTGCGATGAATGACCGGAAATCCATATAACTTACTATAAACTGGGCTATGGTCTTTAGTAATAATTCTATGTTTTACTTCAATGGTGAAAGTTAAGCAATCGCCATCCTTATAAAAGTTTGTAACGATTAAGAAGGTGTTTTAGTTTAGAGGCGTCTTTTTCTTTTAAATGTTCTGCTATATTTTGCGATTGATGTTCGGTTATGCTTATTTCATTATGGAGGATTTGTGAGGTTTTTTGATCTCGAAGTTGTGAGTAGTTTTCCTCATGTATATCAAGATAAATGCGTATATATGCATCGTCGGTCAATATGCACCTATTTTTATAATCGATTATTGGGTTGAGGCCTGTTAAAATATTGTTACCTATTTTAACATTGAGTATTTTGTGGAAATCGTATTCCAAAAAATTGGCGAAGTAATTTTGTTTGTTGAATTCTTTGAATAAGGGAAATTTATATAAGGTATTAGAATTTATATTTTTATTTAAGAATTGTAAAACTAGTTTACTTGATTGGACTTTCCATTTTGGATTGCAGATATTAGGATTTATTATGCTAAATTCGGTCCCATAATATATAATAAACCTAAGTTTTCTAATAGGGTAACTAATATAGGGTAGTTGTTCTGACGGCTTGTACCAAAATTTAGATATGTCCATAGGCTTATAATATTCAGGCTGGTGTCTATAGCTCGGATTCTGATTATTTCCGTATTAATTGTTAAATTCCCTTAAGTTTTGTCGAAAATTGTCATTAGTGTGATTGATTTCTCTATGTTGTGCTGATCTTGTGTGACCGCTATTATTTTCATTTAAATTTAAATTTGAATAATTTGAATTTTGCCAGAAGTTTTTTCTAAAATTTGTATTATTGTTGGAATAATTATTTGAATTAAAGTTCTTAAAAGCATTCTTTTGAATTTGGGATGAGAATGGAGAGCATATCCGTTTTGTTCAATTTTTTTGTATGCATCTTCTATATTACTAGGGGTTCTACTTATAATTACACTTCTTACCGGTTCTGGTAGACAATGTTTAAATATTTGCAATGCAATTCTTTCGCTACTTTCTGCGTTATTGTTATTACCTCCATTTTCGAGTAAATAACTTGTGTTTAGTCTAGTCAGTAGATGAGTCAATTCTTTGCAAAAATATTGTATCGTAGTATCGCAACGACATAGTCTGATTTGGTCAATTAGTTGTTCGGTAGGTGTATTCCGTCCGTGATTTCTAATTAGAATATTTTTAAGTTCGGCCCATTTTGTGCAGTCACCGTGTCTTTGTATATTATTACGAGCTCTAGCTATTATTTTGTCTTTAATTAACCCGGCCGGGCCGGCGGCAACTGGTCTTAGCGAATAGTCAAGTAAATCTAAAAGTGCAATTATAGATTCAATCCATTCAATAAAGTTTGCAAGGGAATTCTGTCGCCATTGAGTGGTGATATGCAGTTAATACTGCTAATAACTAATTTATATTTCTCTATATAATTAAGATTTTCCATTTTTCTCTTTTAGCCGAAATTTTTTTTTTTTTTTTTTTACGAGGGAATGGAACGCTCGAAAGCCACCCATTGAAATTTCGCGGTATTTCGTTGGGTAGTGTGCGATTTTAACGCACCAAAACCACACCCTTTTTGAACGAAACTTTAGGAAGGAACCTGTGATACAAATGTACAGTTTGGTTACAGGGATAGGATATGAAAGGATTTTGGGATTGTCGGAGGATATTTGGGAATTTTGGATTATGGTGGATGAAGAAAATTTGTAGGGATATTTAGGAGAAAGATATTAATATTCTTCTTAAATTTATTTAAGTCGTACACATACGAATGATAACCAACTTTAGGAAACACATTGGACGGAATGTGATTCCATAATCTCGACATGCGCATAACAAACGAATTTCTATAGGCCGTGTTTCGCCATCTTAACAATTCGACGCAGTAGCGATGAGCATCTGTTGCACTCCTTGTTTCACGTTGGAAAACTTTGAGTGGAGGCATTAATTGTTTTATTTCCATAGAACAGGTGTTCGTCCCCACTAGGTATCTATAAAACAGGGTAAGTGACCAGACTGGACGCCGATCGCTAAGTGGAGTGAGCTTTGAGGTAACACTGGGATCATTTATAAGACGAATAGCTCTGTTTTGCACTTTATCAAGATATCCCAGCGCTGATTGGGGTGCACCAGCCCAGATATGTGCATTATACTCCATTTTTGGTCTAATATATGTTTTATAGATATTAAGGAGATCTAATGGAGAGAAGTAAGTTTTACAGCGATACAAAAAACCCAAACACTTAGCTGCATCTTTAGCTATACCAAAAATGTGATTTGACCAAGTCAATTTCTGGTTTAACTCGATGCCCAAAATATTTAAATCTTTTGAGTGCTGCAAAGCTTCTCCCTGTAAAATCAAGTTGTGAATGGAAGTTGCTATTTTTTGCGAGATGAGACAGCATTGGGTTTTCTTCGTGTTGAATTGAACACGATTATTTTCACCCCATTTGTGAATTTTTGCTAAATCGTTATTTAGCTCACTGACAGTGAAATTTTTTGCTGTTGTATTAACCTGATGATTAATGTTACAGCGGCTATGAAATTCATAGGAAGCTACAAGGATGCTGTCATCTGCGAAACTGTGAATTGGATTGGAAGTTAAAGATAGAAGATCATTAATGAATATTAAGAAGAGAGTGGGAGAAAGAACAGAACCTTGAGGGATACCAGCGTTCAGCTCAAATTTGTCAGATGATAAACCATCGACCAGAACTCGAATCGTACGATTCGAAAGGAAATCTCCAATCCATTTGAGAAAGACTCTACCTAATCCTATAGCTCTGCATTTTGCTAATAAAGCAGCATGCCATACACGGTCGAAAGCTTTAGAAATATCCAGTGCTACCACATCAGATTCACCAGAGTGGTGAAGACTGATATTGAGCTTTTCACAAAGATAAGTCATGAGATCACCAGTTGAACGACGGGCTCTGAACCCGTATTGTCGATCATGAAGCAAATCTTTATGATCCAGATATTTCAAAAGCTTTTGGTTTATAATTTTTTCCATTACTTTGGAAAGGACCGAAGTTATAGCTATAGGGCGGTAGTTAGAGGGATCGCTTTTGTTACCTTTTTTTGGAATTGGAAAAACGTGCGCAATCTTCCATTGGGCAGGATGAATACCCGAAGTAAAGGATAAATAGAAGAGGTTGCGTAGAGGTTTTGAAATGGTAGAGTAGGTTTTTTTAAGAACCATCGTTGTGATTACATCGGAACCGGCTGATTTGTTCGTATCTAGATTCTTCAAGATTTTCATCACTTCTCGCGTCCTAAAGTAAATTCTACCAAAGGAGCAGCCAACTTCTGGAATATTTGGTGGTCTTTGAGTTCACTGTGGCAGTGTTGAGTTAAAGGAAAATTGTTTGCCAAACAAGTTCGCCTTTTCTTTTGAATCTGACACAATTGAGTTGTTTTTACCAATAAGCGGAGGGAAGGAGGACCCACTAGTGTCCTCCTTTAGATTTTTTGCAAACGTCCAAAACGATTTGCTATTCTTAGGCATATGTAGGAATTTTCGTTTCAACCCTCGGTTGAATAAGAATTTTTGCTTATTGATAACTCTCTTGCATCTGTTTCGAACCACGATATAGTTGGCCCTGTCGGACTCCAACCCGCTGTTCCGGTATTGCTTAAAAGCCTCCTCTTTTTTACGAATGGCTTCTTTGCAAGTGCGATTAAACCATGATTTGGATTCTCGTTTAATACTTTTCATGGAGTGAGGAATATACAACCTCATTCCAAGTAAAATTGTTTCACTAATCGCATTTGCAGCGAAGTTGACATTTTTAGCGCGGAAGCACAATGACCAGTTGAATGCTTTGAAAAAATTGTTTAATCCCTCCCAGTTAGCACGACTATATTGCCATACTTATTTTTTTTGGAGGAATCCTTCGGCTGGCTAATGTGCTTACTGGGAAGCTTGTGGTTACCAGGCAGTGGTCGGAGATCCCAGGGGACAACGAACTGAAACTACATATTTTTCAGGGTGAGTGGTTAAAAACAGATCCAAGAGGTGACCCTCTTGATCAGCTCGGTCGGGGACCCTAGTGGGATTTTGGACAAGTTGAGAAAGATGGAACAGTGTGGAAAATAATTCAACTTGTTTCCCAATTGAGTTTTGACTCAAAGAAGAGTTACTTGAAAAATGAAGCCAGTTTTTGTTGTGTACGTTGAAATCCCCTGCCAGAACAATTTCGGTTTGTGGACATGATTCCAAAATTTCATTGATCTGGTTTGAAAGATTGTCAATTTCCACAGCAGTTTCTTGTTCATTTGAATTGGGTGATCTGTATAAAAAACAGAAATGTATTACATGCTTCTCAACGATAATTTTAACCCAAATATAATGGAAGAAAAAAAAAAAAAAAAAATCAATATAAATAAAAAGTATAAAATTTAAAATTTAATTATATTATTATTTAGATTAAATATTGTATGTGTACGATTCATACAACGCGAACAAGTTATCACCGTTTATAAAAACAAAAGTTATGCCAACAATATTTACAAAATACCATTAACAATACCCCTATTTTGAAATGAAATTCAAAAACTATTCTTTAACTTTATTTTTGTAAAATGTAGTCTTTTACTTAATTACAGTACTTAAAAAACAAAGATATTTTTGGAATTCTTATAATTTTAGAGCAAAGGTTCCTAGAAAGTGTTATTTAATCAGTGATTACTATCAAAAAACTGTATCTACTTTATATGATTATTTTGTTTTTGTTTTCTTAATTTAAAAAATTTTCCTTTTATTTTTTTTTTACATTTTTAACTTTTAAATAATTTTTTAGGAAATTAAAAAGTTTTTAAGAGAATATTTTTTCATAATCTTTTTTTGATTAGTATAACAAAATATTTACTTTTTCTAAATTTAAATTAATAAATAATATAATGTGTACATTAAAATGTTTTTTTTTTATTTTATTTTAATTATGATTGTACTAACAAAATTTTATAAATTAAAAAAAAAGTATAAATGTTGTGATATATTTTTTTGTTATTTATTCAAAACTGTCTTCTTTTCAGCTAAACAAGCAGTATAAATTTCCTTGGTTCTTTATAAGTTTGGCGAACCCTTTTCTGTTTATTTCTTACTTATTTATCCCCTAAACTCCTTTTTGTTTATTTCTTATTTCTTACTTATATTATTAATTTCAATTTTAAGGTATGTAAAAAGATTAATCAAAATAATTAATTTTTCTTTACTTAATATTTAGTGAAACTATATCCAATTTGAACTTAATTTTAGATAGGAAGTTTATGAAAAAGCATTACATGTAAATACAAATTATAAACGCATCTTATATTGTTTATCAAGAAATTTTCTCGTACTTTATTTCGACTAATTTATTAAATCAAGTTAACAGAAAATTTGCATTTTTATTTATGTATTAATAGAAATTCTAAAAAAAAATTTGTTCTTATAATTATCGGTTTGTTTTTATACCCGTATGACTATATAGTCCAAGGGTATAATAAATTTGCCATTACGTTTGTAACGCAGAGAAGGAGGGGGGTAGATATAGACTCAAGTGTATGGATCGGATCAGAATCGAAAAATAAATCGATTTAGCCATGTATGTCCGTCCGTCCGTCCGTCCGTCCGTCCGTCCGTCCGTCCGTCATCACGATAACTCAAAAAGTAAAGGAGCTAGGATTATGAAATTTTCACAAATTCGTTTTTATGCAAAAAACGGAATCGAGTTTAAAATTCAGCCATTTTGGTCCACGGGTTCGAGTAGCTGCCATACAACTTCTAATTTTATATGAGCATTACTCTATACCTCTGGAAGCTGCGTGTCTGAAATTTTGCCAAAAGTAGTTTAGTATAATGGCCAAAGTTACTGCAAAATTTGGTTGGTCTACTGCAGAGGGTTCGAGTAGCTGCCATACAACTCCTTCTTTTATATGAGCTTTACACTACACCTGATGAAGCTGGGTGTCTGAAATTTTGCAAAAAATAGTTTAGTGTAATGGCCAAAGTTACTGCAAAATTTGGTTGGTCTACTACAAAGGGTTCGAGTAGCTGCCATACAACTCCTTCTTTTATATGAGCATTACTCTACAGTCTACACCTAATAAAGCTGAATGTTTGAAATTTTGCCAAAAGTAATTAACCGGATGATATAATGTATATGTTACGGTCATACGGGTATCCCAGAGTTGACACAGTCTACTCTACTACACTCTTCCTCGTTTCTTATTATCTTTTCATCACAAAAAGGTTCAAATTGTATTTAATTCAAAAAAAAAAAATTAGGCAGTACTTAATGTTTAATTAACAATGAGTAATTCAATTAATATTAGTAGACTAAAATCTATTTTTATACCCGTATGACTATATAGTCCAAGGGTGTAATAAATTTGCCATTACGTTTGTGACGCAGAGAAGGAGGGGGGGAAGATATAGACTCAAGTGTATGGATCGGAACAGAATCGAAAAATAAATCGATTTAGCTATGTATGTCCGTCCGTCCGTCATCACGAAAACTCAAAAAGTAAATGAGCTAGGATTATGAAATTTTCACAAATTCGTTTTTATGCAAAAAACGTAATCGAGTTTTAAATTCAGCCATTTTGGTCCACGGGTTCGAGTACCTGCCATACAACTTCTAATTTTATATGAGCATTACTCTATACCTATGAAAGCTGCGTGTCTGAAATTTTGCCAAAAGTAGTTTAGTATAATGGCCAAAGTTACTGCAAAATTTGGTTGGTCTACTGCAAAGGGTTCGAGTAGCTGCCATACAACTCCTTCTTTTATATGAGCTTTACACTACACCTGATGAAGCTGGGTGTCTGAAATTTTGCTAAAAAGAGTTAGTGTAATGGCCAAAGTTACTGCAAAATTTAGTTGGTCTACTGCTGAGGGTTCGAGTAGCTGCCATACAACTCCTTCTTTTATATGAGTATTACACTACACCAAATGAAGCTGGGTGTCTGAAATTTTTCCAAAAATAGTTTAGTGTAATGGCCAAGGTTATTGCAAAATTTGGTTGGTCTACTGCAAAGGGTTCGAGTAGCTGCTATACAACTTCTTCTTTTATATGAGCATTACTCTACACCTAATAAAGCTGAATGTTTGAAATTTTGCCAAAAGTAATTAACCGGATGATATAATGTATATGTTACGGTCATACGGGTATCCCAGAGTTGACACAGTCTACTCTACTACACTCTTCCTCGTTAATAATACTTTTCTTTTTATACCCGTATGACTATATAGTCCAAGGGTATAATAAATTTGCCATTACGTTTGTGACGCAGAGAAGGAGGGGGGGTAGATATAGACTCAAGTGTATGGATCGGATCAGAATCGAAAAATAAATAGATTTAGCTATGTATGTCCGTCCGTCCGTCCGTCTGTCCGTCTGTCCGTCCGTCATCACGATAACTCAAAAAGTAAAGGAGCTAGGATTATGAAATTTTCACAAACTCGTTTTTATGCAAAAAACGGAATCGAGTTTTAAATTCAGCCATTTTGGTCCACGGGTTCGAGTGCCTGCCATATAACTTCTAATTTTATATGAGCATTACTCTATACCTATGGAAGCTGCGTGTCTGAAATTTTGCCGAAAGTAGTTTAGTATAATGGCCAAAGTTACTGCAAAATTTGGTTGGTCTACTGCAGAGGGTTCGAGTAGCTGCCATACAACTCCTTCTTTTATATGAGCTTTACACTACACCTGATGAAGCTGGGTGTCTGAAATTTTGCAAAAAATAGTTTAGTGTAATGGCCAAAGTTACTACAAAATTTAGTTGGTCTACTGCTGAGGGTCGAGTAGCTGCCATACAACTCCTTCTTTTATATGAGGACTACACTACACCAAATGAAGCTGGGTGTCTGAAGTTTTGCCAAAAATAGTTTAGTGTAATGTTCAAAGTTACTGCAAAATTTGGTTGGTCTACTGCAAAGGGTTCGAGTAGCTGCCATACAACTCCTTCTTTTATATGAGCATTACTCTACACCTAATAAAGCTGAATGTTTGAAATTTTGCCAAAAGTAATTAACCGGATGATATAATGTATATGTTACGGTCATACGGGTATCCCAGAGTTGACACAGTCTACTCTACTACACTCTTCCTCGTTTTTTAATATAATTAAACAATATTTGTAACTCTTCTTGAGTTTATATTTCTTTCCTTTTCCTTACTTCTTTCTTATTTGTTGATCATCACAGCATCTGGTTCTTCAATTGCTGTTGTATTTGTCCTTTTTCTCCAATTACAGCTTCCCTATTTTTTTTTTTCCTCGAGTTTTGTTTTATATAAGATTTAATAGCATATTATTATTAAATAATTTTTTTTATTTTATTATTTTTTTTTTCACTAGCACGTGTTTTGTTTTATATAATGACTCAAAATATATAAATGTTTTATTTGTCCTTGATGTTATCTTATTTAATTATATGGTCTTTGTTCTCTTATTCAATTCCCAAAACTGTTTATTAAAAAGTTTAAAAATCAATCCGCTTATTTAACTATTAATTTATTTATTAAGGTTTGTTTTGTAAATAAGGTTTTAATTCATTAATTTATGTTAAGTTTAGATTATTGATTGTTAAGATTGGATTGGATTCTTAATTTATTGTTAAGTTTTGCTTGTAACTTGAGAAAAAAAATAAAAAATTGCTGTACACCGGATATGATTATTGTTGAGCACTTAAATTTTTTTTTGTTTTAATTATTAGATGTTATATTTTTTTTTAATAACACTTTTCCTAATCTAATATACTAGCAGATTTACCCTTCGTTGCCCGGGAGCGTGCAAATTGTAAAAATCAAGTTTTGGCCAGTTTTTCGAAATACTGCATTGGTTTAAAAGAAAGCCACAAAAAATATTTGTGCAGTTCCGTTAAACCATTGTGGCCCAACAGCTTTTTAGAGCTTTTTTCGTTATTTTGCTATAAATTAGAAATGGTTTAACCGATTGACATCAAATTTTGTATATGTGTTCCCCTTTCAAAATGGAGTTCACTCTATTAACTGACTTGGAATTTGTTAACCGTTGCCGTCAGACAATTTTCCAAAAAAAAATTTTGGAAGGATATTACGTGCAATTTTGGGAAATATTGCTTGGTCAAAGTCTCAAAAACAGGTTTGTTGAGTTCCGTTAACCCTTTGCGGTACAGCAGCTTTTTGCAGATTTGTTCGTTACTTAACGTAAGCAAAAACGGTTTGACAAATTGACAAATATACTTGTCATTAGGGGAATGTTTAAAAAAATTTTTATCGTGTTCTTTTAACCGATTGCATAACAGAAACCTTAAAAAACAGTTTGCAAAACAGTTTGAAAGATTATCTCTAAAGTTTCTTTATCTTTAAAGTAAAGCTAATTGACAAATTGGTGCTTCTTGACGATAGAGTTGCGGATGGTGGGTTTCCGGCGAATAATGTTAACTGAATTAAAATTTTATTTTATTTAATAACTTTGAAAAGTTTCAAGTAAAATTTGATAAATTTGTTGAAAAATTGCTAGAATAATCCTAAGAAAACGTTTTAAAAAATGTCGTTACTACTTTTTAAAATTAACATGTACACCATCTGCAATTTTTGTGTTATCTTTTTAATAAAAGCAACTTAAACTAAAACTCCATTGAGAGGTTTAAATTTGCCATTATGTTATTTTACTATGTCAATAGTAGTTTACTAGAATTGCCCACTTTTGAATAAAATATAGTCGATGGTTTAGAAAAGGTTTAAAAATGAGCTTTTCAACTTATATATTGTTTTGTACTAACCTGAAAGTTCTACTACGATCTTCCTTGTTTCTTTTTTTTTTATGATTTTATGCGAGAAATTTAGGCTTTAAAATACTATGTTTTTAAGCATTAGATATACCAAATTGAATTTTTTGATTTTGAGATTTTATTTGAAGAAAACTGCAATTTTACACTGAAATCTTTTTTAAAAAACAAAAATTGCAAAGTAGATATAAAAACAAAGACTTACGAAAAAATGTAGATAATAAAAATGCTATGTTATTCAAATTTAAGGATATTATTATTCGGATTCTTTATCAGCTTTATTTTTATTATTATTATCATTATTTCATTTAGTTTTTGCACTATTTGAGGAGAGCAAAAAATTTAGTCTTATTAATTAGGTGTGCTTTTGGAATAGGGGTTAACGTGTGTTAATACCAAAAATTTGAAAATTACATTGAATTATTGTGAAAAACGCGTAAACAGGTGAAAAACAAATTAACCCTGTTTGTTATACCCTACACCTATAGAATAGGTAAAGGGGTATATTAACTTTGGTATGGTGTTTGTAACCACCTAAAGGAAGCGAGCTATATGTGGAAAAGTATATATATTTGTGATCAGCGTGACCTCCTGAGTCGATGTAGCCATGTCCGTCGGTCCGTCCGTAGGCACGATAACTCAAGAAATAATAGAGCTATCTTGATGAAATTTTAACTATACGTTACTAGGACTGAAAGTACGGCGGGGAATGCATATGGGCGAAATCGGCCCATGGGTTCGGATTCTGGACCTTTTAATCGATCGAAAGGCTAACGAACATATATAAAAAATCACGATAACTCAACAACTAATAACGCTATCTTCATCAAATTTGTGCTGTAGGTTACTCGTAATAAAACTACTTCGGGGATAGCGTAAATTCGGGATTGGACTATGGGTTCGGAACCTAGAACTTTTTGATCGAATTTAGGTCAAACGAGCATAATTCCAAAACCAATGAAGATAGAACCTCCAAATATAGTATCAAGGTGTCCCTTGCTATTTCCTTAGTGTCCTTACAATTTGGGCCCTATTGGAGTAGTGGGTCGGGGACCAGCCACACATTTCCGAAGACCATAAAGCATATCTTTAAAATTAATAAAGATACAAATTGAAAAAATGTAGAAGCTTAAAATTTGGCTCAATGGTGTTCTTTACTATCTCTTGCTTGTCCCCCTAATTTGGGATCAATTGGAGCGGTGGTTCAGTAGCCTTCTTAGACCTCCCAAGATTTAAAAGCTTATAATCGACATTACTAATAAGAGTAACTCAAAATTAAGATAGAACGTTCAAATTGTGTACAAGGATTAACTAGTTCTATAAACACCGCACGGACTGGATAAGGGCGAAATCAGTCCAAGGGTTCGGATTCCGGAACTTTTAATCGGTTTTAGGGCTAACGAACTTATATAAAAAATCACGATAACTCAACAACTAATGTCGCTATCTTCATGAAATTTGTGCTGTAGGTTATTGGTAATGAAACTACGGAGGCGATTGCGTACGGTGAGGATTGGACTATGGGTTGTGAACGTAGAACTTTTTGACCGAATTTAGGCCAAACTAGCATAATTCCGTAACCAATGAAGATAGAACCTCGAAATTTGGTATCAGAGTGTCGCTTTTGATCTCCTTGGTCTCCTTGAAATTTGAGCCCAATTGCAGTAGTGCGTGGGAACCAGCCACTCAGTTCCGAGGACCTTAAAGCATATTTTCGAAATTAATAAAGATAGTAACTTGAAATGAATGTAGAAGCTGCAAATTTGGCACGTGGGTGTTCTTTACTATTTCCTGCGTGTCCCTCTAATTTTGGATCAATTGGAGTGGTGGTTCAGTAACTCTCTAATGTGTAAAAGCTTATCATCGAAATTAATAAAACTAGTAACTTAAAATTAATATAACACGTTCCAATTGTCTACAAGAGTTAACTAGTATTGAAAGTATGACGGAAACTGCATATGGGCGAAATCGTACCATGGTTTCCGGTTCTTGAATCTTTGAAAAGTTCAAGGGCTAACAAACATATAAAAACACCATAACTCAAAAAATAATGCCGCTATTTTGATGAAATTTAAACTCTAGGTTACTAGTAATGAAAGTACAATGGGAATTGGTTGTGGTCGAGTTTAATTTCGAAGCCAAAGAATATTTTTCATATTTCCTATGTGTCCCCGAAATTTAGACTTAATTGTAGTGGTTTAGCTATGTTCAAAGGTACTTGCTGCATTTATGTAAAATTTATTTTTATATTTAAATGAATTATATGAAAAGGTCTAAATTTGTAATTGTATTTTAGAAATACATTTATTGCATATTTTGCGTTTATAAGCTTTTCTATTAGGTATATAAACTAGCCATTTAAAATAATTGCAATTTTGAAAAATTTGAATTATTAAATATATTATGCTTTGATTATCTCTTTATCACAAAATTTAATAATTAGAATTTTTTCTTTTTGTAATTGAATTGGAATAAATATATTTCCATTTATTTCAAGTTTTTTTGTTTTTTAATATTTTTAAACAGATAAATTAGTAAGAATTTGTAATATTTTTTAAGAGATAGTGTAATTAGAAAATGTTTTTAGTATTATAAAGTTAATTTGGTTAGCTATGTCTTACGATCAAATTAATAACAGCTTTTATGGTGTTAAAATGACTTATGGGTATGTCCTTAAGAATGAACCAAACAGGTGTAGGGTATTTCTAAGTCGGTTGCACCGACTGACTGTTTCTTTATTTGTTTTTATAATTAAAATGGTGGTTCAAATTTTTCAATAAAATTCCTTTAATCGTTTAAGCATATAAAATTTGTAGAAAACTTCATGGCGTCATCGTGGAAAACGGGTTAATCGAATTTGGTTAAAATTTTTTGCAGCCTCTCTTTTGGACTGCAAAATCAACCTGTAAAATTAGACACAAATCGGAAACACACAATATTTTAGAAGCCCGCCGGGCCGAAATGGGTTAATTTATTCCAACAAAATTTATACAACTAATTCCGGTTGCTAAGGGGAATATTTGTGCACAATTTCAATTCAATCGGTCAAACCGTTTTGACTCGACATCAAAACCATTGAAAAAGTTTCATTGCCTCCTCTTGCCCAAACGGGTTAACCGAACTCTACATAAATTTGTGTTAGCCTCTCTTTTCGACTGTAAAATCACCCTGTACGATTGGACACACATTGGAAACACCAAATTTTTTGGAAGTCAGCCAGGCCGAAATGGGTTAATTTATTCCAACCAAATTTATACAACTAATTCCGGCTGCTAAGACGTAAGTTATACAAAATTTCAAGTCATTCGGTCAAACCGTTTTGACTCGACATCAAAAAAACGAAAAAGCTTAAAACGGCTCTGGAGCCGCAACCTGTTGACTTTTAAAAATGCGACATAGCCTATGTCGTCCCCCGGGCTCTTGGAATTATTCCTTTAAATTTTTGTGAAAATCGGAACAGTGGTTTTCACGTGAATCCTGGACAAACAAACAAACAAACAAATTTTCTTCTTTATATTATGTTAGAAGATATATAAAGGAAAAAATTTGTTTGTTTGTTTGTTTGTTTGTCCAGGATTCACGTGAAAACCAGTGGTCCTATTGTCCAATTTTACAGGATGATTTTGCGGTCGAAAAGAGAAGCTGACACAAATTTTTGTTGATTTCGGTTAACCCGTTTGGGTAAAAGGGCGCAATGAAGCGTTTTCAATGTTTTTGATGCCGAGTCAGAACGGTTTGATTGATTGACTTGCAATTGTGCACAAAAGTTCCTCTCATCAACCAGAATTTGTTGTATAAATTTGGTTGGAATGAATTAACCCATTTGGTTCTGGCGGAACCAAAAAATAAAATGTGTTTCCGATTTGTGTCCAATTTTATAGAAAAATTAGAGATATTCGTTCAAACTGTTTTGCAAACTGTTTTTAATAATTTTGTTTCGCAATCGGTTAAAAGAACTCGACAAAACATTTTTTTAAACATTCCCCTAATTCAAAGAAGTTTTACCTACTTTCAAAAATTGAACGTTATTTTATATATTTTTTTTTTTTTTTAGAATAATCGTAGGAATGATATGTATATACATGTACGCATACAAAATTTAAAGTCAATTGGTCAAACCGTTTCTGCTCAAGAGTAAAGTAACGAAAAAATCTGTAAAAAGCTGCTGTGTCGCAATGAGTTAATGGAACTCAGCAAACCTATTTTTGAGACTTTGAACAAGCAGTATTTCGCAAAATTGGACGTAATATCCTTCCAAAATCATTTTTGTGCATTTGCCGGGCGGCAATTGTCAAACGGCCGTCGGTCGGCAAAAAACCTATAAAAAGCTATTGGGCCGCAATGGTTTAAGGGAACTCCACAAATATTTTTTTGAGCCTTCCTTTTCAACCAAAGCTTTACAACCCTTCCAAAAATTGTCCGAAACTTGCTTTTTGCAATTTGCAACCTCCCGGGCAACGCCGGGTAAATCTGCTAGTCTAATATATAAAGGAGAAAATTTGTTTGTTTGTTTGTCCAGGATTCACGCGAAAACCACTGGTTATTTTTTGTGGTTCAAACATTGGTCCTTTGAGCCGGATTCTATAGAACAAATGTCTTTAGAAATTGAATCAAAAAGAAAAAACTTTAGAACAAGTGTCTTAAGCATTTTCATGCAAATTTAATTGTAAAACGAGTGTTTACAATTATATCTATAGAACCAGTGTCTATAGAAATAAATTAAAATTAAAAAAAAATTATTCTTGTAGAACTAGTGTCTACAGGAAGTTTTTTCTAGCTATCTCTTAATAAGCAAACAGTTACAACTAAAGGCGTTTACTTCAAGATAGTAATACAACTAAAAAACATTCTCATCAACGAGTCAACGAATTTACATAATAATCATTAAAGGCCGTATATATGGACAAATTAATCAACGTTCAAAAGGAGCAATTTTAAGAGTACAGATAAACTTCAAAAAGGATTCTATAGAAAGAAAAACAAAGGAATTCATAGAAGTACGCTTAAAAAATTTAAACGAGTATTGACAAGCTATTGTCAAAAACAAAGAGGACACCGAACAATTAAAAGAAAATTACCCGGATCATTTATATTTCAAAAACAAGGACTTTGAAAGGATGGGGAATTTAGTAACCGAAATAACGAGTATTTAGGAAGCTGCTTTATCAAACGCTCCTGCCAGTAATATACAGACCAAAATATCTAAGGCGCTCAATAAACAAATTGAGCTAATAAAGGCTGTAGAACACATTTCAAACAAAGTAAGGGAAGTAATGAAGCCAGAACCGAATTTGGCTTTCATCAACCTTAACTTAAAAACTTTCGAAGAGTCCTGGAACTTAATAATGAATAATCACTTGAGTCTGATAGAAAATGAGCCTATTAGCGATGATTATTTTGAGAACAATAAATTTGAATACATCGAGAATATTTACAAACACACAGTAATTGAACTAAATACAAAACTAATGAATATATCACCAGCTCCGGCTGCTCGAGCACATAACACAAGGCAGTTCAAGGTAACCAAGATGTTAATGTGAATCTACCAAGAATTGATATACCTAAATTCTCTGGAAGCTACTCCGACTGGAAATCTTTTAGAGGTTTATTCATGGAAGTTATTAACAATAACACAAACATAGGCAAAGCTCAAAAATTTTATTATTTGAAAGCTAACGTCGTTGGAAAACCTGCAGAGTTTATCAAACATTTTGCAGTTACAGCTGAAAATTATGACTCTGCTTGGAATTGGCTATTCAGAATTTGGAGATTGATACCTCAAACTGTGATCCAATCTTAATACACTTATTGACTCAGAAATTGGACATGGAAACTCATCGTTTATATGAACAATTATTAGTTGATTCTCCAGAAGTGCAAAATACAAAGCATTTCTTTAAATTTTTAGAAATCGGTTTTCGAAGTCTGGAAGCATTAGAATACTAACGAAACGAAAATCAAATCATACCATAGTTCAATTACTAATTTATGCGTGATATGTCAAAATTTATGGCTGTGAAAAGTTCAAACTACTGAGCCTACAGCAGAGAATAGCAACTAGCAGAAAACATTATTTATGTGGAAATTGTTTGCGGCCTGGTCATTTTGCAAAGGACTGCACAAGCTTTTCAAAATGTAGGGTACGTAACAAAAAACATCATACCTTGTTGCACATATTTCAAGAAAACACGAATAATAAACAGTTATTCATAAAAAAAAAAAAACAAAAAATTACAAAATTAATGGATATTAACGATCACTGTGCAACTAATATTACAAAGATAAAGGTTATTTTACCCACAATAATAAGGGTACAAAAATTAGATGGAACCTATACTAAAGTTAGAGCCCTTGCCGATCAGGGTTCTCAAGCCACTCTAATTTCAGAAAATATTGTCCAATATTTGCAGCTGCCAAAACACAAGGTTCATGCAGTTGTATCTTGAATTGGAAATGCAAAATCTGGTATAGTGCAAAATTTTGTGCAACTTTCTTTAAAATCCAGATTAAATTCAACATTTTCTTGTGTGACCAAGGCATTAATTCTACCAAAATTAACTGGTTATTTGCCGACAGAAAATGTAACATCTTATAAAAATTGGGGACATATAAAAACCTTTGAGCTAGCAGATCCAAACTTTTACAAACCAAGTAGAATCGACATAATCTTAGGAGCTGATATTTTTAGTCAAACAATACAAAACAAGCTCATAAAAGGAAGACCAGGTACTACAATAGCACAGAAAAGCAAGTTTGGCTACATTTTATCAGGTGAAATAAAAAACGAATTTCCAGAAAATACTATTAATTGTTTTATTGGCGAAGTCGACCTAAGCCAGGAGCTAACCAAATTTTGGGAAACTAAAGAGCTTCTACCTGAAAGAACTACAATAGCTGAAGAAATGGAATGCGAAGTTCATTTCAAATCAACCTGTCAACGCCAAAAAGATGGAAGATATGTTGTGCGATTACCGTTTCGCGAACATTTTAACATGGACGAAATTCAGGGATCAAGAAAATTAGCACTTGCTAGACTGTTTAAACTTGAGAGAAAATTTAAGACGAATAAATTATTGGAAACTATGTACAAAGATTTCATAACAGAGTATATTCAATTAGGTCCAGCTCAAGAAACAGTGGAAGGTAAATACTACCTACCACATCATGCCGTTTTTAAGCACGATAGTTCAACCACAAAATTGAGAGTAGTTTTTGACGCCTCTGCAAAAGAAATTCATCTAAAAGCCTAAACGTCGTAACAATGATTGGAGAAAACTTGCAGCAAAATGTAACAGAAATACTAATACGATGGCGCAAATATAAGGTAGTATTTACAGCAGATATCGAGAAAATGTACCGTCAAATTCGAATAGACAATCGCGACCAAGATTTCCAAAGAATACTTTGGAGAGAATCACCTAACGAACCCATTAAAGAATACAAGCTAACAACCATCACTTATGAGACTGGACCTGCGCCTTTCTTAGCAATAAGAACGTTACGTCAATTAGTTTCAGATGATGGACACTTATATCCTTTAGCTGCTAAATCTATTTGTAAGGATACTTATATGGATGATGTGGTTTCGGGAGCATATACTTACCAAGAAGCAAATTTAAAATGCACCCAGTTAATAAATTTATTAAAAGCTGTAGGATTTAATTTACGTAATTGGAATTGCAGTGATAGTCGCTTGTTGAAACAAATACCATCGGAATTAAGAGACTGTGCAAATAACGGAGAAGCTGTTAAAGGTTTAGGAATACAAATTCAACATAAATACTGAGATAAAATCGGAACTGTTCACAAAAAGTTCTATATTATCAGAGGCGGCACGTATTTTTGGTACAATTGGATTGCTATCCTCAATAATAATAAAAATTAAATTATATTTCAACAAATATGGTTAGAAGAGACTGACTGGGATCAACCAGTATCTAACAACATTTTGAAAGAATGGCTACAAATCAAGGAAGAACTACGCTTATTGAAGGAAATAGGAATCTGCAAATGGATCGGTTACGGAAATGACACCACAGTTTGCCAACTTCATGGATTTTCGGATGCATATGAAAAGGCCTATGGTGAGGTTGTATTTCTCGGAACAATAACAACCGTAGGCTATATTACTGTCACACTCATCGCTTCAAAAACAAAGGTAGCGCCGCTGAAATCTCAACTTTCATTAACGTTTAGAATTAAGCGGAGCTTTATTATTAGAAAGACTAATGAAGGAAGTTAAGAATGCATTGGACATACAAAACATCGAAAATTTTGCCTGGACAGATTCAACAATTGTATTATCATGGTTGCAGGCGGCTCCACACCGTTGGAAAACATTTGTTGGAATCGCGCACATTTCTTTGTAATATAATTTAATTGAACTGAACTTAATAAAATACCTTTAAAGTTATTGTACTGACCTACATTCATAATTTTAATTGTTTTAAAGTAAATTAAATATTTGTTGTGTCAGCTAATTTCGTTGCATAATGTATAATTATTATAGAAATTAAATTGTATTTAAAGACATTATTTAAAGTGAAATATAATCACTAATAAATTTGAATTCTAAACTTAAATAAGTTTTTTGTTTATTTATTTTTTGTGGTTCAAACACTAAGTGAGATAATATTAATAATAACAAGTAAAGAAACAGTCAGTCGGTGCAACCGACTTAGAAATACCCTACACCTATTTGGTTCAAATTTAATGAGATATCCATAAGTCATATAACCACCATAACTAATTTGATCATAAGACATAGCTAACCAAATTAACTTTATAATACTAAAAACTTTTTCTAATTACACTATCTATTAAAAAATATTACAAATTCTTACTAATTTATCTATTTAAAATATTAAAAAACAAAAAAACTTAAAATAAATGAAAATATATTTATTCCAATTCAATTACAGAATGAAAAAATTCAATTATTAAATTTTGTTATAAAATCTAATCAAAGCATAATATATTTAATAATCCAAATTTTTCAAAATTGCAATTATTTTAAATGGTTAGTTTATATATTTTTTTTATTTTTTTATTCCGTTTTCCACTCCTTTAAGGAGTATAGGGCATTCACCAAGTTTATTTTAAACTATGCTTCAGTTTCTTTAATCGTTATATTTACTAAGCCGTTGATTACTCGGCTGTAGCTATTGTATAAGGTTATGAAATATGAATGCATAAATGTTAAGTTTGTGCGCCATCTATAAACTTACACAAGAATTATTTATATATTTTTATTAAATCTTATTTTATATTACGATATTAAACTATTACGATATAATTATACAATTTTACGATATTTTTTTTATTAGATATGATCTGACCGGGGTTCGAACCCGAGACTTTCCACATGAAAGGCGGCGTCTTTACCACTACGCCATTGATCAGATGGTTAGTTTATATACCTAATAGAAAAGCTTATAAACGCAAAATATGCAATAAATGTAGTTCTAAAATACAATTACAAACTTAGACCTTTTCATATAATTCATTTAATTATAAAAATAAATTTTACATAAATGCAGCAAGTACCTTTGAACATAGCTGAACCCCTACAATTAAGTCTAAATTCCGGGGACGCATATGAAATAGATAATATATTCTTTGGCTTCGAAATTATACTCGTTCTCAATCAATCAAAGGTTCTAAAATCCGAACTCATTGACCGAACTCGACCAGAGCCAGTGTACCACGGTACTTTCATTACTAGTAGCCTAGAGTTTAAATTTCATCAAAATAGCGGCATAGTTTATTGGGTTATGTTGTTTTTAAGACATATATTTGTTGCCCTTGAACTTTTCAAGGGTTCCAGAACCCGAAACCATGTTTCGATTTCGTCCATATGCAGTCCCCGTCATACTTTCAATACTAGTTAATCCTTGTACACAATTAGAACGTTCTATCTCAATTTGAAGTTACCTCTCAATGGAGCTTTAATTTAAGTTGATGTTATTGAAAAAAGTTGACACAAGAATGGTGTACATGTTAATTTTAAAATGTAATAAAGAAATTTTTTAAAACTATTTTTTTAGGGATTTTTCAACCGATTTTTCAAATTTCACTTGAAACTTTTTATAATTATTAAATAATAACAATAAAAATTCAAGAAGCACCAAATTGTCAAGAAGCAGAAAAAAAACGTTTAGAAAAATTAGAGATAATCATTAAAACTGTTTTCCAAACGGTTTTTTTAAGTTACGCAATCGGTTAAAAGAACTCGACAAAATATTTTTTAAAACATTCCCCTAATTCAAAGAAGTTTTACCTAGTTCCAAAACTTGAACGTAATTTACTTACAAAAATGTTTTTTTTGAATAATCGTAGGAATGATAAGTATATATATGTACGCATACAAAATCTACATTCAAGTGGTCAAACCGTTTCTGCTTAAGAGTACAGGAATGAAAAATTCTGTAAAAAAATGCTGTGCCACAAATATTTTTTTGAGGTTTTCTTTTCTACCAAAGCAATACTTCGAAAAAATGGCCGAAACTTACTTTTTTGCAAATTGTACGCTCCTGGGCAATGCCGGGTAAATCTGCTAGTGTAATATACAAAGGAGAAAATTTGTTTGTTTGTTTGATTGTCCAGGATTTACGTGAAAACCACTGCTCGGATTGTCACAAAATTTTAAAGGAATAATTCTGAGAGCCCGGGGGGTGACATAGGCTATGTCACATTTTTATAAGTCAACAGGTTGGGGCTCCAGAGCCGTTTTAGGCTTTCTCGTTTTTTTGATGTCGAGTCAAAACTGTTTGTTCGATTGATTTGAAATTTTACACAAATATTCCTCTTAGCCTCTGTTCAATTCGCGCAAATGTTCCTCTTAAAACGGTTTGACCAATTTTGCGCAAATGTTGCTCTTAGCAACCGGAATTAGTTGTATAAATTCGGTTGGAATGAATTAACCCATTTCGGCCTGGCTGACTTCAAAAAATTTTGGGTTTCCGATTTGTGTCCAATTTTGCAGGGTGATTTTGTAGTCCAAGAGAGACTGACACAAATTTTTGTTGAGTTCGGTCAATCCGTTTGGGCACGAGGGCGCAATGAAGCTTTTTCAATGTTTTTGATGTCGAATCAAAACGGTTTGACCGATTGACTTGAAATTGGGCATAAATGTTCCTCTTAGCAATCGGAATTTTTTTTTCGATTCTTAATTTTGACGGTTAATCAAAGACGCGTGTTTTTAATTCTTTCATAATTTCATTTTGTAAATAAAATAAAAAAAAATAAAAATAATATAAAAACTTTTTTTTCTTTGTTTAAAAAAAAACTGCTTAATTTCAAAATAGTATCTTGTATAAACTTAAGTGTAAATGTTATTTTTAAATTTTTTTATAATAAACTGCCTATACTAACATTTTTATAAATTAACATTGATTTAAATTTAAAGTGCTATTACTTAATAAACAAAAAAAAAAAAAAAAAAAAATTGAATTAACCAACTAATTTTTTACTAAAATAACTTAAACCAAAAAAACAACAAAAAATGTGAAGTATCAAAATGGAGTCAACCAAATACGATAGTGCTAACTGTTCAGTATACGATTCTAAAACTGAATCTGTAAACAGTTTCTGTAAGAAATGTTTCCATGGAGTTTGTTTAAATGCTTCCAGAGGAGGCTGGTACTCGTCATTTCTCGCTCAATATTTTGTATGTGAGTCATGCTTGGATTTTCATTGAAGCATCAAAATGATTTTAGATGATGTGAAAACATCATTTAAGAATATTAAAGATGAATATGCAGGACTCGCATCAAAATGTAATGACACAATCAAATGTAATTCGGCGTTATTTAACGAGATGGCAAAGGACTACGACTCCCTTAGTGCATCTTTGAGCAGAACGTCAGACAGACAAAAAGCTTCTTTGTCGCAGCAATCAGTTCCAAAAATAGATGAGCTTCTTACCATATTAAATAATACAGTGAGTCAATAAAAACTTTGACGAGTGAGCTTAAGTCTTCAATTAATCTCCAACTTCAAGAACTCTTCTCCTCAAAGTTCAGCCAGACAAATGATTTCTCAAAGAATTTAAATGGAGAAATTGGATCACTAAGAAAAGAAATTATCAATATGGGTGTCAAACTAGATGCTAGTTTGGATAGATCTTTTTATACTTTTAGATACAACCAAATGTATCAATGTCAAAATTCAAAAGATGTATTGACACAAACGGATAAACCAGTTCAATACAGTAACTTTCCAAATGCTTTCATTTTCAACCCGATTAAATCTAAAACGGTTGAATATTCAAGTAATTTGACGCATGATGTTATAGATTCGAAATCTATTACATCCTTAGAGAATTCAAAAGAAGTAAAATTAAATAATTCCTTACATGATGAATTACTACAATGCGGTTCCTCCGTTATTTTGGACTCAATACCTGCTTCTTCTGCATCACTTTCATCTCCATTAATTTCATCAACTAAACTAGTTGATCACAATTCAACGTCTACTTCAACATCAACGTCATCATTATCATCATCATCATCATCACCATCACCATCATCATCATCATCATCATCTTTATCTAATACTTCTGCTCCAAAGTTAGTAGCCAAAAACGTTCGTTTTACACTACCTCTTGACAAGGAAGTTACTGCAATACAAAGGCTCAAATCAACTAAGGTTATAAACGAATGCAAAATGGTTTTGCATTCATTGTTCTTTAAAAATTGGCTGCATCAACAACTCCTAGTTACCTCAGTAAGTTTCTAAAAAATACATTTAAGTTAAATAATAATGAAATACAAATAAATAATATTACTCCTAAAAATCTTAGATTTAAACAAATACAAAAACTGTACTAGAGGAGAAACTTTAAAGCCAGCTTCTTTTAATATTATTAAGAATGCTAATAATATTAATAATAATAATGAGAATAATAATAATAATAATATTAATAATAATAATAATGACAATAATAATAGTAATAATATTAATATTAATAATGATAATACGAATACTATTAATAATAATAATAATAATAATAATAATAATAATAAATAATAATAGTAATAATAATAATAATATTAATAATAACAATAATAATAATGACAACAATAATAAAAATGTTAATAATGATATTACTACAACTAATAATAATAATAATGTTAATAATGATATTACTACTAATAATAATAATAATAATAATGTTAATAATGATATTTCTAATACTAAAAATAATATTAATAATAATAACCTTAAAGCTAATTTCTCGTTAAACAGTCTTTTACCTCCAATTGTAAGAATGACTCAGAAATCTCTAACGGAAGACTGTTCCTACGCACTTTCCAGATTTAGAGATGAAAAAATTCTAAATTATGCTAGGCTATCTCTTGCATTTTTAGACGATGACCAAAATAATCGCGTAATTGAGGGTAAAACAAGAACAAATTTACTTGTGTTGATACATAATGAAGGGTTACCATCTAATTACAAGGAATTATATGACCTTTATTTTAAGTATCACATTAAAATTGGTTTCACTTCCAAACAGGTAGAAGAAGATCTTAAAGCTTTTCGTAGTCATTGTAATAGCAATTTCTACAATCACTTGTATCAATCTCGTGAAAATTATAATAAGTTTTTTCGGCCGAGCAGCAAATAACAATTTAAATTCAAAATTCTATATCGATTCTTACACTAATTCCAATTTAGTCACACTGTCTAACCATAGTATCAAAAATAAAAATAGCGTTAGTTCCTCTAATAAACTGAAATTATTCTACAACAATTGCAGTGGTATGAGAGGAAAGCTTAAGCAGTTATAAATTGATGCTAAGTCATGTGAATTTAATATTATTGCTATCATTGAAACATGGTTAAACGATTCCTTTGTAAATGAAGAAATTTTGGACAGTACTTGGTCGATTTATAGAAAAGATCAGGATTATCTTGCTACAAATTGTTCCCGTGGTGTTGGTTTGGTGTACTACTTGCAGTAAACAATACCTTATCTAGAGTGGCATTAATCACTAGGACTTACCACTCTTTTGAACACCAATTTACTAAAGTTAACTAAGGTAATAATTTTTTATACCTTGGTATTGTTTACTTTCATCATTATTCTGACAATTCCTCATATTCGGAATTTTGCGAGATATACCAGCATGTTATATCAAATATGAATGAGGATGATTCAATTATAATTTTAGGGGACTTTAACCGTCCTTCTTTATCTTTTATCGTTGACGAATCTGATAATTTGTTACTACCAATCAACTTTCAGGACGAAATAGATTTCGATCTCATTAATGTATTTTATGGTAATGATTTACAACGAATTATCAGCTTTCCGAATAATTATTACAAGTGGTTAGATCTTGCATTCACGAATGCATATGATAAAGTGGTGGTAAAGCTCGCTGATGATTCAGAAAACCTTTTTACAAACACTCCGCATCATAACGCAATCATCTTCGAATTTTCCACTGCCATACCTCTTTTTACCAAATCTTACAATAATATTTTTGTATATGACTTTCTTAATGCTGATTATCAAAGCATTAATAATGCTTTATCAGTCATCAGTTGGGACGACCTGTTAACCGAACAGGATATTGATTTGATTATCTCTCAATTCTATGCTAAGCTATTTGAGATAATTAACTCCTTTGTTCCTAAAATTCGCAAAAAGGACAAGAAAACCGTACCTTGGCTGAACAGTGAACTTAGGACATTGCGTAACCAACGCAATAAACTATACAAAATAACAAGAAAATTAGCACTTGCTAGATTGTATAAACTTGAGAGAAAATTTAAGACGAATAAATTATTGGAAACTATGTACAAAGATTTCATAACAGAGTATATTCAATTAGGTCCAGCTCAAGAAACAGTGGAAGGTAAATACTACCTACCACATCATGCCGTTTTTAAGCACGATAGTTCAACCACAAAATTGAGAGTAGTTTTTGACGCCTCTGCAAAAGAAATTCATCTAAAAGCCTAAACGTCGTAACAATGATTGGAGAAAACTTGCAGCAAAATGTAACAGAAATACTAATACGATGGCGCAAATATAAGGTAGTATTTACAGCAGATATCGAGAAAATGTACCGTCAAATTCGAATAGACAATCGCGACCAAGATTTCCAAAGAATACTTTGGAGAGAATCACCTAACGAACCCATTAAAGAATACAAGCTAACAACCATCACTTATGAGACTGGACCTGCGCCTTTCTTAGCAATAAGAACGTTACGTCAATTAGTTTCAGATGATGGACACTTATATCCTTTAGCTGCTAAATCTATTTGTAAGGATACTTATATGGATGATGTGGTTTCGGGAGCATATACTTACCAAGAAGCAAATTTAAAATGCACCCAGTTAATAAATTTATTAAAAGCTGTAGGATTTAATTTACGTAATTGGAATTGCAGTGATAGTCGCTTGTTGAAACAAATACCATCGGAATTAAGAGACTGTGCAAATAACGGAGAAGCTGTTAAAGGTTTAGGAATACAAATTCAACATAAATACTGAGATAAAATCGGAACTGTTCACAAAAAGTTCTATATTATCAGAGGCGGCACGTATTTTTGGTACAATTGGATTGCTATCCTCAATAATAATAAAAATTAAATTATATTTCAACAAATATGGTTAGAAGAGACTGACTGGGATCAACCAGTATCTAACAACATTTTGAAAGAATGGCTACAAATCAAGGAAGAACTACGCTTATTGAAGGAAATAGGAATCTGCAGATGGATCGGTTACGGAAATGACACCACAGTTTGCCAACTTCATGGATTTTCGGATGCATATGAAAAGGCCTATGGTGAGGTTGTATTTCTCGGAACAATAACAACCGTAGGCTATATTACTGTCACACTCATCGCTTCAAAAACAAAGGTAGCGCCGCTGAAATCTCAACTTTCATTAACGTTTAGAATTAAGCGGAGCTTTATTATTAGAAAGACTAATGAAGGAAGTTAAGAATGCATTGGACATACAAAACATCGAAAATTTTGCCTGGACAGATTCAACAATTGTATTATCATGGTTGCAGGCGGCTCCACACCGTTGGAAAACATTTGTTGGAATCGCGCACATTTCTTTGTAATATAATTTAATTGAACTTAACTTAATAAAATACCTTTAAAGTCATTGTACTGACCTACATTCATAATTTTAATTGTTTTAAAGTAAATTAAATATTTGTTGTGTCAGCTAATTTCGTTGCATAATGTATAATTATTATAGAAATAAAATTGTATTTAAAGACATTATTTAAAGTAAAATATAATCACTAATAAATTTGAATTCTAAACTTAAATAAGTTTTTTGTTTATTTATTTTTTGTGGTTCAAACACTAAGTGAGATAATATTAATAATAACAAGTAAAGAAACAGTCAGTCGGTGCAACCGACTTAGAAATACCCTACACCTATTTGGTTCAAATTTAATGAGATATCCATAAGTCATATAACCACCATTACTAATTTGATCATAAGACATAGCTAACCAAATTAACTTTATAATACTAAAAACTTTTTCTAATTACACTATCTATTAAAAAATATTACAAATTCTTACTAATTTATCTATTTAAAATATTAAAAAACAAAAAAACTTAAAATAAATGAAAATATATTTATTCCAATTCAATTACAGAATGAAAAAATTCAATTATTAAATTTTGTTATAAAATCTAATCAAAGCATAATATATTTAATAATCCAAATTTTTCAAAATTGCAATTATTTTAAATGGTTAGTTTATATATTTTTTTTATTTTTTTATTCCGTTTTCCACTCCTTTAAGGAGTATAGGGCATTCACCAAGTTTATTTTAAACTATGCTTCAGTTTCTTTAATCGTTATATTTACTAAGCCGTTAATTACTCGGCTGTAGCTATTGTATAAGGTTATGAAATATGAATGCACAAATGTTAAGTTTGTGCGCCATCTATAAACTTACACAAGAATTATTTATATATTTTTATTAAATCTTATTTTATATTACGGTATTAAACTATTACGATATAATTATACAATTTTACGATATTTTTTTTATTAGATATGATCTGATCGGGGTTCGAACCCGAGACTTTCCACATGAAAGGCGGCGTCTTTACCACTACGCCATTGATCAGATGGTTAGTTTATATACCTAATAGAAAAGCTTATAAACGCAAAATATGCAATAAATGTATTTCTAAAATACAATTACAAACTTAGACCTTTTCATATAATTCATTTAATTATAAAAATAAATTTTACATAAATGCAGCAAGTACCTTTGAACATAGCTGAACCCCTACAATTAAGTCTAAATTCCGGGGACGCATATGAAATAGATAATATATTCTTTGGCTTCGAAATTATACTCGTTCTCAATCAATCAAAGGTTCTAAAATCCGAACTCATTGACCGAACTCGACCAGAGCCAGTGTACCACGGTACTTTCATTACTAGTAGCCTAGAGTTTAAATTTCATCAAAATAGCGGCATAGTTTATTGGGTTATGATGTTTTTAAGACATATATTTGTTGCCCTTGAACTTTTCAAGGGTTCCAGAACCCGAAACCATGTTTCGATTTCGTCCATATGCAGTCTCCGTCATACTTTCAATACTAGTTAATCCTTGTACACAATTAGAACGTTCTATCTCAATTTGAAGTTACCTCTCAATGGAGCTTTAATTTAAGTTGATGTTATTGAAAAAAGTTGACACAAGAATGGTGTACATGTTAATTTTAAAATGTAATAAAGGAAATTTTTTAAAACTATTTTTTAGGGATTTTTCAACCAATTTTTCAACTTTCACTTGAAACTTTTTATAATTATTAAATAATAACAATAAAAATTCAAGAAGCACCAAATTGTCAAGAAGCAGAAAAAAAACGTTTAGAAAAATTAGAGATAATCATTAAAACTGTTTTCCAAACGGTTTTTTTAAGTTACGCAATCGGTTAAAAGAACTCGACAAAATATTTTTTAAAACATTCCCCTAATTCAAAGAAGTTTTACCTAGTTTCAAAACTTGAACGTAATTTACTTACAAAAATGTTTTTTTTTGAATAATCGTAGGAATGATAAGTATATACATGTACGCATACAAAATCTACATTCAAGTGGTCAAACCGTTTCTGCTTAAGAGTACAGTAATGAAAAATTCTGTAAAAAAATGCTGTTCCACAAATATTTTTTTGAGGTTTTCTTTTTTACCAAAGCAGTACTTCGAAAAAATGGCCGAAACTTACTTTTTTGCAAATTGTACGCTCCTGGGAAATGCCGGGTAAATCTGCTAGTGTAATATACAAAGGAGAAAATTTGTTTGTTTGTTTGATTGTCCAGGATTTACGTGAAAACCACTGCTCGGATTGTCACAAAATTTTAAATGAATAATTCTGAGAGCCCGGGGGGTGACATAGGCTATGTCACATTTTTATAAGTCAACAGGTTGGGGCTCCAGAGCCGTTTTAGGCTTTCTCGTTTTTTTGATGTCGAGTCAAAACTGTTTGTTCGATTGATTTGAAATTTTACACAAATATTCCTCTTAGCCTCTGTTCAATTCGCGCAAATGTTCCTCTTAAAACGGTTTGACCAATTTTGCGCAAATGTTGCTCTTAGCAACCGGAATTAGTTGTATAAATTCGGTTGGAATGAATTAACCCATTTCGGCCTGGCTGACTTCAAAAAATTTTGCGTTTCCGATTTGTGTCCAATTTTGCAGAGTGATTTTGTAGTCCAAGAGAGGCTGACACAAATTTTTGTTGAGTTCAGTCAATCCGTTTGGGCACGAGGGCGCAATGAAGCTTTTTCAATGTTTTTGATGTCGAATCAAAACGGTTTGACCGATTGACTTGAAATTGTGCATAAATGTTCCTCTTAGCAATCGGAATTTTTTTTTCGATTCTTAATTTTGACGGTTAATCAAAGACGCGTGTTTTTAATTCTTTCATAATTTCTTTTTGTAAATAAAATAAAAAAAAAATAAAAATAATATAAAAACTTTTTTTTCTTTGTTTAAAAAAAAACTGCTTAATTTCAAAATAGTATCTTGTATAAACTTAAGTGTAAATGTTATTTTTAAATTTTTTTATAATAAACTGCCTATACTAACATTTTTATAAATTAACATTGATTTAAATTTAAAGTGCTATTACTTAATAAACAAAAAAAAAAAAAAAAAAAAAATTGAGTTAACCAACTAATTTTTTACTAAAATAACTTAAACCAAAAAAACAACAAAAAATGTGAAGTATCGAAATGGAGTCAACCAAATACGATAGTGCTAACTGTTCAGTGCTAACTGTTCTTCTTTGTCGCAGCAATTAGTTCCAAAAATAGATGAGCTTCTTACCATATTAAATAATACTAGTGAGTCAATAAAAACTTTGACGAGTGAGCTTAAATCTTCAATTAATCTCCAACTTCAAGAACTCTTCTCCTCAAAGTTCAGCCAGACAAATGATTTCTCAAAGAATTTAAATGGAGAAATTGGATCACTAAGAAAAGAAATTATCAATATGGGTGTCAAACTAGATGCTAGTTTGGATAGATCTTTTTATACTTTTAGATACAACCAAATGTATCAATGTCAAAATTCAAAAGATGTATTGACACAAACGGATGAACCAGTTCAATACAGTAATTTTCCAAATGCTTTCATTTTCATCCCGATTAAATCTAAAACGGTTGAATATTCAAGTAATTTGACGCATGATGTTATAGATTCGAAATCTATTACATCCTTAGAGAATTCAAAAGAAGTAAAATTAAATAATTCCTTACATGATGAATTACTACAATGCGGTACCTCCGTTATTTTGGACTCAATACCTGCTTCTTCTGCATCACTTTCATCTCCATTAATTTCATCAACTAAACTAGTTGATCACAATTCAACGTCTACTTCAACATCAACGTCATCATTATCATCATCATCATCATCTTTATCTAATACTTCTGCTCCAAAGTTAGTAGCCAAAAACGTTCGTTTTACACTACCTCTTGACAAGGAAGTTAGTGCAAAACAAAGGCTCAAATCAACTAAGGTTATAAACGAATGCAAAATGGTTTTGCATTCATTGTTCTTTAAAAATTGGCTGCATCAACAACTCCTAGTTACCTCAGTAAGTTTCTAAAAAATACATTTAAGTTAAATAATAATGAAATACAAATAAATAATATTACTCCTAAAAATCTTAGATTTAAACATAAATATAGGTCTTTTAAAGTTATGGTAGCCGAATCCAAAATTTGTGAAATAATGAATTATAAAAGATGGAAAAAAGGCACTATAATAAAAAAATTCATAGACAATAAAAACACTTCCAACACAATTTTAAAACACAATAATAAACGTTCTACTCAACAGAAAACACTTCTTTTAAATCCGTTTGCCGTTCCTTTCAACAATCATACAAAAAAAAACACATCCTAGTCAAAACACAACAACTAATAGTTCTAAATACAAAAACTGTACTAGAGGAGAAACTTTAAAGCCAGCTTCTTTTAATATTATTAAGAATGCTAATAATATTAATAATAATAATGAGAATAATAATAATAATAATATTAATAATAATAATAATGACAATAATAATAGTAATAATATTAATATTAATAATGATAATACTAATACTATTAATAATAATAATAATAATAATAATAATAATAAATAATAATAGTAATAATAATAATAATATTAATAATAACAATAATAATAATTACAACAATAATAAAAATGTTAATAATGATATTACTACAACTAATAATAATAATAATGTTAATAATGATATTACTACTAATAATAATAATAATAATAATAATGTTAATAATCATATTTCTAATACTAAAAATAATATTAATAATAATAACCTTAAAGCTAATTTCTCGTTAAACAGTCTTTTACCTCCAATTGTAAGAATGACTCAGAAATCTCTAACGGAAGACTGTTCCTACGCACTTTCCAGATTTAGAGATGAAAAAATTCTAAATTATGCTAGGCTATCTCTTGCATTTTTAGACGATGACCAAAATAATCGCGTAATTGAGGGTAAAACAAGAACAAATTTATTTGTGTTGATACATAATGAAGGGTTACCATCTAATTACAAGGAATTATATGACCTTTATTTTAAGTATCACATTAAAATTGGTTTCACTTCCAAACAGGTAGAAGAAGATCTTAAAGCTTTTCGTAGTCATTGTAATAGCAATTTCTACAATCACTTGTATCAATCTCGTGAAAATTATAATAAGTTTTTTCGGCCGAGCAGCAAATAACAATTTAAATTCAAAATTCTATATCGATTCTTACACTAATTCCAATTTAGTCACACTGTCTAACCATAGTATCAAAAATAAAAATAGCGTTAGTTCCTCTAATAAACTGAAATTATTCTACTACAATTGCAGTGGTATGAGAGGAAAGCTTAAGCAGTTATAAATTGATGCTAAGTCATGTGAATTTAATATTATTGCTATCATTGAAACATGGTTAAACGATTCCTTTGTAAATGAAGAAATTTTGGACAGTACTTGGTCGATTTATAGAAAAGATCAGGATTATCTTGCTACAAATTGTTCCCGTGGTGTTGGTTTGGTGTACTACTTGCAGTAAACAATACCTTATCTAGAGTGGCATTAATCACTAGGACTTACCACTCTTTTGAACACCAATTTACTAAAGTTAACTAAGGTAATA
This sequence comes from Dolichopus griseipennis, assembly GCA_963082915.1. Lineage (NCBI taxonomy): Eukaryota > Metazoa > Arthropoda > Insecta > Diptera > Dolichopodidae > Dolichopus > Dolichopus griseipennis. The sequence continues at coordinate 139,728,557 of OY720441.1, forward strand.
ATTTTTTATACCTTGGTATTGTTTACTTTCATCATTATTCTCACAATTCCTCATATTCGGAATTTTGCGAGATATACCAGCATGTTATATCAAATATGAATGAGGATGATTCAATTATAATTTTAGGGGACTTTAAACGTCCTTCTTTATCTTTTATCGTTGACGAATCTGATAATTTGTTACTACCAATCAACTTTCAGGACGAAATAGATTTCGATCTCATTAATGTATTTTATGGTAATGATTTACAACGAATTATCAGCTTTCCGAATAATTATTACAAGTGGTTAGATCTCGCATTCACAAATGCATATGATAAAGTGGTGGTAAAGCTCGCTGATGATTCAGAAAACCTTTTTACAAACACTCCGCATCATAACGCAATCATCTTCGAATTTTCCACTGCCATACCTCTTTTTACCAAATCTTACAATAATATTTTTGTATATGACTTTCTTAATGCTGATTATCAAAGCATTAATAATGCTTTATCAGTCATCAGTTGGGACGACCTGTTAACCGAACAGGATATTGATTTGATTATCTCTCAATTCTATGCAAAGCTATTTGAGATAATTAACTCCTTTGTTCCTAAAATTCGCAAAAAGGACAAGACAACCGTACCTTGGCTGAACAGTGAACTTAGGACATTGCGTAACCAACGCAATAAACTATACAAAATAGTTAAAAATTGAAAAGAATCTAATAATGACTTATTAAACAAGTACAAGGATCTTGCTTTTGAATTTAAACAAAAATCTAATTTGGCTTATGATATATATCTCACTAACGTAGGCAACAAATTAAATACAGATCCTAAAAAGTTTTTTGACTTCGTTAACAGAAAACGTAAAACTTACGGTTGTCCAAGCTTAATGTCAAAAGACAATACGTTTCTAATTGTCCTAAAACGATCTGCAATTTCTTTGCTAAATCTTTTCATAAAGTTTATCGTTCACACGAGTCTCCAATTAATTTCGATTTCTCTAACTTAATTAATAATTCAAATCCTATTATTACGGATTTATACCTTTCCGAAGTTGAAATATTTGAAGTAATTACTAAACTTGATACCAAAACAGGTATAGTACCTGACCTGATTCCACCTACTTTTTTATTCAACTGTGTCAGTTATCTCACTTATCCGCTTCATTTTATCTTTAACAAATCTCTTTCCTCAGGTATTTTTCCTCTTTTCTGGAAATCCTCTTATCTAACCCCTATCTACAAAAAGGGTGATAAATCATACGTCGAAAATTACCGTGGTATAGCTATTTTATCAACTATTCTAAAGTTGTTTGAAAAAATTATTGTAGACAAAATTACACCCATCATAAATACAAAACTAAACGAATCACAACATGGATTCAGAAAAGGTCGTTCCACAACAACAAACCTTTTAGTTTACACTTCTGAAATCCTTAATGAAATGGAAAATGGGCACCAAGTTGATGCTATTTACACGGACTTCAGCAAAGCATTCGATCGTGTTGATCACAAAATTCTACTAAACAAATTTGCAGCCTTGGGAATTTCCGGCCCTTTTCTTTATTGGATATTCTCCTATATTGCAAATAAGATGCAAAATATAAAGTTTCAAGGATTTTTGTCGGACTTAATCAATGTTACATCAGGAGTGCCGCAAGGTAGCCACTTGGGTCCACTCTTGTTTAATATATTCATTTCCGATCTTTCTAGTAAACTTTCCGGTGTGTCACATGTTGCATTTGCTGATGATCTCAAGATTTATCATGTGATTAAAAATAGTTCTGATGTTGCACTACTTCAAACAAATCTCAATATTCTGCAAGAATGGTGCTTCTCTAATAAGTTAGAACTAAACATTGAAAAATGCAAGGTTATAAGTTTTACACGTAAAAGATCTACCATTACTTTCGGTTATAAAATAAGTAATGTAAACCTTGAAAGAGTTAAAAATATTACCGACTTAGTGATTCTGTTGGATGATAAGCTGAACTTCCATCTTCATTATGAGTAAACAATTTCTAGGGCAAATAAAATGCTCGGGTTCATAAAAGCAAGAGCTAAAGTATTCAGCAACATCGCTGTAACTAAAGCTCTGTATTGTTCCTTATTACGATCTATTCTTGAATATGGTAACATTGTGTGGGATCCGGCATTTCAAATACATTCTGATAGAATAGAATCCGTGCAAAAGCAATTTCTTTCATTTGCCTTGAGAAATCAATTTAATCCTAGAGATTATTCAATTCTGCCTAGCTATCTCGTAAGACTTAAATCATTAAATATCTTAACTTTATCCTCACGCAGGCAAATTTGTTCTTCTTGCTTTACTTTTGACGTCTTAAGAAAAAGCATTGACGTTCAGTTTTTAGCAGATAATTTAAAATAAATAATGGGGGCAGAAATACAAGAAGCACTAAATATTTAGTTGAAAATACTCATAGAACTGAATATGGAACAAGTTAAGAAATAGTCAGTCGGTGCAACCGACTTAGAAATACCCTACACCTATTTGGTTCAAATTTAAGGACATATCCATAAGTCATTTTAACACCATAAAAGCTGTTATTAATTTGATCGTAAGACATAGCTAACCAAATTAACTTTATAATACTAAAAACATTTTCCAATTACACTATCTATTAAAAAATATTACAAATTCTTACTAATTTATCTATTTAAAAATATTAAAAAACATACAAACTTGAAATAAATGAAAATATATTTATTCTAATTCAATTACAAAATGAAAAAATTCTAATTATTAAATTTTGTGATAAAAAGATAATCAAAGCATAATATATTTAATAATCCAAATTTTTAAAAATTGCAATTATTTTAAATGGTTAGTTTATATACCTAATAGAAAAGCTTACAAACGCAAAATATGCAATAAATGTATTTCTAAAATACAATTACAAATTTAGACTTTTTCATATAATTCATTTAAATATTCAAATAAATTTTACATAAATGCAGCAAGTACCTTTGAATATAGCTGAACCACTACAATTAAGTCTAGATTTCGGAGACACATAGGACATAGATAATATATTCTTTGGCTTTGAAATTAAACTCAACCAAAACCAATTCCCATTGTACTTTCATTACTAATAACCTAGAGTTTAAATTTCATCAAAATACCTGGCATTATTTTTTGAGTTATGGTGTTTTAAGATATATGTTTGTTAGTCCTTGAACTTGTCAAGGGTTCCAGAAACCCAAACCATGGTACGATTTCGCCCATATGCAGTCCCGTCATACTTTCAATACTAGTTAACCCTTGTATACAATTGGAACGTTCTATCTTAATTTTAAGTTACTAGTTTTATTAATTTCGATGATAAGCTTTTACACATTTGGGAGTCTAGGAGAGGTCCTGAACCACCACTCCAAATGATCCCAAATTAGGGGGGCACGGAAGAAATAGTAAAGAACACCCTGGGCCAAATTTGAAGCTTCTACATTTGTTTCAAGTTACTATTTTTATTAATTTCGAAAATATGCTTTAAGGTCCTTGGAATTGAGTGCCTGGTCCCCGACCCACTAGTCCAATGGGGCCCAAATTTCAAAGACACTTACGCAACAGGAAGGGACACCCTGATACCAAATTTGGAGGTTATATCTTAATTGGTTTCGGAATTATGCTAGTTTGGCCTAAATTCTATCAAAAAGTTCTCAGTTCCGAACCCATTGTCCAATCCTCACCGTACGTAGTCACCGCCGTAGTTTCATTACCAATAACCTACAACACAAATTTCATGAAGATAACCTCATTAGTTGTTGAGTTATCGTGATTTTTAATATATGTTCGTTATCCCACAACCGACTAAAAGGTCCAGAATCCGAACCCATGGGCGAATTTCGCCCTTATATAGCCCGCGCTTTACTTATAGTACTAGTTAACCCTTGTACACAATTTAAACGGTCTATCTTAATTTTAAGTAACTATTTTTAGTAATTTCGATTATAAGCTTTTAAAACTTGGGAGGTCTGAGAGGGGTACTGAACCACCACTCCAATTGATCCCAAATTAAGGGAGCACGCAAGAGATAGTAAAGAACACCCTTGTGGCAAATTGGAAGCTTCTACATTTTTTCAAGTGGTTATCTTTATTAATTTTAAAGATATGCTTTAAGGTCTTCGGAAATGTGTGGCTGGCCCCCGACCCAGTACTCCAATGGGATCCAAATTCCCGAGACACTTAGGAGATAGGAGGGGACAACCTGATACCAAATTTGGAGGTTCTATCTTCATTGGTTTCGGAATTATGCTCGTTTGGCCTAAATTCGATCAAAAAGTTCTAGGTTCCGAACGCATAGTCCAATCCCGACCTTACGGAATGCCCGAAGTAGTTTCATTACTAATAACCTACAGCACAAATTTGATGAAGAAGCGTCATTAGTTGTTGAGTTATCGTGATTTTTTATATATGTTCGTTAGCCCTTCGATCGATTAAAAGGTCTAGAATCCAAACCCATGAGCCGATTTCGCCCATATGCAATCCCCGCCGTACTTTCAGTCCTAGTAACCTACAGTTAAAATTTCATCAAGATAGCTCTATTATTTTTTGAGTTATCGTGCCTACGGACGGACGGACGGACATGGCTATATCGACTCAGGCGGTCACGCTGATCACAAATATATATACTTTTCCATATCTAGCTCGCTTCCTTTAGGTGGTTACAAACACCATACCAAAGTTAATATACCCCTTTACCTATTCTATAGGTGTAGGGTATAAAAAATGAACCAATAAACAGATGTTGCATTACATTCAATAAACACAGTCATCTTTTTTCAACACAAATTTCTAGATATACTTTTAAACGTAAATTAAAATTAAAATTTCTTAATGACCTATGACAATATTTGTAACCTTCAATATATTATACTCATATTACACTTCAAGTTCACATAATTTTATAATTCTATAATTGAGTTATTTTTGTTTTTTTTTTACTTTATAAATTGCATTTTAACTGTGTTTTCGCTATGTGTGCATTTTTTACAATCTACAAAAAAAAAAATAAAAAAAAAATAAATAAACTTTTGATTTTTATGTATTTAAATTTATGTTTTGTAATGTAATTTCATATTAATTTTAAGTTTTAGCAATAAGATTTTTTTTTGTAAAAACCTTGTTTTGGTTCAAAATAAAATAAAAATAAAGATATACCAAGTACAGCTGGTTGGCACAGTGGTTGAGTGCCGACCTTTCATGCGGAAGGCCCGGGTTCGAATTCTAGTGAAAGTGAAAAAACTGTTCTGGTTTTCGACTCGACTCAGCTACCATTCGCCATTGGGTTCAAATTAATGTCATAATCAATAATTAATAATTATAAATCTTTAATAAAAAATACTTTAATATAAAAATATAAACGAATGCAAAATATAAACAAATAATTTAATTAAATAATATAACTCGCAGATATAGAATACCATATAAGTAAAATATAAAATATTACAATATAAACAAAAAATAGAATTGTAAATATTGGAAATCTAAGGCTTTTCTACATGTTATAAGGCATTTTCTCATGTTTAAATTGTATGTGGAATTCAATAAGACCAATTCTAATAACACGAATATAATATGACCCCCTGTTCCAACATGTACCTATGGTATAGACAGGCTTATTAGCCTAACAGTTGAACAGTTAGCGCTTAAAAAAAAAAAAAAAAAAAAAATATGTTCGTTAGTCCGTGAACTTTTCAAAGGTTCCAGAACCCAAAACCATGATACGATTTTCAATACTTGTTAACTCTTGTACACAATTAGAACGTTCTATCTTAATTTTAAGTAACTATTTTTATTAATTTCGATGATAAGCTTTTAAACCTTGGGAGTCTAAGACGAGTACTGAACCACCACTCTAGTAAAGAGCACCCAAGTGTCAAATTCTAAATTTGAAATTTCTAAATTTGTTTCAAGTTACTATCTTTATTAATTTCGAAAATATGCTTTGAGTTTTTCGGAACTGTGTGGCTGGTCCTCAACCCACTACTCCAATTGGTCCCAAATTTCAAGGACACCAAGCAAATAGAAAGAGATACCCTGATACCAAATTTGGAGGTTATATCTTCATTGGTTTTGGAATTATGGTCGTTTGGCCTAAATTCGATCAAAAAGGTCTAAGTTCCGAACCCATTGTCCATTCCCCACCGTACGCAATCACCACAGTAGTTTTATTACCAGTATCATACAACACAAATTTTACGAAGATAGCTTCATTAGTTGTTGAGTTGTCTTGATTTTTTATATATGTTCGTTAGCCCTAAGACCGATTGAAAGGTCCAGAATCCGAACCCTTGGGCTGCTTTAGCCCATACGCTGTCCGCGCTTTACTTTAATGCTAGTTAGCCTTTGTACACAAGTCGAACGTTCTATTTTAAGTTAGTATTTTTAGTAATTTCGATTATAAGCTTTTAAACCTTGGGACGTCTAAGAAGGGTACTGAAACACCACTCCTGGAGATTCCAAATGAGGGGGACACCAAAGGGGGACACTTTTGCCAAATTTGAAGCTTCTACATTTTTTCAGTTTGATGGCCTTAATTAATTTTAAAGATATGGTTCAAGGGCTTCAGAAATGTGTGACTCCAATGTGACCCAAATTTCAAGGACAATAAGGAAATAGGTTCTTTCTTCATTGGCTTCGGAATTATGCGTGTTTGGCCTAAATTCGATCAAAAAGTTCTAGGTTCCGAACATGTTCGTAACCTACAGTTAAAATTTCATCAAGATTGCTCCATTATTTTTTGAGTTATCGTGCCTACAGACAGACGGACGGACTTAGGAGGTCACGAAGATCACCAATATATGTACTTTTCCATATCTAGCTCGCTTTCTTTAGGTGGTTACAAACACCGTACCAAAGTTAATATACCCTTTTACCTATTCTATAGCTGTAAGGTATAAAAATAAATAGCAATAAAACAACAACAAAACAAATACATACATACTAAGTTTTTTCTTTTTGATGTAGTACCTACTGTAAATTTGGTGATCTAAAAAAGAAAAAAAAAGAACGGACGAATGAAACAATTAAAAAAGTGAAACAAAAACAAAGAAAAAAAAAAAAACAATTGTTCAAAGGTTTTACAAAATAAAAAAAAAGCATTGCGTTTCAAATTATGTATTGCCAAAAATGTTCGTTTTTGTTTTAATAAGTTATTGGATAGTAGTACTTTATTAACTTGCTTTAAAAGAAAAAGAAATTTAAGTTAAAAATAAAATGTAATCAAATTAAATGTCAAACAATTAAAAACTATTTTAAAAAATAAATCATTAGCGACAAGTGGATCAAAACGTAAATTAATATGTAGGATATTACAAAAGGAAAACAATAATAGTCTAGATAATTATAATAATGAAACAGTAACTAATGAATATGGTCAAAGAAGGTTTAATATGGAATTGGTTTTAGAAAGTAGAAGAAAAGCAATAGCAGAAAAGGAAAAGCAGTTAGAAAAGCGGGAACGAATTTTAATAGAGAAGGAAAATAGGCTGAACCAACCAATTAGAATTGAACAGCGTGTTAATTATCAGTTAGGACTAAGAGAAATAATTGAAATTTTACCTAATATTGATCCAGGGAATGAGAACACTTTAGACGTAACCCAGTGGATTGAGAGGGTTCATTTATTAAAAATGGGTTATGGTTGGTCGGAAGAGTTAATTATAGCAAGTGCGGTGTTCAAGTTAAAAGGTCAGGCGAAATTATGGTTCGATTCGTTGGATAAAATCCATAATGAATGGAGCGTATTCAGTAAAGAATTATCTCAATTTTTCTAAAGCGAAAAAAATGAAGCTGATATTCATCATATGATGCAAAGTAGAAAGCAACATTTTAATGAATCTACAGAAAATTACATAATGATAATGAAAGGATGGGAAAAATTGCAAATTTCTCAGATAGAGCCATAATCAGATATATTATAAGTGGATTGGCTGATGATAATTTACAGAATCTCTTAAAGATAAATACTTTTGTATCTATTAATGAACTTTTAACTGCTGTAAAATGTTTTGGTAATTTCAATTCTTTGGTAATTTCAATTCAAAGGAGAAATATACAAAGCATATTGGTAAAAAATTTAATTCTCAAGTAATAAGAATAGATGATGCAATATCATAAACACCGGTATGTAATATTTGAAAAAAAAGGCCATTTGGCAAATAACTGTTGGTTCAAAACCAATTACAAAACTGAAAATCGATAATTGTCATAATTGTAAAAAATATGGTCATTTTGCCAGAGACTGTACTGTAAGTCAAAAAGTAACTAGAGAAGCCAATTTTACCAGAAATACCAACACATATAAAAAACAAATTATTTTTGAAAATAATGTCACTCTAACAGCGTTGATAGATACAGGTTGTCACCTAAATTTAATAGTACAGCCTGAATTAATAAAATTAGCTTCGCAAAATAAAATAGAACCATGCAGGCCATGCAGAAATTAAGTGGTTTAGCTAATTCAGAAATGGAAACAGAATACAAAACAGAATTGAAATGTAATCTCGATAATAACATCTACAATGCAGTACTTTATACAGTTCCTGAAAATGCAATACCATATAAAGTTATCCTGGGTACCGACTTCATCAATAGTGTTTCAATATTATTGCACCGATCGGAAATGAAAATAGCTCCATCAAATGAAAAGTTATTTTTATTAAGCATAACTATACAAGAAAATTAAGAATTAAATATACAAACAGTCAATTCAAATTGTGGAAGATCAAATTAAATGATGGTTAAAAGAAGGAATCATAACAGAATCTTATTCAAGCTATGCTAGCCCTATAGTTTTAGTTAACAAAAAAGAGGGAAGTGAGAGGCTATGTATAGACTACCGAGAGCTTAATAAGAAGATTAGAGACAGACAGCCAATGCCTTTGATAGAAGATCAGTTAGATGCATTAAGCAAGTATAAATGGTTTTCAACAATAAATTTTTGAAAAAAAAAACGGTTTTTTCCACATTCCTTTGGAAAATTCAAGTAGGCATTATACGGCTTTTATAACGAATTAATTGAATTGAGATTGTGTTTCATTTATATGGACGACATAATTATTCCAGGTATTACAGAAGAAGACGCTTTAAATAATTTAGAAAAAACATTAAACCAAGCTGCTCAGTATAGTTTACAAATTAATTGGAATAATTTTGATAAGTCACGGATAGAATACTTGGGGTATATTATATTTACCGGGCAAATTAAACCATCACAAACAAAAACAGAAGCAGAAAAAAATTTCCCAAGAATTGAAACAATTAAAAAGTTAGGAAATTTTTTGGCATTAACTAATTATTTCAGAAAATTTGTAAATTTTTTTTTTTTTTGCGAGGGAATGGAACGCTCGAAAGCCACCCATTGAAAATGTGCGTTATTTCGTTGGGTAGTGTGCGACTTTAACGCACCAAAACCACACCCTTTTTGAACCAAACTTTAGGAAGGAACCTGTGATACAAATGTACAGTTTGGTTACAGGGATTCAATATGAAAGGATTTTAAGATTGTCGGAGGTTATTTGGGAATGTTGGATTATGAGGGATGGGGAAAATGTGGAGGGATATTTAGGAGAAAGATGTTAATATTCTTCTGAAATTTATTTAAGTCGTACACATACGAATTACCAACTTTAGGAAACACATTGGACGGAATGTGATTCCATAATCTCGACATGCGCATAACAAATGAATTTCCATAAGCCGTGTTTCGCCATCTTAACAATTCGACGCAGTAGGGATGAGCATCTGTTGCACTCCTTGTTTCACGTTGGAAAACTTTGAGTGGAGGCATTAATTGTTTTATTTCCTTAGAACAGGTGTTCGTCCCCACTAGATATCTATAAAACAAGGTAAGTGACCAGACTGTGCGCCGATGGCTAAGTAAAGTGAGAGTTGAGGTAACACTGGGATCACTTATAAGAAGAAAAGCTCTGTTTTGTACTTTATCGAGATATCCCAGCGCTGATTGGGGTGCACCAGCCCAAATATGTGCATTATACTCCATTTTTGTTCTAATATATGTTTTATAGATATTAAGGAGATCTAATGGAGAGAAGTAAGTGTTACAGTGATACAAAAAACCCAAACATTTAGCTGCATCTTTAGCTATACCAAAAATGTGATTTGACCAAGTCAATTTCTGGTTTAACTCGATGCCCAAAATATTCAAATCTTTTGAGTGCTGCAAAGCTTCTCCCTGAAAAATCAAGTTGGAAATGGAAGTTGCTATATTTCGTGAGATGAGACAGCATTGGGTTTTCTTCGTGTTGAATTGAATACGATTATTTTCAACATATTTGTGAATTTTTGCTAAATCGTTATTTAGCTCACTGACAGTGAAATTTTGTGCTGTTGTATCGTTCGAATCGTTCGATTCGAAAGGAAATCTGCAATCCATTTGAGAAAGACTCTACCTAACCCTATAGCCCTGCATTTTGCTAATAAAGCAGCATGCCATACACGGTCGAAATCTTTAGAAATATTCAGTGTTACCACATCAGATTCTCCAGAATGGTGAAGACTAATATTGAGCTTTTCATAAAGGTAAGTCATGAGATCGCCGGTTGAACGACGGGCTCTGAACCCGTATTGACGACCATAAAGCAAACCTTTATGATTCAGATATTTCAATAGCTTTTGGTTTATAATTTTTCCCATTACTTTGGAAAGGACCGAAGTTATACCTATAGGGCGGTAGTTAGAGGGATCGCTTTTATTACTTTTTTTGGATGTGGAAAAACGTGCGCCATTTATCAGGATGAATACCCGAAGTAATGGATAAATAGAAGAGGTTGCGTAGAGGTTTTGAAATGGTAGAGTAGGTTTTCATAAGAACCATCGTTGTGATTGGGGACCGGTTGATTTGTTTGTATCTAGATTCTTCAAGATTTTCATCACTGCTTTCATCCTTTTCTTTTGAATCTGACACAATTGAGTTATTTTTATCAATAAGCGGAGGGAAGGAAGACCCGCTAGTATCCTCCTTTAGATTTTTTGGAAACGTCCAAAACGATTTGCTTTTCTTAGGCATATGTAGGAATTTGCGTTTCAACCCTTGGTTGAATAAGAATTTTTGCTGATTGATAACTCTCTTGTATCTGTTTCGAACCACGATATAGTTGGCCCTGTCGGACTCCAGCCCGCTGTTCCGGTATTGCTTAAAGGCCTCCTCTTTTTTACGAATGGCTTCTTTGCAAGTGCGATTAAACCATGCTCTGGATTCTCGTTTAATACTTTACATGGAGTGAGGAATATACAACCTCATTCCAAGTAAAATTGTTTCACTAATCGCATTTGCAGCGAAGTTGACATTTTTACCGCGGAAGCACAATGACCAGTCGAATGCTTTGAAAAAATTGTTTAATCCTTCCCAGTAAGCACGACTATATTGCCATATTAATTTTTTTTGGGAAACTTGTGGTTACCAGGCAGTGGTCGGAGCCCCCCAGGGGACAACCAACTGAAACTACATATTTTTCAGAGTGAGTGGTTAAAAACAGATCCAAGAGGTGACCCTCTTTATCAGCTCGGTCGGGGACCCTAGTGGGATTTTGGACAAGTTGAGAAAGATGGAACAGTGAGGAAAATAATTCAACTTGTTTCCCAATTGAGTTTTGACTCAAAGAAGAGTTACTTAAAAAATGAAGGTAACCTTTGTTGTGTATGTTGAAATCCCCTGCCAGAACAATTTCGGTTTGTCGACATGATTCCAAAATTTCATTGATATGTTTTGAAAGATTGTCAATTTCCACAACAGTTTCTTGTTCATTTGAATTGCGTTATCTGTATAAAAAACCGAAATGTATTACATGCTTTTCAACGAGAATTTTAACCCAAATATAATGGAAAGTTGGGCTAGAAGGTTTATATTTATCTAGGGTGTTGAAAGCAATGTCATTTTTAATGTAAATCGCGATTCCTCTTTTGGGTACGAAGTGTGAAACGAGTGAGTAGCCAGTAATATTAAAATTATCATTTTGTCCACTGACTTGTGTTTCACCAAGGGCTAAAATTGCTGGTTTTGTAGAGTTAAGATGATATTCTACGACATGAAAATTAGCTTGTAAGCCCCGAATATTACAAAAATTAACTCGAAAATTTACAATTTTTAATAGCAATTAGTAAAAATAGAAAAAAAAAAAAATTTTAATGTAAGTTCTGGAAAAAAAAAATAATAATAATAAAACGTATAAAATTTAATTATATTATAATTTAAGTTAAATATTGTATGCGTACGATTCATACAACCCGAACAAGTTATCACCGTTCATAAAAATAAAAACATTGCTAACAATATTTACAAAATACCATCAACAATACCCTTATTTTATTCTGCTATGAGTGAGAAATCGGTTTATAACACCATTCAACAGTTTTCAACTAGACTTTATTGAGCTTAGTGAAAATAAGAATTATGTAAAAGACATATTAAATTATGGAAAACAAAGAAAAATTTTTTTAACTAAAGAAATTATATTCATAAATAAAAAAAAATATACTTAACTTGCCGCGATTGGAGATGCGGCCATGTTAATCAACTCACAACACTTATTTTTAAATTTTTTTCTTTTCTTTTTTTTGCAAACGTAAATTAAATTCAATATGAAAATTAAATAAAAAAAAAAAAAGAAACTTAATCTTATTTGTTTTTATTATTTAAATACACAAAAAATTATAAAGAAAATGAAATGAAAATAAAAAATAAATATTTTGTGCTAAAATTTTTAAAACCAGTGATAACCTGTTGAAGGTTGAAGAGAGTGATTAATAATATTGAAAACCTTTGACAGATCTAAGAAAAAAAAACATAGCATTTTTAATAGGTGTTAAAGAAAAATCGGCTATTGAAAAACTAAAAACTACAATATGCAATGAACCAGTATTGAATCTACACAAACCAGGCCAAAAATTAGAATTGCATACTGATGCATCGAAATATGGGTTGGCAGCTATACTACTACAAGAAAATGATAAAAACGAACTACATCCAATATACTACTTGAGCAAGAAACGTCCAATACTGAACAAAGATATACTAGTTATGAGCTAGAAGTTCTGACTGTAGTAAAATCAATTAAAAAAATTCAAAGTTTATTTGGAAGGCGTTCACTTCAAGGAAACTGACTGTGGGGATTTTAAGCAACCTAAAGATAAAAAAGGTATAGTACCGTCGCGAGTTAATAAATGGGCAATGATATTGTCTAATTTCAATTTTACGGTAGAATACAGAAGCGGTAATAATATGACGCATGTTGATTCATTGAGCCGACATATTCTTTTAATTGAAGTGGAGGACAGAATTATTGAAAAAGTTAAGCTTATGCAAAGGGATGATGTAGATTTATTAAACATAATAAAGGAATTAGAACAAAGCAAAAAAATGAGAAATTACATTCTGAGAGATAAAATTTTATATAATGAAATTAACAAGAAACAATTATTAGTAGTACCTAAAATGCTGGAATCGCAGGTTATTAAGTATTCATCTGATATTGGCCATTTTGGAGTAAACAAGATGAAGGAATTTATCAAGGGTAATTTGCCCATGGCAAAGGGTAATTTGCCCATGGACACATGGCATATTGATCATGTGGGCCGATAGTTGTTACCGCCAAATTTTATAAACATATATTAGTTATAATTGATTGTTTCAGCAAATACACCTGGTTATATCCAACAAAATCAACCACATCAAAAGAAGTTATTAATAAACTGAAGCTATTAAAAACTAATTTTGGAAAACCAAAGCAAATCATAACGGATAGAGTGAGTGCTTTCACTAGTCATGATTTTGCTGAATATCTAGAAAGTTTAAATATTCAACATGTCAAAATACCAACAGGAGTACCGCCAGCTAACGGGCAAGTAGAAAGGATCAACAACATTATTATTCCAACCTTAGCCAAATTATCAATGCAAAATTAAAATCAATTGTATAAGCTCGTAAATCAAGTACAAATAGCTTTGAATAATACTTACCAGAGAAGCATAGATACTAATCCATATGAATTATTATTCGGTGTTCTCATGAGAATTAACAACGATTTAGAAAAGTTGATAGCAGTAATTGAACAGGAAATGGTTAAATCTTTCACAAACCGAAGAACAGAATCACGAAAACGAGCTGCAGATAAAATTAAGAAAGTACAAAAACAAAATAAAGACTATGATAGGAAACGGAAAGAAAAAAACACAGTTTATTTCTTGTTCCAAACTGGCACGTCAAGAAAGTTATCAAGTCAAGTATCAAGTCAAGAAACTTAACGGGAAAGGTCCTTCTGAGACAACTGCAACTCCCGATCATATCAAGCAATGGGAAATATAAAAAATAAATTAATGTTATATATACTGCTAGACAAGCAATATTGTTTTGTTTCAAATTTTAAGATACTAGTTAATGTATGTATTATTATAAAATTTTTGCTTTCATTTAAGTACTTGAAAATTTTTATTTTAAGTTTTGTTTAATTTAATGTAATGTGTAAGTATAATAATGGCAGTAAAATTAAATGATTAACAAATGATGAAAAAAAACAAAGGGTTTTTAAAAAAGCACATTTTCAAAATAATATAGTGTTTCATACTAATTTTTTTTTCGGAATATAATGTTGAAGCTTCAATATTAACGTTTAATTTAGGAAATATATAAGTTGGTGACTAAGTTACTGCTTACCTATAAAAACAGTAAATTTTTAAGTCTTAGTAGCCCCTCTATGGGGAAGGTTGCCCAATTTCTCAAGAATATAATGCTCACTACTCCCCTTCCCCCAAACTTTTTTAGGTTCTAGGAATTAAATTGTGAATTCCACCAAAATTTGGAATTTTTCTTAGAATTTTACTATTTAGGCAAAAATGGTTAAAACTGAGAGACACTTTCTTCAATTTAAAGAACCCCTTTTAAATTTAAGAAAAACCTTTAACATATGTTAAAATATAATGTAAGACATTTAAATTTAAAAAATATTTAAATAGGTATTCAAGTAACAGGTGTTTAAAAATAGCAAAATTTCAATTTTCGAGCCCTTATAGCTGCAAAACAGAGGAAGTGACAATAAAAATTTGTTAACCGACTTCTACTTATTTCAGAGGATCTAACTACTTCCAAAATTTCAAAACCCTAGCTTGGCCTGTTTAGAAGATATTTGTGGCCAAAAATTTTGCAAAAATTGAGTTTTGCATAATGGTAAATATTAGTACCGTATGGCCAAAAGCTTTATTTTTTAAAAATTTATAAGGTTTATAAAACCGGCTATCTTTTGCCGTTTTCAGATTGAAAATACACCTAATAGAACTCTTGTTATAACAATTTGAATATAGGGATTTTCCCAAATTTGGGGGGCTGCAGCTCCCTAACAGGTGGGGCTACAGAAAAAAATTTTCTACGAAATTATTTTTTTTGTAATACCTACTCGTGGTTAAAATTTCTTTTCTATATTTCAATCGATGTAAAAGTTTTTGTAAACATACGGACAGACAGACGAACAGACAGACAGACGGAGGGACAGAGTGAAACTATATAGGCACATTTTTACAAAATTTTTTGAAAATGTGCTAAAAATGCATATCTGGTAGAAATAAAAAAAAATATCTAAAATAAATGGAAGATAATGAAAACGAGGAAGAGTGTAGTAGAGTAGACTGTGTCAACTCTGGGATACTCGTATGACCGTAACATATACATTATATCATCCGGTTAATTACTTTTGGCAAAATTTCAAACATTCAGCTTTATTAGGTGTAGAGTAATGCTCATATAAAAGAAGGAGTTGTATTGCAGCTACTCGAACCCTTTGCAGTAGACCAACCAAAATTTGCAGTAACTTTGGCCATTACATTAAACTGCAAAATTTCAGACACCCAGCTTCATTTGGTGTACTTATATAAAAGAAGGAGTTGTATGGTAGCTACTCGAACCCTCAGCGGTAGACCAACTAAATTTTGCAGTAACTTTGGCCATTACACTAAACTATTTTTTGCAAAATTTCAGACACGCAGCTTCATCAGGTGTAGTGTAAAGCTCATATAAAGGAAGGAGTTGTATGGTTTCGTCTGTCCGCTTAAACAAAAATTATTAGTATTAAAAAATGTAGTTGGGGGGTTTCGTCTGTCCAATTAAGGAAAAACTATCCGTAATGGATGTTAGTAAAAAAAAAAAAAATTATAAAAACAAAAATACAGAAAAATACATAAAAAATATATATAAAAATAAACATAACTAAGGTTATTATAAAACAAAAAAAAACAACCTAGATTTTTAGGAAAAATGGTTTTGTCTATTACCTAAAATTAGAGTAGAAAAAAAATTAAATATTAACAATGAGCAATTCAGTTACTAGATTGATGTAAATAAAAATGAATAAATTATTACGGTAACATCCGAGGACGAATATTCTGCATGATGGCCGATTGTGGTATTGGCAACACTACTTATTCCAGTCCAGAATATACTTACCAAAATTAACATGTAAAACTAAAAAAAACTAGGAAGATTATAGTTGCCCTTGTCAACTTTTAGATACCCGTGCATACCCACTAACCGTTATTTATTTCCCCTATGATATTATAAATATTACAAAAAAAATATAAGAAAATAAAAGTTAAAAAAAAATATAAATTATCAATTTTTAATTCATTATACCATAATTTTTGTTTAAAAACAAAAAGAAAAAAAAAACCATAAAAAAAAAAAAATAGCCCTCCCTAAAAGTTGGTCCGAGTAATGTCCAACTTTGCTAACTAACTCACCCTATTACTTTACCTGCCCAGTTTTGATTTTACCCTGGTAGCTTCATTAGATTCACAGTTATCGAATTGACAACTTTGTATGGCAGCTGTCCGGAAACGGGGCCGTAACATTTTGAAACTCCATATAAGTGCTCGATTCATTATATAACTAACAGTGTGTAATTTTCATCCTCGTAGTATAATCAGTTTCCAAGAAATTCATATTAGTGCAAAGAAGTTGTATGGCAACCCCCCGAAAATGAAGTCGTAACATTTTGAAACTTCATATAAGTTCTTGATTCATTATAAAACTAACCGTGTGCAATTTTCGTCTTCCTGGTATAATTATTTTTGAAGAAATTCATATTGGTTTAAATAAGTTGTGTGACAGCTCCCCGAAACCTTGCTCTGGTCTTAACCAAAAAGAATAGGGAACCTCAAAAATGTCCAACAAATGTTTTGTGTGAATTTCAAAACTCTAGCTCTAATTTTTCAATTCTATCTCTTTTAATTAATTTTTAATTCACGAATATATTAAACTTAAGCAAAATAAGCTTCATATGATCATATTCATATAATGATCATCATGATAGATAATAATCATCATATTCATAATGATTATATCTATCAATATCAATAAGCCATTTACATAAAAAAAATCTTTGTGTTCTTTTTTGCTTATCTTAAATAAACTACGCATCATTTAAATCATATGAAATTCTAACTCGAAATCGTTATCTACAAAAAAAAAAAAAAACAAAAAAACAAAAAAAACAAAATTCATATAATTTCATGTTAGATACAAGATCGCAAAATTTCAAATTTTTCTATGAAAATATTGGAGTTAAAAGTTAGTTGTGCGAGAGCTACCCGAAGTTTTGGTCCGATCTTAACCAAAAAAAATAGGGAACCTAGAAATTGATTGAAAAATATTTTGTAAAAATTTCAAAACTGTAGCTCTTTTAGTTTTTGAGTTATCGTGCTGACTCACGGACGGACGGACGGACACAGATAGCTAGATCGACTCATTTTTCGATTCTGAGCCGATACGTACCCTTGACACTATATCTAGCTCGTCTAGATCGATGCGTTACAAACGGAGGAGCAATTTTAATATACCCGATGTCATATATATATGCACGGGTATAATGAGTCAGTTCTGGTCTGGCTTTAAAAACGAAAGGAGTAAAAAATAAAAGAATAATAATTAAACTTAAAAGTTTTAGTAATTTCATTTTAATATTAAACAAAGGAACTTAAGCCCCACATATATATATATTTTTTTATTCCTTTTCCACTCCTTTAAGGAGTATAGGGCATTCACCAAATTTTATTTTAAATTAGGCTTCAGTTTCTTTAATCATAATATTTACTAAGCCGCTGTAGCTATTGTATAAGGTTATGAAAAAAAACTGAATGCCCAAATGTTAACTTCGTGTGCCATCTATAATCTTACACAAGAATTATTGAATTTAATATATATATATAACTCCATCTCCCTAACCGGGTGGTTCTGCATAAAAAAATTCTTCTACAAAATTATTTTGTTTGCGATACCTTTCCTGGTTAAAATTTCTTTTTTCTATTTCAAACGATGTAAAAGTTTTTGTAAACATATGGACGGATGGACTTTTGAAAATGTGCTAAGAAATAGAAAGGTATTCAAGTTACAGGTGTTTAATATATAATAGCAAAATTTCAATTTACAAGCTCTTGTAGCTCAAAAATGTTGTTAACCGACTCCTATTAATTTCCAAGAATCTAAATTCTCCCAAATTTCAAGTCTTTAGTTTGAACCGTACAGAAGATATGTGATACCATAAAATTACCGAAAATTTAGTTTTGCATAATGGTAAATTTTAGGACCGTATGGCAATCCTATACATTCGTCTTTCAAAAATTTAAAATAAAAAATTCAAAAATTTAAAACTAGAAGCAGTCTTTTACTTTTTTTAGATTGAAAATATACTTAAAAGAACTGTTGTTATAACAAATAAAAAGTCGAGCTTTTCGCGACTTTGTGGGGCTGTAATTCTCTAACAGATGGAATAAAAAATGAAACAAATAAACGTATGAAATTATATTGTTAATTTTTTTTTTTTAACTTGAACTTGATCACGTTTTCAATAAGTTTAAGCTTGATTTAATATTTCTGTGAAAATAGAAAAAAAGGTTTAAAGGTTTTGAGTTGAATATTCTTGATTAGATATGAAGAGTTTTTATAGTTTTGGTTTAAATACAAAGTTCAAATAAAAAACTAATATCAATGTTAAAATTAAAATTGAAAGACACTTTTAATGTGTATATAATATTTTTTATTTTATTTAAACATCTTTAAATTGTGATTTTTTATTAAGCTAACAAAAATTTGATTTTTTTTTTGTTTTGTTTTTTTTTACAACTATTGCTCAATGGCATAATGCCCCCAAGCATATGTTTTTATATTATCTTCAGTTACATAATATCTTTTATTATCAATGAACTTAAAGCTACTTTATTTAAATTTTGCGTATAAATTGTATGTAAATATGATCTAAATATTTTCATTTTTTTTAAACAAGTTTCATTTTTTAACAAACAATTTTTATAATTATCTAATGTTAAAGAATTGACAACATATTTCTTTATTCCTTTAGCTTTTTTAATAGTTTTATTTTCATATGTTTGAAGGAAATACATTTTAGATTTTAATCCAATAAATTCAGAAACAATTTTTCCATTAAATTCATCTTTAAAAAAACCTAGAACTGTTTTTATTTATTAGAGGAAAATTAAATAAATTGTCAGATGGATAATCTGATGTATCAAAACGTTTTGGTATTTCATTAAATATGTCAGCGTAAAAATCATCTGTCTGTATAGTATCAATGAAACTGTCAGTGTCTGTATAATTTTAAAAAAAACCTTACTACCATATTTAGGTTTAATATAATCATAATGAAAATCATACATAAGAATTTTAGATTGTTCGAGTACCGTAGATCCCAAATATATAGGATTGTCATAATATGTATTTGTATGATTAAGCTGAGTGGCTATCAAGTTTTCAGTAAATCTAGAGTGACTATGATAAAATGGTTTTGCTATTAACGCTCGAGCACTTAAATATCTTCCTTGACTTTTCCAAGAGGTAGCTATTTTGACATTTTTTCTTTTATCTACATTATCCATTGTTTTACCAAAAACAGCATTATTCATTAATTTAAAATAATCTTTTTCAAAAGCAATTTTAGCCATTGACCTGTGTGCGTTATTTAAATCAATATACTTTTTTAACCAATTGCTTTGTGTGAATTTTAGTACTCTATAACCTTTTTTGAGAATCAAGCCGTGTTTTAAGTTTCGATAATGGATAATGTATTTGCGTTTGTTTGTTAAGTCAACTAACAGTTTAGGAATTTTACCTTTCGGTGGAACTTTGTTTTCAGCACAAAAAGGAAAATCATTGTGCAAATCATGTAAATGTTGAGGGTAATCTAAATCCACTTCTAAAACGTAACCAGTTTGCGAATCATCGGCAACTGAAAGCACATCAATATTTTCATGAGTATCAACCCACTGAAAATCTTTATGAGATAAATATTGAATCATTGCCCATCTATATAAATTGTTTGCATCTTCATATACTATATATTTGGAAGGTTCGTTTTTTTATAAGATTCCCCCATAAATTTATTATTTGCCACTGCAAATTTATTATTTGCCACTAAAAAGTGTGATGGGTTAATATGCCTTCATCATCATTATCTCTAATAAATGTTTCTAGTCTATTTTGAAAACATTCATTAATACACCTAACATTAATTTTAATGACTTCTGCTGCATTTTTCTTATGTTCATTTGTCCGAATGTGGTAATTCCACAAATTATTTGAGATGGCTGTTTTGCACTTCTTACAAAATTTTGTATTTTCATAACTTTCGCTGTGGTTTTTTATATGTTCTAATATATTTTTTTTTTTACCAAATGCTTTTTGACATAAATCACATTTATGTTTTAATTGTGTTGTACATTTATGGCTTTTTAGATTATCCGGCCTTGTGAAAACTTTTTTGCATTCATTACATTCCGATTTCATTTTTTTATTTGCTGAACTCATTTTTAGTTTTTTTTTTTGTTTGGTTTAATTTAAGTAAAAGTTATTGGTAACTAAAATGGATTATAACATAAGATCATATATATATATACTTTAAAAACCACCGGGTATTTACTTATTTTTTGGCACTGCACAGCTTTAGCAGCCTTCACAACTTTTTAATTTATATGATATTTTTCAAAATACTGCAACAATGTTGTATCGTATTAGAATTTTAACTTTAAAATACATAAGAAAAAAAAAGTTGCATAAATCCAACTTTTTACCCTTGACAACTTTTTAATTTATATTATATTTTTCAAATTCTGCAAAAATGTTGCATCTTATTAGCATATTAACTTTTTTGGAAAGGCGCGCCCGCATTACTATTCTAATCATAAAATCAAATAAATCTATAAAAAGATGTTTATGGTACCGCGCAGCTGCAGCAGCCTTCACAACTTTTTAATTTATATGATATTTTTCAAATACTGCTACAATGTTGTATCGCATTAGAATTTTAACTTTAAAAAACAAGAGAAAAAAAAACTTGCATAATTGCATAATGAGTTAGTTAGTTGGCTTTTATTTTATTTTTTATATGAGTAGGGAAGTCATATATAAAATTTTTCATGTATAAGAACAACAATTTTCATTTACTATTATTAAAAACTAGCTATTACCCGGTGCGCGTTGCTGCGCCTCTCAATGGAAGTTTAATTGAATTTGATGTTACTGCAAAAAGTTAACACAAAACTTCACACGGTTTACACAATATGTAAATTTTAAAATGTGTGAAAGCAATCTTTTTAAAACGATTTTTCTAGGATTATTCTAGTAATTTTTGAAACTTTCTGTATTTCAAAATTCTGTTACTTCCAAAAAAATTTTTTTGACCAATCTTAGGACCCACTGTTAACAGACTCAACTCCATTATCAAGTTGCTTC
The DNA here is from genome assembly GCA_963082915.1 of Dolichopus griseipennis. Taxonomy (NCBI): domain Eukaryota; kingdom Metazoa; phylum Arthropoda; class Insecta; order Diptera; family Dolichopodidae; genus Dolichopus; species Dolichopus griseipennis. The sequence goes on from OY720441.1 coordinate 139,750,309, forward strand.
ACAAATATAAAATTTGAGGTAAACCGGTCAAATCGTTTCTACTTTAGAGTTAAGTAACGCAAAAATCTATTAAAAGCCACTGTGCCCCACTGGGTTAACGGAACTACACTTTCTCTTTGGGCAAAGCAGTATTGCGCAAAATTGGACGTAATTTGCTTCCAAATCACTCAACAAAATTTTTTTGGGGCTTTCTTTTTAGCCAAAGCAGTACTTCGCAAATTTTGACAATATTAGCTTCCAAAATTATTTTGACCAACCGTCGGGCCGACATGGGTTAACAAATTCCATATCTGTTAATAGTGTCAACTCAATTCTCACAGGGGAGCACTTATACATAATTTAAAGAAAATCGGTCAAACCGTTTTTAATTTAGAGTTAAGTATTGAAAAAACCTATAAAAAGCTGTTGGCCCCAATGGGTTAATGCAAGTCAATAAAATTTTTTTCTGGGTTTTCTTTTTAGCCGAAGCAGAATTTCATAAAATCGGACAAAATTAGGACCCAAAATTTTTTTTGACACCCCGTCAGCCCAACATGGGTTAATAAATTCCAAAACTGTTAATAGTGTCTACTCAATTCTCAAAGAGCATCACGTATACAAAATTTGAAGTCAATCGGTCAAACCGTTTCGAAGTTAGAGTAAAGTATTGAAAAAACCTATAAAAAGCTGTTGGGCCGCAATGGGTTAATGGAACTCAACAAAAATTTTTTTGGGGCTTTCTTTTAAACCAAAGCAGAATTTCGTAAAATCGGACAAAGTTTGGACCCAAAATTTTTTTTGACCACCCGTCGGCCCGACATGGGTTAACAAATTCCAAAACTGTTAATAGTGTCTACTCAATTCTCAAAGAGCATCACGTATACAAAATTTGAAGTCAATCAGTCAAACCGTTTTCATTTTAGAACAAAGAAGTTTAAATACTTGCACCACAGCCCCAACTTGGCGGTCCGTTAGAGCAAAATTTTTGGGCCACGATTTCTTTCCGTACCCAAAAACCCCTATATACAAATTTTCATGAAAATCGGCTGGGCAGTTTAGGAGTCTATTCGCTACATACAAACAAACAAACAAACAAACAAACATACAAACAAACATTCCCTTTTATATATATAGATTATTTACTTTATTATGAGTACATAATATTACAAAATAAAATAAACAATATGGTAAGATATTTTTTTTTTTTTTTTGTTTTATATTTTTAATTTTCTATTTTCTATTTTTAATTAGGCTGGTTTTTTAAAAAGTTTAATGGAATTGGGAGTGAGTCGAATGAAAAATATCATAATACTGATATTTTACACCAAAATAAAATACACGAGGTGCTTTCCGGGCGCTTTCTAGAGACGAAAAGAGATCAAACGGTGGTGCTTTGTGAGGTAGAAGATCCAAAAACCAATGAAAAAAGTATATTTTTCATGCCGGGCATGTTTTCAAAAAAAGTAACAAACGAACCGGAATTAGAGGAATTGAATAGAGCGCAGTTTTATTTCAAATTTTTGGGACTGGATAAAGACAAACGAAATATGGCATTATTTCAATTAATTCCATCGATTGATAATATCGAATCGCAGGAAAAATTTTTGAAATAAATAAAGTTTAATATTAAAAAATTTTTTTTTCCCTAAATTTAATTTGTTTTTTTTTTTATATTTTTTTTTTATTTTTAATTTATTTTGAAAGAAAAGGAAACTTTTTTTTTTTTCAGATACTTATGACGGTCCAAAGGGGGCCCCTTGGCGCGATCGGCCTGTACTCAAGAGTTGTTTCGGTCTGTGAAAGTCCGAAAACGGTCTGTGAAGGTCCGAAACGTATGTGAAGGTCCGTTAATAGATTTAAAAATTTACTGCTCTATAGTATATCTAGGTATCCCTATTTTTGTTTATGAAATCAGAGTTATAAATAAAAGGCTAGGTTATTAGTTTTTTATACTCTACACTTATAGAATAGGTTAAGGGGTATATTAACTTTGGTATGGTGTTTGTAACCACCTAAAGAAAGCGAGCTAGATATGGAAAAGTACATATATTGGTGATCTTCGTGACCTCCTAAGTCCGTCCGTCTGTCTGTAGGCACGATAACTCAAAAAATAATGGAGCTATCTTGATGAAATTTTAACTGTAGGTTACTAGGACTGAAAGTACGGCGGGGATAGCCAATGGGCGGAATCGGCCCATGGGTTCGGATTCTGGAGACCTTTTAATCGGTCATAGGTCTAACGAACATATATAAAAAATCACGATAACTCAACAACTAATGACGCTATCTTCATCAAATTTGTGCTGTAAGTTACTAGTAATGAGACGGGGATTGCGTACGATCGAGATTGGACTATGGGTTTGGAACCTAGAACTTTTTGATCGAATTTATGCCAAATTGGCATAATTCCGAAAACAATGAAGATAGAACCTCCAAATTTGGTATCAGTGTCTCTTCCTATTTCCTTAGTGTCCTTATAATTCGGGCCTCATTGGAGTAGTGGGCCGGGGACCAGCCACACATTTCTGAAGACCTTAAAGCATATCTTTAAAATTAATAAAAATAGCAACTTGAAAACATGTAGAAGCTTCAAATTTGGCACAAGATTGTTCTTTACTATTTCTTGTGTGTCCCTCTAATTTGCGATCTATTGGAGTGGTGGTTCAGTAACCCTCTAGGACCTCCGAAGGTTTAAAAGCTTATAATCGAAATTACTAAAAATAGTACCTTAAAATTAATATAGAACGTTCCACTTATGTACAAGGGTTACCTAGTATTTAAAGTACAGCGCGGACTGCATATGGACGAAATCGGCCCAAGGGTTCGGATTCTGGACTTTTAAGCGTTTCTAAGAGCTAACGAACATATATAATAAATCACGATAACTCAACAACTAATGACGCTATCTTTATAAATTTTTTTTGTAGGATACTGATAATGAAACTACGGCGGTGATTGCGTACGGAGGGCAATGGACAATTGGTTCGAAACTTAGAACTTTTTGATTGAATTTAGGCCAAACAAGCATAATCCCAAAACCAATGAAGATTGAACCTCCAAATTTGGTATCAGGGTGTCTCTTTCTATTTCCTAAGTTTCCTTGCAATTTAGGACCATTTGGAGTAGTGGCTGGAGGACCAGCCACACAGTTCCGAAGACCTTAAAGCATATTTTCGAAATTAATAAAGATAGTAACTTCAACCAAATTTAGAAGTTTCAAATTTGGCACATGGGTGCTCTTTATTATTTCCTGTGCGGTTCCTCTAATTTTGGATCAATCAGAGTGGTGGTTCAGTACCCCTCTTAGACCCCCCAAGGTTTAAAAGGTTAACATCGAAATTAATGAAAATAGGAACTTAAAATTAAGATAGAACGTTCCAATTGTGTATAAGAGTTAACTAGTATTGAAAGTATGACGGGGACTGCATATGGGCGAAATCATACCATAGTTTCGGGTTCTGGAACCTTTGAAAAATTCAAGGGCTAACCGAACATACATTGCCGCATGCCGCTATTTTGATGAAATTTTAACTATAGGTTACTAGTAATGAAAGAACCATGGGAATTGGTTCTGGTCGAGTTCGGACAATGTGTTCGGATTCTAGAAGCTTTTGATCGATCTGAGGCCAAACGAGCATAATTACAAGGCCAAAGAATATATTTCCTATTTCCTATGTGTCCCTGAAATGTAGACTTAATTGAAGTTGTGGTTCAGGTGCCTCCTAAGAAATCCCAAAATTAAAAAGCTTATCTTCGAAATTCATGAATTCATTAAATTTGATACGCGAGGGTTCTTTCCTATTTCCGTTTTTATTTAACACTTTTATATTTTTTAAAGGCTAAGAATTTTACCATAAAACATATTTAGTATAATATTTTATAAATTAAAAACCATAGGTGATATATAATTAAGACATCGTGTGCAATACTTAAGCTATATTTAAAGGTACTTGCTGCATTTATGTAAAATTTATTGTTATATTTAAGTGAACTATATGAAAAGTTCTAAATTGGTAATTATATTTTAGAAATACGTTTATTGCATATTTTGCGTTTATAAGCTTTTCTAATAGGTACATAAACTATCAATTTAAAATAATTGCAATTTTGAAAAATTTTAATTTTTAAATATATTATGCTGAGATTAGTTTTTTATCACTAAATTTAATAATTCAAATTTTTTCAGTTTAGTAATTGAATTTAAATAAATATATTTTCATTTATTTTAAGGTTTTTTTGTTTTTTAATATTTTTAAATAGATAAATTAGTAAGAATTTGTAAATAAATTAGAAAAATAACTAGAAAATGTTTTTAGTATTATTAGGTTAATTTGGTTAGCTACGTCTTGCGATCAATCTAATAACAGCTTTTATGGTTTTAAAATGACTTATGGACTTCCCATTAAATTTAAACCAAATAGGTGTAGGGTTTTCTAAGTCGGTTGCACCGACTGACTGTTTTTTTACTTGTTTATATTTAAAGCACCGTACTTATTTGAAGAGTTAAATAGTGATGTTAAATGACAAAATGAGTAAAACAAAAAGAACATTAATAACATGCATTGGAATGATGGCTTTATAGAGTATTTAATAGTTATAAATGTCTTTGAGGAACATTTAACAATTATATTTGATGTTGTTTATGTAAAAGGTCTTAAAAAAAAAGCAATTATTAGACCCTTTTATTTCAAATTCAGTAAAAGTTATCTGTTTAGATGACAAAATTCCATCTCTACAGAAACTAAGAAATTACATCACCATTTGCCCTCACCATCATAATACAGAAAATTTGTCGCAAAGATGTGGTGTAAAAAATTGTATAAACATGTACATGTATTTAATAAAAGTTGGCTTAAAAAAATATTTGTTGCACAATATATTTTTTCAGACATAAACAATGGTATTTCATAAAATAGTCTAGAATAATTTCACTGAGCTATATGTAAATTCATAGGAATATAAAAATCTTCTTGTTCCAATTTCAGTTTATTCCTTTCAATACATACTATTCCCGCAAATTTAATTCAGCTCCATTGTTATATGACATCACTGCTTGTATAAAGCCCAACATAAGGCAAAAGTGGGTGTACTTATCTAGTTCCAATGTTAGTTTTTTAGTTTGTTCTGTATGATTGAATTTGAGTGGAAATTTATTTGAATTTAATTTAGGTTGAATGTTTGTAAAATCTACATAAAAAGCATGCCACTGCAAATAATTCATCTCGCTAGTCGCTAATGACTTTGCGATGACGTTTGAAAATTATTGTTGCAGCTAAATTTTAAACATTAAATCCAATTTGTATTTTTATTGTTTGTTTTTTATCCAAATAGTAAATATGTATAGCTTAATAAAAGATTTTTTTGTTGTGCTTCGTCGTTATCGTTGTTGACATCGTTGTTTATTTGTTTTTCGATAAATACTTCAGCATTTGATGTTGGCTCCATGTTTTTTAAACTGTTAAAGTTTTATAACTCGAAAGTTTTGTATTTATAGTTTTTATCGTATACATTTTTTGAAAATTTTCCGAAACATTATTTGTATTTTTTTAACATTTTTGGGTGGGGATGACATTGTGTTGAATAAATTAATAACGTTTTTCATGCTCTTGCATTTACATCGCATCCATAAATTTACACAACAATATTGTCCACAGACTGATGTAAGGTCACTGTGTAAACGCTTATTGTTGAAAACAAAACATTTTGATTGATTTTGTAGAAATTTCACAATCTCATTATGGAATGGTGGATTTCCAAATGAATCAAAATATTCTACATAGCCTTGAACTGGCACGAAAATTGCTAACCAATGTGTTCCTTTTTCGGTAGAAGTATTGGTGTTTATTACTAAAATACCAGGTTTTGAAATTTTTTCGGTATTTGATCAAGAACAAAAACACCTTTAAACAATTTACTTGTGACACTATTACATTTCAGCGCTTTCGTTATCTGAAGTGTATTCATTTTTTTGTAAACGTGAAATATCAATTAACTGAGTATTTCAACTTATGTATGCCGTTAAACCCACTAGAGCGTATGCCATTTTCAAATGAATAGAGATGCTCCACTAAGCTTCCTTTTATATGTTTACGTAGACGTTGCGATTTTTATCAATTTCGATACTGGCATCGAATTCCGTAAACCCAAAACATGTTAATGTTGAAGTTAACGGAGAACTGTGATAATATCAAAATCTAGTATTGTATAACCTTTTCAAAATAGCTCTTTTGAAATTTGATGGCTTTTATCACAATGACGTATACCTGTTCCGCTAAATAATGTTAAATATGCACGAGAATTACAATTGTTATTCGATGTAAAACTGGTTTCAATTGCAGAGTTTGGTGTAGGCACTCCATTCACATATAATTGAAATTGTGTGAGATTTTGATGATCGAAATGGTACGGGTTTTTTGATCTTTTACAATTAAAATTTTCATTATTAAACATACAAAATAAAAGAGTATTGTATTTGCCCTATAAATATATTATTCAATGATATGTTGGATGTGTTAGCTGGCATTGTAAATGTTTTGATTTCACTTCTCGTAAAAAATTATTTTGCGTTCGCCTTTTCCAAAACAGTATTATGTGCTATTAATATGCTAGGATTAATTGTTAAATGTTTCATGTATAATGTAGCTTCAAGAATTTTTAAATAGCTTTTGTCTGAATCAATGAAAAATAGAAAAAAATCTTGTTTTTCTAATGCCAAAGCAATTCGAATTGCAACGTTATTTAAAAGTAATTTGCAAGTGTTGAAAAAATCGGCATGTAATTTTCCCATTAATTCTACTATTGTAGAATTATTGTATAATTTTTGCCTTGATTTAGAACCAGAATTGTTAAAATCATTTACATTTGGTTTATCCAATTCCCAACCAGATGCTTCCAGATGTGTTTTACTGTAATCTGTACCATAATTTAGTAAAGTAGTTAAGTATGCTTTATAATGGTATAATGAGTCTGACGGAATGATGTTTTTTGCATTTAGAGATATATTACATTGTTTAATTAAAGAGTGTAATAAATTATTTACAACACTAGGCTGCGGGACTGCTTTTGCATCAGTTCCGGTTCCTACTTTATCATTTGCACTCCAAACTGATCCATCTTTTTTTAATATTTGAATTTTAAATTTGATGAAGGTTGACGATAAATCTCGATATGTATCTCCATTTCCAAGCGAAACAAATTCAATAGTTGATGGTGTTGTAAAGGATTGTATGCTACCTCTTCTGAACAATATACTTGTTTGTACTGGTAATGATGCAAAAAGATCAAGTTCAGATTTCATACACTCCATATTTAATTGAATATATCAGAAGTTTAAATTTGCTTTTTTCGTCGCTTCGACTTTAAATGTGTCTTTTTAGAAACTGCTCGTCGTTTTATACTGCTTCGTCTTTTTATGGCTTTTCGCCTTCCACTATACATCGAATGCAGTTGATTAACTACTGATTTTCTTAGATTTTTAGTGCCACCTTTACTTTGATCAATTACAGTTTCTTTTATGTTTGCACCAGATGCTATATCATTCAAAATATTTTTACTTGTGTTCATAGCCTCTGTTTTAATTAAGTCCCAACCTGATGTAAAAACTGACTTTAAGTAACGAATTAAACTGCCGAATATATTTCCAAAACCACGACCTCTTTGAATAGCTGGATAAAATTGTAATAGAGGTCCAATATCGTTGATTCCTCCACCTACTTGAGAGGAATAATATCTCACGTAAGCTCTTTCCATGTTTGAGATGATATCATATTTGAGTAGTAGTATTTATATTGTTTTTAAGCAATCATTGCTTTTTAAAGTGCAGTACAATTTTTGTTGGATAGTAGCTGGAAACAAAATTTATTCTATCGCCGTATTGGTTGCAAATTTTAATCGCTATCGTTTCAAAACAATTTTTTTCTATAGGTATGTATTGGACATTTTCAAATTCAATATTTGTAGGTATTCTGCAATTTTCTTCGTTGATAGCTCTTAATGCATGTACTTTGCTACTTCCAAAAACAGATGATTGAACTATATCTGAATATATCATCACCATTCCATTCATTTCGTCTTTATTATTATCAATAGCTAATTTAAATAGTTCAGGTAATTTTGTTTTGAAATTTTTTATATTTTGTTTCTGTCGAAATAATTCATTTAGCAATGTTTTTATGTTATAACTGTGATTAACTTTTATAAAGAAGCTGTCTTCATTAAAAGTCTGTGATATTCGAATTCAACATTTTTGTTTTGGTCTGCTACTTTTTGAAAAGTTACATTATCATAATTTTTAGTATTAGAGATATATGTCAAAACTTAATTAAAAAATTCTTTGAAAACTTGGGTTCGAGTAAATCCCGGATTAGGAGTTATATTTTTAATAAGTGTTGGCAAAAAATTAAATTTCCAATCATCCAAATGTAATTCCGAACCGTCATATGAATAATATGTGTAACCTATAAATTTGGTTACTTTAATTTTCTCAAGAGGTTTTTCAATGTTTCTTACATAAACATTATACTCTCCAATATTAATTAATAAGAGCACAATTCTCCTTGTTAAATTTTTCCGTTTGTAGGAAATCGTTCAGATAAACTTCTGAAAGACCTACTTTCCAGTTTCCGTTTCTTAAATCAAATTGAATAGGCAATTTATTTTCGAATGAAGCTAAAGTGTTGTCTGGAAAAAGTTTTAAATTATCATTACTAAACAATGTTACATAGAAGTCATCTTGACAATCCATCTTTGTTAACTTCTTTTAAGACATAAAATGTTGCACAATTTATATGTTGTCCATTCCGGTGTTGATGAAGTTCTTAGTTTTAGACTTCTTAGTAAAGGTTTTAATTTTCGTTTTATTGTTTCAGGAAACTGTGAAAGTATAGTTGAGGAAATTGAACTACCGGCCGATCTTAGTGTTTTCTTTTTTTCGGGAGATGGTACAGCAACGGTAATTACATCACCACTTGGTGTTTCAAACATTCGATAATCAGAACTTAGAGATAGTCTTTGTACTAGTTTTTCGTCTTTCTCTTGAAAATTTTCCCTGATGAAAAACGTTTTGTGTTAACAATATAATAGATAAATTACGATGGTGTGAACCTTTAATTAATAACTCACATACCTCTTTATTTGAGAATCTAACATATAGTCATCTAGAACAATTAACGTAGGTTTATTTTCATTACCACTAAATTCTTTTGGGATACTGGTATAAAAGTCTATATAAGGAAAAGTTAGATTTTTTGGAATAGCAGAAATTTCTGGGTTACACCATTTTATTGCTTCAATTTTCGGAGAAATCAATCTATCAATATTTTCAATTAAATTACACACAAATGTTGTTTTCCCACATCCAGATGGTCCCGCTATCATTGTAAATGGATGAATAAAATTAATCATTTTTGGTCTGTGTCTGATAAGAAACTGAATTTAAAATACAATTTAGAGATCATATAAAAGCAGCGAACATATTCTTAGTACTGTCATTTTGAATTATTAAAGTGGAGGAGTTCTTAAATATTTATTCCTCCGTCTTATTAGATGATCATAACAAACTAATATTACATCTATATAAACACATTAAAAACTTTTCTGGAGTAAATAAATTCACTTCAATTTATGGTACTCATTTTACCTTTTGTCCGTGGGCATATTATAATTTTACTTCTGGACCGGACATATGTGAATTTCATACAATAGAAAATTATAGAATCACTTTCGAAAATTTAATTAAATGGTACGAGAATAATGTCGAGGCTACAAGTTGTGTCAGAAATTCATAGAGGTGCTAGAAGAAACTTTACACGAAGAAAATTTATTCAAAAGGATTTAAATGATACTTGGCAAATTGATTTGGTTGAAATGATTCCATATGCAAAATTTAATAAGGCATATAAATATTTATTAACCGTTCTTGATACATTTTCAAAATTTGCGTATGCTGAACCGATTAAAAACAAAAGCGCTGATAATGTTTTAACCGCAATGAAAAATATTTTTAAGCGTGCTGGTAAAAAACCAAAAAATTTACAATCTGATCAAGGTAAAGAATTTTTCAATAAAAAATTTTAAAATCTAATGAGGAAATATAAAATTAACCATTATCATACATATTCAGAACTAAAAGCATCAATTGTAGAACGTTTCAATCGCACGCACCCTAAAAAACATGATGTGGAAACAATTCAGTTTACAAGGAACGTATAAATGGTTACCTATTCTGCCATCGCTAATAGAAAAATATAACTCAACATATCATCATACAATTAAACTTCCACCTAAAAATGTTACAAAGGAAAATGAGAAATTTTTATTAAAAACTGTCTACAATAAATTAAAAGTATTCCGAAAAGCAAAATACAAAGTTGGAGATTTTCTTTGTATAAGTAAATTTAAAGGTATATTTGCAAAAGGTTATCAACCTAATTGGTCAACAGAAATTTATACAATAGCGAAAATAAAAAGAACTGATCCAATAACATACAATTTACTTGATTACACACAAAAACAAATAAAAGGCAGTTTTTATGAACCTGAACTTACATCTGTTAAATTTCCTAATGTTTACCTTGTAGAAAAAATAATAAGAAAAAAAGGAAATCAAGTTTTGGCTAGGTGGCTTAGCTTTAATAAAAACCATGGTTCATGGATAAATAAACAAGTGAGGGAAAAAAACCAAGGGTTTTTAAAAAGCACATTTTCAAAATTATATACGGTTTCTTACTGAGTATTTTATCATTTATTTTTATAAAAATATTTATTATGATAGTATTATAATTTTGCTATTTCATTAATAATTAATTATATGACTAATAGTGAAATACTTAGAATATAACCCCAATGCACTCAAGAAAACCTGTTAATAAGTGCAAAATATAATGCTGGAGCTTCAATGTTAACGTTTAATTTTGGAAAAACTTACACTGGTGAATAAGTTACTGTTTTACAAGAACATAAAAGTTTTAATTTTGAAGAACTAGTAGCCCTTCAATTGGGGAGGTTCCCAAATTTTTGCTTAACAAACTTAAGATGGATCAGCTCACCCCACCCCTGTCTTCACCCTTCCATTTTTTTCCGGTTCTAGGAAATCAATTTTAAACTCCAACAAAATTTGGAATTTTACCTAGAATATTATTATCTAACCAAAAATGGTTAAGACTAAGAAACAATTTCTTCAATTTACAGAGACCCTTTCAAATTTAAGAAAAACCTATAACGTATGTTGAAATATAATGCTGCAGCTGTAAATTTTGTATATTTGTAAAAAAAAATTTGGAAAGGTGTTAAAGTTACAGGTGATTGAAAATAGCAAAATTTCAATTTTCGAGCCCTTATAGCTCCTAAACAGAGGGCGTGACAAAAAAATTTTTATTAACCGACTCCTACTAATTTCAGAAGACCTAACTTCTCCCAAAATTTCAAGACCCTAGGTTGAACCGTTTAGAAGATATATGGGGCCAAAAATTTTGCAAAAGTTGAGTTTAGCTTAATGGTAAATTTTAATAAAGCCTATAAAACAAGCTATCTTTAGCTGTTTTCAGATTGAAAATACACTTAACAAAACTCTTGTTATAACAATTTAAAAATAGGGCACTTCCAAATTTGGGAGGCTGTAGCTCCGGAACGGGTGGGGCTACAGAAAAAAATTCTTCTACGAAATTAATTTTTTTGACCAGTGGTTAAAATTTCTTTAATCTATTTCAAACGATGTAATAGTTTTTGTAAACATACGGACGGACGGACAAAGTCAAAATTAAAACCTTTGACACTTATTGAAATTTTCGTTTTGGAGCTTTAAATTTTGTATATAAATAAAAATAAAATTTTAACAGGTATTCAAGTTATAGGTATTAAAAAGCTAAATTTTTAGCAAAATTTCAATTTTCGTCCTCTTACAGCTCCTAAAGAGAGGGCGTGACAAAAAAATGTTGTTAACTGCCTCTTACTTACTTCTAAAGATCTAACTTCTCCCAAAATTTCAAGTTTCTAGATTTAGCCATTTTGTAAAACTTAGTTTTGAATAACGGTAAATTTTAGTACCGTATGGTAACCCTATACAATTGGTTTTTTAAAATTTGTAAAGCGTATAAAAACACCTGTCTGTTACCGTTTTCAGGTGGGAAATATACCTTATAGAACTCTAATTATAACAAAGTTTAAATATGGGGCTTTTTTCGACTTTGTCGGGCTATAGCTTCGTAATGGGGAGAGCTACAAAAAAATGTTTTAACATTAAATTATTTTTATTGCAATACCTACCCATTTCTGATATTTTTTAGTCAGCCGTAGGTTAAAAGGGACGGACGGACGGACGGACAGAGTGAAGCTATATAGGCACATTTTTACAAAATTTTTTTAAAATGTGCTAAAAAGATATTTTTTAATGAATAATAATTTGTTAACTTTTAGTAAAACATGCTATGCTGTTATTTAATATTAAAAACAACTTTTTAAAACTAAGTTTAATATTTTTTGTTTTTTTTTTAACTTGAACTTGATCACATTTTCAATTTGTATTTCATGATCACGCCTTAATATTATTAACAATATAATTTCAAGCGTTTATTTGTTTAATTTTTTTCAAAACTTTTGCAGTTAAGTTAATAATCAAACAAAAAACTTGCATCGATTTTTTAAGCTATTCAACTTTAAAATGGCAGTTGGAAGCTTAATTTTCAAACATAAAGGACGAGCTTTATCAGCTTTGAATTTTTAAATTTTTCACGTGAATATTAAATCAAGTTTAAACTTTGATAATATTAAATATAAATCAAATTTAAAAAACTTTTCATATCTAATTAAGAATATTCAGCTCAATAGCTTAAGCTTATTTTTGTTAATTTATAAAACTTTTTTTTAATTTTCACGGAAATATTAAATCAAGCTTAAACTTTGATAATATTAACTTTGTATTTAAACCAAACTTTAAAAACTTTTCATATTTAATTAAGAACAGTAAGCACAATATCTTAAGCTTATCACTGTTTTAATTTTAAATTTAAACATAACTGATATCCTAACCGCCAAGCTTAATTTATAATACTCAAAGACTCAAACTAGCTTAAGCTTATTATTGTTTTAATTTGAAATTTAAACATAACTGATATTTAAAAAACTTTTTATATCTAATTAAGAATATTCAGCTTAATAGGTTAAGCTTATTTTTTTAATTTATAAAACTTTTTTTAATTTTCGCGGAAATATTAAATCAAGCTTAAACTTTGATAATATTAACTTTGTATTTAAACCAAACTTTAAAAACTTTTCATATTTAATTAAGAACAGTAAGCACAATATCTTAAGCTTATTACTGTTTTAATTTTAAATTTAAACATAATTGATTCCTAACCGCCAAGCCTAATTTAAATAACTCAAAGACTCAAACTAGCTTAAGCTTATTATTGTTTTAATTTGAAATTTCAACATAACTGATATTTAAAAAACTTTTCATATCTAATTAAGAATATTCAGCTCAATAGCTTAAGCTTTTTTTTTTTAATTTATAAAACTTTTTTCAATTTTCACGGAAATATTAAATCAAGCTAAACTTTGATAATATTAACTTTGTATTTAAACCAAGCTTTAAAACTTTTCATATTTCATTAAGAACAATAAGCACACTATCTTAATATGAAATATAAACATAACTGATATCCTAACAACCAAGCTTAATTTAAAATACTCAAAGACTCAAACTAGTTTAAGCTTATTATTGTTTTAATATGAAATTTAAACATAACTGCACAACATAAGCACAAAACTTTTTACTTATCACAATTTTATTGAATAACTTTTATTTAAGCCCTTGAAACGGCATTAAGAAAGCTCCAAAAAAGCTCCTACTGCCGCTGAAACGGCATATCCATACTACTTCTGTGTTCCCTTAATTAATGATCAATAGAAGCGTTGGTTCTAGTAACTCTCTTAGACCTCCTCAGGTTTAAAAACTTATAATCGAAATTAATAAAAAAAAGTAACTTAAAATTAAGATAAAACGTCCCAATTGTGCACAAGGGTTAACTAGTATTGAAAATATGTCGGGGCTGCATATGGGCGAAACCGTACCATGGAATCTTTGAAAAGTTCAAGTGCTAGGAAACATATATCTTAAAAACACCATAACTCAAAAGCTAATTACGCAATTTTGATGAAATTTGAATTCTAGGTTACCTGTAACGAAAGTAATATGGGAACTGCTTCTGGTCGAGTTCGGATTCTAGAAGCTTTTGATCAAATTGAGTCCAAACGAGTACAATTTCGAAACCAAAGAAGATAGAACCTTATATTTGAGCACAGGTGTTTCTTCTTATTTGTTTTTTGTACGTAAAGGTTTGGATGAATTGGAATAACGGTTTGCTTACCACCCCCACTACTCCCAAGACCTTAAAGTATAATATATTGGAAATTAATAAAGATAGAAACTTCAAATTTGATACACTATTTCCTATTTCGGTTCTTATTTAACAATTTTATATTTTTAAAATACAAAGAATTTTTTTTAAAAAACGATGAAATTTTTTTTTTTTAATTTTTATTATATCATAATTATATTTTATTGAATTATTACCATAGGTAATATGTAATTAAGAAATTGTGTACGATACTTGTATTTAAGTTGTAAAATTTATTTTTATATAAAAATGAATTATACGCAAAGCTCTAATTTTTATTTTTTATTTTTTTTTTAACCGCTAATAAGCCTGTCTATACCATAGGTACATGTTGGAACAGGGGATTATATTATATTCGGGTTATTAGAATTGGTCTTATTAAATTCCACGCACAATTTAAGCATGAGATTGTACTAGGCCTTATAACATGTAGAAACGTCTTAGATTTTCAATAGGCATATTGCTATCATTGTAGCTAATAGTTTTTATTTGATTGTCTGAGATGTTTGGATTTTTGTTAGACATAATTGTTTTGTACACATTCCACACTTTTTTAGGGTTGCCAGGGCCCTTCATAATTTTTTCAGAATAATGTTGTTCATTTGCTTTTGAAATCATAAGTTTTCATAATGTATAAATTTTTAATGCGGGCATTGTTCGGATATTTTTTTTTGTGCCTGTAGAAGAAGCCGCGAACTCTCACAGCTTAAAATATTTCTACTGTCATCCATTCATTCTTCCTCTCAGTATTTTTAGTGGAACGACACGCGTGTGTTTATTGATCAACTCGCCTAACGCGTGTGTGACTTGGTCAAACGTTTCATACTGATCTAAGATTTGCCAAAAGTGTTCATTACTTAGAGTGTTGTAATCTAAGATTGTTTGAGTTTTAGCAAGAGTATCATTTTTAAGATTACGATCATTGCTGATAAAGAACATTTTGTGGTCTGATATATTTGATGGTCTGTCCATTTGGAAAAAGAACTTCAACTTTATAAGATCAGTTATTTAGTGATCTATTATCGTTTTGATCACGTCTATTCAAGTAGCGAATTCTTGTGTTTTTTTGTTGCAGATATGAGACCCATTTCTCAAAAATGTATCAGAATAGTCAAGCACAGTTCAACTACTTTGGTCAAGTAAGTTGATGTTAAGGCCACAACTATTAAAGATTTTTTGTAAGTAAATATATTTTAAAAAAAAATGTTTATTAATAAATTCTATTTCTTTAATATAATGGGACCTATAGCAGGCAAATATGTTAATATTATATTTTATTAACTTGATAATTAAGAAACTTGACAATTGAAATATACAATATACAATATTGCTATTTAGGTAGTCTGCGATAAATATCGCAACACCTCCATAGCCTGTTTCTGTATTTGAGGAATATGGAGTGAAATCTTGGATATTGAAAAATTGATTTTCTTGTTTCCTTAACCAAATTTCTGTGAAAACAATTACATGGATATCACTATTATAAGAATTTATCAGCGCCTCCAATTCATATATTTTATTTCTTAAGCTATGTATATTAAGATAAACTATACGAGTATTAATATTATTTTTGTAGAGATGCACTACATTTTCAACCGACTCCGTATTTATATCAAATACTCTAATATCATTATCAATTTCAAATACATTCTTTGAAAAGTTGTGAATAAATATTTTTTGATAAAAAGAGAAGGCAAAAGTAGATGAGTACATAATTCATTAGAATGATAAATACATATATAATTCCATCCACACCATTACCTGTTGATAATTCCACCACAATTGTACCAAATGGAATTACTCAACAGGGACATAAAACTCCATTCCTCTAAAATAAAAGATTAATTTAAACTTTAATTACTTTATTACTTTCATTTTTATTTTTTGAACTTAAGTGCCTTATTTCACATACGACCGTTTTTTTTAAACAAACAATTTTTTTCTTTTAAATAACTAATTAGCTGATCAAACATTTTTGTTTGTTCATATGAATTAAACCAATAACACATAAAATTAAATTATTGTATAATTATGGAAAAACGCTGATAATGCAAAATCAGCATTTTTCTTTTCTTTTAATAAAATAAAATATTTAAAATAAAAATGTAAATTATTATGAACCAATGCTTTCTATATTTTACAGTAGAAACCGCGATACTGTTGAAAAAGCCATTGATATTCTCCATGAAAGTGAGTATGCTTATTATTCTCCGCATAAAAATAATATTCGAAATAATGGAAATCAAAATTTTCAAAAACATAAAAGTAATAATAATTTATACAATTATAGTAATAATTTTAAAAATAACAACCCTAGAAGTAATAATACATACAATAACAGAAATCCTAATAATACTAACAGTAAACAAAGGTTAAACAACAGTAATTACAATAACTACAGATCTCAAAATACGCCTAGTACTAACATGACATGACTTTAACAATAGAAATGATTCATATCAAAACAGGAGCTTTAATCAAAATAACAATAACAATTTTGTAAACTGACAAAATTCCCAAAGTTCACAGTCCACACAACGTAACCGTATGGACGTGGAACCCACAATACAAGCTCATATGAATAATGTTTCCACAAGTGAAATACAAAATTTTCAATCAGCCTCGGAAGCCGCGAACAACGACTTCCTTATATAAAGGTCCAATCTAAAGCAAGGCCGCTTATATTTATTATAGAAGTTAAACTTTTGCTCGGGTAATTTTAAAAAATAAAATTTAAATTTGAAAATTAAAAAAACTTGGTTCTTTAGGTTTAAGAATTAGGTCTTTATTCTTAGACTTCTACTTTAAAAATCAACTTTTCTTTACAAAATTTCATGTATTTATAGAATTTAATCTTACAATAATTTGCTTATCTTTACTTCCCTATTCTCAAAACCTCAAAATTGTAATCTCAATTTGATTATTTATTTAGTTGAAAATAAAAATTAAAGAATTACAAAAGAAATGTTTATTTAACAACAATCAATATTAACAAAATTTAACCCAAATGGTCATATTATAATTTATGACCAGATGGTCATTAAAACAGAACAAAACAAAAAATATAAAATGATGACTTAAAATGTTAAATTAGTAGCTTTTTATATTTAACAAAATAAAAAATATAAAATGCTGACTTACTATATTTAGTTGGTAGTATTTTGTATTTTTAGCACATTTTCAAAAATTTTTGTAAAAAGGTGCCTATATAGTTTCATTTTGTCCGTCTGTCTGTCCGTCGGTTTACAAAAACTTTTACATCGTTTGAAATAGAGAAAAGAAATTTTAACCACGAGTAGGTATTACAAACAAAATAATTTCGTAAAAGAATTTTTTTTTTAGCCCCACCCGTTACGGAGCTGCAGCCCGCCAAAGTTAGGAAAAGCCCTATATTCAAATTGTTATAACAAGAGTTCTGTTCGGTGTATTTTCAATCTGAAAACGGCAGCAGATAGCTGGTTTTAAAAGAAAAATGTTCACGGTTTCCTTACGGTACTAAAATTTAAAATTATGCAAAACTCAATTTTTGCAAAATTTTTGGCTACATATATCTTCTAAACGGTTTAATCTAGGGTTTTGAAATTTTAGGAGAAGTTAGATCCTTAGAAATTAGTAGGAGTCGGTTAAAAAAATTTTTTTGTCACGTCCCCTGTTTAGCAGCTATAAGGGCACGAAAATTGAAATTTTGCAATTTTTAAACACTTGTAACTTGAAAACCTGTTCAAATTTTTTTTTGTTAATATTCAAAATTTGAATGTCTAACATTATACTTTAACATATGTTAAAAGGTTTTCTTAAATTTAAAATCGGTTCTATAAATTAAAGAAAATGTCTCTCAGTCTTAACCATTTTTGCTTAAATAGTAAAATTCCAAGTAAAATTCCAAATTTTGGTAGCATTCACAATTAAATTCCTTGAACGTAAAAAAGTTGGGGGAAGAGGAGCAGTGAGGATTAGATCCTTGAGAAATTGGGCAACCTTCCCCATAGAGGGGCTTTTAGGACTTAAAAATTAAAAAATTTACTGTTTCTATAAGTAGGTAGTCACTTAGTCACCAGCGTATATATTTCTTAAATTAAACGTTAACATTGAAGCTTCAACATTATATTCCGATAAAATACTCAGTATGAAACACTATATTATTTTGAAAATGAGCTTTTTTAAAAACCCTTGGTTTTTTTCATCACTTGTTTTATTTTATGTTCAGCATTTCATTCATTAATAATTATAATAAACATAAACAATCAAAGCATTGAACTTGAACAATAAAATTATACCATATTATAGTTTAAATGATTTAAATATTTATTATGACTTATGAATTGTTAGATTTATTTTTATTTATTTAATATGAGTTATTTATTACTCAATGCGCAACATTATGTAGAAACATTGTATTACTTTGAACTGTTCGAATAAATTAGAAGTTTCGTTAACTCCTCCCCTCTTACATTCCAATGTCCTCATTCGATGTTTCGATTGGTTTTAATTCAAATATTATTGGAGTCTGGTTTTGCTCAATATGGTTAAGTGTATTTGAATTTTGATTTTCTGGTTTTTGTCTTCCTTCATTCTTGATAATTAGCTTGCTTCTGCGTTTATTTAAAATTAATGAATGTGCTAATAATACTATTATTATAATAGTAGTAAAACTGAAATTAATGTATTTATCTCTCTGCCTATCATCATCAATTAAGATAATGGCTTTGGTATACTTGATATTTATAACACCAAAGACAAATGTTCATGTATTTTACTAATAATTGAATTTGTTTGTAAAATAGCTGGTAGTGGTTTTAGATTGATAAACTCTCCACATCTAAATTCTTGTTTGTTGCATTCTATTGTGGAATTATGAAATATTAATAAAAATGTTCCATTAATATTTTGTCTGTTGCCGTAAATTTTAATTTGTTCCTCGTATTGATTCAGTAATACAGTTCCTGATGTGATCTCTTCAATTGTTGGAGTATGTTGATTATTCGTAATGTTGTACATTGAGTTTTCACCCTTTAACAAATTTGGTATACAAGTTTCATTCTCTAAATTTACAATATTTTCTTTATTACAAATAGCTGTAAAATTGATATTTTTACAGTCATTTATAATTTCAAATATTTTTGCTTGATTAACCGTTTATTAAAAAAATATTTTGTTTTTAATTTATAAAATGTTATACAAAATATGTTTTATGGTAAAATTCTTAGTCTTTTAAAAATATAAAAGTGTTAAAGAAAAACAAAAATAGGAAAGAACCCTCGTGTATAAAATTTAAAGTTTCTATCATCATGAATTTCGAAGATATGCTTTTTAATTTTGAGATTACTTAGGAGGAACCTAAACCAAAACTACAATTAAGTCTAAATTTCGGGGACACATAGGAAATACATTCTTTGGCTTCGAAATTATACTCGTTTGGCCTAAAATCAATCAAAAACTTCTAGAATCCGAACTCATTGTCCGAACCTGACCAAAACCAATTCCCATGGTACTTTCATTACTAGTAACCTACAGTTTAAATTTTATCTAAATAGCGGCATTATTTTTTGAGTTATAGCGTTTTTAAGATATATGTTTGTTAGCTTTTGAACTTTTTAAAGGTTCTAGAACCCAAAACCATGGTATGATTTCGCCCATATGCAATCCCCATCATACTTTTAATACTAGTTAATCTTTATACTAGTTGAGAGGTACGGAACCACCACTCCAATTGATCATAAATTAGAGGGACACACAAGAAATAGTAAAAAAATTTCTGCATGGAAAAAATATATTGGAATTAATTCCGTTGACCACTATAATACTTTTCTTGATTTTTATAATATTTTCAAGGACTTATCTGATTTCCCTTATAAAAATTATTTTTCAAGAATTAAATCTTTTTGTTGTTTTTTAATCCGCGACGTTTTTTTTTGATTTTGTTAATAGCAGACGCAAAACTAATGGCTGTCCATCATAATACGAGATGGATAACCATAAGTCTTTTTATAAGAAAATACAACTTCAAATAACTCACCAATAACCAATATCTAAATTATCATCTACTCTAATCAAGATAACAATTATCCGGATTTGTTTCTGATACATTACAAACCATGGAAACCAAAAAACCAGTAGACGTGGTATCCACTATACAATTATTTTTGAAAAGCATAAAGCCATTAGATTTTCATATCATGCAAAACAAAAATGTCTATCATCTTATCTGTCTTATAGGTCTTAGCAAGTCCTTTTTAGAACATCAATTTCAGTGACTTAAATCGCTAACTCAGGAGTCCCTAGACTTTACGCGAGCATGGCTAGTTATTGTAGATTGTATGACTAACCTAGCATTTGTGATTTAACTTGCATGTTTGTAATGTTTTGCTTAGTGGTGTTGGGTCTTTAACGTTTTTTGTTGTTGACATAAATAATTTTTGGACTTGTTAAAAAATTTAATTACCTACATTTTTAAATTTATTTTATAGTTTTTTAATAGTAAAGTAGTATTGTTTTACTTACACACCTTCCCTTCTAAATGATGGCATTTCAGTTTATTGTGATGGTTTACCAAGTGTGCAACATTTACTTAATTTTAGCAATTGTTTGATACAAAAAAAAACATGTCTGTAAATTATGACTTGTCTCAACAATATTATAAGATATTATAACACCGTTCAGCGTTAAGCTAAGGTCTAAGAGAACTTAATACATTTTATGTTTTGTAAAAATACTTGTAATAATAATTCGAATAATAATCAAAGAGTTTCTGCGTTAAACATTTTACTTCTACGGAGCTCGAAGTTGGGGCTGTGATGTAAGTATTTAAACATTTTTGCTCTAAAATAAACGGTTCAATCGATTGATATAAAATTTTGTATTTTTTGTTGTTGTTTGGCAATGGAGTTCAGTCTTTCAACAGAACTGGAAATTGTTAACGCATCGTCACGACGATTCGTCAAAAAAAATTTTAGAACCGAACTTCGGCCAAGTTGGTAAAAAACTTTTGAACATGAAGCTTTTTCAATGTTTTTGATACCGAATCAAAACGGTTTGACCGAGTAACTTGAAATTTTGCACAAATGTTCCACTTAGCAACCGGAAAGTCAATGAAGCTTTTTCAATGTTTTTGATACCGAATCAAAACGGTTTGACCGATTGACTTGAAATTTTGCACAAATGTTCCACTTAGCAACCGCAATTTGTTGTATAAATTTGGCTGGAATGTGGCGGGACCCAAAAAAAAAAATTGTGTTTCCGATTTGTGTCCAATTTTACAGATTGATTTTGCAGTCCAAAAGAGAGTTTTGGAGGCTGCAAAAAGTTTTAGTTAAGTTCGATTAACGCCAAGAAAGAAGCCTACATTTCTCTCATAAAATTGTAAACAAATGAGGAAGAGCGTAGTAGAACTTTGAGGTAAGTACAAAACAAAATATAGGTTGAAAAGCAGATTTTTAAACCTTTTCTAAACCATCGACTATATTTTATTCAAAACTGGCAATTCAACTATACTACTGTTTACTTAGTATAATGACATAATGGGTAATTTAGTATACCCTTTTCACCTCTCAATGGAGTTTTAATTTAACTTGATGTTATTGAAAAAAGTTAACCCAAGAATGGTGTACATGCTAAATTTAAAATGTAATAAAGCCATTTTTTTAAAACAAAGAGGAACACATATACAAAATTTGAAGTCAATCGGCTAAACAATTTCTAATTTATAGCAAAGTAACGAAAAAATCTATAAAAAGCTGTTGGGCCGCAACGGGTTAACGGAACTCCACAAATATTTTTTTGAGGCTTTTTTTTAACCAAAGCAGTACTTCGAAAAATAGGCTGAAACTTGCTTTTTTGCAAATGGCACGCTCCCGGGCAACGCCGGGTAAATCTGATAGTCTTTTATATAAAGGAGAAAATTTGTTTGTTTGTTTGTTTGTCAAGTCAAAACGGTTCGACCGATTGACTTGAAATTTTGCACAAATCTTCCTCTTCGGTAGAAAATTAGTAGGAAATTCTAAACGCATTTCCAAAAATTTATTTGTTTCCGATTGTGTCCAATTTTACAGGTTGATTTTGTAGTACAAAAGAGAAGCTGCAAAAAATTTTTATGAAGTTCGATTAACCCGTTTTCCGACTACGCAATGAAGTTCTTTATAAACTTTTCGATTAAACGAATAACTGAATTTTAATCGAAAATTTTGTACCAGCATTTTAATTATAAAACCCTACCGGGTTAATTTGGTTTTGACCTGTTTAAGCGTTTTGCACAAAGATTCAATGAAATTTTAAAATTTTTGGTATTAAAGCAAGTTAACTTTTATTCCAAAAGCTCACTTAATTAATAAGAAATTTTTTTTGCTCTTTTCAAATAGTGCAAAAGCTGAATGAGATAATATTAATAATCTAATATATAAAGAAGAAAATTTGTTTGTTTGTCTGTCCAGGATTCAAATTAAAACCGGACCAGTGGTTGTCAGCAAATTTTAGAGGAATAATTCTGGGAGCCCGGGCTATGTCACATTTTTATCAGTCAACAGGATACGGGTCCAGAGCCCTTTAAAGCTTTTTCGTTTTTTTGATGTCGATTCGAAACGGCTTGACCGATTGATTTAAAATTTTGCACGAATGTTCCTCTTAGCAACCGGAATTTGTTGTATAAATTTGGTTGAAATGAATTAACCAGTTTCATCAATAAATAAAAAAAATTAACTTACAGTATATTTAAACAAATTCGAATATAATTTAAGTAATGTTCTTTATATTTTTTTTATTTTATTATTATTATTATTAGAATAAATCGCATTAAATTATAAATATAATTAACGAATAATCTAATATATAAAAGAGAAAATTTGTTTGTTTGTCCAGGATTCACGTGAAAACCACTGGTACGATTGTCACAAAATTTTAAAAGAATAATTCTGAGAGCCCGGGGGTGACATAGGCTATGTAACATTTTTATAAGTCAACAGGTTTCGGCTCCAGAGCCGTTTTTAGCTTTTTGGTTTTTATGATGTCGAGTCAAAACGGTTTGACCGATTGACTTGAAATTTTGCACAAAAGTTCCTATTAGCAACCGGAATTTGTTGTATAAATTTGGTTTGAATAAAATAACCCATTTCGGCCTGGCGAGCTTTCAAAAAATTTTCTGTTTCCGATTTGTATCCAATTTTACAGCGTGATTTTGCAGTCGAAAAGAGAGGCCGACACAAATTTTTGTTGAGTTCTATTAACCCGTTTTCCACGACGACGCCATTACGTTTTCTATAAATTTTATTTGCTTAAACGACTAAAGTACCAGCATTTTAATAAAAACCCACAGGGTTGATTTGGTTTTGACCTGTTTGCGCGTTTTGAACAAAGATTCAATAAAATTTTCAAATTTTTGGTATGGACGCAATGTAACTTTTATTCCAAAAGCTCACTTAATTAATAAGACTAATTTTTTTTCTTAAATAGTCTCAAATAGTTAAAAGCTAAATGAAATAATATTAATAATAATAAAAATAAAGCTAACAAACAATCCGAATAAATATATCTTTAAAATTAAATAACATAACATTTTCCTTCTCCATATTTTTTCATAAGTCGTTGTTTTTTATCTACTTTGCAGTTGTTGTTTTTTAAAAAGAGATTTTAGTATGAAATTGTAGTTTGCTTCAAATGAGATCTAAAAATCAAAAAATTCAATTTCGTATATATAATGCTTAAATACATAGTATTTTAAAACAGTTTTTCCAAAAAAGAAGCCTCTCGCGAAATCTTTAAAAAAACGAACAAAACTTCACGTAAGTACTAAACAAAATATAAGTTGAAAAGCAGTTTTTTAAACCTTTTCTTAACCATCGACTATATTTTATTCAAACGTTGGCAATTCAAGAAAACTACTATTGACATAGTATAATGACATAATGGCAAATTTAATATACTCTTTTGACCTAAAGTCATTTTAATTCAGTTAACATTGTTCGCCGGAAACCTACCATCAACTCTATCGTCAAGGAGCACTAAATTGTCAAGAAGCACCATGTATAGAAAAATTAGAGATAATCGTTCAAACTGTCTTTTAAAGTTTTTGTTTCGCAATCGGTTAAAAGAACTCGACCAAACATTTTTTTAAGCATTCCTCTAATTCAGAGAAGTTGTACCTACTTTCAAAAATTGGACGTAATTTACTTACAAATTTTTTTTTGAACAATCGTCGGGTCGGCAGGGGTTAACAAATTCCAAACCTGTTAGCAAAGTGAACTTCATTTTCAAAGAGGAACACCTATACAAAATTTGAAGTTAATTGGTTAAATCATTTCTAATATATAGCAAAGCAACGAAAAAACCTATAAAAAGTTGTTGGGCCACAATGGGTTAACGGAACTCTCTTTGTGGCTTCATTTATATTTTCAAAAAAATTGGCTGAAACTTGCTTTTTGACAATTTGCAAGCTTCCGGGCAACGCCGGGTAAATCTGCTAGTCTAATATATAAAGAAGAAAATTTGTTTGTTTATTTGTTTGTTTGTCCAAGATTCACATGAAAACCATTGGCCAGGTTGTCACCATTTTAGAGGAATAATCCTGGGTGCCCGTGGGGAGACATAGCGTATGTCACATTCTTATAAGTCAACAGGTTGCGGATCCAGAGCCGTTTTAAGCTTTTTCGTTATTTTGATGACGAGTCGAAAAGGTTTGACCGATTGACTTCAAATTTTGCACAAATATTCCTCTTAGTAACCGAAATTAGTTGTATAAAATTGGTTAGAATGAATTAACCCATTTCGGCCCGACGGGCTTCCAAAAAATTTTGGGTTTCCGATTTGTGTCCATTTTTACAGGGTGATTTTAAAGTCGAAAAGAAAAGCTGTCACAAATTTTTGTTGATTTCGGTTCACCCGTTTAGTTATGATAGCGCAATGAAGCTTTTTCAATATTTTTAATGCCGAGCCGAAACAGTTTTACCGATTGACTTGAAATTTTGCACAAATCTTCCTCTTCGCAGACTGAGTTAGTTGTATAAAGTTTATAGGAAAATCTAAGTCCGATTCGGCACGGCGGACTTCCAAAAAATTTTATGTTTTCGATTTGTGTCCAATTTTACAGGGTGGTTTTGCAGTTGAAAAGAAAAGCTAATACAAATTTTTGTTGATTTCGGTTGACCCATTTAGCCACAATTGCGCAATGAAGCTTTTTCAATATTTTAGATGTCGAGCCGAAACAGTTTGACCGATTGATTTGAAATTTTGTACTAACGGAATTGTATAAAGTTGGTTGGAATATATTACTCATTTCGGCCCGGCGGGCTTCCAAAAATGTATTTGTTCCCGTTTGTTTCCAATTTTACAGGTTGATTTTGTAGTCCAAAAGAGAGGCTACAAATAATTTGAATTAAGTTCGATTAACCCGTTTTCTACGACTACGCAATGAAGTTCTTTATAAACTTTATTCGATTAAACGATTAACTGAATTTTAATCGAAAATTTTGTACTAGCATTTTAATTATAAAAGCCTAGCGGGTTAATTTGGTTTTGATCTGTTTACGCGTTTTGCACAGAGATTCAATGAAATTTTAAAATTTTTGGTATTTACTTTAACCTTTATTCTAAAAGCTCACTTAATTAATAAGACTTTTCAAATAGTGCAAAAGCTGAATGAGATAATATTAATAATCTAATATATAAAGAAGAAAATTTGTTTGTTTGTCTGTCCAGGATTCACGTAAAAACCACTTGTCCGATTGTCACCAAATTTTAGAGGAATAATTCTGGGAGCCCGAGCGGTGACATAGGCTATGTCACATTTTTATAAGTCAACAGGATGCGGGTCCAGAGCCGTTTTTACAATTTAAACAATCAAAATAAAGCTATAGTTTTAAATGAATACATTGTTTTAATATACGATCAAAACAACATCCATAGTTCAAATGTAAAAGAAAATCTCAAAAGAAATTTAATTAAAATAAAGAATAATTGCACTAAAAATATATTACATTTTAAAGAAGCAAATTGCATTAAACGGAATTATTATAACAAAAAATATCTTAAGTTCAAATTTTTATCAAATTGTAATAAATTAAAAATTATTATATCTTAAAATAGTTTATATGAAAATTGTAAAATAGGAATTAACGAAGAAATTTTTGAAATTATAATACTGCAATTCATGAAAAAATAATATTTCCACATTTTGTTACAAGTATCAAAGAAAATAAAACAATTAAATAAATATATTAATAATAATATTAAATAAATATTAATAATAATATAAAAAAAATAATAGATTTAAAAAATAAAGAGTCGATAAAATTAACTATAAATATTTTTGTAAATATTTTAATTTTAACATTTTTTATACTAACAATTATAAAAAGTTGTAATAAATGCTTCGTCTGAGCCTCAGTCTAGCGATGGGGTTTTACAAATGGTATTTCACATAATAAACATAATAATAATATACAAGTAACATTCGACGGCTAATGTTATTTGAACATTTTATAACATGTAAGAGCCTTGTCAAAATGTATATCCCAACTAAAACAACCAAAATTGCAACGTAATCAAAATTATGTTAATCATAACTGTAATTTAAATTGTAAAATTTAGTCAAATGTGAGACCTAGAATAAATCAGTCAAATAAAATTGTTTTTTTCTTATTTTGTATACTACTATATTTGTAACTGGCGCCCGAGCTAAATATTAAAAATAAAATTTTTTAACTGAATTAACATTAAAGTGAATTTTAATATAGAAAAGATTAAAATCACTAAAGTTACTCATTGAAATAATTAAAGTGAAATTTAATCTATATATATAAAAGCGAAAGTTTGTTTATTTGTTTGTTTGTTTGTTTGTTTGTATATAGCGAGTTGGCTCCTAAACTGCCCAGCCGATTTTCATGAAAATTTGTATATAGAGGTTTTTGGGTACGGAAAGAAATCGTGGCCCAAAAATTTTGCTCTAACGGACCGCCAAGTTGGGGCTGTGGTGCAAGTAATTAAACTTCTTTGCTCTAAAATGAAAACGGTTTGACCGATTGACTTCAAATTTTGTATACGTGATGCTCTTTGAGAATTGAGTTGACACTATTAACGGTTTTGGAATTTGTTAACCCATGTCGGGCCGACGGGTGGTCAAAAAAAATTTTAGGTCCAAATTTTTGTCCGATTTTACGAAATTCTGCTTTAGCTAAAAAGAAAGCCCCAAAAAAAATTTTGTTGAGTTCCATTAACCCATTGCGGCCCAACAGTTTTTTATAGGTTTTTTCAATACTTTACTCTAAATTCGAAACGGTTTGACCAATTGACTTCAAATTTTGTATACGTGCTCCCCTGTGAGAATTGAGTTGACACTTTTAACAGATTTGGAATTTGTTAACCCATGCCGGGCCGATGGTTGGTCAAAAAAAATGTTTGGTCCAAATTTTGTCCGAATTTGTGAAATTCTGCTTTGGCTAAAAAGAAAGCCCAAAAAAATTTTATTGAGTTGCATTAACCCATTGGGGTCCAACAGCTTTTTATAAAGTTTTTGGTTACTTTACTCTAAATTAAAAACCGTTGAACCGATTTTCTTCAAATTTGGTATACGTGCCCCCCTGTGAGAATTGAGTTGACACTATTAACAGATTTGGAATTAGTTAACCCATGTCGGCCTGACAGTTAGTCAAAATAATTTTGGAAGCTAATATTGTCAAAATTTGCAAAGTACTGCTTTGGCTAAAAAGAAAGCTTCAAAAAAAATTTTGTTGAGTTCCATTAACCCATTGCGGGCCAACAGCTTTTTATAAATTTTTTGGTTATTTTACTCTAAATTAGAAACGATTTAGCCGATTTTCTTCAAATTTTGTATATGTGTTCCGTTTTGACAATGAAATTAACTCTTTTAACAGACTTGCCGGCCCGTCGATTGACAAAACAAAGATTTGGAAGCAAATTACGTCCAATTTTGCGCAATCTGCTTTGCCCAAAGAGAAAGTGTAGGTCCGTTACCCCATTTGGCACAGTGGCTTTTTATACATTTTTGCGTTACTTAACTCTAAATTAGAAACGATTTGACCGGTTGACCTCAAATTTTATATGTGTGAAGCAACTTGAAAATGAAGTTAAGTCTGTTAACAGTCAGTACTACGATTGGTAAAAAAAATTTTTTGGAAGTAAATTACTTTAAATGTAGGAAAGTAGTTTGTACTGCTTTGAATTACAGAAAGTTTCAAAAATTACTAGAATAATCCTAGAAAAATTGTTTAAAAAGATTGCTTTCATACATTTTAAAATTTACATGTGTAAACCGTGTGTAATTTTTGTGATAACTTTTGCAGTAACATCAACTTCAATTAAATCTCCATTGACAGGCGCAGCAACGCGCACCGGGTATTAGCTAGTTAAATATAAATATTAAATTTGCACTTATAAATCAACAAAAAATTAAGATTACTGTACAAAAATTGATTTTTCTTTTTTTTTACATTTAAATAAAATAAAGTCAAGAAATTGGATTTTTAATTTTAATATAAAAAAAAATATATAAAAAAGAGGGAAGGTGATACTAGATCGAAAGATAAAAATTTAAAAATGCAACTTTGGAAGAAATAAGGGATCAAGTAATCAACTTAACCGGTGCAGTTAATGCTCAAATTAATCAATTTAAAAGCTTAGAAAATAGGATAAAGGTTTTGGAAGCTCATCTCCACCAGGCAGCTCCATCAAGTTCAAATAACTTACTAAAAGCTCCACAAAATGAAGCCGAATTGAAAGAAATAAGCAATTTACCCGATTACGTCAAGGAACTTCCAATATTTGATGGCATTCCAGTTCAGTATATATCATGGATTCATCAGGTCGATAATGTTCTCAAAGATTATGAAATTATTAAAAATAAACCGATGTATAGAGCAATTCTACAAACTGTCAGAAGTAAAATAAGAGGAAAGGCAGATGCTGCTCTCATTTCTTACAACATGAAGATAGCTGGATAGAAATAAAAGAATATCTTTCTCTACACTACGCAGACAAGCGCGACATAAGGACATTGGAACATTATCTCAGCTTTTTACACAAGGAAGAAATAACATTGATGAATACTTCGCGAGGGTAAATCGCCAATTCAGTTTAATAATTAATAAAATCAAAACAGAAAAATACTCGCAAGGAATTGTCAAAGCATTAATTGAATCACACCAAAATAGAATGTTGGACGTTTTTATCAGAGGATTGAATGGAGAACTTTCAAAATTCCTCTTACTTAAGAAACCTGCCACCCTTCCAGAAGCCAACTCTATTTGTATGGAAATACAGAACTTTAACTACAGGAGTTACCCAACAATTCACAACAAACAAGTCCCAAACCAAATTATAGTACCAACTAATAAATTATCAAAATCAAACCATCAACCAAACTATAGAAATAACCACCCAAATAGACCAGCTTAGAACCCTCTAACAACGCAGCAGAGAAACACGGCGTACAACATTCAACATCAAAAATTCGCTTACCCTCCACCAAGATCTCCAAAACCTTTGGAAAAAATGGACGTAGTCGAATCAATACAAACACGACAAGTTGATTATATGAATAGACCCGCAAACAACTATAACCAGGCATTCAAAAGATCATCAAGCATAAATAGCTTACCAGGGAATAAACACAAAAGGCTCTACAATCTGGAAACATTTGAAGAAGATGAATACAATGAGTCATTGACAGAAGAATACAACCCTGAATATACAGGTCCAGATGAACATCAAGAAGAAGAAGTACAAGAGGTAAATTTTATGACGGATACCTCTCTAGCATACCATACTTAGAGTATGTAACACGAGAAAAGAATGTTTTAAAATTTTTAATCGATACAAGGGCCAACAAAAATTTTATAAAACCAGTATTGGCTCCAAATGCAAAACCAACAGTCCGGCCATTTAAAATCAGATCAGATGGAGGTGACATAGAAATAAATAAAAAAATAACTGGAAAATGTTTCCAAAATTTGGGAAACCATACAGTCACAGACTTTTTCGTTCTTCCAGGATTAAAAAGTTTCGATGGCATAATAGGTGAAGATACACTTAAAGAAGTTGCAGCAGTAATAGATAGGAAAAATAATATTCTACACATATATGCTAATATTAAAATTGAACTTAAAGAAAAACTGTCAGCTGAAGTAAATAATATTGAAATAAGAACTCCACATTTATCCAAAGAAATTCAAAAAAGTTAAAAGAGTAGTAAACAAATATAAAAAAGTTTTTGGGCCCATAAATAATAAAGAAATTATTGATACCCAATGCGGAGATCAAAACTACTACATAAGATCATATTTACAGCAAATCATATCCTTATCCAGCTAATATGACAAAAGAAGTAGAAGATCAAGTTCAAAAATTATTGGAGGATGGAATCATCAGACCATCTAAAAGTTCGTATAATTCCCCAATTTGGGTAGTAACTAAGAAACAAGACGCATCAGGATTCCAAAAATATGGCATGGTCATAGATTTCCAGAGAATAAATTCAGTAACTGTTCCAGATACTTATCCTATACCGGATATCATTCGGAGCTGTTCTCTCACAAGGAGACATAGGAAAGATCAAACCTATTGCTTTTATTTCCCGATCGCTTAACAAGACGGAAGAAAATTACGCAACAAATGAGAAAGAACTGCTGGCAATAGTTTGGGCCTTATAAAACTTGCGAAACTACTTGTAAGGTGCTAAAAAAATCAAAATTCTAACCGATCACCATTCACTGACTTTCACCCTGAGAAATAGAAACAACAACGCGAAACTCAAAAGATGGAAAGCCAGATTGGAAGAATATAACATCGAACTAGTGTACAAACCAGGGAAAACAAATGTTGTTGCGGATGCATTATCTGGCTACCACTGGAAGTTAATTCACTAACATCGAGCTCTACCGAAACAGCACATAGTGCTGAAGAAGATAACACAGATTTAATTCCACATTGTGAAGCACCTTTATATGTGTTCAGAAATTAGCTAATAATATAAAAAGGTAAAAGATATAACCGCAAACGAATCACCTCACCGCTTATAGGTATTATATTAGCATTCCGATGATAAATAAAGAAAACCTGGTTGAAATTCTGAAGCAAAGACTAAAACGAAACATTATAAACGGCATTAAGATTCCAGAAAACTTCATTTCACTTTTACAAGATGTCTATAAAGAAAATTTCAACAGATATAAAATTCGAATTACTCAAAAGATTGTGGAGGATGTCGCCAACGAAGAAAGACAATTAACAATTATAGAAAAGGAACATAGAAGAGCACATCGAAATTGCGAAGAAAACCGAGGACAGCTACTAGAAAAATATTACTTCCCGAGAATGAGCAGCTTGATAAAACTGTACACAAAAAGTTACGAAATTTGCAATATCAGTAAATACGACAGACATCCATCAAAACCAGAGATGCAGGAGACATGAATTCCAAATCATCCATCCCAGATACTTCACATAGATATAATGGAGATACAGGGAGAAAAATTTATAACATGCGTAGATAAATTTTCC
Source organism: Dolichopus griseipennis (assembly GCA_963082915.1). Classification (NCBI taxonomy): domain Eukaryota; kingdom Metazoa; phylum Arthropoda; class Insecta; order Diptera; family Dolichopodidae; genus Dolichopus; species Dolichopus griseipennis. The sequence goes on from OY720441.1 coordinate 139,782,180, forward strand.
AAATTCGTCAAGTTTCTTCACATTAAAGATAGATCCGTACTACATCTTAGGGACAAAATAACGAAGGTTCTTCATTATTTTAGTGCACCCGAAAAAAAATCTTATGTACCGGGTCAAGAAATATTCGTTTTAGACAAACAAATTAAGGCAAAGCATAAGCCAATATACAAAAAAGAAGTAGTTTTAAAGAACAATAGAGTAACAGTTAATGCAGCATCTGGAAAACGAATTCACAAATCACATATTAAAAAACAGACTAAAAAACAGATTTTTCATTTTAGGTTACTTTTAGGCCAACATACTTGAACTTACAGGCAACAATTAGACAAGGTCACGGAAAAATTATTGAAGGAAATTTTAACATAATCCACATAATTGATTTACACAACTACGACGAAATCCTCCAAAAAATCATTCCACTGATTGAAAAGGTAAATGGATCGAACCCGTTAAAACTTCAACTAGATCACAAACTGAACCAGATAATGTCAGATCTAAAAAAACTAAGAGACCAACCCAAAAGAAAACCAAGAGCAATTAAATGGATCGGCTCAGCATGGAAATGGCTTTCTGGATCCTCTGACGACACAGACTGGGACAACCTTCTTAAGAACCAAAATGATTTAACAGACAATTCCAACAAGCAATATAAAATCAACCAGGATATAATGGAAGTTACTAATCAACTTATTGCAAGATACAACCACATTTTGAATAAAGTGAGATACAAAATAGATGAAAACTTTGAGCAAATATTATTCAATAAATTAGGACTTATAAAGGAAGCAATAAGCGAAATTGTACTGGCAACAGAACTCGCAAAAGCAGGTATTGTCGACACAAATCTTCTTAGCAAAGCAGAAATATGCCAAACATTGGAAGAAGTTGAAGCACTACCATATTCAAACGAGATCGAGGCCGTAGAATATGTAAGACCACTCGTTAGAAGTATTGGAGACCAAATTATATATGTTTTATCCACTCCAAAAACGAGCCCTAAAAAATATGACTATACAATAATTAAAAGTACAATAAAAAATAACACTCAAGTGTACTTAGCATTCAACGAACTGTTCATCAAGGATGCAATATCTGGAATAAAATCCAGATGTAGTCAATTAAACCAAGTCAAGATTTGCAAAAAAACCGAATTAGAAAAATTGCATGAAAACTATTGTATTAGCCAACTTATCACAGGAGTACATTCCGAATGCGAGTTTCAAACCCAAAACGAAGAAATAATTGAATCTATTGATGAAAACACCATCTTTCTTACGAATTTCAATGGAAACTGTCAGTACATAAAACTCAACTCATTATCTAAAAGGAAGTTTCATCAGTCAACATTACAATCAAACAATTCAAATCAAAAAACAAAAATTTATCAGCAAAGAAACTAGGATACCAGAAGCCCTTCCAGCCATATTTCAAGCGAATGCAACCGAAAACAAAATTGAACTTAATTTTAACTACCTTAATAATTTGCATTAAAGCAATATACAAAAAATTAACAAGCTTCAAAAGAACGACGAAACATCAATCATATCGGACATTGTCATTGTAATCGTCCTATTTGCTCTTCTCACTACAGTCACAATAAACAAAATTTGCCAAAAGAAATTCGAAGTAAATCAAGAAATTCCACCAACAAGATCATCAGTTGGAAACATTCAGGTTAACTTGGAAAAAGAAAGCCGAAATAAATCAAGATATTCAACCAGCACCAAGAACTCATCAGTTAGAACTTGTCAAGGTAAATTTCAATCTACGTGACGCAGATCTTTGAAGAAGGAGGAGTAATCGTCGATCATATTTCTAATAACCGTGAGAACCTTGTCCAAATGTATATCCCAACTAAAACAACCAAAATTGCAACGTAATCAAAATTATGTAAATCATAACTGTAATTTAAATTGTAAAATTTAGTCTAATGTGAGATTTAGAATAAATCAGTCAAATAAAATTGTTTTTTTCTTATTTTATATACTACTATATTTGTAACTTGTATTTTTTATGTTCTACAATACTCAGCATTTTTATATATGCAAATAAAAATTATTCAAAATTGCTTTTTACCTTATGTACTTCTAATCTTTTAACATTCCGACAAAATATAGTTCTCATAAGAATCAATAAAATTAAATAATTATAAAAATTATAAATAATAGGGAGAGAGAAAAAATTGGTAATTCATTAAGTCATTTCGACGGAGCATTTTAAAATTAATAAAATAGAACCAAGTGTTTTATTTAAAAATATAATTTAGTAGTTTATTTTAAAATATATAAATAGATATATATTTTCTTTTGCACTTAAAATAATCCAATATTTATCTCCTACATCCACAAATATGTTCCTCTGTTTTGAAAATAAGACTCCTAAGATAAGACTTAGTTCTAGTTGAGAGGCTATTGGCGAATACTCTGTATATATTTAACAGCTATTACAATAATAACTTAAAAGAAAAATCTTGACATACGATACTTCCTTACTGTGAATAAAGTTATTTATTATTCTCTGCATAACGTTATCCCTATATTCAGTATTTATTAGTAGCAGTAAATTTATATTATATAATTATAGCAGATTTACCCGGCCTAGCCCGGAATTTTTCAAAATTTAAATTTATATTTTATAATATATATATGTATAAAGCAAACATTTTTTTTTTTGTTTTTATACCGTATAGGCTCCAAACTTGCTTAGTCAATTATCATGAAAATTTGTATATAAAGGTTTTAGGGTACGGAGAGTGTTCGACCTAAAGTGTTTTAGTTGGTACTCTAGTTGGAAAAGTTTTTAAACTTCTTTGTAAAATAAAATAGTTGTGACCGATTGCCTGCAAATTTTATATAAGTGTTGATGTTAGACAATGCAGTTCACCCTTTAGCTTTATTTTTTATTATTATTAATATTAGAAAAGTGCATTTAAAATTTTTAGAGTTTTAAAATATTGTTATAAAACTTTGGAAAAAGTAATTAGGTATCGTGCTCAAACGAGCTATATCGCAACCAAAGTATCTCAAAACGCGTAAACAGGTCAAAATTTAGTGGATTTTTATAATTAAAATGCTGGTACAAAATTTTCAATAAAATTCATTTAATCGTTTAAGTAAACAAAATTAATAGAAAACTTTATGGCGTCGTCGTGGAAAATAGAAATATTTTGCAGCCTCTTCTGGACTGCAAAATCAACCTGTAAAATTGGACACAAATCGGAAACAAAAAATTTTTTGGAAGGCCGTCCGGCCGAAATGGGTTAGTATATTCCAATCAAATTTATACGGCTGCTTCCGCTAGCTAAACCGTTAAACCGTTTCGGCTCAACATCAAAAAAATTGAAAAAGCTTCATTGCTCCCTCGTGCTCAAACGGATTAACCGAACTCAACAAAATTTTGTGTCAGCCTTTCTTTTCAAGTGCAAAACCACCTTGTAAAATTGGACACAAATCAGAAACACAAAATTTTTTGGAAGCCCGCCAGGCCGAAATGGGTTTCCTACTGAGTATTTTATCATTTATTTTTATAAAAATATGTATAAAAATAAATAATAATATTATAATTTAGTTATTTCATTAATTTATAAATTATATGACTAATAGCGAAATACTTAGAACATAACCGCAATGCACTCAAGAACACCTGTTAATAAGTGCGAAATATAATGTTGGAGCTTCAATGTTAACGTTTAATTTTGGAAAAACTTACACTGGTGAATAGGTTACTGTTTTTTAATAAGATAAAAGTTTTAATTTTTAAAACCTAGTAGTCCTTCAATGCGCAAGGTCCCGAAATTTTTGCTTAGCAAACTTGTGATTGATCTTCCCACCCCCTCCTTCCATTTTTTTCGGTTGTAAGAAATCTATTGTGAACTCCACCAAAATTTGGAATTTTACCTAGAATTTTATTATCTAAGCAAAAATGGTTAAAACTAAGAAACAATTTCTTCAATTTAAAGAAACTCTTTTAAATTTAAGAAGAACTTTAAACGTATGTTGAAATATAATGCTGCAGCTGTAAATTTAGTATATTTGTAAAAAAAATTTGAACAGGTTTTCAAGTTACTGGTGTTTAAAAATCTCAAAATTTCCATTTGCGAGCCCTTATAGCTTCTAAACAGGACGTGACAAAAAAATTTTGTTAATTGAATCCTACTAATTTCGGAGGACCTAACTTCTCCCAAAATATGAGTGGCCAAAAATTTTGCTTTTTAAAAAAAGTTAAGTGTTTCATAAAGTAAATTTTAGTATCGTATGGCAACATTGTATGGCAACCCTAAACATTGGCCTTTTAAAAATTTATAAAGTTTATAAAACCAGCTATCATTTGCTGTTCTCAGATTGAAAATACACTTAACAGAACTCTTGTTATAACAATTTGAAAATAAGGCTTTTCCAACTTTGGGAGGGGCTGCTCCGTAAGGAGTGAGCTAAAGAAAAAGGTTCTTCTACAAAATTATTTTTTTTTTAATATCTACGCGAGTTATGTTTTTATTTTAAATGAAACAACTTAATTGTTTGCAATTGGTCTTAAGACTGATTTTATTATATACCTATATTTTTTAATTCCCATAAAAATTTACAAAATTATATTTATTGTCAACATAAGCATTTCTTAACATAAAAAATAACATTACTTAATACTAATTTTTGAAATGCTTATGGATTTGTTTTTAATAAAATAATTTATTAATTAAAAGTTAGTAAAGAAATGCAAAATTGCATTTCCTGTTTTCAATTAATTATTAATTTATTTATCAAAAGGTGAATGAGTTTTACATAATTTTAAATTAATGAAATAAGCTATATAGGCACATTTTACAAAATATTTTCAACATGTGCTAAAAAGATGTGGCTAATATTAGACAATTTTTTTTCGCAATTGCGAGTGTTATCCTCGAAGACTTAATAAAACACTTAATTATTTTATTCATTTTCTTTTCAAAATGTTGTAAGGCAACAAATAATTAACAATAAATAAAACGAGGGAGAATGTAGTAGAGTAGACTGTGTCAACTATGGGATACCCGTATGATCGTAACATATACATCCGGTTAATTACTTTACTTTTGACAATATTTCAAACATACAGTTTTATTAAGTGTAGTGGAATACTCATATAAAAGAAGGAGTTGTATGGCAGCTACTCGAACCCTCTGCAGTATACCAACCAAATTTTGCTGTAACTTTGGCCATTATACTAAACTATTTTTGGCAATATTTCAGACACCCAGCTTCATTAGGTGTAGTATAATGCTCATATAAAAAAAGGAGTTGTATGGGAGCTACTCGAACCCTCTATAGTAGACCAACCAAATTTTGCAGAAACTTTGGCCATTACACTAAACTAATTTTAGCAAAATTTCAAACACCCACCTTCATTAGGTGGAGAGTAATGCTCATATAAAATAAGAAGTTGTATGGCAGCTACTCGAACCCACTGCAGTAGACCAACCAAATTTTGCAAAAATTTTGGCCATAAAACTAAACTATTTTTGGCAAAATTTCAGACACGCAGCTGTAATAGATACAGAGTAAAACTCATATAAAAAAAGGAGTTGTATGGCAGCTACCCGAACCGATTGACTAAAATGGCTGGATTTAAATAGGGATAACGGCTATTGCAAAAAAACGAATTTGCGAAAATTTCAAGATCCTAGCTCCTTTATTTTTTGAGTTATCGTGAGGACGGACGGACGGACATACATAGCTAAATCGATTTATTTATCGATTCTGATCCGATCCATACACTTGAGTCTATATTTACCCCCCTCCATCTCTGCGTCATAAACGTAATGGCAAATTTATTATACTCTTTGACTATATAGTCATACGTGTATAATTATTGAACTGTTTAAACCTGTAGACTACAGTATCAAAAAGTTTTAATATCTTTCTGAATTTTCAATATTATATTGTAGGCAAAGTTGTTTAAAATAAAATTTTCGTTTCTTTATCTGATTAATTTTAAAGTTCTTTTTCCAGTAAATGGAATGACCAACAATTATATTTTTAATTTGGCTTCTAAATATCTACATTTCCTTAAAGTCATAAAAAAATGTAGGTAGGGTTTATATAGCGTGATATTACAATCCTTAATCCTAAAACACAACTGGTATTTATTTTAGCATTTGAGAAAAGAATGTTTAACATATGAAAACAAAATAAGTAGATAATTAAACATTTAGAAAATTACTTTTTTAACTGGTTTCATTATTAGTATTTTAAAGAATAACTATTATATAAAATTTCTTTGTTGTTTATTAAAAGCTAAATTTGTGAAATCCAGTTTAACATAAATTTTCAAAAGATTAAATATTATATTTCTTTTTTAGGTTATTTTATAATTTTATTTATAATATTTATTATTTATGTATGCCATTATTTATATTGTCCAAAAAAATGAGGTGTAACATACATCTTCACATAAATGTTTTATGTTTATAAATATTGTTCATAAAACAAATTCTGTGTATAAACACATCCAAATAAATATAAAAAATTTTTATTTTGGTTTTATAATCAACTCCAATATCCATTTTAATTATTTTTTCTATATATATGCATGCAAATATTTTAACAACATTTAACTTAAACGAGGAAGAGTGTAGTAGAGTAGACTGTGTCAACTCTGGGATACCGGTATGACCGTAACATATACATTATATCATCCGGTTAATTATTTTTCACAAAATTTCAAACATACAGTTTTATTAAGTGTAGTGGAATACTCATATAAAAGAAGGAGTTGTATGGCAGCTACTCAAAGTCTGTGCAGTAGACTAAACAAATTTTGCAGAAACTTTGGCCATTACACTTAACTATTTCTAGCAGAATTTCAGACACCCAGCTTCATTAGGTGTAGAGTAATGTTCATTTAAAATAAGAAGTTGTATGGCAGCTACTCGAACCCACTGCAGTAGACCAACCGAATTTTGCAGAAATTTTGGCCATAAAACTAAATTATTTTTGGCAAAATTTCAGACACGCAGCTGTAATAGGTACAGAGTAATACTCATATAAAAAAAGAAATTGTATGGCAGCTACCCGAACTTATGGACCAAAATGGCTGGATTTAAATAGCGATGAAGGCTATTGCAAAAAAAAATTATATGCATAAATTATATGAGTATGTCGCGTTTATAATTTAGAAGTTTAAATCTAATATATAACGAGGAAGATTATAGTTGCCCTTGTCAACTTTTAGATACCCGTGCATACCCACTATGGTGTATAAAATAAACCGTAATTTACTTCCCTTGTACATTTAACTCATTACCCTATAATTTTGACGTAAAAAAAAAAAAAAAATTAACAAACAAAAAAAAAAAATCACAAAACAAAAAACAAAATTTTCATTCATTGTCCCATAACTTTAGCTTAAAAAAAAAAAAAAAAAAAATTAACAAAAAAAAAATCACAAAAAAAAAAAAAAAATTTTCATTCATTGTCCCATAACTTTAGCTTAAACCAAAAAAAAAAAAATAAAAAAAAAAAAAAAACAAAAAAAAAAAAATTGGCCCACCCTAAAAGTCCGATTGTCCGAGTGATGTCCAACTTTGCCAAGTAGCTTGCCCTAATAATTTACCTGCCCAATTTTAATTTTAACCTTGTAGCTTCATTAGATTCAAAGTTATTGAATCGAAAACTTTGTATGGCAGCCCCCCGAAAATGGGGCCCTAACATTTTGAAACTTCATATAAGTGCACGATTTATTATATAACTAACCGTGTGAAATTTTCAGCCTCGTAGTATAATTAGTTTTGAAGAAATTCATATTGGTGCAAGGAAGTTGTATGGCAGCCCCCCGAAAATGGGGCCCTAACATTTTGAAACTTCATATAAGTGCCGGGGTCATTATAAAACTAACCGTGTGTAATTTTCATCCCCGTAGTACAAATAGTTTTGAAGAAATTCATATTGGTGCAAGAAGTTGTATGGCAGCCCCCCGTAAATGGGGCCTTAACATTTTGAAACTTCATATTAGTGCTCGATTCATTATATAACTAACCGTGTGTAATTTTCATCCGCGTAGTATAATTAGTTTTGAAGAAATTCATATTGGTGCAAGGAAGTTTTATGGCAGCCCCCCGAAAATGGGGCCCTAACATTTTGAAACTTCATATAAGTGCCGGAGTCATTATAAAACTAACCGTGTGTAATTTTCATCCCCGTAGTATAAATAGTTTTGAAGAAATTCATATTGGTGCAAAAAAGTTGTATGGCAGCTCCCCGAAGCCTTGGTCCGATTTTAACCAAAAACAATAGGGAACCTAGAAATTGTCTAAAAATGACTTTGTGTGAATTTCAAGACTCTAACCCTTTTAGTTTTTGAGTTATCGTGCTGACACACGGACGGACGGACGGACGGACGGACAGACACACATAGCTATATCGACTAATTTTTCGATTCTGAGCCGATACGTACCCTTGACACTATATCTAGCTCGTCTAGATCGATGCGTTACAAACGGAGGAGCAAATCTAATATACCCGATGTTCATATATATATGCACGGGTATAAAGAAGAAAATTTGTTTATTTGGATGTTTGTTTGTTTGTCCAGGATTCACGTGAAAACTACTGGTCCGATTGTCATTATAGGCTATACATTTTATAGGAATAACTCTGGAAGTGTCATAGGCTATGTCACATTTTTATAAGTCAACAGGTTCCGGCTCCAGAGCCGATTTAGGCTTTTTCGTTTTTTTGATTTCGAGTCGAAACAGCTTGACCGATTGACTTGAAATTTTGCACAAATGTTCCAATTAGTTTTATAAAATTGTTTTGTTTTCGATTTGAGTCCAATTTTACAGTTTTATTTTGCAGTCCATAAGAGAGGCTGGAAAATATTTTAGTTTAGTTCGATTAACCCGTTTGCCACGACAATGTCATGAAGTTTCTATAATTTTTTTTTGTTTGAACGGTAAAATTTAGCTTTATTATGTATAAAGTAATACTTATGTAAAAGAGGAAGTTGTATGGCAACTACTCGAACTCACTGCAGCAGACCAACCAAATATTATAGAAATTTTGCCCATAAAACTAAACTACTTTTGGAAAAATTTCAGACACGCAGCTGTAATAGGTACAGAGTAATACTTATATAAAAAAAGAAGTTGTATGGCAGCTACCCGAATCCGTGGACCAAATTGGCTGGGTTTCAATAGCAATGACGGCTATTGCAAAAATATAAATTTGCAAAAATTTCAAGATCCGAGCTCCTTTATTTTTTGAGTTATCGTGAGGACGGACGGACATATAGTCATACGGGTATAACGAGGAAGTAGAACTTTCAGTTAAGTACAAAACAAAATATAAGTTGAAAAGCAGTTATTTAAACCACTTCCAGTACATCGATTATATTTTATTCAGCCGTTGGCCATTCAAGTTAACTACTATTGACATTATGCAAGAAGCTGTATGGCAACCAATCGAACGCACTGCACCACCCCAATTAAATTTTGCACAACTTTTGGCTATAAAGCTAAAATATTTTTGGGAAAATTTCAGACACACTGCTTAATTAGGTATAGAGTAGTGCTCTTATAAACAAAGTTATATGGCAACTACTTGAACCTACTAAAGTAGACCAACCAAATGTTAACCCGTGCAGCTAACTTACTGCATTACAATAGCGATGACGGCTCTTTTATTAACATAAATTTGAGAATCCTAGATTTTTATTTTTTTAATTTATAATAGTAGCCAATTTTTATTTTACTTTGATCTAATAAATACATAGCAAAACAAATGCTAAAAACTAAAACCATTAGAATTGATGTATGTACATGTATGTACTTACATATAAATATGCATTTTATAAATAGACGTACCTATTACATTTATGATATTATATTTTGTATTTGGTTTATTACGAATAATTTTAATCAATTTCGTTTAAAAACATGTCGGTATAACCGAATTATTGCTATATCCGAAGTTGTAATAAACGGTAGCAAATAAAAATAAATTTTATATGAAATTTTTTAGTTTTTTACTTTTCCGTCGTTGTAAACATAATATTGGTAAAACCGAGTTCCTTATAAATGAAAACTACTTCATAAATCAAATGTAAATAAACAACTACTGCATAAAAATAAACTTTCATTTCAAACAGAACTTATTTTTTTTCACCAGAATTTTAATTCTCATTTCTCGTTCACTTTTTAAGATAAAAAAAAAAAAAAAGAAAAACAAAACAAAAATTTAAAAAGATTTAAATCAAAAAGATTTCCTTGTTCATTGAACATTTGAACTAAACAAAAAACCAGTAATGAAAAAAACCTAGGGTTTTTAAAAAGCACATTTTCAAAATTGTATAGGGTTTCTTACTGAGTATTTAATTTTTTATACCCGTGCATATATATATGAACATCGGGTATATTAGATTTGCTCCTCCGTTTGTAACGCATCGATCTAGACGAGCTAGATATAGTGTCAAGGGTACGTATCGGCTCAGAATCAAAAAATTAGTCGATCTAGCTATGTGTGTCTGTCCGACCGTCCGTCCGTCCGTCCGTGTGTCAGCACGATAACTCAAAAACTAAAAGGGCTAGAGTCTTGAAATTCACACAAAGTCATTTTTAGACAATTTCTAGGTTCCCTATTGTTTTTGGTTAAAATCGGACCAAGGCTTCGGGGTGCTGCCATACAACTTTTTTGCACCAATATGAATTTCTTCAAAACTAATTATACTACGGGGATAAAAATTACACACGGTTAGTTTTATAATGACTCCGGCACTTATATGAAGTTTCAAAATGTTAGGGCCCCATTTTCGGGGGGCTGCCATACAACTTCTTTGCACTAATATGAATTTCTTCAAAACTAATTATACTACGCGGATGAAAATTACACACGGTTAGTTATATAATGAATCGAGCACTTATATGAAGTTTCAAAATGTTAGGGCCCCATTTTCGGAGGGCTGCCATACAACTTCTTTGCACCAATATGAATTTCTTCAAAACTAATTATACTACGAGGCTGAAAATTACACACGGTTAGTTATATAATAAATCGAGCACTTATATGAAGTTTCAAAATGTTAGAGCCCTATTTTCGGGGGGGCTGCCATACAACTTATTTGCACCAATATGAATTTCTTCAAAACTAATTATACTACGACGATAAAAATTACACACGGTTATTTATATAATGAATCGAGCACTTATATGAAGTTTCAAAATGTTACGGTCCCATTTTGGGGGGCTGCCATACAAAGTTTTCGATTCAATAACTTTGAATCTAATGAAGCTACAAGGTTAAAATTAAAATTGGGCAAGTAAAGTAATAGGGCAAGTTAGTTGGCAAAGTTGGACATCACTCGGACCATCGGAATTTTAGGGTGGACCATTTTTTTTTCTTGTTTTTTTTTTTTTTTTTTTTTTTTTTTAAAGCTAAAGTAATGGGACAATGAATGAAAATTTTGTTTTTTTTTTTTTGTGATATTTTTTTTTTTGTAAATTTTTTTTTTTTTTCGTTAATTTTTTATTTTTTTTTTTTTACGTCAAAATTATGGAGTAATGAGTTAAATGTATAAAGGAAGTATATTACGGTTTATTTTATACACCATAGTGGGTATGCACGGGTATCTAAAAGTTGACAAGGGCAACTATAATCTTCCTCGTTTTTTTATAAAAATGCATATAAAAATAAAGGACAATATTATAATTTAATTATTTCATCAATTTAATAATTATGATTAATAGTGAAATCAAAACTTAAAATATAATCCCAATGCACTCAAGAAAACCTGTTACCAAGTGTGAAAATAATACTGGAGCTTTAATGTTAACATTTAATTTTGGAAAAACTAGTGAATAAGTTGCTGTTTCATAAAAACATAAAAGTTTTAATTTTTAAGTCCTAATAGCCCTTAAATGGGGAAGGTTTCCAAATGTTTGCTAAGCAAACTTATGATGATTCTCGAGGATCTGATCGTCCCCCTCCTGTCCTCACCCTTCCATTTTTATAGGTTTTAGGAAATCAATTGTGAACTCCACCAAAATTTTGGAATTTTACCTAGAATTTTATTATCTTAGGAAATATGTTTAAAACTAAGAGACAGTTTTTGCAATTTTAAGAACCCTTCAGAAAAACCTTTAATATATGTTGAAATATAACGCTGCAGCTTTAAATTTTGTATATATATTTGTAAAAAAAAATTTGAACAGGTATTTAAGTTACAGGTGTTTAAATATAGCAAAATTTCAATTTTTGAGTCCTTATAGTTCCTAAAGAGGGGGCGTGACAAAAAAATGTTGTTAACCGACTCCTACTAATTTCTAAGGATCTAACTTCTCCCAAAATTTCCTAGCCTAGCTGGAACCGTTTAGAAGATACGAGGGGCCAAAAATTTTGCAAAAATTGAGTTTTGCATAATGGTAAATTTTTGCACCTTATGGCAACTCTATATATTTTAACAATGTATTTCTGTAAAGTCTATAAAAACAGCTCTCTTTTACCATTTTCAGATTGAAAATACATCCAACAGAATTGTTATAACAATTTAAATATAGGGCTTTTTCCAACTTTGATGGGCTGCCGTAAAGGGTGGGAATACAAAAAAAGGTAAAACTATTTTTTTTGCAATACCTACCCGTTGTTAAAATTTCTTTACTTTATTTCAAACGATGTCAAAGTTTGTGTAAACATACGAACAGACAAAGTCAAAATTAAGAAAGACTTTTGACACTTATTGAAACTTTCGTTTTGGAGCTTTCAATTTTGTATATAAATAAAAATTATTTTGACAAGTATTCAAGTTATAGATGTTTAAATGCAAAATTTATAGCAAAATATAAATTTTCGACCTCTTACATTTCCTAAACAGGGGGCGTGACAAAAAATAACTGGCTCTCACTTATTTTTGAGGATCTAACTTCTCCCAAAATTTCAAGTTTCTAGATTTAACTATTCAGAAGTTATGAGGGACCAAAAATTTTGCAAGATTTAGTTTTGGATAACGGTAAATTTTAGTACCGCATGGTAACCCTATAAAATTGGCTTTTGTAAAACTTATAAGGGCAGCTGTCTGGTACCGTTTTCAGGAACAAAATATACCTTACAGAACTCTAATTATAAATGTTTAAATATAGGGCTCTTCCGACTTTGTGGTGCTGTAGCCCCGAAACGGAGGGGGCTATTGCAATACCTACCCGTTGCTGATATTTTTTAGTCAGCCGTAAGTAAAAAGGGACGGACGCACATTTTTACAAAATTTTTTGAAAATGTGCTAAAAAAGGTGTGAACCATTGTTAATTGGAGAATTTTATCTGGCGTCTGAAGGTAATAATAATTAAATATTTTTTCGACATAATTTATCTCCGCTTCAGAGTAAGCTATATTATGAGGCGCAGTCAATTAAAATGTTTCTTCTTCATTATATTATTTAATTTACAACGCTCTAATTTCCAATTATATTTCATTAATTTTCTCAACTGCTTTACTAATCTTCACTAATATTTTTAATTTACAATTATGTTATCTTAATATTTTTAATATTTTACAATTATATTTCGTTAAAAATTTTAATCTTATATCTATATTTATATCTATAAAACATTCTTTATTTTTTCACAAAACCTTAAACTATTTAGATTACTATTTATATATAAAATTATTTCTTAATACTAATTTTACTCTAATAAAAAAACAAAAATTCTTTTTCTTATTATTATCATACTAGTATCGCCTGTGCTCGAAATTCGAGCTATTTTTGCTTTTAAATTTACATAAAAAATAAGTTTTGTGTAATCTATATTAGACTAATTTAACACAAACGAAGAAGAGTGTAGTAGAGTAGACTGTGTCAACTCTGGGATACCCGTATGACCGTAACATAAACATTATATCGTCCGGTTAATTACTTTGGCAAAATTTCAAACATTCAGCTTAATTAGGTGTAGAGTAATGCTCATATAAAAGAAGGAGGTGTATGGCAGCTACTCGAAGCCTTTGCAGTAGACCAACCAAATTTTGCAGTAACTTTGGCCATTACACTAAACTATTTTTTGCACAATTTCAGACATCCAGTTTCATGAGGTGTAGTGTAAAGCTCATATAAAAGAAGGAGTTGTATGGCAGCTACTTGAACCCTCAGCAGTAGACCAACCAAATTTTGCAGTAACTTTGGCCATTATACTAAACCATTTTTTGCAAAATTTCAGACACGCAGCTTTTATAGGTATAGAGTAATGCTCATATAAATTTAGAAGTTGTATGGCAGGTACTCGAACCCGTGGACCAAAATGACTGGATTTAAATAGCGGTTCCGGTTTTTGCATAAAAACGAATTTGTGAAAATTTCATAATCCTAGCTCCTTTACTTTTTGAGTTATCGTGATGACGGATGGACGGACGGACATACATAGCTAAATCGATTTATTTTTCGATTCTGATCCGATCATATACGAGTCTATATCTACCCCCCCCCCCCCCCCCCCTTCCCTTATTCTCTGCGTCACAAACGTAATGGCAAATTTATTATACCATTTGACTATATAGTCATAGGAGTATAAAAATTATATTTTTTTTCCTATACGTAATAAAATATATTGCAACAATGTTGTCAACAATATTCTTGAGCTTGAAATTTGCTTAAAAAAAAATTTATAATTTTTTCAGTTATAAAAACGTTGTTGCATTTTTGAATTTTATTCCTGTAGCTAAAGTCGCTTTAAAGAGTATAATGTGGTACAGTTATTACCCAAAAAAAGCGATTTAAATTCTTAATATAAATATTGTTCTGATATATAATGTTATGATAATTTGATTATATTTCTAAACATATACATATATTTACTGAAGTCAAGTAGCCAAAATTCGAGTTAATGCTGTCTATCATATAGAAAACTAAACATTTTTGTACGATTTGAATTATTTTGTATCCGTTCCGTATGTATTCTTTTCCCTAATTAAAAACTGTATGAATACATGTTTCAGTTCTTTTATGGGCATTTTTTAAATCTGAGTAGAGCATGAACTGTCAGAAAAAATTCTTTTTTTTTTAGCTCTGAGCACGATTTAGAATCGCTAAATTAATATATATATATACAAAAATTAAATATTCAGGTTAAAAAAATATTCCCAAGTAAAATACAGTTAAATGATATTATAAGCTAACGAAATACAGGCATATGACACTATTCTACTGAACATATTTCAATGCTAGCATTCTTTAATGAGGAGTAAACTATTCTTTACTACTGACAGCTACTCCCAACTGAACCAGGCTTTGAGAAAGAGTAGATAATAGAAATAGGTAATTTTCAGCAGATAACCTTAATTTGAATTTTCTCATAATGGGTGGATTTTCATTTGATAAAGTTATATTAAATCATATATTTTATTAGATAACCAATCAGCACTTTCTTCTTCCATTTTAAAAAATATTATTTATACACATATATCAGTATTAAATCTTTATTTTCAATATTTAAATATATTAAAAATGATAAACTTCTAGTTTTAAAATGACAATTAATCTTACAATTATCTACTCCTGAAACAAAAATTAGCGTTCCAATTACAAACTACTCCTATCTACTCTTCATCTACACTTTTTGCTAAAAGGAACGCATTCATTATAGGCTTCTTTTTTTATATCTGAGCAGAGCATGAATTGTCAAAAAGAAAATCGGGTTTTTTTAGCTCTGAGCGCTCAGAGCGTGTGATTCATGTTTTGTTTTAAAGACATTTTGACGTTTGTTTGAGATTTTACTTGTAAAATAAAAGTCAAAATGTTTTAGTTTAAATTAATTTTTCGTGTTTTTTTATTAAATCTGAACGCTCTGAGCGTACTCTGTTCATGCTCTGCTCAGAACGTGCTCAGATCTCTGCTCTGATTTAAAAAAAGAAACGCCTTATATAATATTCGTTCGTTATGTCGAAGTAAAACTAAAAAAAGTTTTTTATCATGAAAAAAAATTATTCGATGTTTAAAATGTAAAATAAAAATTTTTAATTATTAATTAAAATTAAACATTTAAAAATATAAGAAAAACCGAAAACAATATTTTTATTGTATTTATCAATTTTTAAAATTTAAAAATCCGAGGTACAGTACAACGCTTTACGCGTATTCGGGTTGCTTTCATGTAAATTTATTTACATAACTACTTATTTCAAAATTTTTTGACAGAAATTTTTTGTCGTACGCGGTGATTTAGGTTGGGCCCTAAGTTACAAAACATTTAAATCACAAAATATTTTTTAAGAGAGTTTATTTTTTTGTTTCTGCTTCCGTATGCTTCTTTCTGAATTAGTGAAGATTATGAAACATATTATAGGTATTTTCAATAATTGTGAATATATATTTTTTAAGAAACAAATATTTTAAAAAAATATGTTATTGAAATTTTCTATTTTTGTTTTAAAACATTATCTTAGCAACATAAGAAAAAACAAAATAAATATTTTTATACGCTTTGTCAATTTTTAAAAATCCGAGGTACTGTATGTTGCATATTTCGTTTGCTCTTTTGTAAATTCATGTACCTATTTTTTTATTTCAAAATTTTTTGTCAGAAATTATACTCCATACGCGTTGATTTTGATTAGGCCCTAAGGAACAAATCATTTTAATTACAAATTATATTTTTAAGAAAGATTTGTCGTTTTTAATTATTTGCAAACATATTTTATAACAACATTTTTTATACATCTCTGAAACGTAATGGCAACTACAGAATATATTTGAAAAGTCGGTTATTTTATTATTATAAACAACTTAAGGAAAAGGCAATTACAATATACGAAGTAGCAAAATAATATTTTATAGTAATTTCAACAAAATACATACAGTACTTTTCGCTTATAACGACCATGAAGGGACAGAAAATATGCGTTGTAATAAACGAATACCGTTTTAAAAGAATGCTGTGAATTTTGAAAAATTAGTATAAGACTTAAACATTGTAGAATATGCTAATTAATTTAATTTGTAGAATATGCTAGCGGACGCTTCGAACTAAATTGCTAGAATTTTGTATGATGTTGCAGCTTCAAGCTTAAGTATAGTGCTTTTTCTTCTAATGAAATTTTTTTTTTGTATTTTTGATGCGTTATTATGATTTTTTTTTTTCAAATATAAATAAAAAAATACTAAATTATATAATAAGTTTAAATAAAAAAAAAAATATAAATGTAATAAAAAACTTACATTTTTAAGTAAAATTTAATTAATTGGCAAAAATTGTAAAGTTTATTACAATTAAAATTGAACCGAGTTCGTTATAAATGAAAACTACTGTACAAACCAAATGTATTGCTTTCATTTCGAACAGAACTCATTTTTTTCACTGGTATTTTAGAGAAATAAAGAAAAAAAAATACAAAATAAAAATTTTAAAAAAATTTAAATCTTCTTGTTCATTGAACATTTAAACTAAACAAAAAAAAGAAAGACATAAGTCAGCGCCTATAATAAATAGTTTGATTGAGCTGCGAGTTACAACCGAAAATGAATTACATTTACACAGAAAGTTTTATTTAAAACAAACAATTGCTACCATAGCAACTACAATTATTTAAAAAAAAAATATAAAGATAAACAAAAAATCGATGACTTAGTGGTTAGGACGTCGGCATTTTAATTGAAAAGTCTGGGTTCGAACCTCGTTCAGAGTACATTTTTTTTTTTAATTCATCTTGTTTTTTAATTAATTTTTTTTTTTATGTAATTTTTTTTGTAATTAAATATAAAAAAACAAATATCTTGAATTTTCTGTCAAACAGTCCAATTGCAATATATGAAATTCTTATTTATTTAATACATAATAGTGTACGCTCGGGTATCTAAAAGTTGACAAGGGCAACTATAATTTTCCTCGTTTTTCTTTTAACCAAGAGTTTTTAAAAAAGTACATTTTCAAATTTATATTATACTAGCTAATACCCGGTGCGCGTTGCTGCGCCTCTCAATAGAGGTTTAATTGAAGTTGATGTTACTGCAAAAAGTTAACAAAAAACTTACACACGGTTTACACATGTAAATTTTAAAATGTATGAAAGCAATCTTTTTAAAGATTTTTCTAGGATTATCCTAGGATTTTTTGAAACTTTCTGTAATTCAAAGCAGTACAAACTACTTTTCAAATTTTGACGTAATTTACTTCCAAAAAATTTTTTTTGAAAAATCGTAGGACCGACTGTTAACAGACTCAACTCCATTTTCAAGTTGCTTCACACATATAAAATTTGAGGTAAACCGGTCAAATCGTTTCTAATTTAGAGTTAAGTAACGCAAAAATCTATTAAAAGCCAGTGTGCTCCACTGGGTTAACGGAACTACACTTTCTCTTTGGGCAAAGCAGTTTTGCGCAAAATTGAACGTAATTTGCTTCCAAATCACTCAACAAAAGTTTTTTGAGGCTTTCTTCTTAGCCAAAGCAGTACTTCGCAAATTTTGACAATATTAGCTTCCAAAATTATTTTGACCAACCGTCGGGCTGACATGGGTTAACAAATTCCAAATCTGTTAATGGTGTCAACTCAATTCTCACAGGGGAGCATGTATACAAAATTCGAAGAAAATCGGTCAAACCGTTCTTAGCACATTTTCAAAAAATTTGCCTATATAGCTTCACTCTGTCCGTCCGTCCAACCGTCCGTATGTTTACAAAAACTTTTACACCGTTTGAAAGAGAGAAAAGAAATTTTAACCATGGGTAGTTTTTGCAAAAAAAATAATTTCGTAGAAGAATTTTTTTCTGTAGCCCCACCTGTTAGCCCCCAAAATTGAAAAAAGTCCTATATTTAAATTGTTATAACAAGAGTTCTGTTACACATATTTTCAATGAACAATATATCTTCTGTACGGTTCAAGCTACGGTCTTGAAATTTCGGGAGAAGTTAGATATTCAGAAATTAGTAGGAGTCGGTTAACAAAATTTTTTTGTCAAGCCCCCAATTTAGGAGCTATAAGGGCTCGAAAATTGAAATTTAGCTATTTTTAAACACCTGTAACTTGAATACCTGTCCAAATTTTTTTTTAGTGATAGACAAAATTCAAAGCCCTATAACTATATTTCAACATGTGTCAAAGGTTTTTCTTAATTTTGAAGGGTGACGAAGTTACAGCCCCTGAAATTTCCAAAAAAGCCCTATATTTAAATTGATATAACAAGGGTTCTGTTAGGTTTATTTTCAATCAAAAAACGGTATTAGAGAGCTGCTTTTACAGACTTTACAAAAATATGTTGCCTAAATGTATAGGGTTACCATACGGTACTAAAATTCACCATTATATAAAACTCAATTTTTGCAAAATTTTTGGCCCCACATATCTTCTAAACGGTTCAAGCTAGGATTTGGGAGAAGTTAGATCCTAAAAAAATAGTGGGAGTCAGTTAACAAAATTTTTTTGTCAAGCCCCCTGTTTAGGAGCTATAAGGACCCGAAAATTGAAATTATGCTAGTTTTAAGCTGTAACTTGAATACCTGTCCAATTTTTTTTTTTATTAATATACAAAATTTAAAGGTCCAACATTATATTTTAACATATGTTAAAGGTTTTTCTTAAATTTAAAAGGGGTTCCTTAAATTGAAGAAAGTGTCTCTCAGTTTTACCCATTTTTGCTTAGATAATAAAATTCTAAGTAAAATTCCAAATTTTTGTATAATTCACAATTTAATTCTTAGAACCTAAAAAATTAGAGGATGAGGGGGGGGGGGGGGGGGAGTTGAAGTTAGATTCTTGAGAAATTTGGCAATCTTCCCCATTGAAGGGCTATTAGAACTTTAAAATAAAAAATTTACTGCTAGCAGTAAGCAGTAACTTAGTCACCACGGTATATATTTCCAAAGTTAAACTCAGTATGTAATCTAATATATAAAGAAGAAAATTTGTTTGTTTATTTGTTTGTTTGTTTATTTGTTTGTTTGTTTGTTTGTTTGTTTGTCCAGGATTCACGTGAAAACCACTGGTCCGATTGACACCAAATTTTAGAGGAATAATTTTGGGAGTCCGGGGGGTGACATTGGCTATGTCGCATTTTTATAAGTCAGCAGGTTGCGGCTCCAGAGCCGTTTTAAGCTTTTTCGTTTTTTTGATGTCGAGTCGAAACGGTTTGACCGATTCACTTGAAATTTTGCACGAATGTTCTTCTTATTACACGGAATTAATGGTATAAAACTGGTTGGAATAAATTAACCCCTTTCGGCCCGGCGGGCTTCCAAAAAATTTTGTGTTTCCGATTTGTGTTGTTAATTTTACAGGGTGGTTTTGCAGTCAAAAAGAGAGGCTGGCACAAATTTTTGTTGGGTTCGGTTAACCCGTTTGGGCACGAGGGCGCAATGAAGCTTTTTCAATGTTTTTGATGTCGAGCCGAAACAGTTTGACCGATTGACTTGAAATTTTGCACAAATCTTCCTCTTAGCAAACGGAATTAGTTGTATAAAGATGGTTCGAAAATATTAACCCATTTCGGCCCGGCGGGCTTCCAAAAAATTATTTGTTTCCGATTTGCGTCCAATTTTACAGAGTGGTTTTGCAGTCGAAAAGAAAGGCTGGCACAAATTTTTGTTGGGTTCGGTTAACCCGTTTGGGCACGAGGGCCCAATGAAGCTTTTTCAATGTTTTTGATGTCGAGTCAAAACGGTTTGACCGATTGACTTGAAATTTTGCACAAATGTTCTTCTTAGCCACCGCAATTAGTTGTATAAATTTGGTTGGAATAATTTAACCCATTTCGACGTGGCGGGCTTCCAAAAAATTTTGTATTTCCGATTTGTGTCCAATTTTACAAGGTGGTTTCGCAGTCGACAATAGAGTCTGGCACAAATTTTTGTTGAGTTCGGTTAACCCGTTTGGGCATGAGGGCGCAAAGAAGCTTTTTCAATATTTTTGATTTCGAGTCAAAACCGTTTGACAAATTGACTTGAAATTTTGCACAAATGTTCCTCTTAGCAACCGCAATTTGTTGTATAAATTTGGTTGGAATAACTATACCCATTTCGGCCTGGCGGACTTTCAAAAAATATTGTGTTTTCGATTTGTGTCCAATTTTACAGGTTGATTTTGCAGTCTAAAGAGAGGCTGTAAAAAGTTTTAGTTAATTCGATTAACCCGTTTTCCACGACGACGCCATGAAGTTTTCTATAAATTTTATTTTCTTATACGATTAAAAGTATTTTATTGAAAATTTTGTACCAACATTTTAATTAAAACCCACATGGTTAATTTGGTTTTGACCTGTTTGTGCGTTTTGAACAAAGATTCAATGAAATTTTCAGTTTTCTTCAAATGAAATCTAAAAATCAAAAAATTCAATTTCTTATATATAATGCTTAAAAACATAGTATTTTAAAACAGTTTTTCCAAAAAATAAGCCTACATTTCTCTCATCAAATCATAAAAAAACGAGGAAGAGCGTATTACAACTTTCAGGTGAGTACTAAACAAAATATAAGTTGAAAAGCAAATTTTTAAATCTTTTCTAAACCATCGACTATAATTTATTCAAACGTTGGCAATTCAAGATAACTACTATTGACATAGTATAATGACATAATGGCAAACTTAGTATCCCCATTTGACCAATAGTCATTTTAATTCAGTTAACATTATTCGCCGGGAACCTAACATCCTCAACTCTATCGTCAAGGAGCACCAAATTCTCAAGAAGCACCATGTATAGAAAAATTAGAGATAATCGTTCAAACTGTTTTTTAAAGTTTTTTAAAACTCGACAAAACATTTTTTTAAGCATTCCCCTAATTCAAAGAAGTTGTACCTACTTTCAGAAGTTGGACGTAATTTACTTACAAATTTTTTTTTGAACAATCGTCGGGTCGACAGGGGTTAACAACTTCCAAGTCTGTTAGTAAATTGAACTTCATTTTCAAAGAAGAACAAATATACAAAATTTGAAGTTAATCGATTAAATCATTTGTAATATATATAACAAAGCAACGAAAAAACCTATAAAAAGCTGTTGGGCCACGATGGGTTAACGGAACTCCACAAATATTTTTTTGTGGCTTCATTTATAAGCAAAGTAGTATTTCAAAAAATTTGCTGAAGCTTGCGTTTTTACAATTTGCAAGCTTCCTGGCAACGCCGGGTAAATCTGCTAGTCTTCTTCTAATATATAAAGAAGAAAATGTGTTTGTTTGTTTGTTTGTTTGTTTGTTTGTTTGTCCAGGATTCACGTGAAAACCACTGGTCCGATTGACACCAAACTTTAGAGGAATAATTTTGGGAGTCCGGGGGGTGACATAGGCTATGTCGCATTTTTATAAGTCAGCAGGTTGCGGCTCCAGAGCCGTTTTAAGCTTTTTCGTTTTTTTTATGTCGAGTCGAAACGGTTTGACCGATTCACTTGAAATTTTGCACGAATGTTCTTCTTATTACACGGAATTAATGGTATAAAACTGGTTGGAATAAATTAACCCCTTTCGGCCCGGCGGGCTTCCAAAAAATTTTGTGTTTCCGATTTGTGTCCAATTTTACAAGGTGGTTTTGCAGTCAAAAAGAGAGGCTGGCACAAATTTTTGTTGGGTTCGGTTAACCCGTTTGGGCACGAGGGCGCAATGAAACTTTTTCAATATTTTTGATGTCGAGCCGAAACAGTTTGACCGATTGACTTGAAGTTTTGCACAAATGTTCCACTTAGCAACCGCAATTAGTTGCATAAATTTGGTTGGAATAATTTAACCCATTTCGGCCTGGCGGGCTTCCAAAAAATTTTGTGTTTCCGATTTGTGTCCAATTTTAGAAGGGGGTTTCGCAGTCGAAAATAAAGTCTGGCACAAATTTTTGTTGAGTTCGGTTAACCCGTTTGGGCACGAGGGTGCAAAGAAGCTTTTTCAATGTTTTTGATGTCGAGTCAAAACTGTTTGACCGATTGACTTGAAATTTTGCACAAATGTTCCACTTAGCAACCGCATTTAGTTGTATAAATTTTGTTGGAATAAATTAACCCATTTCGGCCTGGCGGACTTTCAAAAAATTTTGTGTTTTCGATTTGTGTCCAATTTTACAGGTTGATTTTGTAGTCTAAAAGAGAGGCTGCAAAAAGTTTTAGTTAAGTTCGATTAACCCATTTTCCACGACGACGCTATGAAGTTTTCTATATATTTTATTTTCTTATACGATTAAAAGTATTTTATTGAAAATTTTGTACCAGCATTTTAATTAAAACCCACATGGTTAATTTGGTTTTGACCTGTTTGTGCGTTTTGAACAAAGATTCAATGAAATTTTCAGTTTTCTTTAAATGAAATCTAAAAATCAAAAAATTCAATTTGTTATATATAATGCTTAAATACATAGTATTTTAAAACAGTTATTCCAAAAAATAAGCCTACATTTCTCTCATAAAATCATAAAAAAACGAGGAAGAGCGTATTACAACTTTCAGGTGAGTACTAAACAAAATATAAGTTGAAAAGCGAATTTTTAAACCTTTTCTAAACCATTGACTATATTTTATTCAAGCGTTGGCAATTCAAGAAAATCCCTTTTTGACCTATAGTCATTTTAATTCAGTTAACATTGTTCACCGGAAACCTACCATCCTCAACTATATCGTCAAGGAGCACCAAATTGTCAAGAAGCACCATGTATAGAAAAATTAGAGATAATCGTTCAAATTGTTTTGCAAACTGTTTTTTAAAGTTTTTGTTTCGCAATCGATTAAAAGAAATCGACAAACCTTTTTTTTAAGTATTCCCCTAATTCAAAGAAGTTGTACCTACTTTCAAAAATTGAACGTAATTTACTTACAAATTTTTTTTTGAACAATCGTCGGGTCGGGAGGGGTTAACAACTTTCAAGTCTGTTAGTAAATTGAACTTCATTTTCAAAGAAGAACACATATACGAAATTTGAAGTTAATCTGTTAAATCATTTCTAATATATAGCAAAGCAACGAAAAAACCTATAAAAAGCTGTTGGGCCACGATGGGTTAACGGAACTCCACAAATATTTTTTTGTGGCATTTATAGGCAAAGTAGTATCTCAAAAAATTGGCTGAAACTTGCTTTTTTACAATTTTCAAGCTTCCGGGCAACGCCGGGTAAATCTGCTAGTCTAATATATAAAGAAGAAAATTTGTTTGTTTGTTTGTTTGTTTGTCCAGGATTCACGTGAAAACCACTTATCGGATTGACACCAAATTTTAGAGGAATAATTTTGGGAGTCCGGTGGGTGACATAGGCTATGTCGCATTTTTATAAGTCAGCAGGTTGCGGCTCCAGAGCCGTTTTAAGCTTTTTCGTTTTTTTGATGTCGAGTCGAAACGGTTTGACCGATTCACTTGAAATTTTGCACGAATGTTCTTCTTATTACACGGAATTAACGGTATAAAACTGGTTGGTATAAATTAACACCTTTCGGCCCGGCGGGCTTCCAAAAAATTTTGTGTTTCCGATTTGTGTCCAATTTTACAGGGTGGTTTTGCAGTCAAAAAGAGAGGCTGGCACAAATTTTTGTTGGGTTCGGTTAACCCGTTTGGGCACGAGGGCGCAATGAAGCTTTTTCAATGTTTTTGATGTCGAGCCGAAACAGTTTGACCGATTGACTTGAAATTTTGCACAAATGTTCCTCTTAGCAACCGCAATTAGTTGCATAAATTTGGTTGGAATAATTTAACCCATTTCGGCCTGGCGGGCTTCCAAAAAATTTTGTGTTTCCGATTAGTGTCCAATTTTACAAGGTGGTTTCGCAGTCGAAAAAAAAGTCTGGGACAAATTTTTGTTGAGTTCGGTTAACCCGTTTGGGCACGAGAGTACAAAGAAGCTTTTTCAATGTTTTTGATGTCGAGTCAAAACTGTTTGACCGATTGACTTGAAATTTTGCACAAATGTTCCTCTTAGCAACCGCATTTAGTTATATAAATTTGGTTGGAATAAATTAACCCATTTCGGCCTGGCGGACTATCAAAAAATTTTGTGTTTTCGATTTGTGTCCAATTTTACAGGTTGATTTTTTTAGTCTAAAAGAGAGGCTGCAAAAAGTTTTAGTTAAGTTCGATTAACCCATTTTCCACGACGATGATATGAAGTTTTCTATACATTTTATTTTCTTATACGATTAAAAGTATTTTATTGAAAATTTTGTACCAGCATTTTAATTAAAACCCACAGGTTTAATTTGGTTTTGACCTGTTTGTGCGTTTTGAACAAAGATTCAATGAAATTTTCAGTTTTCTTCAAATGAAATCTAAAAATCAAAAAATTCAATTTGTTATATATAATGCTTAAATACATAGTATTTTAAAACAGTTTTTCCAAAAAATAAGCCTACATTTCTCTCATAAAATCATAAAAAAACGAGGAAGAGCGTATTACAACTTTCAGGTGAGTACTAAACAAAATATAAGTTGAAAAGCGAATTTTTAAACCTTTTCTAAACCATCGACTATATTTTATTCAAGCGTTGGCAATTCAAGAAAATCCCCTTTTGACCTATAGTCATTTTAATTTAGTTAACATTGTTCACCGGAAACCTACCATCCTCAACTATATCGTCAAGGAGCACCAAATTGTCAAGAAGCACCATGTATAGAAAAGTTAGAGATAATCGTTCAAATTGTTTTGCAAACTGTTTTTTAAAGTTTTTGTTTCGCAATCGATTAAAAGAAATCGACAAACCTTTTTTTTAAGTATTCCCCTAATTCAAAGAAGTTGTACCTACTTTCAAAAATTGGACGTAATTTACTTACAAATTTTTTTTTGAACAATCGTCGGGTCGGGAGGGGTTAACAACTTTCAAGTCTGTTAGTAAATTGAACTTCATTTTCAAAGAAGAACACATATACGAAATTTGAAGTTAATCTGTTAAATCATTTCTAATATATAGCAAAGCAACGAAAAAACCTATAAAAAGCTGTTGGGCCACGATGGGTTAACGGAACTCCACAAATATTTTTTTGTGGCATTTATAGGCAAAGTAGTATCTCAAAAAATTGGCTGAAACTTGCTTTTTTACAATTTTCAAGCTTCCGGGCAACGCCGGGTAAATCTGCTAGTACAATATAATTTTGAAAATGTGCTTTTTTAAGAACCCTCGGTTTTTTTTCATCACTTGTTAATTTAGAGTTAAGTATTGAAAAAACCTATAAAAAGCTGTTGGGCCGCAATGGGTTGATGGAAGTCAACAAAATTTTTTTTGGTGCTTTCTTTTAAGCCAAAGCAGAATTTCGTAAAATCGGACAAAATTTGGACCGAAAATTTTTTTTGACCATCCGTCGGCCCGACATGGGTTAACAAATTCCAAAACTGTTAATAGTGTCTACTCAATTCTCAAAGAGCATCACGTATACAAAATTTGAAGTCAATCGGTCAAACCGTTTTCATTTTAGAACAAAAAAGTTTAAATACTTGCACCACAGCCCCAACTTGGCGGTCCGTTAGAGCAAAATTTTTGGGCCACGATTTCTTTCCGTACCCAAAAACCCCTATATACAAATTTTCATGAAAATCGGCTGGGC
The DNA here is from genome assembly GCA_963082915.1 of Dolichopus griseipennis. Taxonomy (NCBI): domain Eukaryota; kingdom Metazoa; phylum Arthropoda; class Insecta; order Diptera; family Dolichopodidae; genus Dolichopus; species Dolichopus griseipennis. The sequence goes on from OY720441.1 coordinate 139,808,621, forward strand.
AGTTTAGGAGCTTATTCGCTACATACAAACAAACAAACAAACAAACAAACAAACAAACAAACATATAAACAAACTTTTGCTTTTATATATATAGATTACATACTGAGTTTACTGTTGCTTACTTATAAAGTTTACAGCTAACAGTAAATTTTTTATTTTAAAGTTCTGATAGCCCTTCAATGGGGAAGGTTGCCAAATTTCTCAAGAACCTAACTTCATCTAATTTTCATCTTCATTTTTTTGCAATAACTACCCATGGTGAAAATTTGTTTGCTATTTCAAACGGTGTAAAAGTTTTTGTAAACATACGGACGGACGGACGGACGGACAGACGGATGGACAGAGTAAAGCTATATAGGAACATTTTTACAAAATTTTTTGAAAATGTGCTAAAAAGAAGGAAATTTTACACGGTACAATGAATAAATATTGCATCAATATTGAATGGCAATTGTAACGTCTGAATGCTTTCATTCAATATTGAACCAATATTGTATGATTGAATGATCTTGACCGAAAATTTGACAATATTGAATCAATATTGCTTCATTTAAACGCGTTCATTAAATATTGTGTCAATTTCATTATGAAAATGTTAATTTGATGTACACATCACATTTTTAGGGGAATTCCGGAAAATATGCCTTAAGCTTAAAACGTATTTCGTTTAAAGTTTTATTGAATGTTAACCTACGCATACAAAAAAAAATAATAAAGAAATTTAATTTATAAAATAAAAATTGTGTTTAGTTTCAATATTTGTTTTTCATATACATATGTACATAAAAAATAAAAATGCTTTCAGTTAAAAATAAAAATTTTTGGATAGAATTTATTGAGAAATATAGATCTTTAGAATGTTTATTGAACGTGTATGGGAGAAGATGCTCTAGAAATTCTGCTGAAGAAATGCAAAGAAATTTCCCATTTTCTTTTCTCTTTTTTATAATTTTTTAGTGTCGTTACCACTCCACCACATAATACTATAAATTTTTTCCGCTTAAATAAATCACGCATTGTTATTGATACACTATGAAAATCTCAATGAATTAAAAATTTATTTATTATAAATATTGTAGTAGTGTAAATGCATGCAAAGCGATATTGTATCAATATTGTATAGAAATTGTATCGTTTAAATGCACTCACATTTAATGAACGATGACATAATAGAACATTCTACTAGTCCGTACAACTGAACATTGTTAATATTGTTCCAAAAAAAAGTCAAGATGGAAATAAAAAGTGGAGGTTAATAGTAGATTTCAGATCCTTGAACAAGAAGATTATAGACGACAAATTTCCATTGACAAGATTGGAAGATGTACTAGATAAATTGGGTATATCAATATATTTTTCTACACTCGATATGACAAGTTCTTTTCGTCAAATACCTTTGCATCACAAATCTAGGCAAATGACAGCGTTTTCAACAAAAAAAGGCCATTACTAATTCAAGAGATTACCATTTGGAATAAAATTTTCTACAAATAGTTTTCAGAGAATGCTTTCAGTCGCTCTAAGTGCACTACTAGAAACTGCATTTCTATATGTAGATGACATCACAGTATTTGGATCAAATTTAAAAGATCACAATAAAAATCTCATTAAAGTTTTAGAACGCTTACAAAAATATAATTTTAAACTGAATCCAGAAAAATGTAATTTGTTGAAACGTGAAATGGTATATTTAGCATCAGAATCAGAAGCATCAGAAGGGATATAAACAGATGCAATTAAATACCAAACTATAAAAAATTAACCAATACCCAAGGATGCTGATGTGGTAAGAAGATTTGTAGCATTCTACAATTAATATAGGATATTCATCGAAAATTTTAAAGCAAACAAAAGCTAATGAGCCCATTAATATTAAATTACATAAATTTATACTAACAACAGATGCATCAAATTATGCGTTAAGTGCAGTACTATCTCAAGGAGCTATAGGAAATGATAAACCCATAACATATGCTAGTAAATCATTAAACATGCATGAACTGAAAAGGTCGATTATTGAAAAAGAGCTTTTGGCAATTCTTTTGGGTATTAAATGCATTTAAATTTTTTAATTCTCAATTTTTAAATTTGCGTTCTGAAATTATTCATTCCTGTTTGCCTAGTATAAAAACTAATTTTAAAAGTTAAAAATTTGTTAAAAATTGACAAAAAATTATTATTTTTTTGGGAATTTACATTTAAGTTTTTTAACTCTCAATTTATTAAATTTGCGTTCTGAAATTTAGATCTTTTTGGTAAGGAATTTACAGTTTATACCGACCATAGCCCTCTAGTAAACTTGTTTACTCATAAAAATCCATCCCCGAAACTAACGGGCATAAGTAAAATTAATACCAATGCGGATGCACTTTCGAGGATAAAGCTAGGTTCTACCAAACTAAAGCAAATTATACCAAAAATTAATTAATTGCAGAATATAGCGAAAAATCTTTACCAGAGATCTTTACCAACATTAATATCAGCCATAAGGTATTTAAAGATATTAAAATTTAGAAGAAATACTAAATTAACATTTAACGTCAGAAATCAACAAGATAATATAAATCAAAATAAAAACATTTATAATGAAAATAAATATCTCGAGAAGAATGAAATTAAATTAGCAGCAAAAAAAGAATTAATTGCAGAATATAGCAAAAAATCTTTACCAGAGATAAAATTCTGAGAAAGCTATTATTCAAAACAACCAAATTAAATATTAAAGATTTAGCCTTGGCAGATAATGATGATAGCTGCAAAACAATTCTGAAACTACAGATTGTTTAAAAATAATATTATATGAACCTATATTACAAACAAACAAGTAAAGAAACAGTCAGTCGGTGCAACCGACTTAGAAATACCCTACACCTATTTGGTTCAAATTTAAGGACATATCCATAAGTCATTTTAACACCATAGAAGCTGTTATTAATTTGATCGTAAGACATAGCTAACCAAATTAACTGTATAATACTAAAAACATTTTCTAATTACCCTATCTATTAAAAAATACTACAAATTCTTACTAATTTATCTATTTAAAAATATTAAAAAACAAACAAACTTGAAATAAATGAAAATATATTTATTCCAATTCAATTACAAAATGAAAAAATTCTAATTATTAAATTTTGTGATAAAAAGATAATCAAAGCATAATATATTTAATAATCCAAATTTTTAAAAATTGCAATTATTTTAAATGGTTAGTTTATATACCTAATAGCTTATAAACGCAAAATATGTAATAAATGTATTTCTAAAATACAATTAAAAATTTACACCTTTTCATATAATTCATTTAAATATAAAAATAAATTTTACATAAATGCAGCAAGTACCTTTGAACATAGCTGAACCAATACAATTAAGTCTAGATTTCGAAGACACATAGGACATAGGAAATATATTCTTTGGCTTCGAAATTAAACTCGACCACAACCAATTCCCATGGTACTTTCATTACTAGTAACCTACTGTTAAATTTCATCAAAATACCGGCATTATTTTTTGAGTTATGGTGTTTGTAAGATATATGTTTGTTAGTCCTTGAACTTTTCAAGGGTTCCAGGACCCGAAATTATGGTACGATTTCGCCAATATGCAGTCCCGTCATACTTTCAATACTAGTTAACCCTTGTACACAATTGGAACGTTCTATCTTAATTTTAAGTTACTAGTTTTATTAATTTCGATGATAAGCTTTTACACATTGGGGGGTCTAAAAGAGGTTCTGAACCACCACTCCAATTGATCCCAAATTAGGGGGGCACGCAAGAAATAGTAAAGAACACCCTTGTGGCAAATTGGAAGCTTCTACATTTGTTTCAAGTTACTATCTTTATTAATTTCGAAAATATGCTTTAAGGGCCTAAGAACTGAGTGGCTGGTCCCGGATCCACTACTCCAATGGGGCCCAAATTTCAAAGACACTTACGAAATAGGAAGGGACACCCTGATACCAATTTTGGAGGTTCTATCTTCATTGGTTTCGGAATTATGCTCGTTTGGCCTAAATTCGATCAAAAAGTTCTAAGTTCCGAACCCATTGTCCAATCCTCACCGTACGTAATCACCGCCGTAGTTTCGCTGCCAATAACCTACAGCACAAATTTCATGAAGATAGCCTCATTAGTTGTTGAGTTATCGTGATTTTTTATATATGTTCCTTAGCCCTGACATCGATTAAAAGGTCCGGAATCCGAACCGTTGGGCTGATTTCGCCCTGATATAGTCCGCGCTGTACTTATAGTACTAGTTAACCCTTGTACACAATTTGAATGGTCTATCCTAATTTTAAGTAACTATTTTTAGTAATTTCGATTATAAGCCTTTTAAACTTGGGAGGTCTGAGAGGGGTACAGAACCACCACTCCAATTGATCCCAAATTAGGGGAACACGCAAGAGATAGTAAAGAACACCCTTGTGGCAAATTGGAAGCTTCTACATTTTTTCAAATTGTTATCTTTATTAATTTTAAAGATATGCTTTAAGGTCTTCGGAAATGTGTGGCTGGTTCCCGACCCACTACTCCAATGGGACCCAAATTCACAAGACACTTAGGAAATAGGAAGGGACACCCTGATACTAAATTTGAAGGTTCTATCTTCATTGGTTTAGGAATTATGCTCGTTTGGCCTAAATTCGATCAAAAAGTTCTAGGTTCCGAACCCATGGTCCAATCCCGACCTTACGCAATTCCCGAAGTAGTTTCATTACTAGTAACTTACAGCACAAATTTGATGAAGATAGCGTCATTAGTTGTTGAGTTATCGTGATTTTTTATATTTGTTCGTTAGCCCTGAAACCTACTAAAAGGTCCAGAATCCAAACCCATGGGCCGATTTCGCCCATATGCAATCCCCGCCGTACTTTCAGTCCTAGTAACCTACAGTTAAAATTTCATCAAGATAGCTCCATTATTTTTTGAGTTATCGTGCCTACGGACGGACGGACGGACGGACATGGCTATATCGACTAAGGCGGTCACGCTGATCACAAATATATATACTTTTCCATATCTAGCTCGCTTCCTTTAGGTGGTTACAAACACCATACCAAAGTTAATATACCCCTTTACCTATTCTATAGGTGTAGGGTATAAAAACAAAGAAAAAATGTATGAATTAGTAAGAAATTATCATAACACAATGTATGGTGCACATTGTGGTATAAATAAATGTATAAGCAAATTAAAGCAAATATATGAATGAAAAATATGAATAAAATGGTTAAAAATTATATAAATAATTGCGAAATCTGTAATAAAATAAAAATAACCAAATATACAAAAGAGAATTATATAATTACAAATACACCCACAACATCTTTTCAAGTAATAACAATAGACACTGTATGCCCACTACAACCATCAAATAATCATAGATATATACTTACTCTACAATGTGATTTAACAAATTATATCGAAGTCTACCCAATAGAAACTAAAGATGCCACAACAGTCGCAAAAACAAAAGTGGAAAAATTCATACTTAAATATGGATGTTTCAAAAATTAAAAACTGATAAAAGTGCAGTATTTACTTTCTCTACTTGACCGATAGATGACACTAGGGAAAAAATTAAGAAGCGACATCTTGTAGATAGATTACAGTAGACCAATCATTTACTTAATTGAAAAAAGGAAAAACGATTCGAAACACAAGGATACAATAATGAATTCACGGTAACAACATTTAATGCAGTCAAAAGGACAAGAATAGGACAGTGGAATGTAAGAACGCTACGTGAAGCATCCAAACTGGCGCAAGTAGAACAGCAAATGAGCAAATATAAATTAGATATCCTCGGAATTAGCGAATGAGGTGGAACAAAAGTGGGGAAGAAATAACATCAAATGGAAACAAACTAATATACAGTGGAAAGGATAGGGGTGGTGAAAGCGGAGTAGGTATCATAATATCAAAGAATTTTCGTAACTCACTAAGCAGTTGGAAGCCAATATCAGACCGAATACTCATGGCACGATTTGCGACAAGAAGTAAAAGTATAACGATAATACAATGCTACGCACCTACAGAAGACGCAGAAAACTAGATTAAAGACGACTTCTATGAACAACTAACAACGGCGTTAAACAGCATAAGGAAAGGAGATATTACGATACTAATGGGTGACTTCAATGCTAAAATAGGATCAGACAATCAAGGTACAATAGGGACACATGGCTGCGGAGTTAGAAATAATAACGGAGAGAGACTCATAGACATATGCCAGACATTCCAACTAATTATCGGCGGCTCGCTATTCCCCCATAAAGACATACATAAGTATACATGGACCTCACCAAACGGTCAAACGAGAAACCAAATTGACCATATATGTATCAGCAGAAAATGGAGAAACACACTGCAAGATGTCAGAAACAAGAGAGGTGCAGATATAGGAAGCGACCACGAATTAATAACCGGAGATGTAAGAATATGGCAGAAATACAAAAGAAGATCAAGAAGAAACATAAGAAGAAAGATAAACCTCCAAGAACTCCGTAACACTGAAATAAGAAATAACATCGTAAAAACAATACGCCAAACCCTCCCAATAGACCAACCACACACATGGGACCCCATTGTCGAGACTCTCAAAAACAGAGCAGAAGAACACCTAGGGACAATTCAGCCGCAAAGAAACATATGGATTTCCAATAACACCTGGAATCTAATAACACAAAGAAACAACCTAAAACAGCAATTGTATAACAATAACGCTATAAGACAACAATACAATAATATAGCTATACAAGTCAAAAGTGCTGCAAGAAGAGATAAAAGAACATACATTAACAATCTCGCAAATAAGGCTGAAACGACTGCAATACACAACAACACAAGAGAGCTACATAAAATCGTGAACCAGCTCACTGGAAGAAGAAACTACAAAAATCACCCAATCAAGGACCAAAATGGTGAACTAATAGCATGTCCCGAAGAACAAACCCGAATATGGAGACAACACTTCGCAGAAACCAGTAATAACAGCGAACCCAACCTAGAATAAACCAGACCATAAAATCGCACAAATAGTAACAATTACAACATCAGAATAAATAAACCATCCAAAGCAGAGATCAAAGAGGCAATAAGAAAGCTAAAAATAAACAAAGCAACAGGCAAAGATGGCCTCCCAGCAGAAATTATGAAAATAGATCCAGAAACATCAGCCGAGCTTCTAGAACCTCACATCACAACAGCATGGAATGAGGGCAGACTACCGGTCACATGGAAAAATGGAATAATCATCAAATTTCCAAAGAAAGGTGATCTGACCAAGTGCGACAACTGGAGAGGCATAACAGTACTAAACACAGTCTACAAAATTATGGCAACAATAATATCAACTAGGCTGCAAGAGAAACTTGAGAACCAAATAAGAGATGAGCAAGTAGGTTTTCGTCCCCATAGAAGTTGCATAGACCAGGTTAATACGATCAGAATCATCGTTGAACAGTCAATAGAATGTCGAGCCCCATTATACCTGGTTTTCATCGATTTCAAGAAAGCGTTCGATTGTATATAAGCAGAAAAGTCATATGGAAAGCACTTAGAAACCGAAAAGTGCCGGAAAAAATAATAGAAATAATACAGAACATGTATGAAGAAACACAACTCTCAGTACTCCACAATGGTAATACCAGCGAACCATTCATCACCAACATAGGAGTAAAACAGGGTTGTCCACTGTCACCAATCCTCTTCACAGTAGTGCTAGATGACATAATGAAAGAGATTAGTACCAAAAGAACTGGATTAACATGGAATCTCTTCAGGCAATTAGAAGATCTGGACTATGCCGATGACATCTACCTGCTATCACACACAATAAATAATATGCAAGCTCTATCTAGCAACAATAGCTTGAAGTGTGGGCCTGGAAATAAATATCGAAAATACGAAAGCGATGGCCATTAACATGAACTACCCACGCCGTCCGGTGATAAACAACACACCAATCGACTATGTAGATAATTTCCACTACTTAGGCTGCATCATAAATAACAGCGGTAACATAAGCGCCGACATCGAAAGAAGAATCAAAAAGGCCAGGACAATGTTCGGTCGCTTACAGCCAGTATGCAAAAGCGCACAAATGTCCAGGGGGACAAAACTGAGGATATTTGGAACCTGCGTAAAGACCACCTTAACATATGGAAGTGAAACCTGGTTAGTTACGAACAACATCACACAGAAACTACAGGTTTTCATTAACAAATGTCTAAGAATAATGTGCAGAATATACTTGCCGAACATAATAAGTAACCAGGACCTATGGAAACTTGCCAAAGTAGAATCAATTGGGCAAGAGATCAAAAGGAAGAAATGGAAATGGATAGGGCACACATTTAGAAAGCCGCAAGATAGCATAGCAAGGGAAGCACTAGAATGGAACCCAGAAGGAACCCGAAGACGAGGCCGCCCTAATAACACCTGGAGGCGAACGATATCGGAAGAACTAACCTCAATTGGAAAAACATGGGAGGAAGCAAAGATAACTGCTCCGAATAGAATCAAATGGAGATGCCTAGTAGATGTCCTATGCTCCCAAGAGGAGTAATAAAAAAAAAAAGAAATAAAATTTACAAAAGAATTATTAAAAAAAATTTGCAAATTTTTGAATATTGGAAAAATAACATCAACACCTTATCACCATGAAACTTTAGGTTCTATATAGAGAAATCTCAGAGTATTAAATAACTATTTAATAAGTTTAGAAGAACAAGACAGTTGGGACGAATATTTATCTTACTACACTTACTTTTACAACTCAAGACCACATAGTACTACGCATTACTCATCTTACGAATTGGTTTATGGGAAAACATGTACACTTTCATGTGAAATATTAAATAACAAAAATAGCATTTATAATTTAGAAGATTATTTAAATGAAATAAAAATTAAATTAAAATACGCTAATGATAAAGCGAAGAACTATCTTTTCAAAAATAAAAATAATAAAAATAGTTAATGATTATGTATATATGTGGGATATATGTGGGATTGGCAGTTCTATCCAATTTCTTTTGTTGTCTCAGCAATGTTTTTGTTTATCCTGCATAGCAGCACCTAAAAAGAATATCATTTAAAAAAAGGAAAATATATATTATTTAAATACTTAGCTAATAACACTCCATATCTCTAGTAGCTCAGAGATATATTATTCCGATCGGCAACCAGCATCCTATTTATTTTTATTCTTTATTTTTATTTTCCTTTAGAAAATAAAAATTGTGTAAACATATTTGTTTACAAATAATAAATAATTATTTTTGACAGTTGTCATTGCTGACGGATAGAATGAAACATGGAACGAAACAAAAAGCAAGATGTTGACGAATGACACTAATGGCACTAATGGAGCTAATAAAAAGAATTTTCAAGTTCAAGAGTTTATTCACCTTTTCTTTTTTTTTTATATATTTTATTAAACGGTTATTTACTTTTTCTTTTTTTTATTTAAAAGCTGTTACTTCTAAAAATATAAAAGGAGAAAAAGAAAGTAGAAGAAAGCAGAGTTATATAGGTGGACGTGGATGATATAAGCGGAAAGGAGTTTAATCTGTAAAGAAAGAAGTTTAATAATTTAAATTTGAAAAGAAAGAAGTTTAATAATTTTAATTTGAAAAGAAAGAAGTTTAATAATTTTAATTTGTAAAGAAAGAAGTTCAATAATTTTGATTTTGTAACTTTATTTTTAAAATTGAAACATTACATTTTTCAACATTATTGAAATAAAAAAATTTTTGAAAACTTATTTTGTGAATTTAACTTACATTTTTTTAAAAAAACTAAATAAAACAAATAAATTAACTATTTTAAATTTTTATAATAAAAAGAAAGTGTTTTACTTAATTAAATTTTTATCCAATCCTACATATATATATAAAAGTAGGAAATTAAAATATAATAAAAAAAAATTAAATGTACCATTTAAAAATGTAGCACAAAAAGGTCCAAATAGCACAGTAATTATAAATAATAAGGAAGTAGAATTACATAATAACATTATAATTAAATCTTGCAAAACAATAAAAATTTTAACATACCATCAAAATAAATAACAAAAGTAAAACTTTTTAAATATTTTCTTAAAAAAAAAATATATTTAAATAAAATTTTTTTTAAAGAACTTATTTAAATAGAATATAAAATTAATTTAAAATTGTATAAAAATTTGTTTAAATTTTAAGAAATATAAACTAATTTTATTTTCTTTGGGGCAATGTAGTATATATTGACCTTTCATAAAATAATTTCCATAACTGTAAGTGACCAAAAATACAAATTATTATTTAATATAAATGTTAATAAAAATATGCTGATGTTGACATATATTTTCAAGTGGTATCATCTGTTCATTAATATTTGTATGAATGCTAGTGCATTCACTGTAGTAAATTATATTTTCGGTATGATCAAATTACATTTCTTTTTGTTATATACTTTTAATTGAACTTGCCTGTTTCTATGGCTTTATTTTTCATTCTGTCAGTTAGTGATACATTTATATTAGAAATCTGACCATAAATTTATAAGAATTGTATGGTTCAGTGGTTAGCAAAGTGGCTGACGGTTTAAAAGTTTTAGTTTCACAAGAAAAATTAATAAAAAAGTAATAAAACTCTTGTTTTTATTTTTTATTTAATTTTTATTAAAAAGAAACCTTTTTATTTTGAATTCTACTTAAGAACTAACTTTTTAATTTTTAGATATTTTACAACTGACAATTTCTTTTTCTTTGTAAAAATGCTTTTTAGCATTTTTACTTACAATTACAAAATTACAAAATTTCTTATTCTACATTAAATTTATGTCATTTTCTGTTATCGCAATATATTATATATTTATATGAATCCACATGTTGCAAAGCAAATCAATTAATATTGGAGTAGGTCATAATTTTAAAATAAGAATTTCTTTTTAGATCATATTACAAAACAAAAACGTTCGAATTTGTTTTGTAATCTGATTTAAAATTTTAATAATATTTTAGTTTAAAGAAAGAAAATGCTTATCAGCAAAATTTGTTAAGTAATTATTGAAATTTATTAGAGTTAATAAAATGTATAAATCATATGTACTATATGTTTACTAAAGGTAGTTAAAAATAATAAGTAAAAGAAAAGCAAAAATATAAAAGGTCAATTACATTATTCGAATGTAATTGTCGATGGTAAAGAGGTAGTTTTGGGTATTTCATTTATAGAATATATAACTCCATCCCTCTTAAACTGAGGCTCCGACGAAGCTGTTATTTTAGCAACTTTAATTTTTTTATGAAAAAATTTAATTTTTATTAGTATTGCGAATATTACGATAATTGAAAATGATATTACACAGAAAAAAATATAATTAAAAATATTTAAAATTTTATGGTTGTCTGTTATTTCTTCAATTTTCTTACGATTATTTTCAATTTCAGTTAAATTAAGTTTTTTCAAGTTATCTGTTTTATTTTCTACATTTTCTATAATTTTAATATTTGTATATGGATATATAACATGATCTTCAATTTTAATAAAATTATTGTTAAAAGTAAAATTTTCTATTATAATATTACAATTTTCAAATTTAATTAAACTGTTTTTAAAAAGTTTTAAATTATCTTCATTACAATTCTGGGTTATATTCCCTTGAAGATTTTTGACAATAATTAAACCAGGTAAGATTTCTTTAACAACTTTTTCTTTACAATATTTCATACTACAATTGGCTTGTTCTGCCTTTATTAATTTAGTTAAACAATTACCTTCAATTTCTTTTAAATTTTTCTTCAAATTATCTTTTATTGTTACATTATACAAAGTTTTTTCTTCATCTATCAAAAATTCATATTGTGGTAATAACAAACATTTATTTTCTAATGTAGGAATAGGTTCAATTAATAAGTTAAAATAATTTCTTTTTGAATAGAATGGTATTGAAATTATTATAATAATTTGATTATCATAGTATGCTATGGCAATTCTTATATCTTTAAGTACTTCTATGTCGGAAACAAGGTCAAGTTCTTCTTCAGTAAGTATATTTCGTGAAAGTATATTAAGTCTACTAGCTAATATGATTTGTTCTATATCATCTATATGATTTCGAAGAAGGGTTATATCGAAATTTAATTGAAATATTTGGCGGAATATTTCCAATTCGTTTTCCAGATTTATAGTTTTCTGCATATTATTGGAATAATTATCGAGTGTGTCTGATATAATTTTTTGTTGGTAATTAATATGGTTGGTGATCTTATTAATTTGGTCAGAGATCTGGTTATTAATGGATATTTGCTTATTTGATTCTGTAATTAGTTCAGAATTTGTTTTGGATAGTTCGTCTAATTTTGTTTTTATAAGTTTTTCATCTTCGCTATCCATATTTCCTGTCAAAATTTTAATACCCGAACCTAAAAAGTTTATTAGTCCTCTTTTGTCTCTAATATGTGGTTTTAGTCCGTGTATTTTTGTTTGTAAAAAATTGAAGTTATGTACTAAAGTAAGATAGGAAGAGTCATTTGCCTTAACATACTTTTTGATATTTAAAATGCTAGTATCTAATTGTTTTTCGTTTTCTTGAAATTTATTAATATTAATAATATGTAATGATTTTCTATAATCTTTTATAATTCTAACTGCTCCGGTTTTGACTGTTATATAGCCGTTGTTCTCGTTTATATTTTGTATCTCGATGAACTGAGAAAACGCTAATGTTACAAGAACAGGTAAAATGAATTTTGCTGTTTCCATAATTCTGGAATGATAAAACGTTGTTTTATATTTATTTTCTATTAGAGCGCGAATTTGTCTTAAGATTACTGTTGTTTTGGTGTTTTTTGTGTCTTTTTATGTGGGATTTGTAGTATTTGTATCCGGTGTCTGTAATAATGTGATCGTTATCTAGATTTTGTGCATTTATTATCCTAAACTTAGCATGATTTTTACCTCCTCTTTCTTCTTTTAAGTATTGAGGTCCTATTTTTATTTCGACGTCTTCGCGATTTTTGTTTAATTTATTAATAACGTTTTCTTTAATTTTGACAATGCGTTCTTTTATTTGGGGATACTCGTTTTGGTTTATATGTCCGTTTAGAAACTCAATCGGTTTTTTATTTGTCGTGGAATGAATAGTGTTATTGTAAAACTTAATGATTTTGTGTATTTTCTCATCAACGCTGTCTATATTAACGTTTGCATCGTGTCTTAGGATTCTTAGATGCTCATTTATTGTATTATGTAGACGTTCAATATCTGCGTTAGATGTGTGATTATTGTTGGAAGTAAAATGTATTTCAATATTTTCATTTTTAAGGAATTCTTGGAAGGGGATTGCTTTTAGACCTAGTTCATTGTCTACTATAAGTTTTTTAAAATGTCCAACAACAGAGATATATTGCGTGATCGCTCTCTTGAATTCTGTCCATGTTCGACCTGAAATTCTGATAGCTTGCGCGTATTTAGAAAATTTGTCTATTACTGTCAAAAATAAAGATTTGTCAAGACTATAAAAAACGTCTGCATGTACTATTTCTAAAGGACTATTGGGAGTTTCGGTTATTTTATAACTTTGTTTCACAGGTTTTCTGTCATATTTTTCTAAGTTGCATATTTTGCAATTATTTATAAATTTTGTAATTCTATCTCTTAATTGCGGATTATATATCTCATCTCTTAATTGCGCAAAATTTTCATTTATGCCCCTATGATTATTTTTGAGATGTTGTCTTTCTATAATTTCAGCGAGTTCGTTCTCGTCTGTTATATCTCTGAGTAAATTTTTGCATTTTATTATTTTGAAATTAATATTATTATTATTTCTATTAAAGGTATTATTCAGTACAGTACGGAAATCATTATAAAATGTCTCGTCGTCTATTATTATTGCGTTTGTCTTGTTTTGATCGAAATGATTTTTCACAATGGTAATTACAGTATCTTTGTCCAAAGTTTTCGCGTAAATAATTTTTCTTTCTGATTTAAATATTTTAGAGGTTTTTATTTTAAGAGATCCAGAAGCAATTTTTTTTATTATTATTTGTCTTTTATAAATGTTAATTGGAGAATTCGATTCTAAAATTAAAGATTCAGTTTCATTTAAATTTTCATTAAAAAGGTTTGCTGTGACTCTTGAAAGAGCGTCCGCGTTACCATTTTCGACACCTTTTTTATATCTGATCGTATAGTCGAACTCTGATAATTTTAGTCTCCATCGTACTAACTTTGAATTTGGCTCTTTAATAGAAAATAGCCACTTCAAAGGTTTATGATCAGTTTCGATTACGAATTTCCTGCCAAAGAGATATGGGCGGAAATATTGCGTTGCCCATACGATGGCTAGCAATTCCTTCTCGGTTGTGTTATAATGCTGCTCGTGATCACTGAGCGTTCTACTAGCATAGCAAATTGGATGATCTTTTTGAGAAAGGACAGCGCCAAGTGCAAAATTACTTGCATCGGTTTGTAATATAAATTCTTCTTTAAAATCGGGATAATGTAAGATTGGGTCGTTAATTAGTAGGGTTTTTAAAGTTTCAAAACTAGCTCGGTACTCTTGGTCATTCATGTTCATTTTAATATCCTTTTTTAAATATTTAGTCATAGGTTTAGCTATTTTCGAGTAATCTTTGATAAATTTTCTATAGTATCCGGCAAGTCCAAGAAATTGTTTAATTTCTCTCGGTATTTTAGGTAAAGGAAATTTTTGTACGCAAATTATTTTTTTCGGATTTGGTTTAATACCTTCATTGGTAACAATATGTCCAAGAAATTCAGCTTCGCGTTTTAAAAATTCTGATTTATCTAATTGTATTTTCAGATTTGCATCTTTTAATCTTTGAAATATTTTTGTTATAGACTCCATATGCTCTTGCAAAGAAGTCGAAAATATTATAATGTCGTCGAGATACACTAAACAAATTTGGTTTATGTACTCGTACAAGACATCATTCATCAGTCGTTGGAAGGTTGCCGGAGCTGTCTTCAGTCCAAAAGGCATACGAAGAAATTCGTAATGTCCTCCTTCGACACTAAAAGCGGTTTTATGTACGTCTTTTTCAGAAATTTCTATTTGATGAAACCCTTTCGCTAAGTCCAGTGTTGTGAAATATTGACATCTCCCTAGTTTTTCCAATATTTCGTCCATATTTGGTATGGGGTACTTATCATCTATCGTTACCTCATTCAACTTTCGGTAATCGATAACAAGTCTCCATTTGCTTTTACCACTTGCGTCCGTCTTTTTCGGCACAACCCATACTGGTGCAGAGTACGGAGATCGACTTGGTCTAATGATTTTATTGTCTAACATTTCTTTAATCTGGTTTTGTACTTCACTCTTGTGAATATATGGGTATCTATAAGTTCTAACTGCTATTGGAGCATGATCAGTAGTTCTAATTTCATGTTTAATAGCGTTTGTAAAAGATAATTTAGAGTTTTCTTGATAAAATAGGTTTGCAAATTTCTTTATGACTCTAATAAGTCTTTCATTTTCTTCTGAATTAAGATGGGTAGTACGAATTTGTTCAAGGAGCGGTTTATAAGGTTTATTTTCAATTATGTTAAAATTTTCGTGATTGACTACTTCCGTTAATATTTGATCATGTTGAAACTCTGAAGGATTGTCGAGTTTTAATTGTACTTCATTATTCTCTACGTCATAAATACCTTCTTTTATTATTGTTTTTCCGTCCAAAGTCTTAGTTTCGTTCACAAAAATGAGTCCGTCTTTCTGTTGGACTGATAGTTTGATATTTTTTTGTTCGTCGAAATCAAACAACAGAGGAATTAAGTTTTGGTTGATTTCTAATGTATTTTTACTATAGTCGATTTTTGCGTTAAATCGTTTTAAAATATCATTTCCTATAATTCCATCATATTTATCGTGGAATTTACAAACTAAAAAGTCTATCTTTTCGTTTGTATCTCCTAACTCGGGAAAAAGAGGTATGCGCACTTTTTGCGACGTAATTATTTTGTGTTGTAGAGTTTTTAGGGTAATATTATTACTTGATATTTTCCATTTTGGATGGCAGATACCAGGGTTAATGATTGAACTTGTTGCTCCAGTATCAATTATAAATTTGAGGGGAAGTAGTTTAGATTTAACTATTATATAGGGTAGTTGGTTTTCGAGGCTGTCGATTGAAAATTCTGTACTTCGTTGTGACATACATCCATAGGTTCTGGTGAGTTATTTCGACCTCGATGATTGTTATTAATATTATTGCCTCTGTAAGGGTTAGGTTTGTCTCTGATACTGTTATTATTATTATTATAAGTATTGTGATTGAAATTATTAGACCTTGAATATGTACCATTATTATAGCTACTGGTTCCATAGTTAATTGGCATTGGTCTATTAAATTGCTGACTGTTATTCTGTCGGTTAAAATTATTGTTACCATTATATTGTTGATAACTATTGTTATTTTGTCTATAGTTGTTGTTATTTTGTCTATAGTTATTGTTATTACCATTATTTTGTTGATAATAATTATTATTATTATTATTATTATTATTTTGTTTGTTATTGTTATTTTGTCGATAACTGTTATTATTATTGTTATACTGATTATGTCTTCTGTTATTATTATTAACATTACCGTTATTGCGATTGGGTAATGCATTAGTATGTCTTGTATTGGAAAATCTTTGATTGTTATTTCTATCTTGAGGACCTTGAGTTAAATATGCGTGACCTGATTCGTAGACCATATTCATAGCTTCTTCTAAACTTGCAGGGTCTTTACAAAATAATAATGTTTTCATAGGTTCAGGAACTTTACTCTTGAAAATATTGAGTGCGGCTCTTGAATTATTTTTAGTCCATTCAAAACTTTCATTATTATTACCCAAGACATGAAGCGTTTTAGCATTGAGTCTACGTAATTTTCTTTTTAATTCTTCGTAAAACTCTAAAATAGTTGTTCTACAGGTGACGGCTCGTAACTCGTCAAAAATTTCTTCAATACTTAACCTATCTCCAAAATTATTTATTAGTACTGTTTTAATATCACGCCAATCTACAGCATGACTATTTATTAAGATTGCTTCCCTCGCTTTTGATTTTAATTTACCCTTAATAGTATCGGAAAAAACTAATTTGGATATTTCATTATATTCGGACAACAATGGATATATTCTATCTACCGAATCAATAAAAATTTGTAAGTCCTTAGTGTTACCATGGAATTCTGGTAATCTATCTAAGTATGTTAAGGGTTCTATAGTAATAGAGCGTTCAGTTGGTGGGGGTGCTGGAGGGGGTGTTGCCATAATGAAAAAATTTAAAATTTAATTGAACCCAAAACAAAGAGAAAAAAAAAATAAATTTGTAACCTTGTGGTGTAACTATGTTTGTATTATGTTAAAGTAGTATGTATGAATACTTTGTAAATATTATGTTATGTATTGTGAGATTTAATGGTTATATAATTTTTAAAAAAAATGAATATTTGAAATGAAATTATTAAAATATATTATTAATTTTTTTGATAGATAAAGATAAAATTTTTACTTGATTTTTTTTTGTAAATAATTTTATAAAAATTTATTAAATGTATAAATAATATAATTCAATGATTGTATTGATAAAAATTTATTAAGCGAGCAAAAAATTATTAGATTTTTAAAAACACAATTAAATTTTTTAGATTCAAATTAAAATATATAAATTCAATAGATTCAAATTAAAATGCAATTTTTTCTTTTCTTAATTAGTTTTTGTTATTAATTTATTTATCTAATTTTGTAAATACTTTTATAAAAATTTATTAAATTATACTATTTAAATATATTGATTGTATACATAAAAATTTATTGAGCAAGCAATTATGTTATATATTATTAATTTAATTTATCTCTAACATGACAAATTTAAATCTATATTTTTCGTTATCGAATTTTTGCAATACAAAAATAAGAGAAGAAAAAAAATTTAAGCACTTATGTTGTCTAAAAATTTGTAGGATAAAAAAAATAATTTTACAGTACCTTAAATTGGTTGATTTGATTGACTTTCCTTATAAGTGGTGGAGTGGATGACTTGGTGATATCTTGAATCTTGATACTGCAACTTTTACAGGATCACAGGAGCTTTTGAATTACGGGAACACAGGAAACAACAGGAGCACAGAGAATTTTATATATGTTGACGTTTTGTTTTTATATTGTTTTAAAATTTTTTTTATTTATTATATTGTTTTTTTTTAAACAATTTATTAAATTTTTCTTTTAAATTTTTATATTGTTTTAAATTTTTTTTTAAACAATTTATTAAATTTTTCTTTTAAATTTTTATATTGTTTTAAATTTTTTTTTAAACAATTTATTAAATTTTTCTTTTAAATTTTTATATTGTTTTAAATTTTTTTTTTAAACAATTTATTATATTGTTTTAAAATTTATTTTATTTATTATAATGTTTTTTTTTAAACTTTTATATTTTTTTTTATTTTGAGGATTATTAATTATAATTCGTATTATAACTAATAAAATCCCATCCTCGTCGCCAGTTTTAGTTTCACAAGAAAAATTAATAAAAAAGTAATAAAACTCTTGTTTTTATTTTTTATTTAATTTTTATTAAAAAGAAACCTTTTTATTTTGAATTCTACTTAAGAACTAACTTTTTAATTTTTAGATATTTTACAACTGACAATTTCTTTTTCTTTGTAAAAATGCTTTTTAGCATTTTTACTTACAATTACAAAATTACAAAATTTCTTATTCTAAATTAAATTTATGTCATTTTCTGTTATCGCAATATATTATATATTTTATATGAATCCACATGTTGCAAAGCAAATCAATTAATATTGGAGTAGGTCATAATTTTAAAATAAGAATTTCTTTTTAGATCATATTACAAAACAAAAACGTTCGAATTTGTTTTGTAATCTGATTTAAAATTTTAATAATATTTTAGTTTAAAGAAAGAAAATGCTTATCAGCAAAATTTGTTAAGTAATTATTGAAATTTATTAGAGTTAATAAAATGTATAAATCATATGTACTATATGTTTACTAAAGGTAGTTAAAAACAAGTAAAGAAACAGTCAGTCGGTGCAACCGACTTAGAAATACCCTACACCTATTTGGTTCAAATTTAAGGACATATCCATAAGTCATTTTAACACCATAGAAGCTGTTATTAATTTGATCGTAAGACATAGCTAACCAAATTAACTGTATAATACTAAAAACATTTTCTAATTACCCTATCTATTAAAAAATACTACAAATTCTTACTAATTTATCTATTTAAAAATATTAAAAAACAAACAAACTTGAAATAAATGAAAATATATTTATTCCAATTCAATTACAAAATGAAAAAATTCTAATTATTAAATTTTGTGATAAAAAGATAATCAAAGCATAATATATTTAATAATCCAAATTTTTAAAAATTGCAATTATTTTAAATGGTTAGTTTATATACCTAATAGCTTATAAACGCAAAATATGCAATAAATGTATTTCTAAAATACAATTAAAAATTTACACCTTTTCATATAATTCATTTAAATATAAAAATAAATTTTACATAAATGCAGCAAGTACCTTTGAACATAGCTGAACCAATACAATTAAGTCTAGATTTCGAAGACACATAGGACATAGGAAATATATTCTTTGGCTTCGAAATTAAACTCGACCACAACCAATTCCCATGGTACTTTCATTACTAGTAACCTACTGTTAAATTTCATCAAAATACCGGCATTATTTTTTGAGTTATGGTGTTTGTAAGATATATGTTTGTTAGTCCTTGAACTTTTCAAGGGTTCCAGGACCCGAAATTATGGTACGATTTCGCCCATATGCAGTCCCGTCATACTTTCAATACTAGTTAACCCTTGTACACAATTGGAACGCTCTATCTTAATTTTAAGTTACTAGTTTTATTAATTTCGATGATAAGCTTTGACACATTGGGGGGTCTAAGAGAGGTTCTGAACCACCACTCGAATTGATCCCAAATTAGGGGGGCACGCAAGAAATAGTAAAGAACACCCTTGTGGCAAATTGGAAGCTTCTACATTTGTTTCAAGTAACTATCTTTATTAATTTCGAAAATATGCTTTAAGGGCCTAAGAACTGAGTGGCTGGTCCCCGATCCACTACTCCAATGGGGCCCAAATTTCAAAGACACTTACGAAATAGGAAGGGACACCCTGATACCAAATTTGGAGGTTCTATCTTCATTGGTTTCGGAATTATGCTCGTTTGGCCTAAATTCGATCAAAAAGTTCTAAGTTCCGAACCCATTGTCCAATCCTCACCGTACGTAATCACCGCCGTAGTTTCGCTGCCAATAACCTACAGCACAAATTTCATGAAGATAGCCTCATTAGTTGTTGAGTTATCGTGATTTTTTATATATGTTCCTTAGCCCTGACATCGATTAAAAGGTCCGGAATCCGAACCGTTGGGCTGATTTCGCCCTGATATAGTCCGCGCTGTACTTATAGTACTAGTTAACCCTTGTACACAATTTGAATGGTCTATCCTAATTTTAAGTAACTATTTTTAGTAATTTCGATTATAAGCCTTTTAAACTTGGGAGGTCTGAGAGGGGTACAGAACCACCACTCCAATTGATCCCAAATTAGGGGAACACGCAAGAGATAGTAAAGAACACCCTTGTGGCAAATTGGAAGCTTCTACATTTTTTCAAGTTGTTATCTTTATTAATTTTAAAGATATGCTTTAAGGTCTTCGGAAATGTGTGGCTGGTTCCCGACCCACTACTCCAATGGGACCCAAATTCACAAGACACTTAGGAAATAGGAAGGGACACCCTGATACTAAATTTGAAGGTTCTATCTTCATTGGTTTAGGAATTATGCTCGTTTGGCCTAAATTCGATCAAAAAGTTCTAGGTTCCGAACCCATGGTCCAATCCCGACCTTACGCAATTCCCGAAGTAGTTTCATTACTAGTAACTTACAGCACAAATTTGATGAAGATAGCGTCATTAGTTGTTGAGTTATCGTGATTTTTTATATTTGTTCGTTAGCCCTGAAACCTACTAAAAGGTCCAGAATCCAAACCCATGGGCCGATTTCGCCCATATGCAATCCCCGCCGTACTTTCAGTCCTAGTAACCTACAGTTAAAATTTCATCAAGATAGCTCCATTATTTTTTGAGTTATCGTGCCTACGGACGGACGGACGGACGGACATGGCTATATCGACTAAGGCGGTCACGCTGATCACAAATATATATACTTTTCCATATCTAGCTCGCTTCCTTTAGGTGGTTACAAACACCATACCAAAGTTAATATACCCCTTTACCTATTCTATAGGTGTAGGGTATAATAAAAAGTAAAAGAAAAGCAAAAATATAAAAGGTCAATTACATTATTCGAATGTAATTGTCGATGGTAAAGAGGTAGTTTTGGGTATTTCATTTATAGAATATATAACTTTTAAATACGTCTGAGTTCGATCCTCCTTCAAAGAAAAAATTTTTTTTGTTATTTTTTTAAATTCAACAGAAATAATAAAAAAAATACAAATAAAATTAATTTATTTGTATAGTTTTTTTAAAAATTTGTAACTTTAAGAACTAAAATACTTCACTTTGATAATATAAAAACATAGACCAAATAATTACATATGTAGACGACCAGTTTCATATAAAAAATTTTTAGGGTTTTCTTTTTATGTCAGTCGGTAAATTTTTGGTTCATTAATTTAAAATTTATACAAGTAGGTAGGAACTTAAATAAAAAAAAAAATTAGATTTAAATTAAAAAAAAAATTTCACCATGAAGCGAATTTGAACCCTAACTTATTCATCTTCAAATTTTTAAAATGCAACAAAAGAAATTTATCAGTCATTTGTTTTTTTAGCACATTTTCAAAAAATTTTGTAAAAATGTGCCTATATAGTTTCACTCTGTCCGTCCGTCTGTCCGTCTGTCCGTCTGTCTGTCTGTCCGTATGTTTACAAAAACTTTTACATCGTTTGAAATAGAGAAAAGAAATTTTAACCACGAGTAAGTATTACAAAAAAAATAATTTCGTAGAAGAATTTTTTTCTGTAGCCCCACCCGTTACGGAGCTTCAGCCCCCCAAAGTTGGGAAAAGCCCTATATTCAAATTGTTATAACAAGAGTTCTATTAGGTGTATTGTCAATTTGAAAACGGCGAAAGATAGCTGGTGTTATTAACTTTATAAATTTTTAAAAGGTAAATTTTTAGGGTTGCCATACGGTACTAAAATTTACCATTATGCAAAACTAAATTTTTGCAAAATTTTTGGCTACACATATCTTCTATACGGGCTAAGCTAGGGTCTTGAAATTTTGGGAGTAGTTAGATCCTTAGAAATAAGTAGGAGTCGGTTACCAAATTTTTTTTGTCTCGTCCCCTGTTTTGCAGCTACAAGGGCCCAAAAATTTAAATTTTTCTATTTTTAAACACCTGTAACTCGAATACCTGTTCAATTTTTTTTTTTGTGATTTACAAAATTGAAAGCTCTTTAAATATATTTCAACATGTGTCAAAGGTTTTTCTTAATTTTGAAGGGTGACGAAGCTACAGCCCCTGCAAATTCTAAAAAAGCCCTATATTTAAATTGATATAATAAGAGTTCTGTTCGCTATATTTTCAATCTAAAAACGGTAAAAGAGAGCTGCTTTCTTATGCTTTACAAAAATATATCACCAAAATTAACAGGGTTGCCACACGGTACTAAAATTTACCATTATGCAAAACTCAATTTTTGCAAAATTTTTGGCCCCACATATCTGTTAAACGGTTCCAGCTAGGGTCTTGAAATTTTAGGAGAAGTTAGAACTTCAGAAGTTAGTAGGAGTCGGTTAACAAAATGTTTTTGTCACGTCCCCTGTTCAGCAGCTATAAGAGCTCGAAAATTGAAATTTTGCTATTTCTAAACACCTGTAACTTGAATACTTGTTCAAATTTTTTTTTGTTAATATACAAAATTTTAAGGTCCAACGTTATTCTTTAACATATGTTAAAAGATTTTCTTAAATTTAAAAGCGGTTCTTTAAATTGAAGAAAGTGTCTGTCAGTTTTAACCAGTTTTGCTTATATAGTAAAATTCTAAATAAAATTCCAAATTTTGCTAGAATTCACAATTTAATTCCTTGAACCTAAAAAAGTTGGGGGAAGGGGAGTAGTGAGGATTAGATCTTTGAAAAATTGGGCAACCTTCCCCATAGAGGGGCTATTAGAACTTAAAAATTAAAAAAATTACGGTTTTTATAAGTAAGTAGTAACTTAGTCACCAACGTATATATTTAATAAATTAAACGTTAACATTGAAGCTTCAACATTATATTCCGATAAAATACTCACTATGAAACACTATATTATTATGAAAATGTACTTTTTTAAAAACCCTTGGTTTTTTTCTTCACTTGTTTTGTTTACTTTATACTTTGAAGCATAATCTGCGTAATAAAAATGTAACGGTTGTGAAATGATTTTGTATTAATATGGAATATATGTATATGTATATATATATTATAGATAATAAGTAAGATAATAATCTTATATGAATAAGCGAGTGCGCATTTTTTTTGTTTTTTGTATATGGAAATGTAAACAAAAAATATTTAAGTGAATAGTTTTTATTAATGACATTAATATTTCGAATTAGATTTTCAACCATGTTATTGTTACATTATTATGAGAATATGTATATATATGTATGCAGAAATATTATAAAAGATCATAAACAAAGAACTAGGTATTTATAAACATACATATTATGTACAGTGTGCAAAAATGTATTCAGACTTAAAGACACCTAATAAATATACAACAATTTTGTTTAACAAACTAGATAGTTAGGTAAAGATTTTATCAAGTGGTACATACTTATAATGCTTTTTAATGATATTTTTGTCTTCTGTTATAAAATTTAAATTAATTTAGATAAGTTTACTAAAGGGGATATTTTAATAAATTATAATTAGTTAATAGATAAACCGATTATAACTATTAATGAATTGGATCAAACTTGGAAATTGTCAAATTAAATATTGTATTTAATAATTTTATATAAAAGATTATGTAAAAAAATTTAATTAAAACTAAAAAGTATAAAATAAAATTAAATAAAAAAAATCTTTTTTTTCAATATATACTTTTATTAAAGTAGTACCAGCCCCCTAAAATGCAGGAAATAAAAAATTGAAGGTAGATCTTGGGAATTTGTTACTGTGTTAATATAAAAGTAAATTGCTGGTATATGAAACAGTTCTTTTAATGTTTCAAAACTTTTAAGCTTAAAATGTTGAAAATTTTCATTAACTAAAAATTGATGGCAGATCCTTTGCATTTAAAAGTGTTTTAATATAAAAGTAAATCTATCTTCAATTTTTTATTTCCTGCATTTTAGGGGGCTAGTACTACTTTAATAAAAGTATATATTGCAAAAAAAAGATTTTTTTTATTTAATTTTATTTTTGTTGGAAATGTAAAGTTAGTATAGTGAATGATAATGATTCACATATTTTTATAATTTATATTTCTGGTCAATGATCTTTACATGGAAATGAATTAGGTCGCAATTAATATATTATATTCTTCTAACCCAAATATAATTATTTGTAACTAAGCAATAACACAGTCCAATTCGATCCTAGAACTTTTAAAGATACTATATTAGAAATTGTCCGATCTAAAAACAGAAATTCAGCTTAAAATACTTTTTATTATTCTGATACTATATAAAATACTGTCTTAGAAAAAGTTCAAAGAGAAACACGAAAGGTTTAAGAGAAAAAGTAACCGATGAAATAAATCAAGAAATCAATTTTGGAATGGATGAATCTCTTTCTGGAATGGATGTAGTACCGGAAATAGTTAGAAACATTAGGGGGTTTACAGGAAAAATAGCAGAAAAAAATGTTAAGAAAATATTAACAATTTACAGTTCAACAAAAAGAACAACAATATATTATGGGATCTTATCAGCTATACGAGGTAAAATTATATGTGAGGCACATGCTTATTTAGAAAACTCCAATACACCACTTAATTGGAACAGTATAGTAAAATGTTTAAATAAGGAATATCTAGACAATTCAGATAAATTCAATTTAAGTATTTTATAAAGAAGTTTGTGATCATCTATCTTTGATTTTAAATAAATTATTGACCATGGATTATTTTCTAACAACTTTGCAACTAATGACTGCAGCATATAAACCAAAAGCTTTAAAAGATTTTATTAAAGGTTTAAAAGGTTACAACGGCAAATCAGTAGCCAGTCGAAAATCAGTAGATTTACAACATGCTTTTCAAATAGGCTTAATAACAGATGAACCTGACAATATGGGTGAGAACAGCAACAGAAAAATAAACCACAACAACAAAAATTTCAACAGCAATAAAATAAAATGCGACAAAATCACAACCATTTCAACATCACTAATACTCTTACGAAAACTGAAGATGCATATGCTACAATTGAGAAAGAAATGTTAGCAATTGTTTGGGTTCTTACATCATTGCGTAATTTTTTATACGGTTGAAGAAAAATAATAATATTTACAGATCATCAACCATTAACATTTGCACTTAGTACAAAGAATAACAACTCAAAAGTGAAGAGTTGGAAATCAATTATAGCTGAATATAATTACGAATTAAAATATAAACCTAGGACAACCTATTTAGTAGCAGAAGCATTATAAAGATATGTACAAGAAACTTAATTTTTTATTAGCACATTTTCAAAAAATTTTGTAAAAATGTGCCTATATAGCTTCACTCTGTCCGTCCGTCCGTCCGTCCATCCGTCCGTATGTTTACAAAAACTTTTACACCGTTTGAAATAGAGAAAAGAAATTTTAACCATGGGTAGTTTTTGCAAAAAAAATAATTTCGTAGAAGAATTTTTTTCTGTAGCCCCACCTGTTACGGAACTACAGCTCCCCAAAGTTGGAAAAAGCCCTATATTTAAATTGTTATAACAAGAGTTCTGTTACATATATTTTCAATCTGAAAACGGCAAATGATAGCTACAGTCTTCCACCGAATATAGTACGCGCGCGTTATATTCGAATAGAACGCGCATGCGCGTTTTATTCGAATATAATGCGCGCGTACTTTATTCGAATTTTATAATGTAACTTCTAACTAAAGTAAAATTTGCAGGTACTTTTTCTATAAATTTTAACAAACAAATTCTTATAAAAATTTTTTCTTATTCTCAAGTAACCCTTGCTTTTTTGTTTTTTTAACGTTAAAACATTTTTATGTTTCTATATTATATACATACATATAATATTATTAGAAAATAGAAATCAAATTACTTGTGTTTATAGTGTACACGCAATTTTAATTTCTCAATCAAAATGATTATGTAGAATAATCATACTCAATAAAAGTATGTATGTATATATGTATTGTAAACTATTCAAAATAGAATTTTTGATTCAATTTAAAAACTTCACTTGTAAATTCAAAAATACAAATCTAAGTAGGCCTTGCTTAATTTTCGCGAAAATATAAAATATGTAATTCTTTTGTTTACGTTTAGTTTCATTAGAAATTTGGTGACACATATATCTAAATATTTGTTCTAATTAAATCAGGTTTTGTTTAAAATAAAATTTCTTTAAATAAGTACATAATTTATAATTTATTAAAACACCATACGATGAGCAGCAATAAAACACTTTCAACCAGAAAAAATTATACAATCAAGCAAAAGGTTGATATATTAAATGAAATTAAACCAGGTGAACCAGGAAAGAGTTGTCGTGCAATTGCTAAACTACATGGAATTAATGAATCGGTATTACGTGGTTGGAAAAACAAAAAAGAGAATCTTCTTAAGGCGGTAAGTGATGTAAATATTTGTACCCGTATATGCAGAAGATTAGCTGGTGGTGGAAGGCAAATGGAATATGAAGAAATCGAAAAAAAAGTTCTACAGTGGGTTTTGTTACGAAATGAGAAAGGAATCCGTGTAAAAGAAAAATATATTCAATTAAAAGCTTTGTCAGTTCGAAATGATATTATAGCACATGGCGGTAATGAAGAGTTAAACAAATTTCAAGCATCAGCCGGATGGGTTGACCGCTTCAAAAAGCGAAACAATTTAACTTCACGACGATTTACCACTGCAAAGAAGATTCCGGACAATGTAGATGAAATTTGTAGAAGTTTCATTCAGAATTTTCAAGGTTTCGTTGCGAAAATGAATGTAAAAACTGAAAATATAATCAACTTCGATCAAGTCCCACGGTACTTTGAATGTGAGCCAAAAAGTACGATAACTTCAAAAGCTACGCGAGAAGTTTTTTTGCGTAAATCGTCAACGTCGCACAAACGTTTTACTTTGACCTACGCAATTACTGGTGCAGGTAAGGTTTTAAAACCTCATCTACTCTTTTCAGGACTTGTTAATAAACCTACTGTAGAACAGCGATGTTTAGTTGACGTAAATCGTACAGGTATGTGGAACGAAAACATTTTAAAAAACTTCATTTCTGATGTAATTCTAACGAGAAGACAAACAGCTTTCAGTAGAGAACCTGTTCTTATTTTGATGGACTCCTATGGTACACATGTTAAGTTTTTTGAATCAGAAAACGAGAAACAGAAATATGCGAAACATAACATTCATTTCATGCTAATACCACCAAATATGACCGGATTGCTGCAACCAGAGGATGTCTCACTTAATAGAAGTTTCCAGCAACATTATTCTACAAATTATGATAAATATCTTGCAGATGCCTTAGAAGATGATAATTCCACATTACGAACAAAGGCTGGAAATATTAAATCACCTAATTATTCTATCGTTTCCAAGTGGATTCTAGAATGGATCGACTCTTTGTCCAACGAAACTGTGCAAAAAGCTTTTAAAGTTTGCGGACTGGTACCAAAGGATAAATTCGACATTCATAACTTGCATGAGCCATTAAGAAAATTTTTCGATGATTCAACATTTAATTTTGAAGAGTGGGAATCAAGTTATGGACAGATTTTGAAACAAAACAATAATTTTTTCTTGGATAATGATTCTGAATGGCACTGGCCTCTTGACATCCGCACGAGTTTTTTTCATTGTATTTGGAAAGCAAGTAATGAAACTCAAAGTGATTTCGAAAGTTGGCTTCCTGAATTTACTCGTAAAGTTTTGGAATTTATTGACAAACATGCCGTCTGCAAAGAATTGCTGGATGATTCTGAAAGAAACTGTCTTCAAAATGGTGAATATACTGGAACCAATATTGAAATTTTTTCAGTTTCTATTATAAATAATTGGAAAATTCAAGTCACAACTTTAGATGAGGAAGCATGTGAAGTGTCGAGCTTTATTTATGGGTCTAACTCAACAGTAAAAAATATTCATATTATTAAGCACAAGGACTTTTTCGGCTTACAATTATAAATTTTAATTACTTTTTTTTTAATTTATGAATTTTAATTTAATTTTATTTTATTTTATTTTGAATTGATTTTGATTTTTATTTTATTTAATTAAATGAACTGATTTGAACTATGTGATATTATTTGAACTATGAATTAATAATAAAATTACAAAATAAAAGTATGAAACTTTTTTTATTTATCTCTAAAATTGAATTTCGAATATAGTACGCGCGTGTTATATTTGAGTGCGCATTTAATTTGAAAAAAACTAAAATATTTCAAATATAAAATAATTTCAGAAAACTCGAATATAACGCGCGCGTACTATATTCGGTGGAAGACTGTAGTTTCATAAACTTTATAAATTTTTACAAGGCAAATGTTTAGGGTTGCCATACGGTACTAAAATTTAACATTACGCAAAACTCGATTTTCGCAAAATTTTTGGCCACACATATCTTCTGAACGGTTCAAGCTAAAGTCTTGAAATTTTTGGAGGAGTTAGATATTCAGAAATTAGTAGGAGTCGGTTAACAAAATTTTTTTGTCAAGCCCCCTATTTAGGATCTATAAGGGCTCGAAAATTGAAATTTTGCTATTTTTAAACACCTGTAACTTGAATACCTGTCCAAATTTTTTTTTAGTGATAGACAAAATTTAAAGCTCTATAATTATATTTCAACATGTGTCAAAGGTTTTTCTTAATTTTGAAGGGTGACGAAGTTACAGCCCCTGAAAATTCCAAAAAAGCCCTATATTTAAATTGATATAACAAAAGTTCTGTTAGGTTTATTTTCAATCGAAAAATGGTATTGGAGAGCTGCTTTTATAGGCTTTACAAAAATATGTCGCTTAAATGTATAGGGTTGCCATACGGTACTAAAATTTACCATTATATAAAACTCAATTTTTGCAAAATTTTTGGCCCTACATATCTTCTAAACGGTTCAAGCTAGGATCTTGAAATTTGAGAAGTTGGGAGAAGTTAGATCCTAAAAAAATAGTAGGAGTCATTTAACAAAATTTTTTTGCCAAGCCCTCTGTTTACGAGCTATAAGGGCCCGAAAATTGAAATTATGCTATTTTTAAGCACCTGTAACTTGAATACCTGTCCAATTTTTTTTTTATTAATATACAAAATTTAAAGGTCCAACATTATATTTTAACATATGTTAAAAGTTTTTCTTAAGTTTAAAAGGGGTTCCTTAAATTGAAGAAAGTGTCTCTTAGTTTTACCCATTTTTGCTTAGATAATAAAATTCTAAGTAAAATTCCAAATTTTTGTGTAATTCACAATTTAATTCCTAGAACTTAAAAAACTAGAGGATGAGGAGGGGGGGGGAAGTTGAAGTTAGAGACTTGAGAAATTTGGCAACCTTCCCCATTGAAGGGCTATAACAACTTTTAAATAAAAAATTTACTGTTAGCAGTAAATTTTATAAGTCAGGAATAACTATTTCCAAGTAAATATTTCCAAAGTTAAACTCAGTATGTAATACAATATAATTTTGAAAATGTGCTTTTTTAAAAACCCTTGGTTTTTTTTCATCACTTGTTTCTAATACAATTCATAAGATGATTTTGAAAGAACTAGGTTTTCACTAAATTTAATTAGTTTATTTAAAACAAATTTAAAACAAATTTAAAACAAAACTTTGATGATTAATGTTTTTATTTTCTGCTTCTTGTCTTCCTTCATTAATAAGTAATTTACTTCTTTGTAATGGTTTTGCTTTAATACTTTCCTCTGATATAAATGTTAGCTCATGTACTTTAACTGTAGTCTTATGAAATGCTATTAAAAATGTCCTGGAAAAATCCAATTGTTGGAATGTTTTGATTATTTGTAACGTTGCATATTTGAGTGTAAACCTTTTAATAAATTAGGTATACAGCTTGAAATGTTTAAATTTACAATATTATTTTTATTACAAATAGTAAATTTAATTTTATTAAAATTTTAATTAGTCAAGAAACTGTTGTAATTCTCTTAAATAAACAGAAATTTTTCATATAAATTGAACTAAAATTTCTTCTGTAAGTCAAGACTTATATCTATCTATATATATAAAAGCGAAAGTTTGTTTATTTGTTTGTTTGTATGTAGCGAGTTGGCTCCTAAACTGCCCAGCCGATTTTCATGAAAATTTGTATATAGAGGTTTTTGGGTACGGAAAGAAATCGTGTGGTGCAAGTAATTAAACTTCTTTGCTCTAAAATGAAAACGGTTTGACCGATTGACTTCAAATTTTGTATACGTGATGCTCTTTGAGAATTGAATTGACACTATTAACGGTTTTGGAATTTGTTAACCCATGTCGGGCCGACGGGTGGTCAAAAAAAATTTTAGGTCCAAATTTTGTCCGATTTTACGAAATTCTGCTTTAGCTAAAAAGAAAGCCCCAAAAAAAATTTTGTTGAGTTCCATTAACCCATTGCGGCCCAACAGTTTTTAATAGGTTTTTTCAATACTTTACACTAAATTCGAAACGGTTTGACCGATTGACTTCAAATTTTGTATACGTGATGCTCTTTGAGAATTGAATTGACACTATTAACGGTTTTGGAATTTGTTAACCCATGTCGGGCCGACGGGTGGTCAAAAAAAAGTTTAGGTCCAAATTTTGTCCGATTTTACGAAATTCTGCTTTAGCTAAAAAGAAAGCCCCAAAAAAAATTTTGTTGAGTTCCATTAACCCATTGCGGCCCAACAGTTTTTTATAGGTTTTTTCAATACTTTACTCTAAATTCGAAACGGTTTGACCAATTGACTTCAAATTTTGTATACGTGCTCCCCTGTGAGAATTGAGTTGACACTTTTAACAGATTTGGAATTTGCTAACCCATGTCGGGCCGATGGTTGGTCAAAAAAAATGTTTGGTCCAAATTTTGTCCGAATTTATGAAATTCTGCTTTGGCTAAAAAGAAAGCCCAAAAAAATTTTATTGAGTTGCATTAACCCATTGGGGCCCAACAGCTTTTTATAAAGTTTTTGGTTACTTTACTCTAAATTAAAAACGGTTGAACCGATTTTCTTCAAATTTGGTATACGTGCCCCCCTGTGAGAATTGAGTTGACACTATTAACAGATTTGGAATTCGTTAACCCATGTCGGCCTGACAGTTAGTCAAAATAATTTTGGAAGCTAATATTGTCAAAATTTGCAAAGTACTGCTTTGGCTAAAAAGAAAGCTTGAAAAAAAATTTTGTTGAGTTCCATTAACCCATTGCGGGCCAACAGCTTTTTATAAATTTTTTGGTTATTTTACTCTAAATTAGAAACGATTTAGCCGATTTTCTTCAAATTTTGTATATGTGTTCCGTTTTGACAATGAAATTAACTCTTTTAACAGACTTGCCGGCCCGACGATTGACAAAACAAAGATTTGGAAGCAAATTACGTCCAATTTTGCGCAATACTGCTTTGCCCAAAGAGAAAGTGTAGGTCCGTTAACCCATTTGGACACAGTAGCTTTTTATAGATTTTTGCGTTACTTAACTCTAAATTAGAAACGATTTGACCGGTTGACCGCAAATTTTATATGTGTGAAGCAACTTGAAAATGAAGTTAAGTCTGTTAACAGTCGGTACTACGATTGGTAAAAAAATTTTTTTGGAAGTAAATTACTTTAAATGTAGGAAAGTAGTTTGTAC
The DNA here is from genome assembly GCA_963082915.1 of Dolichopus griseipennis. NCBI lineage: Eukaryota > Metazoa > Arthropoda > Insecta > Diptera > Dolichopodidae > Dolichopus > Dolichopus griseipennis. The sequence continues at coordinate 139,840,665 of OY720441.1, forward strand.
TGCTTTGAATTACAGAAAGTTTCAAAAATTACTAGAATAATCCTAGAAAAATTGTTTAAAAAGATTGCTTTCATACATTTTAAAATTTACATGTGTAAACCGTGTGTAATTTTTGTGATAACTTTTGCAGTAACATCAACTTCAATTAAATCTCCATTGACAGGCGCAGCAACGCGCACCGGGTATTAGCTAGTTCTTAATTAAACTGCTTGGTTAAATCTTTCATTAAAATTTTAATAAAATTTTTTTTTATTTATCGTAGTAATTAATGTTTAACTTATTTAAGAGCAACTATTTTCTAATCGATGATATTACAAACAAACACATACACTTGCAATGACTTGCAGTCTATTTAGAATAGTGGCGGAATGTGGTATAGATGACTTATTAGATAAGATCATAAAGAAATCATATACATAGAGTATTTAACCCGAAAATGTTTTTAAACCATTTCTGCATAAATGTAGTTAGTATCCCAAAATTATGTTTTTTTTAGATTAACGTATTTCAAACAGAAAATTTATTCAGAAATAATATTTATATCCAGCGTATAAAAAAACAAGTGAGGGGAAAAAACCAAGGGTTTTTAAAAAGCACATTTTTAAAATTATATACGGTTTCTTACTGAGTATTTTATCATGTATTTTTATAAAAATATATATTATGATAATATTATAATTTTGTTATTTCATTAATAATTAATTATATGACTAATAGTGAATTACTTAGAATATAACCCCAATGCACTCAAGAAAACCTATTAATAAGTGCAAAATATAATGTTGGAGCTTCAATGTTAACGTTTAATTTTGGAAAAACTTACAATGGTGAATAAGTTATTGTTTTATAAGAACATAAAAGTTTTAATTTTGAAGACCTAGTAGCCCTTCAATTGGGAAGGTTCCCAAATTTTTGCTTAGCAAACTTATGATGGATCTGCCCACCCCCTCCTGTCCTCACCCTTCCATTTTTTTCGGTTCTAGGAAATCAATTTTGAACTCCAACAAAATTTGGAATTTTACCTAGAATATTATTATCAAGCCAAAAATGGTTAAGACAAAGAACAATTTCTTCAATTTAAAGAGACCCTTTCAAATTTAAGAAAAAACTTTAACGTATGTTGAAATATGATGCTGCAGCTATAAATTTTGCATATTTGTAAAAAAAAATTTGAACAGGTGTTAAAGTTACAGGTGGTTGAAAATAGCAAAATTTCAATTTTCGAGCCCTTATAGCTCCTAAACAGGGGGCGTGACAAAAAAATTTTGTTAACCGACTCCTACTAATTTTGGAGGACCTAACTTATCCCAAAATTTCAAGACCCTAGGTTGAACCGTTTAGAAGATATATGGGGCCAAAAATTTTGCAAAAGTTGAGTTTAGCTTAATGGTAAATTTTAGTACCGTATGGTAACCCTATACATTTCAGTCTTATATTTTTGTAAAGCTTATAAAACCAGCTATCTTTTGCCGTTTTCAGATTGAAAATACACTTAACAAAACTCTTGTTATAATAATTTAAAAATAGGGCTTATTCCAACTTTGAAGAGCTGTAGCTCCGTAACGGGTGGGGCTACAGAAAAAAATTCTTCTACGAAATTATTTTTTTTGTAATATCTACCCGTGGTTAAAATTTCTTTACTCTATTTCAAACGGTGTAAAAGTTTTTGTAAACATACGGACGGACGGACAAAGTCAAAATTAAGAAAAACCTTTGACACTTATTGAAACCTTCGTTTTGGAGCTTTCAATTTTGTATACAAATAAAAAAAAATTTTAACTGGTATTCAAGTTATAGGTGTTTAAAAGCTAAATTTTTAGCAAAATTTCAATTTTCGACCCTTTACAGCTCCTAAAGAGGGGGCGTGACAAAAAAATTTTGTTAACTGACTCTTACTTATTTCTAAGGATCTAACTTCTCCCAAAATTTCAAGTTTCTAGATTTAGCCGTTCCGAAGTTATGAGGGACCAAAAATTTTGTAAAACTTAGTTTTGAATAACGGTAAATTTTAGTACCGTATGGTAACCCTATACAATTGGTTTTTAAAAATTTGTAAAGCTTATAAGAACAGCTGTCTGTTACCGTTTTCAGGTTGGAAATATAACTTATAGAACTCTAATTATAACTGTTTAAATATGGGGCTTTTTTCGACTTTGTGGGGCTGTAGCTCCGTAACGGGGGGGGCTACAAAAAAAAGTTTTAACATTAAATTATTTTTATTGCAAAACCTACCCATTTCTGATATTTTTTAGTCAATCGTAGGTAAAAAGGGACGGACGGACGGACGGACGGACGGACGGACAGAGTGAAGCTATATAGGCACATTTTTACAAAATTTTTTGAAAATGTGCTAAAAAATGTTATGTTCTTTCTAATTTGTGTCTACTAGAAGCAAAATATACTCTTCCACCAAAATATTTTTTTTTAACTTATTGATACCATTCGATTTGTATTCAAAAACTCTCCGCTATGAATGTGAAAATTAATGCAAAATCATATTTTATCCCTGTTTAAAAGTGAAAATAAAACTACTACTAGAATCAAAACCTTATCTTATCCATCTTACAGTTTACAGCAAAATCCACTCTTATCCAATAAAATTTAAAGTATATCAAAATAACCGTTCTCCAATTAAAATTTCATTCAAATTATTACAGTTTTACAGCAAAAACTGTCTTTTCCCTTAAAAATTATATTAAATCAAAGGAACCGTTTTCGAATTTAAATTTTAAAATTCCATGCAGAAATGCTCTAACAAAAAATTAGATTTTAGTTATATTTGGATTTTTGAAAAATTCAGTTGTTTTCAGTGATAAAAAATTAGCTGGTAATTTTAATTATTATGAGTGATAATAATTTTGCAAAAAATAAATTAAATGGGGAAAAAACAAGAAAAATGCCAGTAAATAAATCAAACTGGAAAAGAGAAAAACACCGAAAAAATAGGTAACAATATTTTATGGCTTTAAAATGGTAAATTATTGATTTACTTTAACATAAATAATATTTCAGATACGCTCGCAAGGCTTTGCCCGAAATGCCAAAATGTTCTCATTGTCCTGATTGTTTAATAAATGATTGGAAAAAGGCTGCGTCTTCCCAGTTTAAACCTCTCGGTCAATGGCATTTTAAATTCAATGTTACGAAAAGATTCATAATAACTCGAACGAAGAAAAACAAAGTAAAATCTATATAGTATTATTCAAGGCGAAGTTTCCTATAAATCGAACATTAGCGTCCCAAAATCAGTCGTTAAGAAAGGACAAAAATTGTAACAGATAGAAATTAATATACAATGTGGCAGTAAAACCTGAAAAACTGAGAGATGTAGATGTTCTGTTAAAAAAACATTTTGGTGAAAAAGAACTTCTATTTTATAAAAATATTTTGGAGAAACCTCCTTTCACAAGAAGAAATATGTGAAGTGGTGGAGGAAGAATTAGATTTAAGAATATAATTATTAATAATACTTTTTTCATTTTATTTAATTTCTAATATTTAATTTTTAATTCAAAAAGTGCAATGAAGTTGGAATTTTTACGTTTTATTTTCTACAAATTTAAAATATGATTACTATAATATTTCAACACATTTTCTTATTATTTTAAAACAAAAATTTATTGTTTTAATAATTTATAAAAATAATAAATTTTTAATATTATTTATAATAAAAAAAATATTTTTTTCAAATTGATTAATCTTATAACAAAATGTACTTTATCCACAAGAGTTTATGGCAAAATAGACCTTATCCATTCATCGAGAGCAAAACCAGCCTTATCCAATTTTTATTTATCTTTATTTTCGAATTAAATAATTTAATACCTATATGTGGGATATATTTTATTAATTGCTTTTAATGTATAATAAATAAAAAAATATAAGTAAAAAGAAGGTTTTCGGTTTTTAAAAGAATAAATAGTTTTTTACTTTTTCTCAAAATCATATATGATGGAAAAGAGCATAATTTTGCTTCTAGTAGACACATTTATACAATAGTAGTGGTATTGTAGTAAAAATTACTTTTTTTATTCGTATTCATTCTAAGTTAAATGAAGTAAGAACTTTTTTTTTCTGCTTTGTTCTTGTTATGAATGAAAATAGAAGAATATTTGTTTTTTTAATTATTTTTGATTGGCCTATATGAATCGATAAATAAAGCGTTTGAAAAAGCGTATGTGTATGTTTAGAAAAATTAAAAATCATTTTATTATGCATGTATAAACTTAAGGTAATAAATCAAAACCATACATTTGTTATAGTTTCACTGAAATCAAAGTTTCTTTTTCAACTTAGAGTAAATATATAGACATAGTATACCTAGTGCAAAAAAAATTAACTTTTAAAACTTTTGGAAATATTAATAAAAATATCAAATTTTATTTAAAGTTTTCTTTTTAATATTAGTACCTAAACAAGGAAAAGGAATATTATTACCTAAATAGGGAATCAAAAAAAAAACAAAAGCAAATAAAATTAATCAAAAAAATGTATTATTGCTTAAAGTTAAGAAATGAAAGGAAAACTTTAGAAAGGAAAAGGCCACATGAAAATTTTTAAAATATAGTCTGATAGTATTTAGTTTCCAAATGATATTCAAAAAATCCATTTCAAATGCATTCACAGTTCAAAGATAATTAATTATATGCCAACAGCATCATTCTGTATTTTTTTTAATTATAAAAAAAAATTTCAAAATACTCAAAAAAAAACTTTCAACTAATAAAACAAAAAAAAATAGATTATTTTTCTTTTATGTTTTTAAAAACCGTAAAACCCACTTATTATAAGTCAAGTGTTCTTGAAGGTTCAATATTCAAAATTTTTACCACCTTTAAAGTTTTACAAAAACAATAAATGAAATATTCATTTCATTTATTTGCGAATGCTTTCAGAATTCAAACATGCCAAAATCAGCATTCTAAATTTGTTTTGAATTAAATAAAAAAAACTTTCAAAGCATTCAACTGCAATCCCTATTTAAAAAAAAAAAAAAATACTTTCTAAAATCAATTGATGAAAAAAACCAAGGGTTTTTAAAAAAGCACATTTTCAAAATAAATAAAAATTTGTTAACCGACTTCTACTTATTTCAGAGGATCTAACTACTCCCAAAATTTCAAAACCCTAGCTTGGCCCGTTTAGAAGATATGTGTAGCCAAAAATTTTGCAAAAATTGAGTTTTGCTTAATGGTAAATTTTAGTACCGTATGGCAACCCTAAACATTTATTTTTTTAAAAATTTATAAAGTTTATAAAATCAGCTATCTTTTGCCGTTTTCAGATTAAAAATACACTAAATAGAACTCTTGTTATAGCAATTTTAATATAGGGCTTTTCCCAACTTTGGGGGGCTGCAGCTCCCTAACGGGTGGGGCTACAGAAAAAAATTCTTTTACGAAATTGTTTTTTTTGTCATACCTACTCGTGGTTAAAATTTCTTTTCTCTATTTCAAACAATGTAAAAGTTTTTGTAAACATACGGACAGACAGACGGACGGACGGACAGAGTGAAATTCTATAGGCACATTTTTACAAAATTTTTTGAAAATGTGCTAAAAATTAGGTTGGAGTGTTTCGTTCATTCATTACTATCAGGGCAACCCAGACAACTCCAAATAAATATTGATCTAACAAATGTCATTATATAAAAAAATATTGAGATCATCTGTGAATTGTACAACCCACTTAAATTTTAAAAATATGGAATGCTGCTATTGGCATATAATTATGTCTGAATGCATTCGAAAGTTAAGTTATTAGTCCTTTAATAATAACAATAATAATAATAATTCTTTGAATAATAATGATACAACTAATAATTGAAGGAATTACAATAATAATAATTATTTTTATAATAACGGTAGATCTAATAATAATATTAATATGTATAATGACAATATGAATAGGAACAATAATAACAATAATAATAATAATATTAATAATAATAGTAATAGTAGTAATTTATTTATTTATTTTATTTATTAAATACTCGTAATGTGTTCGAGAGAAAATTTCAAAGTGTTACAACTTTTACAAAGAACGAAAAATACCTGGCCCGACTTTGATGCTTAGGAATGTTAATGTTGAGACTTTTGAATGATGGATCAAAGGAAAGTTTGTCAAATAAGTAGGAGATAGTCTTCTTTAAAGTGATTTTGTTCATATATAATATGTAGCGGTAGTTTCAGAAGTTCTCAAGTGACGTTCTAAAAATGTTTAACACGTCGCTGATACGATCGAATTTCCTACTACTCGTGACAAACCTAGTGCATGCATTAAAAAATAATTGTAAGTTGTACAGTTCACACAGGCCAGAATAAACCACATCGTATAAAAAAAAATTAGGTATTATAAGCGCCTTTACAATATTCTAAAGGTCTTTCTCTTTTAAGCCTTCCTGTAATAATCTGATTATTTATTAACCGAGCAGCTTTAATATTAATTTTTTTAATTTGTAAATCTCTATGAATTTCACTATTACGTACATACCAGGGAGGACTTACTATGTTACGAAGGACTTTATTCTAAAAGGTTTGTATTTTTAGTACATTTTCAAAAAATTTTGTAAAAATGTACCTATATAGTTTCACTCTGTCCGTCCGTCCGTCCCTTTTTACGTACTATTGACAAAAAAAATATCAGCAACTGGTAGGTATTGCAATAAAAATAATTTAATGTTAAAATTTTTTTCTATTACCCCTCCCGTTACGGAGCTGCAGCCCCTCAAAGTCGGAAAAAGCCCTATATTTAAATAGTTATTACAAGAGTTCTATAAGGCATATTTTCAACCTGAAAACGGTAAAAGACAGCTGATTTCATAAGCTTTACGTACTTTTAAAAGCCAAGTGTATAGGGTTATCATTCGGTATTAAAATTTACCGTTATCTAATACTAAGTTTTGCGAAATTTTTGGTTCTTCATAACTTCTGAACGGCTCAATCTAGAAACTTGAAATTTTAGGAGAAGCTAGATCCTTAGAAATAAGTAGGAGTCAGTTACAATTTTTTTTTTGTTACGCCCCCTGTTTAGGAGCTGTAAGGGGTCCAAAACCTTAAATTTTGCTATAAATTTAGCTTTTAAACACTTATAGCTTGAACACCTGTCAATATTTTTTTTTATTTATATACAAAATTGAAAGCTCCAAAACGAAAGTTTTAACCAGTGTCAAAAGTTTTTCTTAATTTTAAACTTTGTCTGTCTGTCCGTCTGTCCGTATGTTTACACAAAGTTTTACACCGTTTGAAATAGAGAGAAGAAATTTTAAGTACGGATAGGTATTGTAAAAAAAATAATTTCATGGAAGAACTTTTTTCTGTAGCCCCACTCGTTACGAAGCTACAGCCCCTCAAATTTGGAAGAAACCCTTTATTTAAAACGTTATAACAAAAGTTCTTTGAGGTATTTTTTCAATCTGAAAACGTCGAAAGATAGCTGCTTTTATAAGCTTTACAAACTGTTAAAAAACTTATTCATTGGGTTGCCATCGGTACTAAAATTTACCGTTATCCAAAACTCAATTTTTGCAAAATTTTTGGCCCCACATAACTTCTGAACGGCTCAAGCTAGAATCTTGAAATTTTGGGAGATGGTAGATCCTCAGAAATTAGTTGGAGTCGGTTAAGAAAATTTTTTTGTTGCGCCCCCCTTTTAAGAGCTGTAAGGGGTCCAAAATTGAAATTTGGCTTTTTTTAAGCACCTGTAACTTGAATACCTGTCCAATTTTTTTTCTATTAATATACAAAATTTAAAGGTCCAACATTATGTTTTAACATATGTTAAAGATTTTTCTTAAATTCAAAAGCGGTTCTTTAAATTGAAGAAAGTGTCTCTCAGTTTTATCCATTTTTGCTTAGATAGTAAAATTCTAAGTAAAATTCCAAACTTTGGTTTAATTCCTAGAACCTAAAAAAATTGAGGGAGGGAGGGGGTGGTGAGTAAGATTAGATTCTTGAGAAATTTGGTAACCTTTCCCATTGAAGAGCTATTAGGACTTAAAAATTAAAAATTTACTAATTTTACAAGTAAGCAGTGACTTATTAGTATTTACTTATTTCTATAGTATATATATCCCCCATAGTAAATATATCCCCCACAATATATATTTCCAAAAATAAACTGAATTTTTAACACAATATAATTTTGAAAATGTACTTTTTTAAAAACCCTTGGTTTTTTTCATCACTTGTTTTAATATGCGTTTGCTTGGCACAACACCAAAGTTAAATTTCATATAACCATATAGGTTTAATTACTTGGTTGTAAATTGACACTTTATTATATATTGTTAATTTAGGCTTACGCCCTGGGAGCCAGTAATTTTCTATATATTTTTTTTCAAGTTCTAGTATTTTCTTTTTAACATGTTCATTCCACCTTAGCTTGACATCCAGTGTCATTCTTAGGTATTTTGCTGAATTTTCGACTAATACAAATACATCATTTATATTTATTTTCGGTGGGCTTCTTATATTTCTATTACTAAAATTAACATGAACAGATTTACTTTCATTTAATTTTATTTTCAATTTGCTATTCCACAAACATATTTTCTCGCTTGATCCTACGATTTCGATTCGTTCCTACTGCCAACATTGCAGTATCGTCAGCAAATCTTGTTACAGTTACATTTTATACTTCTGGTATAAAATGTAAGTGTCACTTGTATGAATCAAGAACAAAATAGGACCTAGAATACTGCCTGGAGGCACACCCGCTTATATTTCTCTTAATGTAGAGTACTCTTCAAAGTGTTTAATTGTAAATAATCTATCAGAAAAGTACAATTCAAGTCTCTCTACATGTTGTAGCGGTATAAATCTCCTTAATTAAATATTAATCATTCATACCAAACTCTGTCAAACGCTTGTGCTACGTCAAGAAATATTGTAGAGCATATTTGTGTTTCTTCAAACGCTTTTTCTATAATATTTGTTATTCTATGAACTTGCTCAATTGTTGCACGTTGGAATCTAAGTCCAAATTAATTGTTTCGAATTAAATTTTTATTTCCTATAATTGGCTTCGGCTTTTTGAGAACAATTTTTCATAAAGTTTTACTGCTGCATTTATGAATTTGCTTAAAATTTGCTTTTTAGAGCTTTTTGTGGAAGTTATTTTATAATCTAAGCTGTAATAAGATCAAAATCTGGGGCTCTTAACTTTAAGGTTTTTATTTCTTCACTAATTTCCTCTTGTGTAAATGGATTAATATTGTTCTCTTTTATTGTAACATCCTCCACTAAATAAAGATCTGAATTCATATTGTTTGGTTTGAATATCTTTTCTAAATGACCTGCAAATAATTCGACTTTATCTTTATTATCCTTTACCCAAATGCCGTCTGGTTTTATGAGCAGCGAGGCATGCTTTATCAGCTTTTTTACACTTTTCGTTGCTTTCCACAACAAGTAATTTGATTTATTTGTTGCCGATAAGCTTTTGATATAATTTTCACATGATCTTCTTCTTTCTTAGCATTACAGCCCTCTGTGAGCCAAAGCTTCCTCGCCTACTCTCCTCCATTCTCCTCGATCACTTGCTAGGGTGTTATAATTTCTAACACTATTCATCATCCAATTAGTTTCTCTGATTAGTTCCTCTTCGTATGTCACAATTTAAGTATCTGTGGATACATTTGGCAAACTATTTTTTTAATCTTTTAATTTTACAATTTTCTGCCTTAATCTGACAGATTCTCTTTGTAATTCTTTACACAAGATTTCCAAATCATCAGTTCTGGAGTTGACTTCCGTATTCCTTTTTTGTAATATCGAACTTTTAACATTATTATTACCCTCGTGCGTTGTCGTTTTATTTCCTTCATCAAACATTATTTTTTCTTTATTCTCCTCTTGGGTTTTCTTATTTTTTCTTAGGTGGACTTCTTTTAGAAGAAGTTTATTATTTTACCCTGGTTATTTATATTATTTGTATTATTATTATAAACCACTTGGCGACTCATCTTGGCGACGCCTTGAACGTTTAGTCAAGCCCTCGCCAACAGCAGTGGTCTCTGCCAACACATTTCCAGATATCCCTACCGAATTTTTATTTTGATATGACATTATACTTTAAATTTTTATGTGCTTTTTATACATACAACAGATCAGGTAGCCGTCCATTCTGGAACAGTCGCGTCTGGCTTTTTATTTGGATTTTAGTGGACTCGTACCACAAGCATATCTTACTGAGATTATTTCTATTCCCCCACTCTCCGGGGTTCATAATAACATTCATAATCATAGTTATTATAATAATCATAAAAATAATAGTATTAAAAAGATTGTTAGAGTTATAAGTAAAATTATAAATTAGGCTATAATAATAATAGTAATATATTATAATTTTTGTATTTATTTTCTATATAAATGTTAATATACTTATTATAATTGCTGAGACTTTTATAGCAATTTTAAGTTATTGTCTAAGTCTGGTACATTGTAAAATAATAACTGTAATTTCATAACATATAATTATATATAATAAAATAAAAAAAATCAAAAATAATAATAAAATAAAAAAAAAAAATAATAATAATAATCATAACAATAGTATTAATAACGTTGGTCAACCTGGGAGTAATAGCTATGTTACTACTTGCAATTATTTCAACTTACAATTTATTATCATTGGTCAACCTGGGAGTAATAGTGATAGTACTTCAAGTAGTTGTCTCTCGTTTACATCTGAATACAGAATCTTGTGATATTTATCACAATTTATCTACCACGTGAAATATTGATTGTGTCCGTGATGATATTTCGATCTTTAAGATAGCTACAAAATGGTATTCCAAAAAACTTACTTGAATTCAAAAAAAATTACAATATTTCGCCTCTAGCGAAACTAATCAAGGAATTTGAAATTTGCGTAAAAAATATTACACAATTAAAAAATCTGAGAACCTCTCGATCTTTTACCAAAATATGAGTGTATTTCATACTATAACGCACTCTGCGTTTTTAAAGTCTATGACACTTCCGCACGACATTCTATCATTGTCGGAAACTTGACTCAACTTCAATTTCAATAGTGAGGAGCTATTCTTTTAAAGATTATTCAATCTATCGTTCAGATAGAAATACTTCTTCCTCTCTTGACCAACGCGGTGGGATGGGGTTTTGTTAGCTGTTAATACAACGCTAACGAACAGTTCAGTTAATTAACCATCTTCTAACCTATTTGAAATGATTTGTGTCCAAATCTCCTTTAGCTTTTAAAGGCTAATTTATAAATCCCTATATAAATCACTCTAATGAGCCCTATTTTTCTGATAATTATCTAAAGTTTGGTTTTGCTAAAACAAATTTCACATTCATACTTAAAATTTCTCTTAGACTCGCTTGATGTGGAATCAATGTTCTTGTCATCAAATATAAATATCTTTCTATAACAGTTTTATGAGAAGCTAACAACATGTTTTTTCTTCCTATAAAATCTCATAAAAACTTTAACTACTTAGTTCCATGGTCATGTAATGAATTGCGTTCTTTGATGAACAACCGTGATTCTGTACGGATTGAAACTAATTCTGTTGTCTAAGTTAAGAGTAGTTTATTATGGTTCTTACATATTTGTTCCTATACATAATTTGTTGGAGTAATGCTACTTTTTCTAGTAATAGGAACACCATTTATAGGGTATGTATTACCCTGAGGACAAATCTCATTCTGAGGAACTACTGTAATTACAAATTTATTATCGGCAATCATCTGTCTAGGCTCTATATTAGTACAATGAGTGTGGGGAGGATTTGCAGTAGATAATGCTACTCTTACACGATTCTTCACATTTCACTTTATCTTACCTTTTATTGTAGCAGCTATAACAATAATTTATTTGTTATTTTTACATCAAACAGGATCTACTAACCCCCTAGGTATTAATTCGGACAGAGATAAAATTCCTTTTTACCCTTACTTTTCTTTATACAGTTATTACACAAAAAAAAAACCATTTAAATTCTAAATATAAATATTGTTCTAATATATAATGTTCTGAAAATTTTATTTCAAAACATACATATATACATATGTTTACTGAAGTCAAGTAGTCAAAATTCGAGTTAATGCTGTCCTTCATATACTTTTTTTTTTAAATTTTAGTACGATTTGCACTATGTTGTATGTGTTCTGTATCTTTATTAAAAAGCTTTATGAATACATAATTAACGCTACAACAATATACGATTTAAAATATTTTTTTTAGCAAAACAAAAACAAAATACGGTACTTTTCGCTTGTAGCGAAAATGAAGGGACAGAAAATATTCGTCGTAATAAATGAATGTAGTTTTAAAATAATGCTGTTAATTTGGAAAAATTAGCATAAAAATTGAACATTGTAGAGTGTGCTAGAATGGATACTTCGAAGTCATTTCCTAGAATTTTATTTGATGTGTCAGACAGTTTATAGTATATTTCAAGACAACTTTTCAAGCCCTATAATTAGTACATAATAACTTTTTCTCTATCTCTAACCATTTTTGATATAAAGAATAAAAAAGTGTGTTATTTTCAATCAGTTCAAACAGAAAAATTATGAAATATTTTTTTTATCTATTTATTTTTTCATTAATATTTTATAAGAAATTTTAAATCATTTTGAACTTACATAACTTTGTAAATGTTGGGTATATGGGGATCATTAGTACACAAAAATTAAAGCTGACAATTTACTCTACAAAATGGAAAAAATGGATTTTTTATCTCTCTACAGGATGCTGTTCAAAAGTTATTGATTTTTTTATGAAAAGTCTCCTAAAAATCTTTAATCCCTCATATCTCGAAAAGGGTTCACAATAGACCCCCTCCTCCAATACAATTTTTTGTTTGTTTTAATACTCCCAATCACTGAGTGTAGTGCGCGTACTTGAGTCCCAGACACCCTGTATAATTAGATAATTAGATAAAACCCCCCGGGCGCTCAGAATTATTCTTTTAAAATTTTCTGACAATCGGACCAGTGGTTTTCACGTGAATCCTGGACAAAAAAACCAACAAACAAACAAACAAATTTTCTCCTTTATATATTAGATTACATACTGAGTTTAGTTTTGGAAATACTCCTGTATACGCTGGTGACTAAGTTACTGCTTACTTATAAAATTTACTGCTAACAGTAAATTTTTTATTTTAAAGTTCTAATACCTCTTCTATGGAGGGAAGGTTGCCAAATTTCTCGAGGACCTAACTTCATCTACTCCTCCTCCCCTCTCTCTCCATTTTTGTAGGTTCTAAGAATGAAATTGTGAATTCCACAAAAATTTGGAATTTTACTTAGAATTATACTATTTAAGCAAAAATGGGTAAAATTGAGAGAAACTTTCTTCAATTTAAAGAACCGTTTTTAAGTTTAAGAAAAACCTTTAACATATGTTAAAATATAATGTTGGATCTTTAAATTTTATATATTAATAAGAAAAAAAATGGACAGATATTCAAGTTACAGATGCTTAAAAATACAAAATTTCAATTTTCGAGCCCTTTTAGCTCCTAAATAGGGGGCTTGACCAAAAAATTTTGTTAACCGACTCCTACTAATTTTTGAGGATCTAACTTCACATAAAATTTCAAAACCTTATCTTAAATAGTTAAAGAGATATGTGGGACCAACAATTTTGTAAAAATTAAGTTTTATATAATGCTAAATTTTAGTACCGTATGGCAACCCTATACATTTTGTTGACGTATTTTTATTAAGTCTATAATAGCGGCTCCCATATACCGTTTTTCGATTGGAAATAAACCTAACAGAACTCTTGTTATATGAATTTAAATATAGGGCTTTTTTGGAATTTGCAGGGGCTGTAGCTTTGCCACCTTTCAAAATTAAGAAAAACCTTTGACACATGTTGAAATATTTTTATAGAGCTTTGAATTTTGTATTTCACTAAAAACAATTTGGACAGGTATTCAAGTTACAGGTGTTTAAAAATTGTGAATTCCATAGTCAAACAATAGTTTGATTAAATTTTCGAGCCCTTATAGCTCTAAATAGAGGGTTTGACAAAAAAATGTTGTTAACCGACTCCTACTAATTTCTGAGAATCTAACTTCTCCCAAAAAAGACCCTAGGTCGAACCGTTCAAAAGATATGTATGGGCAAAAATTTTGCAGAAATTGAGTTTTGCGTAATGTTAAATTTTAGCACCGTATAACAACCCTAAACATTTTTTAAATCTATAAAGCTTATAAAACCAGCTATCGTTTGCCGTTTTCAGATTGAAAATATATCTAACAGAACTCTTATTATTATAGCCATTTAAATATAGGGCTTTTTCCAACTTTGGGGGGCTGTAGCCGCGTAACAGGTGGGGCTACAGAAAGAAATTCTTCTACGAAATTATTTTTGTTGCAATAACTACCAATGGTTAAAATTTCTTTACTCTATTTCAAATGGTGCAAAAGTTTTTGTAAACATAGCGACGGACGGAAAGACGGGCTAACAGAGTGAAGCTATAAAGGCACATTTTTACAAAATTTTTTGAAAATGTGTTAAAAAGAAAGATATAAGTCGGCGCCTATAATAAATAGTTTGATGGAGCTGCAAGTTACAACCCAAAATTTACACAGAAAGTCGGCGCATAATATTGAAGTTATAAGCCACGTCTTTGAACTGCGTAACCGTTAAATTTAAATTTACGTTAATAATTAAGACTGATTACCAAATGGAAAAAACGCAAATTTTTAAAAAAAATCAACCAGTCACCATAAGACAAAAAAAAAATAATCCTAAAGTAAATGAATATAATTTCATTAATAAAGTTATACATATTCGAACTAACAAAGACAAAAACAGAGAAAAAATAGGCAAAAAATAATAACAAATATAATTAGATATAAGAGGATAAGTCTGTTCCTTTGTAAACAATTTAATAGCATCACAAAAAGGAATTCAATCCCACTTTATTTGGACCTTTACGAATTTGAATATATCCTAAAGCGTTTCGCTGTAATAATATCAAAAACACAACTCGTCCTAATACACACACAATCAAAATTAAACTAATCTTAATAATAATTCAATAATACAAGTACTATTTGTAATATAAATTACATATATAAATTCTAAATTTATTGCACTAATCTGCCGAAATAGTTTAAATTCATAATATTCAATTTATTAAACATTAATATTTCAAATACTTGGTCTTTTCGTACTAAAGTATTATAATTGTTAAAGATAAAAACCAACCTGGCTCACGTCGGTTTGAACTCAGATCATGTAAGAAATTAAAAGTTGGACAGACTTAATAAACTGAACTACACCTAGAATTAATCTTAATCCAACATCGAGGTCGCAAACTATTTGATCGATAAGAACATTCCAAAATAATTACGCTGTTATCCCTAAGAACTTAAATTTTTAATCACTAATAGTGTCTTCTCGTGTTATAAATTTATTTCAACTTTTTAACTATAAAAAGGGATTTAAAACTTAAATTTATTAGTGATTATAAACTTAAATTTTTAATTCACTAATAGTGTCTTCTCGTATTATAAATTTATTTTAGTTTTTTAGCTAAAAAATAAAATTCTACTTAAATTTTTATGAGACAGCTTATATCTCGTTCAATCGTTCATACAAGCCCTCAATTAAAAGACTAATTATTATGCTACCTTTGCACAGTCAGAATACTGCGGCCCTTAAATATTTATCAGTGGGCAGATTACACTTTAAATAAAACTCAAAAAGACATGCTTTTGTTTAACAGGCGATCATACATTTTTATCGAATTCCTTATAAAAACCTATCAATTTAACTTAAATTTACAAAAAAAATATACTAATTTTATCATTATTAATTAAATTATTATATTAAATTTAAAATTTTAATTAAATAATTAAAATTAAATAAATAATATAT